>JAPCYP010000003.1:14319166-15722500 GCA_035048595.1 Echinosophora koreensis | reverse complement strand
GCCCCCTAAGCCCCAAGCCCCAAGCCCCAAGCCCAAACCCCAAAGCCCCAAACCCCAAACCCCAAACCCCAAACCCAAACCCCTAAAACCCCAAACCCCAAAACCCCAAACCCCAAACCCCAAACCCCAAAAACCCCAAACCCCAAACCCCAAACCCCAAACCCCAAACCCCTAAAACCCCAAACCCCTAAAACCCCAAAACCCCTAAAACCCCAAACCCCTAAAACCCCAAACCCCTAAAACCCCAAACCCCTAAAACCCCAAACCCCTAAAACCCCAAACCCCTAAAACCCCAAACCCCTAAAACCCCAAACCCCAAACCCCAAACCCCAAACCCCAAACCCCAAACCCCAAACCCCAAACCCCAAACCCCAAACCCCAAACCCCAAACCCCAAACCCCAAAAACCCAAAACCCCAAAAACCCAAAACCCCCAACCCTCAACCCTCAACCCTCAACCCTCAACCCTCAACCCTCAACCCTCAACCCTCAACCCTCAACCCTAAACCCGGACCCCCGGACCCCCGGACCCCCGGACCCCGGACCCCGGACCCCGGACCCCGGACCCCGGACCCCGGACCCCGGACCCCGGACCCCGGACCCCGGACCCCGGACCCCGGACCCCGGACCCCGAGAACCCCGAGACCCCGAGAACCCCGAGAACCCCGAGAACCCCGAGAACCCCGAGAAACCCCGAACCCCGAACCCCGAAACCCGAACCCCGAAACCCCGAAACCCCGAACCCCGAACCCGAAACCCCGAAACCCCGAACCCGAAACCCCGAAACCCCGAACCGAAAACCCCGAAACCCCGAACCCCGAACCCCGAACCCCGAACCCCGAACCCCGAACCCCGAACCCCGAACCCCGAACCCCGAACCCCGAACCCCGAACCCCGAACCCCGAACCCCGAACCCCGAACCCCGAACCCCGAACCCCGAACCCCGAACCCCGAACCCCAACCCCAAACCCCCAACCCCAAAAACCCCCAACCCCAAACCCCCAACCCCCTAAACCCCAAACCCCCAACCCCCTAAACCCCCTAAACCCTAAACCCCCTAAACCGTAAACCCGGAACCGTAAACCCGGAACCCTCAACCCGGAACCCTGAACCCGGAACCCGGAACCCGGAACCCGGAACCCGGAACCCGGAACCCGGAACCCGGAACCCGGAACCCGGAACCCGGAACCCGGAACCCGGAACCCGGAACCCGGAACCCGGAACCCGAAACCCGAACCCGAACCCCGAAACCCCAACCCCGAAACCCCGAACCCCGAACCCCGACCCCCGACCCCCGACCCCGAACCCCGAACCCCGAACCCCGAACCCCGAACCCCGAACCCCGAACCCCGAACCCGAACCCCGAACCCGAACCCCGAACCCCGAACCCCGAACCCCGAACCCCGAACCCCGAACCCCCAACCCCGAAAACCCCCAACCCCAACCCCGAACCCCAACCCCGAACCCCCAACCCCCAACCCCCAACCCCGAAAACCCCAACCCCGAAAACCCCAACCCCCAACCCCGAAAACCCCAACCCCCAACCCCCAACCCCCAACCCCCAACCCCTAACCCTAAACCCCTAACCCTAAACCCGAAACCCGAAACCCGAAACCCGAAACCCGAACCCCGAAACCCGAACCCCGAAACCCGAACCCCGAACCCCGAACCCCGACCCCGAACCCCGAACCCCGAACCCCGAACCCCGAACCCCGAACCCCGAACCCCGAACCCCGAACCCCGAACCCCGAAACCCTAACCCCGAAACCCTAACCCCGAAACCCTAACCCCGAAACCCTAAACCCGAAACCCTAAACCCCTAAACCCTAAACCCTAAACCCTAAACCCTAAACCCTAAACCCTAAACCCTAAACCCCTAAACCCTAAACCCCTAACCCTAAACCCCTAACCCTAAACCCCTAAACCCTAAACCCCTAAACCATAAACCCCTAAACCATAAACCCCTAAACCCCTAAACCCTAAACCCTAAACCCTAAACCCTAAACCCTAAACCCTAAAACCCTAAACCCAAAACCCTAAACCCAAAACCCAAAACCCAAAACCCAAAACCCAAAACCCAAAACCCAAACCCCAAACCCCAAACCCCAAACCCCAAACCCCCAACCCCCAACCCCCAACCCCCAACCCCCAACCCTAAACCCTAAAGAGGTGAGGGACATTTGTTTCGTTATAATAAATATTTGTTATGAAAAGTGTAATATATTTTTGTTTACCATTTCGTAATATGACTTGTTATTGCATCGTTACTTTGGGTATGGCTGCTTTAGAACTTCCTTTGCCATGGAACTATCTATTTTACGCCGCAACAGGGGTGGGACAAGAGGGATCAATTTTTAGTTTCTATATTATTATTTATTTATCAATCCAAAGCCAAACCATTATTTGCCATTTCTTGAAACCTATGAGTATTATGCTAGTTATTCACAATGAAGATGACATGAACATATGGACCAAGTTTGACATGAAAAGATGGCTCTCTAAATTGAAATTATTGGTACTGGAAGTGAAAGAATAATGGCTAAATTCTAAAGTTTATAAATGTTTAATTTATTTGTGCTTTGTTATATATATATATATATATATATATATATATATATATATATATATATATATATATATATATATATATATATATATATATATATATATATATATATAAGGCATATCTAGTGAGAAAGGGGTTTTTTATGTGAGAGTGAGAGGGATTCATTTCAACCATTAGATTAAAATCAAGGGTTCGAATTAAAACACCCCATTAAAAAAGTCATGTGCTCTCATTATGTACATCTTCTCTGTCTTTTTACTTCCTCTTTTATTCATTTGTTTCAATCACAGCCCCGCCGCTTCAACATAAACGGGTGCTGGTTGGTCTATCTCCCTCATTTAAATTTATTCCATGTTCATTGTAATCTTCTTATCAGTAACTTATGCGATAAACTGACAACCTTTTTTTTTTATCTATTTCCTTTTATCGTCTAATACTCTAATCCTTTTCTTATATATTTTATTTTAATAGAAAGGTTAAAAGGAAAGACATACAGACACGGCTATGGTGTAAATTGTGCATAAATGTAATCACCATCATTTTTCTTCTTGATAAGAGGAGTATTATCTTTATAAAGAAAAGAGACTTTAATTATTGGGATTTTCCAAAATATGACCAATCTCTGATCTTGTCCATCATCAGCTTTGAGCGCAAGATTGAACTTCATCTGCTTTGTCAAATTTCTTGTTTCCTTTATCAATTTATTATTATTGACTAATTCTTCCTTTCCATTACCATTCACTGGTTCTATTGAGTATGCCTTGATGAATAATATTACTTGCTTTCAACGACAATGTGAACGACAGAGAGTGGTGGTGACTGAAACAGAAGAAAAGAAAAAGCAGAGAAGAAGGAAGAAATTTGGGAAAACAGCTGGGACGCGACTACATAACCCGAGCACGTGACTTTTTTAATAGGATGTTTTAATCAGAGCCCTTGATTTTAATCTAATGGTTGAAATGAATCCCTCTCACTCTCGCATAAAAAACCTCTTTCTCACTAGATATGCCCCCTATATATATATAATATTGTATTGTATTGCATTATAGCATGTGTATGAAATAAAGTGTAAAGATGTGATGAGGATTGATATATCTTGATATATATGGTTGAAACTCATGGAAAGTACTATGTGGAATGGATTGTCAAGGGATGGTCATGAATTTTTGGGTAGGCCAACCGGAGAGCGGGAGACTCCGGTATATAAATGTCGCCGCCGGGGACAAGGGGACCCCGTTAGATACCCCGGGTGTTGATGACGGATGTTGATGTTTGCCTAATGATATGATATGATATGATATGTATCCCCTTTTGTGCGGGACATGAGTTATGAGAAAAGAATAGGGCAAGCCATTCCACAAGTACTCTCTTGAGTGACAAGATGTTCGTATAATATTTGTTAGTTTATGATATTATTTGCATATGTAAAGACGTTTGTGATGTGTAGATGAAAAATGATTATCTAGTTGTTTGATATAGTGCTTGCATGAATGTTTGACTTTATTTCACTCTTGACTTTGTGTGATTGCATGTGCTTGAGGGAAACCCATCACTGAGTCAGTAGACTCACCTCACGTTTAACATTTCAGATGTAGGTATTTGAGAAGCTGCCAGAAGCCTTGGATGTCATGTGGATAGGTTGAGGCATTGTACCCTTAGTTTTTTTTTTTTTTTTATGAAGGACTTTGTAATTATTTGGGTTGTTAGTCACTCTGTGTATTATACTCCTTATGTAAGTAACAAATGTAATCTTTTACTTTGGATGAGACGAATTTGTGTATCCTTGTGGGGCTGCGAAGGGGGAAGATGATGTGTCGCAACCGAAAATTGCGACGGCGGCAGGGACGCGATAATAATAGATTTTAAGAAAAAAGTAGAGTCGCCACCAATTTTATTTAATTTAGGAAAAATTGGAAAACCTTTAAAAAAATGGTCCTTGAAACCAAGTTGAGTTCGGAAGTCGATTGTGCATAGGGAAGGGTGGAGAATTAACCCCCACAACACCCCTAATACACCCGTTAAAAAAACAGTTACCCAAATTAGTTGTGCAAACATTTAATAAGTTTCAAAATCTTTATTTCACCTCCATATTTATTTTGCTAAAAGGACCAACTTCATGGTTTCTTTTTTTTTATTATTGTAAAGTTGATCTCTTTATTTTTTTTATGGAGCCCATTTAGTTTGGGCCAACTAACTAACCCATAACATCAACAACAACAATCAATTTAACTATGCAAAAAAAAAATGAAATAGAAATAAAAGAAGTGAAATAAATTAAAATGACTTTAGTAACATAAAGATGTATCAGAAACGTTACAGTCTAAAACAAACAAACAAAAGGCCACCACCCTGGACAAAGTAGGACCTGACCGGAGCGGCGATTCCTGGCGAAGATAGCAGCTGAGACGGAGGTTCTGACTGAGACGCACAGCAGTGTTTGTCACTGCTCTGGTCGTGGCGATGTCGTGCGGCGGTGTGGAGGAGCTTCAACTTCGTGCGGTGGTGGCCCGACGGCGGCGGCGCTGGAAGGAACAATGGCATTGATCTGCTGTTGTTTGTTGTTTTTATAGAACAATTTCATTCAATCTTTTAGTCCCTGTGATTGAGCTCGGTTGGGAAAGGAAACAAAATCTGATTTGAAACTAAATTAATGTGAAAAGGGAGGTAAATGGTGGCTGCTAGGGTTTGTTGCAGGGGGTGGAGTGGATCTGGGTCATGGATATTGTATTCGGGTCATGGGTCAAAGATATGAGTCCTGGGTAAGTATGTGGGTAATGGGCTTGGTGCTGGTTTGTCCCAATAATTAAATAAAACAAAAACAAACCATAAAATTAAAAATCTTTTTTTGGTTTTTGTCTTTTATGTTTTTTTTTTTTTTTCATTTCGGGATAAATAAAAACAAACATCAAAATAAGATGACCAGATATTTATTTATTTATTTATTTTATTTTTATTTTTTGAGATTTAGTGTAAACTAAAAAAAGACCCGATCAAAATAGGGTGTTCACATGATGCTTTTCCTTTCAGCCGGTCATGGCTAAAAAATTCGGGTCATGACAACACCAATGGGGCCGAGACTACCCCATTCACCTACTCAACTCTCATACTCATAATTATAATAAATTTCCACTTACTTGGTATGAAGCTCACAACTCAAGGGAGAGCGAAGAAAGGTTCCATTCAAGATTCGTGTCACAACCGCTTGTCCATTACCTCAAGAAGGCAATGAAAACACGTGGATTAAGCTTCTAAATCAAGAAACTCAAGAGGAAAAACAAGGAGAACAAGGTACACGAAATGTTATCTTGTATGTAGCCCAAAATTCAAAAACAAAAGGATAAAATTGACACTAAAAGAGGTCGTATCAGCAGCGATGTCTTTTCGGTCAAAAAGGACAAAGAACGATGAAAGAGAGCAATTTCCTTCAAGAATTCTAGAGAGATACCAAGAGAGGCAGCTTTTCTGAGTCTAGAATCGTGGGAAATATGGTTTAGGTCGAGGTTTGGGAGTTTAAAATGAATTAGGGCACAACTGAGCTGAAATAGAAGCCCCAAAACGCAATGTTGTCAGACTCGTTAAGTTGGGCTCAGGAACTTTAGGCTGAGCTCAGACTCGTTAGGTCGGGCGCAGGAACCTTAAGCCGGGAGGATTCTGCAAAAATTCAGAACGTGAATTTTCTGCTCCGTCGTGCCCCGCAAACCTACTTGCATCAGGCGAATTCCGTCAGACCAGAATTTACTATTAAGACTCTCCCAAAGGTTAAACTACCTCTAACATACACATATAGATAAAGATTTTATGTACGTCTTTTTTTTTATTATTATTACAATATTAAATGCACGTTTAATATTTAAGATCTAGTACAATTTTATATGATTACATAATCCCTAACCAATAGTCAATAGCAGTGTTATTAAAACCGAACTGATCATCAACTCGGTTAGGGCACCGGGTTAATGGATCACTGGTCAAACCAGTGAGCCACTGGTTGAATCGGTATATATTAAATATATAAATATATAAATTTTATAGTAAAGTTATGTATATATAAAATATTTGCCAATATAATCTCAACTTATTCAGTGGCCCAGTAGTACATCCACTAATTTACAACACGCTAGACTAGAGTTCGATCATCCTGCATGCCAATTTTTGCAAATTTAGAATTTGCATGTGTGAACCATGGATGACGTGGCATGCACGTCAGTGCATGAGTGGTCCAACCGGAACCGGTTCAACCATCAAACCAGTCGATTCGTACCGGTTCTGACTGATTTAAAGGCTTATTTGTCTGACACTGTGATCAAACCGGTCGTGGGTCCGATTTCCGGACAAACCTGTCTGACCAGCCGGTCCAGTTTTAATAACACTGGTGAATAGCCATTAACCAAGTTCATACCTTGCTAATTTATGCATTGGCATGTTATGTAACAGCATGGATCAAAATGTATCATGAATCCAAATAACATAGCATGTACTTTTAGAAAAACAAATGTTTAATTACTCTGTAGGTCCCTGAACATTTTGAGAATTTTCAAATAAATCCCTATACTAAAAATTTGTAATTGAGTCCTCAAACTTTTATAAAGATTTTAATTAAATCCCTAAACTAAAAAAATTTCTAATTAGATCACTGAATTTATATAATATTTTCAATTAAGCCTCAAAACTTTTTTATTTTCAATTAAGTCTCATAATTACAACAATATCCTAGAAAATTCGTTAATGATTTGTTCAATTGGACACAATATTACTGATTTCATTCAAACTGGATAACCATATCAATCATCGAAGCTGGATAACTATATCAATCATCTCTTACAACCCTAAATAAAAATTTTAAGGGGATTCCAGGTCACGTTTCATATCAGCAAACTTAGCAACCTCTTCACGAAACCCTATCCCAAGGACTCAATTGAAAATTTTACAAGTTCAGAGACCCAATTAGAAATTTTTTTAGTTCAGGGACCCAATTAAAATCTTTATAAAAGATCGAGGACCCAATTACAAAAATTTTTAGTATAACGACCTATTTAAAAATTCTCAAAAAGTTCAGGGACCTACAGAGTAATTAAACAAATATCATATCATATCATCGTTTTTTTTTTTTTTTTGAAGCAATATCATCCGTTAAAATATTATACAAGAATCCCTAATATTATTAAGATGGGCATGCCGCTATCTCAGAAAGAGAGGGGAAAAGGGAAGGACAAGAGAAGCGCAAATGCAAACACCCCAATAAAATGCACAATTCGTTTTGCATGGCAGCCAATCACGGCCAGCTGACAACGATATCGCTACCTATAAATTATCTTTCCTCATCTATATAGAATTATTATTAGACATGCACCACACTGCACAATGCTGTCCCCGCGGGTAAGATGCACTCTCCAGCACACATCTATTTGTACAGGCACGTCCGACAAGATACAAAGATACCATACGATCGATACATACAATATGTGGTATACCTAAAAAAAGGAGGAAAATGAGACAAACGGCATCAAACTCCACTATCAATCCTTGCTGGTTGCAGGTCTCTGGGCACCCGGGGGGGCGGTTGGTCTAGGGAAGTTATAGTCGAATTGCATGCCTGCAAAGCGCGGGGCCTCCACGTAGGGGCTCTGCATCCATTTGTGTCAAAACAAATGTAACATATCATTATAAAGACTTCTTACATTAATGTCATCGAAATAGCAAGAAAAAATTAGCCTAAATTGTATTATAATGAAAGAATAAAATTACAGACATCAACAAGGCCCAAAGAAGAAAAAAATTTGAAAGATATCAGTGAGAAAAATTGCACCTGGGATACAGCATCAGTTGAAAAATCAGGACTTGAAGATTTAGGTGATGCACTAGCAGAACAAGCGTCATTGCTAGTTTCACTTCCATTCAACTTATGTACTGCTTTGTTGAATACACTTTCATTCTCATTTCCATTGGCTGACTTAACCCTCTACATTCAAATTGCAATTTCAAAATCATTTCTTCGTCAGCATGAAGTACTGCTAAAAATTCCGAGAAGAGTAGGGAAAGAAATACAACCTGGAAGATTTTACCGAGAGTTTTCAACCCCTTTGCTCGTGCTCGAAGTTCTTCTTTCTTGGCACTGTTGTCTTGAAGAACCTAAGTGAAGCACACATAATCCAAGTTAAAATAGCATTCAAATCTACTTATGCTATCTAAGGAAGTGACAAATGAGTAGCAGAAACAACCATTTGACAAACGCGGGAAAGAGTGGCCTCAATATCAGCCACATTAAGCTTCCACAAAGAGTCAATCATTAATTTCTTGTGAGATTGCATGTATTCTTCAAGCTCTTCTTCAGTATAGTTCCCTTCCGTACTGAGTTGCTTCTTCATGTCCTCCTGCAGTTGGATCAAAGCAATTGCCCCTAGAAGCACCACAAAGAAAAAACAATTTATCAGCCTCCTGTGCAAACGTTTTGCACATTAGCAATTCACGTTTGTTGACAAGAAGCCGCCAGCAAGCCAGACAATCAAAATGAATGCCTTAGTGTCAACCTTTAAAGTGTTACAAATGCAAATAAAAGCCTCGACCTATTGGAGCTTTATCCCATTGGATAGAAAAAATCAAAAAGTAGTTGTATTGGACGAATGGACATACAAGAAAAGATAAAATTAGGAAAGTATGTATAGAGGGAAAATCGGAGACACCATTCAATTCAGGAATGACCTTCAACCTTTTTTTGTACACCAGATTTTTCCTAAATCTTACATTAGCCTCAGGCTCGTTTGCAGAAGGAGGTTGAGACACGTTTGTTTTTTATTCAAGGCTAGGAAGATCAAGTATTTCAAGTGTTTCAAGATGAATCACCGTATCTCCCCCATGAAGAAAAGGTTGGGTTACCTACCCATTCCCTTAAACCAATCATCACCAACCCCTTTCCTGTCATGTTTATTGGCCTTAGTAATTTCTCAGTCCACTCATGTTTCTTCTGCTCCCCTTCATATTTCTGATGTGGCGATTCAAGAGTAATCTCCTTCCTTTGTTCACCATTGTCGGTTGAGTGATTTGATCCGCCCCAATCAGACCTTCTCTTCCATTACCTTCATCTTCCTCCCCAGGTTCCCCCTTCTCATTTGCAATGTCAGTAAGAATCTGACATCCTTGGTCTGCTTCACGTTGTTGAAGATCAAACGACTTTCGAGGTATCAACGACTCCGGTTCCAGTTTTGGTTCCTCATATCCAACCAATACCAGCAGATTGGAGTCATACTCAGGCTGAAACCGCTTGAGCATGGCATTCACAAATGCTCCTCAAGTCACCCGAGATGCTTAATCTCCACCAACACCACCAATTTAGTGCCACACCTCGATACCTTTTATTGTCTCCGATATAATGTAAGCATCAAAATATTGGGCGATGTCAATCAACCACCGATAAGCTTCTTCACCTTCAAACATTCAAAAATCTTTCACGAATCTCTATTGTTTTCTCCATCTTGTTATTGTTCACCCTCCTTCGATTGCTCCAACTACTTTCATCCTTGTTTTGTCATTCTGCTCCGATATGTGTCGGCTCCGCTCTCATGGTCCCCAAGTAACCTGAGGTTTGCTCAATCTCCTCCAACACCACCAGCTAAGCGTCACACTTCTCAATCCTTTTCACAGTCTCTGCTACCTTTTTTGTCTCCGGAGTAACAAAAGCATCAAAATATTTGGTGATGTCAATCAACCACTGATAAGCTTCTCCGCTGTCAAACACCGGAACCTTAAAAAATCTACGGCAGATCTCTATTCTTTTCTCCATTGTCTTCTCATCTCTTCAACTCTCTTATCCCAAGCATCTAATCTTCCCAAGATCGAGAGCTCCGACATTAATTTGATAGGAACCAGGAATTTTAATCAAGAAAAATGGAGTCTAGCTCCTTATAGTAGAGATTGAACTGAAAAAAACCCAGTGAAAAAGAAATAAACCTGCAAACTTAGAGGTTATGCTTCCTCCCAGCCAAATGGCCCCGAAACCTCACGTATATGTAATGCTCCCGAGAAAAAGAAATAACTGCCACCTTTCTCTCTTTCCCTCTCACGTATATATAACCCTCTCTTTATTCTCATTCGAACTAACCTACCACATTGGCAGGTCTGTTGCAAATTCCCTCTCACAACCTCTCAAATTGCCTACATGGTTTAGCCAGGGGTCTATCATTCCATTTCCACCCCACCATCTCTCTCACCTCTTTTTCTGTCACCCCAACTCACCCCTAGCCTTCACCACCACTGGTGGTACAACCTCCACCCCTACCCATACTTTGTTGTTGCTCAACACTACACAGACCACAGCAAAAGCGCGAGCTCCACTAGCAACCATCAGCATCAACTTTTCGCTTTGTCGTTTCTCATCACTATAAGTAGGGGTGTTCATATACAAACCGATCCAAAAGAAACCGAAAACCGATAAATAAATAAATAAATAAATAAAAAAGAACAAAAATGATGTCTATTGGATTTTTTGGATCTTGTTTTGTGAAAACCGATCAGTTCTGATCGGATTTTGGATCCCTTTTCAAAACCGAACCAATCCAAACCAAACCGTATATATAAAATTTAATATATGTTTATTCTATTTTTTGCATTATTAATTTTTTATTTGTTGATTTTTTTTCTAGTAATACTTGTTTGATTTAACGTAATTTTTTATTATTTCTAATGTTCCAAACATATATAAAAGATGTTTTGAAACTAGATGATGATGATATTTTTTTAAAAATTTTATACATATTTTATGAAATGTTATTACATGAATTCATCAACAAGTATATACAGTTTTAAGATTTTGTTCAATTTAACTTGTAATCTTAATCCTTTGATGTAATATAAATACGCAATGATAAGTCAGTAAAAACCAAATCAATCGATCCAATTCAAACCGTATTTAATCGGATCGTATTTTCTTTTTAAGAAAGCAATCCAAACCGAACTGAACCACATGTTATTTTAATCTTTGGATCGAATGTCTTTTTGCCTCAAAACCAATCTGCAAACACCCTTAACTACAAGTCCATCACCACCGAACCCACCCACCTCACCCCCACCTCAATAGTGATTTTCGGCTCTATCCCTTGCTAGATTTGCAATCTCCACAATTGGTGTCGGGCCGCACATGGTATAATCAATGGGAAGCATGACAAAGGCATGGTGATGCTGCTCGACGACAAGTTCTTGGTGACTCCTTTGCTGGGTTCGCGAATGGTGGAGGCAGTTTAGGGTTTTTGGCTACGACTTTGTTGGGTTCGTGGATGGGAAGCATGGCAGAGGTGCGATGCATTTCTCACACATCCGAAAATTGCTTCCCATTACACATTTCCCTCTTCCTTTCCCTAACCACCCCCTCTGCGAACCACCCACCGCAAGACTCCACCACGTTGACCACCGGCTTCCAAAAATGACGATTACCACGCACCACCACTCCTCCACCGCATTGTGTAGCATTATTAGGGCTTTTGGCGACGACTTTGCTAGGTTTGTGGATGGGAGGCATGGCAGAGTTGCGAGGCATTTCTCACACATCCGAAAATTGCTTCCCATTTCTCGTTTCCCTCTTGTTCTTCCCTCTTCCTTTCCCCAACCACCCCTCCGCAAACCACCCACCGCAAAACTCCTCCACTGGCTACCAAAACGACAATCGCCACACACCACCAGTCCTACACCACATTGAGTAGCATTATTGGGCATCCGTGGAGTCCACAAAAAAGAAGGGATGTCAATTTTCTGGTTTTACAAAATATTGCAGATTGGAGAAGATGACTTTGTATGTATGTATCAAAGAAATTTAGGTTCTTGATTTATTTTTTTGGTGCTTGTTGTGATGGTTGTGTCTTGGGTGATTGGGTTTGTATTATGAAATGGGTGTTTTAGGATTGAAGATTAGGTGTTCGATGAAAGGTCTAGAATGAGTTGATCAAGATATTGTTGGTGGATTGAGGTGTTTGACTGGAAACTATGAAGCACCGACTCTGACACGGACACCACGACATGACACGACACGGACACCGCAAAGCGGCTAACGTCCAAAACATAGGACACCGGGACACCGCTTTTTTATATATATATATATATATATATATATATATATATATATATTGTTAAGCTTTACAATTTTCATAATGACCCTCACAGAAAGAATACTAAGACTAAGGGGTCATTTCACAATGCAATTCTTACAAAAATAATATCAAGATAAGAAAATGAATCATGTTTTATAAAACAACTAGTTAGGTCCTATGGTAATGAGCCTCACAAAAACTGCTAAGAGGCATCATTTTGTTTTATGTCTCAAAAAATAAAAGATCTAATTTGGGGTTGGTGACCCATGACCTTTTTAGTAATATTTGTTTCAAAAATATTTAGGTCTGTGACCCATGATCTCAAAATTCCAAGTTGACTTTTTTTTTAAAAAAATTTGTTTATGATAGGAGTGTCCGATAAGCGTCTGAGAGGTGTCCGAGCCGGAAAAAAAATATTTTTTAATTGAGACACTGCAGAGGGGTGTCCGACACATGTCGGAGGCATGTCCGTGAAGTGTCGGTGTCCGAGACGTGTCCGACATGCGACACGGCACTTTCGAAGAGGTGTCCGTGCTTCATACACTGGAAAAGAGAGGTGGATTGTAGTGGTTCTATTTCTGGTTGATGAATGTGAGGGTTGTCATGGAAGTTTGAACATGGATGGTTGAGATGAAGAAAACATGGTGGTGGTAGGTGGATGAAGGTGAAGGGATGGGGGAGTTGGGGTAGACAGGGGATGGGGTTAAAAATATCATAAATTTTGGGTACTTTTTAAATTTTAAAAATACTTGTAATAGGAGGTAATGTTAGATGGAGCATTGATACACCTCCTCTAGAATGCTGTATATTAGAAGCCACCACTCATGATTAGATACAGTAGAACCAATGACTCAGTTGCGAGAGGTAGATGATAGACGTGCAATGGGATTACTTATTTGGGCAAATTTGGTAGTAGGAGAAGGAAGGATAGTTTGTGAAGCTTGAAACTCAGTATACCAAGGAAAGTCACCCAAAGTCCTAACCAGTGTTATGGCCAGATTGACAAGGAGGAGTCTAAGCCAACAAGGAAGCATTGTACCACCTATGCCTATCGTGTTCATTCATCTTTTGGATATCACTAGTCATAGGAAACATAGAACATTTCTGTTCAAATGCATGCTTGACTTCACACTAATATTCAAATAGAGGACGCCCCTTTTGCTCAACCTGGCAAACATTCTGCATCAAACTACGAAAGAAAGAAAGGTCCTGCTTAGTAGCATACATAAATAATCCATCTTGTCCTTTACAGTCTATCGGTGACAGAATGCAATTGCCACAATGTTAACCAAGGCTTTCTGAATCTCATTTACAAGAGTGTAATAATCCATTAACCATTGGCATTGGAAGGGGGGATGAAATTTTCAAGTGCTCTGCCATATCCTGACTCCTCAACTATTGAGTAATGGTGTGTTTCCACTGAACTGAATTCTCTCATCCAATCAACATTCGATCAGTCATTTTGAACTAAACAATGGTGGTACTTCTAGTCACTGGGAATCTCATTCTTCCCTTGATTATCACCGCTAGCATTTTGGTCATCTATGAGAAACAAATGAAGAAAATAGCAACAAAAAAAAGGGAAGGAAAGAAGGAAATTAGAACACTGCCTTGCCAGAGCTCTTTGGTCACCCACCGCCGATGAAAACAACCCTCCTTCGGTTGCCAACCTCCGTCGCACGGTCACTGTTGGTCCTTGCACAGCAGGTGCATGAAGGAAACGGGATAACAGAAACAATGTTACAAAATAGGGCCATGAACGGACCACCATCAACCTCCTTGGTCACCCCACTGGCACTGTTTGTTTGGTTGTGAATCACCAGCACCCACTCTTGGGTTGCCTAGAAAATAGAACCACATCAACTCCCGACCTAGGTCACAAATTCAATGCTTTTTTTTTTTTTTTAAAGTATGGAGTTGTGTAAAAATGGCTCTGATGCCATGTTAGTGGGAAAGGTAATATGGAAGACATACCACAAATGAGGGCCGGAGAGTATATATAGAGTAGGAATAACTGCAGTAAAATATGTACTAAACTCTAGTACTAAATTACTCTTTTAACATCTGATCAAAAAAAAAATTTACTCTTTTAACAAGAGTGTTATCCATGGCAGAAGATGGATAATGGCGGCCAGCCAAAAATCCGTAATATACATATGGCAGATGGCATTGCGGTCTATGGCTGAAGCATGGGGGACAATATATATATATATATATATATATATATATATATATATAAAAACTAACAACATATATCAAGAACCATAAACTAAATTGATAGAAAATATCGCAAGTCTCATAATCACACATCATAAACTATTAACAAGTCTCATGACCATCAAGTTCGAGACATCAAATAACAACAAAATGATTTTAAAAAAAAAATACAAACACAAAATAAATGTCTAATCCTCTTCCTCAACTGCAAAGAAAAAATAATAACACTAAAAAACATACATATATATATATATGTATACAGACACCACAAAAACTGCATAAATAAAAAAAGAAAAACTAACAACATATATCAAGAACCAAAAACTAAATTGATAGAAAATATCCCAAGTCTCATAATCACGCATGATAAACTACTAACATGACCATCAAGTTCAAGACTTCAAATAACAACAAAAGGATAAAAAAACAATACAAACACAAAATAAATGTTCATGACCACTCAGTGAAGCCGCACAATTGAGCTATTTAAGATCTGTTAGTTAGCATCTGTCTACTTTCCTTGGAGTTGTTGGGAGCAGATTTGTTGGTTCTTCATATTTGTGAGTGGATAGTAATCACTGTGACATATTTTAAATATTTTATAATTATGGTTTTTAATTATCTTGTTATATTAAAATTAAAATTGCTTTTTATGATTAATCACTGTGACATATTTTAAATATTTTATAATTATGGTTTTTAATTATCTTGTTATATTAAAATTATTAAAATTAAACTTGCTTTTTATGATTATATTTGGGGAAACATACCTTTGGTGTTTAGGTTAACCATTCCTAAATAATCTAAGGTTGTGGGTTTTTATTAAATGATTTTGTTTATATCTGAGGTTTGTAAAGAGCACTTATTTGATAGCAGTTGAACTTGAAATATGAGGTTGAGAAATTTTATTCTTGAAGAGGTTGATATTAACTAAAAATAATTTAAGTATTGTGATTTGGGGAATTCATGTTAGAATCTCGTAGTCATTAGCAGGGGTAACGGTCTAGATGCACCTAATTATATAATTCCGGGAGACGGCTATCTGTTAGATGGAGCCGCCCCCGACGAGAAATGATGTGATTGATGTGACTTGAAAGAGGAGAGGGTTATCCGTTAGATGGAGCCGCCACTAAGGGAGAGGCCACCCTTAGGAGGAGAAAGCTATCAGTGAGATGAAGCTGCCTCAGATTTTTGGTTCTCTCATGTGTGACCCTACTACATTAAAAATTTCTCTGTGCTTTGTCACTTTATTCATTTCTTTCTATTTTTCCTCATTGACTAGATTGAGCATTAAAAATGCTATTGTTTGTAACATGTTAAATTTGCAAGTTTAATGATTTTTATATATATGCTTCATTGAAGTTACTTGATTTTATTGTATCCATACTCTAATATGCTTGTCTTTAAGTTTGAAAGAATAACTATTCATGAATTTGTATGTTTCCTTTCTAGTTCATGGTTGTTGTCATGCCCTCACTGAGTCTGTGTGACTCACCCATTTTATTTTTTCCATACAGATTCCCAGATAGCTGAGTAGTTAGCTGCTAACAGTTTCAGATCATTCAGGCAGTGTCACTCTTTTAGGTAGGCTCCTTTTTTGTTGGAGGCCTTTTTGATGTATTTTGAAACTCTTTTCACTCTGCAGCTATTAGAAACTAGCATTAAATTCTTCTGAGTTGTATTAATGGTTTGGAATACCAAACTTGATGTATTTTGTGTGATGGAACTTCTGGAATAATAATATGAATATTTTAGCAGGTGATTTTTGTTTTGGGAAGTTGGAATTACAGAGGAGACTCTGTCGAAATTTTAGTAAAAAAAAAGTCTATTTTCTGTCAAGTATGTTTCTGAATTAATAGGCTTGCCAGGCTAGGATTGCAAGTCTGTGCGTTGGTCATGACTTGGGTTTTTGGGTCGTGACACCAATGGCCTGGAATCTCTAGATGAACATGGCTCATTCCAAGAACTGAAAATATAGCCCCAATTCTAGGATTAAAACTGAAAAATCAGCTATGAATAAAGCAACCTGCTTAAAGGAAATTAAAAAATAGGGGAAAGAAGATAAACGGAGGTCCAACATTTTAGTGTAAAAGAAACTTTATTAAGGAAAACACAGGGAAAATACAGCTATAAGGAGGATATGATATTCTCTGAAACAGAAAAAGCAAAGTACACAAGAGAACAAGAAAAAAACAAAGTGCCTATTGAAATGACGATTCCACTGAAACAGCCAGTAGCTGAACACCAAAGAGAAGCACCCAAAATGCATTCCACTCCAACCAAATGCAGCAAAAGACTAAATAAACTGCACATTGCCACAAAAGTTTTGGCTCTTTTTTTTCCAAATTTTATCCACCGCAGCCTTAAGAAATATGTAACGTGGAATAAAAAATGGAGAGTAGATTGCATAGGAATGACATGACATGAAGGTTAATCAGGAACTTGGAATCATGAAATCATGGCACAGCCAAGGAAGGCTTTCAGGTACAAAGTTTGCTCACCTGTTGCAGCTGTAACTTGGGATTTGAGAGTGTGCCCTTTGTTTCTAAACCACTCAGCAATAAAAGGCACACCTAGATAAATTGCTTTCTTCCCTAGCTCTTTAGCAGCCTGCCTTGCGTATATGTAGCCAATAGTATTCAACATATCAACACCATAAGCTGCAGAATGACAACAATTTTTTTAGCACAAACACCTCAGTCACCATCCTGATAAGGAGAGTAAGGTTGATTTCTTCAATACAGCTATTCAAATACTTGAGATTAACAAGAGGGTAAAGGTTTTTCCATGTCATGTAATGTCGATACTTTTAAACATATGATTTTGTGAACAAAAAGACTAATGATCTCAATGACATTTTACAAGCAAAGGTTGATATTTGTGATATAAAAAGCATCTAAATGAGCTGTAACCATGTATTCTGGTCACCTAATTTTGCAGGTACAAAATGTTTTAACCCCTCTTGTTCCCTGCACGTCTCAAATCATTCTCAGGGGATAGTACCTGCATTGGATAGCCGGGCTACTTCAGCTTCTGCATGATTAACAAAATCCTCTTTGTTTCCTTGAACATATTGGTTGAGTCTACTTTTCAGTATCTCTGCAAGCTTTTCTTCTCTCTCCTTCTGAACAACCTGAAGGAAGAATAGATCTTTTAAAGACGACTAATGAAAATAAAAACCTGCACCTAAGACATAAGTATAAAACAAACAACTTCTAGAAAATGACAAAGTCAAAATATTGGAAATAAACGAAGACGAACAAGGTACTGCATACATAGAGCAGATGTTCTAATATCAATAGTAGGTCATAAATAAAACATTTGCTGCTATTTCTCATCAAATCCAGTCACCAAATTTACAAGCATTTAACTCTTCCTCTGAAATCCTTGGGACACCTCTGTATTGTATCCTTACAAGTTAAAAAACATGGAATGAAATGAAATAAAAAGTATTCCTATGTTCATGCATTTAGCAGTCAATCTCCTATCACTTGCTGTCATAATAAATCCTCAAGTCAATCTCCTATCACTTGTCACTTCAATGAAAAAACTGACAACACAATATACTCCAAACTTCAAAGGTTCCAATTTTCTTCTATTTGTTCCCTCTCTCTCTCTCTCTCTCTCTCTCTCTCTCTATATATATATATATATATGTATATATATATGTATAATTGACAATATTTTGAAAAGTCAGTGTGGAAACTCATAAATCCTCCTAGAGCAGCAGAAAATACAATGATGACACTAGTGGGAGTGATGCACTGAATCATAACTCCCATAACTAACTGATGAGGTGGAAAGGAAGAGAGAGAGAGTAGGGAAAATGTAATTCAGCTGAGGGGGGAGTATATTGTATGGGCAGGGCTGTTACGAGAGCTTTAGGCCAGAATTTGGGACTAGACTTGGGAGAGACTAGGCACTCTCGAATTGCCTAGAACACCTCGTATCCTTTCTTTCTTATTCTTCTTCCAGCACTGTAACCAGTTGTTACAGGCTAGGGATTCCAATAATACAGTGTCTTCTTCCACATTTTTGTCTCTAAATTGCTGGGTTCCTAACAAAGAGACACAGAGAAATTACACCAGCTCAAAAGAGAAAATCAGCCCATTTGCAAATCCTAAAAAGGAAATCAAATGAGACCCAAATAGTCTCAAAATACAGCACAGCTGTCCAGCGTCTTTGCGGACAGAAATAGAATTTCACTGAAAACAACCGAGCAAGGCATGAAAGAGACGGCATAATCACACTCCTTTCCCATAATGTAAGAGGAAGAGACCCCTCAAAATAAAGGCATTCTGCTTCAGCCAAGTACACTAGAGAGCTGCAGAAAATGCATACTGGCACAAACAAATTAAGCCATTAAAATGTAGTGATAGGAACTTCGAAATCCTATCAGTGAATCTGATTTATGTATTATTGAATAGAAAAGAAAGGAAATACAAATGAAAA
Organism: Echinosophora koreensis; assembly: GCA_035048595.1. Taxonomy (NCBI): domain Eukaryota; kingdom Viridiplantae; phylum Streptophyta; class Magnoliopsida; order Fabales; family Fabaceae; genus Echinosophora; species Echinosophora koreensis. The sequence goes on along the minus strand of JAPCYP010000003.1, from coordinate 15,703,193 downwards.
GCAAGAGCACTAAGCTCCCAAGTCACAGAGAACTCTGTAGACTCCCAACTCCAAATAACAAACCTTGCATACCCTCATTACTCTCTCCTCCCCCTATATAACAGACTCAGCTCTCTCTCTCTCTCTCTCTCTCTCTCTCTCTCTCTATCTCTCACTGTAACTAACTCTTCCCTCCTTCCCTATTTCCCGCCTAAGGTTACTCTGAGTGGGCCCTGGACATTTGGGCCTGCGGATATAGATCTTAAGAGCTTCCCCATGCTGGGTTGTCCCGATTCCATAGAGATTGGGAACCTATCGATACCACTCCCTTTAATATCTGCCTTGTCCTCAAGGCGGATAAAACTCTCAATAAAAGCACCAACTGATAGGAACTCCTATCAGTAAATCTGATTTCTGTATTATTGAATATAAAAGAAAGGAAATACAAACGAAAAGTAAGAGCACTAAGCTCCCAAGTCAGAGACAATTCTCTAGACTCCCAATTTCAAATAACAATCCTGCATACCCTCATTATTCTCTCCTCCCCCTATATAACAGACTCAGCTCTCTCTCTCTCTCTCTCATTGTAACTAGCTCTTCCCTCCTTCCCTATTTCCCGCCTAAAGTGACTTTGAGTGGGCCCTGGACATTTGGGCCTGCAGGTATAGATCTCAAGAGCTTCCCCATACTGGGTTGTCCCGATTCCTAGAGATTGGGAACCTATCAAGTGGCTACCTGATAAAGTAGAAAAAAAATGTCTACTTTTATCAAGACTAGATCAGCACATAACAAACATGAAAACTTTTGAGGGCTGCTCTCCAGATGGAGGGCTTGTCCTTTGGGGATTACCTAATAAGGTCAGCATATCTATAACAAGTCATTGGTGTCCCACCATACCAAACAAAAGCCTTAACCTTAGAAGCATTGGGAGAAATCACCTTATGAGGCATATTAGGCAATGATGTACTTTAGTGGGTGTGATGAGTGATGACCTATTTTAAGACACAGTATTAGTTACACCATTCATAGTCATAGCAAAGTATCCCCTAGTATACTTGGTGACCAAGAAGAAAACAAAACACAAAAACAAAAACAAAGTTATATCCTCCTTGGTACGGCATGAGAATCATGCAGGTAATCATATAGAAGGGGTCAATCATAAGAGAATGCAATTGTTGAGAAAGATTGTACAAAGTTATACCCTCATTTTCTCTTGCAACTTTTTAGCATCAAATTGCTCCCCTTCAGTAAAAATGTCCATTGATGCCATTGAAGCCATGGCTAACTGACCTATGTATTCCTCAAAAAGCTCACTACCAAACAGCATGGCAAAGATTGCTGCAGGATCAATAATTGCTTCACTGAAAAGAACAGAAGAATTATATAAAATATCAGCATAAGAGAAAAGCTTTTGAACTAAAATACTATGAGCCCTTAACAAGATTAAAAAGTTCCACATCCTGTCACCCTTGGCATTTGAGTATTAATTAATATATTATGAAGTCGGGAAAAAAAAAAAGAAACTAACGTCGAGATTCCTGATTTCCCATGAGCATCATAGGCTTCCCTTTGAGATGGGTCACTCAAAACTTGGTAAGCCTCACCCAAAACCTGAAACCAGAGGGTAAAACACCATGGGAAATCACTAGTGGCAAGTGGCAACAAAAGTTTATTAACAATAGTACAATCCAAGCTAAGCATAATGAACAAGGAAGGCAGTGAAATAATGAGTTACATATTTAAAATGATAGAAAAATGGTATTAACACTTCAGGATATAACTTATTTTGTTGAAGGCATACTTACAAAATGCTTAGGCTGGGAAATTGACAATAGGATATATCAGGACAACATAAAAATTCTGTGACATTAAAAACATTTGGTGTTGTATATGTTCACATCGAATAAGGTAAAAGCTGATACGAACCTTGGGAGAACCACACCACAAAAGCTAGCCATTGTAGTTGGAGAGCCCAAGGCCATATAAACCCAACACCGGAATCCCATACTTCCGATGTGGGACTCAAATCTCGTACCTTGCAATTGGATCCTAACATCCCACCACGCTCCACAGCCCCGGCACCCACACAGGTTGGCTGTGCACTAGCCTTTGGCTAGTCCCGGGCGAACACTGCAATGCCAATGTCACCACCTACGCCGCATGTTTGCAGCTGAGAGACATGGTGGAAAGCTTTGATACCAATTGATAGGAACCCATAATTAATAGAGAAGAAACAGAGAAATATGTGTGTTATTATGACATTTCTAGTCTGTATCAAGGTGATATCAGGACTGGATGGAAGGATTACAAAGAGAAATAAAGAAAAAACAGAGAACAAGATAGTCTAGGCAAATTAGAGTGCCTAATTCTCTCCCAAGGTCCCAAGTCCCAATTTCCAGCCTAACCATATACTCCCCCTCCCTTCCTTTCTTATATCTCACGTTACATCAGCTCATGCCCATGCATACTTTTCCCACTCTCACTCTGCCAGCTGGCAGAGTTAGTTACAACATTTCCCTCCCCTTTCTTGCACTCACCAGGTGCCTTGCCTCTCACATGTTTCCTCACATACACTTGGGTAACCTTATTGGGCCGAGGAGCCTGATTATTAGCTAGGTTGGTTATTGGGTTTGCATCAAAAGCCAATAGGTGAATCCCAAAATGGTTCAACTTATTGGTTGACTTATTCACGAATGCAAGTTATGCAACATGGATATGGTTATCAAGAATTATGGTTATCGACTCAATGGTCATTTTGCCAAGAAAAATTAGTTGATGTTATGTTTTTTGGGTGAGGATTCACTTACTCTAGGTGTAACACGTGTACATTTATATCATTCAATAATTTCTTAGAAAAAGAAATGTTTGCCAGGTTGTCTCAACCCTCAAAAGACAATAAGTGGTTTTTCATGGTCTTTCATCAACTAAAAAGACAATCAGGTCAAATGGTAAACTGTGTCCTTAAATAGATCCATGATTTTCACATTTATAATATGTTTGAAATTAATTTAGGAGCCTAAGACTACAAATTTCTATTAAACATCTTTTACGTCATTGTACAACTAAAGGCATTTTGGAATGTCACTAACAAAAATGATAAACAGGGATGAAGAGAGGATAAGGACAGCTAATGATGATTACAATAAAGGAATAAAACGCCTTAAACCGATACAATTCAGATTTCAGAGCAGCTATGATGTCCTTAATCAATCACAAATAATTAGGATTCACGATATAAAATTCCTTTTCACAATCCAGTTACACACCTCAGCAGGCACATAACAACATAAACATATGTTTGTCATTACTTTGACTCAAGCTCCATCATAATTCAAATCATATGAAAGGTTTACATTACAAGGCCTTGAGAATGGCAGGTGTAAACAAATGTAACATTCTTGCCTGAAAATTTTGGGCAGCAAGAGGGTCATTTGGGTTTTTATCCGGATGCACTTGTCGTGCCTGCAAGCATAGGACAAAAGAAGAGGAATGAGTGACCCGATAAAACTACTTGGTCATAGTTTACAATTTGGTACGATTATGATTGAAGAACCATTATTCATCATATCCGATAAACAAGATGATAAACTGTATTCCACATTTCCAAAGTTAGACTGACATTGGCAGTAGAAGCATTTCAATTTCATTGTATAATATAAGCTAGCTTGTATTGCATTAAAGAAAGCAAGGGCTCAAGATGACTGGACATCTCTTTCGGAACCCAACGAAATTGATAGATCCAGCCCTAGGATATGCACATCTGCCATTTTCTGTCTATTTAAACGAGATAACGGGATTAGACGGATCTATTGAGGTTTGAGATAGCTTTCAAACCAAAATATCTAGATCTACGTAATACCAATTATCTGAGTCAAATAATCAATTTATTAATTGCATTTTTGCATATGACGATAAAACAAACAAGGCAGACAACTAAAGGATCGATAAATTAGAGTATGACCTTCATGTAATAAGCTTTCTTAATCTCGGCTTCGGATGCCGTGGGGCTGACACCCAACACGTCATAGTATTCGGTCTCCTTCACCATCTCAAAGCACAGTTGATTGATATTTTCAACGAGAAAACGGCTAGAATTTCATTAATCCGCGAGGCAACGAGAGGAAAACACGAGAGCAATAAAATATAGCTGGGAAAATAAGAACTATTCCAAGTCGTGTATCGTCACACACCAAAATCAAATGGCGCTATCCTTCTCGGAAAAGCGTAATTTCTCTTTCTCCGCCTCTTCTGGTGGGTATGGACTACGGAATCCCAGGCGTTGACTGCTGCAACCGCGTAATTCTATCAGGGGAACTATTTCCTCTCCCGGTGGTTCCTCCTTTTGCCTCTGCCCTCGTGTTCAAAAGCAATTTGTTTGATTTGAATGAAAAATTATACCAGCTCGCTCGGGTGAAAAGTCATCTAATCGAGGATTAAGTACTAAATATGTTTTTAATCCCTTATGTTTTTTATAAAAGTTTGGTTTTAGTCCCCTGTTTGAAAAACGTATTTTTTTTAGTCTCTTTTTTAAAATGTGTCAGGAATCAGGATTGGTCTCACACATTTTTAGTCCCTCATTTTTTACAATCACACTTTTTTAATCCATCATTTTTTACAAAAGTTCGATTTTAGTCCATCGTTTTTCAAACGGAAGTATGGTGTAGGATCATTTCTAACACATTTTAAAAAATGGGGGACTAAAAAAGGTACATTTTCCAAACAGGAGATTAAAACCAAACTTTTATAAAAAAAATGAGGGACTAAAAACACATTTAACCCTTAAAATAATATGCAATTTCATAAAATAAATTAAAAAAAACATGCAATTTGGTTTGGTTAAGATTGCTAGCCATTCTTACAAAAATTTGATCTGATCCGATGAAGATGTGATTTGAATTAGATCAATTTATTGACACATCATTACATATTTATATTATATCAAATAATCAAGATTATAAGTTAAATTGAACGAAATCTTAAACCTCTGTACACTTATTGATATATTCATGTTAATAACACTTCATAAAATATATATATATAAAGACCATCATCATATAGTTTCAAAACATCTTTTATTTATGTTTGGAATATTAGAAATAATAAAAAATTACGTCAAATCAAACTAGTAAGTATTATTAGAAAAATAACCAACAAATAAAAATTAATATTGTCTTAAATTTTATATATGTGGTTTGGTTTAGATTTATCGTGTTTTTAAAAGGATCCAAAATCCGATCCGATCGATTTTCACAAGATCCAAAATGACAAAAAAGCCCAAGCTGATGTTAGAAAGAAGATGAAAGGAAGTTGTGCAGTGGCAATAACCACTGTCCTGAAAGCAAATTCCGATGGACCTCCGGCGCAACCCAATATCCGGTTTGCCCTCAAGGTTTACACAACGTCGTGTCTGGACCCATGCACTCAAGGCCAGAAGCACGTTGGTGTTGGTGTAAGCCCTAGTGACCAATCTATTTTGAATAGATCATCATTTGTATCATGAATTTAATCATATATTTGATATATGAATAAGGCATTCATTTATTATGTTATTAGTTTATAGCATAATAACGTCCTTATAATCGGCAGTTCTTTCAATGAGATATTAAGTACGTGACTTAATTGTGAGACCTAATTGAATAATAGAACACTATTCTTAAATATCTGTAGTCTAGTATTTTTGTTAATTAGGACGACAATTATACATAGATACTATTGTGTGAGTAAACTAATGACCACATCTCATGGGTCATGGATATGTGATATCAAGTCGGTACACAGGTATAAATATTAGGAGTAATTTTTATACCGAATGACCCGCTATGAGAATACTTCATAATAGTTACGTAAGTGTCATAAGTATTCTCATGGCGATCATATTAAAGTAGTCCTTCGACTTGAAGTCACTACGATTCCTACATGAGGAGTTGTAGAATTTAATGCTATCAAACGTCACCCGTAACAGGGTGATCATAAAGGTAGTTATTGGGCCTGCAATAAATCATGTTGGGGAGTGTGAGCGATGTAGACATGATTCGTCCATCCTACATAACAGGGGTAATGTCTTCGGCCCCTCGATTGAGTAGAACGTGAAATATGTGTGGCGGCGCGGAAGTGGGCCGATATGTGATATTAGGTCCGTTTGTGATTACACGTCTACTCGGGGATCGAGGAACAAATGATTGAACATAACAAGGATGACACTATTATGCCTTGTGTTCAATTAAGACATATGGACGAAGGGATATTTACTGCACGGTAAATTTTGGTCGTGATAAGGCTAAAATCGGATCACCGATACTCTTGCTAATTGGGTAGTAATTATGCATTGCTAGATGCCGCTTATTATTTATAATATTTAATATTATTGCCAACTTAGTAGGAGCCTATAGGGTCACACGCATAGAGCAATTGCGGAGTGGTTATATTATTTAAATATGATTTAATAAATATAAGGACAATTGGACTTGTACTTGTAGTGTACAGAGCCCAATAGGGTAAGCAGTTAGGTCAAAGGGAGCTGTCAGCTTATAAATAGGCTAGTGCTCTCCCTCTAACCTAGCCTTGCTAACCGTGCCTCCTTATAGCCGTCGTTAGCTAGCACAAGACGCATTACTCCGACACCAATTTGCTCCTATGGACTAAGAAGATGTGCCGCCCCTTCGTAGCAATAGTGATCCAAGTGAAAAAGCACGCTACAAGAGGTAAAGACAATAGCCCTTATGTGATTCATGCTTGTAATACGCGATCCATGAGAGTTGTTTTCTTCCGCCTTGAGATATGATTTTAGAAGATGATTATCTCGTGAAAACCCAACAGTTGGAGCCTCACAAACAATGGCCAGAAGAAGAACAAAGACTAGAACCGAAAAATAAATAAAGAAGATGTAAATTATATTGAAATAGAAGTAGAGAATTGTTTCTCAATAAAAAATAAAAAATAAAAACAAGAAGAAATAGAGAATTGTTCTGCTGTCTTACTTCAAACTCACGCCCAAAAACCACTATATAGGGATAACATGGTCGGTTTCAAAAAGAAAATTAATAGCTTTTAATTATTGAATCAAATGTATTAAAACCAAATCAATATGAAATGGATTGTAACTAGAGATGTTCATCAACATATCCAAACCGATTCAAACCACAAAAATAGAACCTAAAAACTGAAAATCGAACAAACCGAAATAACCGCTTTTTAGTGGATTGGATCGGATTTTGGATCCTCTGGTGAAATCCAATCCAAACCGATTTATTATATACATATACTATTATTTTTGTAATTATAATATTACTCATACTTAAACATTGTTTTCCATACTTTTATGTTCCTCATTCTCTTTAATATTTTTGTTGGAATGACATATATGAGACTATTTAGAATAAATATTAACGTCTTGAAGTTATATTTTGCTAAAAGTTTTGATACATAACATATATGTACTTGATTGAGTAAACATGAAAAATAGGAAATCAATTAAGTAAATTTGAAAAATAATTAGCTACAATTTATTTGTAGCCAATTCAAGGAAAAAATAGGATAAGTGAGAGTATATATATAACATAAAAGAACGTGTTAAAAAATATCAATAATTATTTTTTTCTCAAACTCCCAAATTAAAATGAAGATTATCTTTTGTCTACTATTAAATAAGTAGAAATGACACTTGACATAAGAAAAAAATAAAGTATGACAAAAACCGAATTATCCAATCCAATCCAAACCGCATTTGATCGGATTGGATCGAATTAGATTTTTTTAAAGAAGCAAACTGATCCAATCCAAACTCCACGTTGTTTTCATCATTGGATTTGATGATTTTTTAGCTCAAAACTGATCCAAATCCAATCCGTGAACACTCCTAATTGTAACAGCAAAATAAAAGGCAACGGTACAAGGCCTTAAATAACGGTACAAGGCCTTGAATATTCAATAATCACGGTGAACTACGCAAGGGTAAAATTTTATTGAATATTCATAGAATAGTAAAAATCTAATAAAGTTGTAATATTGCTATTATTAGTGAAATATACCCATATGGCTTTTGAACTATTATTATTATTATTATTATTATTATTATTATTATTATTATTATTATTATTATTATTGTTGTTGTTGTTGTTGTTATTAGTATTATTTCTCAGAGTTGTATTCTTTTCATGTCCTTTATTTTATTAATGTATTTGGACAATTCACTTAATTTCTCAAATTCACTTATTGCTTTACCAATCAAGAATTGGTGTTCTTACCATTCCTTAATATTATTTTTTCTTTTGCTTAATTGTAATTTTGGTCCCTCTATTATTAATCATATGTGATCTTAGTCCTTAAAGTTTTTTTTTTCGTGCACATTTGGCCACCTGTTTTTTTAATGTTGCAAATTTGGTCCCTTCATCCAATGTGTGCCAATTTTTTCAACGATCAAAATAGAGGAACCACTCCTATAGGCACACACAACCTCTGGTTGAGGTTCTCCCTCCTTTACGTCTCCGATTCAACATGATTCAGTGATTCCTCTCTGTTATTTACTGATTTTGTCCCTCCTTTCCGGGACCTTTTTTGGTTCCACCAAATGATCATTTACCATAAAAGCTCAAAAGGAGGTTTTATGCGCGTAGAGTAGTGGTTCTCTATGTATAGAGGAGTGACTCTTCTATATTGATCATCGAAAAATTGACAGACATTGACAGAAGGAACAAATTTGCAACATGAAAGAAATAGGGGGACCAAATGTGCATGAAAAAAAAACTTTAGGGATCAAAATCGCACATGGCCAATAGTAAGGGGACCAAAACCGCAACTAAGCCTTTTTCTTTTTACAATGCATTCAAACCCAGCATGTTTAAATACCTATCTCAAATTCAGACAATTAAAATATGTATTATACTCATTTAGAAAGTTATCCCCGTGGATTGTAAATATTGATATTATTATCTTCACATTTAAAACATTAAATTCAATACAAAATATTATAAATTGTACATGATTATGTACATCTAAATATACATAAAAGTATGTTTTCGTGTAAAATTTACAACCCGTGTAAGATGCTTTAAATTATAACATAAACCACGTTAATGATAATGCTACCAGAGAATCATTTCTTTCAATTGCTTCCAAATTTAATATCACTTTTTCTTCCTCCATCAATTCAAAACTTTTCACATAAGTTTGTTTCCATTGGAGCCTTTGAGTGCCATGTTTGATAACATCTATATCTATATAATATACATATCGGTCACATCTTCCAGGTACGGAATTACACGTGTCACTTCTACAACGCAAGCTAGCTTCGGATTTATATGTGTCTCTTTATTGTGCTTTGGTTGCAAGGTAAGGAATTAGGTTTGGGTAGATAATTTGAATAAAGGAATTTGTATCTATATAATATACATATCGGTCACATCTTCCAGGTACGGAATTACACGTGTCACTTCTACAACGCAAGCTAGCTTCGGATTTATATGTGTCTCTTTATTGTGCTTTGGTTGCAAGGTAAGGAATTAGGTTTGGGTAGATAATTTGAATAAAGGAATTTGTTTCTGCAATTATCAAAAAGTCAAAAAAAGGGATTGGTACCCAAACTAATTAAGGCTAATTATTAGGGATTGGTATATGCAATCATAAAAAAAAAAGGGGGAGGATTGGAATCTTTTTCAAAATTCCCGGTGGATAATTTGAATAAAGGAATTTGTATCTGCAATTATCAACAAGTCAAAAAAGGGGATTGGTATCCAAACCAATTAAGGCTAATTATTAGGGATTGGTATATGCAATCATACAAAAAATGGGGGGATTGGAATCTTTCTCAAAATTCCCTTTAGAATCTCAAAATTCCCTTTAAAAGGGATTGGAATTCAAAATTCCCTTTAAAACGGATTGGAATCTTTCTCAAAATTATTAACATGGACATTCTCTGAATTCCCTTTAGAATCTTTCTCTTTGTTCTTTTGATTCAATCTGCGACCTGGTTTTCCACTTATTGGAATTTAATGAACTTACACTTAATTTATGTTGACATATGCTAAAAGATTTTGGCCAACCAACTATTCAGTCTTTAAATGAGGACCAAGCATTAAAGGTAGTGTTAAAAACGAAGCAATAATATTATTTTGAATTGAATTCAAAATAATATTCAAATAATGAACAAATCAATGTGTTATCAGAAACCGTCATCCAAACTAATCACGACTAATTATTAGGGATTGATATCTGCAATCTTAAAAAAAAAAAGGGATTGGTATCTGCCAAATCTTATGAAATGTCAATTATAAAAACATCATCAATCTGATATCTGCCTTTATTAGAATCCATTTTAAACCAATGATACATTGAACTAAACCAAGGATAGATACTGAATAAATCAGTATTTATGAAGCAATTACAAAATGGATACAATATCGAATTACTCAACAAATTGATATATTTTGTTCAGGATCAAATTCATCAAGCAATAATAAAGAATACAACATTTTGTTAATCAGCCGCTCATTAAGATGGACAATCTTCGACCTGGTGTAAGGACAACTATTCGGCCTTTAAATCAGGAGGAAGCATTAAATGTGGTATAAAAAACGAATCAATAATATTCATCTGCATGGAATTCAAAATGATATTCAGATAAGGAACAAATCAATGTGTTATCAGAAATAGACTATTTTGCTGTAGATAACACTTTTGAATTCATAACCAACCACCATCCAAACTAATTACGGCTAATTATTAGGGATTGGTATCTGCAATTATCCACAAAAGTGATAAATGGCGGCTGATTGCATTTGAATTAGAACCTACAGATTTGAAACATTGGAATCTATAAATTGGGGAGAACCAAATTGGGTAGCTCACGCATTGCACAACCCATTCTATACCAATAATATTCTATCAACTGTTCTTAAGTCTCCTCAACATTTCCTCGATGGCACCAAGGCACGATATGATTGCAGATGTTGATGAAAGCCATAATAATTGGGTTCTGCTGGTAAGGGTTATCAGATTATGGAAGGTGTCTGATCTGAGAAAGTCCAAGCACTCGTTTACCATGGAATTGGTATTGATGGATAGCAAGGTATTTCTGTCATAAAATTATTAATTGTCACTATTTCTTAAATTTCTTATTTTTTTATTATCCATTTTAGATAAATCACTCTATCTTTTTTTTTTTTTTTGCAGAAAGACATAATACATGCTTCTGTCAAAAAGTCTCTTATCTATATACATGAAAAGCAACTAAAAGAGGATGCTGTTTATTTAATGTCACACTTTAGTGTGGCCATTAACTCCATTCACCTCCGGGAAAAAACACAACATGAGGCCTATTGAATGGATTAGGAATCAGAACCTCATTTAACTACAGGAAAACATAACATTATCATCAATAAAGCCAATAACAGAAGCATAATATAACATTAATAAGGTAGTGAATGTTTCATATAAAAGAATAACAATGCACCAAAAAGTGCGATGTTCTGCCATCAAAAGTAAATATAATATATGTAAACAATATAACATTTTTTACATTAAGATGGTATAAAAAGAAGAGCAAATATATTACTTAAACATTCATTCAAATAGCTGGAAGGCATGAAGCCTTTGCTCAGTCATAGCAAATTATAAACTTGTAAGAAATATATGCATAGTTATGTTTCTTATAAGATTTACTACATCAGAAGCTAAAGGGAATGAAGCATAAATATATGTATATCAGTCCAAGCATCAATAAGTAAACAAAAATAAATGAATAGGCAAAATTTAAAAGAAGCATTTGAAATGAGCTAAACTTTGTCATTCAAACTAAGAAATTGCGAAGGATAAATTGCTTTAAGTTTAAAGGGTATAAACCAAAACAAATATGGGAACACTCCATCCCCTACCGAAAGTTGAAGCGTGAGTAGAAGGAGGAGAAATGATAGGAATAGGGTTGAAGGAAAGGAGGAGGGAAAAAACGAATCACATACCCATTTCAAAAAAAAAAACAAAAAACAAAAAAACATAACTTCAGTATTGAGGAAGAGAAAATAGACAAAATAACATACCCACCAACATCAACTAAGATAGCCGCCCTATTCGCCACAATCTTCCACCATGGACACTGTCATCGATCTTGCCGGCAACCACCCACAGGCCACAGCATCAGTCACCGACATCAATGGCAAGCTGGCGAAGAAAAGTGCAGGGGGACGAGAGGAGAGACAGAGAGATGAGGAGAGGAGGGTTTTATTTTGTTGGTAAAAGAAAAAGAAATTGAATATATCTGAATCAATCTTAGCATTAGTTTCATCTTATGCTATGGCTTCAAGCTTAACCTCCATATTCTGTATCTATCTTAGTTTCAAGCTTTACGTCCCTTCCTATTATGTTAGCTTTGGTTCTTTGACTGAAAATAAAGTCTACCCTATGATTAGAGTGTGCTATGATGCTAACAAAGAAAGAAATAATAGTTATTAGGCTAGTTAAGCTATCCTCTTCAGAAGCAAATGACCAATAAAAAACTAATAGCCCCCCTTAATTTCCGGATTAGCTGCCAAGTAAGCCAAACAATAAATGGCAACATTGAAGCTTGTTATAAATAGAGCAAATAAAGCGGAAGTATAAGTACAAATGTGGTTCAGCTTTTAGCTTACATCCACATACAACGGTGACTATATAACTTGATATTAAATATGGTGGAGAATACAAAAGAGAATTTACACACTTCACTCAAACCCAAATCCCAAATACACCCAAATACCTCACAGTATTTACTCACCGGTGTATACAAAGTACAAACTCTCACAATATACCACGAGAAGATACAAAGACAAAACTTCTCTGAGAGTCTCGTAATGCGATGTTACTATCTCACTCTATTACATGGAAATGGAAAACTCTTAATTTATAGGGAATAACTTCCTTTATTAACCAACCAATTACTACGGATTATTAACCAAAATTCTCTCTCTACCATTAGCGACAAACGGATGAGAGAATTTATCTAACTTTAACTTTTCAAAATAGAAGAGAAATTAAAGCCATATATCAACAAATCTCCACCTTGGCTTTAACTTTCCTTCAATCACAAGCTTCATATGTCGACTTCTCCAAAAATGTCAACTAGGACTAATTCATATTACGAACACCAATTAAGTCCAAGCAATGCTTGAACTTAGATATCGGAATTGGCTTCGTCATCATATCAGCCGGATTATCAGAAGTACCAACCTTTTTCACAACAATGGTACCTTGAGATACGATTTCCCGAATAAAATGATATCTGACATCAATATGTTTGGTTCTCTCATGATACATTTGATTTTTGGTCAAATGTATGGCATTTTGGCTATCACAATAAACTATTGTGATATCTTGTTCCAAACCCAAATTGCCTACCAAACTTCTAAGCCAGATGGCTTCCTTCACTGCTTCTGCTGCTGCCATATATTCAGCTTCTGTGGTTGATAATGCAATAGTAGATTGTAAAGTTGCTTTCCAACTAATTGCACTACCCGAAAGCGTGAAAGCGTAACCTGTCAGAGATCTTCTTTTATCTATATCTCCAGCATAATCAGAGTCAACATAACCAATAATACTACCACCGGTATTATGACTCCTATCATATACCAAGCCAACATCTGTAGTACCTCGAAGATATCGAAGTATCCATTTTACAGCTTGCCAATGCATCTTACCAGGATGCCCCATATATCTGCTAACAACACTAACAGCTTGTGAAATATCTGGACGAGTGCAAACCATAGCATACATGATGCTTCCAACTGCACTAGCATAAGGAACGTGTGACATCTGTTCCTTCTCTTCATCAGACTGTGGTGACATGGCAGCTGATAGTCTAAAATGGGATGCAAATGGAGTACTCACAGGCTTTGCATTCTGCATTGAAAAACGCTCCAATACTTTTTCAATATACCTTTTTTGAGACAAATATAGTTTGCCAGCTTGCCGATCTCTGTGAATTTCCATGCCCAAGATTTTCTTAGCTGCGCCTAAATCTTTCATTTCAAATTCACCACTAAGTTGCGCCTTCAGCATGTTGATTTCAGGCATACTCCTAGCGGCAATGAGCATGTCATCAACATAGAGTAATAAATAGACAAACGAACCATCTGGGATCTTCTTGTAGTATACACAACTATCATAGTCACTTCTTGAGTAACCATGACTCATCATAAAAGTGTCAAATCTTTTATACCACTGGCGAGGAGACTGCTTCAAACAATATAATGATTTCTTTAAAAGACAAACATGGTCTTCCTTGCCTTCAATAACGAAACCTTGTGGTTGCTGCATATAAATTTGTTGTTCAAGCTCACCATGAAGAAAAGCTATTTTAACATCGAGCTGCTCAAGCTCTAGATCAAACAGTGCAACCATGGCAAGCAACACCCGGATGGAGCTGTGTTTCACAACGGGAGAGAATACTTCATTAAAGTCTATTCCTTCCCTTTGACTGAAACCTTTAGCAACTAATCGTGCTTTGTATCGAGTTGTTTCAACTCCAGGTGTTCCTTCCTTTTCTTGAAGACCCATTTGCAACCAACGATCTTCTGACCTTTAGGTCGATTAACTAACTCCCAAGTTTGGTTCTTGTGAAGAGATTCCATATCTTCACTCATAGCAGCAATCCATTCTGCAGACTCTTCACTCGAAATAGCCTCATGGTATGTCACAGGGTCTTGAGTTTCAATATCCTCTGCTACCGATAATGCAAAAGAGACTATATCTGCATGGGCAAATCTCTGAGGCGGCTTTATTTGTCATCTTTGTCTATCTCTTGCAAGACTATATTGTTGCTGCTCTTGCGGAATCTCCTCTTGCTCTTCAATAACTACTTGATCTTCTTCCTGAATAGGCTGATCAGAAGTACCTTCTTGTACTTCCATTGGTCGTTCAACTTCAAGCTCCACCTGCTTGCTGATGTCGTGCTCTTTTTCAGCATTGTCAGACTCCTTTGCTGAATGAAGCATGGATGATTCATTAAACTTCACATCTCTACTGATTATGAATTTGGGTGGCTTAGTTTCAGTACACCATAATCTGTAACCTTTGATTCCGGATGCATAACCAATAAATATGCATTTTTGTGCCCTTCGCTCAAGCTTTCCATCATTTACATGAGCATATGCGGGACACCCAAAAATTCTTAGATCAGAATAATCAGCTGGAGTACCAGACCAAACCTCAACAGGAGTTTGTAACTCAATTGCAGTTGATGGAGACAGATTTACTAAATAACAAGCCATATTAATTGCTTCAGCCCAAAATTCTTTTGGCAAGCCAGCATTAGAGAGCATGCAACGAGCTCTCTCCAGAAGAGTTCTGTTCATACGTTCTGCCACACCATTTTGTTGTGGTGTCTTTCGCACAGTACGATGTCTTACTATGCCTTCATTCTCACAGAACTCATTAAATTGTCCCCCACAGAACTCCAAACCATTGTCTGTTTTCAGGCGTTTGATTTTCTTACCTGTCTGATTTTCTATAAGCGCCTTCCACTTCTTGAAAGTAGAGAAAACATCATTCTTACGCTTAAGAAAATATACCCAAACTTTCCTTGAAAAATCATCAATGAAAGTTAACAGGTATCTGGCACCACCCTTTGACGTGACAGGCGCAGGACCCCATAAGTCAGAGTGAATATAGTCAACCGTTCCCTTAGTCCTATGGATGGCAGTGCTAAACTTGACTCTAGTTTGCTTCCCATAGACACAATGCTCACAAAAGTCAAGCTTCCGAATTTTATGATCATTTAGCAAGCCACGCTTGCTTAGAATAGACATTCCAGCTTCACTCATATGCCCGAGACGCATATGCCACATACGAGTAGTATCTAAATCTGAGTCAGGGGAAGAAGATACAGATGCAACTCCAACAATGGTACTTCCTTGAAGTAGGTAGAGACCATTGACCAATTTCCCTTTAATAACAACAAGAGCACCTTTGGTGACCTTTAGAACTCCACCTCGAGCAGAATACTTACACCCCTGAGAATCAAGAGTACCCAAAGAAATAAGATTTTTCTTCAAGTCTGGTATATGCCGCACATTAGTTAAAGTTCTCACAATTCCATCATGCATCTTGATTCGGACTGTACCAATGCCAGTGACCTTACAAGACATATTATTTCCCATAAGAACAACACCACCATCAATTGACCGGTAAGTGGTAAACCATTCCCGGTTTGGACACATGTGGTAAGAGCAGCCAGAATCAATAATCCATGCATCACCAACTGAACTAGTTGATATCGTGAGAACATTTTCGGCACCTTCAGCTACGCTTGCTGTGTTACTTGAACTACTCTCATTCTTTTCTTTGAGCTTTGGACATTCTGCTTTCCAATGCCCTTCTTTCTTGCAATATCGACATATTCCTTTACGATGTCTAGATTTAGATCTAGACTTGCCTCTTCTATAACTACTCGAGCCAACCTCCTTGGATCTCCCTCTAGCAAACAGTCCCGCTGCTGGATCATCACGTCCATTATTATCGTGTTCCATCTTTTCACGACTCAAAAGAGAGGATTTAACCTCATCAATATCTAGACGTTCACGCCCATATATAAGCGTCTCACGAAAGTGCTTGTAGGAGGGAGGTAAGGAGCAAAGCAACATCATTGCTTGTTGCTCACTTGAGAATGTCTCGTCCATATTTTTTAATTCCATAACGAGTGGAGTGAACTCAGAAATGTATGATCTAATGGATGTCCCGTCATCCATACGAAGCGTGTACAGACGTTGCAATATACCAAGACGATTAGCCACCGTCTTCTTCATGTATAAGGACTCCAATTTGGTCCATAGTGTTGTTGCTGTCTTTTCTGATATAACTTCTTGTAACACATCATCTGTGATGCATAGCTGAATGGTGGAGAGAGCTTTATCATCAATATCATCCCACTCAGAATCCTTCATCGTTTCAGGCTTCTTTTCTTTTCCAGAAAGTGCCACCTTTAAATTCTGTTGTGTCAAAACAGCCATCATATGGACCTTCCACATCCCGAAGTTGATGTGCCCATCAAACTGTTGAATATCAAATTTTGTAGTCACCATATTTTTCTTTCACGTATCTGCCCAGAACGCTATAAGCGCTCTGATACCAGTTTGTTATAAATAGAGCAAATAAAGCGGAAGTATAAGTACAAATGTGGTTCAGCTTTTAGCTTACATCCACATACAACGGTGACTATATAACTTGATATTAAATATGGTGGAGAATACAAAAGAGAATTTACACACTTCACTCAAACCCAAATCCCAAATACACCTAAATACCTCACAGTATTTACTCACCGGTGTATACAAAGTACAAACTCTCACAATATACCACGAGAAGATACAAAGACAAAACTTCTCTGAGAGTCTCGTAATGCGATGTTACTATCTCACTCTATTACATGGAAATGAAAAACTCTTAATTTATAGGGAATAACTTCCTTTATTAACCAACCAATTACTACGGATTATTAACCAAAATTCTCTCTCTACCATTAGCGACAAACGGATGAGAGAATTTATCTAACTTTGACTTTTCAAAATAGAAGAGAAATTAAAGCCATATATCAACAAAGCTTATTAAAGTTATGATTATAAAAAGAAAAGGTATAAAATTGATTTGAAATTAATGGGTATAAAACTGGTCATTGAATGCTATTTACTTTACAGCTGAGTCATGTGAAATCTCATATTCAAACACCTTTTTTCCACTCCACAACTTCCTTGAGCAACCAAACATGAAGTCAAACACAAATTCAGGCAAAAACCACAATGTTGGTTCATATAGCAACTAAAAAAGCATCCTCAACCCCAATAAAAAAAATAAGGAGAAAATAGTGAATCAAAGTAGAACTTCACCATTACAACAACTTCTGTCCTCGCTACTAATTTCTTTATAGCGGGAAAAAGAATATGGTCTCTATTAACATCAATAGAGTTAGTGGCAAAAAAGTGACCATATTTCGACAAATTTGGCTACTCAATTTTTGTTTTTCAAACAAATTCCAATGTGGACATAGGTAACATTACAATTAGCCAACCAACTTAATGAGTCACCGGACGAAAAGTGACGGAGGAACTAACTTTTCTCACGTTTGTAATTTTGAGGGTTAACTTATTAATTAATTTTTGTAAGAACCAAAAGTATACCTTTATTTTTTTTCCAATGGACCATTGGAGCCTTTAATCTGGAAATTATATAAAATTATAATTAAAAAAAATTATATTATTATTTTAAAACTTTTATAAAGAGAAAATCTTTTTTGAGTTTATAGTTTTAAAATATTCCTGAAAGAATTTTTTTATCTTTCTTTCTTTTCCTTTCTTTCTTTCTTTTGGATACCTAACATAGGCAAATGCTACGGTGAGCATGCTTGACATGTCTCTCATGGTGAGAGACTATTACATACCATTGATTTATTTTAATCCCCATGATTTTATTGTACACCCTTCACACTAGAATATTTCCTCCTCAACTCCCCTCCATCCCTGCCACCACTACCTTCAGCTTACTCCCACCTCCCACCACCAGATAGCAGCGCCACATCCACTCTCTCCATGGCGGCTGACGGCGGCGGGGAAACCGCACGCGTCACGGCGAAGGAAAGGGGAAGAGGATTGATCTGTGAGTTTTCTCACAATGGAGGGAGAAATTGAGAACGAGACCACCAGATGTCGCGGCGGTTAGTGGTGGGGAGGCCGCGTTAGGTCGCGACGGAGGAGATCGAGAAGCTCCACACATGGCGACAGCGAGAAGTTCCTATTGATTTGCGAGTTCTTCTCGCCGTGGTGGAGGGAGAACACCACATCCCGTGGTTGATAGAGGTGGAGGGGAGAACGCGCCGTGCGACGGCGAGAAGGAGCACCGCACACGGCAGCGGCGTCGCGGCGGAGAGGGTTTCTAGTACCCTTTACCCTTTACAAAATCCTTCATTCCTAAACACTCTGCAATCAAATTCTTCTTCTTCAACAATTCAGTGTTTTCTTGCTTAGATCTTAAATTTTTAGTTTTACCAGAAAAAATTCATGTAACTTGTTTCATTTTGTGGGATTTAGATAAATTTTGTTGATTTTTTATGCAAACTTGTTATCTGTGAGCTTGTAAAAATAGTTTTGAGAGTTGGTGAATTCTATGAACTGAACATTTGCTTGATAAATGCCAAAATTGACTTCCCATTCTTCTTTATCACTGCTGCTGCCATCGATTGTCCCCGGAAGGCGGAAGAGGAGGGCTGCTGTGTCATTGTCAGTGAGAGAGAGAGTATCGGGTGTGAGAGGCAGAGCATGAAAAAAATTTTGATGTTGATGGTGTATGATAATAACGGTAGAACCTCACAATCTAACGGCTACAATAAGTCGCCCACGTGAGCGACATGGCGACATTGCTCACGCTAGAAGCCGCCACCTAACATAACAAGGGATAGGTTAAGGGGAATTTTTGGAGGTGAGGTTCTGGAACTTGCGAGTCCAACGATGGCTTCGGATCCGAAGAAAGGTGAAGATATGGATTCGCTATTTGAAGGGATGGTACTGTTTAACCCATCCCAAATTGATGCAGAGCTCCGGCCAGATAATCAACAAGACAGTCGTACTCGTAGTGATGATTCTCTTCAATGCCATCGTCAAAGTGAAAGTGATGCGCTCACAATTTCATCACCAGCATCGTCTTCTTGTTCGCAATCGCAGCCCCTTGACGAGAATCTCTTCTCTGACCTCACGCTTGTCGTCGCTCCCCTCCAAAACCTGGAAGTAGCTCAAGCCGAGAATGATGTCAAATCTCAATCTTGCGAGCAGCCATCTATATCTGCTTCTGCTACTACTACCTCGAGACATGCTTCCAGAAGAAGAAAACGATCTGGCTTGAAGATAGGATATGGTAGAGACACCCTTGTTTCCAACGATCTGCCTCACCCACCTACTCCGCTCCCCCAACCTGTTCTTCTTATTTCTAATAACATAGCTTCTCAAACCCGTACCCCGCCTATTGATTCTGTACCCGATACTGTTGGGGACACCCTTCCGTCTCAACCCCCCTCGATCATCACCGATGTTGCCGTTACCGTACCATCTAGTGAGTCTTCCCCATTGTATGAGAGTTCCCAGTCGGAGATAATAGAGAATGAGAATCGGAAACACGAAGGTGTTTCTCAGGACGACGATACTTTTTCTGAGGCAGAGTTCCAGCAAATTAAGGCCCGCATACGTGAGAAGCTTAACCATGCCCGTCAACTGGTGAATTCTGCTTCTGCTGTCCGAAAGGATGCGATCCGTAATAGAAGAAAAGCAGTTGAGGATGCGAATCATGCTTCCCTCAGACACGTGGAACTTGAAAAGCAATTGGAAGAAGTTTGTGAAGCTGAAGATTTTGAAAGGGCTGAAAAAGTTAGCGAAAACCTTTCTGCTGCCGAGAAGGAGAAACAAGCTTTCACGAATTCATTGAGAGAAGCGGATGCAATTATCGATGCTTTAGATTTAAAGTTGCAGCAGGCAATCAACTTTTACATAGCTGCTGAGGAAGAATGTGCAATCTTACTCGAGCAATATGCAACGGTTAGTAAAAGAGAGCCAATAACGTTGGCAGGATGCAAAAATAATTTTTTTTTTTTAAAACATTAGTCCTATTTTATCAGCGTTTTCTAAACTTTTTATTTTTTAAGAAATGTGTTTCCGCTGCATTCATATTTTTATATTCTTCCATGATATCATTTATAAGCCCAGATCGAATGTAGACCAAACCTAAATGGAATGTGATTGTCTTTTGTTGGCTACAAGAGAGAAAAGGAGATAATCAGAGATTGAGATGAAAATTAGTGACCCCCTTGTCACTTTGTTCTGACTTTTTATTAATTAATTAATTAATTAATTAAAGTGAAGGCTTGCTTATCAAAAAAAAAAAAAAATTAAAGTGAAGGCTTGCTTTACAAGCTCTTACAAAGCTTTCAAGCTACGTAGTTAGTCCTGTATAGCGGTGTGTAGCGGCCGACCCCAAAACCTCTCGGGATAGCATGTAGCGGGATGCTACTACAACGAAGATTAGGAAAACAATATAAATAATTTATGTTATACACATATAAATGCTCATTTAGTAGAAAAATACACAATTAAAGACATTCATAATTAATAATAAAAAAATTGTCACTAACATTCAAATCCTATGTAGCTTAAATAAGTTTTAAGCCTCTAAGGCTCAAACATCAAAATAACTAAATACTAACATAAGGATTCAAAATAATTACAAGTGATTCCTTAAATAGATTCACTATCTCTATTTCCAAGATCTTCATCATCACTCTCTTCTTCGCTACTTGATTTGTTCGTCTTCCTCATCCTGTTCAGTTTTAGTTTCTTCTCAGTCTTCCTTTTCTTGTTGTACAACTTCCTTTTTCCTTCCTAGAACTAGAAGTAGGCACAACTATCTTTTTTTTAATCTCGTTTGTCGTCTAGTGAGTTTTACCAGCTCAATAGCCCCAACCGAATCAGCTACAACTCCCCATGTCAAGCAATCATCACAAGTGACAACCTTCTTATACTTTATGTCCTTCAAGCTATTCCATTTGCAAGCCATCAAGGTTATCACCACTCACCGATAGGTTTCACCAATGCACACAAAGCGGTTGAGGATGAAGCTCTTCAGGATTCAGTTGGCTCTCATCGAGCTAGTTTTGTAGGGGACTTTTGCATAGCACAGAGACTACCATTTTGGAGGATGTGGAATAACCCATAGGATCATCACCGTGATTACTATTCAACCCGGCATTCTCATGCAAGTTCGCATCAAGGAATCGTAGCTAGAGAATGACAGGATTGGGCTGCAAGGCCACTTTAGGAGGCTAGGAGGCGACGTATGGTGATGTCCAGTAGCTCTACTGTTTATGAGCCTCTACAGGTGTATCGAAGGCGATCATCTGTAGGGAGTTCCTGATATCCCTACTAGAGTCTGAGTTATGAGAGAGTCGGTATGTCTATGGCCAGTGAGTCCTTTTTTATATTTTGATGTATTTTGATGAAGAGAGAGCTGGACATGATGTCTGTATTTTGCATTTCTGTTTTTGCATACTCTGATGTAGGTATGACAGGAGCCCTACTAATAGGGCCATTATATGTGTGTGTGTGTGTGTGTGTGTTTTATCTCCTAAATGTTGTTGCATCTTTAAGTTGAGTTCCCTCGTGTTTCCGACAAGCGCACTTACGATTAATTATATTGCGACCTGTGTAGTCGATCGCGGCCGCTACACCCGCTATCGCGGCGGCGCGGCGAGTTGCGGAACCACGGCGCTATGCAAAACCATGGTGCGTTGCGGTTTTGGGTAGCGGCCGTTGCGCCTCTGTTAGCGGCGGAATCGCGGCCGAAATTGCGCCTATCGCGGCCGCAACACTGAAGAACGGGTGAAAACCCAAAAAGGCCCTCGATTTATAGCCGTTTTAGGGGTTTTTTTGGGGGCTTTTGGTCATTTCGACCCAAACTTCTTCTGAATGAAGTAGGGTTCCCTCCTATCTTCTTTCGACCTAAACCAAACAGAAGGACCCTTGCTGTTCTCCTCGACAGCAACCCTCTGTGCGAGTGCGAGTGCGAGTGCGAGCTGCGACTTCTGTCGGCGACCATCCCTGCGACTGACGGCGAACCTCCCTGCGACTTTCGTCTCCTCTGTGCGACCTCCTCTGTTCGTCCTCCTCTGTTCGTCCCATCTCCTCTGTTCTCTGTTTCTAGATGGTGTCCCAAACAGTACCACCATCCTCCACTGCCGCTTGTGGCTTGGTTAAACCCACTGGGGATAATATTGACCCAGCTTGGGAATCGAATACCATCAAAGACATCAATAACAAGAGGGCTGTTACATGTGATTTTTGTGGGAAAACTACTACCGGTGGCATAACTAGAGCCAAAAAACATCAAATGGGTTTGAGGGGTGATGTTAATGACTGTAAGAAAACTCCTCCTGATGTAAGGAAGAAGCTGACAGAACTGTTTGATAAGAAAAAGGCTGATGCTTCACATTTGCATGAGATTAACGAAGATGATGAAGAGCAAGAACAGGTTCAAGAAATATACAATATTCGAGCCGGAAAACCTACGGCTGATGGTGCTGCCCCTTCTAGCAAGAGAGGAAAAACAGTGAAAGGACCCATGGATTTGCATTATGCTAAGAAGCAAACAAGTGTCAATGTTGCTTGTGATAAAGAAGCACGGGCTAAGACGGTTCAATTTATTGCTCGGTTCTTTTATAAGTGTGGAATTCCTTTTAATGTGGTGCGTGACAAAAGCTTCAAGGCCATGCTTGATGCTGTTGGCAACTATGGTCCAAATCTAAAGGCTCCAAGCTACCATGAGATGCGGGTTCCACTCTTGAAAAAGGAACTAGTGATCACTCAAAAGATGTTGCGGCCACATATGGAAGAGCGAGTTAAAAGCGGTTGTTCTATAATGTCCGATGCATGGACAGATCGCAAGAATAGGACATTGATCAATTTCATGGTTAATTGTCCACTTGGGACAATGTTTGTCAAGAGTGTTGATGCTTCTGGGTATGTGAAGAGTGGACATAAAGTTTTTGAACTGTTAGACTCTTTTGTGGCGGAGGTGGGAGAAAACAATGTTGTGCAAGTTGTCACCGACAATGGTAGCAATTATGTTTCAGCGGGTAAGAGCCTTTTTTTTAATACTAAGTTAGCTACCTATTGGACACTTTTCTAATTGGATGAGTTATAATTAGTTATTTAATTATGTCCATTTGATTTGATCTTATAGGTCAATTTTTAGAAGCAAGAAGGTAGAAACTGTTTTGGACACCATGTGCTGCACATTGTATAGATTTGATGTTAGAAGACATCGGTAAAATTCCAAGAATCAAAAAGGCATGTCAAAGAGGGGTCGCTCTTGTAAGCTTCATTTACAATCATACCATGGCCTTAAATATGATGAGAAAGTTCACCAACAAGACCGAATTGGTAAGGGCTGGAGTTACTCGGTTTGCTACTCACTTTCTCACATTGCAAAGGTTGCACAAACAGAAAGGCAACCTTCGTAGGATGTTCATCTCGGAGGAGTGGGCGGAGGCAAAGGCAGCTAAGGACCCTAAAGGGAAAAAGGCAAGGGATGTTGTACTAATGCCATCATTTTGGAATGATGTGCTCTACAGTTTGAAGGCCATGGGACCTCTTGTGGAAGTACTAAGGCTTGTTGATAATGAGAAAAAGCCTGCTATGGGTTACATCTATGAGGCGATGGACAGGGCAAAGGAAGCCATGATGATATCTTTCAATGGAAATGAAGACAAATATAGAGATATTTGGGCCATCGTTGATAGAAGATGGGAATGCCAACTTCATCATCCATTGCATGCAGCTGGCCATTTCCTTCATCCTGAGTTCTTCTATGGTAACCCAGATATTGATCGGAATTCTGAAGTTAATATGGGGCTCCTTAAATGCATTGAGAGGCTAAGTGAAAATGAACAAGAAGAGGATAAAGCTACCAATGAGTTGGCGATTTATAAGAGGTCTGAAGGATGCTTTAACTTGCCCGCTGCAATAAGAAACAGAACTACTATGGCTCCCGGTAAGTTAAAGTGCATTATTTTGATATTATTGATATGATTCACATGAGCTTGTGTTGATAGTAATCTTAGTTTGTTATTCATTACAGCTGAGTGGTGGAAGACTTATGGGCATCATGTTCCAAGCTTGCAAAAAATTGCAATTAGAGTATTGAGCTTGACATGTTCTTCTTCGGGTTGTGAGCGTAATTGGAGTACCTTTGAGCAAGTAAGTAGATATGAAATGGTTTTAATTTGTTGTAAACATTGATATAGTAGTTTTGTGAAAGAAACTAACATTCTTTTTTTTCAAACTTTAAAATAGATTCATTCCAAGAAAAGAAACAATCTTGAGCATCAAAAGTTGCAAGATTTGGTTTTTGTCAAGTATAACCAAAAACTTAAGGAACGCTTTGACAATCGTAACTTAATCGACCCCATTGCCTTAAAGGACATTGATATTTGTAATGAGTGATTGACGGGAGAAATGGTTGAAGATGGAGAAGGTGCTGTAGATGACTTGGTCTTTGGGGATGATATATTGACTTGGGGGGATGTTGCTAATGTGGCTGAAGTTGGTGAGCCATCAACAATGACTAGGCAGCAAACAAGAATAAGGAGAAGGGACCAAGAAGTTCCTACAGAGGCAGAAGAAGCTGAGGAGGATGTAGAAGAATTGAGGTCTAGTGGTGGTGAACAAACTGACCATGAAGATGAAGACCTTGGAGATAGTGATTCCAATTAAAGGATTCACTAGTATTTATTATAAATGCTTAGATGACTAATTTTGAGCCTTGGAGGCTAGAACTTATTTATTTTTTGAGCCTTGGAGGCTAGAACTTATTTGCTTTATATTGGGTTTGAACTTTGAATATTTAGGTAACAATGAACATTGAATAGTAGTTATGAATATGTCTTTAATTTTGTGTATTCTTTTATTTTTTAGCTTTCATATGTGTATTGTATAAATTTCTTGTATAGTTTACCTATACTTCGGCGTAGCGGCCATACCGCTACCCGCTACACCGTTATTGCGTTTCAGGGGTCGGCCGCTACGCTATGCAATCCGCAATTGACTACATAGTTAGTACCTCACTCAAATTTATCCGGGACCACTCTAAATAAAGATCGATATTCCCTACCAAGTAGAGTGTACTACAGCTCATGTCAACAACTCATCCAGTGAGGTACTACAGCATATGCTATCAATCCTTCTCATAACAGGCATCACTCGGTCAACAATGATCACTACCTATCCTTAATCATTCAAGCCATCTCAACATGCCATATTATGTTCATATCATCAATCGTACAAAAACACATATATTTATTATCAAACAAGCATATTAGCACACAATCATATAAGCAGAAACACTCAACATGTTATCAATCAACATATAAAGCATATGAGGA
This sequence comes from Echinosophora koreensis, assembly GCA_035048595.1. Taxonomy (NCBI): domain Eukaryota; kingdom Viridiplantae; phylum Streptophyta; class Magnoliopsida; order Fabales; family Fabaceae; genus Echinosophora; species Echinosophora koreensis. The sequence goes on along the minus strand of JAPCYP010000003.1, from coordinate 15,677,284 downwards.
TTGCTAGCAACACACTCTTTAATACTCTTTTTCCAACACATTCTCTTATTGGTTGAAATTCATTGGGGTCCCACTATTTTGGAAATGGATCCCACTAATTCATGTGGATCCCACTTGAATTTTGTAAGACCCATATGAATTTCAAACCATAAGAGGGAGTGTGTTGAAAAGAGTGTGTTGAAGACTGTGCTGCTAGGCATGGCAACGGGGCGGAGCGGGGGCGGTTTTTGCCTTCCCCATCCCCGCCCCCGCCTCTATTCCCGAACCTCGCCCCCGCCCCAAATCCCTGTTGGGGGTGGAAAAATCGCCCCCATCCCTGACCCCTGTTGTTCTGCTGCTACTACTGTCAGCATAAAGTCTGTATGAAGGTCAAACGTAACAACTAAACCATGTAAATTGTAAAACATGGTGCAAAAGGAAACACTGAATACAATATCAAACCACATGATTTTCAGTTGATCCTCAATTTCTTACAAAATATAAAGAAATTCATTGGAATTCACATAACAATAACATCCTTTGGTCTCTTTTATTTTCGCCCAATGGCTATGAAGCATGAACACTTGCACATAAGATATGGCAGGATACGACAGAGACATTGACACTGCAACACAGCAAAATCTAAGGTCGCCAAAGTTTTTTTTTTTTTTTTTCTCCTGAACTGTTGTGTTGTATCTAAGTGTCCACAGTTCCTTTTTTGAGGTATCCTTGCATCCTAGCCCAATGATCATCGGCATGTAAGCTGTAAATTGGTTCCTTTACATATTTTAGTTCTGCTACTTGCAATACTATTACCTGATGCCCTGACATGTTAATACAAATATGTACATAATAGATATTCTTCATTCATTGTTTTGTGGAGGATCGTGCACATGCTGTTAAGTTTCCTTCATCGTGCATTTTTATTTGCTAGTGTTGGCGTATTTCTTTAGGCTCCTCATTCAAGTTGTGGTTAGAATTTCTGTTGGAAAGCCACCTTAATTGCGGTCCCGCCCCTAGTCGCCTTAATTGCGGTAACTTTGAGCTGCCTTCATTGCAGCCCCTAGCACCTTCATTGTGTTGGGTTTAAGGGGTGTGTTTAGTCCCACATCGCCTAGAGATATGGCCTTTGTAGCGCTTATAAGGCTTGGGCAATCCTCACCTTACAAGCCGGTTTTGTGGGGTTGAGTTAGGCCCAAAATCTAAGATGGTATCAGAGCCTATCCTAGATCCGTTGTTGGGCCACCCATATTGTCCACGCTCCAGGCCTATTGCCCTGGGCGTGAGGGGGTGTGTTGGAAAGCCGCCTTAATTGCGGTCCCGCCCCTAGTCGCCTTAATTGCGGTAACTTTGAGCTGCCTTCATTGTAGCCCCTAGCACCCTCATTGTGTTGGGTTTGAGGGGTGTTTCGTCCCACATCACCTAGAGATATGGCCTTTGTAGTACTTATAAGGCTTGGGCAATCATCACCTTACAAGCCGGTTTTGTGGGGTTGAGTTAGGCCCAAAATCTAAGAATTTCTAACATGTCTATATTCCTTTTTGTAGGATGCTTCATATAATGCAGACTTTGCCTTGAAGAAAGCAACATCAGTGTATTCAAAAGAAATGGACCAATGGCTTTCAACATCTGAAGCCTTGGAGGTTAAAAGGATGGAGTTGGAGATTGAATCACATTTTATAAGTGAAGCTCATTTAGAATTGAATAATACCATTGAGCATTCAATCCAGGATAACAAAAGAGAAAAAGAGATCCTTTGTAAAAGAAAGGATTCACTAATGGGAGAATTGGAAAAACTTCTTGCTTTAGTTAAACAGAAAGAAAAGGAGATAGCAGACAACGATGCTAGTTTAAAAGCTGTAGAGAATATGATAAGTAATGTTGTCTCTGGATTTAAAGAGATTCAGTCGAGCATTGATGCGAAGTATGATAAATTGCAATCTGTGCTTGCTCAAGTGAAATTAGAGACTGAAACTTTGGAAATAAAGAAGGAGGAAACTGAAAACATTCTCATTCAGGAAGAAGAAATGGGAGCAAAGTTAAGGGAGTTTGCTAGGATTTCTGAGGAGGAAGCTAAAGGATACCGGGAAACAGTTCAGCTAAGAAAAAATTTGATGTCATCTATATTGAAGGCCAGGGAAGACAAATTAACACTTGCAAACAATGAGGAAAAGCTTTCTGAAAACGTGAAATTGTTTCAACAGGAGGTTTCTGCTGCAAGAGCTTCCTTGCAGGTTAGTTCTTATACTGATTTTTATGTGTTTTGAATTGTCCATATGGCTGAATTGTGATGAATATTCACAAAAACTCCCTGCCTGATGACCTTAAATGTTTTACACAAGCTAACCTGTTCGAATATATATTGGGTTGAGAGAATGCTATAAAAGGGTCCCACATGCAACCAAATCCATGGTATCTTCTTATTTGTGTTTTTTACAAGGGAATTTGATTGTTTGATTATGCAAGGTCTATTATTTTTCTTTTCCTACTGAAAAATGAAACATCTTTTGGTAATTAGCTGTTCATCAAATGTCATTACACTGTTTTTAGGAACTATCTTCAAGAAAGTCAAGCATCCAGCAAGATATAGCATCCTTCAAGCAGAGGATTATTTTCATAGATAAAAGAGTCCCAGAACTTGAAGCAGAAAAGAAAGTTGCTACTGCTGCTAGGAATTTCAAGGAGGCTGCACGGATAGCTACTGAGGCCAAGTCACTGTGTGTTGAAAAAGAGGGCATGCAGATAGACATGGATTCAGCCATTTTAAATCTAGAGAAACTTGAGGAAGAAATCAAAGACACCCTTAATAAATTGCAGGAGACTGAGGGAATGATTTTATTGAAGGAAAAGGAGTTAGCAATGGCTAGATATCAGAGGTTACTTTTGACAGCTGCTACGGCTAGAGCAGAAAAAACTGCCGCATTAGAAATGGGTGATGTGGGAGAAGCTAATCTCCTGCTTGCTGAAGCTGAAGCAGCCCATTGTGAAGCTGAGAAACTTCAATCAACATACAATTTCAAGGCAGAAGACTTCACAAATTTAAGAGACCATTTAATTTCAATGGATCTTGTGTCGTATCTTGATTGGAAGCAATTGGTAGAATTAGCTGTGTCACTTCATCTATTTGCAGGCTGATTGTTTTTTAATGGATTCAGTGATATTCAATGGAAGCTTTATGAAGAGAATACGAATGCTTATTTATAGATACTACAAGTGTGAAGTGCAACATGAATGCCCAACTCTTTGGGATAACCAATATCTTTACTCTTTATGCATCTTTACATTCTACTGATTGCTGAGTCCAAGATTTATGCAATTTGCCCTCTTTTTCAAATTTTGAGGTGTTCTTCCCCAACCCCCAGCTAAAAGTAGAATGGAAGAACACCAAACAACAAAAAGTGATTTTGATACGAATCACCATGTCCTAAAAATTAGCTTTTGCGGCTTTTGTGGTTGGAGAGCCCAAGGTCGTATAAATCCCATATAAGAATCTCATACTTTCAATGAAGGACTCAAGTTCTATATTTTAAAATTAGATCCTAATGTCTCACCATACTTCGTAGCGGTCAACGCATGCAACACTCATTTGCGGCCAAGAGGCATGGTGGAAAGCTTTGATACCAATTGACATTAACCATAGAAAAATTACGCCACAAAAGTTGGCTCTTGTGAATGGAGAGCCTAATGCCATATAAACACCATACGGGAATCTCATACTTATGATCTGAGACTAAGTACAAATACATTGCAATTTGATCCTAAAAAATTTAGTGTGTTTAGATGGGGTATTTCAAAATTCCAAGGAATTTGAAATAGAAGGTAATTAAATTGCTTCAATTGAATTACTTTCATTTTGACAATACTTTGTTTGGATAGAGTAATTCAAAAACCTTGTATTTCAATTTTTTTTGTTTCGAAAAAGCAGTTTAATTACCTTCAAAGGGTTGGGTGGTCCAGGGGCCGGGTCTGGTTGGTGCGGGAGCCTGAAGCGGTTGGTGCGAGGGCCGGGTCGGGTTGGTGAGGGGGGCGGGTCCAGATGGTGCGAGGGCCGAGTACGGTGGTCTGGGGCCGGGGCCCGGTAGTCCGAGGGCCGGGTCCGGGTGGTCCGAGGGCCGAGTCCGGTTGGTCCAAGGCTGGGTCCGCGTGGTCCTCCGCCAGTGGTCCGGGGCTGGGCCAGGGTGGTCCGAGGTCCAGCGTCGGTGGTGGGTGGCACATGAGTAAGGAGAGGGAATTTCAAAATACCACCTTTTTAGGTGATATTTCAAATTCCTCAAATTTACCTTAAATCAGATACCCCCATAAAATCCCTTGATTTCTAAAATTATTCATATTTAATACCCAAACAAAGTATTTTAGATTGAAGTATTTTGATTACCCTCTTAAAATACTTTACCCTCTCCAAATACCCCATCCAAACACACCCTCAGGGCCTTTGTGAAAAGGAAATTCTTGGAGGCGATCATTCTCTTTATTTTGTTCATTTTCAATTAAGTACTAAAAACTTTCTTTCCTTTTCTTTATTTTTATTATGTGTCCCTAAAACCCACGGAGGAAATGTGTATTATTAAATCTTGACAAAAAGGAAAAGGGTCTCCTTCCAAGAGTTCCCCCTTTATGGAAGGTTTCCCTTTTACAATTGAGTTATCATTGTTCTCACAAAATACAATTTTCTAAGTGTGTTTGTCCCCTTACTTCCCTTTATTTATATCTCCCTTCTAGCTAGTTAACTAATCATCTCTAGCTTCCCTTATTTATATCCCCTTCTAATTGGCTAACTAATCCTGTCTAACTAACCATCTAGCTATCTTTATGTCTTAACAATATCATCCTTTTCGAAGTTCAACATTCTCCTTGCGGTTGGAAAGGTCCTTACTACATTTTGCAACATGAAAACTTGGGTTTGGCCCATTAGATCCTACTATTTGCCTTTGTGTTATGCTCTTTGAGAAGGGTGTTGCTGGCTTAGGGTGGTGAACCAACATCCTCATCCACCATCTCAGTTTCAAGTATATCATAGGGCATCATGAGAAGAACCAAATTTGACAGTTCCGCAGTGGCGATAGTCCGGTCAGACTCTTTCAAGCTTAAAGCTTTTTGGCCATCGAGGGGTACCTGAACCTCCACCCTGCTCCGCCACTAGGTATAGTAATCCTCCCAATATGGTAGTGGCAGTGAGTTGTCCGACCTTCTCGAAACCTAAAGCTTTCTAGTTTTCGAGGGGTATTGCAGTTTGATAGCGAGCACAAATAAGAGGACTTGCATCGTGCTTCAAGTCACCCATGGAGGGCATGAGTTTATATGGTAGAGCACACACAAGGTTGAAACCCAATGTAACACCCCGATTTTCGAATAAGCTGTATTAACGGTAAATATATATTTATTTATATTTTTATCTGAGACTTAGGAAATGATTTAGGAGAAAACAAAATCATATCTAGAACCTACTCTATGGTAGGAAACTCTGGTTGAAATTTGGGTTTAAAACCCAGACGGAAACCGGTCTGCGTTTTTACTGACATATAATTCTATACCGGCAGAAAACCCAAATTTGACCCGAAATTGAAATTTGTAGATTTTTTTTTATTTTGTCCGTGAGGAATTATATTTTCCAAATTTCTGATCAGAAATAAAATATTATGTTAATTCGGACGAATTTTGGTGAAAGTTCGAACGGAAAACGGTCGGTGTTTTCACTGACAGCAAAATTTTAATGATTAGAAAACCTAATTTTGACTCGTGAATGAAATGATTTATGTTTAAATCATATTTCCAACGAGTTTGGTTGTTTTGAAAAATTTCTACCGAAAACGAAATAGTATGCTTCTATTCGGGCGTAAAACCCTAATCGGGAAACCGATGGAGTCGAGAATGGAGGTGCAGAGACAAAACTGGACATTGGAGGAGCTGAGTCATGGGGTGAGTCACCACCATGCCTCACCAAGCAATTATGAAGCATTAAATGTAAATTTAGGTGAAATGACCAAAATACCCCTAAGCTTAACCTAACCGATGTTGAGTTAAATTTCAACCATGGTTAAGGAACCAAGGTTAGTTCTTGTAGCCAAAAATCAGCCACACCCTTCACTAAATGTGAGCCACATGTTTATTAACCATAGTTAGCAAAGTAACCCTAGTTAAGTCAATTATTAACCATAGTTAATCATATATTAATTTAATATTCATAAAACCCATTAATTTAAATCCTAAGAACCAAACAAAGCCTAAGATCTACCCTATAAATACCCCCCAAACCGCAGCCTTGCCCCCCTTCACTCATTTCTTCATTTTCTCTCACTTTTCTCAAGAACATTTCAGCAAATTTGTGAAGGACTTGATCCATTCTTTTCAATTTTCCAACATCTAAGAGGTATACCTTACTCTTCTTGATAAATAAACATCATGTTCTTCATTGATTTTCTTGTTTCCAAGTCATGATCATCAAGTTTTCATGAGTTTTTCATTCTTATATCTAGAATTTCAAATATTTCTAGAAAAATGTAGAAAAATCATTTTAATGTGAAACCAATTTCTATGATCTTAATATGTCCTCTACTATCATCATCTAAGAGTATGTAATCAAAATCATTTTCTTTCCTATTTATCTATTGAAGGCCGAATCTATGTATTTTTAGGCAAAGGAAGTTTTGTTCAATTTTTACAATATGACATTTGATCTTTACTCTTTAATACCTATAGTTGTTATATCTAGAAACTTGAAATCAAAAGAAATTCCTAGCCCTATTTTCTAGCCTTGGCCGAATTTGTGTTCATGTGAGCAAAATATGTTTTCTTCAATCTTTAACTAGATTATGATTTGTATGAACTAACTAAGGTATGTAGGTTATAGATCCAAGAGTTTGTGAGCAAAAGGAATTTCTAACCTATTTTGCTCATTGAGGCCGAAACCCTAACCTAGTTGGTTAGAGGATTTTGTTTCATAATTTTAACTATTAACACTTAACTTATGTTAGTTAATACTCTAGGAATTAGTATCTAAAAGATTGGATTAAGAAAATAACCCTGGCCTTATTTTTATGACTTGGCCGAACCTAGCACTATATGTCCATATTTAGATTTGTTTGATTAATTTGTTTTATCGTTGATTTGGTTGAAGGTGAAATTGGTAACTTGTGGCATGATAACGATGATCGTCGATTTCGTGTTTCCGGTGGCAACTTAGGTGGGGGAAAGGATCACCCTGTCGTCGGAATCGATAAGTATTATATTATATAATAATTGTGTAGGGCGACCTAAACCCTACTAATAGTCGTGTAATCGACAAGACCAAAATCACATTGGAAATCTTTTCAGTAAAACCAATGGTGATTCGGGGATTGTAGGTTTATCGACATTAGGTTGATTTTATGGTATGGAGTATATCTGAATTTATTACTTGTTGAATTTATTGTGATACGCTGGTTGAGGTATTCTACTGCATGTGACGTTTTATTTTTGGTGTTTGAATATTTCCTGATATTGTGTTATGCATGATCTGCCTGGTTTGATAATGTGATTAGTGGACTTTAAGAAAAGATATATGTTGTTCGGGAGATACTTGTTTGGGTGAGAGAATGGATGTGATGTAGAGGGCCTAGCTTAATTAAGTCGTTTTATAAATGAGATTATGAGATATGATTCGAGGATTTATATGAGTTTCTAGTGAGAGGTTGAGGCACTAGGTTATGATCCCGTAAGAGTCGGTGAGGTTTATATACTGTTAGGTGTAGCAATTGGGCTACTAGTGATATAATGGTATGTGTAGCAATTGGGCTACTAAAGATATAGGCTTAAATAAGTTTTTGGTCCCTACAAAGCTCATCAAATTTGGTTTTGGTCCCTGTGAAATTTTTTCTTAGGTTTTCGTCCTTGTAATCTTACAGATTTTGCAAATAGTCCCTACCGTCATCTTTTTCCGTTATCTAGTACTCATGGGTATCGAGATAATTTTATTTTATTGTCCGACTTGCTGTAAAATTTGGCCATAAAATAGAAACAAAATCATATATTAGGGACATAAAGTTAAAATTGCTAAATTCCTTCATTTTGTATGATATCTAGTACTCAGGGGGTACAGAGATAATTTCTCGTTCTTGTCCGACTTGCTCCAAAATTTGGCTAGAAAGTAGAAATAAAATCATACATTAGGGCCATAGGGTTAAAATTGACAAAATTATTCATCTAGTATGATTTCTAGTACTCAGGGGTAACAATTGGGACTATTTACAAAATTTTCGAAAATATAGGGATGAAATCCTAAGAATATTTTTTACAAGGACTAAAACCAAAATTACTCAACTTTCCAGCGACTAAAAGCTTATTTAAGCCAAAGATTTAATTGTATGTGTAGCAATTGGGCTACTGGTGATATAGTTTATGTGTAGCAATTGGGCTACTAGAGATATAATTTTATGTGTAGCAATTGGGCTACTATAGATATAATTTGATAGAGGGGAGTGCTCGCTCGGACGAAGGACTAACATTCCTATTTGGATGGAGATGGTGTGACCGGATTGTAGTGGTCACGTTAGCATAAAGGTTTAGTTGTATGAGAGTAAGGGTAGAGGATGATATTGTTAATTTGAGGATGATTGTTAGTTATGTGTGATGTGTCTTTGACTACTGTTGTTATATTATATGATATGGTTTCTTTTCCGCTTTTAATGATAGAACTGTTTCTTATCCCCTATATTTTCTGTATGTTGTATTTTATTTATTATGTGGTCGTACGAGAAGACCCTATGGAGGAGCTTGTTGCTGAGGAGTTGGATGTAACTCCATATGAACCAGATGCGGTAGGACGAGCTGTGGATTCCAACAATGTAGTTTAGTGTCTAGGGCCAGTGACTCTTATAAGACGTTTTATATTTTTCTGTTAAGTATAACTTCTGTTTAAGTATATTTCTGTGAGGGATCCTACTGAGATGATACCCTCAACAGTGTTTTGTACTATGTTCATAAGACTTAAGTGTGTATGTATAACATAAATATGGTGTTTAGTCTTAAATTATCTAAAGTGGTATGTTGATTAACTTAAGTTTTAATTCTTTACGTATTTCCACGTTAAGCACGTGATTAAGAAATTCATTAATAAGGTTCTAATCTAATAACACAACGGGGCACAACGGGGTGTCTCACCCGAAACCACCTACTTACTTTGCATCTCATAGAACGTTGTTGTCATGGTCAAGAAACAAAAAAAGAATTGTTGCATGTGTTCAGTTGATGACTATGTCCTAGTCGTGGTTGCAAGTTGTTTTCCAGCCCACAAGGTGTTCTCTATAACCTTGAAGCTACCACTTGTCCAGGGTTCCTAAGTTGAAATTGTGGTTGTGGCTTCATGAAGAAGCCAGTATCATTCTCAACATTTAAAACATTTCTTGCCTAAGAATGGTGTTCTTCCATGACGGGCCTTCCTATTGTTCCTCCATTTTCTGCTTAGTTTGTTGCGAATTCGATGTCTCTTGCATGGGTTGTTCGTTGTTTTCTTCCAACTTGATCCCCTTTATCATCTTCTTGGCCTCATCTGGCTCTACATCGGGTCAGGCGTAACATTTAGAGATGCTTTTTGGACTGATGATTGTTCCCACAGACCAACACGAGTCTTTTCGGCGTGTTTTATATTCACTCACACGCTTTCTAGGAAAACTTCCCAAGTAGTCACTCATCCCATGATTACTCCAAGTCAAGTACACTTAACTGTGGAGTTCTTAAGTATCTTATTTTCGGGAGCCCGTCACTTAAGAGCTCAAAAGTTAAGAGTGATTGACTTTGAGCAATTTTGAGATAAGTGACTTTTTAAGTTGTTTTTCTAGGAAGTGTTTGAGTGACGACAAAGTACAGTGAAAAACCTATGTTTGTTTGTTGGGACAGTCCTCAATTTGTAATGCAGTCTGGTTGAAAGTTTTCTAAATAAGGCGTTACATCTTGTACCCTCTTTTCCTCAACATTGTGTCCTTGTTTCTTCACCCATTTACTAAGCATTTGCTTGATTACTCTCATCCCTTCACTACTCTTCTTGATCACAAATGGTCAAACCTCCACTTGTTTTCCCTCGTAAACGAGTAGTTACTTTTTCATCAATTGATTCAACACATGCTTAAGCTCAAAACTATTGAAATCTTACGAACGAGGTTGTAATCCATGAACGTTGGTTACCTCCTTCAAGAACATCGAATTCTTTATTTCTTCCCTAACATGAGATTCTACAGGTCGAACTAGTTTGTTAGGAGCCCATGATGGAAATGGAGGGGGAAAAGACTAAAAATGAACAAATCAAGGAGCGTGATCTAGTCCAAGAGTTTCAATTTTACAGAGGTTTTCACCTTTCTACTAAAGTACAATTTCTAAACTAGTGTTTCTATCCGTGTTTCCTCTTATTTATTTCCTCTTCTAACTAGCTAACTAATCCTCTATATCTAAATATCTACTCTCTAGGCTCTTATTTGTTTCACCTAAGAATATGTGAGAAGTTTTATGAAATGAATAAGAGAAAATCTTTTTGCAGGTGTATATTCATATACACCAATCAAGAATCACAAACATGAATAAAAGGAAAACAAAAAATGGATAAATTACACCTACTGTCCTTGAAGTTTGCTAATATGATAATTAACATCAAGATATTACACTCCACCCTTACTAACCCATTAATTACCATAGGTGTTAAGGCATCTTAACAGAATATGTCTTTCTTTCACTATGGTTAGTGCAATGGTACTTTTTAAAAATGATTAATTACACTTACCCCCTTCAAGCTTGAGAGGACATGATACCCAGCTCCATTTTTCTCAAAATATGTCAATGCATTCCAGTTGAGCATGTTGACTCTTACAGGATGCCTTATAACTAACATGATTTAGTAACCCGAGTTAACATGCATGGTTATAACTTTTGCCTTGTAAAAAAGAAAAAAATGATTAATGGACCTTTTAGTCTCTGTAAAGTAGTCGAGTTTTGGTTTTGGCCTGTATATTTTTTTTATTGGTCTTGGTCTCTGCAAGTTTCGGAACTTTGGTTTTAGTCCCTATTGTCAGTGCAAATTCCTTAAGTGTTTATGTCGCAAACAGTGTGCCACGTCAACACTGCCACCAAGGCTAATTTAATAATTTTTAATGCCACATAGGAATAATAATTTATTTTTATATTTTTTATTTTATAATTATTAATATTATTAGGTTTAATAAAAAATTTAGTCCTTGTAAAGTATGTGAATTTTGGTTTTACTCCCTACAATCTTTTCGTTGGTTTTGATCCCTACAAGTTCCAAAACTTTGGTTTTAGTCCCTATCGTTAGCGTTTATTTGTTAAGTGTCAACATGACTAATGACACGCCACGTCAGCACTGTCACGGTTGGGGATGAATTTGAAAAAACAAATTTCAGTTACCTTCCAATTAGGGAAAATCCAAAATAGTTTGCCCAGTTTCTTCTAACTCTTGGATGTCATCATCTCCAAGCGTGAATGATGGAAGGTTTGATGGTGAATTATCTTTTTAAAATATTGAGAGTAATTTAATAATTTAACCTCCCAAAACTTTTCATTTTTCTAAAATATTTATCTCCCACCCTCATGTATAGGAATAAAAAATTAGGATTTTTTTTAAAAAATTATTCTTGGACATATTTTATACCTTAAAATGAGTTTAATCTCATGTACCTATATGAGAAACTTGTATTCCTACCCCTTTTTCAAAAAAAAATATATATATATATATATATATATATATATATATATATATATATATATATATATATATATATATATATATATTAAAATATAGGCTATATAGCTGTTATCGAACAATACATATGCATCATGTCTTAAAGGCGACAATGCTAACCTTATTGAGTTCTCGCTATTGTTCTCATCAATATGAATTATCATATACATATTAACATAAATTAAGCCAATGTGGGACATGAGTGTGTAATTTTAGCATTATTACTTGTTACTATTTAGGATGTATTTGTTTTATATTTTGATAGAATTGATTTTGAAATAATTAATATTTAAAAAAATTATTTGTATTTGATAAAAAAGGGGCAAAACGCCCAAAAACAAAACAAACAAACTACATCATACAGGGTTTGAAGGCCCCACTAACATCACCTATAGCAGATGAATCAAATAAAAAGGAGGATTCTGAACCTCCATGAATATTGTTTTTTAAGCTCCAATTAGTAAGGCAATCAACACACATATTGCCTCCCCTTGGAGTAAAATAGATTTGCACCTACAGGCTTCTCTTCCTCGTGTCATTGATTCAATTGAGAAGCACATTCTTACATTAATTTGGACCCTCTCCCTTATTAAGCATAGAGATATTTTAAAGTGAGTTTAGAAGAATTGGATTTGTTTGGATGATAAAGTAGTATCATTTTTGAGATACAAATATAATTTTTTTTGTAAGTCTCACCCAAAATCAAGTTTATTCAACGAAAATACTAGGAATTATTGCTTCTCTTAAAATCAACTAACCAACCTAAAATTGAATTTATTAGATGCAAAATTTAAAAGACATATCGTGTCAAAATCCCAAAATCATTTTTTTTTTTTGAACAAATAGGGTAAAGCCTCAAACACAAAATCATCTTTCACCAGAAGCAAACAAGGGTGAGTTCTATGGTGCACCCACTCAAAAATGGTACACTCATGCACCATAAAGTGAATCAATATGGGCCAATGAAAGTGCCACCCTTGCAGCACCTTTTTATGTGATGTTTTGAACAAGTCAAAAGCTATACAAAGTCTTATGTATTTGCATAATGGGTGTCTCTAAATTTGTATTTATAAATACACTCTAATTATTTATAAAAAAAAATGTTTTTGGCTACATTACTATTTTGGTCCCTCATTTGTTTTAATTTATTCAACTTGGTCCCTCTATTTAAAAAATGTTAAAGTTGGCCCCTTACTTGCCAAACATTAAGCAATTTTGTCATTTCCGTAAAATTTGACTATCGTCGGAATCTGGAAAACCTCACCAGAACTTTCCCATCTCTTTCTCTCCCATTTTCTTCCCTTCATTACTCTCTATCTCTCTCTTTCTCTCTCTCCCATCATTACCAGCTTCCTTTCCTCCACTCATTCTCTTCCCTCTGCCCCCAACTTTGAGCCTTTCTTCACCAGTGGCACTCTCACAACCAAAGAGGACCACAAACATTGGAACAACAGAGACTGCGAGTGGGAACAAGGTGAGACGACGGTGATGCCATCCGACGTCGAAGTTTCGTTGGTTCTAGGCGGAGGCCTCACTTCGAAGGTTCGCAAGTCTGGTAACGCGGTTGTGACAGAGCAAGGCAGTGTTCAATGGGCCAGAGGCTGTCGTGCGTTTAGAAAGGGAGCGATGACGATTTCTATCTCATTGCTCATGGGTTTTGCCGCAAGCACTTCTTCTTTTTGTTGTTGGTGTTGTCCAATCAAGAATGCCATGGGTGAGGTTAGGATTAGGGTTTTCAATTTTGGGGCTAGTTGGGAGGATGAGAAGTAGTGCATGTGATGGGATCTTTTGTGCCTCTGCTTGGGGGGAGATGAAGGGAGAAAGAGAGAGATAGAGAGGAAAGGAGGGAAGAAAATGGGAGAGAGATGGGGGGATTCCAGCGAAGTTTCCAGAATTCGTCGAAGTTTTTCAGATTCTAGCGGTGTTTTCAGGCGAGAGTTTAACGTAACGGTCAAACTTAACGGAAAGGACAAAATTGCTTAACATTTGGCAAGTAAGGGACCAACTTGAATATTTTTAAAATAGATGGACCAAGTTGAATAATTTAAAATAAATGGGAGACTAAAAGAGGGATCTCAATCCCCTGACTTTTTGGTGCCAAAAGTCAGGTGACTTTAGTGTATTTTGAGAGAGAAAAAAAGGTGAGATAAAAATAGGAGATAAGATGAGAGAAAATAACATAGGAGAGAGATAGAGAGAAAGTCAGGTGACTTTTGACACCCCAAAGTTAGAGGATCTGGATCCTTAAGGCTATGTTTGAGAGTTTTGAAGAGGATGAAGTAAAGTTGTTAGTAATGGAGTGGTTTATGATGGAATGGATTGGAGTGGTGGAAGTATACCACTCTATTGTTTGAAAGTTTAGTGAAAAAATCTCAAACCCCCAAATTGGAGGGTATAAAAATTAGAGGTTTGGGTTACCATCTAAAACCATCCCACTCCATTGCTTAATAAACTCCCAAACAATGAGTTAATGCCTTTTAACCACTCCACTCCATTACTAACCTTCCCATTCCATCCTCCCAAATATAGCCCAAAAGAGTAATTGAACCAATATTTTTTTTTCTTTTATTTGTAGTGCCACTTGAAACGGGCCTAAAAAATGACACCATTGGGCTGCCAGACTGACCCGAGTCCAGCAAGCGAAAACCACACGGGTCTTCCATACCCGATACCCGGTTCCATTCGTCTGCCATTTCCACCATGTGGTCCGCCATTCATCTTCTTTCCTCAGTTTAACCGAAGTCTTGGCTGCCAGACCAAAGTTTGGGCATCCATGATTCGACTTTTCTTCTTCACGTTTCCAATCAAAATATCTTTTGCTGTGTATTCTTTCTTTTCAGCAAAAACTCAAAGACCATAGATATATTCCTCGTCTTCCAAATTAATCTTACTAGACCATAAGAAGAAGTGGAGAACCATCCGTAATCTTCTAGAGAAAGTGTATGACATTTTTTGTCTTAAGCTTTCGGCTGTTGTAGGAACATACGGTGTTCGAAGTGTAAGTCAGTGTCCTACCCGTACCACGCCTTCCGCCCTAGCTCCTATGGACTCCCAAACAGACACTGTGTGTTCCTCGCCTTTCCATTCCCTGCTCTCAGTTCTTAAGCGTTTTGTATTGCAATGTCTCTGCTTCTCTCATCAATCAATTTTGGCTGGCATCTAATTCTAAGATTTTCTTTTTCTTTTTTCCTTTTATTCTCTCAGGAGGAAGGAGCAGAACATCTCTTCAGACGCTTGCAGGATTCCCCAGATGACGCTTCGCTGCATTTTGATATTGTGCGCGTTCGTTATTGATTCCCCATCATGCCGTTCACTTACAGATGCATTTGCGAGTTATCCGCTTATAATAAATTTTTTGATATGATGATTCAGGGCATATTCTTATGGGGAAAAGGAGGGGAAGCTAAAGAAAACAAGGAAAAAGCTGCTGAACATTTCATTATATCGGCCAAATTGAACCCTGAGAATGGAGAGGCTTTCAAATATCTAGGCCATTATTATTGCCGAGTCTCCCTTGACACTCAGCGAGCCCTTAAGTGTTACCAACGCGCTGCTGCTCTCAATCCTGATGATTCCGATTCTGGGGTAACCCTAGCGTTTTCTCTTCTGTTCCATTTTAGCGTTCAATAGCTGCCTTATCTTTATGAGAAAGGAAGTGATAATTTAGCTTTGTTCCACATCACTCTGGGTTTTCTCATATGTCAGGAAGCTTTGTGCAATTTACTTGACCAAGGAGGAAAGCATAGTTTGGAGGTGGCGGTGTGCTGCCAAGCTTCTGAAAACTCACCGAGGGCTTTCTGGGCTTTCCGTAGATTGGGTTTGCTGCAGGTTTCTCCTTTTGATTTATCTTGCTTCTCTAGAATTTTTCTAGGCAGAATGACACTCACACCTCCTTTTCTGTAGATTGAACCCCTATTGGTCTTTGAAAAATGTTATTTCGCACTCGCTAGGTGTCGATTTTCATATGTTCAAGTAACATTAGTGCTTGGTCTTTTTAGTGCACTTAGCCCCCCTCCCCAAATACTGAAATCTGCAGCGTTTTCATATCAAACTAGATCAAATACTTTATTTTTCAAATTTCTTAAAATTCTGTTGACATCTGACTATATCCTCTCAAATACTTTATTACACTGGGTTGACACTTGCCATCTACTAATATTTATTCATAACTTAACAGGTTCATCAAAAGAAATGGTCTGAAGCTGTTCAGAGTCTTCAACATGCCATACGAGGCTATCCTACATGTGCTGATTTGTGGGAAGTAATTTCTCCTCTCTTTCCTTCTACTGGATTTCCATTTTCAGTATTTCAAAATAAATATTTAAAATTATGTTAGGCTTTGGGTCTTGCTTATCAGCGACTGGGGAGGTTCACTGCAGCTGTGAAGGTACTTCTCTGGTTCGATTCCTTTTCTTCTGGATGATTGATCCCTCAACGACCTATTTACTTATGGATTTTCCGTCAGTCTTATGGCCGAGCCATTGAGTTGGATAATACAATGATCTTTGCTTTGGTTGAAAGTGGAAATATCTCACTGACGCTTGGTTCATTTAGAAAGGTACACTTGGCTAATCATTAATTGTTATCCTGATGTCTTTCCTGTCCAAAATTATTCTATGTGGTTCAATGTCTACCTTCCATTTGTCTCTCTTTGGTTTGTTGCAATGATGGTTTGATTATATATGACTGGTAAGATGTATGCAATTTGTCTTTTCCCTATGACACGATTGACAGTATTGATTTGATCATGTTACTTGGAGATCAAAAAAGTGATTCAAGAGAACATGGAAACTTGTCTGGTTGCTTTCAGTGTATAGCTAAAATAGTTGTATTATGTGCTTATTTCTGCCCGTCAGTTGTCAAAATCATGTTCCGATTCTTAGGATCGTACACTTCTATGTATTTCGAGGGCTCCTGTGATTCTGATCCCACCTCAACACGATTTGCTAGGAGCGGCTTAAAATTGTATGTTTGATTGTTAACACGACGGGGTCATGTGTGTTCAGCATGTTCACAAGAAGCCATGTTATGCTGGTGTTGGTCTGGTCACTGAGAAACCCAGTCCAGCCCATAAATACTTACCAATCACACTTAAACCTAGCATTTCTGTGAGGTTTGGGGTACATTATTTGAAGTTTGAACCTTTGCTGAGACAGTGATGTGGGTTCTTCCAACCCTTGTTGCTACTGTGTTGTTTGAAGCTTTGATATGACCTTGTGTGTCGGATTTACTGCGACATTATGGTTGTTGTTTCCCACTATTTTGTCCCTTTTATTAAATTATTATTCATATTTTCTTTCTTTCCTTTTTTGTTGGTTTCCCATTGCTACCGTGGCATTAAGGAGGAGAGCAAGAATGGTAAAGTTGCAGTTTTTACTGACCACCAGGCCATTCTGGTGGTGACATTTCTTCACACTGATGAACCATACTGATGGTGACTTTTCTACCCACTTATGAATCATAACAGTGGTTTCTCTTGCCACTAGTGGTTAATGCTGGTGGTGTTCTCAATTGACTGCAAGTGTCACTAGCCCATAAATAGGTGACCACTAATATGTCTTGACCATGCTTGAATAGAAATTCATTTGGGCTTTTATTTTATTTATTTATATATTTATATATATTTTCAATAAGCCAAGTCATTAAAGATAGAAAAGGAAGGACAAGTAGTAATCCATCAAGGGAAAAAGAAAAATGCTAGGGGTCTTTAATTTAACATTAATTGGGACTTTGAACTTAGCATAGTCCTAACCCCTTGCGTTGGACTTCTTTTCTTCTGGTTTTGGCAGGATTTATGTTTGCTTTTCCATATTTTTGTTGAATTAGAGCACCTTAGAAGGGTAGGAAAGAGTATAAGTTATTCTGTTTGTCTCCAAATCCGTGTAGTTAATAGTGTGCTACAGCAACGGTGCAGAGCAGAGCAGCATGATGGAACTCAAACAGTGTGGCATTTTTGGATAGCGGCATTAGCGGCCGCTTTCGCGGCTAGAATAACGAATTTTGTCGCAATAGTGGCCGCTTTGGTGAGGTGGGGTAAAATGCAATTTTACCCCTCCCAGATGCGCATCTAGCGATCATATCTGGGGCAGTGTTATTAATGGCGGATGGCGGCAAGCCAAAACTCCGCCATAAAAATATGGTGGATGGCGTTGCAGCCTATGGCGGAAGCATGATGACTATTAAAAAACAATATATATACAAAAACAATACTATAAAACTGAAAATATATAAAAAAGAGAAATTCTAGATAACTTCATTCATAAGCCTTATGGGATAGTATAAAAAATTCACATAAGGCCATAAGGGATATATCATGAGCTTCATAGCATAATTTCAGTAGAAATATAAATTGTCAAGTCCAAGTAACAACAAATTGAAACAAGACAAAGATAAACAAAACATCTAATTATCCTCCCACAGTTCGCCTAAAGTCACCGGAAGTGGGAGATATGTCTTCACCAGAGATGGGTCTTAGTATTTTGCAAAGGTTCAGTTTTTCTATAATTTATAAAACTAGAACCTCTAGTAGTTTTGCTTGAATAAGTAATAAAAACTATTAAATGGTAAGTAGTAAGTTTATATAAGATGGTGTGAACAACTAATATTTGATTTTCAATGAAGAGGTCCCTTGGTTTCAAAAAACAGAGACTCTTCATTGTTCCTTTTCTTTAAAATAAAAAAAGACCCAAGCAGCTGCTTTTTCTGCTAGTCCCGCCTAGGACGCCATGTCTGCCATGGAAAAAGTGGCCGCCATGACAAACCTGCAACACCATAACCCTTTCGTGGCGTTTTTCTGAAAAATCGCCACACCATTGCCATGGCCGCTATTTGACAACTCTAATCTGGGGGTATTTTTGTATTTTCGAACTTAGGTTTATAATTTTAACCTTTTCTTCCTTTGTATCACTTTTGCGACCGCGATCAGCTCTTCCGCTATCTGCTCTTGCTTCTGCAACTCAAACTTGCTATTGGCGTCTTTTTCCGGCCAACCCAGAGTTCCAACCAACTTCTTTCTTCATCATAGGTTTTTGTTTTCTCTTTCTTCTTTTCTTATGCTTTGTGTTTTCTTCTTTTCTTCTTTCCTCCGTCCCTGTTCTTTCCTTGTTTTTCTTCTTTCTTTTGTCTCTGCTCCTGTTCCCAGTGTTCTAGTTTTTTTTTTTTTTTTTTCCAGTTGTTCCTGTTCTCAGTGTTTTCCTGTTTTCTGAGTCATGGGCTCATGGCTTCATCCACTCAACCACTAGTCTCAACTTGAGTCTCTTCTTGTGCTTTGGTAAAGCCTTCTGGGGATGGGGATAATATTGATGTGGCATGGCAATGGAATAGTTTGTAGGACATCAACAATCCGAAGAGTGTGACATGTGATTTCTGTGGCAAAACCACAGCTGGTGGGATGACTAAAGCAAAAAGGCACCAAATGGGAGTGACGGAAGATAACATGCTTGTCCTAAGATCCCAGCTAAAACTAAGACCCTTATTAATGATAGGGATGACAATTTGTACCGTACTCATTGGGTACCAGCAAAAATTACCCATGATGGGTAAGGTAATTACCCACACAATGGGTAAAGGTTTGGGTACGGGTAATTACTCGCAAATTTGAATGGGTATGGGTGTGGGTACGAGTACTATGGTACCCGTCCCGCACCCACACATATGTATATGTATGTATAGCTATTTATTTATTTATTTATTTATTTATTTATTTATCTATGTTACTAATATATATAATTTTAACTATAATACTAATTTTAAAATCAAAATTAATCTAAAGATTCTTAACTTTCTAAACTTAGTTATATCTATAATTTCTTTTTGGATGTTTTTATTTATTTAAATATTTTTATTTGTAATATTTTATGAGTAGATTTAAAAGACCTTTGAATCATTTTTAATTGTTATGTTTCTTTTGTTTCTTTTGCTTTTTCACAGTTGAAGTGAGGGTAACGGGTGCGAGTACGGGTACTTAGGTACCCAGAGGGTACTGGTAAGGGTACTAAAGTTGCTACCCACACGGGTACGGGTCCGAGTATGGGTAATTTTTTCAAATGTCGGTATGGGCCCCAGACTCTACCCATTGCCATCCCTAATCAAAGAAGCCTTTGGATAGAAAAAACCATAAAAAAATTCATACCTGAATGAGTTACCAGAAGATAATGACGAGTATTTGAATTTGATAGTTCTTTGACTTTTCTTGTTATTGACTTGTACGTCTAGCTGAAGATTATAACTTATGCTTATTAATTATGAGTTTGTTTGCAATTTTGGGTAACCCGTTATGTTTTAGCATTTACACGTGTATATTTAATTTTTTAGCTTGTATGTATATACTTTGCAATAGCGCCCATCCCGCTCCTGCTATAGCTGTTTTGGGGTCGGCCGCTACACGCCACTATCCGCCTATCCGGATTGATAACATAACTCCAAATCCATATGTGAAAATCTGAAAGTGTACTGTATCCAACAAATATATGTTGTTGTTTTTCAATTAGTGTCCAGTTGTTTCTATTTATTAAAGATGGGTAAAATTGTCTTGGGCCTTTCTACATTAAGGGAGTTGAACAATTTCAACAAGCTCTAGAGATTTCCCCCCATTGTGTGCCTGCACAATATGGACTTGCTTTGGCGCTGCTTGGTCTGGCAAAAGATTGCATTAACCTGGGAGCATATCAGTGGGGGGCTTCATTGTTAGAGGTTTGTTCTCTTTGAAATTTTCTTTTTATGTTGTTCCTTATTAAGTTAAACTCTTCCTTTTTTGTAAAATTTAGGCAACATCATTGAACTGACTGCAGGAAGCATCTGAGGTTGCAAGTGCAAGTGTTTTTTTTGTTAAGAATATCTCGTGTATCTGGAAACTGCATGCCGATATTCAGGTATCATTTGCTTTTTTAATCTTTAAGGAGGTCTTTGATTCAAGAGTGGTTTTTACATTCCTTTGAATCTTAAGTCGGAATCTTAAGCGATATAGAAAAGATTCCCATCCATGCCTCATTCCTAGGAATATTTATTGACTACTACTCCCACCAACTCCTTCCCAAATGGGGGAGGTGGGTTGAGATGATTCTCATGTGATGGGAATAATTATAGATACAAAATAACACTCTTGTCTGCCTTACCCTCAAAATTCTAGGAATGGTCAAAGTTAACCAAACATGGGTTTGGTAAGTTCCTTGGAATGCCATTTATAAGAGTCCTATTCCTGGGAAAGAAAAATCAACTCTTGAACCAATTGCACCCTTAAGGTTTCTAGTGTTTTCAAAAAATGTGATTTTCTGGTGTCGTTTGTTGCAGTAGTGCATTTAATACATGTTAATATGTTGGTATCATGACATGGTTTTCTTCACTGTTCATTTATTATTCAATATTTTCTTTATTTTGGTCTGTGGTAGCTCGCATATGCAAGATGTTTTCCTTGGATTGAGGAGGTCCAAGAATTGGAATCTAATAAGGAAGCTTTCAGTGCTTCCATTACTTCTTGGAGGATGACCTGCTTTTTGGCTGCAAGACGTGCTAGGTTTTCATATCAGCGGGCCTTGCTCTTGTCTCCATGGCAAGCAAACATCTATGCTGACATTGCAGTAACTTCAGATCTTATTACCAAATTGAACAAGAATTACAAAGAAGACTCAAATGCATGGTATGATCTATGTTATCTGATTATTTTAATGATCTTCTTGACCAGTGTGCTCCCCTCAACTTATTGTTTTAGCAGGCTGCTGCCAGAGAAGATGTCTATGGGAGCTTTGCTACTTGAGGGTCACAATTATGAGTACTGGCTAGCATTGGGATATTTGTCTGATCATAATGCACTTAATCAACATGCTTTAATCAGAGGATTGCAATTAAATGTATCTCTAGCTGTTGCTTGGGGATATCTTGGGAAGGTACTATCATGTGTCATCAGTAAGAAGTAATAGCCCGATTTGTTAATTAGTCATTGTTATTACCGTTTGTTCTTGTCAAATTGCTTCTTTGATAAGTTGATAGGGCAGAGAATAACCTGATTTGATACGTATGGTAATGCGGAACATGATGGGAAGTACCTTGGAAATTTATTTTATGGGTTTTTCAAAATGTGTATAATTGTCTGTTTTTCAGTTGTATTGTAAAATGGGTGAAATGCAACTATCAAGGCAAGTGTTTGATCGTGCTAGAAGTATTGATCCTGGCCTTGCATTGCCATGGGCAAGCATGTCGGCCGAGTGTTGTATGAGGTATGATTCTAGTTTCATTTATCATGTAGCATGTAAATTGTTTTATCTATGTCTATTAGTTTACTAGTTTTCTAACTATATGCTGCTTTTGTATTGTAGAGAGCCTGCACCAGATGAGGCGTTTGAGAGCTGTTCACGAGCTGTGCAGATATTGCCTGTATGTTTATTTCTGCCACTTAAAATGCAATGTGTAGGGTGTGTTTGTTTATATTGTCCTATTGTTGGGGTTCGATGGTTATTTATCATCACCGTGTATTTGTTGTTTGGATTATTGTCCTGGAGGACATTGATTTCCGGTTCCTCTAGTGTGTCGGGGATTTTCCTCTCAATATTTGTTTCATAGCTTTATTAGCCTAATATTTTTCGTTGTTGCATTTAAATTTTTATTATTTTCTTTAAAATATTCTTTTTTATTAATGTGCAGTTAGCTGAATTCCAAATTGGTCTCACTAAGCTTGCTTTGCTGAGTGGCCATCTGTCATCTTCACAGGTTAGTTTATGGAGAAAACTTAGGTACAATTTCATAGGTACAATATGTGCTATTAGCATCAAGACATGTGTAACAGCTCATACACATGTTATGTTTTCATCGATGAGTTGTTACATATATCATAATATAGAAACGAAGGAATGTTGGAATGTTTGAATATTATTCCTTGAATAATTGTGTACAGAAGGTTACAATATATAGACAAAAGTGATTTAAATGCTACCATAAAAATAAGGATGAAAATCTGTCCTAATAATGAAAAAAAATAAGAATCTAATCTGTCTAATTATAACTGATGAAATCAGTCATAAATACAAGATATCATACGATATTACTACACTCCCTCTCAAGCTGGTGAATGGATATCTATCATTCCCAGCTTGCAAGTAAGACCATGAAACCGCTCTGTGGGAAGTCCCTTGGTGAAGATATCTGCTAATTGGAACTCTGAGGGCACGTACTCAGCAGCTATAAGACCATCATCCAATTTTTCCTTGATAAAGTGTCTATCTATCTCTATGTGTTTAGTCTTATCATGCTGGACTGGGTTGTGAGCAATACTAATGGCAGACTTGTTGTCACAAAGTAATCTCATAGGAGCTTCATACTTTATTCTGAGATCTTCCAGTATGATTCTCATCCATAATGATTCACAAATCCCTTGGGCCATAGCTCGAAATTCTGCTTCGGCACTAGATCTTGTAACGACATTTTGCTTCTTACTTCTCCAAGTCACTAAATTTCCTCCCAAAAACATGCAGTACCCTGAGGTGGATCGCTTGTCTACAATCAACCCTGCATAATCTGCATCTGTATAGGTCTCTATGGACAAGCTTTCCCCTTTCTTGAATAATAATCCTCTTCCTGGGCTTGACTTCAAATACTGGAGGACTCTATTCACTGCTTGCATATGTCTCTCACGTGGATCATGCATGAACTGGCTAACCACACTGACAGCATAGGCTATGTCCGGCCTGGTGTGGGACTAGTCTTTGATATTGTGCCTTGTCCACCCTTGGGCTCTCCTCATTGTTTCCAATCCTGTGATTCTGTTCAATAGGTGCCCCTGTGGTTTTGCAACCCAGCTTACCTGTCTCTTTAAGGAGATCCAGGAAATAAAGATGCCTTGTTTGGAGTAGGCAACCTCTATCCCAAGGAAGTACTTTAGCTTTCCCAAGTCTTTTATTTTGAACTGTGCAGCTAGTTTCTCTCCCAGAACCCGTTTTTCAACCTCATCATCACCGGCAATGATCATGTCATCTACATAAACCAACAGAAGTGTGAGCTTGCCGTCCTGAGAATGTTTAACAAAGAGGTATGATCTCCTTGGCTCTGTCTATAACCTAAGGATACCATAACATTGGTGAACCTTCCGAACCAAGCCCGAGGAGACTGCTTGAGCCCATATAAGGTCTTTTTCAATTTGCACACCTTATTCCCTCCACCAGTAGGGTCATACCCTGGTGGAATATCCATATATACTTCCTCTTCCAAGTGCCCATGTAGAAAGACATTTTTAACATCAAATTGGTGCAAGTCCCAACCAAAGTGTGCTGCCAAGGAGAGAATAATCCTGACTGTGTTCATCTTTGCTACCGGGGCAAACGTTTCCTCATAATCAATCCCATATGTCTGAGTGACCCTTTTGCAATCAGCTTTGCTTTGAACCGGTCTAGAGTACCATCAGACCGATATTTCACTGTGTAAATCCATTTGCACCCTACTATCCTTTTGTCCTTCGGCTTCTCAACAATTTCCCAGGTCTCATTCTTGTTCAAAGCACTCATCTCTTCATGCATGGCTTGAACCCAATTATTATCCATTGAGGCCTCTTGTACTGAAGTGGGGACTCTGGTAGAATCAATTGCTGAAATAAAACTTTGATGCTGTACTGATAGGTTTTTAGTGGACACAAACTGAGATATAGGGTATTTAGCACAATTTCTTCTGGCTTTTCTTAAGGCTATTGGCAAGTCATCAAGATTAGGTTCACAAATATCATGTAAAGGACTATTCAAAGGCTCAGAATCAGGAATGCTTACCCGGGCGACTGAAGCTGCTGTTGGACCAGGTTGGGTTTTTTCCAATAATACACCTGTTTGTATCGATCAATAGGAACCGATTCTTTAGGTGTCTCTGAAGTACCAGAAGATGACGCCACATCCTTCACCAAAGGAGTCAGAAGCGGAATAAAAGATGACTCAGGAGACTTAGCTTCTTGATCACTCTCCCCCTGAAGCTGAGGACGAATGTGAAAAGACTCAGATTCATGAAAAGTGACATCCATGGAGACATAGACACGATGACTTTGAGGATGATAACATTTACACCCCTTTTTGTCTAGTGCATAACCTATGAAGATACATTTGACAGCCCTGGGATCCAACTTACTACGATGTTGACTATGGACATGAACAAAGGCAGCACAACCAAAGACACGACATGGGAGATTCTTCATGGTAGGAATGGAGGGAAAGAAGGAAGTCATGAGTTGCACAGGACTAAGACCATCTAAGACACGGGAGGGCAATCTGTTCATCAAGTATGCGGCAGTTAAGACAGCTTCCCCCCAAAAAGACTTAGGGACAGACGTTTGAAATAGAAGTGCTCTTGCAATTTCTAGGAGATGACGGTTCTTTCTTTCTGCAACCCCATTTTGTTGAGGGGTATCAACACAAGTGAACTCATGTAACACACCATGTTCTTTATGGAATTTTGTGAAATATTGATTCACATATTCCTTGCCATTATCAGATCGTAACCTTTTTATAGACTTTCCAAACTGGGTTTGAACCATGCGATAGAAATTCAAGAATAATGGAAACACTTCTGTTTTATCTTTCATAAGAAATATCCACGTGACCCTTGTACAATCATCAATAAAAGAAACAAACCATTTTGCACCAGATATATTAGAATTAGAGGAAGGTCCCCACACATCAGAATGAATAAGATCAAAAGGTTCAATACTTTTATTATTACTTGGAGAAAAAATTGTGAGATGGTGTTCGCAAACTGACAAACATCACAAAGAAAGGACTCAACAGACTCTTTTTTAAACAATTGTGGAAATAAAGACTTAAGAAGACTGAAAGGAGGATGACCAAGGCGTTTGTGGTGAAGCCAGATCTGAGATGCAGCGGAATCTGAACTTATCTGATGTCTGGATGTGGACACCGTCTGACTGGTACTACCATGAGTCCGATGTAGGACATATAACCCTCCCTGTTCCTTAGCAACCCCAATCGTCCTCGCCGTGGTAAGATCCTGAAACACACAATGAGAGGGAAAGAAGGTCATTGTACAATTTAAATCTCTGGCAAGCTTATGAATAGAAATAAGGTTATTTGACAAATGAGGGACATGAAGCACATAATGCAAAGGAAGGGAAGGTTGAAGTGAAATTGTACCACATCCTGAAACAAGGACATGAGATCCACTAGCAACCGTTATGTGATTCTTACCAGATAATTTAGAGTAAGTGGAAAAATATGAGATAAGGGGTCATATGATCAGTAGCACCAGAGTCAATAATCCAGGGATCCTCAGATACAGTACTAGAAACATTAAAGGATAATGAACTTAAATTCTTACCAGTCATGGATAGAGAACAAGTGCCAGAAGGCTTACTCATAGAATCCAAGAGAGTGCGCAAACGATCCATCTCGGCTTTACTAAGCGTCGGAATTGCCTCCCGGATGGTGGTGCAGATACCTCTGTACCCTCAAGAACCAAGTCAGACACTGTTTGATTAACTTGCCTTTGTTGACCGCCTTTAAAACCCCCAGAGCGTCCAAGAACCTTGTCTCTGCCATGGAGTTTAAAACAAGTGTCCTTAGTATGACCAGACTTCTTACAATAAGTACACCAGCGCTCATCACGTTTGGTGGATGACTTCCAAGAGGAGGATCCAGGCTTTTCAGATGATAACCCACCAATAGGACCTTTGCCGGTGGCCAAAGCAGAACCATCACTTGAATTATCATTATTCAACATGACAGCCCTACGACTCTCTTCCCCCCTAACTGTGTAGAATACCTCGGAGAGAGAAAGAAGTTTGTCCTTACCTAAAATCTGAACCAGGATAGGATCATACTCAGAGTTCAACCCAGAGAGAAACTTAAAGACCCGTCCACGCTCAATAAATTTGGTTAAAGTGGCAGAATCCTCAGTGCATTTCATTTTTAAATCCTGGTTTTGGTTCAGCTCAATCTATAAACCATTCAGAGTACCATAATAATCAGTGACGGGAAGAGATCCTTGCTTAGTGTTAAAAATTGTGTTTTCTAATTCATAACATGCAGCAATATCTTGTTTAATAGAAAAACTCTGACTACAACTATCCCAAATTTCACGTGCAGTTGCAAAAAACATACAATTCTTACTGATGTCTGGGATCATAGAGTTCCAAAGCCAAGTCATAATCAAAGAATCTTCATCATCCCATATGTCGAACTGTGGGTCGTCTGCCTTTGGAGGATCCCCGACAATGTGTGACAACTTCCGACGACCCTTGAGAGTGGTGCGAATGACCTGGGCCCATTGGAGATAGTTCTTACCGTTGAGGTGATAGAAAGGTGTAAAATTGGAAGATCATTTGGATTCAGTGCAGCAACGGCGACCGGAGGCGGAGGTGGCGTGACGTTGGTGGAGGTATGGATGTCTTCTGAAGTCATTCTGTTTGGGCCTGAAAATAGTCAGAAAAGGACGGGGAGGAGCCGACGATCAGAACGGTGGCGGTCGCGCGGTGAACGGCGGTCTGGAGGGCGGCGTGTGGCACTCACGCGCTGACAGTGTAGCGGTGCGTTGGGTGAGCGTGGCGGCGCGTGGGTGGTTGGTTCGGGGTGAGTTTTTGGGGGGTGGCCAGAAAAACGCCGACAAGCAGTCCGACGAGGGCAGTGAGACCCAAAACGGTGGCGGCGGGTGCAGTGTTATCGAATAGCGGCCATGGCGGCGCCATGGCGGAAAGCAGTGACGGGTTTCGAGGGAAACGCCATACGGAGGCGGTGGCGTGACGGATTTCATGTGGCGGAAAATGGCGGCCACATGGCGGCTGGCGCCCATGGCGGAGGCGGCTGCCATGGCGGAAAAAAACGGGTTTTTTTTGGGTTTTTTGAGGAAAAAACCCTAAATCAGCCTCCTGGGTTGCTTGGGTTGTGTGACCTGACTCGGAAATTGGGCCCAAAATAGGTAAAACCCTAAAAACATATCTGACTTCCCATTCTCATGTTCGTATATTGGACCTGAACCTCTCAGGTGACCACCCATTTCATCCTTTCTTCTCCAACCACCCACTCTCCGGCGACGCCCACTCTCACGCGACCACCGTCCGATGATCACTAACCTCCGGCGACCACCGTCCGGCGATCACTGACCTCCGACGACCACCCTCTGGCCGGTGACCAGCGACAAGCCTCTTCTCTTCTCCTTTTTCAGTCCGAAAGTGGCTTTCAAACCATTAGGTAACCAAGAAATTGATTATGTTGGGGTTGAGGAAGAGGATTAGCCATTTACTTTGTGTTTGTGATGTTGTTTTTATTATTTTGTTATTTGAATTTTGAAGTTATTGGAAATAGCAGCATTTAAGGCTTGGGATTCATGTATCTTGGTTTAATTCATTCATGTACTCAGGATGCTTAGGGTGATGCACTATAATTTATTTCCCTTGTAATCATAACATGTAATTGATTATGGAGTGCATATAAATACATGTTATGATTACAAGGGAAATAAACTCTAGTGCATCACCCTAAGCTTCTTGAGTACATGAATGAATTAAACCAAGATACATGAATCTTAAGCCTTAAATGCTGCTATTTCCAATAGAAGTCTTGAACTTTGTGGTAATCAACCTTGTTAGTAGTCTATGATAGGTGAATATGAGACTTATATGATATTTTCTATCAATTTAGTTTATGGTTCTTGATATATGTTGTTAGTATTTTGGATTTTATATTTATTTTTGCAATTTTTGTTATGTATATAAATTTTTTTTTTGTCTGCCATGGCATCCGCCATATGGCCGCATCGCCATCTGCTATAATGTATGGCGGATTTTTGGCTGGCCGCCATCCGCCATCGATAACACTGGGCGGGTGGTGTTTGGTGATTTTACTGTTCAGGCAGCAATAAGGCAGCAAAGGAGACAGCAATCAGGCTGCTCAGAATGGAAAAAAGACAATGGCAAGCCCTAGGAACGACCTAGGCTACTGATACCATATAGAAATGAAGGAATGTTGGAATGTTTGAATATTATTCCTTGAATAATTGTGTACAGAAGGTTACAATATATAGACAAAAGTGATTTAAATGCTACCCTAAAAATAAGGATGAAAATCTGTCCTAATAATGAAAAAAATAAGAATATAATCTGTCTAATTATAACTGATGAAATCAGTCATAAATACAAGATATTATACGATATTGCAATACATAATTCTATTGGAAAACAACACCTAATGTACCTATAGAGTTGTACCTAAGTTTTGTCCTTAGTTTATATGGTAGAGTAGTAATTTGATGTGGTGATTACGTGTTTTCTGTTGTCTCTTCTGAGGCAGCTGGCTACTTTGAAATTCGTACCAATCTGGATTTAATTGGCACAGGTTTTTGGAGCTATTCAGCAGGCAGTGCAGCATTCTCCTCACTATCCTGAATCACATAATTTACATGGGTTGGTTTGTGAGGCTCGAAAAGATTATAAGTCTGCTGCTACTTCTTATAGGTTAGCACGTCATGCGCTTAGCATTTGCTCTCGGAGTATTCAAGACTCACAAATCAGGGACATATCGATCAATTTGGCAAGATCACTTTCTAAGGTAATTATTCTAGAGATCTCCCAGTCTAATTTTTTCAAATGCTATAATGATGTTCACTAATTCATACTATTTGATACAGGCAGGGAATGCTGTTGATGCTTTACAGGAATGTGAAAATTTGAAGAAAGAAGGTTTAGGATCAGATTTTGCAATTTATCTTTTTATAGTTCTTTGATTTATTTGTTTCTATATTTCAAATTTAAAGCCTTACTGTTGGGATTGAATATTGATATGGGGATGCTTTGCTTTCTATTTTAGATGCAACTTTTGTGAAGGATGTGTGCTTGACCATAGTGTGAAAATGTATTTTTTTTTCTTCTCTTTGTTAACACCATTGTCTGATATATTGTTTAAGGTGCACTTGACGCAGAAGGTTTACAGGTATATGCTTTCTCATTGTGGCAACTTGGTGAAAATGATTTGGCTCTCTCTGTAGCTAGAAGTCTTGCTGCAAGTCTTTCTTCTATGGAAAAGACATCTGTAGCCACAACAATTTGCTTCATCTGTAGATTACAATACTACGTATGTGGACTGGATGCAGTCATTACTAACATTGTAAAAATGCCAAAGGAGCAACTTCAAAGTTCAAAAGTTTGTTTTGTTATGTCGGCTATCGATGCTCTTGATAGACATAATCGTCTTGGATTTGTTGTCTCAAGTAACCGATATTTTCTCAAATATCATGAAGAAATTGCCAGGATGCACTTTTTAATAGCGCTCGGTAAACTGGTATTTTTTTAGCCTCTTAATTTTGCTTCCTCCCCTCTCCCCATTCCCCCCAAATAATACTCTACATAAACATGAGATGGAAAATGTAATGTGATGGTTTTGACAGGTGAAAAATGGGTCTAATTGCTTGCTGGAAGTTCAGAGTGGAGTTGCCCACCTCAAAAAAGCTTTGCACATGTTCCCTAATAGTAATTTGTTGAGGTATACTTTTTCTTGGACAAGACAAGTACCCTAACAGCTATTTGATTTGACACTTTGTTTATTTAATCATTTAGTGTTAGGGCTCAGCCCAATAATAACAGGGCGTTACAGATTTATGCCTGTAGATACAAGAGAGGGAATTAGTTATTGTTGTTGGGTAGTTATAGTAGTTACTGGTATAAATAGTAAGAGGGGAACAACTTTACAGTCGATTAGAGATTCTGTTAGTCAAGAACTTAGAGCTCGGGCTTAGTGGAGGGATAACCTAGAGCGCAGGCTCAGTGGAGGGAGTTTTCCCTTGGTAGGAGTATTGTACTTCCTATTCAGTAATAAAGAATTTATCATATTCTTCATTCTTTCTTCATCTCCTGTGATTCTTTGAGATAATATGACTATGGAATTATTTAGCCCCCATAATTTTACTTGATTTCTAAGTTGGTCCGTGCATTTTATTATTTGGTAATTGCATGCCTATAAGTTCCTTCCATTTTTAATTAGGTCCTTTGCCATCAATAGTGTGATAATCATGAAAAAAAAAGTTGCAGAGGTGGCAGATGGAATACTAATGTGTAATAGCCCTGCTTAGAGGTGAATGACGGTGTCACACCGGTCACCGGAAAACTTCAAAACGGTGGGTCAACGTTCACAGCAGCTGAAACCCAAAAGACTAACCAAACAGGAAAGAACAAAGCTCTGATACCAACTTGAATATGAAAACTGAGTATTTTACTTGTATTGATAATGAATAGGACTACAAGATTTATAACACTTGACTATGCACTTGATTCCTAGAACAATAAAAGTCTATGCCAAGTCCTAGGAGAAATATACAATGAACATAGGAATACAATGGATGAGACTCCACCGTCCACACCAATCCACCGTCCACATATATTAATTATATTTAACACCTAGTTTGCATGGGGTGGACATTGTGAGGAAGGGGAGGAGGTGGAAGGGACTCTTGAGAAGGTGGTGGTGAGGAAGGAGAGGAAAATGATGGACTGGAAGGAGGTGATGACTGATCTAATGACACACCCGGACCTAACACAGGAGAATGAGCACTAGGAGAAGTAGGTGAAGTAGCTTGAGGAATGATAGTTAAAGTAGAGGGTGGCAGCACAAGACTAGACTCGGATGAGGACTTAGAAACTGTTTCAGCAAATGGAAACCGAAATTCATTGAACAAAACATCTTTGGAAATGTAAAGACGTCCTTCAGAAGACAAGCATTTGTACCTTTTATGTGATGAAGAGTACCCAAGAAATGTGCATTCACCTGACCTATATTGTAACTTGTTTGTATTATAAGGTCTCAAGCATGGATAACATGCTCAACCAAAGATTTTCAGAAATTTGTAATCAGGACTTGCATTATAGAGTGCTTGAAAGGGAGATTGGCTGCTTAGAGTGACCGTGTAGGGAGCCTATTTATTAAGTAGGCAGCAGTTGTGAAAGCATGATCCCAGAATTTCATAGGAACAGAGGCTTGAGCAACAAGGGAGAGTCCCGTCTCAACAACATGTCTGTGTTTTCTTTCAACTTTCCCTTGTTGATGATGGGTGTGAGGGCAGGCTACCCTATGTAAGATTCCCAATTCAGATAGTTGTCGAATGGACGGAACTCACCACCCCAATCGGTTTGGACAACTTTAACAGTCGTATTAAATTGAACAGAAACCATTTTGAGAAACTGTTTGAACAGAGTAATAGATTCAGATTTGGCTTTGAGTAAGTAGAGCTATGTGAAATGGGTACAAGCATCAACTATGAACATGTAATAAGTAAAACCAGAAGATGAAACCATGGGAGCTGGTCCCCACAGATCAACAAACACTAAATCAAAGGATTTATTATAAACAGTAGTGGACAATTGAGATGGAAGCCTATGGGACTTCCCAAGACAGCAAGCTGTACAAAAATCAAATGCAGTTTTATTAACCAGAGGAACATTACAAAGTTTCAACACGGTTTTTACAATAGACTCACTGGGGTGGCCTAGTCTACAGTGCCACAAACTTATGTTGTAGGTACATGAATGTTGGAATTACAAGAAATGGAAGTCGTATCAGTAAAATTGTTTACAAATGCTGAAACAGTATTACAAACAGTATTTTTGGACTGACTAAAGCTGGAACTACTTGGACTTCGACTGCAACTTGCTGCCACATGAGTGTCACTGGAAGAAACAGGAAAGGCATGAAAGGCATATAGACCATCAGTTCCAACAGAACCTTCAAACAGGACTTGATTGCTACCCTGAGATTTGACTACACAAAAATGAGGGTGAAATTCAAAGTACACATTATTATCTCTAGCAAACTTGCTTACACTAACAAGGTTCTTTGTCATAGATGGAACATGTAATAGATTGTTGAGTGTAAGTGTGACATTAGGATTAAGGGGAGATGAAAAACATGTTGAGCCAACAGCGGAAATAGGCAAACCTTGCCCGTTGCCCATGAAAATTTGATTCACACCACATAGGTCAGAGCGTTGAGACAGATTATCTACATCTGCTGTTATATGGTGAGTGGCACCAGAATTCGGGTACCAGGCCTGAGAATTAATTCCTTGTGAGCTAGCAACCATGGCTAAGGGTCCAGGGGGACCTGTGATAGATGTCTGAGAGCCTGGACTAGCTGAACCAGGGTTGGGAAAATTCCACGGTGGCTGCAAATGAGACGGTTGTGATGGTAAGATGCTGGGAGGACGTTGCTGGTCCATATTAGGAAGATAATTGCCAACACCAAAACCATTTCCAGTGTATGAAGGGCCAGAGCCTTGACCATAGCCATTAAAACCATTTCCCTGAGGCTAATAGTTGTTTCCACCAAAACCAAACCCACTGAAACCATTGCCTTGATTTTTATAATAGCCACCATAACCAAAACCATTAAAACCATTTCCCTGATTATTTCCACCATAGCCATTGGTTGGAGTAAAAGAAGGATCAAAACGGTGATAACAATTGAAGACATCATGTCCAGGTTTAAAGCATAGGTAGCAGTAGAGACCATTGCGACTACCATACCGACCTCCACGCCACAACCACGACCAAACCAATCACCTCGTCCACCTCGAAAGCCAGGATGAGCAGATCCATAGTGAGTACATGACGGATCTTGAAATGAATTAGGATTCATTGAGTTGGAGGAGGAATTGTTCACTTGAGATGGTGGCGGTGGCGGCACCAAGGCCTGAGCAACATTAACTGAAAGAATCTGAGATCGTTTTCTGTCTTGACCTCTCTAGTCTGGATTCATGCGTCATTAGCAGAGATTCTATCTCATAAACAGAATAGACATCTTGCCAACTCTCAATCGCACTGATTAATGGCTGATATTCCTCTGGAAGGCCTTCAAGGATCACATTGACATGTTCCTGCTGTGTAATCGGTGCACCAATTGAAATCATAGCATCAACAAGTTCTTTGATGCAAAGCAAATATTCAGAAATGGAGCGGCCTCCTTTGGAAGTGTTGCGAAGCTCAGAACGGAGTTGGCGACTCCGTGCCTTACTCTGTGAGTTGAAGTAGGTGTGTAACCTGTCCCAAATCTGCCATGAGTGGACGCAACCAACAACTCGAGTGAATACCGAGTCAGACAGAGAAGTGAGGAGCCAAGAAAACAGGTACTGATCCTGTTGCTCCCAAGTAAGGTACACAAGATTGACACGATTAGACTCACGATAGGCATCGCATCGCTGAGGAATCGTGGTGGAACGCTAGGGCACACGACGAACCGCTCCAAACGATTAGACCGAGTAACAGACTCAACATGTTGCTTCCACACGAGAAAGTTCTTCTCGTTGAGCTTCGCATTTATTGCGGTGATGATGTTGGTTGGAGCCGCCGCTGGATTCGCTATCGGTGGTGGTGGTGGTGGCGACGCTTCTTCATCGGGAGCCATGGCCGAAAGAGGATCTATGCTCTCGATACCATATTAAGATAAGTCGAACAGAGGAGAGAAAGAGAGAGAGCGAGAGAGAGAGAGAGAGAGTCTGCTAGAATGATTCTGAATATTATTGAATCTCAAGTGTTTACAATTCTGATCAGTGTTTATATAGAAGCTACAATAACCGCTTCTCTAACAAGTTTGAGAACCGCCTAACAGACTGCTTAGTCAGCAGTGGGTGCACGTGTACTATGGTGCACCGCTCAGCATTCTAACATACTCTAATAGTCATGTGCAACACTGCAACCCCAACCGTGTTGGTTGTGACAATGGCACTAGGTTCAAGTTTTGACTATGCCAGTTAGGCTAGGATTGGAGTGTCAGATATAATGTGAATAACACTCAACTCATATGAAAATTACGCTGTTAAATAAATAAGCTAGATCAAGAATGACAGATGTAGAAATAACTGACAGATATAGTGGGAAACAGATTAAAAAGGCAGCAGAATTTTAAAGTTGCTGTTAGCAGCAGCATATATTAGACTTTTATGGTAGTAGTTGGCAGAATTATTCAATCTATCACCTCTTAATAAATATTCCCTTAATTCCTTTTCCTTTCCACCCCCACTTGCAACTTGTAACTTGGCAATACAAGGAAAGCTAACAAATAAATCTTCTATACTTATAAAATTTCTAATTAACATACCCTTCCTCAAATTGTTTGGAAATAAGTCTTGTTGGCTGCCGTTCTGTACCTCGTTTTTTTAATCATGCTTATTCAATTTTGCTAGCTTTGTGAAGTTTGTTAACATCCTTTCTGTTGACATTTCTCTTGGAACAGGAACCTTCTTGGCTATCTCTTGCTATCCATTAATGACTTAAACAATTGTCATGTGGCGATAAGGTGTTGTAAACTGGGCCATCTTGATCTTTCTGATCAAGAAGGTTTAAAATCAGCTTCTGATATTCATGGTGCTGGAGCAGTTGCTTGCCATGCCACTAGCAACAGCAATCGAAAGTTTACTTTTCCAACTTGTACAAAGCAGTGTTCTAGTCATTCTGGAGCTATCAGATACCTGCAGAAGTACTATTTTTATTTCCCTTTATGCCCTGTAATTTCCCTAGAGATTTGATCTTATTCTGTCTTGTTTAACATTCTTCCAAGATAGGCGATGAATATATTATTGCAGGATCAAATTGTTTCTTGTTTTATTTTGGAAAAATATATTCCTTGGGGACAAATTTGAGTGAACCCATTGTAGAATATTCTATTCTCCGGAATAAATCTGAGAGTTCGTCACTAGTCTAGTGGCTCTATCTATAGATATCTAATATCATTATTCCAAGGACAAGAATAATCATTTTACATTACCCCCCCTTCCCCTCAAAATTGCAGATGCTTTCACCAGAAACCATGGAATCATGATGCTCGGTACTTGCTTGTTCTTAACTATCTTCAGAGGGCACGTGAAGAGAGATTTCCCCGACATCTTCGTGTTATACTAAATCGTCTAACTCATGTTGCTCTTGCAAATGAATTGTATAGCAAGACAGAAATGTTGTATCAATATAGACGCTTCCAACTTCTACTTTGTGCTTCAGACATCGAATTACAATGTGGGAATCACATCACCTCTATCACCCATGCCAAAGAGGCTTCTGAACTTGTGCTTCCTGATGATTATTTATTCTTTGCACATCTACTATTGTGCCGTGTGTATGCCATGAAAGGTGATAATCTAAGTTGTAAGAATGAGTATGCAAGGTGCTTGGATCTTAGGACAGATTGCCATATTGGTTGGATCTGTCTCAAACTTATGGAATGTCACTATGAACTGCAAATCAACTCCAATGTCATAGATTTGTACTTTGAAGAATGTGTTAAAAAGGGTGGATATTCATGGAATATGTGGATGGCTGTCTTTAACCTGGTGAGAGGTATGGTTTCCTTGCAGAACAGGAATATAGTGTCTGCAGAAGAGTTCATGGGACAGGCTTGTTCATTGGCAGGTTTTGAGAGCTGCCTCTTTCTATGTCATGGTATGTATTATTGTATTTGTTATTTGATTTGGTGTTTGAGAGCTTCGTTTAATTCATTTTGACATTATTTCTACACAGTATCACATTATCATTTGAAATAATTTTTTGGGTAGTTAATAATCGATTGGTCCTGGTATGAATATTTCTATGAAGTGCTGCTTGATAAATGTTAGAGTCTGATTGTAATTATTTAAAGGTTGGAAATAGGCAATTAATTAGAATAAATGTATTAAGTTCATGCATACTTGGTAAGACAAGTGTCATAGGAAATAGCTTGGATAGTGGCGTAGGAAATAGCCCAAATTCATTTATTATTGTCTTGTAAATAAGAGATGTTGTAATATCTTGTATTTATGTTTGATATCGTCAGTAATAATTATATAGATTACGTCCTTATTCTTTTCATTATTAGGGCAGATTTTCATCCTTATTTTAGGGTAGCATTTATTTCCCTTTTGTCTATATGGTATCAGAGCCTATCCTAGATCCGTTGTTGGGTTGCCCGCATCATCCACGCTCCAAGCCCATTTGGCCTGGGCGTAAGGGGGTGTGTTGAAAAGCCGCCTTAATTGCGATTTGCCAAGTTTGGGCTGCCTTCGTTGCAGCCTCCAGCACCTTCATTGTGCTGAGTGTGAGGGGTGCGTTTAGTCTCACATCGCCTAGAGATATGACCAAAGTAGTGCTTATAAAGCCTGGGCATTCCTCACCTTACAAGCCGGTTTTGTGGGGGTTGAGTTATGCCCAAACCCAAAATTCAAGATGGTATCAGAGCCAAGGTTATGATCCTATTCGTGTTCAGATTTTAGGTAAGGATAAGCTTCCCTCTCTCTCCGAGGTGTTCTACACAGTTAGGGGGAAGAGAGTCGTCGGGTTGTAATGTTGAATAATGTTAATTCCAGTGATGGTTCTGCTTTGGCCACTGGCAAAGGTCCTATTGGTGGGTTATCATTTGAAAAGGCTTGATCATCCTCTTGGAAGTCGTATGCTAAATCTGAAGAGCACTGATGTGCTTATTGCAAGAAGTCTGGTCACACTAAGGACACTTGTTTTAAACTTCATGTCATAGACAAGGTTCTTGGACGCTCTGGGGGTTTTAAAGGTAGTCAACAAAGGCAAGTTAATCAAACAATGTCTGACTTGGTTATTGAGGGTGAAGAGGTATCTACACCACCATCTGGGGAGGCAATTTCGGTGCTCAGTAAAGCCGAGATGGATCGTTTGTGCACTCTCTTGGATTCTATGAGTAAGCCTTCTGGCACTTGTTCTCTAACTATGGCTAGTAAGAATTTAAGTTCATTATCCTTTAATGTTTCTAGTATTGTATCTGAGGATTTCTGGATTATTGACTTTGGTACTACTGATCATATGATCCCTCATCCCTCATATTTTTTCACTTACTCTAAGTTATCTGGTAAGCATCACATCACGGTTGCTAGTGGATCCCATGTCCTTGTTTCAGGATGTGGGACTATTTCACTTCCTTTCCCTTCCTTTGCATAATGTGCTTGATGTCCCTCATTTGTCAAATAACCTTATTTATATTCATAAGCTTACCGGAGATTTAAACTGTACAGTAACCTTCTTTCCCCCTCATTGTGTGTTTCAGGATCTTACCACGAGGAGGACGATTGGGGTTGCTAAGGAACAGGGAGGGTTATATGTTCTACATCGGACTCATGGTAGTACCAGTCAGACGGTGTCTGCTTCCAGTCATAAGACAAGTTGAGATTCCGCTGCATCTCAGATATGGCTTCACCACAAACGTCTTGGTCATCCTCCTTTCAGTCTTCTTAGGTCTTTATTTCCACAATTGTTTTAAAAAGAGCCTGTTGAGCCTTTTCATTTTGATGTTTGTCAGTTTGCGAAACATCATCGCACAACTTTTTCTCATAGTAATAATGAAAGTATTGAACCTTTTGATCTTATTCATTCTGATGTGTGGGGACATTCCTCTAATTCTAATATATCTGGTGCACAATGGTTTGTTTCTTTTATTGATGACTACACTATGGTCACATGGATATTTCTAATGAAAGATAAATCTGAAGTGTTTCAATTATTCTTGAATTTCTATCGCATGGTTCAAACCCAGTTGGAAAATCTATTAAAAGTTTACGATCTGATAATGGCAAGGAATATGTGAATCAACATTTCAGCAAATTTCATAAAAACCATGGTGTTTTACATGAGTTAACTTGTATCCCCCAACAAAATGGGGTTGCAGAAAGGAAGAACTGTTATCTCCTAGAAATTGCAAGAGCACTTAAATTCCAAATTTATGTCCCTAAATCTCTGGAGTCATCTTTTGTTCCTCTTCTGGTTGAATCTATTGAGTCATTTGTCCCTCCTCTTATGAACGATGTGGCATCATCTTCTGGTACTTCAAAGATGCCTAAAGAATCAGTATCTGTTCCTATAGACCGATACAAGCAGGTGTATTATCGGGGAAAAAACCCAACTTGGTCCAACAACAACTTCAATCGCCCGAACTAGAGGTAAGCATTCCTGATTCTGAGTCTTTGAATAGTCCTTTACATGATATTTGTGAACCTAACCCTGATGACTTGCCAATAGCCTTGAGAAAAGCCAGAAGAACTTGTGCAATATACCCTATATCTCTGTTTGTGTCCACTGAAAACCTATCAGTACAGCATCGGAGTTTTATTTCAGCAATTGATTCTACCAGAGTCTCCACTGAACTTCAGTACAAGAAGCTTTAATGGATAAGAATAGGGTTTAAGCCATGTATGAAGAGATAAGTGCTTTGAACAAGAATAAGACCTGGGAAATTGTTGAGAAGCCGAAGGACAAAAGAATAGTTGGGTGCAGATGGATTTACACAATGAAATATCAGTCTGATGGTACTCTAGACCGGTATAAAGCAAGGCTGGTTGCAAAAGGGTACACTTAAACATATGGGATTGATTGTGCGGAAATATTTGCCCCAGTAGCAAAGATGAACACAGTCAGGATCATTCTCTCCTACGCAGCACACTTTGGATGGGACTTACACCAATCTGATGTTAAAAATGTCTATCTCCATGGGAACTTGGAAGAAGAAGTATATATGGACATTCCACCAGGATATTAACCTACTGGTGGAGGGAATATGGTGTGCAAGTTAAGGAAGACCTTATATGGACTCAAGCAATCTCCTTGTGCTTGGTTCGGGAGGTTCGCCATTATTATGGTGTCCTTAGGTTATAGACAGAGCCAGGGAGATCATATCCTCTTTATCAAACATTCACAAGAAGGCACACTTACACTTCTTTTGGTATATGTTGATGACATGATCAATGTCAGAGATGATGAGGTTGAGAAACAGGTTCTAAAGGAAAAACTTGTTGCACAGTTCGAAATGAAGGACTTGGAGAAGCTAAAGTACTTCCTTGGGATAGAGGTTGCCTATTCCAAACAAGGCATCATTATTTCCCAAAGGAATTATGTTCTGAATCTTCTTAAGGAGACAGGCAAGTTGCGTTGCAAAACCACAGGGGCACCTATTGAACAGAATCACAAGATTTGAAACAATGAGGAGAGCCCAAGGGTGGACAAGGCACAATATCAGAGACTTGTGGCAAAACTGATATATTTATCTCATACCAAACCGGACATAGCCTATGCTGTCAGTGTGGTTAGCCAGTTCATGCATGATCCAAGAAGGGGATTATTATTCAAGAAGGTAGAAAGTTTGTCCATAGAAACCTATACAGATGCAGATTATGGAGGGTCAATTGT
Source organism: Echinosophora koreensis (assembly GCA_035048595.1). NCBI lineage: Eukaryota > Viridiplantae > Streptophyta > Magnoliopsida > Fabales > Fabaceae > Echinosophora > Echinosophora koreensis. Next base: position 15,637,463 of record JAPCYP010000003.1, on the reverse strand, counting down.
AGACAGGTGATTCACCTGAGGCTATTGCATGTTTTTGGGAGGAAATTTAGTGACTTGGAGAAGTAAGAAGCAAAATGCCGTTGCAAGATCTAGTGCCGAAGCAGAATTACGAGCTATGACCCGAGGGATTTATGAATCATTATGGATAAGAATCATACTGGATGATCTCAGAATAAATATGAAGCTCCTATGAGATTATTTTGTGACAACAAGTCTGCCATTAGTATTGCTCACATCCCAGTCTAGCATGATAAGACTAAACACATAGAGATAGATAGACACTTTATCAAGGAAAAGTTGGATGATGGTCTTAAAACTGCTGAGTACGTTCCCTCAGAGTTCCAATTAGCAGATGTATTCCCCAAGGGACTTCCCACAGAGCAGTTTCATGGTCTTACTTGTAAGCTGGGAATGATAGATATCCATTCACCAGCTTGAGGGGGAGTGTTGTAATATCTTGTATTTATGTTTGATATCGCCAGTTGTAATTATACAGATTAGGTCCTTATTCTTTTCATTATTAGGGTAGATTTTCATCCTTATTTTTAGAGTAGCATTTATTTTCCTTTTGTCTATATATTGTATTCATTCTTGTACAATTTGATTAAGGAATAATATTCAAACATTCCAAAATTCCTTCTCTCTTTAAGAGATATATTTACTCTCTTGAATCTTGATATATACATAAGTACCATATGTGTTGAGTGTTATTCACATAAGCAATTCAGAAAAATCTCTTCTCCAAAAGCGTGTAACCTTTCTAAAGTTGGTATTAGAGAGGATTTTTACCTGGCTTTGTTCAGCTGTCCTAAATCATGTCTCAGCCGTGCATCTTGTAGGTTGTCCTAATTGCTGATGGGCATCCTACTGGCACCTTTTGTGCGACTTCCTAGTACCTCAATTGCTCCTTTCGATCCTTTTGTTGCTCTCTAGAAGACGATTTCTTCTAAATCTAAGGTTTGGTTGCTGGCCAGGGCACAGAAGATGTTTCTACAGATTAGTCAGCTAAATGGAAACAAATTGATTCACAACTGCTCCGTGTCTTTTTTTCCATTTGTAGCAATAGTTCTGAGTTATATAGTTTTTCATATTTATGTCATATTATAGACATAGTCCCACATTGTATCGGAAAGTTAGTGTTATTGTCATCGTACCTATATATTGTATCCTCTTGTAATTTTTGGAAATACGAAACATTATTCATATTATTCAATGTTTTCTAGTTTTGAAGTTGGTATCAGAGCTTCCGATCTGGGAGACTGCTTCTGTATCAAACCTTAGCCTTTGCCTTCATTGCAGCTGCCACCTTCATTGCGGCTTGTCCACCCTTCGATTTGTGCCTTTATCCTATTGCCTGCTTCCCACCGCCACTGCCCACCGCATGCGGCACCAATCACTGCTTTTTTCATTGCAGCCTTCATTGTTGAGATGTCTAATTACATGGCTCTCAAGTCTATTCCACCGCCTACAAGGGAAGATGAAGTTTCGGCTCTTCATAAAGATGAGTTGATGCACCTATAGGTAATCCTTTCTTGAGACCTTTATACCTCGAGTCGGCTGTGTCTTCTGTACCTACTGAGTCTCTTGTACTTCCCGTGTTGCCTTCTAATGCATAGGACTCAGCTTCTTCTGATTCAGCACCTGAACTTGCCAAGGTCAAGACCAGTACACCAAAATTGGTGTGTCAAAAGAAGAATAAACCCTACCTGGATCTTAGGACATTTGACCCTACGATAAGTTCTAAAGGTACTAGTCCTACGTGTTGCCTTCTATTGCACAGGACTTAGCTTCTTCTGATTCAGCACTTGAACTTGCCAAGGTCAAGGCTACACCAAAATTGGTGTGCCAGTCTGCCAGAAGAGGAATAAACCCTACCTGGATCTTAAGACACCTGAGCCTACGATAAGTTCTAAAGGTTGTAGTCCTAATGTTCATGGTTCTGATACTTTGGATATATTTCTTTAAATAATTGTGGCCCTGATCCATATGACTTACCCATTGCCTTGAGAAAAGGGAAAATGTCATTTGCCAAGTACTCGATTTCTTAGTTTGTTTCTTCTACACACCTTTCCTTGTGGCACCATAGTTTCATTTTAGCCATTGATTCTATTAGATTTCCAGCATCAGTCCAGGAGCATTGAAGGATAAGAATTGGGTTCAAGTCTTGAATGAGATGATTGCATTGGAGAAGAATATAACATGGGTGATTGTTGATAGACCAAGTGATAAACGACCATTGGAGTGCAAGTGGATATATATCATAAAATATCGGTCTGATGACACATTTGGTTGCTAAAGGGTACACCCAGACCTATGAGATTGATTACGAGGCAACAGTTGCTTCCGTAGCAAACATGGATACCGTGAGGATTTTACTTTCCTTGGCTACTCACTATGGATGTGAATTACGTTACTTCGACGTTAAAATGCTTTTTTACATGGAGACTTGGAAGAGGAGGTTTATATGGAGATTTCACCTTGATATGATTCTACTAGCGGAAGAAATAAGGTATGCAGGTTGGAGCAATCGCCTCGTGCTTGGTTTGGAAGAGTTACGAAAACGATGATGTCCTTTGGATATAAGCAGAGTCGTGATGACTATACTCTCTTCATTAAGGACTCACAAGGTAAACTTACTGTCCTACTTGTGTATGTGGATGACATAATCATATCAGGTGATGATGAGGCTGAGAAACAACTTCTAAGGGAGAAATTAATTGCTCAGTTTGACATGAAAGATTGTAGGCTGAAGTACTTTATGGGGTGGTGCTTGGTTGCAAGGCTCTGGAGTGCCCATTAAACAAAATCATAGAATGGGATATTGACGAAGAAATTCCCACTGATGAACCTCAATATCAGAGGTTAGTTGAAGAACTGATATATCTAGCACATACTAGGCTGGATATAGCATATGTTGTTAGTGTTGTTAGTCAGTTCATGCATGACCCAAGACTGGTAATCAAGCAACTTTGCATATGGCTCCAAATTCAGTGTTTCGTGAGAGAACAAAACACCTTGAAATTAATTGTCATTTTGTAAGGGAGAAGATTCAGCTTTGAGAAATTAGCACTGTTTGTATCAATTCCAAGGAACAGCTAGCTGACATTATCATCAAGTCTCTCGTAGGTTGAGTTAATTATATACGTAACATGCTTGGTGCAGATGACATATATGCATAAGCTTGAGGGGGAGTGTTAGAGCCTCATTGTAACTATTAGAATATTAGAATATTGGAAATAGCATTTACCATTTAATGTATTAGCTTCATGCATCCCGGGGAAGATAAGTGTCATAAGAAATAGCTTAGATGGTGGAATACGAAATAGCCTAAATTCATTTATTAGTGCCTTGTTAATAGGAGATGTATTTACTCTCTTGATGTATATAAATACCATATGTACCAAGTACTAAAGCAATTCTGAAATATCTCTTCTCCAAAGTTCCCTAACCTTTCTCAAGTATAACTATTGTTTTGACGAGTTCATTTAGTATTTGGTAATTTATTAAATCCCCCACTCCCCAGGGAAAACAAATTGTATCCTTATTCAAAACAAATCATATCGATGTCTCCTCTTTTCTTGTCTTTTTCATGCCGTAAATGGATACTTCCAATTGGCTGCTAGTTATGTCTTTGGATCCCTTTTCCCCTCATCTCTTCCCACAATGCATCAAGATGGATTTTTAGATTCATATCCATCTTATCAATTTTTTTTTTTTTATGTAGGTGCTATCTGTATGGAGCTTGGCAGGCAATGTGATGGTTCTCTGTTCCTATCACGAGCTGCTAAGAGTCTTAGCAAAGTTCGTGAGCTTTCATTGATTCCCTTGCCTCTTGTCTCAGTATTGGTGGCTCAAGCAGAAGGAAGTCTCGGTTCTAAGGAGAAGTGGGACAGAAACCTTCGCCTTGAATGGTATACTTGGCCCTCAGGTTTGATTTCTATGCTTTCTCTAAAAATGGAGTATTTTTTTTAGAGTGAAGACCCAAAGTGGTCCCTCAAATTTTTCAAGTAGGATAGTTTGGTCCTTGAAAAAAAAAAAAGACAATTTGATCCCCCATATTTCAAAACGGGGGATAATTTGGTCCCCCAAATTTCATAACGAGGCCAAATTGTCCTACTTGAAAAATTTGAGGGACTACTTTGGGTCTTTACTCTTTTTTTATTTTAAAGTTGTGAGGAAGGAATGACAGAGAGAACTATATTGTGGTTTTACGAGACATTTTCTGTTTTATTTTCTATTTTCATTTTCAACGTGTTCTGATTTTAAAAAAGTTTGTTTTATAAGTAATGTTATATCCGTTTTCATTTTTAGTATGCTTCTCCCTTCAAATTTAACTCTTCCTTGAGTTATTACTGTCTTCTAGTCTTCTTCACTTTCTAATTAGAGCCTAAAAGTTAAAATTAGAGGGAATTACACTTTTTCTGAAGTTTGTTTGATTACACCAGATAACCCTTTGTTTGCAAGCCTACACTGACACCCCTAAATGAGATGGTAAATGTCTATTTTACCCTCAAAGACTAAACAAAAAAATCCCTTTTAGATTAACAAATCACTCATATCCAATACATATCAAACCGAAGAAATCAGCAACAATCTCAAACACCAACCTTCACCTAGTTTCTAGAAGCCCCACGAAACCAATGTAGTCAATCCCGGATAGCGGAGCCTAGCAGCCGACCCCAAAAACGCTATAGCGGGTAGCGGGATGGCCGCTCCATTGAAGATCATAGGTATGACTATGAGGCAAAAGTGAGAGGGATGACTGTTGGTCTTACATATGAATATGAATAGTAAGAGGGATGACTGCCGGAATGCCACTAGGCTTGCCAGAAACTGAAGGTGCTTGACCGGAAAGATGATGAGGTGCTGGAAGAAAGGTGTTGTGTGGCTGGTGTGAGGAAGAAAATTGGTGTCGTGCGGCTGGGGAGGAAGAACGTGTGAAATAGAAATGAAGAGACTAAGTGAGGGAAGATAAGTGAGGGCAAAACTGACTTTTATTGGGTTTAAGTGAGGGCAACATAGAGTAACTCTAAGTTAGAGAGGGCAAAATAGAACTTTCATGAGTGAAAGTAAGGATAAAATTGTAAGAACACGGCAAGGGAAACAAAAACGCTTATTCTAGTAGAAGGGAAGGTGGTGGCTGTGACAAATAGAAGAAAAGAGAACATAGGAGAAAACCCACTGGAGCATCGCCAGAATAGGGATTTCTTAGGGTAAACCCGAGCCCTTCACTGTCGCGTCAGTTGCGACCGCGATTTGACCGCCATTCGCCACGATTTAGCCACCATTCACCGCGATCCACGGCTACGACTCCCGCTACACAAAAACGCTCCGCTACGCGTGATTTCGTCACACCCTAGGGCCGCTCCGCTCCGAGTAATGCGCCGCTAATGGCCGCTATTGACTACATAGACAAAAACAAAATGACCTCTAGCTTCATTCAACAACAACAACACACAAATACAAACCCTCTGCCATCAATCCCAAACCACCATCAACGGCGACCTCAACAACTACAATTTCCACTCTTTTTGAGCCACCATCATCTTCCAATTGGTGCCACCATACCACCCGTGAGTTTGCACTCCCCATTACTCGAACCACTCACCATCATTTATGGCCAGAGCTCCACCATTCCAAGCTGTCAGTGACCAAAACCACCACCAATTGCTGCCCTTTCCTTTAGCAAACCAATCCCTTACCTCATGCAAATTAGAACAGATCCCCTAATCACTAAGAATCTACAATCAACTATCATAGGCTCTCACCAAATTGTAACCTCCTAGCCACCCAGGCTTGCTTTGCTTAGGTGTTTTGCATTCTTTCCTTTTCCTATTTCTTTTGGGCACACTTAAAATGAAAGACCATGACCTTCTTTTCTGAACAAAGGACAATCAATCATTGAAGACATCAAACGCATCTTGTCATGAGATGAACTTACGAAGGTACTAGCGAAACTTGATAATATGTGTATGGACTTTGTTTTTCATGGTTTACATAAAGACTTTGAATCTGTCCAAAATCAATCTGTAACTAATCCTAATATCCCTATGGTGGAGGAACTCATCGTCGTCTTCTACGAGTTCCGTCACCGGTGGAGACATCCGGGATTGGTTCTCAGATAGCTTCAGAGTCTTCAGCCTTTGTCTCTAATTCAGTAGACCGTGGAGGACAAGGCCGTGGTGGAAGTGGTGGTCGTGGTAGAGGTTATCATCCTCAGTGTTCTTATTGCAAGCGCCAGGGTCATACCCAATACTAGTGTTATTCTCTGCATGATTTCCTAAAAAAGGCAGCCAATGTAACACAACCTCAAGCACTAATTTCCGTCAATAAGAAAATTAAGGTTGGGTATGATAATCAAAATAGTGACAATCAGAACTTGTTTTCAGTTGATGAATACAAGGAGTACCTTCAACTTAAGGCAACCCAACAAGCCTTATCTTCAGCAACTATAGCTCATTCTGGTAATTCTACAGTTTCTCTCTCTCATTCATCTCTTGGTGCTTCCTAGATTTTGGATTATGGTGCTTCTAATCATATAGCTAGTAAATTTTCCTTCTTTTCTGCTTTATCCTCTACCAAAACACTACATCACCTCACCCTTACTAATGACTCTAAAACACAAGTCACTGGTATTGGTTAGGATTCACCTTTTCCCTCTGTGTCTTTTAATTCAATCTACTTTGGTATTGGATGTCCTTTTAATTTAAGTTCTTCAAGTTTTCCATAAACTTCACTTCTACTTCTTTTTCTATCTAGGATCGGAATACGGAGTAGATGATTGGAGCAGGATCTGAGTCACGTGGTCTCTACTATCTACAACCTCCATCTGTCACCATATATGATGCCACAGAGTCGTCTAGTCTTCTTCACCATCGTTTAGGCTATCCAAGTTTAAATAAACTAAAGAAAATGGTTCCTCATCTCTTTCATCTATGGTTACTGAAGTGTGAGGCATGTCGGCTTGGAAAACATGTACGGGCATCATTTCCAAGCAAGGTTATTGGTCATGCAGAGTCTCTTTTTAGCCCTGTTCATTCTGATGATTGGGGTCCTAGTTGTGTTTTGCCTTAGGATTCGAGTATTTTGTTACTTCCATTGATGATTTCTCAATGAAGACACCAATGACTCACCTCCTGCTCTTTCGTCTCCACTGATTTTGACCCAACCTAAGTCTTCCACTAACTTTCTCATCGCTGTTCGCAAAGTTACTCATTCTTCTCGTAAATCTCATCCTACTTATAATTTATTGAGTTATCATTGTTTATCTTCTTCTCATTATGTCTTTGTCTCTGCTTTGTCGTCCATCTATTTTCCTAAAACTGTTCCGGAAGCACTACCCATCCAGAATGGTGACAGACTATGATTGATGAGATGACAACCTTGGATTCTAATCATACATGGACTCTTGTCCCTTTCCTTCCTGGGAAATCTATCGTTGGCTGTTAATGGATTTTTACTGTCAAGGTTGGTCCCGATGTGACATTGGATCGCTTGAAGGCTCCTATGTTGGCTAAAGGATACACTCAGATTTTGGTCTTGATTATGATGATACATTCTTTCCTGTTGCTAAATTGTAAAAATGCCACCGCTTAATACTGGAAATGGTGGAAACAAGATTTCAGTGTTTTCAAAATTTCTAGAAATGAGAACTCCATTTTCTTAAAACTAAAAAATGAAAATAATCAATCAAACATGTTTTCCACTTTGTGTTTTTCGTGGATATGGAAACAAGAAAGAGTGAGTGAAACCAAATGTAAGGTGGCGTTTGGTTTGTTTTCTATTTTCATTTTTAGTTAATGGTCACGAAAATGTCACATTATATTTACTTTGTTACTTGTTATTAAATTTGTAAAGGAAGTGATACAAACTTTTTTATTTTCACCATTTACTTCACCAAATTTTGGAAATAGGAAACAAAATGAATCAACAAAAAACAAACTGAACTCTCCCTAAATATTTTTCAGTTCCATTTATTGTATTCCATATAAAAGATTATCATTGTTCTTAAATGTTTGAGTGTCTGTTAAGCAAAGTTCGCAGAATTAGTAGTGTCAACTATTGACTTGTTCAAATCAATTGAATTGTTATCAGAGCCAACATAAGCAAGGTAAAGCCTAAAGCTAGATGAGGCTTCATAGTGAACAAATTGTGAGATAAGGTTTCATATGTGCAATTTTTTATAAGTATCAAACAATTTTTGTTAGTGGGCTATATAGGGGGCTAAGTGGGGTTGGCTGAGAGTCTAAAGCAAGGGCTTGTCCGACCTTACTTTTGGGCTGACCCTGACTGATATTTGATTGATATTCCAACCAGATATTGATCTTAAATGAGTTGCAATGCTTTATGATTTATTAGTTGACCTCTAGCTGATTAAAATAGAATATCATGCAATATTAATATTGATGCTTACGTTTCCGTTAGTTGCTAGGCTTTCCGTGGAAGAACTATCTGACATCTGCTTTTTTTTTTTCTTCCTTAGAAATGAGGCCTGCAGAGCTCTACTTTCAAATGCATTTGCTTGCTAGACAGTTGAAAGTTGGGCGCAACACTACAACTAGCATAGTGTCCTCTCAGAGTCCTCAGAGATGGGTTATTCGGGCAATTCACGTGAACCCTTCTTGTATGAGATATTGGAGGGTTTTACATAAGGTTGTGGAATAGATTTACAAGTGAAGGGAACTTGTTTCAGGATCGGGTGTCACGAGTATCAGCTTATGTATCACTTACTATTGTCTATTTAGGATGAGAAATAGCTAAACAAGTCTTTGCTAATAATGAAATTGTAATTGGAAAACAGGGAACAAAGCAGGAGTCAAGTTAAAACAGTTTAATACATGAATCCACAAGTTAGTGAACAAGAAATAACAAGTCAAAAACGCATGTTTTAAGGGAAAAGTTTACTTTTTGTGAAATAATTGAATTGATTACTTGTTGCATTAAAATAATTTAAGGAATCAAGTTTTTATTAGAAATAACATATTTTCAATTTTTGTATATTAAATACATTTTCTCAATAAAATAATTCTATCTTTGATTTCTTAATCAGCTTCTTTAAGGCAATAGTTAACATTTATCTAATCAGTTAATATCTGTCTAATGCTATTTATGTGAAATTTTACACATCACTTTGTATTGATACAATTTTTTTTAATTTGATTATAATTAATTTTATTTCATATATAATAATTTAATTTTGTCATGAATTCGTAGATGTGACAAGTTATGCACATGAAGAAAATGTGTGTGGATTGGATGTCTAATGGTGTACACTTAGATCACATAATTAAGGTAACAGTACATGGGTATATTTGTTATGAAAATTTCTCACCTAAGTCAAGTGTAGTACACAAATAAAATTTAAGAGGAAGAAATCATAAAAGAAATTTTTCATCAGGTGTATATTAATGGGGTAAACATTGTTTTCAATATTTCATATACAAATTTATAAAATAAGAAATAAAATGGGAATAAGGTGTTGTTTTATTGCCATTATTAATGAAAACATGAAATAAAATAAGAAAATTGAAAACAAAGTAAATGAGTCCTAAATGTGTAAATTTATAAATTTGAAATTGGTCCTTGATTAAAAAAATGTAAATACTTTTGAAATAAGTTGTTGGGGAGTTTCTTTCTCATTCAGCTTTTATTTCCTTTTGAGCTCCATGGCTTCTAGGGGCATTCATTTTTTTCAAAACCTATAACTATCAGTTTATACTTCAGGTTTTAGGTATTTAATACATCATCTTTTCATGTAACTCACTATTTCACTAATGTTCTTTTTCTCCCTTCTCTCCTATTTAACTTATAAGGACCTAAATGCACAAATTAGAGTTGCAATGGGTGATTTTCTAATCCCACAAAAACATTGTGGTCTTGTCCAGCAAAACTGCGATGGTGGCAAGTTGGCAACCTCTACTATAGGTAAATTCAATGTTTTTACCATCAACAATAAATTGGATCGTCGATTGAATGCTTTTGTAGTCCTGATTAGACCCGAGGATCGTTACAATGGTCCGGCCCTTCAAAAGCAACAAAAATCAGTTAACCAATGTAAAGCCGAAAAACGAACAATTCAATTATAATTGATTTTATTTTTTATTTTTAAAAAAAGAAGGATTTGTCACTTGGTGCTTTAAGAATTTGGTCAAGGGTATGCACTTTCTCAGTCTCGTGACAAGGTGTTATAGGAAGATAACTGTGTGGTTTCTCGAGGAGAAGGAAAATATAGCAGGAGTCGTAATATAGGATCATTTGACTTAGAGAGAATAGGTAACTTATAATGCCTCTCTAAATTTGTCCATAAGGCAATAGATGGGCATAATGACGAGGGGCCAGTTTATGACATGCTAACATAGGCCGCGTTTGGGTAAACAACTTAATTAAGAGCTTATCACATAAAATCTTATCTCATGAGAGCTTATGCCATAAGAGCTTATGAAGAAAGGGGCATGAGAGGATTCGAAGGGGGAAAACACGGAGGGGTCATAAGCACTTGTTAAAATTCCATAAGCTTGTTCCAGTGACTTATAAAAATAAGTCAAAAACTCCTTATGGGATGGCATAAGTTACTTTTATAAGCTCTGCCAAACACACTGTATAAAAGTTTATGTCATCAGATAAGTCAAAAGGAGCTTAAATAAGCTCTTCCAAACACCACCATATTCCTCTTATCCGCATGCCAACTTTGTAAACACTTGAGAGCTGCATCACTTGAAAAAACCAGCATAACTTTTCTTATATTACAATTATCATTTCAACTCAATGCAATATTAGCATCAATTTTATCTTCTATGACATAGTTAGTCTCATATGGTAGTTAATGTATAGATTCTATTTCATTATATAGTAGCTAACGTAAATATTAAAAGGCTTAAATAAGTTTTTGGTCCCTGAAAAGTTCCGTTTTTTTTGTTTTAGTTCTCTTACTTTTTTTTCATAGGTTTTCATCCCCACTTTTTTCAAAGTTTAGGAATTAGTTCCCGCCGTCAACTCCCCTCCGTTATCTGCCGACGTGACTAACGGAGGCCACGTCAGCAATGCCACGTCATCCACATGGAGTTAAGTTTGCCACGTCAGCAGGGACTATTTCCAAAAAAATTACAAATATAGGGACTAAAACCAAAATTTGTGAACTTTGGAAGGACTAAAAACTTATTTTAACAAAAAAATATTTTCCAGTCATTTTTCACACTAAGTCGTACAGGGATAGGAAACTACCTTGATATCCCCGAATATTCTCTTCAAGCTATTTTAAGAAACTTATACTCACTTTTCTCGTCTAGCTATACTTAGGACAATTCTGCAAGTTAGCATAGACGAGTTAGTCATTCAACACAACTTTGCCATACAAATTTAACCTTTATGTTAACATCAAAACTTAAGAGATTATTTAACCAAAACCACTTTGGTTCCAACAAATTTGAAACCTATGACTCTAATATATGATTTGTTTCTATTTTCTAGCCAAGTTTTGTCATGGTTTAAATTGTCAAATTCCTTCATCTGGTATGTTTTTAGTACAGATATACTGAGCTAATTTCCTTTTCCTGCACGACTTGCTATGAAATTTGGCAAGAAAATAGAAACAAATTCATACATTATGGACCATATGGTTAAAATTGCTAAATTCCTTCATTTTGTATGATATATCTAGTACTGAAGGGTATCGAGGTAATTTCTTATTTTTGTCTGACTTGCTCCAAAATTTGGCTAGAAATTATAAAGAAATCATACATTAGGGCCACAGGTTTCAAATTGACAAATCCCTTCATCTGGTATGATTTCTAGTACTCAAGGGTATCAATGTAATTTCTTATTCCAGTTTGATTGCTCTGAGAATATTTTTTTGTTAAAACAAGTTTTTAGTCCCTCCAAAGTTTACAAATTTTGGTTTTTGTCCCTGTATTTTCAACTTTTTTGGAAATAGTCCCTCCTGACGTGGCAAACTTAACGTCACGTGGATGACGTGACATTCCATTAGCCACGTCAGCAGAAAACGGAACTGGTTGATGGCGGAACTAATTCCTAAACTTTGGAAAAAGTGGGGATAAAAACCTATGAAAAAAAAAGTAAGAGGACTAAAACCAAAATACGGGGACTTTTCAGGGACCAAAAGCTTATTTAAGCCATATTAAAATAACAAAAGTAAAGCTACTCAAACAAGTCTTTTTCACAACTCAAAACCAGTACAAATGAAAATAACATGGACATTACAATAAACAAAACACAAAACCTCTTATGTAGTCATGGGCAATACATCAAACACAACACAGTAACATTTAGTTGCATTCATAGACAATTCGTCAACAACGACATTACAAATGAGTCTAGCTATTCCTCAACACACATTACAAAGAACACAACCACCACCACCGTAAAAAATCAACAAATAAATTGCAATTTGAATTTTTTTTTCCATATTCCCCTAATTGTCTCTTTAACTTTTTAACCACTCTTTCGCTTTCTACCTCTCATTTTTTGCTTTTAGTGAGACTTTAGCTTCATTTACTTTTGGAGTAGTTAAAACCGAATCTTCAACTATTTGAAATATCCACAATCGAACTCCTCCATGTGCACAAAATGTACACATAATCATTGCAACATACCCTTAGTTATTATGTAGAAATAGGAACAAACTTACCCTAAAAGATAGACTCCTCCAATAATTCATCTGCATATGTTCTTTCCTTTTTTGCATTTAAATTTTTGTAACCTCATTCCATAGCCATACAAATTCATTGTGCCAATGTTCGCACCAGACCACACCCACTTGTGGCATCCATCATTGGTTTCTTTATCCATCATGTTGAGGTCACCAGAAGAGGTGTGAGGCCAGCTTGTGAAGACGATAAGCACGCCGAGTCGGACGACAAGTTGCAGCCAAGGAGCAGCGGGAGGAGGAGCTATAGGACGAGGAGGGTTTGCAATTCAATTTCAACTGATAAAACCGGTTTCCTTGATCAATCTCCATCGCCGAAATTTTTTCCGCAAAATCTAACGATTGTACAACATCGCTCATGTGAGCGACTTTCTCATATCACCCACGGTAGAAGCTGCCCTAAATTGCATATTAACTCATAAAACTAACTATAGAGACTATTTTGATAGTATTTGTAAGTACAAAAGCTAATTTATAAAACTATAAACATTGAATTTAATAGTAAGTATAAGGGCTAAAATTTATGAATACAAATCATTTGTCCCCATTTCCTGTGTCACTTCATGTTTCATCCAATTAAAATATGATAAGTATATATTATTTTTCTTTTAAAATTATTAAAAAACAATTACATTTTTTATTTTGTTTAGTCATGGGACAGGAAATGGAACATAAAATTGGTACAGAAGATTTCTATCCAAAATTCATTCAGTTGTGTTATTTAAGCACAAAAATGGGACAACAATTTTCGACAACAATTTGGATGATTAACGCAATTCAAATACTAGGTTAATTACGTTTAGTGGATGATTAATGAATATAACAAGGTGTCACGACTCATTAACGATCCGCTGAACGTGATTAATTACGTTTAATGAATGGTTAATGAATTGCGACATTTTGTTATATCAATTAATCATCCACTGAACGTAATTAACCATATATTTAAACTTCGTTAACCATCCAAATTGTTCTATTTTTTGTGTTCAAAAATCATTTCTCAATTCATTTAACCAAAAAAATGGAAGAATAATGTAGTAAAATATAATGCATAACATCTTCCTTTTTATTTTTTTTGGTAACACAAAAAATCTTAGTCTTAAGTTGCAATTTCGGAATCTATATATAATACATTTGTGAACTTTCTCAAATTGGCAACCTCCAAATGTCAATCATAGGAGACTCCACTTTTCGCATGTGGCTTACCCACAATCATTCCCTCCAAAATTCGCTTAGGTGTCGCGCTCTCATTCAATCTGATACAATTAATGGAGGTGGATAGCCTTTTATGTATTAATAAAATTATTAATAAAATTATAAATTACAAATAAATTACAAATTATAGAATCTAAACAATTAATACAATCATAACCTTCTAATAAAATTTCCAAACAATGATCATCCTTATATATAAGTAATGTTGGACATTATTTCGAAATAATTAATTTCTGAAATTTGAATTTAAAATATTTAAACCTTATATTTATTATCATTTATTAATATTTTTGACTATATATTTATTATAACATTTTTTTTAACATTTTGATTTTATTCTACTTATTGAAATAAAATAAAATGTTTTAAATTTTTCTCAATTACCGTTACTTTTCAAAGATAACAAATTTAATGCCTTGATTCCATTTTAATTGTCAGTCAGCTTGCCTCCCCTTATTCTTAGGTGAAAAAACAAGGAACTTTGCAAATTTTGATTTCATTGCCTCCCCTTAAGGCATGTTCATATCGTAATATCATAATTCCCTTAAAGCCATCTATATCTATATCTATATCTATATCTATATCTATATTCTATATAATATACATTTGAGAATGTCCTCACAGGTTTGGATTTACAGGTGTCGAGTTATCATGCTTCGTGTCTTTGTGGTCTGGTTCCGAACCTAAATTTTGTTGGCAATGATTCTTGATATAAATAGATTCCAAATAGCATTAATATGTATTTATTACGTTATTGAAATTGTTTTCAGAATGCAATTACAATAAATTTGTTTCCTAGAAAAGGAAAGAATTTCAAAGCTTTAAAACACATATTTCAAATTTCAATCTATCCATAATGACATTTTGAAATTTATAAAATAAAATAAAGACATATCAGATAATCAAGTAAATCAATAGAGAAGAGAAATTTCAATTGAAGGCAAATAAAAGCAAATCAGTTACATAAAGAAAGAATTTTAAAGCATTAAAATACATATATTTCAAATTCAAATCATTCAACTATGAAGGAGTGAAATTGATAAAAGCCAATAAAAGCAAATCATATATTCAAGTGAATCAACAGAGGCCGAAATTTCAATTGAAAGCAAATAAAAGCAATTGAAGCAAATCAATTATATAAGGAAATAATTTCAATACATTAAAACACATGTATTTCAAATTCAAATCAAAACAACACATGGACATGTGTATAAAAGCAAACACGATAATGCATTTCACACAGTAGTTTCAACACACGTATTTCTTCTCTTGCTCATCTTAAATTTATTGATCTTAATTTCTTTTGAATCTTTGCTTTTTTTTTTTTTTAATCTTCTTTGTAGTTGTTGGAGAAGGAGGCAAGAGGTGATTAAAAAGTAAAAAGAAATGTCAGAAAATTAGCTTGAAGAATTCATCAGAAGAAAACTCGAAGAATTGCAAAGAGAAAGAGAGATTTTGCAGTCTCACTGTGAAGGTGGCGGGGGAGGTTTTATTTTTTGTTGATTCCAAGTAAAACTTTGTTGATTTGTGCCTTTCCTTTGCATTGTTATTGTTAGTATATTAATGTATATTATATATTATATTGCCTTGATATACTTGATCAAAAAAAATATTGCCTTGATATAATATAATATCAAGTTTAATGGTAGATGGTGAGCAACTAAATGATTTATGCTCACTAAATGAGCCATATTGTAAATTTTCACTAATGTTGTTGTTGTTGTTTTTTGGCACCTGTAATTGACACGAAGAGAGAGAAGATTATACTTTTATTTTAGTTTTACTTTTATCCTTATTTCTTAGTTATTTTAGTTTTGCTTTAACTTTATCCTCTTTATGCAGTCAATAAAGTTTATTTGTAGTATTTTTTTTTTGAAAATGGTTCTCATTAACCAGCTTTTATAGACATCAAACATTGTGATCCAACTTTATACGTGCATTAAAAAACAGTCAATAATTTATTATAATTGATTTTCAAAATACCACTAATTTGAAGAAACTGTAGCAAGACCTCATACGTATAAATTTCATGGCTTAATTGCATTTTTGGTCCCCCAAGTATGGGTAATGTGTAATTTTGGTCCCCCACATTTTTTTTGAGCGCATTTAGTCCCCTTAGTTTTTTAATTGTGCAATTGTAGTCCTTCCGTCCATCTACCGTTAAATTGATAACAGAGTTTGCTGTCATGGCATTAATTTATTATTAGTTTTTATTTTTATATTAAAATTTTTTAAAATAAATAAATAAATTTTTTTTATAAGCAAAACTAGATTAATAGAGCCAGAGTGTTAAGTGGGATACCAGAAAAACCATAAACACCAGACACCCAAAAGAAACTGACTTCTAATAGTAACACCTAAAGAACCTAGAAAATTGAAAACTTGATGTACAAATACTAAGAACCAGGTAGCTACTTGCTGCCACTTGAAAAAAACTAAAGAAAATGAGAACGCCTCCCACCTGCAGAGCCAAAAAACAGAGACGTGCCATGCCACAATAATTCCACGCAAACAGAGACGTGTCCAGACAAAATCGCGAGTCGTTGCCGTGTCCACCGCCCAGCCGCCGTCGTCGCTGTCCACGCACCACAGACCCAGATTCGATTTCCCTTTCCGCGCACCTCTGCCATGCGACTCCACGCACCTTCACCGCCATGTCGGCCCGAAAGATCTACGATTTGAAATCGGGATCTGAGAGTTGAGAGAGAGAACCGAGATAGGTGGCGGATCTGAGAGATCTGAGCGAACCAAGATAGGTGGCGGTGGGGGGGCTCCGGTGGTGATGGTGGCGGCTGGGCAGGTTGCGCGGTGGATGGGTGCGGCCAGAGGTGGCTGGACCGCGGCGGAGAGAGAGAGAGACAGAAGAGAAAGGGAACTGAGGGAGAGGGGGAGACGCAACCAAAGGGGAGAGACCAATGGCCGGTGGTGGCGGCTGGAAAGGGACGAAGAACCAGACAGTGACAATATGTTGATCATTTACCTTTTGTTGGTATCAGGTGGTTCAACTGTTCGAGTCTCTACCTAACCCACCCTAATCAGATTTTATTTTTTTTTATTTTTTAATATACAAATAAAAATTAATAATATTTTAACCATGTCAACAAACTCTGTTATCAATTTAACGGTAGATGGATGGAAGGACTATAATTGCATAATTAAAAAACTAGGGGGACTAAATACACTCAAAAAAATTGTGGGGGACCAAAATTGTACATTATCAATACTTGGGGGACCAAAAGTGTAATTAAGCCTTTTTTTCATATATCCCTAAGAGAAGCTGGCTTTGTCATATGATGAAAGTACCATTATTTTAACACATTAAATTTGATACAGGAGAGTCTGTGTATGAGTCATGCTTTTTTAACCAAAAAACATTCACTGACCTCACATGGTAATAGCACTTAAGAAATAAATTCAACATCAAGTTCAATCCATTTTCAAATCATAAAATACAAGAAATTAAATTAAGAAACAATCTCCAGGACCATCCATCAAACATCTAGCTATGGGAATGGTAACTTCTATCAAATTTCAAGACCTAGACATACTACTCATAAGTTTTGAGTATTCATCTATATATGGATTTTCATCAATATAATTAATGAAAACAAAAAGCACAATATTAGATGACATGTTTTCATGTTAAAAATATGTGGGTGGCTTCTCCTCTATACCATCATGAATTTAAAAGGTTTAAAAATAATTACTAAAAAAAAAATGTAATTCACCAAGCTTGTTATTCTCAAAGACATTAAAGAGATACTAATTGTCACATTTTTGTTAAATCAGATATTTGTGACACAACAAAAGTAAGCTATATCTAATATAATTTTATTAATTTCTCAATAGAGGAAGCCCCCAATTTAATTTGAAGTTCTTAAAATTTTTAAGGTAAATATCAAGAGCAGCACCTGAAAAATATTTTTATGTAATTTTTTAGTATTTATTATTTATATCTAAATTTATATTATTAATATTATATATGGGGTGGGAAATCTTACATTAATACGCTTAAATTCCTAACAGTCGTCTTCATAAGGTTCAAACAGTTTACACGGGATAGAAAATCTTATATGGATATGCTTAAACTTTTAAAAGTTGTTATCACGATGTTCGATCATTTTAATCTTGGTTGAGAGAGAATTAAGTAAAATTGGGAGATTAAAAGATTTGAAAAGTGATTTTCAATCACTGCATGTATAAGTATACCAATATAATTTATTTATTGTAATAAAATTAAATGATCATTTGCCTAAAATTAAATGGTCGTATGCCTAAAATATTTTTACATTTATATTTTCTAAAAATGGTTTACTAGAACGAAAAAAATAACAAATAAATTAAATAGATTTTCAAGAAAGAGAAAAATGTGATAGATAAATATATTTTCTAAAAATTGTTAACTTGCACGAAAAAGAGTAGAAATAAATCAAATCGATTTTCAAGTAATAAGAAAAAAACTACGAATGGATAAACATATTTTCTAAAAAAGGTTAGCTTGCACCAGACAAAGAGAAAAAATAAATCAAATAAATTTTTAAAAGAGAAGAAGAAAAATAATATAATACATAAATATATTTTCTTAAAATTGCTAACTTGCACGGGGAAAGATGAAAAATAAATCAAATAGATTTTGAATAGAGAGTAAACAAACATGATCGATGAATATATTTTCTTAAAATGGTTAACTTACAGGGGAAAAAAGTAAAAATATATCAAATTAATTTTTAAGAGAGATGGTTTATAAATCAAATAGATTACAAAAAATCTTATAATACCTCCCGGCCGCACCCCGGATTAGTCATGGTCAAAGACTATGGACACCGGAGTGGGAGTCAAAGACCCTCTGGACCAAAAAACTTATATAAAGATTTATCTTTTATATCTTACATAACATTTTAAAAGTATTTTTGCATAATTAACCTTACAAATCAATAATTTTTGGTATATAATTTCCAACAAAAAAATTTAAACTAAAATCGTGAAATTAACAATTATATAATTTTCGCTGAAATCCTAAAAAAGTACATGGTACAATTACAAAGAGCTCTCAAAGTTCGAATCAACCCATTTCTTCTAACTAAATTGTCAAAAATCAATAGGCAATGCTTCGCTCCAAGATCAAGATTTCCTCGGTCGCGAGAAAATCAACAACAATTGTTGGAGCCTACCTGTTTTGGGGGCTTGTTATGGATCAAAGAACGCACGTACATACCGTGACCGTGGCCACACGGGAGGAGATCTGCTCAAGTCTGTTGCGAGGATATGCGCAGGACTCAGATTTGCTCAGCGGAAGAGCAATTCACGCTAAATTCATCAAAGGATCTCTTCCTTTGACTCTTTTTCTTCAAAACCATTTGCTTAACATGTATGTGAAAATTGGAGACCTTCCTTCTGGTCTCAAAATGTTTGAAGAAATGCCCGACAGGAATGTGGTATCTTGGTCCGCTGCCATGGCCGGTTTTGTCCAAAATGACCGTGCCTCGGAATGTCTTTCTCTCTTCAGCCATATGCACCATGAGGGACTCACAAAACCAAATGAATTCACACTTGTCAGTGCTCTCCAGGCGTGCTCATTAACTGAAAATGTAACTCAGGCTTACCAGATATATTCATTAATTGTGCGGTTAGGACTTGAGACTAATATCTTCTTACTGAATGCGTTCTTGACTGCCTTAGTGAGGCATGGTAAATTGGCAGAAGCCTTGCAAGTTTTTGAGACAAGTCCAGACAAGGATATTGTGTCATGGAATACCATGATGGGGGGTTACTTGCAGTTTTCTTGTAAGGAGATTCCTGGATTTTGGTGTTGTATGAATAATAAGGGTATAAAACCTGATAACTTCACATTTTCTAGCGCCCTCACTGGGTTGGCTGCTCTATCTCATCTTGAAATGGGATTACAAATTCACGCACACCTTGTCAAGAGTGGTTATGGAGATGACATTTGTGTAGGGAACTCTCTAGCTGATATGTACATGAAAAATCAAAAATTGGTGGAGGGTTTTAGAGCTTTAGATGAGATGTCTAAGAAAGATGTGTGCTCTTGGTCCCAGATGGCTGCCGGTTGTCTACAGTGCGGGGAACCAAGAAAGGCACTTGCAGTCATTGCACAAATGAAGAAAATGGGTGTAAAGCCAAATAAATTTACCTTGGCAACTGCCCTAAATGCTTGTGCGAGTTTGGCTTCACTAGAGGAAGGGAAACAATTTCATGGCTTGAGAATTAAACTTGGAAGTGATATTGATGTCTGTGTTGATAATGCTCTTCTGGATATGTATGCAAAATGTGGATGCATGGATAGTGCATGGGGTGTTTTTGGATCAATGAATTCCCGTTCTGTCATCTCATGGACAACAATGATCATGGCATGTGCACAGAATGGCCAATCCAGGGGAGCTCTTCAAATTTTTGATGAAATGAGGAAGACGGGTGTAGAGCCAAATAACATAACCTTTATTTGTGTTCTTTATGCATGTAGTCAAGGTAGGTTTGTAAATGAAGGGTGGAAGTACTTTTCCTCTATGATCAAGGACTATGGAATCTTCCCTGGAGAAGATCACTACGCTTGTATGGTGAATATCCTTGGTCGAGCTGGACTTATTAAAGAAGCTGAGGAGTTAATCCTAAGAATGCCATTTCAGCCAGGTGTGCTAGTTTGGCAAACTTTGCTCAGTGCTTGTCAGGTTCACGGTGATGTGGAAACTGGGAAACTTGCAGCAGAACATGCAATACGACAAGACCAAAACGATCCATCGACTTACTTATTATTGTCTAACATGTTTGCTGAATTGCGCAATTGGGATGGCGTGGTGATTCTGAGAGAGCTAATGGAGATAAGGGATGTAAAGAAAGTACCAGGATCCAGTTGGATTGAAATAGAAAAAATTTAAATATCAGAAAAAAAAAATAATATATATATATATATAGGGGGCATATCTAGTGAGAGGGCTTTTCTTATATGAGAGTGAGAGAGATAAATCTGGGCCATACAACCATACATGGATGATCAGGATTAAAAGTTATTTCATGATTTAAAAATGTCACATGACCACTTAAAAAAGTCATATAACTTTGTGGTTTAATCTTGACTGTTTAAAGTTTGATCCAATGGCTATGACATAATCCTCTCACTCTCATATAAATAAGGCTCTCTCACTTGATATGTCCCCCTATATATATATATATGGGTTGGGTTCAAATGACACCAAGGTGCCAAATCCTATCCATTAATTATAATTTAATCCTATGGCTAAAATTAATCTCCTTAAACCCTTTACATTATTTTCCTAATCCCTCTCTCATGTGCTCGACGGTGCCGTGGTTGGTCGGGATGTGTGGTTGCTTCAAAGACCCTAAGCAGAAGAAGGAGCAGCAGCGGGTGAAAGAGAGAGTGGAGAAGGAGGAAGAAAGGGAGGGGGGGCTTGCCTGACAACATACATCTCTTTCTCGACGACGCAGTGGCTGACTGGGATGTGTGGCTGTTTCAAAGACCCTAAGCAGAAGAAGGAGCAGCAGGTGAGAGAAGGAGAGAGCACGAGAGAGACAGGATTAGCAACAAAATTATAAAGGGTTTAAGGACATTAATTTTAGCCATAGGATCAAATTATAACTAATGGGCATGATTTGGTGTCAAATTTAAGTTTGACACCTAATGACCTTAATATTTTTTTTAAATCATTTTTTTATAGGCAAATGCTAGTAATTAGTATGTTATGTTAGTGGGGGAGTTGAACTCATGACTTCCTTATCACTCCAAACCCTATGTCCCTCCGTCAAACCACCTTGACCACCTTATAACTCCCTAAGCTCATTTTACGGTGATGATTCGGTAAAGTCCTTTTCAAGGTGGTGATTTCAAGTTTTGAGCACTTAACCTTACATGTAAAATTCGTTTAGGGTACAATTCACTTCGAGTGTGACCAATTACTTTTTGGCAAAGCCTACCTCATTTACTTATATGTTTTTATTAGAAGTCTTAGCCTTGTTAAATAAGCCTCCCATTGGCAATCTAATTTTTTTTTTTATCTTTGATCGGATATCGCACAAGCAAAAATGTGAGGCAAAACTCTCGGTCAGTTCCTAAGGTGATGATTCCAGAATGCACACCTTGCAGGTAAACTTCATTCGAGGGCATAGTTCATTTTTACAGTGACCAACAACTTTTTGGTATCGACACCCTAATCTATTGTCAATTTTTTGGTCCCTTATTTTTATTTTAGTTTTCATTTTGGTCCCTTATCTTTTTTTTTTTTTTTTTTCCGTTTTCGTCCCTTATATTTTTTTAGTTTTCATTTTGGTCCCTTCTGTCAGTTTTGCACTGACGGCGTTAGGTATTCGCCGTAAGTCGCCGGTGGTTCTGGCGACTGACTGCGGCGGTTTCCGATGACTTATGGAGGCGGACTGACGGAAGGAACCAAAATAGGCTAACGGTTGAAAGATAAGGGACCAAAATAGGGAGAGAAAAAAAAGGGACAAAAATGAAAACTAAAATAAAAATAAAAGATCAAAATAAGGGTTTAGCCTGAAAAAAAAAGGGATGAAGAGGTATGGGCACCTCAGGCTAGTTATTTTTATTTTTCCGGTTGTGTGTTAACTCAGAATAATTGTTGCTCTTATTATTACACGGAATAATATTGAAAGGACGAATAAAAGTGGGCGATTTATTTAGATTTTTATTGTTGATTCTACGAGACAAGTATCTGGACTCCAGTGGGTAGCAGATAAGCAAGCAAAGCAGATTGGTTTTGGGGAGGGAGTAGAATGGAAAGGGCGGCACTTGTTGGTTCTTGTGTGGCTACTTGCAGTAGCAGATTGAGATTCTTGGCTCGCTCCTCCATTCTCTTCCCTCGCTCTCGCTCTTTCTCAACCCTAACAAGGCCTTCTCTCTCTCTGCCCCGCCGCCACTGGAGAAGAAGATTGCCCCCCTCTTACTTCAGGGACAGCAGCAACCGCCACTTCTCTTCCCTCTCCCCTCGAGCCGTTGCCTCCCCTTCCATTCCTTCATCTCCATCTCCATCTCCATCTCCTGGTTTCTATCTATCTATGTCTATCATTTCCTTTTATAATAATTATTTTAATTTAACTATGATTAATATATAATGATTATTCTTGGCTGCTTGTAGATTTTCCTCAAGTAAATGATGAAGTTGCCCGTAAATTGGGTTTTGAGAAAGTTTCCGAGGAATTCATTTCTGAATGCAAATCAAAAGCGGTGCTTTTCAAGCACAACAAGACCGGGGCTGAGGTCGTTTCTGTTTCCAATCATGATGAGAATAAAGTATTTGGCATTGTTTTCCGCACTCCTCCGTAAGTACTACTGACTTTGCTTTCTGAGGAAGGAGTTAAGTACCTGTTTTATAGTATTATTATTGTTATTTTATGTTGCTCTTTCTTCTCTTCATCTGAATATGTTCATTAACACAAACTATATTCACTCCTCTGATCCTGTTCTGTTCGCATGCTATTACATTTATTACGTTACGTT
Organism: Echinosophora koreensis; assembly: GCA_035048595.1. Lineage (NCBI taxonomy): Eukaryota > Viridiplantae > Streptophyta > Magnoliopsida > Fabales > Fabaceae > Echinosophora > Echinosophora koreensis. The sequence continues at coordinate 15,614,100 of JAPCYP010000003.1, read as the reverse complement.
CTCGACTATACTCATCTGCAGCTGCAATAATATTTGCTATCACAGGAAAGATTCCACTGGTATCCCTCATATCTTGGAGCATAGTGTATTATGTGGGTCAAGAAAATATCCTTTGAAAGAACCATTTGTTGAATTATTGAAAGGAAGCTTGCACACTTTCCTCAATGCTTTCACATATCCTGATAGGACATGTTACCCGGTTGCTTCCACAAATACCAAGGTAAAAAACTTCGCAAATTCAACATTGAACATCTACTCCTCCATTCTTCAATCTAATGGTTGCTTGTCCTAATACTACAAGGTTGACTTCTTTTTAAACAGGATTTCTATAATTTGGTTGATGTCTACCTGGATGCAGTTTTCTTTCCTAAATGTGTAGAGGATTTTCAGACTTTTCAACAGGAGGGTTGGCACTTTGAACTCAATGATCCTTCTGAAGATATCACGTATAAAGGTTCAGTAAAACATAACTCGTATCTCTTTCTATCCCTCTAGGCCTTTCAGCATTTGTCGCATTGGTATTTTTGGACTGTCACACGTTTCATTTTTTCTAATAATCTCTTATTTGTTGTTCCAGGTGTTGTGTTTAATGAGATGAAAGGGGTCTATTCTCAACCAGATAATATATTAGGGAGGACTGCACAACAGGCTAGTTTTTAAATGGCTCGTCCTTTTCTTTTCTTTATGTATTTCTACTGAGCTTTCTCCTTTTCCTAACATTGTGTGAATTTTTGGGTTTGCACTTGTTACATGCCATTGTCATTAGGAGACTGGAACATGTTGATAGGTACCAACAAGAAATGATAGGAATTAAGAGAGCACTGTAGTTGTATTGATGTAACCCAGCTAGTATCAAGGTGATACTGAGTCTGGAAGAGAAAAATAAAGAAAGGAATTACAAGATAATAGGCAATTCGAGAGTGCCTTGCTCCCCTAAGGGTTTCCAAGTCCAATCTCAGCCTACCTCACTCTTTCCCCTCTCTCTTGGTTATATTTCCCACCTCCTCTAACAGAAATCACTCCTCACACTCCCCATCCCACTCTGCTGCCATCACTAGGCAGCAGTGAGTTACAAGTTTCTCTCTCCTGGGAGTGATCTGGTGCATTGCACCCTTGGAGCCACTTAATGGGCTTCCATTTACCTCTTTCATACACTAAGCCCTTTTTGGGCCTACTTATGTCCGCATCAATACCCTCCTCTTCAAAATTCACCTTGTCCTCAAGGTGAAAATTGGGAAATTGCTCTTGTACATCAGCTACTGTTTCCCAGGAATTCTCACAACTTGGTAGTCCTTGCCATTGTACTAGGACTTCCTGTCCTGTAGAAGGGGATCCCCTCACAGCTAAGATCTTCTCAGGTTGGGCCTGCAACTCCCATTCTTCTGAAACACAAGGTGGAAGTGGCTGCACCACCACATCTGGAGCTACTGTTTTCTTCAGCAGGGAGGAGTGAAAGATAGGATGCACCCTGCTGTCTTCTGGCAAGAGCAGCTTGTATGCCACGGCTCCAATCCTCTCAATGATCTCATAAGGGCCATAGAAACTCGGGCTTAGTTTCTGGTTCACCCTCTTTGCCAAGTTTCTCAACTTATAAGGCTGAATTTTCAAGAAGACCTTAACCCCCACTTGATACTCAACATCCCTCCTATGCTTGTTGGCCTGCTGTCTCATTCGATTCTGGGCTTGTACTAACTGTTTTTTAACTCTTCCAGTAGCTCATTCCTCTCTGTAGTTAGTCTATCCACCTCTTCTATCGGAGTGTTCCTTGTGTCACTGTCACCTCTAACCACAACTGGTGGATCTCTGCCATACAAGGCCTTAAAAGGGGTCATTTGGGTAGCTGAATGGTAGTTGGTATTGTACCAGAACTCTGCCCAACTGAGCCATTTGTGCCACTGTTTGGGTCTGACCCCTGTCATGCACCTTAAATATGTTTCCAAACATCTGTTGACCACTTCAGTCTGGCCATCTGACTGAGGGTGGTATGCTGAACTGTATCTCAGTTTGGTCCCTGCCAACTTGAATAGCTCTGTCCAAAAGGAGCTGATGAAAATTCTATCTCTATCTGACACGATGGAAGTTGGAAACCCATGGAGTTTAACCACTTCTTTGAGAAACACCTCAGCCACTTGTTTAGCCGTATAAAGGTGAGCCAGGGCAATGAAGTGGGCATATTTGGTGAACCTGTCCACCACCACAAATATAGTATCCATGCCTCCTGATTTAGGTAAGCCTCCAATGAAGTCCATAGAGATGTCAGTCCATTGTTGAGTTGGGATGGGTAAGGGCTGCAACAGGCCTACAGGGGACAAAGCCTCATACTTGTTTCTTTGGCAAACTTCACAAGCTTGTACATAGTGCTGAATTTCCTGCCTCATTCCTTCCCAGAAAAATAATCTGGACACTCTCTTGAAGGTTCTGAAGTACCCCGAGTGGCCTCCCCATGCTAAATCATGAAATTCCTTCTGAATTAGGGGAGTTTTTGGAGAGTTCTTGGGAATAACTAACCTTCCCTTGTAGTACAACCTCCCTTTGTTAAGCTTATAACCCTTGTGTGTGCTGCCATCTACCATCAATTCCTGCACCATCTTCTTGAGTTTCTCATCTTGAGCAATCTCCTTCTCCAAGTCATCCCACTCAAAGAACTGTACAGTAGAGATAGCTGTAAATTGCAGTTTCCTAGAGAGAGCATCTGCTGCTTTGTTCTCATTCCCTGGTTTGTACTTTATTTCAAAATCAAACCCGAGTAACTTAGATACCCACCTCTACTGTTCTTCACCCATCAGCCTCTGATCAGCCAAAAACCGGAGACTCTTTTGGTCAGTGTGGATCACAAAATGCCTTCCCAACAAGTAATGCCTCCACTTCTGAACTGCCAGCACCACTGCCATGAGCTCTCTCTCATACATTGATTTCTTCTGTGCTCTGTTCGAAATGGTTTGGCTCATATATGCAACTGGTCTTCCTTCCTGCATCAAGACAGCCCCAATTCCTTTGCCTGAGGCATCAGTCTCTACCACAAAAGATTTCTCGAAATCTGGTACTACTAACACTGGGACAGAAACCCATGGCTTGCTTCAATTGCTCAAAGGCAACTTGGGCCTCCTCAGTCCACTGAAATTGATCTTTCTTGAGCTGCTGAGTTAATGGCCAAGCCATTTTCCCGTAGTTCTTCACAAATTTTCTAAAATACCCAGTTAAACCAAGGAATCCCCTCAACCCTTTAACATCCTTAGGGAGAGGCTAATCAAGCATATCCTTGATTTTATTTGGGTCTGCAGCCACACCCTGCCCTGAGATAATATGCCCCAAATACTCCAACTTCTCTTGGCCAAAAGAGCATTTCTTCTTGTTGACCACCAACCCATTCTCCTTCAGCCCCTGTAGCACTTTCCCGAGGTGTTCTCTGTGGCTCATCTCATCCTTACTATACACTAGAATGTCATCAAAGAAGACTAGAGCAAACTTCCTCAAAAAAGGTTTTAGTATTTGGTTCATGAGAGCTTGAAATGTGGAAGGGGCGTTTGTCAATCCAAAGGGCATGACTAAAAATTCATAGTGTCCTTCGTGAGTTCTAAAGGCTGTCTTGGGAATATCAGAGTCCTTCATGCGTATTTGGTGGTACCCTGATTTCAAGTCCAGCTTAGAAAAGACCCTTGCACCCCCTAACTCATCCAATAACTCATCTATGATGGGAATGGAGAACTTATCTGGTATAGTTAGCTTGTTTAAAGCTTTGTAATCCACACAAAATCTCCATCCTCCGTCTTTTTTCTTTACTAATATCACAGGGCTGCTGTAAGGGCTGGTACTAGGCCTGATGATTCCAGCATGCAACATTTCCCTTACTATCTTCTCAATCTCATTCTTCTGATAATAAGGGCATCTATAAGGGCGGCTGTTGGGTATAGAAGCTCCTTCCTTGAGGGTGATTGCATGATCTTGTGCTCTGTGTGGGGGTAACCCTTGGGGTACTTGGAATACCTCCTCATACATTTTGAGTACTTCATTCAATCCTCTGGACAACCCTGACTGCCCCTCTGTTGGCCGATCTGCAGAGTCCTCATAAGCCACCCAATACCCCTCTCCTTCATCTTGCAAGGCTTTAATCATAGCCTTCCAAGATGCTTGTGCTTTGCATAAGGAAGGGTCTCCCTTTAACTCCTTCTTCTCCCCCTTATTCCCCCATCTCAGTACCAAATTCCTGAAGTTAGCTTCTATGTTCCCAAGGCTAGCAAGCCAATCCATCCCTAATACTACATCCGTTCCTCCTAGCTCCATCAGGAAAAAATGTTGCTGAATTTTTATCCCTTGGATGCTCAACTCCACATGTTTACAAATTCCCGTTCCTCACTTGGGCTCCAGTCCCCACCTCAACCACATATTCAGGGGTCTCACTCCCAGTTTCAGCCCTGTAGCTGTTTTCTTGGATATGAAATTACTAGTGGCCCCACTCTTGCCCCTCCAGTTGACCCCACACCTTAAATGACCTATTGGAAGTCAGTCCCTCCTTACTGTTTAGAGACAACTGTAAGGTTTGGGCCTCCAAAATCACGGGCTCCTCCTCCTTCTCTGGCATGGGCTCCTCCTCCTCATTCTCTGACCCCTCCACTAGCAAAAACTGATTGTGTTTCAGTTTGCAAACATGCTCAGGCCCCCATTTGTCTCCACATTTGAAACATAGCCCTTTACGACTCCTTTCTCTCAGCTCATTCTGACTGAGTTTTTCCCCTCCATACACCCTCTTCACCTACCCTGCTCCCTGTGTTCGGGGTCTCCGTTGGTTCCTTTTTCGGAGGCTCAACTCTAGGAGTGATGGTTTTGCCTCTGAAAAAGTCCCTCGGCATTGCAGCCCCAGCTCCCTCTCTGTCACGCCACCCTTTCTTCTCTTCCAACATGAGCCCTCCTCTCCTCAGCGCTGCGTTTTTTTCTTTCAACAAGAGAGCTCAATCCATCAGTTCTCCTAGAGATTCCGAGGCATGAAGCTTGAGTTCTGCCTGGATTTCCTCCTTCAATCCATTGAGGAAGACCCCCTCGAGCATCACCCTCTCGGCACCCTTCAAGGGAGCTGTTACCAACTCGAATCGATCCCGATAATCCATCACGATACCGGTTTGTTTCATGCTCAGCAATGGCCCAAACGGGTTCTGGGCTAGCCCCGGTTGGAACCTCCTCAACACCGCCTCTTTGAAATCCTCCCAGTTAGGGTGCGGAGCTTGCTTCTCCCACCACTGGTAGCAATTCAGGGCTCTGTCCTCCAAAGCAATCACCACCGCATCGACCTTCTCTCCTTCCCTAACTCCGTTCAACTTGAAGTACCGTTCGACCTTCACAATCCACCCATAAGCCTCCTCTCTGTTGAACACCGGTATCTCCAACTTCCTCCCACTCTTATCATACGATGGGATGCGGCTGTCTGAGCTGAAGCGTGAACGCGATTGCGATTCACTTGAATGACTTCCCTCGCCTCCACCATCATCCTCACTCTCTGGCGATCTACGACGTCGGGTTCGGCCTCTGTGGTGCCGCTCCCTTCTTTGAAGGAGTCTTCTCATTTCGTCCATCCCGCGAGCTAGCTCGCCCACCCCGCCTACAAATTCTCAACCCCTCGCTCCAAATTGTCCACTCGATTGTCCATTCCGAGTTGTGTGTTAACCATGAGCTCCAGGAAAGTGAGCTTTGATACCAATTGATAGGTACCAACAAGAAATGATAGGAATTAAGAGAGCACTGTAGTTGTATTGATGTAACCCAGCTAGTATCAAGGTGATACTGAGTCTGGAAGAGAAAAATAAAGAAAGGAATTACAAGATAATAGGCAATTCGAGAGTGCCTTGCTCTCCTAAGGGTTTCCAAGTCCAATCTCAGCCTACCTCACTCTTTCCTCTCTCTCTTGGTTATATTTCCCACCTCCTCTAACAGAAATCACTCCTCACACTCCCCATCCCACTCTGCTGCCATGACTAGGCAGCAGTTAGTTACAAGTTTCTCTCTCCTGGGAGTGATCTGGTGCATTGCACCCTTGGAGCCACTTAATGGGCTTCCGTTTACCTCTTTCATACACTAAGCCCTTTTTGGGCCACTTATGTCCGCATCACATGTCAACAATTTAAAGTTCATGGATCTACTTTGAAGATTCCGTTTTTCTCATATTTTCTTTACAGCTGGTCCTTATAATGACATATGATAATATGGTCTTGTATGGCATTCAGTTTTAAATTGTATCATATTCATTGCAATTTGCAAGCTCCTGTCTCTGGAACCTGAAGGCATCACATTCATCAAATTTGCTTTGAATACATACTGTTTGTCTATTTCAATTTTATATTCTAACCAATTATCACAAGTTTTATGACATTTCTTGATAACTTCAGTTTTTGTGTATTCATTTTTGTTGCATTTAACTTTGGTACAGGCTCTTTTCCCAGACACTACCTACGGTGTTGATAGCGGAGGTGATCCCCGAGTTATTCCCAAGCTGACATTTGAGGAGTTCAAGGTTTGTTTTGAGAATCATGTTAAAGAATTATTGTAGTATATGGAGATGGCACTCATTTTTTCAAAGACTTTTCTTTGGGTGTTAGTTGCTTGTATTATGGGGAAAATTATGCATTTTCATATGCATTTGTACCTTGGTGACCTTTTTACTTCCATATAGCCTACTGTTGATCTCAGTACTAGCGATTAGAAATGTTTATATGTTTGATTGACGACGGTCTTCATTTTAAACTTACTTGACAGGAATTTCACCGCAAGTATTACCATCCCAGCAATTCACGAATATGGTTTTATGGAGATGATGATCCAAATGAGCGCCTCCGCATCCTGAGCGGTAACAAGATTTTGGTTTAGTTGCTTTTTAAATGTGAAGAGTGATAATTAGGGAGAGTGCAGTGGCCTTTGTTGTAATGCTTTTGTAGTTCTAAGTCCTGACTCGTAATTAGAATGAATTACTAGACCTATGGCCTAACTCGATGTTGAAACCCATTTTGCCCTTGCTATGACAAAAATCAGGATATTGGTGGATGATTGAGGGAGCTCTTTCAGTTCTCTTGGAAGGCCAATGGTCTTAGTCAAGCAAGTCATCTTTCAGCAGCCCTTTACATATTTCGCTTGGTGCATAATTTTTAAGCAACCACAATTAGGGTCTCTATAGTTATGCCAAGCCTAGCGGGTCCCTCCTACTGTCTTTCTCTAATGTAAATAAAAACAAGAAATCTATGAATAAGTTTGAATCGCTGATGAATTATATTGTATCTTTTTTGGAGAGTTTCTCATCCTTTCCCCTAATGCTACATCTTTCTTCTCTCTATTAATATTTCTTCTTTTATATTAAAAAAAAAGTTAATACCTACTTCTGAAGGTCTAAAAAGGATTGATGGTTACTTTCTTTGTCATACTAAGTTTGAGTAATCAAATCTACATCGATATATTAAATATATTGTTATCCCTTTTGAAATTACATTAATATGCTCATTTGAAGCATTGGAACTTGTGTGCTTGAGTGTTAAACCCACTCAGCTGATCTATATTTATATACACTTAGAGAGTAAATACAATGTGTAATTTACAAGAACATTAATGAAGTTCTAGTTCCTAAGTACATGTGTGTGATTTCCTAGATACATGAATATGTGACTTACTAGGTACATTAACAACTATGATTTATTGGTACAACTACCCATACACTGTTAATTCCAACAGGAACAAACACAAGGTTGTATGGAGTTTTATATTGACCAAGAGCTTCCCTTATAGTTCTGGATTTATCTTCCTTTGGATTTATATGATTGACTTGTTATATTTCTTTATTTATTACACTTGTTTTACACACACTGTTATCTTTTTTGCTAACTGAAAGAATATTACTGGCACGATTGCACTGTTTTCTGTTCGTGGTCTATATTTCAGACCAATTATGAAAGATAATTTTAGAGTTCAGACTTGCAGAAATTAGCTACTTACTTCTGCCTCTACTTTGTTGTCCAGAGTATTTAGACATGTTTGGTGCAAGTTCAGCCCCGAACGAATCAAAGGTTGAACCGCAGAAACTATTTTCAAAGCCAGTCCGGATTGTTGAGAAATATCCTGCTGGTGAAGGGAGTGATTTGAAGAAGAAGCATATGGTCTGCCTTAACTGGTTGCTCTCTGATAAGCCCTTAGACTTGGAAACTGAACTAACACTTGGATTTCTGGATCATCTTCTGTTGGGCACTCCTGCTTCACCACTGAGGAAAATTTTGCTAGAAAGTGGACTAGGAGATGCCATTGTTGGCGGTGGGGTTGAAGATGAACTACTTCAGCCTCAATTTAGCATTGGAATGAAGGGTGTCTCTGAAGATGATATTCATAAGGTAGAAGAATTGGTCATGTGTACACTTAAAAAGTTGGAAAAGGAAGGTTTTGATAACGATGCCGTTGAGGCTTCTATGAATACAATTGAATTTTCTCTCAGGGAGAACAACACTGGGTCATTTCCTCGTGGCTTGTCACTCATGCTCCGGTCCATTGTAAGATGTGCTCAATTTTTTGTGGTGTGGAAAATGGCCATCCTTTGACAATTGAGATTTATTTTTGTTTGCATATTGTAGGGTAAATGGATTTATGATATGAATCCCTTTGAGCCACTGAAGTATGAGAAACCTCTTCAAGACCTAAAATCTAGAATAGCAAAAGAGGGCTCTAGATCTGTTTTTTCTCCTCTAATAGAGAAATTCATCTTGAACAACCCCCATCAAGTTATTGTTGAAATGCAGGTACTTATTTACTTATTTTATAGCCTTGAGAACCTGTGATTGAGTGATGCCATTTTGCTTCCAGTATGTTGGTTATTGATGAAAATCTTTCCTTGTCAGCCTGATCCTGAAAAAGCTGCTCGCGATGAGGTCACAGAGAAAGAGGTATTGCAGAAAGTTAAAGCTAGTATGACAATAGAAGATCTGGCGGAGCTGACCCGTTCTACTCATGAACTTCGGCTTAAGCAGGAAACCCCTGACCCACCAGAAGCTTTGAAAACTGTTCCTAGCCTTTCTCTACAAGATATTCCTAAAGAACCTATTCGCGTTCCCGTTGAGGTTATCATTGCTGTTTCCCTTAAGTGAGAGTCTTGCATGTTTGCCTTATGATTTGTAGAGATTCACAAGGACTTGCATGCTAAATGTAGGTTGGGGATATCAACGGAGTAACAGTTTTGCAGCATGATCTCTTCACCAATGATGTCCTTTACACTGAAATAGTGTTCAATATGAGTTCATTGAAGCAAGAGCTTCTTCCCTTGGTCCCACTGTTTTGGTAATTATATAACCTCTGAAGGATGTTTACATTTTATTTCCGTCCATCTATAGTTCCTAACATTTACTTGCATAGTAAATTTACTTGGATACCAAATTAAATTGGTATTTATATTTTCATTGACCCTCTGTTAGGACAAGAAGGGCAGTTAGTTAGTTCGAGGGGATTAGTTAGTTGGAGGAGATAAATATGGGTAGAGGGAGGATTCAGAATTAGAGTTTTGTGAAAACAGAGCTATTGCTCAGTTGTGAAAGGGCTTGGATGAGTCTTTTTCCTTGTTCTGTCAATTTCAGTCAAGCAATAAATGAAACCGTCCTTTTTTATTTTCCATTGTGGGTTTCTTGTATTTATGATTCTTAAACAAATTGTTAGATTTGGTCCTATCTAAATTCCTTTTTAGTTCTCAACATGTTCCTTTTTCGAAGTATTATTAACACCAAATCTTTTTCTTTTTCCTTTTGATACTTTAATTCTTCTGTTCCTCTTCTTGTATACATCAGAAGCATCTTCTTGATAAATAAATTACTTCAAGCTCTGTAACTCTCCTATGTTATTTTTGACAGCCAATCATTGCTGGAGATGGGCACAAAGGACTTGACTTTTGTCCAACTAAACCAATTAATTGGGAGAAAAACTGGAGGAATATCAGTTTATCCATTCACATCATCAGTGTGGGGCAAGGAAGATCCATGTAGTCACATGATTGTCCGAGGCAAAGCCATGGCTGGGCGCGCTGAAGACCTTTATGACTTGGTAATTTTATTTGTTTAGTAGTTTCCTGTTTCTACACTCTATTCTCTATTAGCCTCAAATTATATTATGGTCATGTAATGGCTAATTATGCGCATGCTTGTTCAGGTTAATTCTGTTATTCAAGATGTCCAATTTACAGACCAACAGCGTTTCAAACAATTTGTCTCCCAGAGTAGAGCAAGAATGGAGGTAATTATCAAATTGTTTAATGCAAAGAGAGGGCAAAAATGATAAGAGGTCAATATGCGGAACCCCTGCCCCTATGTTGATTATCTATATTGTGCATTTTTGTCTATTGTCAGAACCGGTTAAGAGGCAGTGGTCATGGAATTGCGGCTGCAAGGATGGATGCAAAACTAAATGCTGCAGGCTGGATGTCAGAAACAATGGGTGGTCTCAGGTTGGAATATTAAGACTATTAGTGAGGGAACATTTACTTATAGTTCTTTCTCATTGTATCGATTGTTGTCGTATTAAATGGTTCTAATAATAGTTAATATTCTGGATAATGCTTCATTACTACTATTATCCTTGTAAGGTTTAAAGTTTAATGATTGTCCTTTTTAATCTAATTTTTATTTTTAATACGGAAACAGAATTATAATTCCTGTTGTATACTTATGTTTCTGGTATATTTTTTCTAGTTATCTTGAATCCCTGCGAACTCTTGAAGAGAGAGTTGATCAAGATTGGGCTGATATCTCATTGTCTCTTGAGGAGATTCGCAAATCTGTGTTTTCCAAGCAAGGCTGCTTGATAAATATCACTGCTGATGGGAAAAACCTTGCAAACATGGGAAAAGTTGTGAGCAAATTTGTTGATATGCTTCCTACTAGCTCTCCCATTGCAACAACTACTTGGAATGATAGACTTCCGTTGACAAATGAAGCTATTGTAATACCTACTCAGGTAAATTTCCTTTTGTCATCCTTTGTGTACATATTTTTATATATGTTGTGCAGAGGCAATACATAGTAATCCCTGACCCAAATTTTATTTCAATATTTGTTGTTGCATGTAATTTGTATTTCTACAATAAATTGTTGTTTCCTTCCTTCTACAGGTTAATTACGTTGGAAAAGCAGCTAATATTTATCATACTGGTTATAAGCTTAATGGGAGTGCATATGTTATTTCCAAATACATTAGCAATACATGGTTGTGGGATCGTGTACGTGTTAGTGGTGGAGCTTATGGAGGTTTCTGTGATTTTGATACTCATTCGGGTAAGTTGTATTTCATTTAGACATAATTATTGAGTACTTTCCCTGCAATCTTACTTTTTTGTTTCTCTTTGTAGGAGTATTCTCCTTCTTATCTTATCGTGATCCCAACTTGCTGAAGACACTTGATGTATATGATGGAACTGGTGACTTCTTAAGAGAGCTGGAAATGGATGATGATACTCTAACAAAAGCCATAATTGGCACCATTGGGGATGTAGATGCCTATCAACTTCCTGACGCCAAAGGTTATAGTAGGTATGTACTATGTATATGGGATAAATATAATTGATGCTTTTGGAGCTTGTTTTCTATGGATATTTGGTTCTTTTGCATCTCAATGGAATGAAGCACTAACTAGAAGCAAAGATTAATAATTGCTGAAAAATTAGTGGTTGCTTCTAATTTTGTAATTATTGGTGCTTTTCGCATTGTAGTTACAAACTATGCTTACTTTTCATTTCATCTGCAGTATGTTGCGGTACTTACTGGGTATCACAGAGGAAGAAAGGCAAAGGAGACGTGAAGAGATATTATCTACTCGGTAAAGTTTCTGGTTATTGATCAATGCATGACCATATCTTCTACTTTTTATAAATAGATGACCATCATCGACTGCTGTGGATAAAGCAAATTAATGCAGTCTGCTCTCGTACATGTTAATTGCATGCAGTGAACTATCAACAATCCTGAAATGATTTTCTAAATCTGTAATCAATTTCAATTTTATCAAGGTTGATTTTCTATTTTAAGTGTCCCTGTAGTTGGATGATAGAGACATGGTCGTTAAACTCTCTAGTTAACTCTTAAACTCTTATGAGTTTATGATCCTAGGTCACAAACAAGTTAAGTCTAATGTAAACTCCCTTTTTGGTAAACTCATACGAGTTCAAGTAAACTCTGATAAAATCGATAAACTTCAATTTTACTAGCAAGTTTATGAGCCTATAATTTTACATTTGACTTGGCAGTAAAATTTAAATTTTCGGTCAATATTGTTGGATACTTGAGTTGAATTACCTAATATGCTGCAATAAATATTGGATTTATAAATTTTATTTTACGTTTTCAGTATTATTTTGTTTTGTTTTAATTAGCTACAAAATGAAGTGTTTGACTAAAAAAATTATATGACACAGTTAGGTCAATATTGAGTTTTGTTTATAGTTTATTACTTTTTTTATTTGCCTTGTTCTGAAGTTTGAATGTTGAATATTAAATTTTGATTGCCATTAAACTATGTTTAGGCACTAGATTATGTTTTTAAATTATATTTTTTAGGCAAGTTCTACCATGGACCACTTTGATGGGTGGTACTACGGTGCACAGCTAGTTTCAACCATTAAATTTTTGTGGACCACAGTAATATGGTGCACCCTTCCACACCTTTTCATTGCCTCTCTATTGGCTCCCTCTGTACCCTACCTCCCTCTGGTCAACACATCCTCCTCCTCCCAGTGTTGCCTAGTCATGTGTCTCCTCTGGCGCCGCCTTCCCTTCCGCTCGTGCCGCCCCATCCCTCCTCTCCTAGCCACGAGCTCCGCCGCCATTCCAGATCAAACAATCACGTCATCCAGACCAGACGCCCTTCTAACCTCCCTGTCCCTATTCACACCAGATCTGCACCGTCGCAGAGCTCCACCTTCTCTGGTCAGCACTGGCCAACCGTGAGGCATCTCCACCGTTGCAGAACTGCTTCGTCCAGTCATTGTTGTCAGGTGTTGTGCCAGAAAACAAAGCGCTCATCTTCTCCATCGTCGCGAATCTGCACTTCCGCCACTTGCTTGTCGTGAACCCATCGACTTAGGTCCACTCAAAGCCAAGTGCCTCAAATCGAAGATGGACTGCTGAGAAGAAATCGAGCGTCGAGAACGAGTTTGAGAGGAGGGAAAAGGAAAAGAGACAATGTGCACGGAGGATTGTTAGCACAGTGGCTGGCCGACGTCCATCCGGTGGAGGCGCGTTCATTCCTGAACGGCGACGGTAGAGGAGGCAAATTAGGTGAAGGGATGGGGAATAATGAAAAAAAGGAAAAATATTCAGCACTGGAGGGTACACCATAGATTGAAACAATCTCAACCGTCACTTTTGTGTTTGATCCAACAGTTTTCAGAAGCTTGTGCACTGTGGTACCACTCATATTACTAGTCCACCGTAGAACTTGCCTATTTTTTAATTTGTAAACCCGTAAGAGTTGAGTTTACAATTCGAATTTACTAGGATTCTACTAGTTTACCTGAACTCTCGAATTTGACAACCTTGGATGGAGATATTCTTGCATCAATCTGGTCCACCCAAATTGCATTAGGCCAATTATGTCATTAATTATAGTAATTATTAGGGTTATTTACTAATTAACTAAGAGAACTATTTATTAATTAATTGCGTGACTGACCTGGAGCGTTCAACTTGGGTGAACTAGGTTTATGCAAGAATTTCTCCTCATGGTATCACTTTACATTTAGTTTTGTTGCTAATAGATACCTAATCATCCTGAATGCATAATGTTAGGCGTTTTGAAATATCTTGCAGTAGGGTTATGTCTCTTTATTGTCCTTGGATACTGTTATTCACTTATGGAAAAAAGACAAGTGAATCACAGGAATATGGATATTTTTTGCATATAAATTCTTCATACTTCCTGGGGAAGTTGGTGCCGAAACATCTGCTCTGGACTAAATTTGATGTTGACCTATGAAACCATTTGTCGTTCTTATTCTTTTTTGTTTCTTCCCCAGTTTGAAGGACTTCAAAGATTTTGTGAATGCAGTCGAATCAGTTAAGGATAAAGGGGTTGTGGTTGCAGTGGCATCTCCAGAGGATGTAGATGCGGCTAACAAAGAGCGTTCCAACTTCTTTCAAATCAAGAAAGCCCTTTAGATTCAAGATTTATTTCGTACGGATTGGAAATTGTCTACTCTCTTTTCTTCACATAATTATCCTCTAATCTTGCTATAATTATTTTATGTAGAATATAGCTGCTTACAGTTTTTTATTTATTTGACAGGTGAACTACGGTCTTATGTGTTTGCATAAAAACAAAGTGATAAAGTAAAAATAAAGGATAAATATAAAGGCTTTTATTTGATTGCTTGGATGTCTTTTGATTGCTTGGATGTCTCGACTGTACTATTAGTATTTATACCTTAAATTATCCAGTAACCTATACTAAGTAATAATGGATAACCATGTTTTACAACATGTAATATCATGGATTACAATAATAATGCAAGTAATTGCCTTGTTAGCTTGGTTATGGACCAAAGATGTGTGTCTCTACAAACTAATAAACGTTTTCATTAGCTGATCATGTTCTCCATAGCTTTATCTTTAAGAGTGTCTTCATATATGTCTTTGACTTGATCAACTCAAGAATAGCCTGGGAGTAGCTTTACCTCCTCTAAAACAGATCACAACCTCCACCCATGAATATAGGAAATAAGTTTAGTGGATAGAAAAGATTTTGACTTGGTCAGTTTTACTTCGCTTTTCTTTCTGTAATGAAGGTTAGTGTTCTTGTAAATTAATATTCACACGATCCCAATAACGACCTTTATGCCCATTTTGACTCACAAGCTACATTCGCCTTATTCAACTTTGCCTGATATTTTGACTTGGCAAAAGCTACTTGTAAATACTTAAGTTTAAGCTATTTGGGTCGATTTGTATGAGCTAAACCCAAAGGGTGCTTCTTTTTACACCACAATAAACTTTCATACACCACAAAAAATTTAAAAACATTTTAAAATCACCAAAATACCCCCATTTGTCTACTTCCCTTTCCACACTATTTCCGTCCCTTTTACCATTCTTCTCCCACATCTGGTTCCCCTATCATCTCACATTCTTCTTCCATTCATCTCGTAGGTCCTTCGCTGGTTCATCTCCAATTCTTCTGCAACAAGGCGTTCATACCATTCTTCTCCCAATCGTTCATTGCTGTCCGAAATTTCTTCAATCTACCATTCGTCTCCCATCAAGTATGCAACCTAGTTTCAGAACGTCAATACCAATGATGCCATTGTCTTGTAGTTGCAAACCGGATTTGTAGATTCGAGTTTATTTATGTTGTTTTTAGATTCGGAAATACATATCCGATATATGTATTTTGTTCAAGTTATAGAACCAGAACTCGAAATCAGGTTATAATTTTTGGTGTGTTTTAGTTATCGGATATATAAAACCGGTATAGTACTTTTAGTTAATTTTAAGATTGGTTCAAATTTTATAAATCGGAAGTCGAAATCCGGTATGCGTAAATGATTAAAGGATTAGATACCGGATCAACACATCCCGTATGTTATAACTTCGTGAAGTACATACCAGAAATGGATATCCAGTATGTGTTTTTTATAGTTTTCTTTATCGGATGTACAGATCTGTTATGTTAATTTTGTTTAAAATTTTTGAAACCGGATCTGCAAATCCGGTACGTGTCACAGAATTACAATACCGGATGTTTATGTCGGGTATGTTAATGTACCAACTCTTGAATTCGTGTATTCACTGATCAAAGTGCAGGGAAGTAGAATTCATGTAGAAAAAAAGGGAAGGAGGAGAAATTCTTTGTGGCTTCAATGCATCTAACATGAAAGAATAAAATAGAGGAAGAATAACCTTTAAATTATTGAATGAGTGGGGGTGAGTGGGAGAAGAGGGAAAGAGGAAGAAGAGGGGAGGGGAGTGGTGGTGTATTTCACAATATAGGTTTAGGGTGTGTATTAAGATAATTAGGGGTATTTTAGGAATATTAAAAAAAAATTGTGGTGTATAGCATTTTCTTGTGGTGTAAAAAGGAGGGGCCAAACCCAAATTAGCTACATCTGCTCGAGTAGTTGTTGCTAAATCACATATTAGCTATTTGATTCTCATTTTGCTCAACAAGTTGCCTTTTTGTACTATCAATATGTCACAAATAACTTATATATTTTATACTGTATGTAGAACCAATAGAGTATAACATCAATCGAGACTCGAGAGTGACACCTTTAGTTGAGATTAATCTCACACCCAAATAGTATGAAGATACAGATAAAAAATTAGTTACATGTATATTATCCTTATAAATCATAGAGTTTAACTTATCTTAACAAATCAGCATTATTGTTATTTCTCTCTCTTAATTATTAAAATAAAAGCATACATGTTAAAATGTTAGGACATGTTTGGAAGGATGGAGTGAAATGGTTAGTAATGACTGGAATGATAAACATCCCCTCACCTATTGTTTGAGGGTTTTCTAAACAATGAAGTGGAATGGTTAGGGATGGAAAGTCAAACCACTCCAAACCATCCAAAGACTTTATTTTTCATATCTTTCAATATGGGGGTTTGAGATAGAACACTTCCCTCTTTTTTATTATTAGATACAAATTTATAATTTTAACAATTCTAAATAAAACATTATTATGAACAATGAAAAATAAAAAGGGGTAGTATTGAAAATAAAATTTATAATTCACCCTACTCCATTACTTGTCATTGTGACCTCCAAACAATAGAGTGGGATGTCCCTCCATTCCTTCACTAAAACTCCCAAACAATGGAATGGTATATTTTTACCACTCCATTCTACTCCACTTTGAATCACTCCATTACTATCATTACACCCCATCTTCTCAAAAACTCACAAACATAACCTTAGTAAATATCAATGTAAAATTTTTTCACCGACATTATATATAATACTTTAATCCTAAATCATAAGTCTCGTGTTGCATTTTCGATTCAATTTTGTTAATATTAATTTTATTGGGATATACCTTTCATGGCGATAACCATTTTTTTAAAATAATAATTGGTTTGGATTTAATTTGAGGAAAACTTGATTAAAGTGTATAAAGCAAAATTTTCATAAAAAAAGGTTTTTATTTATTTTGAAAGTTTGAACATTATGGGAAAAATTATTTGATTAGTTTAATAATATAAAAGGTTAATATCATTTTGTCCTCAACTAAATGATTTTTTTCAATTATTCCATACTAGGCCGGCCTAACATCTATATAGGCCTTAAGTAAATATGAGACGAAACCTTGTGAAATATTTTTTTGTAATAAAAAATAAAGTAGCATAGACCTGATCAACGCTAGGAATGTAAATAATTTTTTTTAAGGCCTAAATCAAAGGCTTTGGTTGCTTGGCACTTACATCGGCCCTAACTCTATATCTATTTTAGTATTTTAACACACATAAAAGTGATTCTTTTTGTATAATTCAAATAAAACAAGTTATCTTAAAATCGTTTTTTATGTGGCATATCTAATAATATAAAATAGATTATCCATTATAGTCAATTATAACAATAGTTAATTGTTAAAATGATTTATTCGTCACAATTATTCCAAACACGCATTTAATAAAAAAAATGAGCTTTATTAGTATAGCATGTTTAGTCTTAAATCACATTTAGGCAAAACTTACACTAAGTAGCGTTTGCAAGACATGTGTCAACCCACCACCACTCCCAAATTAAATTATGGAGACCCAATATTATATTCAAATATAATATAATTTTGGTTTTTGTCAAATATATTACTCTCTCTAGAGTCAATTATAAGAAAGAAAAAAAAAGTACTTATATTTGTTGGACTCAAACATAAGCAAAATCCAACAAACTTAATTTTATTTAATGTAATTATTCCAAAAATCAAGAAAATTAATCAATCAAACTAATTCTCCCTTTACTTCTCCAAGAGCATTGCACATTCTCAAGACAATTAAAGGGTAATTTAGTAATTATAACTATTTTTTTTTTATATAAATCAAGACAATTAAACTAAATTAACTTCCTTAATAAGTGTAAAATTGGTTATTTTTGCTTATAATTGAGTCCGGAGGGAGTATTTGTGAATGAAATTCAATTTATACAACTTAAATTGTCATCGAATCATTTTATGTGTTTTGTAAATATAAAGTTATTAAAAAAAATTGGAAAATTTAACTGAACTCACTAATCACTAATAGTTTGGGATCACGTGTGTAACTCATACTACAATATTGATAGTTAATATTTTAAGGATTTAATGTATATATATTGATGGTGTAAAATTTTTTATAGAATCATTCAATCATATCTCATCACATAAATATTTAGGATTTAATTGGTATACACTGACAGTGTAAAGTTTTTTTACACTGTCAACCAATCAGAAATTAACACACCATATCAAATCTTTGATTCTTATCCTAACCACCTTAAAAGTCATCAATTTCATGATTTCTGATTGGTTGTCAGTGTAAAAATCTTTACACTGACAATGTATAGAAATTAAACTCAAATATTTATAAAACTGTTTTAGGAACTAATATAACAAAGTAATATAATGATAATATATGATTGGACACGTCCGGGTAAAACTTTTCTATATTGTCAATGACTCAATGTATATATATTTATTAAACTCGTATTTTTTTTTTTTTTGCTGCTACCATGATCATTTGCTGCTAATTATTAAATTCGTTTTTTAAAGTGTAAAAAACTTATTCCAAAGATAAAAAAAGAAAAGAAAAGAAAAGAAAAGATATTACTAATAGTTTATTTATTTATTTAAAATCTTGATTAACACCATCAAAAACAAAAAAATAATAATAAATAGTGATTAACAAGAGCGACACCATTTAACATTTTTAAATTAGACTAGAACCTTCTTTTTAAATTAAACGGTAGTTTCGTCTCCCCAAGAGAGAGGGAGCTGCCTTCATTCATGGCTGTAGTTCAAAAACCCAGTGACAGGGATAAACCTTCAAAGGTTTCACGACCTTTTCTCTCTTATTCTCTAATTTCCATTTTTTGGTTTTAAATCTGCATTTCATATGCAAATATTCCTTTCCTTACACGGCGCAGGGCATGAGAGGTAGGCTACCAAAGAAGACAAAGGTCGTTCGGAAAAAGACACTGGAACTCAACCCACCTCATACTCAAAAGCAAGTAAGCATCACTCTGCGCTTTATATATATATATATATATATATATATATATATATATATTTCTTTTAAAAATGATCAAGTGAATGCGTAGTTAGGTTTATATTTCTGGATATTTATATCACACACTCTTTGCCAGCAGACAAGGGCTAATGTATTAGTGGCTAACACCCAGCTCAGAAATTTCTTATTTTTCCTGGAGCTGGTGAAAAAAAAAATTGTAGTAATTTAGTTATCCTATTACTAGCGTTATTTAAGATGAAAACAGCCGTTTCAGAAACAGGGTATAGAATATTGTTAAATTAATTTTTGAGTGAAGACCCAAAGTGGTCCCTTAAATTTTTCAAGTAGGACAGTTTGGTCCCTGAAAAAAATAGAGGACAATTTGGTCCCCCAAATTTCAAAACGGTGGATAATTTGGTCTCTCAAATTTAATAGCGGGGGACGTTCTGGTCCCTCCGTAAAGACCAAATTGTCCCTTGTTTTGAAATTGGGGGACCAAATTGTCCTTTATTTTTTTCAGGGACAAAACTGTTCTACTTGGGAAATTTGAGGGACCACTTTGGGTCTCTACTCTTAATTTTTTATGTACCATCTAATGTCTCATTTCATTTGTTTGAATCTTGAAAAGGCTATCAGTTGCAATCCACAAAAAAGGTCAGTTAATTTCCTTCCCTTCTTATTTGGTCTCATAGCTAGCATATAGTAATTAGTAGATGACGATGATGACACACGTTTTTACTTGTTCTATGCATAGAAGAAAGAGATGGGGCGTTGATAGTGTATGTGATACTTCTGAAGCTCGGCTTGCTGCTGTTTACCAACGTGCAAACGAGGTTCAAGCTAACCTATCTCCTGAATTCCCAACCCTTCTTAAGTGCATGCTTCCATCTCATGTAACTGGAGGATTTTGGCTTGTAAAAATCTCACTCTTTCCTCCATGCTTGTGCATTTGCAGGTTGATACTAGAATGATTATATATTATATATTCACCGTGTTATTTAATGCCAGGGTCTTCCTAAAAAATTCTGTCAGTTGCATTTGCCTAAGGCTGATACTATTATTGTTTTGGAAGATGAAAGTGGGGAACTATATCAAACCAAATATCTTGCTGAAAAGGTGGGGTTGAGTGGTGGGTGGAGGGCATTTTCCTTAGCTCATAATTTACTTGAGATGGATGTTCTAATATTCCACTTGGTCCAACCTTCCAAATTTAAGGTAATTGTTTGATCCTTAAAAGAATTTTTCGATGTTAAGGTTTGTTTCAATAAGTTATATGAAATTGCCTTCTATATTATTGTTACAAGTTGAAGGGAATTAGTAACAATTGAACTTTTGATTGGCTTTATGACTTCATGTACTGCAAAATAAATCCTTTAGAACAAGGTAGGAATTAATTATCAGTGAGCTTATCAAGACAACTTAATCACCTCCTTGTCTTTGTTTTGATGGAGAATTTTGAAGTATAGAAGAAACTAATTTATTTAAAAAAAAAAAAAAAAACTAAAAAAACTGAATTCAACAAATTCAAATTAAAAAGGTGCGGCAGTTTCTTAATTCTTTTCACTTTTCTGTGCCAATACTTGGTTATGGATTTTAATTTAAAGAATAAGTGGCCGGAATGAATAAAAAAAATATCTACCTCTACCTGGCTCTTGCTGATATATACTCGTTTTCATAGTTGTAATCTTTAATATCTTATATGTCCAAAGGTGTACATTATTAGATCCCATGGAACGGATGAAGTGGGTGGTGCTCTTGGTCTTCTCAAGTTAAATGATTGCATAAAACAAAAGGATGAAGTGGACGGTGTTCTTGGTAAGTTTTGTATGCTTCTCATTGCTATTTGTCTGCATTATGATGCAAATGAAGTAAAAAAACATAAAATTATTTTGCTGTCACATTTTTCAGATGCTACTCAAGGAAATGATCCAAATAGTAGCGGGATGATTTTCAATACTAACGTTCCTCAATCAGATCAGCCTGAAAATATCAGTGAAGATTTTTGTTCTGAAGTGGGGCATGGGATTAGATTGTCAGAATCTGTTATCAGTTTCAAAGAAGTAACTGGTATTGAGAATTTCAGCATTACTGTGAATGGCTTGGTTATTGATTCAGAGCTCTCCAAATACCTTCGGACCAAGTATTATGAGCTCTGTTGCAGCCAGAGATCGTTTCTTCATGACCATCTTATCGAGGGTCTTAACTGTAAACTGGTGACTGGAATAATTGCTGAGACCATTAATATTGCTGATGCCATTAAAGCCAGCAAGCTTACAACCACTCCAGATAGTTTTACCATTTGGGACAAAACTTTGAAAGCCTTTGGGGCGATGGGCATGAATGTGAGCTTCTTACTTATTCGGCTAGACCACCTTATGAAACTAGCTTTGAAATCGAAGAGGTACAAAGAGGCAAGACTTGAACGAGACGATGCAGAAGAGGAATTGAAAACTCTAGAAGCAAAACTGGTGGAAGTAAAACAGACCATAAATAGACTTGATGAAGAGATTGACATCCAAGATATGAACCCTTGGAGGCTGGAGATTATGTTTCAAGAACTGGCTAATGCTCCTTGGTGATATTGTGCTACATTGCTGCTTCTCAGCTTGGGCTCAAGTTTAGACGTTAGACTTACAAAATGTGATGTAGAAATAGGGTAACATACGCAATCGTTCAGTTTCTTTTGTGAAGCTTCAGCCTCCAGGGGCACGGCATTGTATTTCTTTTGTGAAACAAATACTTACATATTTTATAAGTATCTTACAAAGTATTTGATTACATATAAGTCTCTCTTGGCAGTGGAATGCTTCCTCTCTTCGTTAGTTGGTTGCGGGATTTCTATGTTCATGCAGGTTTTGTCTGGTGTTCTAATATAGGTATCTTGTTTAGTGGTCCTATTGGTACTTGGCTAAACTTTCATGCTGGGCTCTTTGGCTTGTTGGAACTATTGCAAATTTGGTGCTATTGGATTGGTTGGGTGGCTCAAACAAGTTTTAGTTTGATTATGTAATTATGCCAACAAGTTGACATTGTCTGGTGCTTCATGTTTATCATTGGCAGTTTCTTTTCTTGAATGGTTGCATTAAGTATTTGGCTGGGTGTAATTCATTTATGTTGTATCTTTGGTATAGGTCTCTGTAATAGGAATGCTGGCACATTGGATGTCTAGTATTTTAGTTACATTGGTTCAGGCTCTTGTGTGCTTGGATATGGGTCGGGGTATCCCTTGTACTCCCATATCAATATACTTTTTTGGTTTATCAGAAAAAAGATAGACAAGTGTTTTGAAAAGTACAAACAATTTTTTGTGTCAACTTAGTCCATTAAGTTGTTTTAATCCAGTTTAACTTCATCCATATTTAATTGGACAAACTACTTATAACTTCATCCATGTATGTGGTTTATTATTATTATTTTTATATTTATTTTTGGCTTTGCAATACCCATTTTTAGATCTGTCCTTGAGTAAGTGTGCCATTGCATTAAATTTAAAATATTATATAATAAATTTTGATGAAATTTAAACTATTAAATGTGTAACTCTCAAAGCACCATTTTTGGTACGTTGACCGTGGTTAAAGAATGTGTCACTGATCAGAATACCTTGTCGAAAAACTGGTTTGGTTGGCATGGCCGCATGGGTTCTCAATTGATCATGAGCTAGTTGATGGGAATGCAATTGTATTTCAGTTATTAATAATCATAATTTATGTAATCATAATTTGGATGTCGAGTTTGTGTTTATATAGTGAATATATGCTGCTAGAAGAAAAGACTTTTTTAAAAAAAAAAAATTAAAGACTATTAAACTCCGTCACTTTCCATCATTAATATTATGTCAATATTAATTTTTATATTTAGGAGGTCGAAGTAAGTTGCCTTAAAAATGATGGCTGAAGTAATTTGTCTACTTCATTTTTAGCTTAATATTGTTGTCATGTATGGAAATTGCCTTTGTTGAAACCCAAAGACAAGGCTTTATAATTAAGGTTAGTAGGTCACTTTAGAGAAAGACAAAATTCTAGCTAAACATTACTCAACATGAACCCTCAAATCAATAATTCACATATGTACCTTTTTAATCTTTTAACTGATAATTTGCGTAATTTCAAATTAGGATGGCGATTAAGTAAAATCTTTTCAAAAGTGATGATTGTATCTCAAACCAGACAAGTGGTGTGTGTCCCCTAACAATTGTTCAGTGTGTATGACATTAAAACGCATCTAACTATTAAACAAATACATTTCTCTCTGCCAATTATTGATTTAAATATTATGATAGGCATTATAACACATTAAGGTAACGTTTGGCCTGATTTTTTTGGCTTAAAAACTACCTTAAGCCAAAACTAAAAAAAAGAAAAGAAAGAGCTTTAGATATAAAATTAAAATTATTTGGCAATTTTTAAATTTAAGTGGTTTAAAAGTTGCTTTTATCCTAAAAGTTGTCTGATAATTTTTTTTTATAAAAGCTAAATTCGTTAACACAGATGTGGGTTAATCACCCACATATCCCTCCTCCGGTGGATTCTATGATACGCACTCGAGTTAGGGTGTATCTTGCTCCCTATAGTTGTGCCAGTTATATTTACTAGGTGTTATATATTTATTTCTTTTGTACATGAACTCTCATTTCTACCTCTACCACCAACCCCATCACTCATACACCCACCCCGCTGAGAGATTTTCAAATTAAAATAGGACCTTCTTTGAGGTTGCATTTTATCAACGGTTAAAAACAATAAAGATTAATAGTTTTCACAAGCTTGTTACTTGGCACAGTGGTTGTGTCGTTTCAAGCAATTTTAAATTGGTGCGGGTTCGATCCTTGTCAGTGGCATTCCTAGTTTTTATGAATGTTTTATTTAAGGGTTTAAAATACAAAAAAGGTTGTCCAGTGGGAATCAAGCTCGGTACAGAATGGTGAAGGGACCCAACTACTGGCCACTAGGCCAACAGACATGTTGTGTCAGTTTGTCACCGTTGGTTTTATTTAAGTGTTGTATTTGACCGTTGGTAAAACCCTTGGAGGGTTGTTTTTCTTTCACCCACCCCACCACCATTGCAACCCCCCTCAATGTCTTTCAGAGTCTTCTCCAACTCTAACTTTTTTTATTACTTCGTCATATTCCCTATTATTCTATAGGATAGCACATTGATTTGCCTTTCAACATTATAGACTCAAACTTTGCAAGATACAAAGAAGTTTGGCTAAAATACACTTTTAGTCCCTTATCATATTTTTAGGTTCTGTTTTGGTCCCTCATCTTTAAAAAGTTCTATTTTGGTCCCTCAACTATTTGACGTTATACAAAAACACCCTTTCGGTCAGTTTTGCACTGACGGCGTTAGGTATCCGTCATCAGTCACCGGAAACCACTGTCGTCGTCGCCGGAACCGCCATCTCTGCCGCTGAATCTGGGTTTTAGAGAGAGAAAATCCCATTTACTCTTTCTCTTGCTTCTTCCTTCTCTTCCTCCCTTCTTTCTCCTTCCCCCCCTTCCTTCTTCCTCCTTCTTAAAAGGAAAGCAAAGGAAGGTGTTGGGTTGAATTGTTACATTATCACCATCAATAAAAAGACCTTTTATCTGTTACGTTATCATCATCAATAATAAAAAAAAAAAACAGACTCATTACGATCACTATTACTACTACACTCTGATTCAGATTGATTGCGTGTGTCACCAAAATTGTTTCTGGGGTTTTCAATTTTGCATTAATTGGATGCTGAATTTGGAGAGGAAGAAGGAGGAAGAATGAAAGGGAAAGAAGGAAGGGAGGAAGAGAAAGAAGAAGAGAGAGAAAGAGAAAATGAGGTTTTGTCTATCTAAAACCCAGATTCTGGCGGCGGCGACGGTTCCGACGACGGTGACAGCAGTTTCTAGTGACTGATGGCGGATACCTAACGCCGTCAGCGCAAAACTGATGGAAAGGGTGTTTTTGTATAACGTCAAATTGTTGAGGGACCAAAATAGAACTTTTTAAAGATGATGGACCAAAACAGAACCTAAAAATAAGATAAATGACCAAAAGTGTATTTTAGCCAAGAAGTTTCGGCGTTGGGTTGGCCAAAGCATAGCAATTTGACTGCAAGAGAGAACGCAACTATGGTTCCATCAACATCAAGTTGGTATCATTTAGCCAAAAAAATTGATTGCATATGACTTGGGGACCATAACCTTTTATATAATGAGTTCATGCCCTTTCATGGAGAGTCAAGACTCTTAGACTTTTCCTATTTCTATTTTAGCCCATCACAAAAATAGAAATAAGACTTTAGGTATCTACACAATATTTTTCATAACAATTATGTCCTTAGCCATAAGCCTTAATTGAATTAGATCACTTTAATTTGGCTAATTAAAATAATGGCCCTAACACATTTAAACATTACATATGTGACTCAAAAATTTTAACAATCTCCCACTGGTCACATATGTATCCTTACAAATGTGCTAGACTTTATGAGCTCAAAATTTGCCATTATAAACATTGGACATCTCCTTATCTCGTCCATTAGTTATATCAATATATAGAACCAAAGCGGCTTTCGTTATATCAATCATAACTAAACCCATCAATGATCACTAATATCAATACAACCAAATGACATAGATTAATCATGAAATGTGTAGCATGAAAATCACATGAAGGTGATCTGTACGTGTCGATTTTCAACTAGTCCAACTTTATTCTTTAACGAGATCAAAATAACCTCATAGTGAAAAACAAATCGAAACTGTATTCTGTAGAAAATAATCATAAAGTATATCTTCCTTAAAAAGCATCCAAATACAAACTCTCACTGGACAAATGTATCATCTAGTGATACAACACTTATTCGAGCAATATGCTCGTGAAAGATCTTAGGTGGTAAACCTTAGTAAGTGGATCCACAACCATGGAGTTTGCCCCAATATGCTTTATAGATATCTGTCACTCTGAACTCTTTCCACATCAATATGGAACTTAATGTCACTGTAATTAATTAGGTCACAAAATAACTCTAATGGTCTTTCAATGAATCTAAAATTCAAAACCCAGTGACAAAACTCCGCAGCCTTATCACATAATTGGATGCCTAATAACTATAGATAAATATAACCTGATGTGGATTTCCAACTGTATTGACATCCAACAAAATCATAATCAAAACACTCAATGATCTCTAACAGATCTGATTTTCCTGATGTGAGCATATAGTTCTTTGTTCTCTATTGAATAAACCATAACCCGTTTGGCTACTTTCTAATGATTTATTCCTGTATTGCTTAAGTATCTGCCTAACACTTAACAATGTATGCTATGTCTGGATGCATACGGACTTGAGCATACATTATACTTCCTACAGCTGATGCATAGGAAGCTCCTGCATCTCCTGAATCTTAAGATTTCTTTTGGGTACTGATTGAGACTAAATTTGTCTCCCTTAGCGACCGGGACATCACTTAATTGATAGTCTTGCATGCCAAACCCTTTGAGCAATTTATTGATATAGCTCCTTTGTGACAATCCTAAAGTACTCCAAGATTGGTCTCGGTGTATCTAGATCCCTAATACAATGGAGACGTCACCAAGATATTTCATCTCGAAATTCTCAATAGAAATCTATTGGTTTCGTGCAACATGCCTATATCATTAGTTCCAAGTAGTATGTCATCAACATACAATAACAGGAAAATATTCTTACTCCCACTGAATTTGTGTTATACACAATTGCTAACAACATTTATCTCGAAACCGAATGAGAAAATTACCTGATAGAACTTGTGGCATTACTGATGAGACGTTTATTGTAGCCCACAGATGGATTCTGTCAATTTGCAAACCATGTTCTTTGTGTCTCCCAACACACAGTTTTATGGCTGCACCATATAGATTGTTTCGTCAATGTTGCCATTGAGAAACATCATCTTGACATCTATCTGATGAAGCTCCAAATCATAATGTGCAACAAGAGTCCTGATTGTCCTAAAACAGTCTTTCAATGAAATCGGAGAGAAAGTCTCTTTATAGTCAATCCCTTTATTTTGAGTATAACCCTTGGCTACAAGACGAGTCTTATACCTCTCCACATTACCTTTGGAATCTCTTTGGTCTTAAATATCCATTTGCAACCAATGAGTTTCACACCTTATGGTAATAGGACAAGTTCCCAAATCTTATTGTTTTGTATGAACTCATACTCCTTATTTATTGCTTCAATCCACTTTTCCGAGTTGGAATCTTGCATGACTTGACGGAAATTGATTGGATCAATTTTCATCATACCATCATTTTCCTTGTGTTCCTAAAGAAATACTATATAGTTAACCGAAATGGCATTTCTCATTTATCTAGTGGATCATCACAAATGCACTGGTTCTTGAGGATCCTGAATTTGTTCTTTTGGAACAACTAACTCATCTTGAACGGGAGTTTGAACACCAATGTCTTGTAGAGGTTCCGAACTTGCTTCATTAGAAGTAACTTTATGAATCGATTCTGGAATTGAAATCGATTATTCCTCAAGGACAAAGTCCCTAACCTTATTTCTCTCTCCAAACTCAATATCCTCAAAGAACGCGGCAGTACTCGTCTCAAAAATTGTCTTTAATTTGGGATCGTAAAACTTATAGCCCCTGGATCGTTCATAATAGCCAATAAAGTAGTTGCTCCCTGTTCGGGATTCCAATTCCCTTTCATTTGGCCTATAAGGCAATGTCTCAGCTGGAAATCCCCATACATGAGTTAGACTAGGCACCTAATTTCTTTGTTTGGTCTGTCTGTCCTTAATGCATTCAACGGAGACATCAAAGTCTTTAAAGTCAATGGAATCTAGGATTCCATCTGACACAAGTTGCTCAGCTCTATTTCTCGAGATGTAACCTAGGCACTTGTGACACAATGCTCCTGAATTTGAATTTTCAACTTTACGCTTAGTACCACATGATTCCACATTCAAGGGTTCTTACAATATCATGCAAATATAGATTGTCATACACCATAATAGTACTAGTTCCAACAACATTTGAAATAATAGATAAACTGAAGTGATTGTTTCCAGACGAACAATGATAACCAAATTTGTCCAATCCAAGAAACAGAAACCAAATTCCGTCTAAATGACGGTACATCAAAAGTATATATTAAATCCAAATAATAACCAATACTTAATAACAACATAAAATGCCATATTTGCCTCTACTTTTACCGACATGTCATCTCCTTCATAAATGCATCTTTCAGCATTAGTTGGCCTTCGATATTTTGGGTAACTCTGTATTGAAACACTGATGTTAGTAGTAGCACCAAAATCTAACCATCAAGTGTTTCTAGGTACTGAAGCTAAATTTACCTTAGAACAGACCAAAGTAAGGAATATACCTTTCTTTGCACGCCAGGCATGATACTTGGTACATCCCTTCTTGTCATGTCCACTCATACCACATAAGAAGCAACTTTCTTCACCCTTATTTTGCTTCTTTTGTGTTGGACCCTTAGCAACTTCAATATTAGCAGCTTTATTTTTGCCCTTGACATTAGAGGTACTTGCCAAGTGAGTACTTTCGATTCTTTCTTGCTTCATCCTCTCTTCCTCTTGCACACAATATGAAATGAGCTCGTTAAGAGACAATTTCTCCTTCTGACAGTTACAACTGATCTTAAATTGACTGAATTGTGCAGGAAGAGAAACCAAAACCAAATGCACGAGTTAGTCCTCGGACAACTCGAGCTTTAGATCCTTAAGCTTGGAAGCAGTATTAGACATTTCCATAATGTACTCCCTTATGTTTCCTTTGCCGTTATACTTCATAGAAATCAAGCTTTGAAGGAGTGTGCTTATTTCTGCCTTATCGCTTTTGGTAAACCATTTCTCAATTTCGGCAAGGAATTCTTTGGCTCTTGTTATCCCATTGGATATAGCACCCCTAAATGCCTCTAGTATGCCGTGCTTAATGGTCATTAGACTCATGCGATTGGAGCGGTCCCACTTCTCATAAATTTTCCTCTCTTCAGAGGTACTGAAGTCTGTAGGAGAAGGGGGTTGCTCCATCCTTAGTGCAAGGTCAAGATCCAGGCAGCCAAGAACAATCAAAATGTTCTCTTTCCAATCCTTAAAGTTTGTACCATTAAGGACCAGAACCGAATTTAGATTAGCAGATATAATAGCGATAGTAGCTGAAGAGAGAACAAAATAAACAACATAAATATACTCACATCATAACCAAAATTCAATCATCAAAAAATTCAAATAATGGCATACCCTATCTCAAGATACCTAGTACAACATTAATATCAAGTCTTTGGATACTAATATTAATTGCTAGTAGTACTCTTGTTGTAATGATCAAACATTGACAATAATGCATGTCAAATAATAAACCCATCTTTGGACTGATTTATCATTCACATGTACAACCTTATAATCATCACATGTTTATCATCACAGGTGTGCATATAATCCGACCGAATATTAACCTTCATTTGGGCCGATTAATACCTGGATGGATATACATACACGCTAACATTCAACATTTCTTATGAGCAATCTACACAAGAAAGGTCACTTTGGCGACTTATTGCTTTAATTGGTTCACTTCAAATGTCAAACAATTTTGTAATCCAAAATATATCCAATTATTTGAATTTTGATTGAACACTTAATCCAAAATAACTTTTATTTATTTCCAAAAGAAATATTTGTCCAACCTGTGTGCATCACTGTTTCACTAAGGGAAAAAAATGTTTTTCTCCTTATTGCAACAAAATGTGCATCAGCCAAAATGGTCTTTAAAATAAATATGTTTGAACTCTTTATTAAAGCTTTACATGATAGCCTGGTGGTCAGCCTTAATTCCAATCACTGCATGGTCCCCAGTTCAAATCCCACGCCCCCTGCTTTTGATATATTTTCCGATTTTCCAAAAATAAACAAAAATATAACTCTAAATGAAACAGTGGGAATCGAACACGGAACTAACTTGAATGGACGCACCCGCTCAGACCACCGAGCCAACAGAAAAGGAACTGCTTTAAACTTGCGAACTTTAATATTTAAAGCCTAAAATAACACGTTTCATAATCAAATAAAAATTTCCAAAGAAGGGATCGAACCGGTGCCCCATGGTTCAAAAATTGTCAAGCCTGGCTAACACTACCGAGACAAAGATGTTATAGGTCTAACAACTAATTGATTTAAACTCAAACCATGTTGAGTATCAACAGAGGATCCATAATAATTTATTAATTTAACATATCAACCAAAACTCAAACTCAAAACCAAATCCATACAATAACATAATATTTTAAACCAATATTTATGATTTGATATCATAAATCAAAAATCAATCCATGAATTCGTAATAATTTAATATGGATAAGTCATGAATTCAATATTCAATAATGTCCATCTTAAATAAAATTGTATTCATATTTGTTCTTAAAATTTGACATTTTCACAATTTAAATCATCAAATTAAGAACACTCAATCATTCATAACAAATTTTTCTCAATGATTCAATATAAACTTATGGCTCTGGTACCACTTGTTGGAAAACTTTATGGAAGAAACTTAAAAATGAAAACCATTATCAAATCAAGACAAGTCATGTTCAATTATTAAGAATATAGAATGAAAGACAATAACGGAAGCGTACCCGAATTCTTGGAGAATAATGATGGAAAATCTTTGGTTATTGGTCTTCCAAGTCAAGCATGCACAATTCCTCTTAAACCATAAAGAGACTCTCCTTTCTAATGATGGGATGTTAGAAAAGAAAACTGATTGCATATGACTTGAAGACCATAACCTTTTATATAATGAGTTCGTACCCTTTCATGAAGAGTCAAGACTCTTAGACTTTTCATATTTCTATTTTAGCCCATCATAGAAATAGAAATAAGACTTTAGATATCTACACTATTTTTCATGACAATTATGTCCATAGTCATAAGCCTTACTTGAATTAGATCACTTTAATTTGGTTAATTAAAATAATGGCCCTAACACATTTAAACATTATATGTGTGACCCAAAATTTCTAACAATAACACAGAAATAAAATAAAACCCCCACCCTTAACCACGTGGATCACTTGAGTGAAAACATATGTATTACTCAAGATCATCATCACTGATATTAGCAGGATATGATCTTTTCTGAGGCAGTAATTTATTTACATGAGAGCAGTCGATCTTAAATGCTATATTCGTTGAGATATTTTTGGTAACAGAATGTAGTGCTTCCCTTTTCGAAGCATTAGGAAAGGAAGATGATGTACTAGCAGCACCAGAAGCATACCGTAGTGGTAGTTTATTATGTAAAGAAAAAAGAGTGGGCTTTTGTTTGACGTTCAGCTTTGACTTGAGTAATTCATTATTTGGTTCCTTTTGCTGTAGCTCGGGACTGATGATGGACTCGATGGGCACCAGCTTTCCGTTAACTTGGTTTGTGAAAACAAAAGTCACCTGAAAAAATACAGAGAAGAGAGCGAGCGCAATTATTTTGCTGCTGTCAAGTGCTGTGCAAGGAATTGGATCAATCCTGCAAGTCATTGCGTATTAACTTCTTTACTTGGGCTTCAAATGAAACAACGTTAACTTCAGGTAAATAAATGCTAGGTAAATAATTGGTCATGCTAAGTATATTCAACCGGCATTAACATTTCATACTGTTTGCAATCATAAAAGGTATCCCCGTTCCTTGGGAAATGAAGAGGTACCACTTTCAAAATTTTCATGATAAACATGGAGATGACACTATGTTCCCACTTTCTCATTTTAAGCAAAAACCAGAAGAAGAAAAAAAGGCACAAGTGAAATTAAACGGCATGCAAAAGCTTCGCCTCTCTAAATGTAAGGCTACCACTGAAATTAATGTATCATATATTTCAACCTTACTGAGCTGTTTGAAATTTCTAGCATAGGGATAAGGTATGCAAGGACGTCAGAAGTAGAAAACGAAGGAGCACAATATAGATTTGCAAATTTTGAGTTAAATAGGATTTAATCACTTCTCTAGGAAAAAAAGAGGCGGGGCTGGGAGGGGGGATTTAAAAATGTATTAAAAAGCTATGACACACCTCATCACCAGCTGAATCCTGAAGGATAGCATCCGGGACAGAAGTTGTGGAAAAATGATGGCCCCAACTACCCAAATCCTCTTCCAATGGGGTCCCAACCTGAAAAAGGAAAATTATCAGAGTCAAGTACTAGTTCATACCCCCTGAATCAAGAGGTAAGACAGACAATAAAGCTCGTCTTAAGTAGGTGAAGCAGGAGTGGAGAGCTGAACCAAAGACCTCTACCCTAAAGTGGAGGCCCTGTACATTTTAAACTGTAGCGTGCATAAACATTATGTCCAACAAATATACACGAGCAACCTGCTTTTCTGATCTTTTTAACTTCTCTAAGCAGCCTGCAATTCCAGCAAATCCACCTATATCATAGGTTTCTTCATCAGATTCACAATTAATTGTTGATTGGGATGCACATTTCTCGTTAGTGTTTAGAGGCCCATCATATGTTAGGCACCGTGTACATCGCAACTTCTCATGAATCTCTGACCTAAAGAAATATAATAAGGCTGATATTAGACAGAGAATTAAGATAAGATCACAGCTCAATGCTTATGACAGACAGTAAGAATTGAGGTGTAAACTCTTTCCACCCTGTCACGGCATCAGTATGAAGTATCAATGATTAGAATTGACCCACTTTTTTATGATTATTTTAAGCGTGTTTGTAAGATGATTTGAGGACCAATTGCATTTATTAACTAATTGAATTGGTATAGGGAGCAGAAGAAATAACAAAGATGCGAAGTTAGTTTACACTCCCAGTTTCAAAATATTGTCGTATTAGAGAATAATATATTTTTAGAGAATGAATTTTGTTTCATTTTATGTATCGCTATAGATAACGGACAGATATTAATTATTTTTTTCTAACTTTATCCTTGTCTCGTCTCTGGGTATTTCCACTAAATGGAACGAGAGAGCATTAATGGAATGAAAAAATTAAGTATTTCAATACAAGGTGATTTAATCGTTATTATATTTCCTATAACTCAATCTATTTAATAACTTCTTACAAAAACGTTAAACGACAAATATTTTAAAACGGAGGGAGTAATTCTATTTGAAGTCCTATTGGATAAATATATAATATTAATCTTTCGTTTATATTATATCCCACCTATTGGTGTTTTCCCTCTGCCTTAGTTTCCTGTGGCTGCGCTCACTTTCCCAGCCACTAATCATTGTTGTGTTTCCTTCCCCGGATCTCTCCCTTTGGTTGTTCATTGACTAAATGATGCCAGATCATAAATTCATAATTAGGGTTAGAATTGTTCAATCTGGTCGTCAGCCAACATTACCATAATCTCACGTTTCACAGCAAAATTCAGAGTACTATTAATTAAATTATGTTCTATCCTTTCTCGTTTCCATTATTCCAGATACCGCATGCATACAAAGGTGCAAATGTGCTAACGTCCTACTAAATATAGAAGAAAAAGAAAAGGGATGCCTTACTTGATATTCTCATGAAAAGTGAACAAATTGCGAAGATCCTCTGTTGACAGAAAATTACCCTGAAAACCGTAAACAGTAGAATAGCATTGTAAGATAAGGAATAAGCAGCATCAACTAGAACACATGGTAGAAGCAGTAATTTCGACCTGAGCCACAAGGCTATCTGTTTGCTCCCGCTGAATGACCTTTTGCAGCCCTTCTTTTGACATCTGACGCTGGTAGACCTACACATAAGTTAATCGGTTAGTAAGGGGAAAATATAAACCTAAATTGCTCAATGAGGACAAAGATACTAAATGAATAAAAACCATAAGAAACATTGTGTTGATCAACCTTTTCTTCTATTGTTCCGGCACTCAAAAATCTATAAATGTAAACTCTTTTTTTCTGTCCATCCCTCCACACTCTTGCTGCAGCCTATTTATGGGCAACGAAAATTGCAAGAAAGGAACAAATTTAAGATATAGAGAGGAAGGAAAGCTTGCATATGAAGATTTCAGATGTTAATACAACAAAACTCAGGGTATTACTTGTTTATCATTTGCCGGATTCCAATCGGGATCAAACAAGACAAGTCGATTTCCACCAATCAAATTGAGTCCACAACCACCAGCCTTGCTGCTTAGGAGAAAAACAAATTGATCCTGCAATATGTCAAATTTGTTTTTGTCAATGGACAATCAATATGATGCTTGATGAGAGTTTATGTGAGGAATTTACCTTAGATGGGTCATTAAAGCAGTTGACCAATTTCTGCCTTTTACTGATTGATGTAGTGCCGTCAAGCCTCAAGTGAGGGTACCTTCGTTCCCGACACAATTGAGAAAAAAGATCAAGAGTCTGTTACATGGGAGATGAGTTAGTATAGCAAAAGAGAAGTAAAAGGGTAACAAAAGGAAGCATGAAATACTCAATCAGCCATGGAGAAGATTGAGAAAGGTAAATACGCATCTATGACTGCAAACTTGAACCTGTATATACCTGTTGATAAATAAAGTTGCTACCATCAGGTTTTAATGCTCTAGTTGCTATACCGTTAGTTTACTAAGCTATTATTTTTGTATAGTATTTTCATAACTGTAGAACTTGCTCAGCACGCTAATAAAACAAGAGAACAGTCACAGAGAATGTAACGTATTCCGTTCTTCTTCTGGGGTTTATCTCTTTTCTTCTCTGATAACATGGCATCAGAGCATCGGATGATAAACCAAAGCATCCTACCTGCTTGGTCCACTGCAGCAGTGACCAAATCCTATTCTTCTTCCTTTCTTCATTGCCGGTTGTAAACATCCTAGGCTGTCTCTCATACCAGCCTAGGTACCCTGAGTATCTGGCCCGCACCAGATTCAATTCAATTTATTGAAATGACGAGAATGGTGGTGATGCAATAATATAGGGAGCAGCAAGATTTATGAATGATTATGATTGGGGGAAAAAACCGCTTTATTCAAACCTTGAGTCATACGGAATAATTATTAAGATGAAACAACATAGCTTGTAGCTAAAACATCGCTCTTTGTCATTAGAACTCACGACAGGATTACCATCAAAACCAGCCATTTCAATTTTCAAATAAGGGAACCAACATCAACACTCAATGTAATCTATCCAATCATTCCACCATGAAGAAAAGATATACTTTATATCTATGCAGCACATGGACAAACCGACAAAGATATGTGATATAAATAAAAGGGGTGATAGTTTAATTATAAAAATATTCAGAACATAACAAGAGAATGGACACAAGTGCCATCATAAAAAGGTGCATCAACTTCTACACCATAGTATTAAATCAGTTTCTCCAAGCAAGAATATCCGCAGTGATAATATAAGCCTTGAGAGCTTCATTATCTGGAAAATTATTATATGCTGGATGCCACTGAAATTGACCTCAAAAACCAGATAATATTTTATTTCATAAAAATAAATAAATCATTTCTTACAAGTATGGATCTTATTTCATTCTAAACAGTCACATCGGTTAGCTAAAATTGTTATTTAAAAGGAATATTGCAATGTAACCTTTTACCATATACCTGAGTGTAGTTTGAGACAAGGACAATGCGATCATTTGTCCTCTGACGTAACTGAGCAAGTAATCTTGCTAAGACATGCATTTTCCCAGATAACTCAACCCAAGCTCCATGCCCTCCTGTCCATGAGCCAGACCTACAAAGAAACCCCCTATAGGATGACTAATTTTGAAACCAAATGTACAAATGAAACATAAGCCAAAATTATATACCTTCCAGATAACATTTCAGGAGGGAAGAATCGAATGCAGTCCTCAAATTCTGAAGTTCCTGGACTCCCACTTCGTATGGTATCGTAGATAAGCTACAAGACACTATCGTCGGTGAGGGTGAATGTCTGAAACTTACAAAACATGAAAGGAGAGAAGATGGGTTTCGTTCAAAAATTTTAATAGATGATCAAAGGTTCAAATGAGGAAATGGGTGAACAGCTTCACAATCCATTATTAAGAATGTACGTGGAAAAAATTAACCAATTATATCATTTACAAACAGTCAATTTCATTAAAAAGATATATACAGATATGCTCCAGAAAAAAGACCCAAATAATACCTTTGGATGATTGCACAACTTTTTGAGGGCTGTTATGTAGGCCAAAATCTTCGATTGCTTCACGTCTTCAGTAATTGCCTTTTTAACCTGTGTTTGAAGAGACGGATTTATCAATTCAGGTTTGATGGTCTTGTTTTTGTCAACATCCAACAGTGTAAACACCTTATGAAAAATATGTTTGCTAAATCAAAACTGGATCTTACATTTTTGGACTGTATAAAATGTTTATATAGGTCTGACTGTAGTGGAGACAACCTGCAGCAAACAACTTCAACTATCTGTACCACAAAAGGAACAGGTTAGGGATATAAGATCAAGAGTGATAGAACCATTGACCCAAATGCTATTAAGGCTGTGCCCAAGAAAGCTCTACAAGTTTACGCTTGTAGGCCTAAACCTCATTAGGAAGGAACAGCATGTAATAAGTGTTTGGGAGGGAAAGTTAGTTAAAGGAGAGAGAAAATAGATCTGATATAATAGGGAAGTTTCACATGGGGGAGGGTCATGGAAATTCTGTTTTTCAGCTTGTAACTTGGGCTTAAGGAATTTTCCACTGCTGGTATCATTTGCTCTTACTATTCTATCTTCAATTCCAGTTTTCTAAAAGATACGTCTCCCATTTTACTAGATAGGAATCTGAGTCCAAACAAAATTGGTGCTTTCATTGGGAGGTTTCGGGAGATTGAATTGAGTCAGTGTATGCCAAAAAAATGTCATCACAGAGATTTGGCGCTATTGATGCTTGTGTGGTAGATGCTGGGTCCTCTCTCAGATATCAGGAAGCATTGCAGCGTAATCAAGACCATTGGTGATGTCGCATGACTCAATGTTGAAGGAGCATATGGCTCAGTTGATTGATGATTCACCCAACTTACCTCCTTTTTGACTAGTGTTAGGGGGAATTATTGTTAGTCGACCCCCAATTAAAAAGGTCTACGCTAGGAAGCATAGAAACGGAAACAGAGGAGCACAGCCCTCTAAGATGTAAATAGAAATAACAGAATGACAATTAGCATATGACAGCTGTACAGTAGGATAAATAAGGGGAGAGAAAAGGTGAGAGTATTCAGATTCTAATAGAGAGAAAGGAAAGCAAGAATGCTAGGAGTTTTCTCAGGCCCACAGAATGATGCCTCTAATAAGGGACAGTTGCCGGACAGCAGGAATGCTAGGAGGTTTCTCAGGCCCACAGAATGCGAGCTCTAATACCAACTTGAGATAACTGAATTTTTGGACTGGATTGTTTGTGAGATCAGCTCTCAGCCTTTGAATTTATATTA
Source organism: Echinosophora koreensis (assembly GCA_035048595.1). Classification (NCBI taxonomy): domain Eukaryota; kingdom Viridiplantae; phylum Streptophyta; class Magnoliopsida; order Fabales; family Fabaceae; genus Echinosophora; species Echinosophora koreensis. The sequence continues at coordinate 15,576,521 of JAPCYP010000003.1, read as the reverse complement.
GCATGCATACAAAACTGAATCCCTTAAGTTTAGGGATTGAATAAGCTAATTACAGTAATTTCTAATTTACGCATATGTAGCTAATTAAATATAATCAAAACAGATTACCAAAAAAAAAAAAATTTAATCAAAACAATATATACAACAATTGAGGGAAATCTCAGTAAAACTCAACAGTAACCAGTTGATAAAGAGTTAACTGCAGGCCATAAGGAAACTTAGTCGAGCATATGTTCGACTGTTATCATCAAGTATAAGTAAAAAGAAATTTTAGTTCCTATTTTTGCAAGTCCCCATGAGGCTCTTAACTCGTTCTAGTAAAACGAATATGCTATAGGAGTTTAAGGTGTTACACCTAGTTGATTTTTTTTTTCAAAGCAAAATATGATAGTGCAACAGTTCACTAAGTTTGGCAGCTGGATAAAGGAAGGTACCATACCTTTGGTGGCAAGTGATTCGATAATAATGCATTAGTCCTTCTTAATATGAACTGCAAAAGCATGCTGGACACTCAGTTTTCAGCATAGACAAAGTATATGTTTATTTTCTTATCAAAACACAATAGAAACCAGTTGCACTTACTATCATTCAGATATCAGTTCTGAATAATACCTTACAACTACAATGACTAGTGATGAATAATAATACAGCTCTTTAGGGAGTGTTTGATTCAAGTGTTGTTTTTACATTTCTGGGAATCTTAAGGTGGGAATGTTTTGTTACCATGTTTGTTAAGAGATATAAAGAAATATTCCCACATGCCTCATTCCCAAGAATATTTATTGACCAATACTCCGACCAAATCATTCTCAATGGGGAAGGTGTGTTGAGATGATTCCTATGTGGTGGTTACAGAGCTACATACTCACTCTTGCCCGCCCTTATCCTCAAATTCCCAGGAATAGTCAAAGTTAACCAAACATAGGTTTGATAGATTCCTAGAAATACCATTCCAGGAATGCCATGATAAATACCCAAGCACTTGGGGAACCCTCCCTTAAAAGCTAGCAATTAAGGGGGGAGAACCAAGTCACTTAAGTACTCCACCGAGCATCCCATAATACTTGATGTGGGACTTAGGCCCCCCATAATACTCAGTCCCTATCATAGCACCGCCCCTGAGAGCCGACGTCCCGGCGGCTGCACTCTACGTCTCTTCACTCGGCATTTCCGATTAGCACCTCTGTAGGTATTGGTAGCGCTTTCCGAGACACTGACAACCAACTCTGATACCAAATGATAAGTACCCAAACACTTGGGGAACCCTCCCTTAAAAGCTATCCATTAAAGGGGGAGAACCAAGCCACTTAAGTACTCCACCGAGCATCCCATATTACTCGATGTGGGACTTAGGCACCCCATAATACCCAGTCCCTATCATGCCATTCCCAAGAGTCCTATTAATGGGAATGAAAAATCGACTCTTGAACCAGATGTTGAAAGTAAAGAGTGGAATCTAATCCACATCAATAGGCCAAGAAAAAAAATATTACCCGATTAACTTTGGCACTTAATTCTGAGGAGCGCTCAGCACCTAGCTTCTTCTCTTCTGCAGTTGCAGTAGGTTCTCTTCCGCAAATAATTGGCGCCTTCATGATGCAAGTAGGCCATAATTAAAACTAGAAACACAAAAGAAGAGGGAAATCTTATTCCAGCGTCACACTCTCCTAAAATCTTTCAGAAGTTGGTTTGCCTTACTATCATATCAGTTTCTACAAAATGTGCTGTGCATGCTATAGACTTTTATTCAACAACTGAATAACTCCTCTCTTCTTAATTACCAGTAAATTATGACTAAGGATAAGCTTGAGCTTTGAACACATTGTGTATCCAAAAAATAAAGTGCAAAGCAATCGACATACCTCGTAATAACGTCGAAAATGTGCAATATCACCCAATATTCCGGGATTAGTGAAGTTGACCATTGCAAAGAATTCTGCTAAATCATTCTGCAGGTGGCATATGCTCGCGAAAATAAAAAATAAATGAGGTTTTAGAATTCTAACTTGCAAGAAAGACAGATAATGATGCATAGACCGTCACCTGCAAAGGAGTTCCTGACAACAAAATTCTATGTTTGCATGGTAGAGCAGCTAATGCCTAATCCAGGAAGTATTCGTGAGAAACAAAGACCTAAGGCAATCAAGAGGAACTATCTATCTTGCTCAGAAACATGCCTGTAAAGGAATAGTGGAAACTTCTACAGTACCCGGTTTGTTATTGTCTGATCATTTTTCAGTCTGTGAGCTTCATCACATATAAGAAGGTCACAAGAGTCACTAGAGCTAAACTTTGACGAATGCATTCGGAATGTCTCATATGAAACAATGAGCACCTGCAAATCAGGAGATATTAACTAAGTACAATGTACATGTGTAGTTTAAGGCAAGATATCCAAGCAATAGAAGAATGGTTGGGAATTTCACCTGTAAAGTGCTGCGGGTACTTGTAAAATTGTCAATCCCGGAGACAACATCTTCTCTTGTGCTTTCACATAGAGCGACGAGATTTATTCTTTCTCCAACCCACTTCTTGATTTCAGCTTCCCAGTTACTGACAAGGCTGGTAGGAGTCACAATGATGGACTTTCGAACCATTGGCTTCCCATCAAACCCTTGACAAATGAGAGTATACAGTAATGTGATGGATTGCAATGTCTTCCCCAAACTGTGCAAAAACCAAAAAGTAGCATCAAAAGCAGCCCTATAATGAAAGAAGCTGGGAAGAGTCATAATGTAAAGATTTCGAGAGAAAGAAGAAAAAAGAAAAACTTACCCCATATCATCTGCCAAAATGCATCCATGTATATTTGCTGTGCTACATAGCCCCGAGACACAATCAAACATAAACTGAACCCCTTCTCTGCATAAAACAAACAAGGATGATGAAGTATCAAATTCCAAATCGGATAGTGGCAAACTGAAAATGCAAGAGAAACACCTCTGATGTGGACGGAGGAAGCGAACAAGCAATGGGTCAACTGCTATTGTTGTGAAATTAGAAGCCTGGTCGTCGTGATCTTGAGGGTGCCACAATACTAGAGGAAGAACCCCAGGAGGCAAAGAAAGATTCTCCTCTTCAGCAACATTTATTGGTGGTACTGGGACGTTCAGGTTGAAATGGTTGGTGGTTTCAAACAATGCAGGTCTAGACGAACCCCATGGGACAAACCTTTTGCGGACAGAAAGCCTACGAGTAAGGTCTTCATTGTAATTGTAACCATTGGATTTGGATGAGCACGGAGGTTTGAAGGGTTTTCTACAAGCAGAAACTGATAGAACTTGCGGTACCAATGATTGTCTCTTCACGATCAGGTTTCCCCTATAATATAATTATTATTACAATTGACTGTAAATCCCAATCCCGATTTAAAACAAACAAACAACTGTCCAATTTGAATTTGATAATAATTCTAATTATGCTAATAGAAAATAAAACCTAGAACAAGAGTGTGCACTGCATCTGGGTGTACCTGAGGAGAGCATCGACATTCTGCGATTTGCGTTGTTCAAGATCATCTTCACCGGAGTACTCGTCACCGGAATCAGAAGAACACGACACCACTTCGCCGTCGTCGTCCATTCTAGCTCTCACACACCGCCGTCCTCTGCTCTGCTGTCCTCCAATTCAACTTTCAACCTCACTGCTTGCCGCCAAACCTTTTTCATTTACAAACAAAATGAAACTAGAAAAGTACCCGTGCTATGCACGGGCCTTTTTGTTTACTTTGTTTTAACTAATTCATGTGAAAATAAATATAAAAAATATTTTTTCTACAACTTTAAAGAACAATAATAAGTATGTTGAATGAAATTAAGTTATTAAAATTAAGTCAATGATAAGAAATTTAGATGATTTACATGCGATTATTATATTTCAAAACTCGTTATTATAAGGATTAACTATTGTCAGTGTAAAAAATTTTACACTGACAACCATTGATATTTTGGTATGTGTATGCTTTTATTTTAATAATTAAGAGAGATAAATAATAAGTGTTTAATTTTTATACACAGCCAGTGAAAATTATTTTTACACACCGACATCCAATAATATCTTAACAAATTAACATTAGTTTTATTTCTATTTCTCTATCTTAGTTATTAAAATAAAAGCACACATATCAAAATGCTAGTGAATGTCGGTGTAAAACCTTTTTATACTGACAGTATATACTATATACTACTCTAATTTAAGTGTCTCATAAAATATAAAAAAAAATACAACAAAAATTAAAAATTAAAATAAATATTTTGTAACAACTTCAAAGAATGGCATTAAGTATGTTGAATGATAGTAAGTTATTAAAATTGAGTCTGTAATAAGAAATTTAGATGATTTACATGACATTATATTTCAAAACTCATTATTATTATATCAAACAAATATATATTATATTGAAATCAATCAGAATGCTTGATATCTACAATTTTAATATGTATTTATGAACAAACATTAAAAAAGAAATCATAAATAATAAATGATAATTTTATAACCTAAATTGTTAACAAATGATTACAAATAATGAGTATACATAAAAATTTACTAATATATCACTTTATCTAGCATAAAAGTAATAGAGTTTAATTTTTATGTACTGTTAGTGTATAAAAGTTTTACAATGACATCTTAAAATATCATGATAAAACAAATCAATATTATTGTTATTTCTATCTCTTAAATATTAAAGTAAAAACACATATGTCAAGTGTTAATGAATTTCATGTAAAAAAATTTATAATGACAATGTATACTATTTTATTCCAGGGTAATAATATATATGACATATAAATTTATTTTATTAAATTTATTAATTACATCATATTAATAATATATTAAAATAATAAATCAAGCAGAATATTGTTTAGAAAGTTCCAATTTTTTATGCTAATATAGATAATAAAAAATTATAGATGATTTTAATTCATTAATGTGATATTAGATTTTCAAGATTTAGTATGTAATAAATAAGTAATAAACATGATATTAGATTAGAGTTTAATTAGTATACACTGTCAGTGTAAAACTCTTTACATTGTCAACAAATCATAATTTAAGATATTAATGACTTTTAGAGTAATTATGATAACAGTCAGATATTTTTGATGAGATGTCAATTTCTGATTAGTTGACGGTGTAAAAAATCTTTACACTATTAGTATATGCCGATTAAATCCATTAGAATATTAGTTTGTTGGTTTAAAAAAAAAATATTAGTTGGTTAGCATTAGTTTTTTAACGCAACTAATTTGTAAGTTGAGCATCAAGGTTTTGTCAACCAAAAAAAAAAAAAAAAAACATCAAGCCATTGATTTGAGGGTGGGGGATTGTCACAGTGGAAGGGAGGGAAAAGATATTGTGAGGGAGTGAGAGGCAAGAATAAGTTAATTTAATTAATATTATAATAATAAATATATGTTAATCAGGAGATGACACGTGGATATATACAGTGAAAAGTTATTGAGTTTTATTATATACTATTAGATTAGATTAGATTAGATAAGTAAATTAATAATCATTTTATCATGTTTTCTTTTTTAAAAGACTATTTTGAGAAGAAAAAAATCTTGTGAATTTTTAAACACTATTAGAAATGGGATGACCTTTTTTTTTTTAAAGAGTTTTATAATCATGATTTTATAGTTTTGATTTTAAAGGATTTGTACTATATTTGAAAAGACTACTTTATGAATTTATATAAGATTTAAAAGAATTACATGAATTTTTAGCAAAATTTCAGACTTGATAAAGAGTTACATTGAAAATGGCTTTAATGCACTTTTCGTCCCTCAATTTTTTCAATTGTGCAATTTTGGTCCCTCAAAAGTTTTAATTGCACATTTCGTCCTCTAATTTGCAAAATTGTGCAAAATCAGTCCTTACTATACTACACGTTGACGGGTCATAGACGGAATGACTGATTTTGCACAATTTGAAAAATCAGGGGACTAAATGTGCAATTAAATTTTTGAGGGAGCAAAATCGTATAATTGAAAAAGTTGAGGGACGAAATGTGCAATTAAACTTTTTAGGGACCAAAATCGCACAATTAAAAAAGTTGAGGGACGAAAAGTGCAATTAAACCTAATGAAAAAGATCAGAACTCATTCCAATCCTCCATGACCCAAGATTCATGATTGTTTTACTCTTTGTCTTTTCCTTTATTATTTCCTTGTCGTAAATCCCTTATTTAAATTACTACTACGACATATATTAAAAAAATTATAAATTATTTTACAAGAATGTGCATCATACCAATCTAAAAAAACAAACAAACTGGAATTTCACTCATGTGTCCTATTTTCTATTTTCAAGCATGGCATGCTAACCCACAGCTGCTACCTATTGATTCATGTTAAATGCATCATCCATGCTAAGCTAACAAAAAGACAGGAAGGGAAAAAAAAAATCAGTATTAATTAAATAACTTTTTTCACGATTTTGATTATGAGGTATTCAATTTTTAAAACACACAAAAAATGCATATAAACCGCTAAAAAAACCAATAATACAGGCTTGAGCCTGAAGGACTTAAAGACGGTTCATATGGTTCTGCAAACTATGGGAGATTTATAGATAAAAGATAAGCAATGAAACATTATAAGCAAAACTTTTAATTGAATCTGAAATAGCAACAGAATGAAGATCCAAACTATGGAGTGCAATCTGGCCAAAGAAGAGTATACAGAACAAAGGAGAGCTCACAAAACTCAACTCAACAACCGTCTACCGCTCTATTCACAGCCTATATATATATATATATCAAATTACACCCAAAAAAGTTACACCTCTTACATCCCATCTCTCACCATTCATTTTTTTTATCCAATGGCTCTAATATATTAGGCAATTAGTAGATCACGTGAGCTTAAGGGAACTCTCTTCTCCTACGCAGATTATTCTTCTCCCAATGCTTTACAAACTTCATTTCTCTCTGCTCGTTGTGCGCGTCTCTCTTCTTCAATATCTTTCTTCCATTTTCTCACCATCTAGTCGCTGTACTTCTGGGATAACCATATCTTGCCAATAATTCATGGCATTAGAAGTTTGAATTTCCCAGACTAATAAATTGTGATTAGAACCTCCTAGAAATTCAAACATTAATTTTTCCTACACATTACAGTACCACCAACTTGCGTTGTTCATATGCCAAGAGGAAGGCAAGTATACGCATGAATAAATATAACAGGACAAATAAATTGGTCCTTTCACAAGAAAAATGACCTACACAATAATTTCAAAATAATTGGAATTTACTCTCTTCTCTTCCTCTAAAACTTTTGTGTCTCTCTCTCTCTCATACACTCCTTCGTTTCTCTCATTCACTATTTTTCTGTTGCCCACTTATGTTGGAACATTGATGCATCATTTGTTTGAGAAAACTCCTCAAAGAGAACTGAATCAATACAAGAAGCATCAGGAGCAGAGGATGGCGATCCATAATTATGCAATTTCTTTGTCAGTGTATGAAGATGCTGCTCAACTTGCTGGAGTCTTGCCTCGATGATGCTCATGAACAGGACTGTGATCACACTTTGTTTCAGCAATTTGTGAGGATTCTGGGGACATCAATCTGCGAGGGGACAGACCTGGTCACTTGCTTATTATAATTATAATACATATTAAAAAATTGGTCTATAACATCAATTAGCCATATCTTTTTCTTTTTCTCTGCGTACCAATAATCAACATTTGTACTATGCTTGGGTCTGGAGAATTGTTTAATTGTCCCAGTTCATGAATTTCGAAGCTTATTCTGAATTTTGGAGAATTGGTCTAATAAACTCTAGGTGCCTTCTACCTTGCACCGGCAAGGAAACTAGTGCAATGGTGCACCATTTTGACCAACTAACATGGACCAATAGAATTGCCAGCAGCTGGAGTCCATTTACTTTTGTATTTTACATGGTCAAAGGTTGTGTATTGTTTTTGTATTTGCTTGATATCCGTATATGTTTAATGCTTGACTGTAAATACTAACTCCCTCCCACCACCATCTCCTCCCACCCCACTCTCACCATCCCGGCCGCCATATCGCCATCCCAACTACCATTGCTACCACCATTATCAGATATCGAAAGCTCAAATTAGGATTGGGAGGAGAAAGCTATTCACGTCAGATCTGTTCCAAGTTTTAGATTTTCCCCTCTTTCACAAGGCATACAAGTTTGGTCACTAGGTCTTTCTCCTCTTTGCAGCGTCCTGCGCCTCTGCGGTGGCGGTGCCCACCATGACCGCCCAATCTATGGCTGAACCCACAACATTCTCCGACACCACTTTCAGCCATTTGATTAGAGAAAGAGAGCGAGAGATCAGGGGAGAAGTGATTGCGCTAGGAAGACATCATCGGAATGGGTCGAGGTGGTGTTCTTTGTGACACCCTTCTACCCAGCACGTTAATATAAAACATTTATTTAAAAGAGGTAATATAAAAACATGCATTTATTCGATTAAGATAAAACTTGATAGAAAGATACCACATTGTAACACTTAACGCGGAAAGAAACATAGTTTTTAAAACAATAAAACATAAACAAAGAACATAAACAAAACCTAACCCCGATGTCACAACAGAGCTGGTATAACCGTTCCGGAATGAAATCTTCGGAATACAACTGAACAAACTAAAACATAAGGAAAAGTCCTAACTATGAGTGGTGACTCCTCAGAGTCACTCATCTCGTGACTGTTCACCATTCTCTGCAAGGTGCCAATCAGACCAAACAAACAAACAAAGAACGGGAAGGAAGAATCATGTAAACATATATTGCATGGAGATAGGAAGCAAGGTAAAACATACAACATAGCATCATCATAACATACATCAACATAGATATATATATATATACATTAACATCCAATCAACATCATATCAACCAAGTATGCTATGCAGTGCAATGCAACACTACTCCACTACTCCAACATGCATGTGGATCCAAGCTAACTCAGGATGAACGACTTCGAAGTTAAATATCCACATTGATAGTCTACTCAACGTCGGAGAATCTACTCCTTGGATAGCCAACGCATTAAACCAACGAATGCCTCGTCACGGGGGTGCATGGTTACCAGACCTTGGGTAACCTACCGTGGATGGCCAGATCACCGTACTGTAGGACGACCTCCCCTATGTCGAACATCCACCAACAACAATATCTCCAATGATGCATGCAGCATACAACAAACAACGGGCAACGACACCTCCTTTGCTTCGATGGAATCAACCGAAGACTTTAGCGGAATCTACCGCAATACTTAAACCTTTAGCGGAATCAACCGCAACACCTTAGACCCAACCGGGTCAAGGCCCCCTTGGAGCAAACTCTCGGCCACCAAAGTACAACATCAACAACACCTTAGACCCAAACCAAGGGGTCAAGGTTCCCTTGACCAAAAAGCACCAAGGTAGGACTCGTCAACGTGCGGTAACCCAACGGTTACCGACTTAACCATCTTAATTAATCTTTAGTTAAGTGATCTAACCTTCATCCTTGATTAACTATGTCATCATCATCGTTGGGGGGGATTGGGGTTAAAAACCCCTGTTTAAGTCCTTAATCTCAGATTCTGTCCAGAGGGGTGGGCACGGTCGTGCTTAACCCCAGCACGGGGGTGCTGCCACTTAAGTGGAGCACGGTCGTGCTTCCTTTTGAGCATGGTCGTGCTCAACTACACGGGCGTGCTCCTCTGCTGCACGACCGTGCTGAATGCTCAGTCATTTTCCAGAATTCAAACTAGGAGCACGGGCGTGCTCCCTGTTCAGCACGGCCGTGCTCAATGCACGACGGTACTTTTCTGGCAGAGCTCAACATCAATTTTAGCCGATTAAATTTAGGGATTAATTCTATTGATCCTAAGCCAGTTAACAACATATTTTAGTACTAAACATCATTATCAATATAGTAACAACACTATCATCACAATCATGGTATCAACCATTCAAGCAACAACATTATGCCAATAGCAAACATCAACATATCATCATGTTCATATAACCAACATAAACATCAAGAACGTAGTATGAACATAGGCATATAAACAGCATATTAACAGCCAAGATCATATTATCATAATCAAACAAACCATCATATTAATCATATACACATACACAACAAATCGGGGTCATGGGAACCCCTTTACCTTACACTACCCCTAATGCCTACGATATACACTACCCTTCTCCCCATATCTGGATTGAAGGTCGCTCCAACGTAAGCTCCTAACAGCAAACTGCCCTCGGTTCCCAAAGCGGCTCAACACAAACTCAACCTTAGCCAAACCAAACACAAACCCATTATTTTCCTATTCAAAAATTATGAAATGAAACCACAAAGGAAGGGAACATTACCTCTAAACTTGAAACAGATCAAACGAGCTTCCCAACCGGCTTCCAAAACTCCACTATAGCAATGGATGAAGAGGAAATAGGGAAGGAGGCACACTAGGTTGTAACAGTGGCTGCTGTAACCAACAAAATAAGGTTTGTCGTTCACCCTCGGGTTATATGCCAAACTTATATAGGCTGGACCTGAGTACGGTCGTGCTCTTCATCAAGCACGGTCGTGCTGGACTTAGCGTCAGCGAGACGAGGTCCGCACGTTGAGCACGGGCGTGCTCAACTTAAAAGCTGAAACACGCTTCAGTCTTTAAGCACGGGCGTGCTAGCTAATGAGCACGGGCGTGCTCATGCACCAGAAAGGGACTTTTGAACCAAAAAATCCCACTAAGCCCTAAACCAACCAAACAACTTATAAAAAGCACTTAACGAAAAAGCAAGGTGTTACATTCTTTGGCCATTACGGTGATACGACGGAGATAAGTGCAGACAAAGTCGGGTAAGGTAGACAGCAACTGTAGTTGGGTTCTAGGTCGTCTGGGTTAGGCCATTGTCATGTCTGGGTTCGGTTTAGGATGATACAAGTGTTTTGGTGGGCTACTAAGTTTTGCAATTGGGCCCATCGTTGAAAGGTCCTTTTTTTTTTCTTATGGGGCAGTTTTGAATTGGGCTTATCGAATGGGTTTTTAACATCCATTGTCCATTTGTCTTTAGGGTAGGATTAAGTTAAGGGTAGGACTTTTTTCTGGAAAATTCTTTCTATTAAATTTAATAATATTTAAATGGTGTTGTAAAAAAATTATTTAAATGGAAATTGAAATTAATTACATTAAATATATATATAATCATGTAATAGACTGATTATATATAAATTGATAGTGGAGCATAAAAAAAATTTGATAGTGTTCAAATGTGGAGATGAAAGTTTTAAAAGAAATTATATGAAGAAAAAGTAAAGATTCACGTCCAAAAGACTGAACCATAATTGGGCCTCATAATTTCGAAAAAATTGGCCAGCATGTTATAATTTTCGGAAAAGGGAAATAAGCCCAATTAACTACACAAAGCAACAACCTTACCAAGTTTGCTAAATGGGCCCATACATCAAACCCGTTTTTTGGACCAATCAGGGCCTACCCGTTCAGCAACCCGTGTGTATTCTTCCCTACCCGTATGATCTTCCCATCTGGTATCTGCCATTGATGCAGCCTAAGAGACAAAAACGACGACAAGGAAAACTGACGACGACAATGACAAAAAGAAGATGTAGGACCATAGCAGCTAAGAATGAAAGAAGTCCTAAGAAGAAGAAAACGATGACGACGATAGAAAGAAACAAAGAAAGAAGATTTAAGAAGACGAAGACAACGACGCCTGAAACAAGGACGATAATATGTTATCTAAGTACCAAAACGAAGGAGCACAAAAATTCATCGAAGGAGCAAAACGAAGGAATCCATAGCAGCTTATTGAAGGAGCAAATCGACGGACCATACTATGTTATCGAAACCTTGAGTGGAAGCAATCTTTCTCTGAAACTTAAAAAAACAGAAGAGCCCTGAGTGAACAAAAACAATCAACTAAAACGACGAATATGGTCCATATACACAATGTAATTTACATATAATACATAAACAATGTGGTTCAAATACAGGAAAATATATTGTTGACCGTGTATAACTCAAAATTCACTTTACCATGCTTACCTGTCAAATGGAACCATATTATTGGTCAGTCAAACAGTAGTAAGGTTGCACCAACAAAGATACTGGTGCAACTTAGACGAAACCTAAACTCCATTGATATTTTGAAGCTTGTGTTCTTAGCTTGAACTTGGATATTTCTAAAGCATTTTCATGATATCAATGCTACAACTTCTTTCTCCTTGGACATGATTCAGTCCATTTAACAATTACATATCTTTTTTGCTTGAGGAGCCCCCACCGCTACTGCACAATGCTTTGTTTTAACAATTTCTTGTTTCTTATGCAGTGGACCTGTGACACTCTCTACCCCGCATGTATTCATAAATCGTAAAAGATATAAAAGAAAGGAACACATGCATATTATATCATAATAATAAAAATCGGGCAGAGGCTGCCGCATTGTAACGTAACTTCAAATGCGGAAAAACCAAAACATGTTTATAAAAAGAAAACATAAGATAACTGAAACATAAACAAAACCCAACCCCGATGTCACATTACAGAGCTGGTATAACCATAATCTGATACACCTCGAATAAACAACATAACTAAACAAATCCTAAACTACAAGTAGCGGCTCCTCAAAGTCACTCCTCAGCAAGCTGCTCATCGTCCTCTGCATAACGAAAACGATGCATGCAAAGCAAACAACAAAAGACGGGGAGTAAGAAACATATATATCAACATAATGGCATATAAGCAGTTAGTAAGACGATCATGCATCATATAAACATAGCATATCAAACATCATAACATCATCCAACATATTACATTCATATCATATCCATCATATCAACAATGTATGCTATGCGATGCAGCACTACTTCACTACTCCACCATGCACTTAGATCCAATCTACCTCAGAATGTCAACTTCGAAGTTACATATCCACATTGGTCAATAAGCACAACGTTGGGGCAATCCACCAAACCATGGTGGACCCCTAAGATCGCCGACGCACCTTACTCTCGGATGCGCCACCACGGGGGGCCATATCACTTAGATCACCACGGATGGCCAGATCGCCTTACACTCAAACGACCTCCCCTATATTGAATATCCCCCACTAACATCTCCGATGCGTGAATGCATGAATAGCACAACACACAAAAATCACCACCTCCGCTTGGGCCACTTGGCTACCCAAGTTTTATCACCATCAACACCTCGACCACTTGGCTATCAAGGCTCAACATTATCTTTAATCTTTAATATTTTAACGCTCTGACCAATAAGCATCAGAGCTCAACACCTCGACCACTAGGCTATCGAGGGCCCCTTGGCCACTCGGCTACCAAGGTACAACATCATCTTTTCACTTTAATTATTAACACTCTGGCCGATCAGCTCCAGAGCTCAACACCTTGACCATTAAGCATCAAGGCCCCTTGGCCACTCGGCTACCAATGTACATTATCATCTTTAAGTTGTCTAACTTGTCTTTACTTCGTTTGGTGTCTTCTTTCATTATTAGGAACAACTGGGGTGAACCACCCCTATTCTTCTTTCTGCGTTCTGTCCTGGACAGGTGAGCACAGGCATGCTGAACTTTAAGTTGAGCACGAGCGTGCTGCCTAACAAGCATGGCCGTGCTCGTTGGAGCATGGCTGTACTGATCTGGGCAGAAAGGGTTGGAAACCCTTACTATGTTTCCTAGGGCATTTAAAGATTAAACCTATTAGCTTAAACTACACCATCATTCATCAGTTTCATTATTCTTAATTAATTTTCATGTCTTATCATTATGGGGAATTAATCCTATAATTCCAGCTTCATTATTAATGTCCCTAAAACACTCACAAATCAATCATAGGGTCCTTAACTAAACATTTGAACATAACCTTACCTCTCATACTGTATTCATGTCTTATGAACAAACTGAGAAAACATCCCTTAATTCTCTTTCATCATTGTTAACATCTTTTAACTTCTTAACATTATTAGTAAGCCCCATTAATTGGTTAGAGCCTTATTAACATTATTGTTGGTATTAACATCCTCAACAAGCAAACACTCATTCAGAGCACGATATCATCATCTTCGTAACAACATCATCATCATCATCATAACAATATCATCATCATCATGAACATTCATTCATAACGTCATCAATCCAAACATAATCATGGTATAAACATTATTATCAATTATAACAACAATAGGCATACCAATCATCAACCACAAATCACTAAAAGGCATAACAATCATCAATTAAGCATATATCATCATAAACATGATAGCAAACAAATAAACATTCAACAAACAATAGGGTCATGGGTTAACCCTTCATCTTACGCTACCCCCAACACCTACATGTTAATACTATTCCTTCTCCCCATACTTGATATGAAGATTCCCACTACGATAACGCAAGCAAACTATCCTCGTTCTCTTGAGCGGCTCGACGAGTTCCTCAACCCTTTATTTGGGTATTAAATATGAAGGATTTTAGAAATATATCAAGGGATTTTATGGGGTATTTGGTTTAAGGTAAATTTGAGGAATTTGAAATACCACATAAAGAGGTGATATTTTGAAATTCTCTCTCCTTACTAATGTGCCACCCACCATGGCGCTGGCCCCCAGCCTCCCGGACCGCCGGCCCCTGCCCTTGTAGCACTTGCCCGCCGACCTCGGACCCCGGGCCCAGCCACTACCGGACTCGGTAAACCGGACCTCGGGCCGACCTCGAACCTCGGAACCCGGACCGCCAGACCACAGACCCCTAATCACCGAACCACCGGACCCAGAGGCACCAGATTCGACCACTGACTACCCGACCATCGGCCCCTGACCGTCAGAATCGACACCCAGACCCTGGGCCACCGGAACCAGACCCCGTACCACCGGACTCGGCCCCAGCCCCCAGATCGCAGGACCACTTGACCCAAGCCCTGGACCACCGACCCCCGGACCCCGAATTGCTGGACCACGGGACTCGGCCCTAGACCACTGGCCCGCCGACCTCCGACCCGCCCCCAGACCACCAAACCCGGGCCGCGGACCACCATACCATCAGACTCGGGGCCACCAGACCCCTCCCACAAACCACTGGCCCACGGATTGTCGAACCCCTGGACTCGGCCCCCGGACCTCGGGCCACCGAACCCCTCCCCGGCCCCGGCCCACCAATATTTTTATATTGAAATCCTAATTTTTTAAATAAATATTCAAAAATAAAATTTTATAATGAAAGGTAATTAAATTACTTTATCCAAACAAGGAACTTGATATACAAGGGGCCTGTTTGCTTTGTTTCCAGTTTCTCGTTTTCATTTCCTGTTTTCAGAAATAATTACAAAACTATCACCTTGTTTTTATTCTGTTACGTGTTTCCAATGATTTGTATAGGATACAGTGAAAACAAAAAAAATTGTTTTCAGTGTTTCCTGTACAAATTTCTAAAAACAAGAAACATAATGAAAACAATGTGGCAGTTTTATAATTATTTCTAAAAACAGGAAACATGAAACAAAACAAACAGGCCAAAGGTATTTGAATTACTCAATCGAAACAAAATATTTTATTGTAATATCGTATAATATCTTGTATTTATGGCTGATTCCATCAGTTATAATTAGACAGATTAGATTTTTATTTTTTCATTATTAGGACAGATTTGCATCCTTAATTTTAAGGTATCATTTAAATCACCTTTGTCTATATATTGTAACTTTCTGTATACAATTATTCAAGGAATAATATTCAAAACATTCCAACATTCCTTCGTCTCTACATGGTATCAAGAGTTCCCTATTTTGGGGTCTCGCTTCCGCACAAAAACCCTAGCCGCCTTCCTTGCTGATTTTTTTCTGCCTTCAGTGCAGTGTTTGGCACCTTATTTGTGTCCTATTTCGTTCATCAGATATCACAGATTACTGGTCCGCTCCGTTCAGCCTCCATCCGCCACTGTTAGCTACTGCCCAACTCCGTTCACCACTGTCCGCCGTCGATATCAATCCGGTGACCCCACCATCCGGTTCGACGGCCCAAAACCGTCCAGAATCCAAAATTTCGTCCCCATCCGACGGCTCACGCGCCTCCATGCCCCGCCGCAACTTCGGCCACTCTCAGGCACTTGTAAGCCACTCGCCGCCTTCCGGCCTCCGTTTTGCCATGCGCTTCTCACAGAATCATCGTCGGACCTTCCCCATTCCGTTTGAGGGGTTCAAATCGTGATCCGAGGACATTTTGTTCGTAGGTCAGTTTGAAGCATCGTTTGTTCTCGTTGTTGTCGTCGTTTCTGAGTTGTTTCAGGCCCAAACAGAATGACTTCAGAAGACACCCAGACCTCCACCAACGTCACACCGCCTCCCCATCCGGCCGTTGTTGCACTGAATCCAAATGATCTTCCAGTTTTACACCTTTCTTATCACCTCAACGGTAAGAACTATCTCCAATGGGCCCAGGTCATTCGCACCACTCTTAAGGGTCGTCGAAAGTTGTCTCACATTGTCGGGGACCCTCCGAAAGCAGACGACCCACAGTTCGACATATGGGATGATGAAGATTCTTTGATTATGACTTGGCTTTGGAACTCTATGATCCCAGACATAAGTAAGAATTGTATGTTTTTTGCAACTGCACGTGAAATTTGGGATAGTTGTAGTCAGAATTTTTCTATGAAACAAGATATTGCTGCTTGTTATGAATTGGAAAACACAATTTTTAACACTAAGCAAGGATCTCTTTCCGTCACTGATTATTATGGTACTCTGAATGGTTTATGGATTGAGCTGGACCAAAACCAGGATTTAAAGATGAAATGCACTGAGGATTCTGCCACTTTAACCAAATTTATTGAGCGTGGACGGGTGTTTAAGTTTCTCTCTGGGTTGAACTCTGAGTATGATCCTATCCGAGTCCAGATTTTAGGTAAGGACAAACTTCCTTCTCTCTCCGAGGTATTCTACACAGTTAGGGGGAAGAGAGTCGTAGGGCTGTCATGTTGAATAATGATAATTCAAGTGATGGTTCTGCTTTGGCCACCGGCAAAGGTCCTATTGGTAGGTTATCATCTGAAAAGCCTGGATCCTCCTCTTGGAAGTCGTCCGCTAAACGTGATGAGCGCTGGTGTACTTATTGTAAGAAGTCCGGTCACACTAAGGACACTTGTTTTAAACTCCATGGCAGAGACAAGGTTCTTGGACGTTCTGGGGGTTTTAAAGGCGGTCAACAAAGGCAAGTTAATCAAACAGTGTCTGACTTGGTTCTTGAGGGGACAGAGGTATCTGCACCACCATCCGGGGAGGCAATTCCGGTGCTTAGTAAAGCCGAGATGGATCGTTTGCGCACTCTGTTGGATTCTATCATTAAGCCTTCTGGCATTTGTTCTCTATCCATGACTAGTAAGAATTTAAGTTCATTATCCTTTAATGTTTCTAGTACTGTATCTGAGGATCTCTGGATTATTGACTCTGGTGCTACTGATCATATGACCCCTTATCCCTTATATTTTTCAACTTACTCTAAATTATCTGGTAAGCATCCCATAACGGTTGCTAGTGGATCCCATGTCCCTGTTTCAGGATGTGGTACAATTTCACTTCAACCTTCCCTTCCTTTGCATAATGTGCTTCATGTCCCTCATTTGTCAAATAACCTTATTTCTATTCATAAGCTGACCAGAGATTTAAATTGTACAGTGACCTTCTTTCCCTCTCATTGTGTGTTTCAGGATCTTACCACGGCGAGGACGATTGGGGTTGCTAAGGAACAGGGAGGGTTATATGTCCTTCATCGGACTCATAGCAGTACCAGTCAGACGGTGTCCACATCCAGACATCAGAAGAGTTCAGATTCCGCTGCATCTCAGATCTGGCTTCATCACAAACGCCTTGGTCATCCTCCTTTTAGTTTTCTTAAGTCTTTATTTCCACAATTGTTTAAAAAAGAGTCTGTTGAGTCTTTTCTTTGTGATGTTTGTCAGTTTGCGAAACACCATCGCACAACTTTTTCTCCAAGTAATAACAAAAGTATTGAACCTTTTGATCTTATTCACTCTGATGTGTGGGGACCTTCCTCTAATTCTAATATATCTGGTGCAAAATGGTTTGTTTCTTTTATTGATGATTGTACTAGGGTCACGTTGATATTTCTTATGAAAGATAAAACAGAAGTGTTTCCATTATTCTTGAATTTCTATCGCATGGTTCAAACACAGTTTGGAAAGTCTATAAAAAGGTTACGATCTGATAATGGCAGGGAATATGTGAATCAACATTTCACAAAATTCCATAAAGAACATGGTGTGTTACATGAGTTCACTTGTGTTGATACCCTTCAACAAAATGGGGTTGCAGAAAGAAAGAACCGTCATCTCCTAGAAATTGCAAGAGCACTTCTATTTCAAATGTCTGTCCCTAAGTCTTATTGGGGGGACGCTGTCTTAACTGCCGCATACTTGATGAACAGATTGCCTTCCCATGTCTTAGATGGTCTTAGCCCTGTGCAACACATGACTTCCTTCTTTCCCGCCGTTCCTACCACGAAGAATCTCCCGTGTCGTCTCTTTGGTTGTGTTGCCTTTGTTCATGTCCATAGTAAACATCGTAGTAAGTTGGATCCCAGGGCAGTCAAATGTATCTTCATAGGTTATGCACCAGACAAAAAGGGGTATAAATGTTATCATCCTCAAAGTCGTCGTGTCTATGTCTCCATGGGTGTCACTTTGCATGAGTCCAAGTCTTTCCACATTCGTCCTCAGCTTCAGGGGGAGAGTGATCCAGAAGCTGAGTCTCCTAAGTCATATTTTATTCCTCTTCTGACTCCTTTGGTGAAGGATGTGGCATCATCTTCTGGTACTTCAGAGACACCTAAAGAATCGGTTCCTATTGATCGATACAAACAGGTGTATTATCGGAAAAAAACCCAACCTGGTCCAACAGCAGCTTCAGTCGCCCGAACCAGAGGTAGGCATTCCTGATTCTGAGCCTTTGAATCCTTTACATGATATTTGTGAACCTAATCTTGATGACTTGCCAATAGCCTTAAGAAAAACCAGAAGAAATTGTGCAAAATACCCTATATCTCAGCAATTGATTCTACCAGAGTCCCCACTTCAGTACAAGAGGCCTTAATGGATAAGAATTGGGTTCAAGCCATGCATGAAGAGATGAGTGCTTTGAACAAGAACGAGACCTGGGAAATTGTTGAGAAGCCGAAGGACAAAAGGATAGTAGGGTGCATATGGATTTACACAGTGAAATATCGGTCTGATGGTACTCTAGACCGGTACAAAGCAAGGCTAGTTGCAAAAGGGTACACTCAGACATATGGGATTGATTATGAGGAAACGTTTGCCCCGGTAGCAAAGATGAACACAGTCAGGATTATTCTCTCCTTGGCAGCACACTTTGGTTGGGACTTGCACCAATTTGATGTTAAAAATGCCTTTCTACATGGGCACTTGGAGGAGGAAGTATATATGGATATTCCACCAGGGTATGACCCTACTGGTGGAGGGAATAAGGTGTGCAAATTGAAAAAGGCCTTATATGGGCTCAAGCAGTCTCCTCGGGGTTGGTTCGGAAGGTTCACCAATGCTATGGTATCCTTAGGTTATAGACAGAGCCAAGGAGATCATACCCTCTTTGTTAAACATTCTCAGGACGGCAAGCTCACACTTCTGGTGGTTTATGTGGATGACATGATCATTACCGGTGATGATGAGGTTGAGAAACGGGTTCTGAGAGAGAAACTAGCTGCACAGTTCGAAATGAAAGACTTGGGAAAGCTGAAGTACTTCCTTGGGATAGAGGTTGCCTACTCCAAACAAGGCACCTTTATTTCCCAAAGGAAATATGTCCTGGATCTCCTTAAAGAGACAGGTAAGCTGGGTTGCAAAACCACAGGGGCACCTATTGAGCAGAATCACAGGATTGGAAACAATGAGGAGAGCCTAAGGGTGGACAAGGCACAATATCAAAGACTAGTCGGGAAATTGATATATTTATCCCACACTAGGCCGGACATAGCCTATGCTGTCAGTGTGGTTAGCTAGTTCATGCATGATCCACGTGAGAGACATATGCAAGCAGTGAATAGAGTCCTCCGGTATTTGTGAATAGAGTCCTCCAGTATTTGAAGTCAGCCCCAGGAAGAGGATTATTATTCAAGAAACGGGAAAGCTTGTCCATAGAGACCTATACAGATGCATATTATGCAGGGTCGATGGTAGACAGGCGATCCACCTCAGGGTACTGCATGTTTTTGGGAGGAAACTTAGTGACTTGGAGAAGTAAGAAGCAAAATGTTGTTGCAAGATCTAGTGCCGAAGCAGAATTTCGAGCTATGGCTCAAGGGATTTGTGAATCATTATGGATGAGAATCATTCTGGATGATCTCAGAATAAAGTATGAAGCTCCTATGAGATTACTTTGTGACAACAAATCTGCCATTAGTATTGCTCACAACCCAGTCCAGCATGATAAGACTAAACACATAGAGATGGATAGACACTTTATCAAGGAAAAATTTGATGATGGTCTTATAGCTACTGAGTACGTGCCCTCAGAGTTCCAATTAGCAGATGTCTTCACCAAGGGACTTCCCACAGAGCGGTTTCATGGTCTTACTTGCAAGCTGGGAATGATAAATATCCATTCACCAGCTTGAGGGGGAGTATTGTAATATCGTATAATATCTTGTATTTATAGCTGATTCCATCAGTTATAATTAGACAGATTAGATTTTTATTTTTTCATTATTAGAACAGATTTGCATCCTTAATTTTAGGGTATCATTTAAATCACCTTTGTCTATATATTATAACTTTCTGTACACAATTATTCAAGGAATAATATTCAAAACATTTCAACATTCCTTCGTTTCTACATATTTTCTAAACGAAAATAATTCAATTGAAACAATTCAAATACCTTATATATCAAATTTCTTGGAATTTGAAAATACCCTATCTTAGATTTAATTGGAGGGTAGTGTCATTAGAGAGAATTCAAACCCCCAATCAAACACGGTTGCTTTCACAATTAAAAATCCGTTCAACGTGGATAACATTGGTTAGTCTTGAGGTACAAAGGCAGACGGCAGTAGCTTCCGTATTAAAATTCTCCAACTTAGGTGCATGGACCATATGATGATTTTGTCCATTTCTTAATTTGTGACGTGGACAGACGCATTTATATTGAAAACAAAAAAATAAGAGTGAGGGTTGCAATTACAAATTCTTTTTTGAGATTTCAATGAAATTAATTGGGAGGTATGTTTAGCATGTATTATTAGTGTAAATGATTTTTTTTAAAGAAAAATTTAGGTGAGTTGAATTCAAGGGGTTCATCAGGGTCAAGACAAGTCATTAGTGTAAATAATTTTATACTATTATTCAAATTAGGAATTGTGATATAAATATTTTTTTTAGGTAGTTAGAATAAGAGACAAATAATTTTAATGATATACATATAATGAATGCGGATGTGAATACTTAAGTATCCAAAGGATACATATAAGAATATTAAGGGTAAATGCCCATTTTGGTCCCTGACAAAAAATGTGTGGGTTATTTTAGTCCCTGACAAAAAAAAACTACTTCGTTAGTCCCTGACAATTACTAACTAGGACAAGTTAGTCCCTACGTTGACTCCGTTAGTCAGCATCCATTACTAAATTGTCCCACGATACTAATTATCAGGGACTAATTAGTCCCACTTTAAATATTGTTAGCGACTATAATGTCTTATAGTAATTGTCGGGGACTAACTTGCCTCAGTTAGTAATTGTCAGGGACGAACGAGATAGTTTTTTTTATCAGGAACTAAAATGATCCACACATTTTTTGTCAGGGATCAAAATAGACCTTTACCTAAGTATTAAAATTGCTATAATTCGGGAATGAGTATTTTTTTAAACATAGATATATAGGGACGGATAATATAATATCGTACACGGACCTACCCATTGCAATCCTATGTAGCAGTAGCAGAGCAACAAGAGGCTAGTAATAGGGCCACGTGGAAGTCCCACTCCCCGGCGAAACTCCCAAAACGAGCTTCCAACCAATTCAAACTTGAAAGTCCCTCTGAGTCTGTCCACTGATACCCAGTTTGACTTGTAGCAGTTTGATAATTTAGGCCTGGTTTGTATTTTCATTTGTTTGTTTTTATTTTTTGAAAACATGATCGTTTTGATCTCCTATTTTTTTATTAATTTTTTCTGTTTTCAAATTTAAGCCCAATTTAAGAAATACTTTTAGTAAAAATGTTTTCATTAAACTCAATCTAACACAATTTTAAGCTCATTTCTAATTTCACTGAAAATGAAAATAAGAAATGATCGGAAATGATCAAAGCAAATAAATCATTATATGGTTATACAAAAGAATCGTATAATAAATTGGGTCATGCTAACGAGTGTCCTTAGAGCACTCTTTAAGTAATCAAGAAAAGCAAGTATTCATCGGAAAACCAAACTTTTCATTTTTCAAATATTAAATACATCAATTTCTTATGTAATTTTTCTTTTCTTGAATTCATTAATAATTTTTTTATACCCATTTTTCTCTTCTACATTATATCACATGGCAAGAAAATACATATAAAACTAATAATACTCCTATCTAGGCCCACTTCATAGGAAAACAGGGAACTAATTACAATAAGTAGTAATGGCAAAGAATAAAAAGGATATAATTTAATGAAAATAGGTTTAAAAATTATTTAAATTGAAGGACTGAGATAATAAGGGATTGTCTAGGAGATCATTTTTTTCTCTTTTAAAGTGTCTACTTTTTATCTTTTTAGTTTGGCGAGTCAGAAAAAAAAAAAAAAAACTGAAAACTGGCATCCATTTAGAGTGTGCTTGAGAGAGCTGGAAAAAAAAAAGATAATATAGATAATCTGTTTTCAAATAATCAATTATTATGATAATCGATTGTAATCAGAATCTGTTTTTGTTTGGGTATGTTTGCTGAAAAGCGATTTTAAGATAATCTATTTCGTTTGGGTGGTACAAAAACAATCACTTTTACATAGTAAATTACGAAAAAGGGTATAAAGATATTTGTTTATAATATTTGTTTTTCTTTTAACATTAGATTTTTTTGATATCTTGTCATAAATTTTTTTTCTATTTATAAAAAAATTGAATAAAAAGAAACTGTGAAATTTTCACCAAAATCCAAAAAATTCACCAGAGGCTAGATGGCCAGATTTTATGAGAAACATTTACAAAATATTAACAAATAGCAAATAGTTACACAAAAAAAAAACAAATATTTTGATAAAGAAAAATTACGTTGATTGATAAAAAATATTAACTAGTAGCGTCAACTAGCAGGAGGTCCCTATGTGTGAAATAGCGTCAACTTGCAGGAGGTCCACGTTTGGTGGAGGTTATTACGGGGCATTCAAACGGGCCGACCCTAGCCCATTTAGCCCTAGTCCCACATGGGTTAGGGCCAAAAAGCCCATAAGGCCAAAAGGGCCAAAATACATAAAGCCCATAGGGCCAAAAAGCCCTTAGGTCCAAGTGGGGCTAGGGTCAGCCCATGGGCCAAATTTTTTTACAACAAAAAAAGGATTTCAAACTCAAACTCAATAAAAAGCACATATTTATACAAAGAACATATTGCATTACACTGGTGTACTATAAATGAACATTCTGATGCAACATTCCATAATGTAAAATGAACATTATGGTGAAAAACTGAAGAACCACTAGAACCACAAAGCAACATGCCAACAAGACAACCTTCAGAACCACAAATTAAAATAGAACAGACCTGCAATTCCGAAACCACAAACCAATAACAGAACCAACAATAAAAGCAAACTAATCTGCGGTTCAAACACATAAGTCTTCAATTTCATCTTGAGTTTCATCTTCTTGATGCACATTCAACTCCGCTCTTATAGTCTCTTGACAAATAGGTTGACCATCATCTTCATCTAAAACTCACAACCAATTAAGAAACAATTAGATATTCAATCCCAACATAATTAATTAATAGTAAGTATGATTATAAAGAGATAATACAAATTATTACCATTAGGATTCAAAGCAAAACCGTGCAACCAATTTCTAGTGCAAATAAGCATCTGAACCTTTTCAGGAAGGGTGGAACTTCTATATTTGGTAAGAACACGTCCGCCGATACTATAAGCGGATTCCGATGCTACTATAGTAATTGGAATACTTAACACATCTCGTGCCATGGAAGCAAGTGTGGGAAATCTTTTTTCATTAGTCTTCCAATAATTAAGCACATCCAAATCCTCATTGTCATCATAATCAAGAGCTTTTTCTTCCAAATAAAGATCTAATTCACTCTTTCCAATCTTAGGCTTAGTTTCACTCTGATACACTTTAAAATCCTGCAATATATAACATATTAAGTATCTAAAACAACAAGAATGGAAGTAAGAAATAAATAATGACTAAGTTAGCATTGAAAATAATACCCTGAATACTTTTGCTCTCTTGGACCTACTTCCTTCTCCACTTGGCTTATTTAACATGCAAGATTCACCTGCTGGTTGAGATTGAGAAGCATTTGGTATGTTGAAATTACTTACATATTCTCCATAAAGCTTCTCAAACTTTTCCCTCACATTTTTACCCTTCTCTTCAGCAGTTGACCTATCAAGAAGCTTTTAACAATAGAGTACGAAATCAAGTTTCATCCTCGGGTCAAGAATAGCTCCAAAAGCAAGGACCACACTATACTCCTTCCAATATTTATCAAATTTCTTTTTCATCCTTGTAGACATTTCCTTTATTACCTTGTCATCATTTACCAAGTTTTCATTTAACATGCATTCAATCTTCCAAACTTGAAAAAAATACAAGTTAGAGGTCGGGTAAGATGAACCAGATATAATGTTTGTAGTCTCATAAAATAGTTCTAAAAATTCACACATTTTCTCCCCCTTCTCCATTCTTCATCCGATGGACAATCAGTAAAATTTGTATCTGTCACCTTCAAAATATCAAATGCTTTTTCATATTTGATTGCACTTTCAAGCATCAAATATGTTGAATTCCACCTAGTTGACACATCCAATCTTAAACCAACACTTGTGTCAATGTTTGCTTGTTGCACACAACCCTTGAATTTAATCATCCTCCCGTCCGACCCTCTCACATACTTAACACTCTCTCTTATTTTACCAAGTGCTTCACTAGCCATTTTCAAACCCTCTTGAACAATCAGATTAAGTATGTGAGCGGAACAACGCACATGAAAGAATTCACCATCACACAACAAAGTACTTCGCAAACGAAGACGAGTTTTTAGAATGTCTTGCATACTTTTGTTAGCGGAAGCATTATCCAAAGTAATGGAAAACAGTTTGTTATCAATTCCCCAATGTTCCAAGCAATCAAATACAACAGTTTTTTTATGCCATCTAGTTTTTTCTAGCATTGTTGTAATTTTATTATTTTTCATTCTCAAAACTCCCTTCCCTATTTATCCCTACAAAACTAACTTCAAAACAAATATCATCAACTTATACAAATAACTTCATACCCTTTTTCGTAATTTATTATATAAAAGTGATTTTTTTTGCACCACCAAACGAAATAGATTATCTAAAAATCGCTTTTCAGCAAACAGACCCAAACAAAAACATATTCTAATTATAACCGATTACCACAATAACTGATTATACAAAAATTGATTATTAGCATAATTTTTTTTTCAGCTTTCCCAAATACACTCTTACTAGTTAAACTTCTAAACAATATATTAATATATATTTTCTACACTTTCTGTTCAACTCTATTATACATTATTATGATCACATTAGTTGAAGAATATAGTTTTTTTTTTTTTTTGACCAAAGTTGCAGAATATAGGTGAAACAATATTTCAACAGCATAATCATATTTTAAGACATATTTTTATTATATTTTTAAAACGTGGATTTAGCCCCTCTTTAAAGTGATATTGTTTTTAAAGTGAGTAATTATGAATGTATTTATTCTTAAATTATTTAATGAATTCAGAATTTTTTTTTTAAACAAAAATTCAGATTTTTTTAAACTTTATCAAATCATGATATCATTACTTTTTTTAAAGACAGATTCACTTTAGATAAATTAAATTTTCGAAACACATAATATTTGAATATTCATTTACACTTACATAAATCTACTATGTCTATACTTGTTGTTCAAACTTATTTTCCCATAATTTTAATTTTTTCTAAAAACATTTATTGGTTTAAAACTTTAGAGGATACCTTTTTTTTTAATCTAAAATTTCGAACATACTTTACGATTGTGTTTAGATATTTAATAGTAGATAGAATAAAATTGAATGGAATACTAAAAAATTATAATTATTAGGATTTAATTAGTATGTATTATCCCTATAAAGATTTGTTGCTCATCAAAAAAGGAAATCCCTATAAAGATTTATACTATCAATAAATAATAAATTATTATATGTTTTAAAATTAACTCTTATCATAATTATCTTAAAAGTCATAAATAATATAATTTGTGAATATTTTTTTTGGTTACAAAGCAAAGAAAACCAAAGAAAAAAAAGAAAGACGAAACAGAAAAGCTAGTGCCTAATGAAAGTCACCCCCATAGCATCAGCTAACAAAGTAGTACTCATCTCTTTGTGAACCTCCTCAATCATAGTGAAGCTTGTGCCGTTCTTAGCTCCCAACTTCGCTAGGAAATCTGCAGCAAAATTGCCCTCTCTCAAAGTATGACGAACAGTACAATTCCAATCTCTTCCTAACATGCGCTTAATAGCTGCAATTTCGTTGCCAAACCTGTGGTGCACACTCAGATCATTGTTAACTAACTCCACCGCATGAACCGGGTCAGAATAACAAACCACTTGCCTGTATCCACTATCCCAACAAAGATGCAAGCCATGATAAATACCTAAGATCTCGGCATGCAAGATATAAGATGATGTGATACTACCATGAAAGCCATGCAAAAATGAGCCTACGTGGTCTCTCACCAATCCGCCAAATCCCGTTGGCCCAGAGTCAGTATACACACTCCCATCAACATTGAGAACAACCCACCCAATGCAAGGGGCAGTCCAAGCAATATACTTATCAGAACCTCTCACGCCAATGAGCATGTCAGCGTTGAAACCCTTAACCATATGAGAGTACAAAGCACGGAACTTGATGACCAGATAAAAAATGGAGTGTTTAATATTATCAAAGACACCCTTGTTTCTTGAGCACCACAACACCCAGATCAAAACCGCCACCCCCACTCCATGCTCCCGGATACTATCGTGAAGCCAACCCTTGAGGTCTGTGGTGTTAGTAGAAGGTAGTTTCACTTGACTAAGCCCCAGGTTCCACACTGCCTTCCCTTAGTACAGAGAAACAAGCAATGAACGACGGTCTCAGCTTCCTCCCCACACACCGGGCACAAGTCACTAGTGCTAACTCCTCTTCTCTTCAATTCAGACCTAGTAGGAAGAGAGTCATGATAAGCTTGCCACATGAAAAATTGGATGTTAGCAGACACTTTTAATTTCCAAATCCAAGTCCAACGGACACCATTCTCTATTTGTCTCTCCTGATTCATGAGCCATCTTACCCTTCCTTGCACGAGTAAATACCTGAAATTGCATGATTCCAAGTCCACACATCAGGCACACCTTCCTCAAGCCACGACCTTAGCTGATCAATTTTATTGCGGGTCTCACTAGGAATAGAAGTGTACAACAAAGGCCAGTTCCACTCACTCCCATTCCAAACATCCTTGACTCTCAGCTCAAGATCATGAATGTCCACATAAGCTACCTGGCTGCACAAGGGTGTTTTCATAGCCCACTTGGAGAACCAAAAACTAGAATTCCCATTACCTATCTTCATGCCAAAACCATCTTGCAATTCTTTGACAGCTTTCCTAACTGATTTCCAAGTGGGAGAGCCACTTGAGCCAGAAGCGCTAAAAATATCTCCACCCTTGATATACAAATCTTTCAACATGCTCACCCAAACCTTATCTGCTCCATCAATAATATCCCAAACGATTTTCCCCGGAAGAGCAGTGTTTTGATGTCTCGCAACTCTAATGCCTAGACCCCCATCTTTTTTAGGCCTAGTCATCTTTTTCCAGCTAACCATATGCATACCACTACCATTCATCCCTTTCCAAATGAATCTAGCCGCTGTTCTGTCCAAGTAATCGCAAATAGATTGGGGGTACCACTGAATTTGCATCCCATAGGAAGGCAAGGCATTTATCACTGCACTCACCAAGACAGTTCTCCCCGGCTTGTTAAGTAATCTACCTTTCCAAGAGGCAAGTTTGGATTCCACCCTATTAATGACATCTTCAAAATCCTGCTTGATAACTCTCCCCATAAACAATCTGAACCCCAAGTATTTCTCAAGGTTGGTTGTAAATTTAATGGAGGTAATCGCTGTAATCTTCTCCTTCTTCCTACTAGTCACCCCCTTGGAGGCCATAATAATAGACTTTTGAAGGCTAACTTTAAGCCCAGATACTTTGCAAAAATTTTCAAGCACACCATTAATTAGCCGAGCTTGGGACATCTTGGCCTTAGTGAAAAGAAGCACATCATCCGCAAAGAATAAGTGAGAGAAAGCCGGCCCATTTTTTGACACTTTAATAGGCAACCAGCTTCCCTCTCTAACTTCCTTAGAAATCATTTCACCAAGCCTCTCCATACAGAGAACAAACAAATAAGGTGAAAGCGGGTCTCCTTGACGAAGACCTCTCAGCGGCACAAAATTATCAGTCTTGCTCCCATTCCATAGAAGAGATATAGAAGAGGATGAAATACCATGCATAATCAAAGAAACAGTTACCTGAGGGAAACCAAATAATTCTAAGGTCTGTCTCAAGAATCTCCAGTCTACTCTATCATAGGCTTTTTCCAGGTCAAGCTTCAAAATCAAATCCCCCATCTTTCTCTTCTTCGTCCTCATGAAATGAACAACTTCTTGAAGAATTATTGCATTGTCTCTAGTGCTTCTTCCAGGAATAAAACTGCTCTGAAGAGGGCTAACAATCCTGCTCAAAATGGGCCGGAGTCTGTTGACCAGAACTTTAGATATAAGCTTATAAACCACGTTACATAAACTTATGGGTCTAAAGTCCTTAAAAGAACTAGGATGATCACACTTCTGGATTAACACAATAAGCGTATTAGTGACCCCCGACTCCAAGCTACCGCTCCCCACTGCTTGTTGGACAAAACGCCAAACATCATCCCCAATATCATTCCAAAACATTTTAAAAAAGATAGGTTGGAAACCATCCGGGCCAGGTGCTTTATAGGATTTCATACTCATGAGGGCCCTATACACCTCATCCTTGGTCACGACTCTAGTCAAGGAGGCTCTATCATCATCAGTTAGGCACATACTAGGGATACCATACACCTCACTTCCCACTGGCTCCCTGGAGCAAAAGAGATCTTTGAAATATTTAACAACTTCATTTTTTAGAATATTCTGATCAGTGCACCACACCCCATCCGAAATGTGAAGCCCATGAATTTTGTTTCTTTTCCTTCTAACCACTGCTTGGGCATGAAAGAAAGCCGTGTTTCTACTCCCCAGACGAATCCAATTTTCCCTGGATTTTTGGAACCACAAAGTATCTTCTTGGAATAGGACTGCTTCATACTCTTGAAGTAATTCTTTTTGAAGAATAAGAAGTCTTGCTGAGTCCACATCCTCCAGAGTTCTTTGAATCCCCTTCAACCTACCTTCCAGTTGCTTCTTTTTTGCAAATATATTTCCAAAATGCTCCTTATTAAATTTAATGGATTCTTCTTTCACCTCCCCCAATTGCCTCATAATATCATCCCTGTGCCTACACCAGGCATTATATACCACCCTCGGATACTCTTGATGAGTGCACCAAGCTGCCTGGAAACGGAAAAGACGGCCATCTCTAGGGGAGACTTGGTGACTACACCTTAGAAGGAGAGGGTTATGATCAGACTGTCTTTTAACAAGATGCTCCACAGAAGCTTCTTGGAACATAAGTCTCCACTCCACATCACAAACGCACCTGTCAAGCCTCTTGGAAACCAATCTCCCACCTCTACAAGGGCGCTGCCAAGTGAACCTAGATCCAAAGAAATCCACATCCATCAAGCCACAGTGTTCCAACATATCCCCAAATCTACCAGCTCTGGCCAACGAGAACACACCACCACGCTGCTCAGAGGGCAATAAAATTTCATTAAAATCGCCTATAAGAGACCAAGGATTTGCTATTTTGTCCCTAAGCTGCTTCAAATAATCCCACAGCTGGCACCTAACAAAGAAGATAGGACTAGCGTACACCCCACTACACACCCAAGCATGACTCCCAAAAGATATCTGGATACTCACGCACTGGGGCATATGGTCCACAACGGCACAACTGAATCTGCTTCTTTTGGAGAACAAAGCCCACACCCCACCTGAGTGACGTTGAGCTTCTTCCACCACCAAAGGCTCATAGTCCTCACGCTCCCAAAAAAGATTAGAGGAAGAGAAAGGAGTATGAGTCTCAAACAAAAAGACCAAATCCGGCTTAAACCTGTGAAGTAACTCACGCATGTGTCTATTACTATTACTATTGGCAAAGCCACGCACATTCCAGGAGATAACAGAGAAGTCTTTATGCACAGCCATAGGAAACTATGAGGGACAATCAAGACAAAACCCAGGCGAGACTAAGCGCTATCTCATAGCAGGTGTTTCTTCCACCACCTCATCCATGTCATCACCCTCTATCGAGTCATGAAACTGTTGACTTTCTCCCATAAAGCCTTCACTTATTGTAGCACCATGCATCTGCTTCGGATCGGGAGGCTCGGGTTCCTCCACAAACCTCAACCTATTGGGACCCACGACTTCAACGTTCATGGACGTTTTTTGTTAAGTCTCTAAAATGTCTGTGTGCATTTCTCTAAGTTTTGATGAAAACTAAACATTGGTTAATGATTTAATTAACCTACTTTGTGGTTGCTAACCTGTCTACTTAGTGTACAGATCAGAAGATTACAAAACTCACCTGTCTGTCTACCTAAGTATCAACCTGTCCGTTTAAGCCAAAAAGTCAACCTGTCTGCTGACTAGGATTGTTGACTATATGCAAACTGGTTTACAACCTGTCTCTACTCTACTCTTCAACTTGTCCAAGGTTCTTTGTTAAAGAACTCGAAGTACATGAAGCTTTTGCAAGCTGTCCCCTCATGAAGAATACTCTGAGAACTCTCTCTCACGCTTATCAAGAAACTCAGAAGTGCTCTCTCTCAAGCAACCTAGGAAGTCAGAGATAAACTTCCAGTTAAAGAATGTTTCCAACATGCTTTATTCCCTAGTACTTTCAGTCATTATACAGAAAGGGAAATGTACTCTGCAAAAGTACAAAAGCACTCTGCACAACTGAGTTAATTTCTACACGATGCATAAAGCTATTATCCTTCATGTTAGAGTACAACCAACGTCTCCATTGCATTAATGGCTGCCTAGAACGACTATATTGCATTTAATAAAGCTCTGCTTGAAGCCATCGTTGCAAGGAATGTCTCTAACGGATATTAAATGTTTGAAGACTATAAATACAGAAGTCATTGAAGATGAACACATCAGAGTTTACAAAGCATTAAAGAGCCATTACTCTGTTCATTTATTTACTTTGTATTCTTCAATCATTTGAAGTTATTACGCAGACTTTCCTAAGCTTTACATTTAAACCACTCTCTGAGTGTTAGTGAAAGATCTGTCTGTCTGTAAGTGTATTTATTACAAACCAAACTCTCAAACAAATCTGAGTGAGCCTGAAGAGGCTAGGTGTGCAAAGAATACTTGTGTTGGAGCCTGAAGAGGCTAGGTGTGCAAACAATACTTGGAGTCTGTAACCTGATCAGTTATAGTGGATAAATCTTGGTGCTGCCAAGGACTGGACGTAGCTCTTTGTGTTAAAGAGTGAACCAGGATAAATCTCTGTGTTAATCTCTCTTCCCTTAATCTCTTTAGT
This sequence comes from Echinosophora koreensis, assembly GCA_035048595.1. Taxonomy (NCBI): domain Eukaryota; kingdom Viridiplantae; phylum Streptophyta; class Magnoliopsida; order Fabales; family Fabaceae; genus Echinosophora; species Echinosophora koreensis. Next base: position 15,544,520 of record JAPCYP010000003.1, on the reverse strand, counting down.
TGTTTTGATTATATATCATCTGCTTTCTAACTAAGGGGTTAAAACTGTTTTTATCAAGACTGTTTTACATCTATACGTGTGTTGTTTTCTGAGAAAACTAACCTTTTTACACCCGTCTGTGCTTAGCTTCTGCATGCAAAATTTTTTTAACTTTATTTTAATTTCTGATAAACACAATTCAACCCCCCTTCTCGTGTTTATAGTTGTCTATTTCATTTTTATCCCATATCCTTTGTCCATGGTCTTCATGAAACCCTTTCCTGATGACTCTCCCACTTGCAGCTTTGTGCCGTCCTTAGTTTTGGCCTCTGGAACCCTCCATTGCCATAGCGGTGATTGCTTATCGTTTTTGGCAGGTTTAGTACCCGTAGGTTGTTTCCCTTTTTCCTGGCCAATACCATCTAGACCCCTCTTACTTTCATTACGCTGTCTCTTATTCTTCCTCCATAATTTCGGTGTTTCACGATACTCAGCACCTGGGACAAATTTGTCAAGATTCTCTGCATTATGCATGGTCCCCACCGAATTAAAAACATCAAATCTGTTGCTATCTTTATTCTTATCCTTTTTTCTAAAATCACGGTTCTCATTAACACTTTTATTCCATCCAAAAACTTGTTGCTTCTGTTTCGGATTTCTCCTTACATTTCTCGCTGACAGCCACTCTCCATGCAGCTCCAAAGGTGCATGATTCTCGCTACCGTGGTCAATGCCAACAGTCACGTTAGGGTTAGGGTTTAGCTTACCTTCTCCACCTGTAGCCGAGCCACCGTCAACAGCCTCCCCCCTGGTTTCTACTCCACTTTTTCTTCCAGTTTGGAACAGTTTCTTACCAAGTGTCCATACATTCCACACTTAGAGCAAAGAAGTTGAAGCCCTTCGTACTCCACCTTAAACCAATGCCCCCTGAACCATAATCTGCCTATCAATGGCTGATCAAGCGAATTTCAACGCAGACTCTTGCATATTTACCTCGAGCTGCATCAACTGTCTTCATGTCGACCCGAATAGGAGTGCCTACTGCCGAGGCAAGGGCAAGAAGAACACTCTCATCATAATACTCCATCCCCAAACTACGGAATCTTATCCATACAACTGTTTTATCAATCTTTACCTCCGAAGCAATAAAGTCTGGCTTCCAAGGCTGCACTGACAAACACTGGTCAAAAATCATCCATGGTCCACCTCCCATCACCTTCTCTCTGTCCATCTCAAGATCAAACTTGATCATGAAAAAACCAAAGGCAATATCTACCATCTCAAACCCACCAGTCAGTCTCCAGATGCCATTTAAGCGTTCCCTCAGCGTGACATATCCCAGGGCCTTCCTTAGAGGCTTCACAATAATCGCATCTTTCCACGGCTTACGCAATTCCTCCACCACATTGTCATCAATATAACACCGGGGCCTTAGCCTGTCTCCTCCCTCCAAATCAATTTTAAAAAGTTTCTTCTCCACTAGGTCAATAGTTTCCCTACGTGGTAATGGCTCCTGTGCACCAAGAAGTTTATCACGAAAGGATAGTTTCGGAACGTGTTTTTGACCCTGCACTCCCTTCCCATCAGGTGGTTTGGGAGGAACATGATCATGGTCTCTCTCAGTCTCTCCAGTTTCTACCTCCATTCAGTCTCCAGTACTGTAGTTTAACTATTTAAAATTATATGTTAATTCTTTTGCCTTGACAAAACAACTATTATATTAATTTTTTTCTTGTGAATAGTTGACATTATAAAAAACTTTACATCAAAATTATAATATAATAAGTAGGCATGACAAGGAGACTCGAACTCGTAGGTACCCATCTGAACCCGCACCAACATTGACGGGGAAAACTCACTTTGATTATAGATGGGGCGGGGACGGGGATAGTGATATCCGCCCCGCACAACCCCGAACCCGCCGCGTTGTTTACATAATTACAATAATACCTTCATATAGAGGGAATTGAATTTTGTTTAGTTGAAAGGTTTCATTCTGTATAAAGGGGTAGTTTTTTTTTAAAAAAATTATATGAAACATTTGATTGTGCTTTTATTCTGGTGTTTTATACTATAAGTTTTATTTGAAACACAACGAAGTGCTTCTAAAGCAATGAAGTGCTTCTAAAGCACTAGTTTCTTTTTGAATTTATAGTTGAAAGAAAACTAAATTCTAATTTCTTGTTGATTGTTTTAATCCTTTGAGGGTTTTATTTGTTTATTTTGTGGAAGTGCAATTTTGAGTTGTTAATTTCAATTAAAACAAAATAATTTTTAAATTTGGCTACTCATTGACGGGGGTGGAGGCGGGGAAACCCGACCCTCCCACTTGGGGTGGGGATGAAGATTTTATTTTCCATCTATGACGAGGAGCAGGGCGGGGTCGGGAATGCAAAACCCAACCCTGTCCTGCCTCGTTGCCAACCCTACTAATAATAAGTACTCCCTCCGGACTAATTTATAAGCAAAACTAACTAACTTCACACTGATGAAGGAAGTTAATTAATTTTGTTTAATTGTCTTGATTTATGTAAAAAAAAAAGTTACAATTACTAAACTACTCTTTGATTGTCTTGGGAGTGTGCAATGCTCTTGGAAAAGTAAAAGGAGAATTGATTGGATTGGTTGATTGTCTTGACTTTTGGAACACTGATATTAAATAGAGTTGAATTAGTTGATTTTTTTTTTTTATATTTGAGTCCATAAAAAATATGTACTTTTTTAGCTTATAATTGAGTAAAGAGGTAGTACTAAACAGAACGATCCATTCCAACAATTCCATTCAATATTATCCGATTTAAAAAGAAGAGTAAATTACACTAACCTCCCTTGAGTTTTGATGAAATGACAACCAGTCCCATTTTTGAGTAAAAATATTACTCCACCCTATTGGACCCCTTGACTAACAGGAGAGTTAAACTATGGTTAGCTTAAAAAAAAAGTTACACTCCATCACATCTAAGTTTTTTTAAAAAAAAAAAAAAAAATAACAGCAAGCCTCAAACTTGACCATAAGTTACACTTGACCCCATTTTTTTAGTGTTGACTAACTATTGACTTAACATTGTCAAGTTACTTGAAAATGAATATTATTTAGGATTTTTCTAACATGTGCAACCTTGCACATGTTAAAGAAGCATAAAATAGAAATGTTGTACTGAAAAGAGTGACTTTTTAATTTTCAAGGAATTGAATACATTACTTTCAATACAATATTTCTACTTTTGGTTTCTTAACATGTGCAATTTTGTACAGGTTAGAAAAATCGTATTATTTATAAAAAGTTATTCAATATTTATATACTTATTGCGTAAAAAAAAACAGGTTATATACTTTAAAAAAAGGTTTTAAAGATTAATCTTATGCTTTCTTGTTTCCAAAATCAAGTTGTTGTCTTTAATTTTAATTTGAAAATTTTATAAAAAGAATATAATTATTTTAAGTATTTTATTTTCCAGTTCATTGTATATTCATTCTACTCAAACAAATATTATTTAGTATACACGTGGATATAAACCGTGTATTAATAATGTGAGAAATGATTTCTTAATTATACTTTTGTTTTTTAGTCATTTAGCTCAATCACATCTAAATAAATGTCATGTTTTCAATTATTTTATCTGTAGTGGATATGAATTAATATAATAAATCTTTTTTTATAAATATTTAAAAATGTTGTTTAAACAAGTATATTTGAATATAAGACTGAATATAAACTTGTATAAATATAATATACAAATCAAATAAATATAATTTGACAAATGCTATAATTTTATGATATATATATATATATATATAATATAATATAATATAAAAAGTAAGGAAAATGCTAACGAGAGCACTCGTTAAGGAATCAAAAGAAGAAAGTTTTCATTGGGAATTAGTGTATTTAATGCTTAGAAAAGTGAAATACTTCATTTTTCAATGTATAAACTTAATTTTTATGGGTTCCTTAACGAGTGTACTTGGATACTCGTTAGCATGACCCAAAAGGTAATTAATGTATTCTATGTTCATTATATGTAACAAAAATATATAGTACTCTTGTTAATTCTATTTATTTATTTACTTTGAGCCTATAACTTATTTGATTCATACTAAAGTTCCTACTTCAAATTATTTTGTTTATGAATGACATATAATATTTATACATGATTATGAAGTTTATCTTATTATGCATAGACAAAATATTTGAAGTAGAAACTTTGATAAAAATCAACTAAATCTTAAAACCACTAAAATAAATAAATAGATTAAACAAAATTATTACAATTTTTATACATAATGAACATAATATATATTAATTAGTTGTTAAATTAAAATAAATATATATAAATCATAAAATTATTCATAACATATGTCAAATCATATTCAATTTGTTTAATTTGTGTATAGTAACTAGAGTGTATACTAAATAATATTTTTTTTGAGTAAAATAAATATATAATGAATTTAAAAATAAAATTCTTAAAAGAATTATACTCCTTTTATAATATTTATAAATTAAATATTTTATTTTTAAAATTAAAAACAACAACTTTATTTTGGAAATAAGAAAGCATAAGATTTATTTTAAAAAAACATTTTTTATGTATATAAATATTAAATAACTTATTACAAATAATTTTCATTTTTAATTAACGTGATAATGTTAAGTCACTAGTCAATCAACACTAAAAAATGGGGTCAAGTATAATATATGGTCAAATTTAGGGTTTGTCATTATTTTAAAAAAACTTAAAGGTAATGGAGTGTAATTTACTTTTTTTTTAAGCTAATCATAGTTAAATTTAAGGAATATTCTGTTAGTATAATTTAATTCCTACATTAGTCAAAGGGTTAAATAGGATGGAGTGTTATTTTTACTAAAAAATGGAGTTGATTATCATTTCATCAAAATTCAAGGAGGATAAATACAATTTACTCTAAAAAGAATAATCCTTTTAAGTAGGAACAAGGTTAGGAGGAAAGGCATACGAAATTTATTGGACAAACAAAATGAGAAAAAGACAAAAAAGATACCGAAAGAAGAAGTGTTGTCTGGTAGTAAAAAAAGCATTTTGGATTTTGTACCCAAAAAAAAAAAAAGCATTTTGGATTTTAAAATGATTCGAAGATTTTTTTTATTTATCATCATCATCTCTCCAAAAAGTTGAAAGTCCAAACATAAGATAACCCGAAAGAAAAGAAGAGCTCCTGCTGCTGCTGGTGTATAAGCAGTGGCGATGGGGAGTGAATCCGATGATGAGCCTCTAACGCCGGCGGGGAGGCTGTTTCTGCAGCCACAGATGAACCAAATAATCCACTGTGTGGTTGGGCTGAAGAACCCCATCGACATAGAGTCGGTTAGGGAGGAAATCGGGAAGTCGAGCATGCTCCAACACCCGAGGTTCACAAGCCTCATGGTCCGTGACCATCGGGGCGTTGAGCACTGGCGCCCCACCCAAGTCGACATCGACCGCCACATCGTTATCATCGACCAACCACTCTCAGACATCAACCACTACCTCGCCGATCTATCCACACACGGTAGCGGCCTTAGCATGGACAAACCCTTGTGGGAAATCCATCTCGTCAGGGTCCACAACTGCATCATATTTCGAATTCATCACTCCCTCGGCGACGGGATTTCCTTGATGTCCATGCTCCTCGGCAGCTGCAGGAAGGTCAGCGATCCACAAGCTCTGCCCACCATACCCTCTCTCCATCGAACTAAATCCAACAAGGATCCCGTCAATCTTCTCGTTACCCTATGCTTTTGTTTCCTCTTCGCCATCCAGTTTATCCTCAGGTGTTTGTGGGTTCGTGACCGCAAAATCGCCATCACCGGCGGCGCTGGGGTTGAGCTTTGGCCCAGGGAGTTGGCTACTGCCTCCTTTTCCTTGAAACACATGAACACCGTCAAGAATGCTGTTCACAATGCTGTAAGTAAAATCATTCCTCCTTTCTTACTTATTTCCCTTCATACAAAATACACGGTGTGATTTCTTGCAAGTTGCAATTAAACTGACGGTGGACACAAATAAGAATTTATATATTATATATATATATTATTACTATTAGTACTAGCCAATAAAAAAAATTTGAAGAGTAACCAAAAAAGAAAGGAAACGAAGAGTGCGCTAACTTTCCATTTCTACGTGAAGAGTTTGAAAAGCAACTCTGGTTTCGATTAGTAATGATATTTGGAAACCGTATACATATAATGTTCAACACTGATTTCATCGTGGTTATGTCTAAGTCTGAGGAAAAATAGAAAACTCAACATTAGATTTAAATGACTTTCTTTTGCATTGATTTTGGTTTATGTCTCTCATGATTTTGTTTTTTTTTATTTTTTTGTATCAATAAATTATGATGACATAAGATCACATTGCTTTAAAAAAAAAAAAAACTCTTCAACACTTATTTATTGTTTTTTTCTCTCTCATCATGTATTTTATCATATCACATGGCTTTCAAAGTGAAACAAACTTAAGGAAAACAATGGAGGATTTATTAGAAGGATATATGATAACTTACACACTTTTGTATTTGTATAAAAAATAAAATTTTCGACATCACAATTCACATACTTTTCCTTACACTTAATTGCTTTAAAACCGTTAAGACTTTCGTTAAAAAAAAAGAAAAAAGAAAAAAGAGGTTGAGACTTTTGCTTTGTAAACAACCAAATAGATGATAAATGATTAAGATTTAAATATAAAATGAGGATTTTGATTCCCTTCTGTTTACATAAAATAGGATTCTCTCCTATTGGAGAGAGAAAGAAACAAGATTTTGTAACTAGCAGGACCTATAACTAATTATGGTAGGTCCATATATATATATTAAAAGATATGTCTATATCTCTCTAACATGACCATCATATTATAGGAGATGATTAAATTCCATAAAATTGTTGTGGTAAAAAGCAGGAAGATGTTATTTATTTTAATAAAATATGAATATAGAGAGAGATTATTTTATAGTATAAAAGGTTTAATACAAATAAAGTAGGGCGGCAAAGGGGGCCGGCCCGCCCCACACCGCCACACCACGAACCCGCTATTAAGCGGGGCGGGGCGGGTTGACTCGCCATCTAGAGTAGGGTTGAGCACCACAACCCACCTCCTTTTTGGTGGGTTGGCGGGCCAAGGAGGGAAATGTAATAAATATGTTGTGGGTTGGCGGGTTGACACGTTAAAAAGTATACCATTATTAAAAAAAAAAAAATGCTAGATAAATAAATAATGCAATAATAATGTATCCTTAAATCGGTGATATCACTTTTGCAACATCAGATATTTAACATGAATCATATTAGGATAAAAAAAAAAAAATCAAGATTACTCATTTAAAATTTAAATCATGTACCATTGAAGTCATATCATATTGTCATTTTATATTGTATCAATGAGTGAAACTCTTCGTATGCTATCTACTAGTAGCTTCGTTACGAATTAGGGACATGCACTCACTGAGATGAGATAGCAAAATTAGAAAATAGAAAAGCTAGTAATTTATTTTGTTTAAAAACCAAACGGGTTGGCGGGTCAACCCGCCTCGACCCGCGTTTAATCCATATTTTTAGTGGGTTGGGCGGGGCGAGTCAAAGTGGGTTGATGGGTTAGGGACCTCAACCCAACCCGCCAAAAAGGTGGGTTAAACGGGTCAACCTGGCGGGCCCAACCCACTTTGTCACCCCCTAAAATAAACTCCTTTATTTATTTTGTTAATTCCCTTATGATGCCTGTCATGTGTGGAAGAATTTTCAAATTGGTAGCTTTTAGAAATGTCAAATATCAGATTTCCTGGTGACATGATCAAACCCCAAATGACATGATGCCTAAAGAACATTGCTCACGTGAAGGTTTATTGGTACGTTTGCGTTTCAATAGGCCTTAATTTCAGTCTTATGGGCACCTAAAAGCACTGTTATGTAGTAAAATATGGCTTCTACAGAATATAAATAGCGTATAATAGTTAGACAACAACCCCAATCTACTTATGAGCAGGGACTTGCGCTTTTAACTATGCAAATTTTGAGGAGTGTATGTAATGTTTATGACATCTATTTTAAGTAGAATGCCAAAAAGTAAAACGTTGGTTAAGGAATAAAAAAATAAATCTTTCCTTAGAAAAATATTGCATTCAATATTTGAAGGAGAGTTTTATTTAGTTTTTCAATAAACACTTGTTTTTATTGGATTTTTTAACCATTGTCCGTAGAACGAAGTTATTTCATAGGTTTGTCTTAGATATGTTTTGTTGGTTTCACCATTGGAGCAATTTGACGTGGATGCCAACAATTGCTTATAGAAGCAATCAATTATTATATAAGAATCACTAATAAAAAAAGAGAGATAAAAATAATAATGTTAAATAAATATTAGTATCAAATGAAAATAAAGAATAAATATTTTAAATTTAAATAAAAATAAATATAAATCAAGATGTGAGGTAATTTGTGGGACCCATTTGATGATTTTTTTAGAGTTGTATTATTGGAGTGTATGTTGCAAAAAGTAATATAAAGTAAAAAGTGATGAATGGCATAGTAAGGTATATAAAAAGAGAAGGAAAGCAACTTTAGTGGGTTGCACAATTATCGATGCTTTTATGACATTGGTTAGAAATCCCTATTTTTTTAACAGGTCTTGCCAACCAGCACCCTAAGGGCATTACTGCCGCATTGATTAAGGAATATAAAAGAAGCAATTTTTTTATATAAAAAGACTAACTATATCGTTTTTAAAAACAATGAATACATCATTTTCGATGGAATCGAACGGGCTTCAATTTCTGTCTCTTCAGATGTTATGTTTGAAGTAGGACATCCCAGTTAACATGCTTTGATCCAACTCGATAATTAGCAGTCATCACCTGTTACGTAGGTCTTGCTAACATGCCCTGGTGATATTGTGATCAACATTCGATTTTGATTATATAAAATCGAAGACAAGATACAACCTTTTATTGGAAAAGGTTGCAATGCAGTGTGGCCTTAATAATATGCATTGTTTGGCTCAATGTGACATTTATGCTGTAACTTTCAGTTAAATACAACAAGGAAAGTTGACTAGATAGATACTCTTAGGGGGTGAAGGAATCCCTTTCTTCTTCACTGGTTTGCAAACATTTCATCACCCACGGTAATATGATTATGCACGGGGCCCTGTGAACATACTGATATAATGTTTGAGTACTTATCTCAGTCCTTGTGGTGGTTAATTTTTGATATTCTGCAGACCATAAATGACGTTCTATTTGCAGTTATATCATCTGGGATATCAAGATACCTGGACTTTCGAGCACCTAATGGTAAAAGTCATTTGTATAAACCACTATTTTCCACGCAAGACTAATTAAACAATTCTTTGATTTCTTTCCTATTAGGGCTGCGAGACGGACTTCAGCTAACAGGGCTAGCTATGGTTAATTTAAGAAAACAGCCAGGATTGCAGGTCTACTCACCCCATAGTTACTTTCCTTGTCTGCCTGCTTTTATTTATTATTCAAGTTGTGCTTAGAATATACTATTGAGGTTGGATAAATATGACTAATACTGATCAGGAACTATCCAATTTGATGAAAAGCAATTCGGGAGCAAGCTGGGGTAACAAATTTGGTATGATTCTCCTGCCTATATATTATCATAGAAACAACGGTTCAGATCCTCTAGAATATCTGAAGAGAGCTAAAGCAATGATTGACAGAAAGAAACAATCTTTGGAGGCCTATTTCTCATACAAAATTGGAGATATTATAATGTCGACTCTTGGTCCAAAGGTGCGTTTCTACCACTTATTTAGTACCCCTCATCTAGGTGAAGTACAAAATTTCAACTATCGTTAATATCCTGCAAACACAATGCTATTGTTTCAATATTGCAGTTTGCTAGCTTGCTAAATTACCGGATTCTCTGTAACACAACCTTTACAATCTCAAATGTGGTTGGCCCACAAGAGGAAATTATGATTGGGCGCAATCCTGTAACGTTCTTAAGGGCAAATAATTCTGCCTTGCCTCATGTACAGCCCCTAAACTCTGATTTTCCTTGCAGCATTTCTAACTTGGAGTATAATAGTTGGTGTATAAAATTAATGTTGATTGTCGGCGGTTGGTATTGATGCAGGCACTTGTTTTGAATATGGTGAGCTATGCTGGAAAGGCAGACATGCAAATTCAGGTGGCCAAAGACATCATTCCCGATCCAGACTTTCTTGCAAAGTGCTTCGAAGATGCATTGCTTGAAATGAAGGAGCGGGTTACTGCCAAAATCTAACATTTGGAGAAATTGTGCTTGTTTCAATGTGTGACAACGAATATTGAGATACATGTGATCACGGGCAAAGAATTATTTACTTTCTTATATGTTATAAATGGACAGATTTGTGAACCATCCATCTCCCTCTTACCATTAATAGCTTATGTGACCAATTAAAATTTGAAAATAGTTCTATGCGGCCGAAGACTCTAAAACTAAGTTTACTTCTACAATGAGAAAATATGTTTGTATCTGCTTCTGATTTGAGGTCCAACCATTAGTAATAGTATTTCTTGAAAAATGGAAACTCATGGATCATGATGGCTGGATTTAGGTTAGGCAACGTTAATACAATGCTCTTAATTTACTATATATTATTTATGATATATTGGAGGAACGAGGTCCCATTATTAAATAATTTTGGTTCTTTTGAAATCTTAACATATTTTTATTACAATATACCCAACATCGACTGTTTAAAGCATCTTTTGTGATAATAAAAAAAAGAAACTGTTTAAAGCATCTGGCTCTCAATTCCGAATTCTAATCAAATTCAAATTCTTTATCCTGATTTTCTGTTATCAATCTTATGTTTTCAACAAAAGTTGAGAGCGAAGGTTTGAGTAAGCAAATTAGCAAAGCATGTTACACCAAAATCTACCGACTCTCTGAATCCAAATATGATAGGAAGGATAACACAAGCTGCTGTGTTTAAATTTGTCCGCAATAGCATTCTTGTTTGAGGTTCTGTTTTCCTTTTCTCAGTCATGATTCCTATTGCTCTATGGTGGTGGTTGCTTGGATGACTCTCTGTAATATCCGTCAATTTTAAATATCATGAAAATATTTAAAATAATACTTTTTATTTTAAATTAGATTTTTTTTTTGTGCATTAATGAATTATATAAGGTTTTATAAAATAATTAGTGTAGTTCATAATCTAATAACCGTTAATAATTAAATTAATTACATTAATGATTTAATGAAATATTTTGGGCTTTCTCCCATGTCACCCTTAGGCCCAAAGGCATTGAGTTCTAATTTCAAACTTAAAAGGGAGCCCATCCTCTTCCCCTTTCGTTTGTCAAAATTATGAAACCCTAGACTAGAGAGAAAGTGAGAGAGAGGTGATTGAAGAAGATGACTAATGAGTAGAGCTTGATGTGCTTCATCATCATTCTCCTTGCTCTTTTCCTTTTGTTAGCTTTAAGGATTCAAGCACTCCAAAGTCAAGGTGAGGGATTTATGTGTTTATGCTTGATTTTGCTTTGGTAATGATATGTGTATATGCCTTGTTCATCCTTTTGTAAAGTGAGAGTATAGATTCCAAGTTTTCTTTATGAGATTTGTGTGTTTTTATGGGTAAATTTCGTGGGTCTTGTTAGGAGTTTTGATAAAGGGATGATATTGATGAAATATTGATTTTGAGTTGATTTGATGAATCTCTTTTCATGAAAATCTTTTGATTAAGGTTTATAATGTTGAATCCATGATGTATTCTTTGTGTTTGATACATTTGGGTTGTTATAAATGGTATTGATGTCTGAGTTTGGAAGAAAAAATAGTCAAAAATGGAGAAATTGCAGAAACAGGGGTTGCTGTCTCGTGACCGGCGCTCAGCACAGGAAACCAGGCGCTCAGTGCCAGGCCACAGAACAGGCCTTCTGAAATTAAAATGTGCATACCTTTTTCATTTGTTATCCGTTTTAGGTAAATGACCACTTGTTGGAAAGCTCTCTGAGTCTACTTTATTATCAAACCAGTTACAAATTAAAATATAAAGTATTTAAAAGTTATGATAAAAATGGTGATCAAGGGTCAGAATATGATATTTAAAAGAATGATGGTTATCATAGTTTATGATGATTACACTCTTTTATTTCTTTTTAAAACAAGTCTTTTGGATATTTTGAAGTATCTTAGAACCTTTTTGTATACATTAATGTATGTATTGGATTATGAGGTATTTATAGGTGAATTGATGTACATATATGATGATGATGATGAGAAGTTACTAGTATAGTATTTGTTATGAGATTAAGATATTCAATTGTACATGAGATTTGAAAGTATATTTAGTAATGATGATTGAGGTATGCGGTTGAAATTTATGGAAAGTACTTGAAAAGAGTCACTTAGTGGAATGGATTATCAAAGAATGGTTATGAATCTTTGGGTAGGCCAACCTGGGAGCGAGAGGCTCTGGTATATAAATATCACTGCCGGGGATGAGGGGACCTTGTTAGATACCCCGGGCGTTGAGGAGGGATGTTGATGTTTGCCGGAGGTTGTGGTATCTCCGGGATATGAAATTAAAACCGTCGGGGCGGGGGACCTTGAGTTAACAACCCCAAGTGGACTCAAAGATTCGATGTATATGATATCATATGTATCCCCTTATGAGCGGGATAGGAATTATAAGAAAAGAAAGTAGTGCAAGCCATTCCACAGGTACTCTCTTGAGGGACAAGATGTCCATACAATATTTGTTAGTTTATGAGATCTTTTGTTTATGTATAGACATTTGGGATATGTAGATTGAACATAATTATCTATTTGTTTGATCTAATGCTTGCTTAAGTGTGTGACTTTATTTCACCTTGGACTTTGTGTGATTGCATGTGTTTGGGGGAAACTCCCTCACTAAGTCAGTGGACTCACCCCACGTTTAATATGTCAGATGCAGGTATCTACAAAGCCACCAAAAGCCTTGGATGCCATGTGGAAGACTTTTAATGGGTTGCTACCGATAGTTTAAGAGTATTTAGTTTTTAACAGGACTTTGTAATTTGTGTTGTTTTAGTTACTTTGATGTATTATATTCATTATGTTGTAATTAATGAATGTAATCGTTTTCTTTGGATGAAAAGAATTTTTGTATGCTTGTAAGGCTGTGAAGGGGAAAGAGAGACTTTCCTTTTCGGCCGGTCATGGCTACGAAATTTGGGTCATGACACTCTCCTTGACTTAAACCCGAGCCTAAATACTTGTATCGACTTCACTTGGACTAGCGCTTCCCAATGTTATTCCTTGTGTTCCTATAACTCTCCTTCCTTCTTTTATTGTTTAGTTTATTGGAAAACTAATTTACAAACACAATATAGGATCTATTCTACCGAGAGTTGCTCTGTTGGGCTCGTTTTAGTCCAAAGATCACAACAACTCAAGATTTATAGTGAAAAGAATAAATTACTTTGTGTCGTACCATAAAATTGAATTCCAAACCTTGTTAAATTACAAAGTAGAAGAGAGGAGCGGGGAAGAGAAAAGAGCCATTGTGTATTTCAATAGACATGCGTGTCAATTTGGTCCCCGTGTCAAACTGGTCCCTGAAATTAGTGTTTAATGTGACCATCTGACGTGAACCGTGACATGGAAGCCACATGGGCACTTAACGTGCCACCTCAGCATCGTTAACGGCGTCAGTCAACTAGGGTTAACAGAGGGACTAACTTGATTAACGTTTTACAGTTTCGGGGATCTTTTAGGAATTTTGTTAATTTCAGGGACCAAGTTGATACGACCTTACAGTTTCAGGTACCAAATTGACTATTTACTTGTTATAATTTTATGTTGGATGACATGCCCATTTGGTATTTAACACAAAATAATAAAATATCAACATTTCAAGTTATTTTGGTGCTTACTATCTCAATAGATCTAAACTATATTATACTTTAGCATAACAAAAAACTATATTATAGTTGGGAGTGATAAAGAGAGATTTATCTTAAAATATTTATAATTATAAAGAATCATTTAAAAAAGGGGGGGGGGGGGGGGGGGGCAAAATTTGTGCCCTGGCCTTTTAACTTAATTTCCTTTTCAACTTGGTTCCTTGATTTTTTTGTTTTTTTGTTTGGTGACAAATAAGTCCCTTGAGTTTACTTTCTTTACTAACGTTAGCCTCAACGTTAGATTCCACCCACTTCCGTTAGTAATGTCCTATGTGACCGTTAACTAGCGGTGACTGGGAATCTAAATTGAAAAGAATAAAATAATTAATTAATTAATAAATGAAAAGGAAACATGATTAGAGTCTCGAAAAGACTTGGTTTCAGAAAATGAAGTGGAAGAAGGGAGTTCTGGGTTCGATGTTAACAGCTGGGTTTCTCCAAGGGAAGTGAGGATTGCTATATGCTATGCCACACAATCACATCGGACCCTATTTGCCAAGCCATACAATCAACACATCGATCCCTTTCTCACTCATCTTCAGTTTCACTTACCCATCATTTTCGGTCCCTTTCTCTCATTTTCAGTCCTTCACTAATCTCATCTTATCTCATCTCCATCAACTCATTTCCCTAAACTCTCCCTTTCTTTTGGTCTGTGAGAGAATCACTCATCTCCATCGATCTCCATTTCTACTCGAATTGCCGACGGTGCATGAATGGAGAATGCAAGGCAGAAGCTGGTTTCCGACGGCGCGACGACAGAGTCTCCAACGCCGACAGGATGGGTTCTGGATATACTGGATTTTGGATCAGATAGGTTTTGGATCTGCCTGGTTCTGGGTTTTTTTCCCCTTTTCCGATCTCCATTTTATGGTTTACGGGTGGTGGGTTCTTGTTTTTGCTTTACATGTTTTTTTAAGAATATGTTCTAATTTTTACTAATATACATGTTGTCTTCTTCTTCTTCTTCTTCTTACAACAAAAGCATATTTTATTCATATGGAACTGTATCTTAGATAAGGAACTCACTTTAAATTTAAGGAACCCAACATGCCAACTAGATGTGCTCCAATAGGGGAAAAGATTAAGGAACCGTTACTTAGCTTATGAAACCCAATATGACACCCCCATCGGAGATGTTCTAAGATAGTATTAGGAATCAAAATTAAGTATTATGAATCAAAAATAAAATCAGGAACAAGCGTAGGAAAGGAATTTACTTTAGATCATTAAAAACAATAAGGAAAAAGAGAGAAAAACAAACCAGTAGCTTAATTTTTAAAAGAACAATGATATATTGGAAAAGAAAAATAGAAACTCCCATTGAAAAATGATATATTCAATGCATTAAAAATTAAAAAGTTGTAATAGGGATGGCAATGGATCGAGTATGGATCCTTCCCCATATCCCCTTTTAAAAATACCCGGATCCGGACAAGGGATGTAAATTTTACCCGTACCCTCGGATATCCATGGATAATATATGCAACGGGTAGAAAATGGATACCTTAATATGTATCCATGGATAAATAAAATGGATATTTTCTCTACCCGCTTATTAATGGGGTGGGGACGGATATTGTAGTATCCATACCTGTGGGTACCCGCTATGTAACAGCCTGTTTTTAATTACGCTGTTTTAACAGTAAAAATATATTTATTTTTATTTTTATTTGAGACTTAGGAAATGATTTTGGAGAAAACAAAATCATATCTAGAACTTACTCTATGGTAGGAGGCTATGGTTAAAATTTGGGTTTAAAACTCAGACGAAAACCGGTCTGCATTTTTTTAACTGACAGTATAATTTTATACTGTTAGAAAACCCTAATTTGACTCGAAAAATGAAATTTGTAGATTTTTTATATTTTGTCCGTGAGGAAGTCTACTTTCCAAATTTCTAATCAGAAATAAAAAATTATGTGTATTCGGGCGAATTTTGGCGAAAATTCATCAGTCGGTGTTTTCACTGATAGTAAGATTTTAACGATCAGAAAACCTAATTTTGACTCGTGAACGAAGCAAAGTAGATTTTTATCACGTTTCCAACAAGATAGGATATCTTGAAATTTTTGTAAAAAAATAAGATATTAGACGATTCTCGGGCTTTTTAGGTCGTTAATCGGGTAATCGACGGAGCCGGGAGCAAATAATAGAAAAATATCTAGATATTTAGTAAAATAAATATCTAGATATTTAATTGAAAATATCTAGATATTTAATGACAATATCTAGATATTTATTGGAAAATATCTAGATATTTAGTTTAACTTAACCATGATTAACCTAAACCTAACTTAGTTAAAGCCAACCTCCTATCTATAAATACCCTCCTCCCCCCACACCAAAACCTCACCCCTCCCCTCTCTTCCTTCATTTTTCTTCTTCAACTTCTCTTCACTTTTCTTCATTCTTGTTCTTCATTTCTTCAAGTGTTCATCATTCACCAAGAACACCAAGAACACCTTCACTCTTGTTCTTCATTTCTCCAAGAACACCAAGAACACCATATCGGAGTTGTGAAGAACTTCATTAATTCCTTTCATTTCTTCAAGCTTCAAGAGGTAAAACCTCTTCTCCTTAATCATCTAAGTCTTTTCCTTCATTTATTTTGTAAGATCAAGCCATGATTATCAAGTTTTCATAAATTTTCATTCCTAGATCTAGAACTTCAAATAATTCTAGAAAATTGTAGAAAAATCATAAAAATGTGAAACCAATTTCTATGATCTAGTTATGATCTCTACTTTCATTATCCAAGAGCTTAAAGAAATTTTCTAACCTATTTTGTTTATATTTGAGGCCGAAATCCTACCCTAAGTGGTTGGATGATTTTTATTCCATATTTTCAACTTATAGTAATTTATCCTAAGCTATCTAAGACCTAAGTAGTTAGTACCCAAAAGATTAGAATGAGAAAATGATCCTAGCCCTATTTTGAATTGAATGGCCGAATCTAGCATAAAGTGGGTATAGTTAGGTTTGTTTGATTAATTATAGTTATGTTGTTTGGTTCAAGGTGATACTATTAAACTGTGATAGCAAGGAACGTCGAGTTCGCGATTTCGGTGCTAACTCAGGTGGGGGAAAGAATCAACCTATCGTCGGAATCGATAAGTAGTAGATTATATGATAATTGTGTAGGGCGACCTAAACCCTACTAGTAGTCGAGAAATCGACAAGACCAAAATCACATTGGAAACCTTTTTCTGTAAAACCAATGGTGATTCGGGGATTGTAGGCTTATCGACGTTAGGATGATTTTTATCTTATTTGAGGTTGATTGAATTTATTATTATTATTGAATTGCTTATGCGATATTTTGTGGTATTTGAATATTTTGTGATGTTATGTTATGCATGATCTGTCTGGTGGTTAATATGATGCTTAGTGGATTTTAAGAAAAGATATATATGTTGTTCGAGAGATAGTTATTTGTTTTGGGTGTGAGAATAATGGTGATTTAGAAGTGCCTAACCTAGATGATTTATTTTAAAGAGGTATGGTGACCTAGAATATATGTTGAGTTCTAGTGGAAGGTTACGGCACTAGGATGTTGTTAAAATGGGTTGGTGAGATTCACGTGTATTGGTAATATAATACACAAGGTCGGTGTTGTTGTTCACAACCGTGTATTGGTAATATAATACACGAGGTCAAGAGTTCTCGCTAGACCGTTCCACCTTAGAAATAGGTTGTGCAGCTATAGTGTCATTGAATTTCATTGAGCACCCCCGGGAGTGGACGGGGTGTGCACCGGGAGCATCGTGCAGCTATAGTGTCATGCTTTGCATGAGCGTTCTCACCATGGAAGAGAATGTGCACCGGGAATTTGGAACCTGTCGCTTGAACAATTGACTGACATTCCCTGAGAGGAATGCGTGAAAGAAATCAGTGGTGGCCACGTCAGTATAAAAGTCTAGTTGTACGAGATTGGGGTAGAGGATGATACATGATTTTGAGGATGTTGTGCTAGTTAGGTGTTAAATGATGATTTGTCTGTAACAATTACTGTATAGTTTACTATTACTCTTTTCCGCTTTTTGATGATAGAACTGCTTCTTATCCCCTATATTTCTGTATTCTTGTGGGCTACTTTACTTACATTAGAAGAACCAATGGAGGATTATGTTGCTGAGGAGCAGGACGGAGATCTGTATGAAACAGAGGTTGCTGAGGAGTTGGATGGAACTCCTTACGAACCAGACGCTGGAGGTCGGTCTGTGATCCACGGTGATTAGAGTATAGACACTATGGCCAGTGTGTCTAAGGAGTATTTTTATATGTTTCCGCTAAGTATGACTCTTATTTAAGTTTATGCCTGTGAGGGATCCTATGGAAAGGATACCCTCAACAGTGTTTTGGTAATGTAATAAATAACCAGGTGTGTATTTATATATTACAATGTTGATATGTTTAATTTGCAGAAGTTATATGTTTAGTAAATAAGTTTTAATTTTTACGTATTTTTCACGCTAAGCGCGCAGTTAAGAAATAATTTAAGAGAAAATTAATCTAATAAAACATCGGGGCACAACGGGGTGTCTCACGCTAAGGTGAAATTACTAAAATACCTTTACATATATAAATCAAATGCCCTATTTTTTTTCACTATTGTTATTTTATTTCTGAAATATATGCCAGTCGTAGCTCTCAAACCTTATCATACCCAAGCTCTATGGATTATTGTTACATATTATTACTTTTGTTCAACTATTGTGTTATGGATTATAGCTTATGGATTAATGCTTGTGGATTAATGCTTATGTGTGAATGATATCAAGATAGGGGTATAAAAAATTTAGTCTAATATTCAATAATTTGTGAGGTGTTTGAATATCCATGGATACCCATAAATATTGATAAATCTGTTTAAAACCCGCAAGATGGATACCCACACGGATATGGGGTGGGAACAGGTATGAAATTCATCCAATGGGGTGGGTAGTGGGGGCCTACTACCCGTACCCACCCCGCCCCATTTACATCCCCAATCCGGACCCATACGTGTGTGGGTAATAACTTAAATATTCGTACCCTTATCCGTCGGATACCTAAGTACTCACATATGCATTCATTATCCGCAGTTTAATTAACTATGAAAAATCAATAAATAAATAAAAAAAAACAACATTATTAAAGTATGAAATATCATGATAGTATATATCAAGGCATATTGTTCTATTATGTTCTCAAAATACACATCCGCATCATGATATAACTAAGTTTAAAATCCAAAAGTCTTTGACATTCAACTAAGTCTGAGCAGCGACTATGGCAGAAAGGTAAGAAAAGGTAAGTTATGGAGGGGGGAGGAGGAGAAGAAGAAGAAGAAGAAGAAGAAGAAGAAGAAAGTTATGGTGAACTGTGCTAGAAACTCAAGAACGGGAAGAATAGGGAAATTGTAATAACCTAGCTATCATTTAAATTTTTTTTATTTAAAATATTATCTTTTTGTAAGCAAAATTGTATTGAAGGAGTACAATGGATACTGAAATCATATACAAAAAGACATTATTAAATACAACCGGGAGAAAGTAAGGTAAGTGTTCAACCTAGAACACAAGCTATCACCCAAACTAGTATCAAAAAGTTTAAAAAGGAAAATGAACCTACTTCAAGGTTTAAAAAATAGCTTGACCCTAAGCCAACAAAAATACAAGTGCCTTAGTACCTTATTACTACTGCCCCTGAAGACCTATAATAATAATAATAATAACAATAATAATAATAATAATAATAATAATATATATGCATGTGGGTATGAGGCGGGTGGGTACTAAGGTACCCGCACCCATACCCATTAAATCTTGCAGGTAATTATCCATCCCTGTATCCATACCTATCATGTGGACCGTACCCATCATCTGTAATTTTTGCTGATACCCATCGAGTAAAATATACATTGTCATCCCTAAGTTGAATTTTTTAATAAACCTTTTTATATATATTATTTCTTTAATCATATCAACCTTTTAAAAGAAGTGCAGATAAATAAATTTTAGGCTTAATTACATTTTTTATCATCATATTATTGACCATGTAAGATTTTGGACCCTATTGTTTTTTTTGGGCACATTTGGTCATCTAGTTTTTTCAATGTCGCAAATTCAGTCTTTCCGTCCAATGTTTATTAATTTTTCTAAGATTAACATAGAAGAACTACTTCTTTAAGTGCATAGAACCTCTGATCCTCCTTTTCGAAACTTTTTTTGGTTTCACCATATAATCCTTTATCACATAAGTTCAACCAGAGATTTTATCCTATTTGTAGAAAAATTGATGAAACGCGCGTGAAGAACAGTTAATGTTATTGGAAGAACAATAAATAAATTCTCTGAATATATGAATGAATCTAGGCCCTAGCTATAATATTATTATAGTTACAGAATAGGGAATCGGGAAGAAACTAAAAGCAAATAGAAATTGACTTGGAATATGTCTTGGTCGATAACCGGCATCCAGGGTCAACCTCTCGAGGTTACTGGTAAGCAAGCATTGTGATTGATAATTTCTTACTTTTGATCTCAAAATAACAATGGGATTGGATTGATGCAGTGGTTGCGTGCTCCAAGTTGAAGGACACAGAATGGATTTCAAGGCAAGATCCCTACGTTTGTGTTGAATATGGCAGCACTAAGTTCCGAACCAGAACCTGCACAGGTTAGGTTAGGTTACCTTGTTATATATATGAGATCATTCACCACGTTGATTCAATTGACCTAAGAATGAATCAAACATTGATGTCGGTGCGTGCAGACGGTGGAAAAAACCCTGTATTTCAAGACAAGTTCGTGTTTCCGCTGATCGAAGGCCTTCGGGAGCTTAATGTCCTCGTTTGGAACAGCAATACACTCACCTTCGATGATTTTATCGGCACCGGAAAGTAGTAATCATTCCATTCACCTTTTTTTGTTCTCTCTCCATTGTCATAAATCATAATAATAATAATAATAATAAATTTGACTGCTATTCTCCTCTCAATTCAGGATTCAATTGCACAAGGTTCTTTCTCAAGGTTTCGATGATTCTTCTTGGCCGCTTCAAACAAAGACTGGCAGGTAAATACATACCCAATGCTAGCTAAATCCTATTCCTACATAATATAACATTCATGAACTGAACTCCATTCAATCCACTAAATTCAAAACCATCACAAGAATAGAATATCCTTCATTATGGACTGCAATTTTGTGCCCTGATGCTTGCTACCATTTCTTGTGCTTTGATCATACTGTTACAATGATATTGAACCTTGTTTGCCTTATTGTAACAAAAACTCTCTCTGTGTCTTTAATCCTAATCTATATTGAAAACTGATGTCAGATAACAATATGCGTCTACTCATCTGGGCTCAGTCATCTAGAATGTGTACTTGTTTAATGCTTATCTGGTGTTGATACCATATGGACAAGTCCATCTCTTTTCTAATTCATACTCCTATCTTTTCCTTTGGCAGATATGCAGGTGAAGTAAGGCTCATATTGCATTATGCAGTTGCAAACCACAAGGTAAGCTACATTTTCATTATTTATTTTGATGATTAGTGTCAAGGTTTTTGATATAATTGGAATTGAACAGTTGCTGATTGCGGTGTATTTGGATCGTTGCAGATATCAGACTCATTCCATGCTCCATATGTGCCACCAGCAACTCCCCAGGTCCCTTTATATTCTCATTCTGTGCCACCTCTGGCACCTGCTACTTCCTACCCAACCCAACCATCTGCAGCTCCTCACCTCCCAACTAGATCTTCATCTGCTTACCCACCACCTGCTAACGCTTACCCTGCTTCATCTCCCTATTCATCTGCGGCTCCACCATCATCATACCCTGCCTCATCTCCATATCCACAATCATCATACCCTACTTCATCTCCCTATCCACCATCATCATATTCATACCCACCTTTCCCTTCAGCTTATCCACCACCGCCATATCAACCGCCTGCAGCTTATCCTCCTGGTAATTATTCTTGTCCTAATTTATGTGTCTTACTTAGTGCTGCTTGTGTTATATTTTTCTGCTTTTCTCCTTTCTAACCAGATCCTTACTCAGGAATATACCCTCCACCGCCATACTGAGATGGATCTTCTACATTCTGAAGCAAGGAGGCAACATGACGTTGTGGTCTTGTGGATGGTTCGCAACTTCGCATAATCTTCTTGCGGCTTTAGTTGTTATGAGAAACTCAGATTTTCTATGTTTTTTTATTTTTTACTTAAGGACTATTTGTCTCAGATTTTTATTCTGTAGCCTTGAAGTTAAATCTAAAAGCCGAGCCAAGGTTTGTGATGGTCCATATCCAACAGTGTTACGTATAAATTTGTCTTTGATTACAACCAAAAAAATGGATAACGCAAAAAATTATGCAAACCTATTTGATGGAATTGTGCAGCAAAATTTTGACGTGACACTTAAGTGCGTGAGTTTTTAGATGTGTAACTTGTTAAATGTTTGTTATATTTTCTTTCAACGCTTGGATATCCAATGGCTAGGATAAAACTCGAGTGTATCTTTGCTTTGGCATTGGGTTGAACGCTAACGTCAATCCAATGCCCAACATTATTTTTCAATCTTAAGTCAAGAGTGTCATTAGCGTTAAACCAAATGTTAATTAACACACATCATAAGAGAGTTGCTTTTGTTCAAACGGACGTTTAGATCTTCCCAACACCAAATCAAACATACCATCAATTGCCAATCACACATGTGAACTAGTAGATCAAACAAGCTCAACAATATGGCTTTAATTCTATTCTTGGGCGGCTTCTAGCATTCACCTTCAATCTTAACTCCTTATTACTAGTCATCCGGTTTTCCATTTTCCTTTCCTATTAGATTCACGTCATCCCACCACCTCTCTTCCTCCTTCGGCCACCATCACCACCCTTGTGAATAGCCACCATCTCCTCTCCTCATTCCCTCCTTGTTGGGTCCATCTGCCGCAAAGGAGAAGACAATTTCATTTCTCTGCTGCTAAAATTAATAAAACCAAGGGAAAACGGGGCAGCCACGACATCGTGCGTGATGGCATTACGTGCTACTGGTCAGCGGCAACACGGTAGTGTTGAAATTTGGTTGCAACGGCATCACACATTACGTCGATAGAGGTTTGGGCGGAGCTCTGGGTTTAGGGGCGACAGAGGTTTCGTGTTTATGGCAGTTGCTTTTCTTGGGTTGCTGCTGTGTAGATCTGTCTGCAATATCCAGATCTGTTTGCTTTTCTACAATTGGTTGCTGCTGTACAGATCCGATTTTCTTGGTTTCTCTACGTTTATGGTCCTTGTGTTGGGTTTGGATTGTTTGCAAGGGAGGGAAGGAAAGAAGGAGATGGCGGTGGTTGGCGGCGGCGAAGACAGAATGAAGGAAGGAGATGTCGGTGGTAGGTGGCGGCAATGGCGGAAGGAAGGAGATGACAGTCGTGGGCAGTGACAATGACCAAAGAAAGGAAGGAGATGATGGTGGTGGACGGCGACAACGACAATGGCGGATGGCGGCAATGGCAGAAGGAGATGAAGAAAGAGATGAACTGTGTAAAAAGAAAAAAGAAAAAAAAACTTATTTACCCGCTCAACTAGTATCAAGTTGTCATCTTAGCATACTTGGACAGATCAACCGTTCATATTTAATGTGCATACATGCACCAATTCTGAGAGTGGGAGTATGCATCTTAGATGCCCCCTATCCTTGCGAGTAGTATTTCATTGATACATCTTTGCATAAACTTGTAGCAAAAAAGAGTTTTAAGACAAAGTTTATGAAAATCTTATTATTTTATGGGTTTTAGGACCCTAGTTAAGGAATCAAAAAAAGATAAATCTATCTTGAAAAACTAAATACAACACTAATTAAAATATGAAATACATCATTTCCAACACATCAATTGTGCGCCACCTTTTGCCTCCACCTTCCTTCCAGAATCACCAGCCACTAATTTTATTTTTCAGTTAAAAACAAGGATAAGATAGCCCTAGCTTAATAAATCTCAATTTTCCAATTCAAAAAATAAAATAAAGTAAATTCCAACTCTCTTCTCCAGCACCATTACTCTAAATCACGAAAAATAATTTAATGTTGTTTTATTTGTATGTTATGAATTAGCATTAATCAATTATTTAAAATTATTTATTGTGTTATTAATATTAATTAGGGAAATTGTTATAAATTGTCTATGGATTGGACTATCTATATAGACACTTGAAAGGTTCCTACCCTCTTCCTCTTGTACAAACTCTCCAGATACCTATTAGATGAGATCCCTTCACTTCTAGTACCTGAAAAGATGGTAATTTACTTTAAAGAGAGAGGAAAGAATGGATCCCGCTATAAGACCATGTATTATATCATGAATTTACATTTACAATATGATTGAAGTTAGGGGTGGCAAAATAATCCATGTATCCATCATCCATCCAGTTCATCCATGAAAAAATTCATCCAATCCATCCATTTATAAAAATAAATATAAAAGGATTGGATTGGATTGGATTGTTTTTTTAGTGGATGGTTTATGATCCATCCAATTAATTTTTAAATCCATTGGACCAACAACAAAAAAAGTAGTGGATCAATTTTTATCCACTCCAAAATCATTTTATTTTTTAAATCATTTTTCCCCCAAAAAAAAAAAAAAACCTCCATGTAATTTTCTCTTTTTTCTATTATTTTCTCTTCATTATTTTCAATTTATTTATCTATTTTTTTATTAACTAATTAAAAGTGAGAAAAATATCACAGGCTACGCAAAATGACAAAGTCGTGATGTATTGGAACTGATATTTGAAATATTTGAACTAACTAATTATTTTGAGTTGTTGTGGCAAAATGTCCATGTTGAGATGCACAGTAATTATTAACGAAATATATAAAAATCTTTAGCTGGTTATAAAAAAAGTTCAGGTGTGTAATTTGGTTTATCCCTATGACGTGAGTTTTGAAAGTTTACGTGATCAAATTCCATTTTCAGCTCGTGAAAACAGCCACTTTAGTCGACCCAATTCTGCCTGCGAAGAGGATACAGAACAAGGAGAGAGAGAATAGATAGGAGGGAGGGGTAGAAGAGGGAGAGAGAGAGAGGAGATAGGGAGGGGAGAGAGAAAGAGGACAGAGAGGAGAGAAAATATTTTTAATTTTTTTGTTTATAAAAATATTTTAAAACTATAAAGGTTATTTACTTTTAAAAAATACTTTTGTAAATGGATGAGAGTGAGATTATTTTAAAATAATCATAAAATTATTTACTTTTTAAAATATTTTTTTATGGATGGATTGGATATCCATCCATCAAAAAGTTGTTAATGGATGGATTGAATGATTTTTATTAAATGGATCATGGATTGATTGGATTTTTTTAATGAATTTTTAATGGATCATAATGGATTAATGGATTGTTTTCAATCCATCCATTATAATCCGAATAAAAATTTATCCAATCCATCCATTTGCCACCCCTAATTGAAGTTATCTGATAATTCTCTATCATTTGGTATCAAAGCTTATAAATTAAATATTATGGCCGTTCATATGAATTTCATATAAACTCGGTGCATCCTTACTCAAACCAGAGGGGTATAGGTTGGTCCAATAGGAGGCTCCATCTCTAGGGTGGGTTAAACTCAATACAGATGACTGATGCAACAAGGGAACAATGCAGCATGTGGGAGACTCATTAGAGACAGCAATGGACCAATGGTAACTGTGTGTTGGACTTTTCCTGAAACCTTGGTCATTGCTTAATCACTCATGCGGAACTATGGAGTGCTTGGCTTGGTCATAAGGTGGCAAGAAATCGAGGCTTACCATCAGGTCATGCTATAAATGGATTCTCTATGTGCCATTCATATGATTCAACTTGGGTGTGATGATCTATCCTGCTGCTCCATTGATTCAGTCAGCTTACTAATTTCACATAGTTGCTGGGAGGTGAAGTTCAATCATGTACTTCATGATTTATAGGATTCCTTATGCATGTTTAAACCAATGAAGTGTAAACATGTGTGGCCGAAGTTAACACGCTTTATTGATATTATTTTGCTCGATATGGATGCCATTGTAGGCCCCATTTATCATGTTCGAACTTTCAAACCTATGCATAAATAAGAAAACTACTTTAAACGTAATGCTATTAAGATCCTACTTCAAACATACATCACAAATGATCAGCATCTCCTAGCTTTAGCCTTTTGGGGCTTGCGCTGTTTCCTGCAGCAGTTTCAACAGTGTGTTAGAAATTCACTCATAGTGATAAGGATGTAACTCTTTTGATAGAAACCACTAAGGAAACAAGATGGTACATGCACCTTTCAATACATTAAAAAAAATGGAAAAAACAAACTTACAGGAAACCCAGCTTTGCCATCCTCAAACTCGTACGTACCGTATCATTTAATCAGAATGCATCGTATTGGCGATCCCTCAGCACGGGCCAACCTAAGAGGTAAGCAGTGGACTGAATATATTCCTGCTGGGACATCATCAAGCTTCAGGCCTTCCACGAGAATGATCTCCTAAAGCATTTCTACTTGTTAGTGCACGCCATGATCATGCTGGTTCTTATTCAAGCACCAAATGAAAGATATTCAATCTTTGTTTGTGCAAGGAAATTCCAAAAACAAACTAATCTCATCTCAAACTGCATCTTATACCAATAACTAACTAATCGACAATTATCTTTCAAACTAAAGGGTGAAATAACATATCTGGAGGTGACAAAAGTAGCATCCCATAAGAATGAAAGTCAAATCAACCCTAATTTGGAACTGATGTCAGTGATGTGGAGACATTGAAAGTTAAATTGAGGAAATACTACAAATACTACTCAGGTCATTATGAATCAAAGACCGTAAAATAGCTTCAAAAATAAAGATGACAATAGCAACAGTTAGAGCCTTCATTTAACATATCTATGCAAAACCGTGCTTATTAATATTATGATGTTGATGTCCTTTTTCAGAAGCCTATATCCAAAGGGCAGATTCAGGTTGTGTACAACCAATCGCTAATTGACTAATTGCATCTAAAATGCTCTATTGGTAACAACTGATGAGATACTTGTAAACATCTAATAACAATACATAAAAGAGAACATCAACAACACTGTCACTCAATTTTAAAAATCTTCAACAGATTGAACTAAATTGTTATCATATCATATCCCAGTTTGGCATATGCATATGGTTATCAAACTAAGGAGGGAGAGAAAGAAATATGTTTGTTTACAAACTCCTTTTTTTTGGGTGGGGGTGGGGGGACCCAAAGCTTGCACTTAGTGTACGGAATCCACGACAAAGAATGCTACAAAAGCTTGAAAATTATAGAAGAGGTACTTGTAAAGAAAAATCCCAGGCCTCAGGGCCAGTGACAAACTTTGACCAGCGAGATTTGATTTGTTTTCAATTTAAAGAGTAGAATCATTAGCTAACTAATAGTGAGACATAACACAAGCCATTTCTCAACTGTAAAGGAAACCTTTTCTTACCCTGCCTTTTAGAAAAACAAGATGGGATGGAATCAAGTGATCAAATGCAGCAACGGATAGATAATCAATTCCTACAAAGCATCATAGAAAAATGTGTTATTGCAACAAAACTGAGCCAAAAAATGAAAAATGTTTGAAAATATTTGTGTGTGTGTATGTGAGAGAGAGAGAGAGAGAGAGAGAGAGAGAGTATCAGCAAATCACACACTGGCAAACACTAGTGCAGCACAAAGGTCCAGATGTTAAAAGCAGTCAGATGTCAAGATTCAAAGCAGTCTTTTGAAACTACTTCATTTTCCGTAATTCTCTAGAATCACTATCTACAACAAATAAAATGGGGAACATTGCATCATCCATTAGGATTTAGGATGACTCATATATTTCTATTCTATGCAGATTAAAGCCAGTATCACACTCACGGTTAACAATTTCGGGGAAAAAAAAGTACTATCGGCACCACAAAGATCACACATCAAGTCCACATTACTAGTTGATCACGTTGATCACAGTCACACTACTCAAAATTATGCTGTGATATTTTAGTTAGAAAAGGGAAACAGCAATTCAACTCGTTGAAATGCGAAAACTTGACCAAACATTTATCTTTTCTTGCATGACATGTATGAAATGCCTGTGTAGTCAGAGTTAAAAAACAGGGTGCCCGTGTCTCAAAGTGCAAAACTAGAAATTCATCCGAGTCATTTGACTCATTTGACTTGGGGAAAAAGGACTAAGAGAAAAAATCCCTAGGGAAAAAGCATCCCAAATATTGAAAAACAATATTTTCGAGTTACCAACAAGTTTGATGTCAGTGTTCTCCACGAGCCAATTTGCTCCATCCACCATGAATCCAACATAGCTTGTGTCAAATTCCTTCTGAAACATAAGCCGCCTAATAATTTAACGAGTTTTAGTTCCACAGCTCACTTCTAATTACCACAGATTTCAAAGAATATCAAAAATATTATTTGCTTGGATGATTGAGGTGAAAGTGTCAAGTTCTGATCAAGCATAAATGTGGATGGATTATCAAAATCAAAGTCCATATATGAACATTAGCTATCAAACCGCATAGATCACAGCTAAATATTTCTGCTGTTCAACATCCACTGCCTCCTTAGGAGCTTTTTTATCATTAAGGCTATAACCATACAAGTACAAGGAATACAAATACAATGACCTAAACCTCTGTGTTACACATAAAGATATTAAAATATGCGAAAGTAGGCAACAAATTATTAGCTGACTGAAGAAGTGTATAAACACATTATGAGCATAGTAATTTTTGATATTATTTGCTTGAATATCAAAAATATTATTTGCTTGGATGATTGAGGTGAAAATATATTTGAGATAAACACAAACTTGGTTGCTTCTGGAATGCTATTCTTTTTCAAGGCTGTTTCTTCAAAGGTACAAGATTTAAGTATCAGTAATACTATTTGAAATGGTCTTGTACTATTGTTCTTAATAAAAGATTTCAAGATAAAATTCCACATAAGAATTTTAAAAATAAAAAAAAATAAAAATCTAAGTTATATCTCTGTAAGAGAGTTGGAGCTACATCAGAGAAGAAGGTTCCAAAGCAACTATATTGAATTGCAATTTATGCTTGAAATAGAAAAGAAAATAAAAATAGTCCCTAAAGCATTAACAATGCAGTAAATTTGCAGAGGGACCTGTCAGTATTTAATGTTCGGAAGAGCACACGACGCACACCCCTTGGAATATTTAACGACTTCATAACTTCAGCTGTAAAAAAAGAACATTATTTAGCAATGGAAAACCAACAGCCTTCTTTAATTTGAAAAGAAAAAAGGAAAGCAAGGGACAAAGAAAATAATTAGCGAAGGAAGGAGGAAATTATTGTTAGACTAGACGTGCAACAAAGAAAACACAAAAAAAAGGAAATAGATTATATACCAGTTATGTTTTTATCTCTTGGAACATCAACTAGTAGGGCAGGGCCTGCACACACAAGAACAAGATAGATAATTAAATTGATTGATGAATCAATCAGCAAGATGATTAGGATTTATAAGCATCAACCATGCATGCATACAGTTGAAAGAGACAAAACAGAGGCATAGAGATGGTGAAACCATGTGTCTCAACTACACAACGAAGTCCGTTTTATATAGGTTTAATGAAATAATTACACAATGAATATAGGGGATTCTATTCCTATTTACAAGATATGATATTATATGCCTAAACCTATTCATTAATTACAAAGATTGTACTCAGGAATAGGATGAGCAACAGGAGTAGCGGCAGGTGGAGCGACAGGAGGAGCGGCAGGGACATGCACCAAGTCTGCAACGACCGAGCAGCCGGGGGGTCAACAGGCGGGGTTACCGGTGGGATAGACTCGAGAGGTACAGTAGCCGAAGGAAGAGGAATGGCGATAGAGAGCTGCTCGGGAGGTGAGGGAGTCGACTCAAAGTAAGGGAAAAACTCGAGAAAGGTAACATCGGCCGATATAAGGTAGTGTCGAAGAGTAGGAAAAAAGCAATGATAGCCTTTTTGGGTCCGATGATAACTAAGGAAGACACACTTGAGTGATCGAGCCGAAAGTTTGCCAAGACCAGGAGCTAGGTTGTGGACAAAACATGTGGACCCGAAGACTCATGGTGGAAGTGAATGAAGAGGAATATGGGGAAAAAGGACCGAGTGAGGTACTTGGTCATCAAGGACAGAGGATGGCATGTGGTTTATAAGATAGCAAGCTGTCAAAACAGCATCCCCCATAATCGAAATGGAACATTGCCATGAAGAAGAAGGGTCCGAGTGCTTTCAATGAGGTGCCGATTTTTGCGTTCGGCAACCCCATTTTGTTGAGGTGTATGAGCACATGATGTTTGGTAAAGAATGCCATTGGAAACCATAAAAGTTTGAAATTGTTGGGACAAATATTCTCGGGCATTATCACTACGTAAAGAGCGAATGGAGACACCATACTGAGTTTTAATCTCCTAATGAAACTGCTAAAAAATTGAGAATAACTCAGACACGTTTTTCATTAAAAATAACCACGTATACCTTGAAAAATCATCAATAAACGTAACAAAGTATTTGGACCCATAAGTAGAATCAATACGAGAAGGACCCCATACATCTGAGTGAACTAAAGCAAAAGGAGACATAGCTCGTTTATAGACTCGAGCGGGAAACTGAATACGAGTGTGTTTGCCTAGTTGACACGACTAACAATGCAAAGTAGATAACTTGGAATGGCTCGACACCAATTTCTGGATTTTGGGGAGACTAGGATGACCCAACTGAGCATGTATGGTAAGAGGGGAATCTGTGGCAGAACAAACCTGGGAGGGGGTGAAGAGCTGGTAAAGGCCATGAGACTCACATCCAGTGCCAATCGTCTGTCCCGAAATCCGGTCCTGCAGGATAACAGCGTCTTTAAAAGTAATCAAACAATCATGAGAACGGGTTAAACGACTAACAAAGAGTAAATTAAAGGGACACCCAGGGACATAAAGGACAGAATCAACTGATAGGGAAGGAAGTGGACGGGCAGTTCCAATACCTTGGGATTGGGTTTGACAATCATTAGCTAAAGTGACAATAGGTAAATAACCCAATGTAGAAATAGAGGAGAAAAGAGCCTTATTACCAGAGATATGATCAGATGCATCAGAGTCAAGAACCCAAGGAACCAAGGGAGGGTGACTAAGATATGCAAGCAAATGAATTACCGGTATGTGCAACCAAAGCAATGGATCCGGAGGATTGTCGATGCTCAAACCACCGGAGAAAATATTCATAATTGGCCGGAGAGGCCTTAGGAGGATCCATGGTCTTCAGAGAATCGATAGAACCAGGGAAAGGCATAGATCAGGTTTAATAGGATAAAAAAAAAAGAACCACACGGTGCCTAAAAACCCGAAACGACGTGCGCGCATGGTGCGTCAGTAGCAAACGTGCTCCGATGGGCCTGATAAGTACTGCGCTAGAAAGGCCAGAGAACGGCGACCACCGTGCCGGATAAATCGGTCTTATCGGAGTTGCCACGCGCCGCTACGAGCCGGTGGCCGGAACTACGAGAATTCTCTTCCACGACGCGCGTGTGGGCGCGTGTGACGGTGTGTGATGGCGGTTCTTCCGTGGATGGGCCGATCTGGGGAAGGCGCACCTCGTGGTGGGGTTGACTACCGGAAATGTCGCCGGAAAAAGGGGCGGCTGACTGTGGCAGTCGTTGTTTGAGGCGGTAGAGTGCAAAAGGGAGGAGGAACACGGTTTGCCAAGAAAATTTCTCACCGGAGGACAGTGGGTCCACCGGGTAAGCACTGTTTTAGGGTTACCTCTGTCTTACTCTAGATATCATGTTGAAAGAGATAAAACTGAGGCACACAGATTGTGAAACATAATGTCTCAACTATACAACGAAGTCCCCTTTTATATAGGTTTAATGAAATAATTACACAATGAATACAAGTGATTCTTTTTCCTTTTTTTTTTATCAGGAGAGATGCATTCTGCTCAGAGAGAGCATACCCACTCATCGAAATATCTCATATTTGCATATGTATTTAGCTACTCAACATAGCAGAGGAGATTCTATTCCTATTCACAAGATATGATATTATATGCCTAAATCTATACATTGAATACAAAGATTGTAATCATATTTTCAACATATACCATTGAGGGCATGTAAATCGAGGGAATCGACATCGAAGCCAGCATCGAAATAGTGATCGAAAACGTGTCCAGGAGCGTCAACGTGAGTGCCACTGTGAGTGGGCAGCTTCATTAGGGAATTGTTAGCGAGTGACCCGTTCTTCATGCTCTTGGGAAGCCACAGGAACTGTCCAATTCCATCCTTAGATTCCCAAGATGGCATATCAGGATGGTACCTGTGACTGATATCAAACATTCCTCCTCCATTCTCGTATTCGGAACGGACACACACTGCTACTGCTAGTGCTGTCCCCAACAACAACAACACTAATGGTAATACAGACCTAGTCACCACACCCCACCGCTTCATGCTTTGCTTCCTATTATCCTGCCCAAGCTCCCCTGCACTTGTCTCAACACTTTAATTCATTTATTCATTTTGTTTTCATGATAATTAAGTATTTCAACTATTATTGTTAAAAAAAAAAAAGTATTTCAACTAAAATCAAATTTTAACAACCTTCTTCTTCTTCTCATCATTTAGATTAACCCTTACCTACCTACCTATCTATCTATCTATTTTTTTATATGGATTTAAAAAAAACAAAAATATTGGTTAAAATAATTTTTTTTTATTAAGTCTTGATAAAATATTTATACGTCTTTTATGTGACATAACATTTTATCTATTTTCAGATAAATCAGATATATTTGTTTTTACATGAGAAGTGTCCACACATGGCATTTTCGTTATTTTACATTAAAATACGATATATCTACAAATTCGTTTATGCTCGCATCAATCATTAATCTATAGTGTCAAAATTAGATATTCAAAAAACATTTTCTCATGTATAAATATTGGAAAGAAATTAGAAAAGTGACTTTAGCTAATGACATTCAACGACTATATGATTCTGGACAAAGGTTAGTCACTCTTAAACAGTCTCATCATTCCCATGCTTCTAAGGCTCAATCTACAATTGAGGAGTACAAGATGTCTATGGAGGAGTTGGAGATTGGTCACTCAATTCTGCACAATTGAGGAGTTGCTCTATAAGGTATAAAAACGAAACTTGATAATTTGTATATGGTATTGGTTCTTCGTGGAATGCATCCATATTTTGAGCATTTTGTGACCGAATAGCGAATAATGACTAGTAAAAAAGTTTTTCCAATGAAGATTATGCTTATTTGACTCCTTCGGGTTCCTTCACCAAAATCAAGTGGAAATTAAAAAAATCAATTAAATCTTGTGCAATAACAAAACACAAAATTGATAATCAAGTTTCTTCCATTGACTACGATTTTTCTCTAAAATGTTATTAGAAGATTTCTTCAAATGGTCATAGTACCGCGACCAATAAACCTGTGTTCCACGGAAGCAGGTCAAGCTAAATATATATTTTTTCCACTCAACTTGTTTTGAGTGATTGTTGGGGTTCCAAAAAAAGAGAAAGGACCATCATTTGTTTTTTTTTTGGGTCTGGCTAGAGTTTTGAGGATTAGGTTGTTCGGCCCACCAGTATAAGTTTTGGATTAGATGGTGCTATCTATATTGTAGAGACCCTTGGAGGGATATAGTAGAAGCGGGACCGAGTCCGCTCTAATACCAATTTGAGAGATATGGATAAGATTTTAGGCAAAATGGACTTGTGAAAATACTTGAATGATTAGCACCCAGCTGGTTTGGTATTTATACACACCAAGGAATAATTACAATTTATGTTTACAAGACAATTAATTATTCTGCTACTCCTAAGTATATTTTTTTATCAAGAAGAAATGAAAAACAACAGCGGAACAAAGGAAAAAAGAAAGCTAAGGCCTTAGTAGGGGTGGACATCGGTCGGTTATGGTCGGTTTCGGGTGACCAATCTCGGGTTTGGTCGGTTTTGGACATCAGAATACGTGACCCATTCCCGTCCGGTTGAAGCTTCGGTTTGAGCGGGTTCGGATTAGGCGGGTTTGCGGGTCGGATTGCCTCGGTTGAGGATCAAACAAAAAAAAATTACGCAGCAACCAGATGAAGAAGGTAAATGCATAAACAAAAAACATTAACACAAACCAGAAAGAACACAAAACCAGAGCAAGAGGAGAATAGATCTGACCAAACTTTCAAACCAGAAAATCGTAAACAACAACATAAACCCAGAAAGTTTCAAACTTTCAACAAAAAAAGCATCAAAACTTTCACCACCAAGCAGCTCTTCTTCTTTGTTGCATGCGTTCTCATTCGCAGATCTAGAGCTAAACATACAGCAACAGGGATGACTGGCTTGGAAGAGCTTAATGCGTCTCGAGGCAGAGGATGAAGACGAAGAGATGGCTGAGTGGCTCGGCGGCAGAGGTGGAATGGTGCGTCTAGGTGGTCTCGTGGCGGAGTGGAAGACGCAGAGGCAGATCAGCTCGGCGGCGGAGGACTTTCAGGGAAGGAGAGATTATGAGAGAGGTGGAGAGGAAGAGTCATGACGGCATGGAAAGGGATGCACCGGAGAAGAAGCAGAAAGGTCAGTGTGTTTGAGAAGAAGCATAAAGGTTTTTCTTTCTTGCAAGAGTGATGCGAGGAGGGGAGGCGCGGCGTGGAGGGAGGGTAATGGAGACAGATCGGAGGCGGTGCTGCCGGGATGAGTGAGAGCGGGGGCGGGGGCGGCGACCCTCTGGTTCTAGAAGGGGTGTGGGTGTTGGCTTTTTGTGTTTTGGGTGACGAGAGAGAGAGGTATGTAGGTTAGGAAATGTTTTTCAGTTTCAAAATATTTGTGTTTTTTCTTTTGTTAATTGATTAGACTCACTACTCAGAGAGAGAAAGGATTAAAAAATTAAAGTGATGGACAGCTTGTACAACTTTTTGTCTTCCCAAGGCTAGTTTTAATCTTCCAACGAGAAAGACAGAAGACTAAAGGGACGGTGGAATGTGTAATACGATGCAAAAATTTTGCTCAGTGCATTGGTATTCGGTCGGGTCCGGGTACCGATGGGTTTATTTTTTCCCACCCTGACCCGACCGTAGAAACCCGTTTGAACCTGAAATCTTCACCCGTCACACCCGTTAACCCGCCCAGACCCGCCCGCATCCCATTTTTTTTATCGGATACATCGGGTTCCGGTCGGGTCGGGTAAATCTGTCCAGCCCTAGGCCTTAGCCTTACAACACCCATTGCATCAGCTAATACTATAACAACAAGTTGATGCGGACAAACATCCTCTAAAATCTTCATCCGAGGAAGCACCATGTTTATGAATGATACAACCTAAGTTTATGAATATACTAATATATGAATGTGAGATTAATTACTGCTAAGTCCAACAGAATGTAAGTACACAACTTTAGAATTGGGTGAATTACATTGCCATATAGGAAACAGAATATCTACCGTTCCTTGATAACTAGACTCACATCGTTTAGCATATTATGCAGTTCAATCCGGGCTTCTGAAATTCTCTGTCTATCATTGCAGTCCACCACAAAGACAAGTCTTCGGAAAGTAATGTCTTCCCAGAGACAGAATCTGCATCCCGCAATTAGTGCTTACTATATAGCGGACTGTCATGCCTTGAATAAAGAATGAGTTGTTGTCATTTGACTATATCTGCTTACTAGTAATGTTAAGTATGATAACACAAAAGACTTGTTAATACCTTGTTCTATCCTCCTACATCCTAGACTGTAAAGCTAACATTTTTGTAGTGTACACTCCACATTAAAACCCGAACCATCACAAACCAAAACATTATCACCCGTGTTCAATGTCAAGAGGGAACATAAAAAGCCACAACAATTTCTGCAGCAACGGAACGTAGGGGGTGTTGGTGTGCTGACTTTGGCATGTAGCGATTGCCACACATAAGAGACAAGTAAATAATTTCAAAGAGAACCTTGGAAGCTATTAGATTCATCAGCAAAGTAGGATTGTATTCTAGTGGGTGTAGTTCTAATCTGACTGTTCCCCCCCTTTTTTTCTTGTACAAAATGGTTGTCTTCCTTGAAATGAAGGCCTACCATAAGAATCCTCCATTCACACTTCTGTAAGAACCTCTTTGCCAGCCGAGACATGATCTTACCCATTGAACAACTGGATCTGGAGAAAAAGAAAGTCTAGGTAGAAGCATAGCTGGGCTACAAGGTGATAGAGATGACTTGATGAATTGCCACACTTATTATATACGTAGATATCATTGGCACAAATCCAGAGAAACCTGGCAAAGGAGATGGGATTCTCATTAGAAGATAGCAATAAAGAGAGAATCTTATCTATAATTTCTAATAGCAGCTGTTTCCATCAAGCATCTAAGTTTAACTTAATATCGTAAAGATGACCATACTTCTATTTGTTCTTGGACTAGACAAGCAGGTCGTAAAGCCATTAACTAGTATGACACTTCTCACGGAAGTAAATCTCGTGTCACACTTGTTCCACCAAGAGGCCTTCACCCTAAGTTAAAGCTCCATTTGGTAGGCTCTTGCTAGGGTGAGAGAGCAATACAGATCTCTCACCATGCATCATGTGTAAATACCGTTAAATCAAATAATTCCATAGATCTTATCATACAACCAGCCACACCTGATTGTTTTTTCATTCTCAGTCTGATCGTTCTCTTTCACTCCCCCTCTCTGATTCCTCCGTCCACCTCTCTCTCTCCTCCCCCTCCTACTCCCCCCACCGTGACCCCCTCCACTCATGGAACCCTGCAACACCATCATCGACGGCGGCAATGAGTGGTACCAGAACACCACGTAAGCACCGAATCCAATAGGTGTTGAATAAGGACGACGAGGGGGCTCAGGTTCCGGTTCCGGTTCCACGACATGGGAAGAAGACCCATAACGATTCTGGTTTGTGGAGGCAGAAACAGTCTCGTGCGGTCAGGGTGCACGGCGGCTGCGTTGGAACAGAGGTGGTGCGACTGTGTTGCTGCGCGTAGAGCAAGGGTTCACCTCGTCTGACGGCAGGGAGGATGGAAAGAGAACAGAGATGCCGCCCATGGCGGCGGCGGGGAGGAGGAAGAGACCCTCGGTCACTGCAGCGACGGACGGCCGCATGAAGCACGGTGGGGGAAGAAGGGAGGTCACGCGATCGCTCGATGGAGAGGAATAAAAGAGGGTCGTGCTCTGTAACTGACGGCAACGACACAACGGTTGGTCTTCTTCTCCCCGTTTCCTTCTTCTTCTCCTCTGATACACGGTGGTGGGACGACAGTGGCATGGCGGTGGAGGGAGGAAAGGACCAGAGATGTTGTTGAGGTGGATGAAGATGCGGTGGTGGTGGGAGGTGGAGGCGGCGTTGAGTATGGGAGAAGGATCAGATTGAGATTGAGAGAGAAAAAAAAATCAGGCGTGGGAAAGACTATAACAGTATCATATGCATTTTTAATCAAATGGTTAAATTAATGTCATGCATGTGAGAGACATGAAGAGGTCATCCACGGTAGAAGCAGCCCCGTTTGGTATCTCAAGGTAAAAGGAAAAGAATATGATAGAAAAAAAGAAAGAAAGGAAGAGAAACAAATGCGTGTCCTTCTCCTTATCTCCTATCAATCAATGGAAAAGAAGTGAGACTTCCCTTCTTTGTTTGGTGTTATGAAAAAAAAATTTGAAAAAATATGTAAATTAATATAAGTATGTGTATGTTTTCATGAGCCTTGCAAAAACTTCTCTCTACCTTTCGTTTCCATCCAAGAGGAGGAGAATGGAATAATTGTGAGATCCACAATAAGTTTACATCTCCTAATAATTTTCTCCTCACTCACAAATGCATACCAAAACATGGAAGATGTGCAATCCTTCACCCCTTCCCTTTCCACCCAAAAACACCATATCAAACAAAGCCTAAGAGTGCTGGAAATGTTCGTGCTAAGAATAATAATGTATGATAGTAAGTAGGGTTCTTGTATTGATTAACAGGAGTTGAGTACAAATCACTGATGATCTGAGTACAAAAAGTCTATTTCTTCTAAGTATTGAGGTGTGTGTGTACAACGTGTGTAACAAGGATGAAGGTAATACAAAGCCTACTCGGCGCGTGCTATTCACGCGAGTTGGTTACTCTGAGCGGGACCGACCGAGCTGTTACCGTGACTCACGGGTATGTGCGTGATATCTTTCTCTCTCTAATCATCAGGAGATCCTTCTGGAATGTGGTGACGTGTCCCTCCATATTTGTCTTATTAGGATCGTAACTTTTTACCGACCTCAACTTCTGCATCCATGCTCTTGTATGTCGGGGTATGGATACCAACTATGGTGTTTTTCTCGGATGTCCACCAAGTCGACTGATCACGGGTATGTGATGCCTAGCCGGTCACTTTCCGAGGTGTTGTCCGAATTGGTCATGTGGGGCCGTCACGAGTGGCTAGGAATGTTATCCATACTCGTAGACCTTGGCTTCTTCCTAGTTCAATTTGTTCCGTCCTAGGTGTCTGTATGCTAATCCGAGGACTAACCCGACCTAGATGGTCATGTACCATCCCAGACGGGAACAGGAAGCTAATCAAATTAAATCATAACAACTCTATAGATTTAAACTCTTATTTGTTTTGGAGTCATGCACACTAAAATAAAAAGCTTCTGTGATCAAGATTCAAGACCATTACTTCGACTTATTAAGATATTTATCAAAGATTTATTGACTCTTGTGCAGAAGTATCTTTTTTGTATCACTTTTAGTTGTGCAGGTAATAGTACTAGTAGAATGATAATTGCAAAACTTCTCAAATTCACAACTAATGATGTGATGGAAAGCATCATCATCCAAATAGAAGAAGGCGAACGTAAATCTGAGCAAGAGAATAGCTTGGATAGGATAAAGCGAAGGCAAGACAATAGTGAAAGCTAAGGCCTTATTAGAGGCTTCCATTACTTAAACATTGATGCCATTTTCTTTTTGACACAAACAAAAATTACAACAAAAAGCAAAAAAAAAAATTGAAGATTGAAAAAAAAAAAACTCAGAATTGCAGAGTTTACAATAAACACTACCGGCCTAAATAAGTGATCAGTTCTTTGAGGCTGATTGAAAGATAAAAACAGCCGTCAAGACACCCACCAGCGCCGTTACTGCCAGGGCAACTGTATGCAGAGGAGTTGTAACTCCAAAGTTCTGCAAAATCAAAATACAAGGAATATGATGACACTTTAGCAACCGATTCTGCTTATAATCACTTAAATCATGAGAGCGGGAAGGGATAGGATCAAATGGATATTAGAACTCCAAAAAACAGAGGAGCAGGGGATTTACAAAAGGGAGGACAAAGCAAACAAATCATTTGATGGAGTGAATCACAGAATGCGTCATGGCTCAAAAAATGGAGATAAATGATTGCACATATAATCATGCCAGAAGTAACATATTAAATACAGTATAGTGAAACATACCTCTAGAAGCCCCTTCCCGGAGGCAATTTCAACAGTGATGGCCACTGCAAAACCAACCATAGCTAGTCGGCCTAGCCATACATCCAAGCTGTTCCCTTCTTGGGTACTCTGCTCACATCTTATTGAATTAGGCTTTGCTTTGCATGCGGTTTTCCTTTCATAACTTGTTGGAATCACTAGAGACAAAAGTAAACTTCACTTGGCTTACTAACTGGCCCATATTATTTCAAGCTTGGGAGATTTATTGAGGATGGAAGGGAATGACTACTAATAGATAGAATGGAATGGAAAGATGCATGTTACTCTCTAATTTGGTTGTTTAATGAAGGAAGGGAAGGGACTCCCTCTAAAACCCATGCCATTCCCTCCTTGAGGGGACAAAAAAGAGAAGCTTTGAGTGGCGTGGGAAGGACTGCTTCAACCCCTCCTCCCAAACACATCCTTGTCATCCTCGCAAACATACTAGGGTCTAAAACCCATTAGAGAACAAAAAACAAAGGAAGGTACCAGGTAATTAAGTCCAGGATCCAAAAGGAGTAGCGAAAGGAAGTTGTAGCCAATAGAAGTCCTACTTATGCTGCTGCAGTATTCGGGAACATATCTATTTCATTTGATTTTGAAGTCAATATGATATTATAATCCTCATAGTTTAATGAAATTATTACGACCTTTGCAATTAGAATTCTTACACGGTGTCAGTGGGGAACCGGTGGCGAAGGATGCTGCAAAATTCAATTGAGGAAAGCGAGGACAAGATGGAGGAGATTTGGGGGCACCGAAAACACAAGCATCTGCAACAGAAGAAAAAAAGAGTTGAATGACAATTTATGAGTAAGCAAATGAGAATGGGTAGAGAAAAAAGGGTTACCGCGTAGAGGGAGAGAAGCAGATACGGATACAGATACTTGAGCAACTGCCATATTTAAACTCTTTCTCCCTCTCTCTCACCCGATATGCTTCTTCAGTTCTTCTTTCTCCTTCCAAATACAATATCACATATTTCAGGCTCACAAGCATCTCTCAGTTTTGTTCTTTATTTTTTTATTTTTTATATATTATTTAATTGAAATGCATTATCGGCAAAAAGATTTTCTACACCATCAAGTAATAGCAAGTTGTCACATAACTAAAAAAAAGTTGGCTCTTGTCAAAGGTTAATCCTTTTTTTTTTTTAATCAACAAAAAAGGTTAATCTTTTTTATTTTTTGGGACAATATCAAAGGTTAATCTTGATATACTGTAATTATAATTTTTTTACTTTTTTTACACCATCAACCAATCACAAATCATGATATATATAACTTTTAGGGTCATGCTAAGGACACTTTTTAAGGGGAAAAAAATAACTTTTCATTAGAAAATAGGAAATAGGGAATAAACCAAACATGCCCTTAGGGCCTGTTTGGTTTTTTTTTAGTTTCCTGTTTTCATTTCCTAATTTTAATGATAATTACAACTAAAATAATTATAAAAGTGTCACATTATCTTCATCTCGTTTCTTGTTTTCAAAGATTTATACAGGAAACACTTAAAACAAATAAAAAGTTGTTTTCAGTGTTTCCTGTACAAATATTTGAAAACAAGAAACAAGATAAAAACAAAGTGACACTTTTATAATTATTTGAGTTATAATTATATTTGAAATTAGAAAATAAAAACAGGAAATGAAAATACAAACCAAACAGGCCCTAGTCTTCCAATGAAAATAAGAAACAAGAAACAAACCAAAGAAACCATAATCATTTCATTTAACAAATATTAAATATATCAATTTCCTTTTCTTGATTCCTCAATGTGTGTCCTTGGGACACTAGTTAACATTCAAATTTCCAATGATAACATCAATCTCTCACGAAATTTGTGATAAATACGGCTGATAAAGCTCCGAATGTGTTGGTGACGGAGATCAAGAGTTCATTTTCTGCGTGAATTTTGTATTGACTTATTATATGTCAAATTGCCAATAATATTTCCAAACAGTTAATAACGAGTAATGATAGACAGATTCCTGTGTTGTTTCTGTAGTGTTCCTGTTTACAAATAAATTCTCTGGTTAATAATTATGAGCAATTCAAACAAAATAAGTATAAAGTACAGTGAAACTTGCCACTCGTAAAATATATTTTCTAGTCATTTTCTTTTTACAAAGTAAATCGTAACATTGTCATTGACATAGTATCTCAGACAGTCTCCTATCCCAAACATACTCTTAATCTCAATGACATGTCACAGATACAAAGGGTATTTTCATCATTTTTTATATTTTCTTTCATCAAATATACAATTGGTTAAGCTATTCCTAACATCCATGGTTCGAAAAACCAGCCCAGACACGATTCTTCCACACATTCAATCGTTTCTTCTAAATCCTGTGAGGGTGTTAACATATTCCAATCAAGAATATCCAGCCAAAAACCAATGTCGAACCTGCCAAAGTTTACTAGACCTCAGCTGATAGAGCATGTCATCATTCATCTTCACAGCTAGCAAATTTCAGAAAGCATGGTACCCCATTTCATTGCTGACATGTGAATAATATTCGTTATAATTCAGATATTCCCAGAAACGAGAGAGCCCAAAATTCCCATGTTTTGGTTCCTTAATATAGCATATGTGCAATTCTTTTAGACTTCTATCAAACTTCTGCTTTATGGAAAGCACCTGCAATAAATTCAATCAGCAGGTAAATATACTGTTTAATAGGACCAATTGATGTTCCATTTCCTCTTATGTTTTTTTCTAATGTGTGGATGTTTTCCAGAGTGCCTTTAGCTAAAGATAGAGTTATTTGAGGGCATCAGACCATACAAATAATGAGAACATTGAGAAGGTCCTCTAGAATAAAGGGAAGCGGGTATATGGCCATATACTGTTACCTAGAGTACAGGCCAGAAGACACAGTAGAGCATGTAGATTCTCTCTGGGAAAATTAAGCTGGATCTGCCATTCCAAAAGCAACCTATTTACTTTCAAAATTCTTGCAGACTGCCTAAACTATTTACTGAATTTAACTTCTAACAATTAACTGAAAGGTCAGCCAATTAACTTTACTTGTCTGTGCTTTTGAGAATAACCCACATGCATTGACAAATAAATTTGATTCGAGATCTCATTATTTTTTTTCAATTTGACAACTGTCACCACCAAATATATCCAGACAAAAAGTATTTTCTGTTTTTTATCATCCATGTAGTCCTTTTTTTTTAAACGTCACCATCTTTCGTAATTTGCATTTCTCTACATTTTTATGCATTTGTATAATCAATAATCAATATGGAGAAAAAATAATTGCTTGATCACCAGCTAATGCATTTTGTTGACTTGTTAGTTACTTCTATATTGATATCTTTAAACAAGAAATTTTAGGTCAACATAAGCCACTTGATATGCTTTAGATAATTTTTTTATCCATATGAATCAGTGCATTTGCATCCAATAATACAAAGCCAGTTAACAATAATCACTCACAATGTCCATACATAAGATGCCAAAATAGCTGAATCTTTTTAATATATCAAAGAACAATCTAATATTTTCATTAACCTTTTCTTTTTCTATAGCGTATCAGCACATAATGTGTATAATGTAATAATGACGCATGGTTTACCTGTGATATGTTGATTCTAGAAAGTATGCCGAGCAAATTTTCCTGATCACTTCCAGCATCCCAAGCACCAACTGTAAGACAGGACCGGAAATCGAGTGCGCATTGCAAAATGCTCTCAATAATGCTACCTACTGTCCTTGTTTCATCAGACAGGAAACATCTGCAAAGAATATTTATATAAAACACTGATTATTGGAACAGATGCAGTTTGCCATATGAGTTAGCTTTTGAGGTTGAGTTAGGTTCAATTATTCAATAACGGTAGGCCCTATCCTGATGTTGGGCCACCTACAGATAGAGCA
Organism: Echinosophora koreensis; assembly: GCA_035048595.1. Classification (NCBI taxonomy): domain Eukaryota; kingdom Viridiplantae; phylum Streptophyta; class Magnoliopsida; order Fabales; family Fabaceae; genus Echinosophora; species Echinosophora koreensis. Next base: position 15,501,216 of record JAPCYP010000003.1, on the reverse strand, counting down.
AATTCTACCACACATTGAGTCGGTGCTTATAGAATATTTGAATGACAATAGGCATCCTATTATGAAATCATCATGATGATTTCAGTCACTCCCTGAATGTTAAACCCATGAAAGGTGGCTCCGCCCTGAGCTGTTATTAGACTCTTGAGGTATAGGTTGAGTTAGGTTCAATTATTCAATAACGGTAGGCCCTATCCTGATGTTGGGCCACCTACAGATAGAGCAAATTCTACCACACATTGAGTCGGTGCTTATAGAATATTTGAATGACAATAGGCATCCTATTATGAAATCATCATGATGATTTCAGTCACTCCCTGAATGTTAAACCCATGAAAGGTGGCTCCGCCCTGAGCTGTTATTAGACTCTTGTGGAGTAGGAAGGTGACTGGACAGAGAGTAAGGACTGTCATTAGACTCTTGAGGTATAGGAGGAGCAGAAGTGGAAGGTTGTAAAACAGTGAGGGGCATGGGGTATGTGGGGTTGGGGGATGCAGGAAGGGAAGTAGAAGAAGTGGATGCTGTGGTAGGAGTGGCAAAGGGAAACTTGGACTCATTAAACTGAACATCTTTAGAGATGTATAGTCTACCATCTCTAGAGAGGCACTTGTAACCCTTATGAGAGGGAGAGTAGCCAAGAAAGGTGCACTCGCAAGACCTGAAATTCAGCTTGTGCTTAGTGTAGGGTCTCAAGCAAGGGTAGCATGCACACCCAAAGACACGTAAAAAGTGATAATCAGGTTCAGTTTTGTAGAGAAGAGTGAAAGGTGACTGATTATGCAAAACAGGGGTAGGGAGTCTATTAATTATATAGACAGCAGTGGAGAAGGCATGATCCCAATACTGCATAGGAAGGGAGGCTTGGGCTAACAAGGTGAGGCCCGTTTCAACTATATGTCTATGTTTTCGCTCAACAGTACCATTTTGATGATGTGTATGTGGGCAGATGACTCTATGGACAACCCCTAAATCAGTGAGAAACTTAGTGAAAGGTCTGAACTCACCCCCCCAGTCAGTTTGGACAGCAAGAATGTCAGACTGAAACTGTACTTTGATGAGTTCTTTGAATTGCTTGAAAACTGTAAGAGTTTCTGACTTTTGTTTGAGGAAAAACAGCCAAGTGAATTTAGAGCAAGCATCAACAATAGAGAAGTAATAAGAGTATCCACCAGTTGAGTTTAAGGGAGCTGGACCCCACAAGTCCAAGAATAGTAATTGGAAAGGTTTAGTATAGACAGTAGTAGAAAGATGAGAGGGTAACCTATGAGACTTGCCATAGCAACAGGGAACACAGAAATCCAACAGACTTTTATTAACATTTGGAATATTACAATGTGTAAGTATGTGTTTAACAGCCAAATCATTGGCATGCCCTAGTCTACAGTGCCATATATGATAGTTATGAGGCACTTTATTACATTGATCAGTGGAAACAGAGACTTGTTCCCTAGAGTTAGAGACATCATTACAAACTGACACACTTAGGCAAGCTGGAACTTGAAGCTTGGAGGAGGAAATGACTTGTCTTGGGTCTATAGAGAAATTGGAAAAGACATAGAGACCTTCAGGAGTGACAGTACCCTCTAACAACACTCTGCTATCAACCTGAGATTTGACAAAGAAACTATGAGATAAGAATTCAAAGTAGACATGGTTATCTTTAGAGAAACGACTGACACTTATAAGATTTTTAGTGATTGAGGGAACAAATAAGAGGTGAGATAGTGTGAAGGTGACAGTACTATCAATGGGAGAATTAACAGAAGCAGAGCCAATAGATGCAATATTCAAGCCACAACCATTACCCATGTAAATTTGTGCAGAGCCATGAGGATCATTCTGTAGAGTCAGATTGGCCATGCTGGAAGTGACATGGTGAGTGGCTCCACTGTCAGGGTACCAAGGTCCACTGAAATCAGTACCAGAATTTGAGAGACTTACCAAAACCCTGATTCAATTTGGGTTTAAAGCAAGCAGATGTGACCCTTCACTTCTCATTCACTCTAGGGAAGGTCACAAAACCTATGTTCTAATCTATGTAGATGACATCATAGTCACTGGATCCTCCTCTCATAGAGTTGAAGCCTTAATCAAAAAGTTAAATGCAGAGTTTGCACTGAAACAACTAGGGGATTTGGACTATTTTCTTGGCATAGAAATTAAAAGGTTACCCTCTGGTGGCCTACTGTTATCACAGTCCAAATACATTAAAGATCTTCTCTCCAAAGCCAACATGTCAGATGCTAAAAGCCTTCCCACTCCCATGATAAGCAACAGCAAACTCACTAAGTATGGGGCCAATTATTTGGACACTCCTACCCTATACAGGTCAGTAGTTGGGGCACTCCAATATGCCACAATTACTCGCCCTGAAATCTCTTTCAGTGTGAGCAAAGTGTGTCAATTTTTGGCTCAGCCCTTGGAAGAACATTGGAAGGCAGTGAAGAGAATTCTCAGATACTTGCAGGGAACAACCTCTCATGGTCTTCTCCTAAAACCAGCTTTGGCAACAAAGCCTTTTCCCTTACAAGCCTTCAGTGATGCTGATTGGGGGGCAGACCTAGATGACAGAAGGTCCATGTCAGGATCTTGTGTGTACTTAGGGCAGAATCTGATTTCTTGGTGGGCAAGAAAGCAGACTTTAGTGGCCAGATCTAGCACAGAGGCAGAATATCGAAGTCTAGCAGCAACAACTGCTGAGGTTATGTGGATTCAGTCATTGCTACAAGAGTTACAAGTTGCTACAGAACTTCCTGTAATTCACTGTGACAACCTGTCCACTGTCTCTCTATCACATAATCCAGTTCTACACTCTAGAACTAAGCACATGGAGCTAGACTTATTTTTTGTCAGAGAAAAGGTTGTTAACAAGACCCTCAAAGTATGTCACATTCCTGGCATTGATCAAGTTGCAGACATACTGACCAAACCTCTTAGTCAGTCAAGGTTTGAAGAACTTAGAATGCATTTGGGTGTTTTAGATAAACACTCCATCAGCTAGGAAACTTGTAAACCCATCCTTGAATTATAAGGGGGTGTGTTAGAGTATATGGTAGAGCTGCCCACAGCTGATCCAAGCTGTGACAGCTGTCAGATAGCTGTCAGTTAGTTATCACAGCTGTCAAGTAGTTATTCTGTTAGCTCTCTCTAGCCTCCTCTAGCTTCTATAAATACCTCACTGTATCTGCATCATCAAAATCAATAAAATCAGAGATTGAAATTCAGATCTACGCTAGTTCTCTTCTCTCTCTCCTTTCTCTATTTCTGAAACTCTGGTTAATAAGAACTTATAAGTAGTGGGCAATCCTCATCCTATAAGCTAGCTTTTGGGATTGAGTTAGGCCCAAAATCTAATATGGTATCAGAGCTATCCTAGATCCATTGTTGGGTCACCCACCATGTTATCCACGCACCAAGCCCAATAGTGTTGGGCGTGAGGGGGTGTATTGGGAAAAACCCAAGTCCCACATTGACTAGAGATAGTATCTAATAAGAACTTATAAGTAGTGGGCAATCCTCATCCTATAAGCTAGCTTTTGGGATTGAGTTAGGCCCAAAATCTAATAAAAGAACTGCTTCAACGATTTGCTTCCAGTGCAGAAAGTTCTTATCGGTGAGCTTGGAGGTAATGACCGAAGAGAGGTTAGGGAAGCTCGAGGCCGCCGGAGGCGGCGGCGGTGGCGGAGGATCATTCTCGTTGTTCATCGCGGAAGCCATGGATGAACGTGAAGCTCTATGATACCATATAAGAAACCTAACCAGAGTTTCAGAAATAGAGAAAGGAGAGAGAGAAGAGAACTAGCGTAGATCTGAATTTCAATCTCTGATTTTATTGATTTTGATGATGCAGATACAGTGAGGTATTTATAGAAGCTAGAGGAGGCTAGAGAGAGCTAACAGAATAACTACTTGACAGCTGTGATAACTAACTGACAGCTATCTGACAGCTGTCACAGCTTGGATCAGCTGTGGGCAGCTCTACCATATACTCTAACAGTTGCAGTCATGATTCTCCAATTCTCTTCCCCCAATCAGAATGCCAGCTATTCAGTTAGTTATTCCCCCCTTTCCTCCCTTGCTCCTTTCACTCATTATAATTCCCTCCTTGCCCTTCTGACATCCCCCTTTTTTCTCTTTTCGTGGAATCCTTGGGTTAGAGGCCCATCATAGTGTAAAGAAGGTCTCGAGATTATAATTTCACACAAACCGCATACCCGTAACCTTTACCACGTGCTAGAGTGTTGCAAAGCTGATAATTATGAATAAGCACAACCCCCAACCTATTTGGGTGCCGTGTGCCTTAATATATCATAGGTGAGAATCTTTTAGACTTTTACAAAACTTTTGATTTATTTATGGAAGGCACTGACAAATAAATGGAAATATATAGAAGTTGTTAGCAATCTGCTTTAACATGTAACAAGATGGATAGGCCTATAATGACCAAGCATTTGACCACACATTCCACTAACCAGTAAACACTGCACGTCATGTCAAGATATGCATCACTGACTTTCAAAGATAATATTAACTGGGTTGAAATTCACATAGAAGACACAGGAAATAGGGGAAGAATTCATAATTCAATTTGCTACCTTAAGTAACCACAATTACCAAAAAGGAATTGCACTAAATTGTTCTAGTGAGTGTCCATGTAAATGGTAAGCAACAAATAAATGTAAACTTACATGCATAAAGAATCAGCAAGATATTCCATGTGCACTGACTCTAGATCCATCATATCTTTCACCTGCATAACCAGCAGAAATATTGAAAACATTCATATAATAATTGAATTGTAAGTCATACATTTTATGTCTAGGTTACTATAAACTAGGAGCTATGAAATTGACAATTAAGTGAGGTAGAAAAAAAATCATCCAAATCTACTGAGGTCATCTTTCTATAACCCTTCATATGCAGTGGTAATTTTTGCATTGCTTTGATACTATGAAGCACCGACTCTGACACGGACACAGTGACACGACACGACACAGACACCGTGACACGGCTAATGTCCAAAACATAGGACACCAGGACACCGCTTTACAAAGTTGTTAAGCTTTACAATTTTCATATGATAATGACCCTCACAAAAAGAATAGTAAGACTAAGAGGGGTCATTTCACAATGCAATCCTTACAAAAATAATCCCCAGATAAAAAAATGAATCATGTTTCATAAAACAACTAGTTAGAACCTATGATAATGAGTCTCACAAAAAATGCTAAGAGGCATCCTTTTGTTGCTTTATGTCTCAAAAAGTAAAAAATCTAATTTGGGGTTGGTGACCCATAACCTTTTTAGAAAATATGTCTCAGAAATATTTAGGGTTGGTGACCCATGATCTCAAAATGCTAAGTTGACTTTTTTATTTTTTTTATTTTTATGATAGGAGTGTTCGAGAAGCCGTGTCCGAGTAGAAAAAAATATATTTTAATTGTGACACCGCAGAGGGGTGTCTGACACCTGTCCGAGAAGCGTCGGTGTCCGAGGCGTGTCCGACACGCGACACAGCACTTCGAAGAGGTGTCCATGCTTCATAGCATTGCTATCACTTGTTAAAATACTGGAAATGCTTCTGAGATACCTAAAATTTGTTTTTTTATATAGTTCCTATTGAAGAAAGCATCACACATCATAAACAAATACTTCCAAATTTCTTATTATGTTCTTGAAAGGCATAAACTTCTTAAAACATAAGTCATTAACCAGAGATGCAGTTGCTTGGCAGCCCTGAACCTTCCCATAGTAAAATAATATCACTGTGATACAACAAACACAAAAATAAAAGGATTACGAGGTCAAAGGACATAGAAATAATGAAAAATGTTATGACTTTGTGTTATGAACCCAATAACAGAACTGAAAAATTGAGAAAGAAAAGAACAAACTTTATTGCTTGATTGAACAGAACAAAACAAAACAAGGAGAGGGATCTTCTCCAAGGGTTTCCCCTTCATAAAGGATTTCCCCTTTCACACAATCTACAATCTTCTAAATGCCTCCTTGCTGCCCTCATTCTCCCTATTTATTTAACTGAACCCACTCTAACTAACTAACTAACTAACTAACTAACTGTTCTAACTATTTCTGATTACCCTTCTATCCTAACACTTCGTTTTCTAGATTTAATGTTTCCTTCATTCCATAAGCTACCTGTTGTTTGTTAGACATAAAAAACATTCCTGGGCAGTTGGGCTATTTGATTCTTCAAGCTACTAATTACAGGAGGGAAGTTGTAGTTTCAGTATGTTTTAAGTTTGAAAAATCTTATTAGAATGAGGCAAGGAAACATACAGCTAAAAGGAGGATAAAACATCCTCACAAGCAGAACGAGAAAAATAGAAAGAGGAAAAGGAGGTAAAAAATGTAAAAGCACAGCCCAATGTCTCTAGTTTCTGAAAAGGCGACTCCCTTGAAGCAACTACTAGTAGAAAACCATTAAGAGGCCGAAGCCACCATCCTATCCAAAAATAGCATGGACTGCACATTGCCCAAAAACTTTTAGCCTCCTTTTTGCCAAAACCTTTAATTCTAACCAGCGGAAATTGTACTAAAATAGTAGGAAGCTAAAAGCCTTGATAGCATGGAAGTTCTTTAGCATATATTGTGGAAACAATTAGTCATCTAATTGAGGAAGTAATCTTAGTAGTTATTACCAGTTTCCCGTTCATTATAATTCTTGATTTCTTTCGTTGTTTAATTAGGATTGGGAGTCTACTACTGAACCTAATCCCTAGTATAAGGGTTAGTGCTTTGCCTATTGTATCACATTATGACAGACCATATTGATTTGATTTAATCTTCTTATATTGAGTATTCATTTTCTCTCTTTCCCTGCTTCGTACCTAAACCATACAATTTCAACAGTAGTCTTATCGTATCAGTGGGCTTGGGCTTGTACAAGTCACACTACACCAGTACCCAAATCATTTTATAACACATTATTACACACCATATATTCAGGGTCTGTATTCCCTCCTTTACCCCTTTCCCCACTTAAGCACCGTAATTTCAACAAAAAGCATTGGCTTCAAACCTTATACTGAAGAGAATGAAGAAACCTGCACCATGACACATGAGATAACTGTGACTCTACATACTGCTGCAAAGTGGATACAAAATGGATGATCTGGTGCCTGCATAGAAAGTGTATCGAAGGATGCTTAGAAGTGCCAGCATGCATACAAAAGTTCGTTTTCAATATTTGAAATTTATTCAAGGAACCATTAAAGTAATGCTCACTAAGTTTCCCTTTATAGTTAAATGGTTTTTTTTTGGCAAACTAATGAATCTCAAAAATTTTCCAGATCAAATAACAGTCATCAATGTCAGTGTCCCCACCCTCACCCTGACCACCTGGATCACATAGTGCAAACCTCCAAAGTCCTTCCTATCCATGAACATGATAACAGGATCCTTGAAGGAAGGTCAATGATATCAAATTTACATGTGTCCCAGACGTTCAAAAAACAACCGGAACTTTCTATACCTCATCTTCATCAATATATTAAGGTGTCCTGCCTCATGTTGTTGTAGTTCAGAATTTAGACCCTTATTGGTTCTGTGCACCAAATCCTGTTCACCAGAATTGAAAGAGAATAAGTACTATTGCACAATCAAAATCCAGAAGTCTCTGAGCAACAGAAGCAAATTTGGATATTAGAGTATATACTACAGGAAACTGAAGATTCTTTAAAATTTTTGCAAAAATAAAAAATAAAAAACCAAATTGAAAGCATAGACGTAGTGGCAATAGGTCTACTCATCAACCACTCATTGAACATCGGTGGTCAATTGTTCCTTTTCCTAAATTGGAAATATTTCTACCAATAATTCTTTTTTGTAACACCCCCTGTTTTTTATAAATAAAAGAGATTAATTGTAACAGATCAACCAAAAAATGGCATAACGCTTAGATAAGTGGGTGTTTAACACACAGCAAAGCAAAAAGAAGTGCTAAGTGGTTAAAATTACTGACAGCTCTTGCATACAAATTGTGGCACAGGTGTTCCTATCATCCGACCATTTTATATTATGTTATATTAATTATTCATCAAAGGAACCTTGGTGTGTGTGTGTGTGTGTTATTTCTAAGTTATACTTTGAAGTGTGAACGTGTAAGCCCATCCACTATGTATTTCGTAGTCAGAAATTCACAAAGACATATTTAAAAGATAGAAGAAACAAAATGCGGTGAGTAATAATAAACAACAGGAAAAGAAAAAAAGAATCAATTGCGAGAAATCACACCTTTAATGAGCACCATACATCAGTCAACGAAAAAATTGCAAGCTTCACTTGTATTAAAAAGCTGAAAATATCAGCATATATTTTTAATGCAGCAGGCGTTAAAACAATACTGAGCGGCCAATTCACACGGTAACCCAGTCCTAAGAAATCAAAAGAACGGACCCCTGCCATTATTTGCGAATCATTATCAGATACATAATTTCACTTTCAAGGGTGTCTGATCAAACTTGAAACGAAACTGAAAGGCATAAATAACAACAGTCACAATAATGAGAAAAACATAAATCAAAATTGATGTTAGTAATTTATTATTACTGTGTTGGTTGTCCTTTATACAAGAAGTGAGTGTTATGGAAGAGGCACCCACATGTAAATAGAAATTCCAGTTTTATTTAATCATAGGATGGTCTAACAATTATGTAAATGTTAATGAAAACTGACTTAAAATCTGTAATAGTAAAAAACTTATTTAATTAATGTGTAGGTCCCTGAACTAATTGAAAATTTTCAAATAGGTCCCTATACTTTAAAGATCATAATCGAGTTGCCGAACACATTGAAAATTTGTAATTTGATCTCAAACTTTTTTGTTACGATTCCAAAACGTACAAGGACCTATATGAATTTTCCTAAAATGTATAAGGATCTGTTTGGATTTTTCCAAAAAATTCAGAGACCCACAATATGAAGAGTGAATGGATCACTTAACGAAATCCTAACAGCTACTTAACGAAACCCAAACCGAAAAGTGTATGAAGAACCCAATTACAAATTTTCTATTTGTCCGGGGACCCAATTACAAACTTTTAAAATATAGGGATCTATTTGAAAATTCCCAAATAGTTTAGGGAGCTACAAATTAATTTAAACTGAAAAAAGTCCTTTAAGGTAGGAAAAGGGTGCATACTTGGCCTCTGTAGTTAATTTAAAATCATGATTTTCTCCTTTCTTTTCAATTGTATGAAAACAAAATACCAGGCTTTCAGGAACAGTGAAAATTGGATACCAACAAGGGGAATCCCTTTTCTATAGTAGTATGGATGTACCTATAGCAGATGTGGAAAGAGGCAATTTCCCATGTCCTTTCATGTACACAAACAACCTATCCTTATTAGGGTCTTGTTCGCAAGAAGACTTCTGAATTGACAACTCAAGTAGACCTTGAATTTCTGAAAGTCTCTCATTTGCTTCTGTAACAGACCACTTCTGTGATTTCAAGAAAACCAAAGAATGAGTAAAGGTGCAGCATTATAGACTATAGTCAGAACTCAGAGCTATGAATATTATCCAAGTCATTGCGAATCAGAATTTAGGAATACATGATGCCAAAGAGATAAGATAAACAAATCTGCCCAATCTGCTAACTCCATAAAATGATACCGCCGCAGTGCCAAAAAATGCTCATGCAACTCAAATGCTTCTTCAAGCATATTTATGATTAGCTTGCTGACATACTTGTATCTGACATCTTTAAGGACAAGCAAAAATAGAACAGAATACTTTTCATCAGTGGAATGAGTATCTCAACTCATTTCAATTGTAGAATTTTTCTTTACCTAAAAATAAAATATACAAAAAACCACATAGAATACTGGAAGCTATTATCTGCAAAATTGTTAATAAAAATCAGGATAGTTTGCATGGGACAACTAAAGGGATCCAACAAACTTGTATCCCAAAAACTAAGGACTACCATCAAAGACTTGCAAATTAATTCAAGATGTGTTCAAATCATGTACCCCAATGTTCCATCACCATCCGCAATTACAATAACTGACAGTATAATATTTATCCCACATTGTTTCATCTGCCAACTTTCACCCATAAAACACTTGACATGGCCATTAAATTAGCATTATCCATCTCAACATATCAATAGCCATTTTCTACAGGTTTACTGGATAACTTGCACCTTGGCAGGCACAATAATACTTAAACACATCAATTAGTATGCAGCAGAAATTTTGAATGGCATCAATTGATCCATGTAGCTAGCCTCACCTAAAGGGATAAAATCTGGATGTTGATGTAGAAATATTGACGTATTGTTATTAAGCATTCTCACATTTTAAAATATTCAAACCAATAAGTAACATTACATTTCCTTAATGATTTTAGCTTCTTGATCATATAATTTTGCAATCTATTCCAACAGTTCCCATCGCCAAACAGTCTAAATCCCTTATAACTGCCTAGTGTTCTAGTAGTTTGGTACATATCAACTTCATCAATAAAGATAATGATTGGGGCTGCATCGACCCATCTAGAGAAAATGATAAAACCTACAAATATTCAGATTAATGGACAGGATTGAAAGGTCATATGTTAGAATTAAGAATTCATTACTGAATTGGGTATTCATGACAAATCGTACTAGTTTAATCGAAGTATCACACAGAGAAAAAGAAGCCATAGAGGAATGAAATGCAAAACAATTAACCAGTTTAACAGAATAACCATAAAGATAAGGATACTGAAGCATGATTTCCTGCAGTAAGCATTTGTCAATTATAATATCAAGTGGCATCTCAAATGTTGACACCAAACTCTGCTTCTGAGTAACATCACAGTTGACAGTTTTCCTAAAACTACCAAGCAATCTTTCCCAGCTGCTCCCACCAGATACGACTGTTAAAACATCTTGTTTATGGTCCATCAAGTCCAATGAAGCATCAGAACAATTTTTGGGAACATCGACCAACCCATCCTCTCTACCATGGCCCATTTCACCACATTGATTATTCTTATTACCATAAGTAGACACATTACTATCCAGTGGAAATGAAGATGCACTTCTACATCTAGAGTTGCTGGGTGACTTGTCCAGAAAAGCCTTACAAGGGTCCTCCACATTAGAAAAGTTGAAGTATGGCAAAGGTTGTTCATGATCTACTTTACATTTTTCTCCATTCCTACCCATCCGGTGAAGCAATGTATTTCTTGTCACCATTGGGTTCTTACTAAGGGGATTAATGCTAGGAAAATTACACTGATGGCTAATTTTTTGCGGTTGGAAACTATAGCAATTTGAAGCAAGTTTGTTATTATCTTCTGGTTGATCCTCACTAATGGAAATAACATCATGGCATAACATGGAATATCTCGGGGATCCCAGGCATTTTTCAGTCACCTGTTGCCCGATAGTTCCATCATCATGAAATGAGTTTTTCAATAGGCGGCCCATTGCTGAATAACTGTCAGTGAAACTCTCTCCGTATTGAGTACTGAATGTACATGAACAGCTTGACTCCCCAGGATTTAGAGGATTAGACATGTGACTTGACTCCATTCCCTCATGAGAGGACTTCACCAAATGATCACTGGCATCCATCTTATCGAAGACTCTAAGCAAATTGCTCCCTGACTTTTCATGATGACAGGAATTTTGTATTGAACTATTGAAGGTAGTACTCTTCGAAAAGCTTAAAACAGATAAATGATTTTGTTGCCCAATTAATGGACAAGGACGGCCACTGAGCATATCAGACTCCAATTGCTCCTCAGAGCTACTTACAGATAAACTTTCAGATGAACCATACATATCTTCCAGCAAAGAGAAATCATCTACTGTGCTTGAGACATCAGAGCCCAAATTATCGATACCCCTGAGAATTTCTATAAATCATCAATGAAGCAATAACAAAGGGAAACAAAGTTGTGTGGACAAAACATACTAAGATAGCAAGCAGCAGATAAGAGGAAACATGTTACTCAATGCATGCATCTACATGCTCGCACACATTTCAGAGGAGGTGAGAGATTACATATTTGAACTTATTTTATCTGCTGATCGACGAACAATGGATCCATCTTCTGACATGAGCTGAACATCTTTGTCTAAAGCCCCTCCGCCATTATCAAAAGAAGGTACTGAAGCATGTGTAGCTACCTACAAAAGGAAAACATTCATGCTTATAAAGGGGAAAAAACAGAAAGAAATAAGTAACTGCTCACAATGGGAAAAGGAGTCTTCTTTCTGGTCTCCATCTCACTTTTTTGTCCCTAGTGGACCCTATTTTATACTTCCTATGCAGCCTTTTCCTTTAACGACCCTTCAAAAAACTTTGTCGATCAAAATAAAGACATGAAAAGATCATTGATGGAAATGGGATTATGATGAGACAATTTTACTCCATCCAAGGTTGTGCATCATATATTTTATCTTAAATAAAGAAATGGTGATCTGTTCTTCAACATAGAGGACTGCACCGAAACCAAAGCATGGATAAATACTGGAATCCCCTCCCCCCAACCCCTCCAAAAAAAAAAATTTGTGGGGCAAAAATAGCATAATGGCCTATGGCAATCACATCCGCTGGCACTTCAATTTTCTGACATTATATACACAACAAGAAAATGATACTTCTATTTCAGCTCTAGACTACATAACATTAAGATGTTAAGAATCGAGGTTTCAAGAAGGAAATACATAATACACAGCAAATGACAGTACAGAGTAAAAACATAAATACAATTCCAAAATATCTGCAATCCAGAAAATAGTGTTTGCTGTTAAAGAAATAACCATATTGTTCCCTATATCATAGCACCAAAAAAAAAACATCTGGTCCAAATTGTCAATAAATTTGGCTAAGATAATTTGTGCAATTCTACTTGTTTATGTTAGAAGCAGAAAGTTTTAAGGATAATTTATATGAAACAAGCAGGGAAGATCTTTGCAGAGGTGTAATTTTAAGCAATAATTGAATGCGTGTGGTCAGAAGATAATGCAAGTTTTCCCTTATGGTGTTCAACCAATATTTGTTTTAAGTGGGTTTCTCCTTGCGGGTTTTGAAAGAAATTGGAGGCCTTTTCTGTATTTCTTGTTGCACTCTTCAACTCTGGGTTTTTAATTAGTGATTTTAAGAGAACATCTTAAATATCCTGGCCTAGTAACCCCTTTCTTTGGTCTTCCCAATAAATTATTGTTATGGCAAAATAACTGAAAGCAAATAGAAGTAAAAGGTACATGTGTTGTTGAAATAAAAATAGTCAACTTCATGTGTATTGTGTACAAGAAACCAAATCTATGAAGTATGATCACCTGTTGATATCTGACTTCTAAGCTGCTCAAAAGACCTTCAATTTTTTCATTCATCCTTTTATAATAACTTTCTCTTGCAAGCACCATAGCTTCTATAATATCTCTACTAAAAGACAATGGAGAAGAATAAGATGGACTGTTGCTTGAAAAGTCACTCCAGCAGGGAAGGAAGTCATCAGAACTATGGTCTCCAGCAACATGGAGGCACAGTCCAAGCAATTTCAACAGTACTTGAAGCTGCTGACCAGCTCTAACAAGTGGGACCAAGAAGTCTTTAAGAAATCCAGGAATGGAAACTCCTTCTCGCACCTGAGGTTAGGAAGTCCCGACCATGAGAGTCAATATGACAAGGAAATACAAAGTTATGATACTTATGAAAACTGCCTGCAGGTCCCACATCTTAAGAACAAAGAGGAAAGAATTACCCTGATGCTTGCAAATGGGAAGTCAACAGAAGTGCCATCTTTAACATGTGACTTAGGAGGTAAACACTCCATATTTTCTACAATAAACTCCTTATATGGGTCATAGATTTCTGCTCTGAAAATCCATGATCTAATGAACCCACAATATGGTTCACATGATTGAAGAAAGAGAAACTTGAGTAGAGTACAGTGAGCAGGATCAGCAACCTAAATTTCAGAAAGCTGTATAGATTACAAGAAATTTCAAAAAGAAAGAAGTATGTAAAGAGGCAATATATGTGTGTTACATAAGTAGTGATATAATATGATGCAATTGTTGCATAGCAACAAATACATAAAATATCCAGGATGGAAGAACACCACTACCTTCTTTTTCCATTTGAAAAGGAAGCATTCAATAAATAGGGTTGACGAATAATACATGCTGACCTATGGGCCACTCTCCTTAAGTGCCAAAACTCATGAATTTCACAAATAATAATAGCGATAACAACAACAATGTGTACACTAAACCAAAAGGTTGAAGAATGAAACTCAAGAAAGCAAAAAGATACTCAGGAGTCAATAGGCACAGGGTGGTTTTATATCTCTAACTCGTACCATACCACAAGTTGCATTGTTTATGTATCTTGGATCTATCATACAAAGTGACAAAGAGACTGAGGGAGATACAAATCATAAGATTCAAGATGAGTAAATAAACGAGAAAGGGGACAAAGCTTCTAATGCCTGCCAGACAGTAAAACATGCAAGAGAACAATAACATTTTTTATAACTTATAGCTATTAAAAGTTATTCAGAAAAACATTCAAAGATAAAATGGTAAAGAACAAAAAGAGACAGCATACAGGTTCACATTCAAATAAGCTGACCTGTAATTGCGCATACAAAAATGTCAATAAATCCCCCCCTCTGGAAAAGTTAGAAAACTCAGAAGTAGCTTCAGCAATCAGATCCTCAAAAGAAGTATCTGAAAAGCAAAGAGCCCACTTTTGTAGGTTACATATACTTGCAAGGGCTTCAATCTGAGTCCTTAGTTCCTTTGTATGCAGGTAAAACACAAGCAGTGTAATTTCAGAATGCAGTACACTCTTCAAACATCCAGACACAGGCAAATCAACATCTTTTGATGAACGCCTTAAAAGTGCAGATGCATGAATTGTGTCCAGCCCAGAGATGTACCCTTCCAGCACCTTTCCCACAGCAACAGCAAAGGCTTGATTAACAAGACTATACTCTTGATGGTTATGATCAGTAAGATCCACATTCATATTTGTAAAATAGAGGACAAATTCACGGAGAAGATAAACTAGAGAGCCGATGCAACCAATAGATTGAAGTATATTTCCCAAGGAATGGGTGGTGGAAGCTCGATTCCAGAGACTTGAAATGTGATGGAAGGTCCTGTCGGCTGGATCAGAACAAAAGATGGCGGAGATCTTTTGGATACTGATAAGGGAAGATTTTACACCTTGCATAGCATTCGTCGCCAACCTCACCAAACTTGACTCCTGAGGCCAAATAATCAGTCAGTTATGAAATAAAGTGAGATAACAATAAGCAGAAGAAGAAGAAGTAATTGAAGTTACAGAGAGAGAGGAGAGGGGTTGATTTGAATTTGAACAAGAGGGAGATGAAGAGGAGCGTAGTCCGCTTTCACAAGGTATGGACTCCCAAGTGTTTGGGGGAAGCCATGGATCTTGCAACTTCAAATTCTCCAACAATGACGCAAATCTCGCATCCATACCCGTTCCAAATTCCATCATCATCTCTCACTCTCGCTGCCACTTTCGCCTTCACTCTCACTCACTCACTCACTCACTCACTCCATTTTTCTTTCTCATTTTAAATTTAAATTAGCAAATTGCTCTACTAGCTGCTCCTCACACGTCTTTACCAAAAAAACATGACAAACGCATCCAACATTTTTTATGGTTTGCAAGTTACAACGAAGGCCCCCTAAGTCCTAACCTTAACTCTCTAAAATAAATTTGGTTACCCTTCATAATTTGATGAGTTTTTTTAATATATATATATATACAAGTATAAATCCTCCTTTAACTTGGGTTAATGCGTAATTTAAACTTTAATCTTAAATATTAAAAAAAAAAAAACTATATTCACTTCATAAAATGTCACGTGTAATTTATATAATCACTCATTCTTAATGGTAAGACACTTTCAAAAATACTCTTTTCTCATGATATCATGCGACTTTATCTACATCAAATATTTTAAAGTTATTTTATTTTTAAATAAATTTTAACTATAATAATTAATTGTTATAATTATCAAATTTACCGATTATTTACCTATTTTTAATTAATGAATATCACATATTATTTACTTAGTTTGAAACTCTTTAATAATTTAAAGGATCAATTTGAAACATGTTAACAATTTAAAGGACCAATTTGAAACTCATTTAAAACATAAGGGACTAAAAGTTAACGTTACTGACTTTGTTGATAGAGAGGACTAACTTAGGTCAACACAGAGTTAGAGACAAATTAAAGGATCAAATTAAAACTTTTAAAAATTAAGGTACCAAACTGAAATTAAAAAATAAGTGAAGAGACCAAAATGATATTTTAGCCTTTATCTTTTCTAGAACCAAACCCTCTGCTGTTTTCAGTTTTCACCACAAACCAATTGCATTCGAGACTGGCACTCCATCCATGATCCAACACTAATCAACGTTAATTTGCTTCAACGTGCATACAGTAAACTTGAAGGGTATCAAATTATGATAACAGGGACTATATTTATATAGCAACCAGTAGTAACTATTAGTACAATTTTATTCATGAACTGGCTCTGATCATTCTCAATTTAGAAAATTCCATCGCTTTTAAATCCCTGCCAATCTACTGATCTTAATTCAATGCCAATGTAGTTTCTCAAGCTAAAATCATCATACAATCGGCACCCAAAATTGTTTCCAGTCAATGCTTAATGGGTCGGCAAGAATGCAATGCCAACCGAGTTCTCCAAGTATGGCAACAGGTACTTGACTAGGGAACACCGGGTGAATTCTCAAGAAACCAGAGAGGCAACCTATATTACAAACACCAATGCCTCAGCTTTATAATGTTGCTGGTGACTTGTGTGCATTCAATTCAAGTGGGCAGTAGAAATCACCTTGATGGAATCAACTGAATCAGATAAGCTGTTAACATTTTAACCATAACTCAAGAATTCGTGATATCCCAACTTCTTTGCATGTATGGAGGCAAAGCTGCGACCAACTCAAGGTTTTCCACTCGTGAAAGATCATAGCTTGAAGCTGATTCCACATTTTGCAGTGCTTGAGATATATTGGGCAACACTATTTGCTTGCAATGAAGATGTAAACGAGGATGCTTCTCAGAGATGCTCCCTTTGTTCAAATTAAGGCCAAAGGGGAGTGTTTCTTCCTTGAGAAGCTCCTCACTTGAGTCCTCCAGATTAGACAAAAGTCCCCATTTCTTGTGAGCTTGCCATCCATACTTGTAGTCCCCAACTATTGGTGTACCTAACACCTCAGCACAGTGGACTCGGAGCTGTGGCACCAGTACACACAATTAGAACAGAAATTATGGTGAGTCATATGAATTGAACCGAACATTTTAAGTAGCAACACCAAGATCAGCCAGTTACGATTATGCCCTGTTTTTTTTACCTGGTGTTTTCTACCAGTTAAAGGGGACAGCTCCAACCATGTGTAACCTGCATTATTAGCGGTACCGTAAATAGGGGTTTCTCAACCAAAAAGACCTGAGGAAATGATTTTTGCAGGAAAGTCCAAGATAATAAAAAGGGGGGAAATGTATCAAGATTCTTCTGTATATTTTCGGCCCAAGTATTCACAAACAAGCCTGATGTGAAAAAAGTCATCTGAATGCATGGTCTAACCGGTACAATTACCTGTGCTTTTCAGAAAACTGTAAAATTCTATTTCCAAACATGAAATTAAATCAAAATCCTGCTTGATATGAAGCTATCAGCTCATTTCTGTCTCTGTGCTTGCATTCTGGCAGAGCAACTTAATCCAGTATCAAGTGAAAATGTTGGACAAAATAAAACAGTTTGTAAACTAACCTAGTTTGGAAGGTACCACACTTACTACAAAGAAGCATGCATTTTTGACATTGCAATAATTCCATAAAAAGTTATGTCTTGCCTTCTTGTACCACTACTGACATCTAATGACACCTTTGTCCCGTTAAAACAAGGGTGAATGTGAGTGGATGAAAAGCAAAGGTCCTAAGTTCAAAGTATCACACATCAACGCAGAATAGGAAAAATAAGAAGAAATTTATTTTTATCATTCTCAAATGAGATTTCCTGACTCCATTATTGTGTTGTGTTAGAAAACAAGTCAACCTAGCACTTACGGGTACGACCACTCATGCCAACCTCCAAGGAATGTAACTTTGATTTTAAAATTTAAAATAAGCTTCAGTACAAACCATTTGATGACGATGCAATCACTTGGTATTCTGTAATTGCATGCTGAGACGACAGTGATGTAGACTTGTCGATGATGGTTATTCGCTCAGATTTTCCATTGTCAACCACCACCTGAAACCAAATATTCATCAAATCAGTGACCAGTTAATTTAATATAGGAAGCTAATAGTTATGGGCTGTTTTATATAGTAGCCGTAAGGCCTAAGCATTCACATGATACCAGAGAGTTGGTGTTACCCCATGTGAATGAGCCCACAACTTATTGAAACTAATTTGTTTTGGAGTTGTTTCATTGGTTCACAAGTCATCTAAAACATTAGAGGAAACACAATGACTAAAAACTAAAAGGGAGTTATCACAAGATCAGCTACTGAATAGTCATCAAATGACTAAGGGTAATTCTTTATACATAACAGTTCCTACTTCCTACCATCTGAGTAATATAATTGTTCAAACTATTTTCTTATAGCAAAGGATCTAATAAATTTAGAGATTACCAACAGAATTAGATGTTTCAAACGTTAGATGGTTTAACAAGCAACAAATGGGGGTGAAGCAAGGATACAGCCAAAAACTTCGTCACATCTGCAGACACTATATACAAGTAATTACTGTTTTATATGGATGCAGCACATGCAAAGTGTGCACTAAATCCGCCAGAAATTAGGAGGATTAGCCTGCTGAAAGCTTCTGAGAAACTGTTAACAAGGGCCAATAAGGATACAACCTTACCCAGTGAAGCAGTAACTGACCCCCTTGGACGTCTTGGGCATCCAATGACCAGTGCCCAGTACCTTCTTTGTAGGATTGTCTTTTCTGTGCCAATCTATTTAAAATGAAATGGCATAAGTCAGGATGAAACAGATCTAGCAACTTCAAATTGTGAGCATAATATAGAAATGCTCAGAAGGTTGTATCATGCACATTAGCATTTGATGAAAAAGAACAATCATCACTCACATTGTCTGAAGCCCTGGAAGTTTTCTCCCGGAAGATGGAATGCAGAAATGTAGCACTTGTTTGTGTCCTTCCCATCACCAGAATGCCAGAACAATCTCTGTCTAGCCTGTGCACCTATTATACAATCTTGTTCAAGTATCAGTCTGGTAGCCAGTTCATAGTTTCATTGATGTAGAACCAAAGGAGAGAGGTACCCAGTAACAAGATCATCGGTCTCAAAAAAAAAAAATTAATAATTCATACTGAATCCAATGATAAAAAAGTTCTCTTTGAAGTGCTGATAGGAGGGTCACTTATAGCCCTCTTACAAAACAACCAAACATAACTAGTTTTATATTAGATTTGGGATTTGGATAGAAACCTTATAAAACTCTATCTTCAAAATAATCTTAAATCCTATTCATAAAAATTAAAATGGATAAAATCCCTCAGTTAACAAAAAAATAAAAAATAAAATCCCAAATCAAAATGACACAAAACTAATAACTGATAATGCATCATTCATATTTCATTTATCCCAACAACCATCACTCATATTGGCAAAGAACTAGAACACAAGGGAAAACAATCCCACTAATTTCATGGATGCTTAAGCTTTGTAATGATAATAACAGTTACAATGATCTTCGACAGAAAAATAATAAATAAATAATGTTTTCTATTATTTTTTTACTTAGATACTACTTTCCAGAATCTTGGCAACCCTCTTGTATTGACAAAAGAACTATTAAAGTGTTATCCAATGAAAAAAAGAAAAAAGAAAAGAAAAGAAAAAGAAAGAAAGAAAAAAAGAACTCATTTTCTTCCCTTTTTATTTGATGCATTATTTGCAATTGTCAGGATCTCTTTTAGAAGTAATACCTCTAAAAGGGCATAATAAATAACCCTTTGTAATTGAACCCTGCATGAAACGATATATTGCTTCAAAAGGGAAAAAACTTCACTGTGGGTTAATATATTATTGTCATTAATACACAAATGGTGCAATGCTTGAGCAAGTTGAGTACGTAATATCTTGCATTCCCCTTCCTCCCTAGTCCCTAGACACAAACAACTGGAGATGGATAGTGATGTTTAAATCATAAGCAAAACAATAAATTGACCCCATGTGATTTTCCTGTGTTGAAATGGAGTTGTATGCACCAAATACTCTCCATTCAAATCTACTTGAGTTTAATTTTGTAATCATCATTTTTCATTGAATCAAAACAACTTAAGGAAGCTTATAACTAAACAAACTGAATTATAAAGAGGACAGTGCAAAAGAAAATCATATAATGAGCTTACCAGACGAGGGGGTTCTGAGTATTCATAATTTAAACATGCTGCAGCTAGTACATCTAAACTCCGCTTGATATTAATACCGCCCTGTTTAAAGAGAGATACAATTACAATCCGGATACATGTAAGAATTAAGCAATGAAAAATAAAAAATCAATTGGGAGCATCGGATACCTGCACCGGCATTCCTGGAGGTTTGTTGAGGACAAGAAGGGTAGGATCCTAGTTTTGATGAGGACATGGTATTACAAATTTGGTGCGAGATAGGTTGAGATAGCTCAAAAAAAGAGTAGTAAAAATTGAAAACCTTATATATGACAAGACTACGGATAAAGTCGAATTGTTCGGGTGTAACTGTAAGATGAGAGTTGTGTTTGTCTCTAGGAATGTCTTTGACAGATTGAGGAAGAAAGATGCGATCTCCAGAGTTCAAGGTATCCTTAGCTGCTACCTTGCATTAATAAATAATAATAATAATAATTGTGTGAAGAGTTTGAGTTTGTATTATGATTATGACTATCATCGGAGAGAAATTGATTGATTAATAATAAAGATTGGTTACCCTTTTGAATCTTGTATGAGGAGGCTGATGCGGTATAATGGGGTTGGGAGGAGAGAGTGTCCGAACCTGTCTGAGACGAAAAAGCTTGTGAACAAGAGTTCTTGGTAGGTGGGGGCAGCAGCGAATGACCCATTTGAGGGCAGTGGCGGAGGAAGAGAGCTGGTTGCCCTTCTTCCCCAGTGTGACTGTGAGGGTGGCAGCAGTGGGAGTGAAGGGAGGCAGAGTCACCCATTTCGAATCATCAAACTCAAGCTTGTCCTCCCTTGTGACGGAGAAGTGACGAGTTCTCCATGACCATGAGCTTATCAACCGCCGGAGGACAGCAACAACAACAGGCTTCGCCGCCATCTAACTCAACTCCACCATTCACCATCAACCATCAGCGTTGGAGGGAACTGACAAGGACATGGGCTTTCGTTCAATATATCACAGCCCAAATTACAAGACTCTCTTCTGTTGAGGGGCCCAAATTTGGCACACTCACCAGTCACCATTGGATTTTTTAAAGAGTGTTGGGGGCATCTTCATTTTTCTGATTTCAGTTGTTTTTTTGGTTAAGTTGTTTCATAAATCATCTATCATATTTGACATTAGCTTAAATTTCCAAAAAAAAAAAAACTATTTTTATACCATCTGTTCATAGTACTGTTGGATAGCATGATTTTGATTATATTTGCATCTCAAGGTAGATTCCCCATCTTTTTGCATAGATACTATATAGAAGTCATTATTTTTGCACCAACGAAATATATTATGTTAATGTCGCTT
Source organism: Echinosophora koreensis (assembly GCA_035048595.1). NCBI lineage: Eukaryota > Viridiplantae > Streptophyta > Magnoliopsida > Fabales > Fabaceae > Echinosophora > Echinosophora koreensis. The sequence goes on along the minus strand of JAPCYP010000003.1, from coordinate 15,479,468 downwards.
TTCAGCAAATATATCTAATCAAAAACAAATTCTCATTATAATCGATTATCACAATAATCAATTATACATATAATCGATTATCGACATAATCTATTTTTTCTAGCTTTCCCAAACGCACTCTTAAGACTAACAAATAATGAACATCATATAATGGTGCTCCGAAAATTGTAATGGAACGAACGATCATATGAGACGAGTATCTCTTGTCTCATTTTGGTGTACCACACCATGTTCCAACTAATAATATCTTGTCATATATTCTACATTTTTTATATTAAATAAATTTTTAACTTATATGACAATATATTATTAATTGGGATATGATATGAATATGATACACCAAAACATGAAATCTTTATCCCTTGAAAAATACGAGGATATCCATTCAACTTATTTTAATAAAACAAAATACGCAGGATATAAAAGCATGAACAAAGAAAATTTTAATAAATATTTATTCACACCTAATACTCTCTCTAGTTCTTATTATAAGAGACAAATGACTACTTTTTTTTGTCCAAAATATAAGAGACATGCATACGTTTTGACAAATATTAAATGCTCATTTTCAATTTTACCCTTATTTATAATAGAGTTTATATTTACGAGAGAGTGTAACTTTCAATACAAGTAGGTTTATTCATTAATTATATAAGGGATAATTTTGTAAATTTATATGAATATTAATTACAAATAGTTTATTTCAATGCATTTCCTTGGTATGTGTGTTTTAGGGTTTTGCCTCTTATATATAGGACCAGAGGGAGTATTTATCATGAGGAATGATGTTTGTAGGCTTTTGCTAGGGTGGGAGACCATGTCATATCTCCCACCATGAGCAAGTCCATTTTTGCAAAAATAAAATTTATTTTAAAATCCTTCAAATTTTCAAATTTAATATTTCATCATATCTTCTCTCTCCTCCCCACTGTTCATCTCCTTCACATGTCCTCCGCCACCCCCTCTCCTACACTGTTCATCTCCTTTACACAGCCAGTATTAGTAATTACTGTTCATCTCCTTCACAAAGTCATTTATCCAACATTATTTTCGTTTTTGGAACATAGCTAAGCCAGCCACAAGCAGAAGAAAGACCACCATAAAATTACTTCTCTTTATGTTCGGAATATGTCATTCCCTTTCTCATCTGAGAATGTGAGACCCAAATGGATCACCTTGAGCATGTCACCAATGTGCCGCCGCCGTCGCAAGCCCCGTCGCGTCGTCGCCGTAAGCTCCATCGCATCCTCGCCATATCAGATCCACTAAGTCTCGGACAAGAAACCAAGCCGCCCAGCACCGCCGTCGAGCCAGTACTCGTGGCCACCTTTGCTCCTCCTTTCGTGCCTCTGCCAGAATGTGGCAAGACCCACGTCGCGAGCCACTGTCACTGTTGAACCAGCGCCACCGACGTCCACCTCCCTCACCATGAACCGCCGCGCTTGCTTCAGTCCGCCTGTGTCATCGAGCCGTCGGGGAGTGGGAAGGGAGGCGATGTGAGTGGGGGATTGGCGGAGGAGAGAGGAGAGAGGACCAAGGAGAGAGGAGAGAGGCAAAAAGGAAGGAGGGGTTGAAAAATAATTTTACATTTTGTAAATAAAGGCTTTTTATGATCTCTCATGGTGAGAGACTTGAAAAGGTCTCTCACCCTAGATGCAGCCGATGTTTGTATATCAAAATGAGATATCATTTGGTGCCCCCTTTATTTTTTAGGTGTATTTTTTAGAAGCATATATACAAAAAAGATAAAAAGTAAGTGAGAGATAGAAATAAACATATACGATATCACATACGATATTCAAAATTTGTGTTCAAATATCATAACTCTTTATCTATTGTATGTTTTTTTTTTTTTTTTAACAACTCCTGTGCATTGAAGCTACAAGTCAAGGTGTCATATCCTTACAAATGTACTCCCACATGACTAAGTTATAAGTAAAAAAATACCTATATTTTTTGGACTTAAATATAAGTAAAATGCAACCAACTCAACTCCATTTAATGTAAGTATTTCGAAAATCAAGAAAATTAACCAATCAAACCAATTCTCCCTTTGTTTTTCAAAGAGCATTGCACACTCCCAAAATAATAATTAAATGATAGTTTAGTAATTATAACATATTTTTTTACATAAATAAATATAATTAAGCTAAATTAACTAACTTCCTTATTAATTATTTTTACTTATAATTGAGCAGGAGGTAGTACACTCTAATCCAAACTTAATTAGATCCCTCGTTGTACCAATTAATTTATTATCAGAAGCTACCTACCTTGTCGAGGCAACCTTAGTCATATTGCATCCTTAAACATAAGTGACCAAGTGACTTTCCAGTACGTACCCCCCTGTGTGCAACCTAACAATCTCTGTTGGACATACTTGCCAGTCAAAATTTCAGAGTATATGAGTCTGTCCGCAGCAGTATAAAATAATCTACATTGTATTCCATTTTCTCCATCTAACTAAGCAATTCATTATTAGAGGTGAGAGGGACAGAATGGGGTCCGACTCTGTTGTGCATGTCTTCCTTGTTTCCTTCCCCGGGCATGGCCATGTGAACCCTCTTCTGAGGCTTGGCAAGCGCTTGGCCTCAATGGGTTTGCTTGTCACTTTTTGCACAACCGAAAGCTGGAGCAAACATATGAAAGAAGCCAAAGGCAGCAAGGAGGGCGACGGCTTCATCAGGTTCGAATCCTTCCAAGATGGATGGGGTGAGGATGAGCCTAGACGGTTTGACCTGGACCTTTATCTGCCCCAACTTGAGCATGCTGGCAAGGAACTCCTCCCTCCCTTGATCGCCCAGCAACACCCACCTGTCTCCTGTCTCATCAACAACCCTTTCATTCCTTGGGTTTCCGACGTGGCTCAATCCCTTGGCCTCCCTTCCGCCATGCTTTGGGTCCAATCTTGTGCTTGCTTTTCTGCTTATTATCATTACTACCACAAATTGCTCCCTTTCCCCTCTGAATCTGAGCCCCAAATTGATGTTCAGCTTCCCTGCATGCCTTTGTTGAAATATGACGAAGTCCCCAGCTTCTTGCATCCAACCACTCCCTACCCCTTCATAAGAAGGGCTGTCATGGGACAGTTCGGGAACTTGGATAAACCCTTTTGTGTTCTAATGGACAGCTTCCTGGAGCTGGAGCAGGACAACGTTGAGTACATGTCCAAGATTTGCCCTATTAAGACCGTTGGGCCCTTGTTCAAGACCACTACTGTGCAGGGTGATTTGTTGAAGGCTGACGACGATTGCATCGAGTGGCTTAACTCAAAGCCACCCTCTTCTGTGGTGTACATCTCCTTTGGTACCGTGGTATACTTGAAGCAAGAGCAAGTGGACGAGATCGCGTATGGCCTTAAGGATTTTGGATTTTCTTTCCTTTGGGTCATGAAGCGGCCTCATAAAGATTCTGGGGACAAGCTCGTTGTGCTTCCAGATGGATTGTTGGAGAAAGGCAAAGTGGTAGCGTGGAGTCCGCAGGAGCAAGTTCTAGCTCACCCGTCACTGGCTTGCTTTGTTACTCACTGTGGCTGGAACTCAACCATGGAGGCACTCAGCTCCGGTGTGCCGCTTGTGGCCTTCCCACAGTGGGGTGACCAAGTGACCAATGCAAGGTACTTGGTGGATGAGTTCAAGGTGGGTGTTAGAATGTGCAGGGGTGAAGCTGCAAACCAGTTGATCAACAGGGATGAGGTTAAGCGGTGTTTGTTGGAGGCAACGGTTGGCCCCAAGGCGGCGGTGATGAAGCAGAATGCGTCGGAGTTGAAAGCAGCAGCAGAAGCGGCGGTGGCGGAAGGTGGTTCTTCTGACCGGAATATCAAAGCATTTGTCGATGAAGTAAGAGGGAGAAGCATGGAAATAAACGCTTCTGTCAACGACAAGCCATTATCATCATCATCCTTGAGCGGGGTTGCAGATTCCATTGGGGCTAAGCCTAGCGAAAAGGCACAAGCGGCTTGAGCCTTCAGCTTTCGTGTCAATCATTGAAGAAAATAACTTAGCTTCTGTCTCTCTATCACCTTTCTTCTCCCACCACTGATTATGTATGGTTGTTGTAATATGAAAATAGAATTGTTATTTCCTCATCACTTTTTTACATCATTTTCATTATTATTAAGTAAGGATGCTCCTATGATGCCTTTCATAATTTAACTGCATTGGTATAGTTATTATTCAATATCAATCTTTTTCATTTACAATTCTGTCCTTTTTTATATTAGGATCGAACCCAGCCCCAGTAGGTTAACGAAAGACCGCTATACCGCTGGGGCAAAGCACTTGTTGCTAATAATGTTTGCAAATAGTATATACCACTCAATAATATAGTAATTGTTTCAGTTTGGTACGGTTCCAGAATCCTTGGACTCGAGAATCGAACCAATCATCATCGGGTTTGGTTCGATTCGGACCCGAAGAGCAAAAAAGTCTGAACTAATTTAATTAAAATAGATAATTTTAAAATTTTACAATAGAAAATATTAGAAATTAAAATTTCAAATTTATTTTTTAACCGCTAAATAATTTTAAATTATATGATATGGATTGATTGAGTTATTTGTTATAAGACATTCATTAAATGTTTTAGGATTGGTTACTCTCAATATACCTCAATCTAATTAAAATAGATAATATTAAATTATTTTTAGGGAAATATTATCTTGCATTGAGATTTCATTATCTAGGATGTCATCAAGTAATTAGGTGAACAAAAGATATGAACAATGGAGTCTATGTGAAACTAGCATTATCTAAGCTATGGTTAGTGATGTAAGACCGAACCAATGACGTGGTGAACCCGAAAACCCGAACCAAACAAATTAAATTGGTTCAGACTTTTTTTGCTCTTCGGATCCGAACCGAACCAAATCAAACCCGATGGCTTTTTGTTCAGTTCTCGAGTTTAATGATTCTGGAACCGAACCAAATTTCCTTATACATTCTTAATATTAATATTTATTATATATTAATATTTATAATATTTTAATAGTTTATTATTTATTATATTTATTTCTTATATATATTTTAATATTTTATATATTTATTTTATATATATATATGTATATATATATATGTATATATATGTGTATGTATATATATATATATATATATATATATATATATATATATATATATATATATATATATATATTTATTGAAATCTAATAATTTTTGGTTTCGAACTAAACCAAACCGAACAAACACGTTCTTAAATGGTTTGGTTTGATTCGGGTTTTATAGGGAAAATTCTCAAAACCGAACCAAACGAACCAAACCATCTTTTATTTGTTCGGATTTTTCCCACCTAAAACTGAACCAAACTAACTTGTTACACCCCTAGCCATGGTCAAGCGATTAGATAAACAAAAGATGACATTGTCAGGTCATTTTTCAATGCATAAACTATTAAAAGTGTTATACTAGTACTACCTCCGGACCTAATTATAAGCAAAAAACACTAAATTCACACATATTAAGAAAGTTAGTTAAATTAGTTTAATTATCTTGATTTGTGTAAAAAAGAGAGTTAATTGTCTAGGGAATATGCAATGCTCCTGGAAAAGTAAATGGAAAATTGGTTTGATTGGTTAATTTTCTTGATTTTTGCAATACTAACAGTTAATAGTGTTGACTTAATTGATTTTTGCTTATATTTAAGTTCAAATAATGTAGCTACTTTTTTGCTTATATTTAGGTCCGGAGGGAGTATTAAATATTCTTATTTATCACACATTATTTGGAAGCTCATTCTAATTTTAAAAAGAAATTAATTTTTTTTTTTAGAAGACAATATGGTTTATGTGAGGTCAACCAATGAATTGGTATATGTTAAGTAAGTAAATTTTATAGTTAATTTACGTATATGTATAAACTATTTGAAAACACCTTGAGTAACTAGTATCTGGCCTCGCGGTAGAGCGATTTGCCTCCAACCTTCAGGGGCTGGATTCGGTTCGATCCTTCCCTGTTGCAAGTTTTGCAAATTTGCTGTGATTGGAAACTTGGGCGCGTGGCATTGGCGTTAGTGGGTAGTGGCTCTCAAAAAGCATGTGCCAACGAATAATATTTGTTTAATTTAAATTTAAATTCTGATTCTGATAATTAATATAAAAAAGGATATAATTATAAATGAATAAGATCATTATGTTGAATAATAAATTACAAATACTAAACCATTAAATGCCTTTAAATTATCAAAGGCATCATAAAAATTTCCATTAAGTAATAGTATTTACATTTTACACATTAAAAGTTGGATTTAATGTGTATGCACTTACAGTATAAAAAAGTTTTACACAGTCATCCAATTATATCTCACCATATAGATATTTGTGGAGATGTTTTATGAATTAATGTAATAAAGTGACATAATAGTGAAATATGATTGCATATCCATGTAAAACATTTTTACATGATCAGTGTATTTTTATTAAACTCTGAAAAGTTTACATTATTCTTATATTTCACTTCCACCCTTTTTTTTTTTTTTGACAGCAACACTTCCACTTCTTTAAATAAAGAAATTAAAGAGAGTATATTAAATATATTATGTTTGGTTATTTTATTGTTTATAAAAAAATATAAAAAATATTAAAATTTTAATATTTATTATTTTCGAAATATGATCAATCAAATTTAATCTAGGGTGAGAATATTGAATTTTGTACACAAACATGTTACTGAATTTTTCAATCGAGGTTTGAGAATCGAATTCAAATTAGAGTAATCCTAGTAACACTTTCTTTAATTTAACATTTTTTCTCAACACAATTTTTATTATTAGATGAGTTTATATAGATATCACTAAATAAAGTGTGGATCTCACATAAAATTAATGGTCACATATGAAATTCATTCAACGGTAAGTGTGGTCAGGGAATATTGAAAAGAATGTGTTGACGACATTGCTCTTCAAATTATGGTCTTATATAGGAATGTTCATGGGTTCAAATCGATCAGAGAATATTAAAAATAATGTGTTGACGGTATTGCTCTTCAAATTATGGTCTTATATATTCATGGATTCAAATCAATCTGATGAACTCAATAAAGTCGAAATTTAAATGAACCAATTAAATTGATCCATATTTTTCTCGGTATTTGGATATAAACCAAACTGAATTCAATGATAATCAATTCATTAATTCTCGAGTTCAAGGATTATGAAATCAAAATCGAACACTTATTATATTTTAATATTTCTTATTATAATTCAGTATTTCAATATTTATTATATTTTAATATTTTTTAGAGTCCAAATCAAACCTAATTAATTGATATTTGATTTTGATGGGTTTTCATCCCGAACCTTTCATAAAAACAAATTATCTATTTTTTATTTAATTTTATCACTTTTAATTATTTAACTAACACACTTAAAATATGTTTAGCATTTGTATTTTGTCATACATCTTTACTCATTTTAAAAGACAAATCCAAATTAAAAGAAGTTTAAAAAAGTTTTCGTAATATATTTAAAATGAAAAATAACCTCTTTCTTTCTTATATTTAATATTCTTTGGCATTTCACAGATCAAATTCCCAGATACTCCCTCTGGTCACTATTATAAGCAAAAATTAAATAAAACACACAGATTAAGGAAGATAATAAATCTCATTTAATTTTGTTAAAAAATCAAGTTTATTACCTAAATTACCCTTCATCTAAAACTTAAATTTTCATCTTTAAAATACAACCACATTAAATAGATCCCACTTCCAATGAAATATTCTTTCATCGTAAAAGAAAATGCCTTTTCCTTTTTTTTTCTATTTTTTTTTTCTTTTCTTTCTAAATTGCTTGTTGCATTTCTCAGTACACAGGAACGGTGCCCTTCCAATTTTCTTCCACACAAATGTCCTTGGCGCCATAGACTATGAGTTAAAATTGAATTTCATCCAAAAATTTTCTGCAACTTCTGGGTGCCATAGAGTTTTCAACAATGAGGCATAAGATATTCTCTGAGTCCTCATCATCAATACCCAAAGAAAATGAGGGACCATCAAACCATTGATTGTTTGCTGCCATTTTTTGGATAAAAAGGAAGAAGGAATAAGATGAAGTATGCAAGAGGAGAGGAAGATGACCCTTCATATGGATAGATACTTCAGCATGTGTGTTGCCCAACCATTCAGTATCGATAACTGCTCAGCATTAATTAATTTGGGAATAATGTAAAAAAGTGTTGGAAAACATAATTTAAATTAAGTGAGGGGTATTTTAGGAATATTATCATTAAATTAGATGGAACTACGAAAAAATTGCTTATATTTTCAACCAAAAAAATTAGGGTTTTTTGTTTATAATGTTGATCGGAGGGAGTAGAAGTTAATGGCTGCATTTAATGAAGGAAAATTTTGAACCGTTCATCTTTGTGGGGGAGGGATTGCCTACCTTTATTGCGAGAGTATCTTTCCTATTATCTCTCTCATCTCTTCCCTCCACTTCTTTCTAGCATTTTGTCTCCTCCAAGCCTAACCCTCCATGTCAGGGTTGTACTCATTCCTCATGTACAGTATTTTATTTCTCAGAGAGTGACAGAATAACTTTTTGGTTCTTTGAAGTAGGAGTAGGACCATAACTAGGACAAAACTCTTTCTCAAAGGTTTTTTAGCGGTGGAGAAAGATTCTAATATATATCTCTCATCCTGAGCATATGAAAATCTGGTTTTACTTTTAATTATTTGTTTGACAGTAGAATTGTCGGTGTGGCACATGTTGAGAATTTTGAGTCCATTACCGTTGCTGTTAAACGGACCAACTGTGGAAGGGAAGGAAGGCACTTGATTTTGCTAAGATGCTTCTCAAAGAAGAAAATTTGTTGAAATTGTTTCAGCAATTCTGGTCTAGACAAGGTTTTGCTATATCGATACTTTGATCATGTAAAGTGATTATTTGGTTGAGGGTGTACTTCTAGCTAGTTAACTATTTCTTACCAAACTTAAGTATTTTTATACTCAATAAGCAATCATTTGTCTTTTAGGGTGTTATTTTGCAATTATGTTTTTTGAATACATTTTGTGGTGTTCCTTTGTTTTTTGATGGTATTCTCGAAATACGTGTATACAAAGATGATAAAAAGTAAGTGAGAGATAGAAACAAATATATACGATGTCACATACGGTGTCTAAATTTTGTGTTCAAATAACACATATCTTATTTTGAGATGCATAAGTTACCAAGTTTTGCACCAGTTAAGTAGAATATCACCTCAGCATGGCTGGTGACTGTCCTTGTTTGAAATGGATAGGTAGTTCAATTGGCACTGGCCCAGTTCTGAGACTTGGAGAGTGTGTAATATAATGTTAGAAGTTCATTTCTTGACAAGGCAACATATTACCCTCCCCTCCCTACCAAGGTGCTTGCATCTCCAATTAGCAAAAAATTATTAAAACAAAAATGAAAAAGTTGATACGGTGGGCATGTAGTTAATATCAATCAGTTGCCTTAGGATAGTTGGTGCCTGGAATTAGGATAGTTTTACTAAGATCTAACTCCTCCAAAGTGTGCAGCAGAAGAATGTGCTTTTAGGAGTCCATACTCCACTACTGGCAAGTTTTTAATAGGATTATTATTATTGTGAACTTATTACTATAACAGTTTATCTTTATGCTTTTGCCATCTGCTTGCAGTGTGAATTAGCTGATAATTCATGGTTTAGAAGTTAAATAAATGATGATAAAGCTGTCGAAATAAGTAGATGATGCACTTTGAAGGATTTGATTTAGTACTGGAATTCGTTCTTTAGCTCTCTTTCTTAAGCAAGAGCTGGTGAAGACATTATGCAAATTTTCTTGATTATTTTTATTGGAAAGGCAGGTAACTGGGAAAGTGGATAATAGGAAAAGACACAACCAAATTTGTTCCACAGCAGCCTCTGAAGCAGTTTATTGACCAAATACATTATCTTCTTATTCTAAAACACAAACAATTCTAGTTGGTAGCATATTTGGCCCTGTAGTCACTCCACTGGCTTCCCTAGAAGCACTATAACTGGTCTTCATCCTCTCGTTTAATTCAGCAACAAACCCATTTTTGATACTATTGCAATAGTCTAAAAATCGAGTTGTGACATCGTATCCTTGGTACCAGTCATCTCCACGCCCTGGCGGAACCCAGTTGTATGGTGCATACCCAGCCTTCAACGAGTCCTGAAGGAGCCTGGCCGTTTCCGTCCCACTGCCATACATGGGTCATTTTATGATATAGCATTCCAGTAATCTCCTTTTTGATATCTCCAGGGTACCTCTCAATGTAGCCTGCACTAACATGAATCTCGTCATTGCTAGCAAATGCCACCCCATCAATATTTTCAACTATCACGCTTACTTTTTGGACATTTTTCCTGTCAGCATCATTGTTCTGCTGAAACAGCTTCTGTATGAAGTTCGTGTTAGAGCTCATTCTTTGCTTGGCATAATCTGCACCCACCAATGCTGGATTCAGCGTTGTCGGACACAACATACACACCTGCTAGAGTTAGTACTAAGCATAGGACGTATTGGGCCATTGTTGTTTTTGTTTGGTTTTGCATAATTTTGTGGAGCTGCTCTACAGCTTTTATAGCAGGAATTTGGAGTCAAAAAACGGCAAGTAGCAAGGAGGTGCTAGGCGCATGACAGAGATCAATTAATGCTCGGGTAAAAAAAAGTTGGAGATATTTAATATTCTTCTCTGTTTATTTTCTCTTTCAAAAAACTGAAAACTCCATACCACTTGGATTTCATTCACTGACCTCACCAAAAGTGAAATGGTAGATAACATAATACTGAAAAATCTTTAGATAATAACTTTTATACTAAGATACATCCTAAGAATTTGTTAGTGTTTCTGCCAATAGGGATGCTGATGTGTGTTGGAAACTTTAAACAGATTTGAAGAAAAGTGATTTGCAGTCCAAGTCGTGTATCTTTTTGCACGATTAAAGTTGTCATAGCATGGGATGGAATGGAACTAAGACAAGGATATAACTGACTAAGATTACGTATGACATTCACATGTTCTTCTTGGACAAACACTAGACCTTATTTGAACTTAATCTTCTATTTTAACTGATGTTATGTTATTCACCAAAGGCATTTGGCCTTATTTGATGCCTCCAAAACTAAAAGAGGTAAACAAAGCATAATTTTAGAATCATCACATCCGGATGATTCATTTGATGTCGCAAAAAGTGGTGAGTCGCAGTGGATTAAAAGAGGAGCAAACAATTTAAAATAGCCACTTCAGAAAATATTATCCTGATGCTTATATCTCTCCGTTTCCTCTGCTTCTTCCTTTATTTTATTTATAATGGATTATACAATATCTGCTTCTTTCGTAGTGGATTAAAAGACGAGCAAACAATTGAATTATTTTATTTGTGTGCCACGTAGATTATTGTCGTTATAAATTACACAATCGTGATATCCGGGACCAAAATTGCACAATCATGATATTTTGGGACCCAATTGACACAATATGAACATTAGAAACCAAAATGGCACAATCGTGATATCTGAGGGACCCAATTGGCGCAATTAGAATTTGAGGGATCAAAATTGCACAATCGTATGACCAAAAGTGCAATTAAGCCAATAATAAAACATCATACTTTCCATTATGCAGTAACCAGTATGAAGTCATCTGTCCACATTTATTTAGACAGCTGGTTTATGTAACGGGAATGCAATATATGTTGTCTTCTGTTTTTCATTTATTTATTTAAATTGACAAGCCCTTAGGCCTTAGCTAATAGACTGCCACCTGATTGCCATAACTGGCTTTATAATCGTTCCAAAGCTGATCAATAGTCTTCTCAAGGAGCTGAGCAAAGTATTGGTTGCTAATATAAGTTATAACCATCATCTTGTTGAGTTCTGCCACAAACCCATTTCTGAGACTGTTACAGACTTACAGTACTCCATAAAATAAATAAGAGTTATACAACAATTGTGTCATGGTGTTTACATAGGAAGACAAAAGATAAACAACAACCACTTGCACGCTAGTGGTGCAGTGCTCATGCGCACGCTTAAGTAAGGAGAATTTTTTGTATGCTATCTATTGAAGCCCAATAAATGCATGCATGCTCTACAAAGCCGAAAGGAAACTTAATAAAATTTCCTTGTGAAACACGGCTGTATATTTTTCACTTTCCTTTGCTTCCTCCACATACAATCCTTTTATAATCATTTTTTTTTTTGGGGGTAACTTATGCAATGAGTATAGATATCTTCAAGAGTTTGCGTTTTGTTAGAAAATGAGGTCTGGTCTGCAACAAAGAAGAGAAGAACAAGTGACAATATGCAATCTCTAAGGCGTATAAGAACACTAAGCTTTAGGTTTGATTCGCCCCCACCAATCTCTTGCGTAGATTGGTTGCAACAGGTGTACCAACAAATCCCCTTCAGGATACAATGGAGAACCTTGGTTTGGTTTGTATACCCTAAACCAAGTGTATCGACAATAACAATTTATAGAATAATAGCCTCCTTAACTCTCTCTGCGCACAAGGGAGAAAAGAAGGTGATTTGGAGTGAAGAAGACTTGAGAAATTCTGAGAGATTTTCGTGTCCTTTACTGCATGCAGATGGTTTTATTTATAGACCAACTCATGTCACTTGGTGAAACAATACAACCCTTCAAGGGTTTCACCAACTGTCAAGTACGACACTTAAATAACACTAACATTAACACTATGCAACCTTTTTTTTTTTTTTTTGGTAAGCAACACTATGCAACCTTAAATAAGGTGCTATTGTTAATTTGAAAATCTCTCACACGTTTGATGCGATTGGAGTTGTATTTACTGGCATTCAGATCTGGTCACAATCACTAAGAGAAAAAAAAAAGGGTCTTTCCACATTTAGCTGCTTTTTTTGGTGTACCATGGATATTAGAAGCTAGAGTCTAATCCATTTCGAGACGTAGTAGAGATCACCGACTCACAACAAAAAGTTAGCTGCTTTTAAATTCAGGAAAACGAAGAAAGGGAAACGTTTGATTCAACACTGTTTCATTTACCACATAGAATTTTCTTTTTCTTTTTCTTTTTACATCATCATATTGAAGAGAAACAGTGTTTTCTTACGGGAGGGAAGTATAAAAAAAAATTTAAAAAATTGTATAATATTGTATTGATTTCGATCTGCCATTAAAAACAAACAACCCCGGCTTGTGAGCCTGAGTGACATGATTTTTCCAAATATTGCCTTTATTCCTACATTATAATTATATCAAGCTCCTTTGCTTAAGCATAAAATACAGTTGTCAAGTCTATATATATGGCTATGGCCTATAAACAAAAGAAAACATGAAAAATGAGATGTGCTCACAAAGTTAATGGCTTTGCTCGCTCAATGACCGCGTCCTCTATGGCTTGGCCCTGAATAAGCCCGGTTGATTATTGAACTTATGAAGGAAGGAGACGATTGTTCTTTGAGATTGAGAGGTCTCATGCCCTCAACACTCATTGAGTGCGAGAGCAAGAGGAAGAAGATGATGAAAGAAATGACATAAAGTGGCAGTGCAAGAGAACAACCCTTCTTCATTTTGTTTCTTTTGTATGGGTAGCTGTTAACTATTTTGCAACGGTTGGGATGGTAACAACAAAGAATATATTTTATGGAATGGTGTGGTTTGAAGCATGATCAGGAATGTTAATATATAGGCATGTGGTAATGTGTGTGTGGGGATTAACTAAAGATTGAAGAAAGGCATGTTTTGTTCTTTGACTTATGTGTTGTGAACTGGGTGATGGCGGAGTTGGAAGGTTACTCTTTTCAGTGCTTTGAATTTGAAGTTTGAATGAGACCAAAAATAAATACTACGTTGAGTCTTGAAATCAGATAGATCATCATACTTGATTATAGCAAAAAAAATGTGTAAAAGGAGAAGAGAACAACGTAATTTAAAACGTAAAGAACACGGTTTATTGACTATTGAAGGATGGATTTATGCATGCCTGCCTTGTTTAAGATAAAATATTAGGAATAAGTCAATTAGTCGGACAGAATATATAGTAGTCTCAATAGAAGTTGGTGGATGTGTGCTTTGAATTTTATTTAACCTTTTTATTTTAACTTCTGAACCTAAGCTACCAAATACTTTCTTGCACATTATCACACTCTGCTTAATTTGACCTGAACTTGTTTTGATAGTATTTGGTTTTGATGTCAGGGGAAAAGCTTATATCACTACTCAATCATTTATATTGAGAAATTAGTAGAAAATTTTCTTACAAACAAAGGATATCGAATGATCTCCTTAATGAAATAATAATTAAACTATTTTAATAAGCCAATTTCTACGTACCCTTGTATTTTCAATGAGTTTTAAAATAGTCAATTTTGGATTAATTGATGAATGGTCTTTCATTCTGGTCAAACATTTTTTATTTAATAGAAATACTTTCATTTATTACGGTCCTTAACTAATTAAATATCTTTTTAATTCAAAATTTAAAATTTAAAATTCTGATTGTTTTAATTTTAATAAATCAGGTTAAACTCTATCCAAAAAAAAATTAATCAGGTTTAAACAAACTTTTTTTTGGTCAAAAACCAATCCACTTTTGTTTTTGTTTTATGGTCCTCGTCTAATCGTCTTCTCCCCATCCCTCCAACCCAACTCTTCTCCTCCCTCACCTAAATTGGCCATTGCCAAAATTCAACCGCTGCAGGTGTTGTGTTTGGGTTTGAAGGAGAAGAACTACAAGTGTGAAGGAGTTACAGAAGATAACCCTTCTGCAACATAAATCCCATGTAACAACAACAATGAAGAGGTGGTGATGGTCAACAGTAGCAAAGAGGTAGGATAAAGTCACAGACAAATTTGATAAAATTTAAAACTTTATAAAAAAAGTTAGATAAAAAAAATATCCAACCTTTCACAACAAAAGGACAATCGTGAAGAACCCATTAGAGATGGAATGACACAGAACAAACATTTAGCAAAATAGAGTTTGATGTTAATTGCTGGAGATCCTATAAACAAACAAAGTAGTACAAACAAATAAGAAAAACTGTTCCAAAACTCTTGTATTTTTCATGGGTACCGTAGCACTTCCCTTTTAATAATAACAATAAGTGATAATGTAAAAATTTATGTAAATAATAAATTAAAATTAAACTCATTCTGATAACTACATAAATAATATTATTTGGAAACATATGCCAGCGGGAAGGCGTCTCCTTTTTTGGACTCAACCTAACACTAACTCTGCATCCCGCTCTTAAAGCATTGCCCAGTTTGCTTACCCCGCACGTTGACAAATAGCAAAAATCACGCTTGCTGACATGAGCAGAATTAAAAAATAATAATAATAAATAAGTTAAAAGAAGAATAACGTTTTATTTAATAAATCAGATAAAAGAATCTATACTTTATTAATATATATATATATATATATATATATATATATATATATATATATATGACTTTTTAAATTTTTGGAGCAGTTATAGCTCCCGGTTATAATAGTATCAGCCGCCATGCATGCTGGTTAGCAATTTATCATTATCAGATACCAAGCAGAAATTGTTTACCATGTCCGTCTGACTTTGGAGATTTGGTGTCATTTTTGCGTTTCACATTTGCACCAAATCTTAGAAAAGATTATCGACCATGCAAGTAGACATCCGATTAAATTATAATATGTTCGTTTTTTTTTTTTAACGAAAAAAAATAAACAAATTATAATATGTTCGTTTTTATTCTTTAATATTTCATGTAATGAGAAAATAGTTAGTATGTTTATAAATTTAAAATCGGTTTTTCTAAACTATGCAATATTACATAGGATAAGAGTCATTAATTACTCTTAATCAACCCATGTTAATTATTATGTCAAGCGTAATATCTCTTCCCACCAAAAATTAATTACCCAATATCTCTTCCTACAAAAATTAATAACCATTTTTGGATAACCATTTTATTTATTTTACAACTACACTTTTTTTTTTGTTGATAAACCTACATATTTTGACCAGCTATTATAACTACACTAATTAGCTTGATATAATTAAAAATTTAAATCCTGTTGTGCTGGCTATAAATTTTAGAAAATTATAAAATAAAAAAAATGATTTTCAATCAAAATTCAAAAAAATATCAAATTTGGATAACAATAGAAAAAGAAGCACAAAAAACAGGAGGGTATAGTGTTGCTTCTTGTGCTGCAACGTACCTTTTCACCTTTTCTAGTTTTGTTTGTTGCGGGGAGAAAAAAAAAATTCTAATTTATGTTTGAGGGGGAGTTTTTGGAGAAGAGAGGGATTTTAAGCTTAAAAAAAATGAAAATCAAATGGTTATTAATTTTTTATGGGAAGAGATATTGGGTAATTAATTTTTAGTGGGAAGAAATATTTATATAGGGAGGTGAATCCAAACAAATAAATAAAAGAGATATATATGATATTTTCAAAAAAATAATCATAATTAATGAGCTTGATATAATTAATTAACATTGAATTGATTAAGGATAATTAATGACTCTTATCCTATGTAATATTGTATAGGTTAGAAAAACCAATTTAAAATTAAGGTGATCATAAAAAAAAAAAAATTAAAATCAAAGATAAATTATATTGACAGATTTGACTTAATTAGACACTTTTTAAAAATATTAATATAATTTCTAAAAAAAGATTAAATATGATTAAACTAAACATTAAAATTTCTCACAAAATTAGGAAGCTCATGTAAAAAAATCCCCGGAGGCCTAGATAGCTTTTATTTTTATAAATGCCAAATTAAAGGCATGTTTGATTTGCATTTTCATTTCTTGTCTCTATTTTCTGAAAATTATTTTCATTTTTAAATTTAAAATATGTTTGTCTTTACATTTTGTTTTCTATTTTCATTTCCTTTTTTAAAAACTTTGGGAAGGAAATACTTAAAACAATTTTTTTTTTTCTTTTCTGTTTTCATATTTGAGTCCAATTCAAGAAATGTTTCACCGAACCAAACACATTTTCAAACCCATTTTCTATTTTCACTGAAAATGAAAACATGAAATAACCAAAGCAAACAGGCCTTAAGCTCTCACATTCACTTTTTGAACCATTAATATTGTGACATGACAGCCAACATGGCTTAAAATAATAATAATTAAGTTGACATGACAATGCTAACATGGCATTATGTTAGCTATGTCAACGCTTAACAAAGTGTCAGTGACGGCAAGGCTAAAATAATTTTTTTTAAATATACGGGACCAAAACCAATGAAAAAAGTACATGAACTAAAACAAAACTGACTCACTTTTTAGGGACAAAAAAGTTTATTAAATCATAAAAAAAATTATTTTCATACATGGCAACCAATGTGATATAAAATAATATATTTTTTACTCACGCAGCACTATGTTTGCCACTTCAACAGTATGCCAAAGATTAAAACCAAAAGTTTTAAATTTAGTGATCAAAACCAAATACAAGGACTAAAATCAAAACTCACACTTTTCATGGACACAAAAGTTCTTTAAACCCAAAATAAACAAATACTTATGAAGAACAACAGCTAATTATTTGAACGGTGTAATGCTAAACTAAAGACTTAGTTGGCATGTATCATTAGTGTAAATTTTGTTTGCAATTTCTATTAACAATAAACTGACATATTATTAAAAATATTATTGACATATTACAATTATTTAACTTTATCAAATATACCTTAAAGATAATAAAAAAATTGTAAATGATTGATAATATAAAAAGTATTAGATTGTCTGTATATCTAAGTTAAATTCATAAAATAACTGCATCTATCGCTAATTCTTTTGTGCCTCTTTATTTTGGGTGGAGTAAACACCCTATTTGATCCTTGAAATTGTGAATTAATATCAACTTGATCCCTGAAATTATTGAAATTCAAAATTAGTCACTGAAGTTGTAAAACGATAATCAATTTCATCCCTCTGTTGAAAATCGTATGAACTAAATTGATTTTAAGTTAACAGTATCAGATACTTAATTGATATTAAATGAGTAAACGAGGGACTAAATCGATACTTACTTACTTAAATTGGGTGTTTACTCATTTTGGGTGATAATACATGTCGAAATCACTGGTGTTAGCCAAACTCGGCTGTCTGGTTAGGTATCTTGGCCTCTTGGGTATAAGTTTGCCTGAATCTGTACCTCATCAATCCACAGGGGTCCAATCCTTATTCACAAGTCAACCATGTATCCATGGTCTTAACATTTAAACAATTTCTTTGAAGCAAAAAACTAATAAGCGAATTCCCATCTACCACCAATAAATTGGTTAAAGACCAAGCCAAAACAAATCAAACTCACTTGGGAGAAAATGATGGGTCAAATGTCTTCGCTTCACGGAGCATCCTATCTGATGCGATGGATATAGTTATTGTTGCAATTACAAATTACAATAGACGGGCAAGAAAGCCACTCTGGCTTAACAGTATGAGACCGATGCTGGATAGTCTTTGCCATCAAGTGACGCCAAATATCACTGCTCCCCATGTGACTCGCAGATAATTAATTAAGAAAGAGTGAGATGTTAGAAATCCACTCGGAATTGCAGTCCTTCCACTTCACTGTTGACAAAACCTGTCCACGTCCAACGATAAACCAAAATACATGTTAGAAATTAATGGTCATTAAATACATAAAACTGATTTTTTGGTATTGGACTCAAAATTGACAAGTGCAAATATGTTAAAATTAAGCACATGTTTAATATATTTTACAGAGCCGATTACTAAAAATTGTATACAGCCAGTGGAGCGCAAATCACTCATGCAATTTCCTCACATAACCTCCCATTCTATAGGGTACAACACGAGGGATTCATAACAATCCCCAGGTATGATCCTTGTTGCATCTAAAAATATCTACCAAAATTCATATCACAATGAAGTGAATCGAAGACCAGCATGTCGCTTACTTAGATGCAGATGGAAGGGGGAAAGAGGACTAGAAGATGTACAATTTCAACCACGATCGAAAAAGTCGAATGGATCTGTACTGTCCCAGTAAATATCCATCAAAATGAACCAACTCTCCCTCCTGCCCAAGATATGCAGATAATAAAGATGAATACATCTATAGATAACTACCAAACCAAAGTAACTACTCAGGTCATGCTGACAAATGACCTCTTTTGTAAGTAACGAAGCAGCAGTGCATTACACAAGCAGCTTCACCATTGATTTTGCACACATCACGCTTCTCCAAGATGACAAATCATTCCTTCCCAGGTGCAGTTGCAGCAATGTTGCCTGATTCAAAAGTCATGCAAGAATTATTGCAGCCATAAACAAGAAAATCCAATGCCGTTGATGAAAGAATGAGTTCGAATCATATCACGTATTTGTAAAGCAGTGGTGAGCTGTTAGGGTGCGTACAATGAGCACAAACCTATAAGTATCATGAAAAGTATAGGCTTATATTAATTAATTAAAGTAAATATTCATTGCAAATATCAATTGTTGAGACCTAAACTAGGATGGATAACCAAGATAAGAGACATGGTACAAGACTTGAAAAAGGAATAAATGAAATACAAAGGAGTTATACATTAATTGCAGAGCCACAAAGACATACACTAAATTACTAATGCTAATGAAAAAATTAATGAGGTGTTTAACATCAGAAAAAAGGGGTTTCCAGAAATTAAATACAACATCACCAAAACAAGCACATTCACTGCAGAAAATGTAGTTATCATGGTAAAGTCAAACATACTCTGCAGCATCTCAGTGATGGACCATTGGTTTGTGGTCTGACCTCATAGGTTCATAGTTCATACAGCTAAACCAGTGAATTTTGTTTTAAGTTTCTGACAGTATGAGGTAAGAATTTGACTTTTTGAGTGCTACTAAGGTGGTATAAACAAGCTCCCTCCATAGTTATCATCAACAGCTGCCTGCAAAATTCAAGTCTGATATATGAACATGAATAAAGAGACAGCTCCAGATAATAGCTTAACATAGAAAGGCATGCATAAAAACCCATCAAAACATGAGTACCCCTTAACACAATTTCAAGAGATGCAAAAACTAAGTAGGCTTGACGTATAAGCTAACTGCAAGTTGCAACAAGAAAAATCAATGGTGCAAGGCGAATAATAACAAAGACTACTTATCTCAGGCAAATGTCACAATAACCCAACTCTAGAAGTTATCCTCTCTTTCTAATAGTCATTCAACAACACTATAGGACATCAACATATTCAAGGTCAAAGGAAAATTGATCAAGGAACACGAAAGGAACCAATAGTTAAAAAACATTAGAGAGGCAAAAGAAATTTGAAGATACACTTACAAACATACATTCTGCACTTATAAAGATTTTAACTAGAATGACAAATACCAGTTCACTTAAAAACATACATTTTGATATGCACAAATCAGGCTGTCACTAAGCTTCCATCCTATTAAAATATTTCAGATGCCCCACCACATTGCCCTACGCCTACCCCTTTTTTTGCCGCATTTCATGTTTGTGTTGTTTGATTGATAAGCAATAAGTGAAAGATGACATAGTTTGAAAGTATACCTGGACATATGGAAATACAGTATTATACACTTGTAGGAAAAATTGTGACTTTGCTGCAAACCTGAACAAGTTCTGAGTTATTCCAAAGATTGCTAACAAATAATAATCCAAAAAATCTAGAAAGCAAAATGGTTTTTGACAGCACAACCACTGCATTCATAATTTTCTTTACACGGCATTTGATCCATGGAATGTTTTATTCTCAGGTAAACTACATTATGGGAATCTCATTATCAGGAATACGTCTTTCCCACCATCATACATGAGAATGAATTTTTTAACTTTGATTCACTAATTTTACTCCTGGATATCTTTTAGGCTCAGGAATTGTTTTTTCCTTGCACCGAATATGGGAAACTTTTATTCCCATCCCCAAATTCCCGGGAATATCAAAAGATCTATAATACCAAACGCTACCTAAGAATTGCTTAACACCGTCATTAATTGAAGTTGAAGTATAATACGAAATTCCCACAAGTTTACCATAAAAACCTTCCACATTTTATTGAATATTTGATAAATTTATACTCCAAAACACCTTAGCTTCACTGGATATGAAGCCTACATATGGTGATACAGACACACAGAAGGCAGTATATTAACAATAAACTAGCCTTGCTATTAACCAATTTCACTTCTACATTAACACTTCTCCATTATCACTAAACGGCAAGAGTAAACTTCATCCATAAACAAACAAAATGGATACAAATTAAATTTGAGTAGGAGACACTAATGTGGATGCATTTGTGGGGAAACAATACCAGCGGAGGAAACCAATACAATTTTGGTTGATTAGGATTATTTCATCTCTTTAAATTTCTGTTAATTAGGATTTGCTGATTAGAATCACTTTATCTCTTTTTAATTTTGATTTAATTTATAGTTTCTTTGTATTCAGTACTAGTTTTGATTTTATCAGTTAGGGGAATCGTTAGTTATGACTTACGATCCTATCAATTAGGATCTCTCTTATTTGTAGCCTTTTATAAAAGGCAGACTTGGATTGGAATAAAATCATCAAGAAACTATTATTTTTTCCAGAAAAAAATGTGTTAGTCTAGGAGGGACTCTGTCAAGGACGAGTCTGCTTCTTGTTTTCACTATAACTCGCAAGGAGGAGTCTTCCGTGTCAAAAGTACATGAGTATGAAAAACAAATAAGCCTTTCAACAGAGTACCATTCCAACTTGCAACATTTTACATACCTTTTCAGAAGCCGAAAACAGATATGAATCTCTTCAATATCTCTTTCTATCTTCACTTTGGTATACTGCTTCAGTAGCTCACACATGATGTTAACAGTTTCATCGGAAATCTGATTGGCTAGATCTAGCTCGTGAAATTCAGATATAATTTGGTGCAAAACAGAAGATAATGTGCTAGCCAACCCTGATTTGTAATACATTTCTGCAAGTTTCTTTAACATTAAGCAACTGCTAACTTTAAACTTATCAACCCAAAGTGGAGGATTCCCAGCCCAAAGACTGTCATTCAAAACATGATCACTTGATCCAGGATAACTCTCAGAAGTTTTGATACCTAATGATTCCTGATGGATTTCACTAAGTGGAGCCACAGCAGTATTGGAGCAAAAGTCTGGCGTCCTGTGTGCAGGAAGCTGCTCAAGAATGACAGCTTTCAAATCCTCAGGCAATTGTCGTAACACTGAAGCATCCACTTGAGTCAAAGAAGGCAATAAATCATCTTTTTCAAAACTTGAAATATGAGTAACCTTGAAATAGGGTCCATCCCCAGAACCTGGTACTGCTTCAACTCCCTCTGCTTCATACTGCATCCCCTGGATTCAATCATGATATATGTAACTAAATGAAATATTCTTAGAAAAACAGAAACAGAACAATAAACACAAACAAAAGCAAACAAGATTAACATTTCTTCCATTTCTAATTATTGTAATTGCAGTATCAATAGCAATAAGCCACCAAAAATAAAAGTACTTACACAAACTGATGCAACAAGGGGATGGAATCAATTGAACCTTATAATTTAATTGACTCTACATGAAGTGTTCCTCGCTCAGATATAGGCATGGCAACAGGAGCCGAACCTGCGGGTACCCACCCGAGCCTGCCCCGACTTTGACGAGGAAAATCCACTTTGTAAAGGGATGGGGATACTGATACCTGTAACACCCCGTTTTTCGTATAAGTGCTTTTGTGTGTGCCTTGTTTGTTAGGGAGGTTTAGAGTGGGCTAAGTGAGGTTTTGGTGGAAAAATCTCTTTATTAGGTTTGTGTCTTGTGACTGTCAGAGTCACAAGCACAGCCGTGCTCTTTGGGTAAGTGCGTCTCGCTGACGCTAAGTTGAGCATGACTGTGCTCAACAAGGAGCACACCCGGGCTCAAGGGCAGACCGCGCCTCGTAGGTGCTAAGTTGAGCAAGGCCGTGCTCAAAGAGGAGCACGACTGTGCTCGGGTCTCAGCGTATAAGTAGGAACAGTGCGCGAGGGTTTTGTGTACAACCCTTATTTTGGTTTCTCTGCCTCCAAAACAGCAGAAACCTCTCTTCCTCTTTCTCTTCCTTGAACCCTTCCTAGTTCTTGGAATCCTTGTGGTGTTTAGGAGAGGAACGTGTGCGTTAGTGTCTTGTAAGGTAAGCCGGTTATCCCTCTTCTGTTTCCTTTTCCTTTTGTCGAATTGGGAACTAATTGGTTAACCTTTTTGTTGGCCAAGGCTTGATTCGTTTGTCGAGCCGCTTGAGGGAACGCGACCAATTTGCTATCAGGAGTCTGATCTTCATACCAGGTATGGGGAGAAGGAATAATATGAGTATGTAGGCTTGGGGGTAGCGTAAGATGAAGGGTTACCCATGACCCTATTGCATGATAACATGTTTATATGCCTTTATGTCTATTTATCATATGATGTTAATTGTCGTGATGATGTTATTGACATGATTGTTATTAATTAATTAATGTTGTTATGAATGTTATTGTTATTGAATGTTGACTGTTATGAACATGTTAAATATAATGATGCCATGATTATGATAAGTATGATGTTATTGACTGATGTTGACTGTTAACGATGTTAATACCATCATAAGGATAAGACGTTAAAATACGTTAATGATTAATAATGAGAATTAAGGGATGTTTCTCCCAGTTGTTCATAAGACATGAATATAGTGTGAGAATAAGGTTATGTTCATAGGGCTTAGTTAAATACCATAGGATTGATTAGTGAGTGTTCTAGGGACATTAATAATGAAGCTATGATTAAAGGATTAATTCCTCATGATGATAAGACATGAACAGTAATGAAGAACGGTTAAAATTAATGAAGCTGAGGTTTAATGTATTAGAAGAACCTTAGGATTGAATCTGAGATGTCCCCAATCCTTTTTGGGTAAGGGTCTGTGACCCTTCTGCCCAGAAGGGCAGAGCGCGCGTTAGAGCACGCCCGTGCTCCCGTTCAAACCCAGAACCTGGGCGCACTTTTGAGCACGCTCGTGCTTAACAGGCAGCAGGACCGCGCTTGCCTAGGAAGCTCAGCACGACCATGCTCACCTGTGCAGAACAGAAACCAGAATTGTACAGAAGCAGGGGTTTCACCCCAAATGCTCTAAAAGACTTGATAAAATACCAACGAAACATGAAGACCAAAGACAAGTGAAAAGATGATGTTGAGCCTTGATACTTAATGGTCAAGGAGTTGATGATGATGTACCTTGGTAGCCTAGTGGCCAAGGGAGCCTTGATGCTTAATGGTCAAGGTGGCAATCTTTAGTGAAGAACGACTAGAGTGTTTAATAATGAATACGAAACGTAACGATAATCCTCGATAGCCGAGTGGTCGAGGTATTGATGGTGATAAACTTGGGTAGCCTAGTGGCCCAAGCGGAGGTGGTGGATGTTGTTGTGTGTGGGGGTGCAAGACCCGAACTAATGACCCGATGAACCCGACAATCCAAACCAAACCAATTAAATTGGTTCGGATTTTTTTGATATTTGGGTCCGAACCGAACCAAACCCAACCTGATGGTGATTGGTTCGGTTCTCGGGTTCAAGGATTTTGGAATCGAACCGAACCAATTACTATATTTTAATATTTACATATATATTTTAATATTTAATATTTATTATATATTAATATTTATATATTTTTTAATAGTTTAATATTTATTATATGTATTTTTTATATATATTTTAATATTTATATATATTTTGAAACTAAATAATTTTTGGGTTCGAACCGAACCAAACCGAACCAACCCGTTCTTGATTGGTTCGGTTTGGTTCGGGTTTTGTAGAAAAAAAGTCAAAACCGAACCGAACCATTTTTTATTGGTTCGGATTTTTTTCTCATCTAAAAGCGAACCAAACCGACCCGTTACACCCCTAGTTGTGTGTTTGTGTTGAGCATGCATTCATACATCAGAGATGTTAGTGGAGGTTGTGCAACATAGGGGAGGTCGTCCGCGTGTAAGACGATCTGGTCATCCGTGGTAATTCATCTGAGACTGAGGGGATCAGGTACCCCGCGGTGGCGCACCCGTGAATAAGGTGCATCAGCTACCCTTGGGGTCCACCCATAGTTGGTGGTTTGGCCAGGCGTTGGTGCTTTTTGGCCAATGTGGAGATGTAACTCTGAAGTTGGCTTCCTGAGATAGTTTGAATCCACATACATAATGGAGTAGTGGAGTAGAGTTGCATTGCATAGCATACGCATTTATATGATGATAATTGTATATGTTATATTGTTGTCTGCTATAACATGATTGTTTGATGTATGCTCGTCTTGCTAACTGCTTCCTTGCCATTATATTCATATATATGTTTCTTACTCCCTATCTCTATGTTTCTTGTTTTGTGGCATGTATCGTTTATGCAGAGTTCGATGTGCAGCAAATTGAGGAGTGACTCTGAGAAGCCATGACTCGTAGATAGGATTTCCTTTTCAGTAGTTGTTAGTTTGTTTCCAGTTGTATCTGAGTTGTTTTATCGGATTAGTTATACCAGCTCTGTAGTGTGACATCTGGGTTGGGTTCGTTTATGTTTTCAGTCATGTTATGTTTTCTTTATAAACATGTTTTGGTTATTTCCGTGTTATGTTACAATGCGGCAGTCTCTGCCCGGTTTGCATGTGTTCTCTATCTTTTCATATCTGTGTAATCGCTTTTGAATACATGCGGGGTAGAGGGTGTCACAATACCCATCCCGCTGGTTAAGTAATTATAATAATACCTACATATATCTATGTAAGGGATTAGATTTGTTTTGATCGAAAGGTTCCATTCTATGTAAAGGGGAACCTTTTTTTTTTTTTTGGTTGAAAAATTACAGAAAATCTGATTATGCTTTATTCTGGTGTTTTGATGTTATCAGTGTTATTTGAAGCATAATGAAGTGCTTATAAAGCAATAGTTTCTTTTTTATTGGTAGCTGAAAGAAAACTAAGTCTCAGTTTCTAGTTGATTGTTTTAATTGTGTGAAGGTTTTATTTATTTATTTTTTTGAAGTGCAGTTTTTGAGTTGTTAATCTCAATTAAAACAAAATATTTTTAAATTTTGTTACTCATTGCCGGGGGCAAGCCCCGCTGGGGAAACCTGACCTCCACCGAAGGCCGGAATGAGAATTTATTTTCTAACCCTGATGGGAAGCGGGGGTGGGGGTGTGTTTTTTAGGGAGTCGGGGGCAGGGGTGGGGAAGGTACCCCAGCCCCACCCCGTTGCCAACCCTAGTCAAACAGGAGTGGATATGAAACTGCTAAATTAAGTAATAGTTGAAACTGAAACATCTCAATTCAAAAAACTAGAGCCAGAACTATACTAACCAACCTACAAGCTCTGTAAAAACAACATGTTGGATAAGGTTCGTAAAAAAAAATAAAAAAATCGGATCTAATCAAACCAAAATAAAATGATCAAATAAAAGTTGGCTTATGAATGTTTGTCAGTAAAACTAACATGTTATAGAAGATTCTAATCTAATGTGAAAAAAAGCTCAGATCTAATCTGATAGGAACTGGTTATAGGACTAACAAAAATTAAACCAAGAGATCGGTGAACGATGGGCAGAAGCATGCAGAAAAAATGTCGTTGTGTCAAACAAACCAGACTTATGCAGTCCAGTACCACATAGGTTAAAATACTCCCTCCGTCCCCTTATATCTTTCTTCTCAGAAAATTTGTTTTGTCCCAAATTATATTCCATTTTAAAATATCAAAATATCAATAATTATTTTTTCCAAATTTACCCTCATTCTTTATTACCTTAAATAAACCCAAAAACTAACCATTAATGAAATTGTGGAAGAGGTGATATTTGAGAGAAACAAAATAATATTTATTGTATAAAAGAAACAAAACATTCATGGAGTGAAAAAAGGTTAGTTTAGCCACATTACACTAGATTTGTCTATATTTGAGTCTATTTAATATTATCCTTAATCCTTGTGCAAAAAATTTTAAAAGACATATATAAAGGGGCAAGGGAAGTAAAAAAAATGTTGGTCCCTAAACTATTTGATAATTTTCAAATAGATCTCTATACTTTAAAAGTTTGTAATCCCTCAACACATAGGAAATTTTGTAATTGGGTCCCTCTTACATTTTTCCGTTAGAGTTTCGTTAAGTATCCATTAGGGTTACATTAAGTAATCTATCCACTAGTCATTTGTGGGCTCCCGAATTTTGTGGAAAAATTCAAATAGGTCCCTCTATTTTTTAGGAAAATTCAAATAAGTCTCTGTAGTTTTTAGAACTCTAACAGAAAAGTATACGAGGGACCTAATTACAAATTTTCTCTGTGTTGAAGGACCCAATGACAAACTTTTAAATTGTAGGGACCTTTTTGAAAATTCCCAAATAGTTCCAAGGAATTGGCTCATTAATCCAAAAAGATACCTCATTTTCTGATAACAGCTTATTTTGAGGAATTGGCTCAGAATAAGAAAGTTCCTCCTTGTTTATAGCTGCTAACAAACACAATTAGAAATCATGTGTCGGAGTTTTAGTCCAAAATAGCTACACCAATGAAATGAAACAGAGAAAAACTTACCATCTTGCTCTGAAAACGGATTTCCTAAAGATCTAGCGCTCCCATTTGTGCCACTCCCTTTAGCAACATAATCAACTAATTTCCCTCCATAAATTTCATTTAATTCTGAAAATAATTCTGGGGGAAGATTCTTTATAACTTCCACATCAAGGTGACATAAAGCAGGTGCTGTTGAAATCGGATCAGCACTAGCTTGGTTTTTTAATATGTTATTGTCCATTTGAACTGAAGACCCTTGCAAATCTCTGCGACCATGACTGGAAGTGCCATCCATATTCTGCTTGTTGTGACCTGAAGAAAGAAAAACCACAATAAGCTATCATTATTATTTCCAGCAAAAATCATCTTGTAAATAACAACATAACAAGTAGCCTGTTTGACAACAATTTTCATTACCCATAGGATATTTCTGTTTTCCCATACTAGCAGATCCTGAAGTGAGCCATGATTTCAAATTATACTTTTCGGTACCTTCATGAAAAAAATAATGTTAGACAACTAAAAAGGAGGGGGAAAAAATATCAAAGTTCAAAACCAAGGAAAAGCAGCAAAAAATGTTGAGACAAAAGGGACGGAAAGGAGGAACGTCAAGGTCATGAAAACAAAATATTTCATCTTGATTAGCAATAAGCGTATCCTCTAAATTTGGTCCAATGCACGACCAAATAATATACTATTACAGAACAGCTGGGTTAAACTCCACTTAGAATAATACAGGTACCTTGCTTAGAAGTATCTGCACTTTCAAGTCTGGAAACATGCAAGCCAATACCTCGAATCTCCTTGACATCTATGTGAAATTAAAGATGTTAGAAATCCAATTTAAATATCATATCTCCACTACCTTCTCTTTTTAATGCATTCACTATCTCACTTTCTATATTTCCAGAAGTAATAAT
This sequence comes from Echinosophora koreensis, assembly GCA_035048595.1. Classification (NCBI taxonomy): domain Eukaryota; kingdom Viridiplantae; phylum Streptophyta; class Magnoliopsida; order Fabales; family Fabaceae; genus Echinosophora; species Echinosophora koreensis. Next base: position 15,451,042 of record JAPCYP010000003.1, on the reverse strand, counting down.
CTATTTTCCTTACTGTCTATTGAGGAGAAAAGGTAAAGGAAAACCTAATAAAATTTCAAGAGAAACCCCTAAAGAAGACCTCGCTATAAATTGGTTTTTGAGAGAGAAATGGCATTGATTAATCCATGTAGCTGACCATACCAAATGGAGTTGTTTCTTTAACTCTATTGATAATATAAGCAAAAGCATTAAATGATTCAAGTATCTAGAGATAAATCAAAATGTTTAAGACTATTTGGTTATGGATTCACTGATGCAAACTAATCACATCAAAAGATTAACGAGGCCAGAGTTTAAGTTACCTATGTTAAAAAATCCAAAAAGCTGCTTTACTACTCTTTGGAGTACTTCCACACTATCAGTAGCAAGAGGAATCTGATAAGAATATCAAATACAAAATCAGACCTCAAAACAAGTAAAATGTGACAGTTTAAAAAACACACATGCTTCAATATTTACCGTTATTGAGTGACTCGAATTTTCACAGTCCCCACAGCCCAAAAACTTTGTTGGTTCATCAGCATCTTTTCTTCTCTTTTTTATCTAAATCATGTATCCAAAAATATTTACAAATTTCAATTTCGTTAACCGAGAAGATATAAAAAAAACATACTATGATAACTTGCATGATGTTATGACTAAGTCCATGAGGAGAGCTCAACCCAAAAGATTAGTCCATTAGGTGGGAGAGCCTCATGGTTTGAGTATTGGTGGTAGCCCTTTTCCCTTTGGCAGCTTCACTCATCAATCAGTATTCTTCTATTCGATATATTGCACCTTAATCCAGCCCATAGGTAGCCCTTTCTGGAGCACAACGAGAACACCAATTGTTACAACTTAAGCCCATTAAGAGAGCTCAACCCGAACGACTAGCTCATTAGTTGGGAGAGCCTCATGGCTTAAATACCACATTGAGCTTCCATATTTACTCAATGTGGGACTACAACAACAGTTGTGGGATATTTATTCATACAACATTTCAAAGATTAAACATATGCTACATAGGTTACTGAAGTTGAAGGGAATTGATCTTAAGGAGGAATATGAGAAAGCACAGCAGTCTTGTGCAGCGTTGCAATTGGACAGGCAGCACAAGGAAAATTTGAACAGAGGGGGCTTAGAGTTTGGAAATGACGAGTATCGTTCTTGGGCAAAGGTCGAATGGCCCGACTTCAATGGAAGTGACCCATGGGGTTACATGCCAGAAAAACGAGAAACAAAACCAGAACCATATTTGACATCGGAGAAGGTGCTGTAAGAGCAAGAAACAAATCCAGAACCAGATAAAATGACAAAAACAAAGGATGACACGGTGGTGAAGGAGAGCGAGGCGGAAGCCGTAGGTGGAGATGAGTAGTGCATCCCTGTTTCGAAAACTCAGATCCGATGGAGGTGATGGTGAAAACACTCCTAAAAAGAGATCGTTTCAATAAAGCAGAAATCACCTCAGTCATGGTTGATGATGAGGACCTAGTGGAGCACATCATTGTGTCTTGGTGACGACTGGAGGACGGAGACAGTGCACAATCCATACTTGATGCCTGCACCGCCAAATTGGAAGGACGATTTGCAACTGCTGGCGAAGAAAGGGCTGTCGTATTCCTCAACGGCAAGAGTGATGTGGGTTTGGAGCTGTCCAGTTAGGCTATTGACACCGCCAGAACCTCCATATCGGAAGGGAAGCAATGGGACAGAGGAAGAGAAATGGAACAGAGGAAGATAGGTCAGATTTTTTTACCAAATAGGCCAGGCCCAACTTTGTATTAGTATTTGGGTTTATGAAAGAGGAGATGGGACAAGGCAAATCTGCCAATTGAAGTCCTTTTTGAACTAATGGGCCAACACCGAGCATATGAGCAATACCTTGAGGAATAAGTAGAGGATTCATTCAGTATCGCAATCTTGGAAGAAATGAGAAATTGGTTCAGTGAGAAAGGGGAAACCCTTGGAGGAGAGTCTTTCTCATATTTTGGTTCAGATTCATTCATTCAGATTCAGGTTCCTAAATACTAACACATGATAGTTTCAATCAATTTCCAGAAATAAAACAGGACCTGAAAAACAGCCCACCAGCTAAAACAGAGAATAATCTAAAAAGTAACTGCCATGCTAAATGTAAACCAATACCTTGAGAGTGAAAGTGCGCCCCTGCACTCCGCAACATTGCAATCGTGATGAGACTTCCTTGCAAAGGTTAATTAGGAAGTGATCACACTGGAATAACTTTTACATCAGCATTTCGATTGATTCAGTTTTGTAAGGTTACAATAAAAGAAATATAAAAGTAAGATACATAGTGTATAAAAATACCAACATCTTTCATATCTTTGAACCTTACACCCCAATTTACATCAGCGCCAATAGACTTACTTTCCTGCAGAAGTGCAGACAATATCATCGTTAAAAAAAAAAAATTTTACTTTGAAATTATATTAAACGCAAGCTTATTAGGAAAGACTGATAAACATTTGCAGGAAAAAAACAAGGATAATACACCACATTTGAATAGTAAAGTTAAAAGCAACACAGGCCACTAGCCAGTGCCACCTTTATTTTACATCATGTTGTGCAGTATAGCATGACCAATTTCCAAATTTGCAAGCCAATGACTGATGATGGTATTATTTGTCATATTAAACTTACAACTTATATCCTTTAATCCTAGTACTAACTTACAATTGCAACACAAAGACTGCAATAGATTGATGAAAAAAAATAACTTTATACAACAAATTGCACATGGTGCTATATAAAATGGAAGCAAATGGAAAAAGAAAAAGAAAAAAAAAAACAGATTTAAAAAAATCCAATGCATTTGAAGTATATCAAATCAAAATGACGAGCAATCATAATCTGGATTTTAAAGCTAAATATTAAGTCAAAATAATGGTCTTTTCCCTACCTGAATGACCCCAACCATCCTGTTATCAATTCCTCTGCTATAATTCCACAGCATCTCCCCCGTTTTCGTTCCATAATCCTTCTGCAATGAGGCCTGCAGGTGCCAAGGAAGCAAGTACTCAATCTTGAATATTAAAAATGCTTTTCCCAAAAGGAAAGTGGAACATAACTACAGAGTATGCAAGTAAATGAACTATGTAGCAATATAAAAATGAGTGTGCTAATGATTAGATCCTTGAATAAAATTGGGTCGTAGCACTTGAAGCTTTTTTCCCCTCAAAATCTAGTTTTTTATTTTATTGATTAAACAACTTTTCATTTTTCAATGAATATTGTCTTCTACATAATTTCCAATATTCTCAACAAGTCAAAAAAAATTTCTTCCAAGTCTCTATTCCCTTTTGACAAGGGTTCTAAATCCATGTGTTAGGATATGTCCTACAAAAACTCAAGGCAAAAGAGAAATGTCTTAGACTAAAGGAAGAACACTGATAACAGACTGAAAACGAACATTACAAATTGACATTAAGAAACAGCAACTGAACTTTTAAAATATCAGGAAAAAACAGAAGAAACAATATATTAAGTGAATGAATACTAAATAGTAAGACCTTGGAAATCATGTGCAATTGCCCACAAGTATGTACATTCTGCTTCTTCAATTTCTCCTGTAAAACATTCCCTATTCCAGGAAGTGCATTAATCGGGAGTTGACTTAAATGATCTCCAACCTGAAAGTTAAACAAAATAAGAGAGCAACGTAATATTGACACATTTCACACCTCAACTACAATATCAAAATGCATTAGCTGTATATGGAAAATATGTAGATTCTGTTGTCCAAGTGAACCACACCAGCTAGATGAGGTCAGTATTGCAACATTTTTATTAATATCCATAGAAATAAGCGAATAAGTTGATCTTAGGGATGTTATCAAAGCCAAACAGTATATGTTAAAAACATGTCGAATAAATCACCATAAACTCTTCGTACTGACCTATAAACAGTCAATTTCAACACATCCACAATACATGTCAAACCTAGAATTAGCACCTTTGAGGAAAATCCAAAGCATCATGGTATAGAGTAATGAAATTTCTTGTTCAAGCAAATACGTAAAGGGACTTGGCAAAAAGATAATAACTTCACTACTAGCATTGCATTATCTCAATAAGTATTTCTCAAATAAAGTTTTACGAAATACAGACTAATCCATAATCGTAAATACCAATAGCAACAATTACCATAGCATCAATACTTAATCTGCAAATATGCGAGGATAAGCTGAAGCTTTAAGCATGAAATTCATGAAACAGCACTCTTATGGTTACATAAGACACAGAAGATTTGCTTACATATAGAAAGATGAAGGACTTAGCAATGCGTTACATGATACCTCTGTCTTGCGACAAATACAAAATAAAAATTATGAAAAAGACAAAAAATTCTGAATAACAGAATACTCCAAAAGATACCTTTTCTGGAGTTATGTGATATTGACCATTTGGTTTTGCAGTTCTAGTAGCAATACGAGCCATAAGCATATTTCCAGCTATACCAACACTGGCAGTACATCCAGTAGTCTCATAGATCTCTTTTCTAATCAATGAAGCTAAAAGTTCAGGATTTTCAACCTTTGAATCTGTGACGTCCAAAAAAGCTTCATCACAGCTTACAGCCTGAACCAAGTAGCAGTTACAACATTAAGGACAAGACAACTAAAAACTTTATGCACTTAAAAGATGTCCGGCTATAAGAAGACCTGCACTTTGTTGCAATGTCGATGCAGTATACTATAAAATTGATCAGCTACCTGCAAATTGTCCAAATAAAGGTATCCTTGTAAAAATCAATTAAAAGGGAAAAGATACAGAAACATATAAGAGAAGATAAATATTCTGCTTTATAAGTCATTTAACTATGAACACCCTACTGCTTCTTACTTCCTCGTAAGCTTCAAAGTTGTATGGAAAGATAACAAGCTGGGGACATAGTGCCTTGGCATCTCGAACAAACATGCCAGCCCTAATACCTAGCAATGATTGGAAGCATAAGTCACATATCAAAAAGACAAACAAGCAATATAGTTGATTGAGTCAAACTATCACAAATAAGCATATAACCAACCATAACCGCGAGCTGGGTAGTTTGCAGAAGAAATCTCAGCAGTTCCCTTCGAATTATTTGAGTGGCAAACTGCTACCGGCTTGTCCAACAATTCAGGGTTATTCCTGATAACCACCGAAACAAAAAAGCAGTCCTGGGGCAGCAGGCGCACAGACAACAAAGCCAGCAATGGCAAATGGAATTAAACAATACTCATTTTAAAAGTCAAATTTAATATATCACCAGCAGGATACCATTAAATGGCATATCTATCGAAATCAAAGGAAAATTAGTTGACAACAATAATTTTTCCAACATAAAGCTCACCATGTCAACATGGATGATGATTGACTTCCCAGAAATATCAGAGGCATTAATATTAGAAATTTCATTATTAAATCCAGTAGACGAGATAGGAAAACGCTTTCGATAACGATTTCTCCAGGTTCCAATAAAGTGTAGTCGTGAGCTCTGCATATACCAAACTTCATTCAGGACATTATAAAATAAAAGCACCCTAAGTGTAGATTAAAATATTGATAACAATTTTAATGGCTGCAATGTCATGATTGTGTGAGACAGGAAATTCATGTGGAAGTAAAGTGAGCAGCAACTCAATACAATATCAGTATATCACATATAGATATGCATCCTTATTTATGAAATAAGAAGGCCAACATTCTCCATCCCCCAACCAAACCAATTGATTTTTTAATCTTATTTATTTAATTTTTACTGGGCACTCAAAATGCACTGGGTGGGTTTTAAAGCTCAAAGAAGTAACTAAAACTAAGGTATATTTAATATTTAATATTTAATAATATATATTTCAAAATAAATAATATCAACATAAATATAATTTTCCAACTTCATTACCTTGAAATAATTTTCCACAAAATTAGGGTCTTCAAGAGTTGAATGACACTGTTTAGAAGGCCTAGTGGCTGCAGAACTTGGAAATTCTTTTACGTTCTGGTCATCTGAGGAATCTGAGCAGGGAGTACTAACTGATATAGAAGGTTCTTGATGATTAGGTTCAAGTTCCCCTGGGATGTTTTTCTCATCTTTAGTATCAGCATTGCTTCCTTCTGCGATCTCTTCTTCATCACATTTAACTCTAACACCAGTCGGTCCTTCCATCATAATTTCATTATTATTCTCAGGGACAGTATCATCAGATTCAGTACTGATTTGCCTGCTAAGTTCAACCATCCCCCCAACTTCAGATGAGTGCGTATCCTTTGATGGGCCAACCCTCACAGATGAATCTTCAACGTCTGATACTACTTGACAAAGGGCATTTGTATAAGCATCCTCTGACATTTTGTGACTTTTCAATGAGAAGAAGGCCGACAGTTTTGGTTGGTTATTAGCAAGCTGGTCAAGTTGGTAAGGCACCCCTATTAAAGCAAATTTGAAACACTTGAGACATGAGAACATAAAAAGACAAATAGAATATAACCATTTACCCCCAAAAGTATGAAATAAATAAGCAAACAACGGAAAAGGAGGACTGGATGGTAACACTCTTTAATATGTGGGCACTGATTATGAAAGCATTCAATAGCTCTATTCTATTTCCATCCCCTTAAGAAGGTTGTATCACTCCATTTGCTTATGCCCCATCCTTCCTCTACAAATAAAGGATAGACACTTTTTCTAAGAAGATGAAAACAAAGCACGTGCATGAGAAATGCAACAACTTACAGCTCAAGAGTCTGTTAGCAGCAACTGAATCTAAAATCCAAGTGGGTTTCACCACTGGCAGCCCTGCGCTGAAGGCTCTGTATTGGACAATGGAACAACTAAAAGTGAAGTGATGCAAAAGAGTAGGGACTCAAACTGCAAAATTTAAAGAAGGACATTAAATCCAACCTCAGGTTCTTAACTTTACTGTCAGGAAGATTGCTGCATATGATATGTGTTACACGATGTCTGGAGAAGTAATTCTCAAATCTTCCACCATACTTTAACATGAAGCCCCGCAATTCCTAAAACATGTTTGTCACAAATGTTACGTCATCCTTTGATTTTACCAAAGCTTGGAGTAAGCCAAAATAAATTAAAGATGATTCAAGTTTACAATTTCCAGTCACACTTAATCCCGGAAAGAAGGAATTCTAATCTCAGACAAATTGCTATTAAAATTTAATAAATCCACGGCCCACTCTCTTCCCCCCCATTTTCAAAATTCAGTGAACAGGCAGAGATAAAGAGAATCAATTTTTTTTTTAAAAAAAGAAAAAGACAAACCTGACTGGAAGGAACGGTGAAACCATCAACAAAAATTGAAACTGCAGTGAATATAGACTTGGCAGAAGTAGTGGAGTCAGAGGCGGTGGAAGCTTCAGTATGAAACTGGTTGTGCAGTTTCCGGGTCTTCTCTGCCATATAACTGCATTTACATTTACATTTACATTTACATTTACAATTACATAGTCAGTGGTGGCGTGACTTATTTGCAAATTGAAGCATGGTATGTATTCTCAACCGTTAAACAATAATTTAATTTAAACGGAAGTTGAACAAGTTGTATACTCCCCAGTCCCCACCCAATTACAAATATAAAAATGATGAGAAGGAGCGACCTGCCAAAATCGGAGAAGGAGGATTTTCGGGAGGAGGAGGAGGATATAGAATTTGAGCCCCAGGCGACGCCCAGGGTTTTCTGTTCGGTGGATGTCATCTTCCTCTTCTTCTTGTTAGTGTTATCATTATAGGAACGGTTGGAAGATGCAGAATTAGAATTAGAGAAAGTTGGTTTAGAATTTCGAGATAAGGAGGTGGAGGAGCTTCCTGAGCGAGAGGAATCCATACTCATTCTTCTGGAGGCTTCCTTGCTTTTGCTTCTTTCTTACGCAAACAAACAACGGCATTCAAACCAAGCGCCAAGCAGAGCGGCAGAGAGTTGTTAATCTGTCTAGCTGCGTCTCAGATTAGATGGACCACCAAAAGGAAAACGACAACAGAGATCCCAAAACGCCTACCTTCTCCGTGAAGTTCTAGGCTGGGAGTGGGTTTACCATTGGGCCCAAAATATATGCACATCAGATTGGTTCGGCCCAACCATTAAAAGGGCGGTCCGTCCATCACCATCACTCCATCATCACTCCATCAGGAAATGGAAAAGGCGGTGAGAGCGTACGCGGAGGTTCTTCGGCTGGTGAGGCGTTTACCGAAGGACATTCAAGGTTATTACGCCAAGTACGCCCGCGAGAACTTCGTCAATTACCGCGACGTCGATACTTCCGATTCCGCTGCTCTCCATGATCTCTTTCAACGCACCTATAATCACTCCCTCTGGGTCCTTCACAAGGTATATCGCTCCCTATTCTTTTCATTCCATCCTATTTATTAATTAATTCACTCATGACTGACCCCTTTGATTCCATGGTTGGCTGGCAGTATTCGGTGGATAAATCTGCCGCCGACAGGCTCAAGGGGATTTGCTCTGCTTAGTATGTCTTTCGCATTTGCATTGCCTGCCAACTGTTTGTTGTTAGTTTGGACCAACTTCCTAATTAATAATTTGCACCTCAATCTCATACTTGTACTGCACCCTTGACAATATATAACTTGCACTTGAGTGATAAGATTTTTGTTTAACGTGAGCTTATATTTTTTTCACTCAAATCAGACATCGTATCCAGCGAGAAATATTACCTCCAATATTTTGCCAAAACTCCATTTTTCTGTATACTTAACGTCCAGACAAAGCTTGAGATGTCTACTTTCATATGGGATTGACTTCGTTGCTAGCTGGGCAACAAAACATATTGTGTATTTCATGCTACAAGAACTCACCAATCACCATTGAGTATCTCACACTAATCACCAAATACGCTACAAGAACTCACCATCTGAGTATTTCATGCTAGCTGAAAAAGAGTTCTTCTGTGCGAATCAACAAGATGATTAGATGAAATCCCCATGTTGCAAATTTTGCCAATGACATACAAAATGCCTGTTAGAAGAAAACGGATTCCCTATTGTAATTGCGTCACGCAATTACACTTTAACAGGACATATTGTTTAAAACTGGTTTGGTGTAGGTGTGAGGTCTCGTCCAATCATAAATCAATGGCCGAAATTATTCACCGTGTGTAATTGCGTGCTTTTGTTACAGTAGGGATTCCGAATCCCTATTAGGATTGTTGACTTTGTGCTTTGTCTCTGATGAGCGATGTAAGAGGTTCGAAAGATACCGAGTATAATCATATAGAAGAAGCAAATTTGTGACCAAAATCATTGTTGTTCATCCCTTCTTCTAATAGAACCAATTGGAGGACTATTCAAAATAGGAAGTGGATCCTGAATAGTAACTCGGTTTAACTATTGAGTTGGTTCTTAAATTATTTGAGAATTTTTTAGTAGGCTTTTAAATTAAAAAAGTTTTTAATTGAATCCCCGAACTTTTATACTGTTTTCAGTTGAGTCCATAAACTAAAAACATTTCTAATTGGATTCTTGAACTTATATAAAATTTTCAATTGTGTCTATAAAATATAAAATCTATTAGTACTCCGTTGAATTAGCTGGAATATTACTGATTTCATCTAAGCTGGATACTCATATCAGTCATCTATTGGTGATTTGGATGGAGGATCAACCTTTAGGCATTGTCACGGAAAAATGCGACAAGATGAAGTGAGATGTAGTAAGTTGTGATTTATAGAGTTATTTTGGATGAAATTATATCGAGGGAGGGTTATGCAACCGTAAAAGTTCAAGAACTCAATTAAAATATATTTTTTTAGTTTGGGGACCCAATTAAAACTTTAAAAGCTCGGGGACCCAATTAATATTTTTAAGTTTGGGTACCTACTTAAAAATTCCTCATTAGTTTAGGACCTAATACAATAGTTCAACAGCTAACTAACCTGCACATCAAATGCCCTCCATGAAAATATGAGTAATAATAAGGTTTAATTATTGAATTGGTCAATGAACTATTTAGGAATTTTCAATTAGGTCCCTGAACTAAATTTCTTTTAATTAGGTCCCTGAACTTATATAAAATTTTCAATTGAGTTCCTAAAGTAAAAAGATGACAGTACAAAATAAAAATAATCATAAAATAATAGTGACGAAACTTCGAGAAAAAAAAATGTTTGACATAATAATAAAATGACAAAAGATAAATATGAGATAAAAAAACTCACTATGTAGAATAATAATAATAATAATAATAATAATAATAATAATAATAATAATAAAATTAAAAATAAAACTTAGTGAAAAAATTTATTGATTAGCATAATAATTAAATAAAAATAGATAAATTTAAGAGACAAAATTTAGTTCTTGAAATGATAATAACAAAATAATGAAATATGAAATTGTGCTAGAAAATCTATGTTTTATAACAAAATATTAAGAGATTAAACTGATAAAGCTCAATTAAAAAATATAAATAAAATAAAATAAACCTCAATTAATAACAAACTTATTGTTTGAAATAATAAGTAAAATAAAGAATCTAGTTAAGTAAATATCACGTCTTAGTTTGATTGTCAATTTTATTTTGAGTTATTTAATTTATTTTATTATTTATTATGTTATTTTATATTTTAATTGAGTTTTTTATTAAATTATTTCAATATTTATTAAATAATATGTTTGTTTGCTATGTCTATTTTTATTTTTTTTAATGCTATTTCAAATATTAAATATTTGACTAAGTTTAATATCTTAATATTTTGTTATAAAATAAAATATGAATTTTCTAATATAATTTCATATTTCATTATTTTGTTATTATGATTTTAAGAAATAATTTTTATCTCTCAAATTTATTTATTTTTATTTAATTGTTATGCTAAATAATAGTTTTTCTCAAGTTTTATTTTTTTATTATTTTAAATAGTGGGTTTTCTTCTCATATTCATCTTTTGTCATTTTATTATTATGTCAAACAATATTATCTTTTTAAATTTCATTATCTATCATTTTATTATTTTTTATTTTATATATTCACATTTTTACTTTAGGGATCTAATTGAAAATTTTATATAAGTTTAGGGACTCAATTAGAAAGTTTATAATTCAGGGACTTAATTAAAAAAATTTAACTTAGATACCCGATAAAAAATTCTTAAATAGTTCAAGGAATAACTCAATAATTAAACTTAATAATACAATACACAAGTGGGGCTCCTTCAATCCCTACTTACTTTTCATCTCATTTTTACTTTTCGAAGGAATAAAATTAGAACACACACCGATACATAACACCCTTCTTTCAATGTTGGCTGGCTGGTTGCGAGCGTGAGATGCAGTTATAGATGTGGGGCGTCCGTTGTTGAGTACTCGAGTGAGTGAGGATGGACAGGCCGTTGAAGATTAGGTTTAAAGAGGGCGCGAAGCAGTGGACGGATGCCCTTCCCATTGGAAATGGACGCCTGGGAGCCATGCTCTGGGGCGGTATCTCTTCCGAACTCATTCAGCTCAATGGTAATAAATAAATAATCTATTTCAATTTTCTAGCTAGTGTCATAATAGTAGTGGCTAATGCTATGCTATGCTATGCTCTCTCAGAGGATACGCTGTGGACTGGCACACCTTCAGACTATACTGATTCTAAAGCTCCGGAAGCACTTTCAGAGGTGAGAAACCTCGTTAACCGCCAACATTATTCACAAGCTACTGCCGCTGCTTCTCAATTAACTGGAAAACATCCTTCCGAGGTATCCCTTTTCAATTCATTCAATATCCAAACATCCATTACATATTCGCTTATTTTCTTCTGATCTCATCTGATGCCAAGGCCTACCAACTTCTTGGTGATCTCAAATTGGAATTCGATTATTCACACCTTCCAAGTCATGAGCACACGGCTTATCACAGAGAACTAGATTTAGACACTGCAACTGTGAAAATCAAATATTCCATCGCAGATGTTGAATTTCAAAGGGAACATTTTGCATCTTATCCAAACCAAGTCATTGCCACAAAGATTTCTGCAAGTAAACCTGCAAAACTATCGTTTACACTTTCTCTGGACAGCAAGATGTTTCATCAGACTTATATAAATGGCAATAATCAGATTATAATGGAAGGAACGTGTCCTGCCAAAAGACTCTCGCGTCAACTCAATCCCCAGGGAATTCAATTTTCTGCAATTCTTGATTTAAAGATTAGTGATACAAATGGCGTCATAAATATTTTGGATGACAAGAACTTAGAGGTTGAGGCTTCAGATTGGGCTGTTTTACTTCTTGTTGCTTCATCTTCCTTCACTCGGCCCTTTATCGCACCTTCAGAGTCTAGAAGAGATCCTACTTCAGAGTGTTTAAGTACTTTGAACTCAATAAGTAATTTATCATATTCTGATCTATATGCACATCATTTAAATGACTATCAGAAACTTTTTCGCCGATTATCGCTGCAGCTTATGAGAACCACACAGAGTATATCAGAAGACAGCCCTTTGGAATTGAAGAGTCTTACACCATCAGTGGCTGGTTTATACCCGATGAACCATGTAACAGAGGTTTCAACTTCAGAGAGGATAAAATCATTTCAGACTGATGAAGATCCATCCCTCGTGGAGCTTCTCTTTCAATATGGTCGTTATTTGCTTATTTCTTGTTCACGCCCTGGAACTCAGGTCGCAAACCTACAGGGAATTTGGAACAAAGATCTTGAGCCAGTTTGGGAGTATGTTACATTCTTTTTTATTTCAAATGGATTTGACCTTAATCTTTATTAGTTGTCAAGATTAACCAGGTTTCTATCTCCATTTTCATTTGCCAACATTTGTCACCCCATTTACTTGCAGGCCTTGCATTAATTTTTTATCTTAGACTAATAATCGCTGTATTTTTCCCAGTGGAGCTCCTCACTTGAACATCAATGTCGAAATGAACTATTGGCCTTCTCTTCCTTGCAATCTTAGCGAGTGTCAAGAGCCCTTGTTTGATTATATTTCCTTTCTGTCTGTGCATGGCAGTAAAACTGCAAATGTAAGAAATTTTCATCTCTTTACGTTCTTATTTAAGCCAATTTTAATTAAGCGAGGATTTATAATTGGACAAATTTCATCAGCATGATGCTGCCTCAAATTATCCTAATTTTGAAAATTCAGCAGCTAGCATCTGCAATCTGATTATTAGTAGCAAACTTTAGAGAATGAAAGGTCAAACACATATGCCATTATGTCTATTTGATAAAAATATGTTCTTTTTTATCAAAAGTAGTAGCAACCTAGTGGCAATGACCAGTTAGTCTTTGAAATGCTGTAGAGTATACATTGGAGGCAATGCTGGATAGCCTTAAGCCATGTTCATTGTCTTTTCTCCCTTATTTTTTGTTATTCCAGTGAATTTATTTCCTTTAACATGCTTATCTCGAATTTCTCTTATTCAATTACTGAATGCTGTAGGTAAACTATCAAGCAAGTGGCTGGGTTGCACATAGTAAATCAGATATATGGGCGAGAACATCAGCAGGTCAAGGTGATGTGGTGTGGGCCTTGTGGCCAATGGGTGGAGCATGGCTTTGTACGCATCTATGGGAGCACTATGCTTACACGATGGATGAGGTAAGTTTTGAGATAGATCCAAGTTTCTGAATCAACTAATGAGGTGAGCCAGAGAAATTAAAAAAATTAAAAAAAAATGAAGAACATACAAAGCCAAGTTGTTCAGAAATCATAATGCCTTTAGGAGAGTCCTTTTAAATTTAATCCAGTTAGGATGTTGTGGTTGTTTGGGTAATTTGTGCAGAACTACTTTTGATTGGAATTTATTTTGGATGGATTAATTTTGAAAGAATTACTTATGGAAGATCGAGTTTATGTTTGGGAATGCTTATCAAAATATACTTTTTAAGAATGAGTTTTGTTTGGATAGTATTAAATCAAATTACTTTGTGTGAAAAATACATAAGATTTTAAGTTGTAACATTATTTAAATACGTGACAAATTTTTTGTAAAATTGTGTAGTATTGCTAATATGAATTTTGGCCAAACTGGCATTTAGCCAGAAATTAACAAGGGCAATTTTTGCTGGTGTGTTCTTTCTTACAGGATTTCCTCAAATATAAAGCATACCCCTTATTGGAAGGATGCGTGTCATTTCTGTTGAGCTGGCTGATCGAAGGCAGTGAAGGATATCTTGAAACTAATCCATCAACTTCCCCTGAACATACTTTTATTTCTCCCACTGGTGAGCCTGCTTGTGTGAGCCAGTCTTCAACAATGGATATGGCAATCATAAAAGAAGTCTTTTCCATATTTCTTTCTGCTGCCGAGGTAAAGTCGCTAAACTGTTAACTAGAGCATAGAAATTATTGAACAATATTGATGTTTTATCTACTCAAAATTTGTATCTGCTTTTTAAGTTAGCTTTTCAAAACAGGTTATAGGGAGAACCCAGGATAATATTGTTGGAGAAGTTCATAAAGCTAAACCAAGGCTACGTCCAACTAATATTGCCAGTGATGGTTCCATTATGGAATGGGTATTTTTTTTCCCACTTATAATGTGGAAGATGCATGTTACTTTATTTAATGGTTAATTTTGATATGCTAAGATGCTTGTAGAAGAGGATGAGCCTTGGCACAACGTTAAGGTTGTTGCCTTGTGACATGGGGTTCACGGGTTCAAATCTTCGAAGCAGCCTTTCCACTTGCGGGGGTAAGGCTGCGTACATCTACCATCCCCAAGACCCCACCAGGTGGGAGCTTAGTGTACTGGGCTGCCCTTTTTTAAGTTGCTGATAGATAATGGATTTTTCTGTGTAAAGCAGGTTAAAGATTTCAAGGATCCAGATGTGCATCACCGGCACCTTTCTCAACTTTTCGGTTTGTTCCCAGGGCATACAATTACTTTTGAGGAAACTCCAGTCCTGTTTGAAGCTGCTGAGAAAAGCCTCTATAAACGAGGTTTGCATAGGCAGAATAATTCGATTACTTATTTTTTACTTGCTGGAACTAGATAGATTTCTTTTTTCAGTATTTGATTTCTGGTAAATTGCATGGTTCAGTATTGTTCTTTCATCTTTGTGCCATTTGGCCGATTGGAGATCTTACATAATAACAGAATCCTGATACAAAGTAACATATTCTCTATGCCTTCCTTTGCTTCTATGGATTTTGAAAAGAGAGAAGTGGAGAAGAGAAAACAGGGAGGAGAGAAAATTTTGTGTGGGATCCACATCAAAAAAACATTTCTCCTCACTCTTGCCAAGAGAACAAGGGAGAAAAGGAAAAACAAATTTGATGTGATGACACTGCCCTTTTGTTTTGGACTATGCAAATATGTCTTTATAAGAAAACTCAACTTTTCTTTCTCTTTTATTTCTCTCCTAATTTTTTTCAATCCAAACAATAAAAAAATCTTCAGGAGATTGAGAGCAGTTAATATAATGACGAGTGTAGTGTTGTCACATTTCATACATTGGAAATTGAGAACAGTTAATGGCTTCAGCTCAGCTCTCTTGCACTTTCATCTTAAGTATTAACAAATAATATTAATTAGCCATCTGATAGCAAAAAACTGCCAAGATCTTCTTGGTTTTTCTCCAGCAAAATAAAGAACTAATATGATATTTGCTTAGTCTAAGTCTAATAGGCTTTGTCTGGATAATTCTCGGAATTTGGAAACAGGAGAGGAAGGTCCAGGATGGTCAACCACCTGGAAAACTGCTTGCTGGGCACGTCTACTTAATAGTTCCAATGCGTATAAGATGATCAAGCGCTTGATCAACTTGGTGGATCCAGATCATGAGAGACCATTTGAAGGTGGACTTTACAGTAACCTATTTGCTGCACACCCACCATTTCAGATTGATGCCAACTTCGGGTAATTTGTTTGTAAAAGTTGTACCAAACTTCAAATGTTTTACCCATCCAAGTCATATGTGTGTGTCTTTATCTTCTATCATGGTAGTGGCATTATCATTGCTTGACGAAGCTATTTCTTGCAAATTTGAGAAGTGGTTATAGCAACCAAGTGCATTTGTTCTAGTCAGACGAGAATTAATTACATGCCAAAACAACATACCTAGGGTCAAATAGCTAGTTTCAACTTTCAAATATATATTAGTCTTTTTGTTGCATAATTGTCGTTGTGATTTTCTGAATCATTAGAATTCTGCTTTTGACTTCAGTACTCTTGTGTGATATCCTCTCTCAAACTTGTTGCACTTGATTGTTCCTAACCCTAAAAGAGTAGTCTATTATGTAGGCCTTGTAGCACAATTGGAAGTGATAGATCGAACATTTAATTAGGATACTTTTGATTGCCAGTTTTTCAGCAGCAGTCGCAGAAATGCTTGTTCAGAGTACATTGGGCGATATTTTCTTACTTCCTGCCCTTCCACGGGAAAAATGGCCAAATGGCTCTGTGAAAGGCTTGAAGGCTCGTGGAGGAACAACAGTTAACATATGCTGGAGAGAAGGGGATCTTCATGAGGTTGGTCTCTGGTCCGAGGATCAAACCAGAACAACTCGAAAAACAATACACTATAGAGGAACTACGTTCACTGCGAACTTAGTGTTTGGTGTCTTTTACAATTTCAATGGACAGTTGAAGTGCTTGAACACATTCTCTCCTTCAGAAGTGGCTTGAATTTCGAGATTTCAAGTAACAATTCTATATTTTTCTTTTCTCTGATTCAATTACTAATAGTTTCCTGTCGTTAATATATTCGTCATGAATTGTAACAAGTATTCATCATAAGATTTATTAATAGTATATTGGCTTTAACTAATTTGTCATTATAAGCTTACTATAAATAGTTTAAAATTGTGTTGTTGTACCCAAAAAAATAAAAATTAGTGTTGATAGTTTTTTGTTGGCCGAAGACTTACCCAGCCAGGTTCTGTGGATAGTCTAACAAGTTCCATTAGATCTCTTCTTTGATAACCCAATCAACCAAACTCTTCCATTCCAATTTGCAATTCAGAAAGCTGAGCTCTCATTGTTGGGTGAGGTGTCCTTTCCCTTAATATGTGCTTCAGAGAGTGTGGAGGAGGAGGTGTTGAATTTCCCCCGCTGGAAAGAGCAAGTACAAGGGGCTTCGTTAAGGACTTCTGAAAGAGAGAAATGAAAGTACAACTGGTCCTTGACGTTGATGCACTTCTCCCTCCTTCCCATTGAATACAGTGTTTGAAACCCCCAACAATAAGATACCCACGAAGATACTCTGTGTCGACAGGGAACACTACTTTAAAATCGCTACTGACAACCCTATCTCGTTCCTAACTTTTATCACCATTATTATTGGCAATAATCCGGGTCCCATTTCCCCCTACAACACATCATATCAAAGAGCAATGAAAAAGCCAAACCAACCCACCCCAATTCACTGGTCGCCACAACTGCCGTATTCACTTTGGAGCTTATCAATCACTTCCTCTTCCCTAAGCTGGACATGTTTCTTTCTACATTACCTGACTATGATATCTTAATGATGGAAATGGATGTTGGTTTTAAAAGAAATTTTACAAATTTTAGCTTGATCTTATTGATAAAGTCTCTTTATTTTTATATCATATTTATTGCTTATTTTGCTAAAAAAATCATTTTTTTTTAAACCATAAAATCATTTTTTTAAATTTTTAGTGTGTTTGTCTTTGCTTTTGAAAATAATCAAAAGCAGAAAAAATCATTTTGGAGGTTAAAATGAAAAGTAACTTTCACTTGCTTTTGGAAAAAAAATCAGTTTTTATAACTAACTATTTTAAAAAAATAATTTTTTAAAATTATAAATGAACATAAATCTGTTTCTGTTTTTTTTTTTTAAATCTCTAAAAATAACTACTAAATTATTTTATAATAAAATTATTTATTTTTTAATCTTAAACAAACGAGTTCTTATGATTTTTAGACTACATGAGAGAACACATTCCTCATAACCATATTTTAGACTACAAGAAATTTTTTGCAACACTACGGTATCCTACCCACATTTACATCCTTAGGTAGTTTCACATGAATTATGATTAACTTAGCTACATTATGATTACTTGGGATGAAAACTAAAGGATTTTTATTGACGAACTAAAAAAATAAAAAAACTTTATTTGGAATTAAAGAAGAATAGATTTTATTTGGAGAAGCAAAGTTAAAATGTTTTTATATGTTTAAAAAAATACATTTTTTTTCTAAATGATGTGTCTATAGCCTCTTTAAAAATCTACTTCTCTTTGCTCGTTGATGATTGCACCACATATACCAGCAGCCAAAGTGGAAAAGCATGCAGACTCCATCATAAAGCCATCATATCCACCCTACTCAGAAAAAGTTTATTGGGTAGATTTGTTACATGATGGGGTGAGAAGCATACATGGCAGGCAGTTCAAATAAACTGTGAGATTTGATTTTTGACAATGGATGGAAATATTTGGTAGTGTCAACCTGTATTTCTGTAGCTACTAGTACTCCTAAGATAGCCAACAAAGTTAGGAACTGTGAGGAGAAAAAAAAAAGAAGGGAAAAGTAAAAGATGAAAGCGGCGAATCCGAAGCCTGACTAGAGCAACAGTGAAGATGACATAAGCATTGTTCCCTGGAGCACCAAGCATCACTTGGTGGGGACACTGATTGGGATGAGATAGGAAAAAACATCCGATCCCACTTCCTTTACAGTCTGATGTCCCCATGTCCATTTAGTTTAATTTTCATTTCTGTAATCTTACCCTTTAAAAGGATTCCAATAAACCTTTTCATCTATTAAACTTCCTTTGATGCCCAGAAATCACCCGAGAATTTAGGGAGAAATGATGATCAAGGAAGATGAAACAACTGTTCCAACAGCCACCAGAGACAAGAACAATGATGGAAGCCAACATGAGAATCCAGAAAAGTGGCTGAAGCTGAGCTTAGGGAGCACTTTACTCTCAACAGATGGAGACCCTGATTCACAATCAAGACCAACTGGTAGCAAAGTATTTTCTTGCAACTTCTGCATGAAAAAATTCTTTAGCTCTCAAGCATTAGGAGGTCATCAGAATGCCCACAAAAGGGAAAGAGGTGCTGCCAGAATAAGATATCAGTCTGAGAGGATGATGACAATGATGGGCTCCGTGAACACTACTTCTCCTGTCCTTCGATCACTTGGGGTGCAGCCTCATTCCCTGGTGCACAAGCACAAGCCATGCAGACCTGCAACTGCAGTGGTAGCCAGCTTTGGTGATGCATATGAAAGGCTTGGAATGGCATGGACACCACCTTTCTTTCCTGATGATCTGCATCTGGTGTGGCCAGGCAGCTTTCGTTTGGATGCACACCAACCTGAGCCACCAAAGGAGTCACTCAAGCTAGATTTAGACCTCCGACTCTGATGAAGTTTTTGGCCTCGCCTTAGAGCCTCTAATCTATCCGTCCTTCTTTTCTTTTCTACTTGAAGAGCATACTCAAGAAATACAGCTAGGAGACCGATGAACTATAGAAGAGTCAATAACTCAGATGATGATGGTAGGTACTGCACACTGATGCTATCAAAATTATACAGGGTTTTCCCTGTCTACTCATGTTATATATAGCTCCATAAAACTATAAAACCAGCCTATCTATATATATGTCTAGTTCCTTGTTGCTTGACATGTTACTAGTACTGACTTGGGAACGAGATTCTGCATTCTAACCTTAAAAGGGAAACTTAGGGCCCTCTTCTTCTCCTCCTCTCTCTCTCTCTCTCTCTCTTTTTTTATTTCGAAACTTGAAAGACTGATTTTATTTCGTTATAATTTCATAATTTGTGTGCTTTCATTCAACCAACACCTTATCTAAAAGTTAAAATTGTCACAAAATTTCAGTGCGAATTATATGAGCGAGGACTATCTTCACACTTGGACTTTGTGGATGCTATTTACGTGCAAAATGAGATGCTTCTAAGTCTAACATGTGCAACGTTTCAATTCTTAGATCAAAATAAAAAGATAGGTTCCAATCCAATGGGCTAGTGCACTTGAGTAATGCTGATATGAAGTCAGTCTTCCAGGTTTCGTCTAAGGTGCACTACCCGTCAAAAGGGTGCAGTGATGCACCACCCAAGTGACAAAATATAAACTATCCAGATTGTCACTTGGGTTTTTTTTTTTACTTTTCAACCCTTTATAAAGGGTCAAACTAGGATGAAGCATCCAACTAGGTGTTACACGGATGAGGCCGGTGTTTTAGCCGTTCGATTTAATAATAAGATAATGGAGGGTGTAGATTCACGGCTCCTAAAAAAGAAGGATAACCTAAAACCGTTGCAACAGGTTTCTGATTGTGATATGATATTGTCCCTGTTTATGTTTACCCTCAGATCCGTTTACGACGTTTTACTGTTTCTCCTCCATGTTGGCGCCACCACTCATATCCTCTTTCGCCCAAACCTCGACTTCCATGAAAGATTTATATTTAAATCTTGGCTTCCGTCCCAAATCATCAAACTCATTAGATTAGGGTAGATTGACTCGTTTTTGTGTTTAGAATCCATCATGTTGAATTTGTAAATTCTCCTGGTAGTGAGTGAATTGGTGCATTGAAGAATTGATACAGAGATTTGCTTTTAATTGTTTGGCTTTAATTAGACCCCATTAATCCTGAAATGAATTCATCCATAAAATATAACCAAAGCCACAAATCGTTAACGTTTTCTCTTTCAAATTTCATCATCTTCTTCAATCGCTCACACCCAACGGCAATCCTCTTGAAAAATAATGTTTGAAAAACAAAGAGGGAGGGAGGGGGGGGGGGGGGGGGGGGGGGGGGGGGAGAGTACAGAACAGAACTAGAGTATTGATGAAGCTAAAATGCAACCGAAAGCCCGCAATGGATGACGATCCCTTTCGGTGAAGGAGAAAAGTTGTCAACATAGTGGAACCCTAAAATGGTTGTTCATGAGCGAGAAATCAAAAACGAAAGAAAACACAAAAACGTTACTTAGTCATTACTTATTAGGAGTGAGTCGAGTGATGGTAAAAATTTCTTGTGATTTCGAAGAGAGAAGCGAGAGAAGAGAGAGACCGGGCGGAGTTAGGGTTCCTTCGATCTGCAACAACAAAAAATAGCTCAGTTATCTCAGTGAGGAAGACACCCACTCGACGTCGTCATGAACTTTCCACTACTTCAAATGCAAACACAGGGCATATCGTTCCTTCGCCCTTGCTGCTGATGTATGAAAATCAATACGAGGGCAATAAGGGAAAGCAAAAAATTTGAACCTAATAGGTTATTGGGAGTCATTTTTCAAATACATCATGTACCACCTAATTGGATGTTTCATGGGGGTATTGGCCAAAAACCCAAGTGGCAATCTGTATGGTCTCACTCTCATATAAGAAGAGCCATCTCACTATATATATATATATATATATATAGTTTTGAGATAGCTTTATTATTTATAATATGAAGTTTCAAAGTTGTTACAAATAAATGTTTACAATTTTTTCCCCAAATAGAAAGCTAACACAAGCTCCTGCACATGATATATTTCAGTTCAGATGCATATATAGAAATCGCATTTATACTATATACATTTAGGAATAAGCTCATTGAATATTATTCCATGTGTCAACCTTAGAGAAAACTACTCATTTAATTCAAAATATTATGCATAATAGTGAGAATTAATGTTATTTCAAAATTAATCATTTAATATACAAGGAATCAAATCAAATATATTTTAAAGAGAGAATAAAATTAGTAATATGATAAATAAATATATTTTCTAAAGATTAAAAGAGGATAAATAAATTAAATAGATTTTAAAGAGAGAAAAAAAATTATTATGATAGAACAATATATTTTCTAAAAATTGTTAACTTGCACCGAACAAAAAGAAGAAATAAATCAAATATATTTTCAAGAGAGAAGAAGAAAAATAATATGATAGATAAATACATTTTCTAAAAACGGTTAACTTGCAAAATGAAAAAAGGTGAAAAAAATCAAATAGATTTTAAGAGAGAAAAAATAATAATATAATAGATAAATACATTTTATAAAAATTGTTAACTTGCAGTGTCATAAATAAAATAAAATAAAAAATTAAATTTTCAGGAGAGAATAAGAAGATTAATATGATAGATACATATTTTTTTTTTGAAATGGATTACTTGCACGGGAAATGAGAAGAAATAAATCAAATACATCTTCAAGAGAGAAGAAAAAAATAATATGACAGATTAATATATTTTAGAAAAATGGTTGACTTGCAAAGGAAAAGAGGAGATATAAATCAAATATATTTTAAAATAGAATAAAAATAAAAATAATATGATAGATAAATATATATTTATTCTAAAAATGGTTAACTTAAACTGAGAAATGTAGAGAATTAACTCATTACGAAAAGTATGGAGACGTATTTAATGTTTAAATAAATTTCATTTAGAAATGATTAATCAGGTTGAAAGTAGTTGTTGCTTTGAAAATGTATGTTGCTTTGAAAAATGTATATTTACTATTAAATGTTCGGAGAAGTACAATAATGAGACAGTGAGATAAGAAATTGTTAGTGATAACTTATAATTTTGCTTTGAGAAAAAAATTCACAATAAAACTTTAATGGCTATATTCAAATATTATGTCTTTTATATTCTTCATATACATATAATTTTTTTAATTATATTTTTAATACTAAAATTTTGTAGGAGACAATATGTATTTATTATTCACACTTAAGCGTCATTACCTATATTGTAATGTCTATAATAATTATTAAGTTAGTATCTGTTACAATTTGTGATCGATGATTCAGATCAAATAATTTTTTAATATTTTTGATATATAATTTCCCACAAAAAAAAAATTTAAACCACAAAACATGAATTTAACAAGAGGAGGGATCAGCTTACACCCAATTAAGTTTACACCTCTTACACCTAATAATAACCATTGATTAAGCATACATCTAATGGCTCTAATTTGTTGATATTAGTCACCCACGTGACTCTCCCTCTCCCTGGCCTACTTTCTCTAATTTTCCTTTCCCTCTCTCACCAATTTACGCTCAGTCAGTGCATCTTCCCTCTCTTTGGTGTGCCCCATGCTGCAATGCCTATCCTCTCTCGAAGACATGTAAATTTATGAAATCGGCAAGTTGTTCAAAATCTGGTTGCTAGTGGGTAAGGATGGAGTAGGACTAGGATTTCACTTGAAGATGTTCATACCCGTAAAAAGCAAAGTGAAAAGCTCAGTGGAACTGGAATTCTTCAACCCTTCCACCCCCACAACAAATCCAAGCTCTATGGGTTTCATCGTTAACATTACCAACTGTAACAACTATAATTCAATCCATGCCTTTAATTTATCGTTTTATTTATAAAAAAAAAATGTGATTTAGAAGACTTTGAATTGAATTATAAAATAAAATACGTGTGCTAAATTATTAGAAATTGAAGAAGAAAAACTCCAATCAAGCCCAGAAGCACGATACCATTGAAGTACTTGCCATATTGATCAAATTTGTTTCTGCAACAGAACACAACCGGTAACTATTGTCATTTCATATTCCAATACACACGCAGACAAAGCCATACGAGGGAAGATGCACTGAGAGCAAAATTCCATATGAAAAGGGTAAGCCATACAAGGAAAGATGCAATGAGAGCGTAAATTGAGGAGTGATGGAAACCAAAATCCCAAAAAACAGGGGCGAGAGAGAGAGAGTCACGTGAGTGACTGATATCAATAAATTTGAGCCATTAGATTTAAGCTTAATCAATGATTATTATTAGATGTAAGAGGTGTAAATATAATGAAAGTGTAAGTTGATCCCTCCTCATTTAATAATTATATATTTAAAAATATAATTCTTAAAATATAGCATATTTCCCATGGCACAAGTCCATCAATCTAGTTAATTTAACAAGAGACGAATCTTTGACCCTCGTAAGGCTTCCCTGAAGGACCACTTACGAGCTCATAGCTGCTCGGTTCACGCATGTCTGTACTCCGTCCTTAACTTATAGAACAGTACAAATCATGATCAGAATTCACACAATATCAACTCAATTTTCCCAGGAAATACTCAATATAGCTTTCTTTAAAAGGAGGTCATGTTAAAAGTCAACACATCTACGGAATCCAATATGTGCACTAGTATGCTGTGAGTGTCACCTACAGCATCTCAACTTGATCTAACATCATAAGAAGCAAGTGATGGTTTCAATATGACAAAATAAATTATCAACAATTCATTGTATTGTATCCTCCATTTCTGTTCCCCAATAGCCCCCACCCCACCACACCTTCCGGCGCTTCTACTTCTTTCTCCTCCAAGATTAAAGGGATGCAAAAATATTCGTGAATGTTTGTTTGAATAAAATATGGACAACCCCTTTTGCATTATGGGAAGCTTTTGGTCTTATGGGCAGTCTTATAATTAAGAAGAAATTCTAAGCTTTTGGGTCTTATGCATGATGATGGGGAGCTTCTAGATGATGATTCTTGGATCATTATATGCAGCAGAATCAAGAGGGGGGCCTTTCTCTACCAATCTAGCAGAGGAGTAAGTACCATGAGAGTCATCCAACATTAAATTACAACTGCAATTGTAAATTATAGCTGATCAAAAACAACTAAACAAGGAGAAACAAGAGCAGCCAATGGAGAAAAGGAAGTTGTTGCCACAGAAAAACTAAAGCTAGTATAATGAGTTGATTACTACCACCAGTCAGTTAGCTAGCAGTCATTGTCATAAGGTTTGACACTGATGCTTTTTTTTTGCTTTTGGCTGGACAGGTTTGAGTGGAAAGTATGGAGCGATTACGTTTTTCTTTCTGGTTAATTAAGATTTGGAAGAAAAAGCATCCACGTTTCTAAAGGAGCCCACTTTTTCTAATCTGTCCAAAATAGGCATATCAGATCGAGAATTAAAGAAAATAGGCCTGTTTCTGAGATTTGACCACGTTTGGTTTTATTGCATTTATTACATTGTCATTTTCATTATGGATTTAATTTTAATTTTGAAGCATTGTTAGCAAAAAAGTGATTTGACACTGGGATCCAACCATATATTTTCATGTGATTAAAAATGTCAGACTATCACAGTAACTACCTTAAAAGTAATCACATATGTGATTGATTGATGACGTAAAAAACTTTATGCTAAAACAGATGAAAATGCTAAGGTAGATGAATGGTAAAGGTAGATAAAATTAAAAATTGTCCAGCTGAAAAGGTAGAGAAAGACCAAAGCAATTATAATCAACATCTGTTTTCGTTTGGGTCTGTTTGCTAAAAAGCAATTTTAAGATAATCTATTTTATTTGGGTGGTACAAAAAAAAAATCACTTTTATATAATAAATTACGAAAAAGGGTATGGAGTTATTTGTATAATTTAATAATATTTGTTTAGAAATAAGTTTTGTAGGGGTAAACATGGAAGAGTATTTTGAGAATGTAAAATAATCAAATCACAATAATCTTAAGCTAGAAAAAACTAGATGGCATAAAACAGCTTTTTTCCCCTAAAAAAAGCTTTTTATAAACTTAAACAAAATGCCAAACATGATAGATTATTTATGAAACAACTTTTAAGCTAAAAAACAGCTGAAATGGGGGAAAATAATCTTTCCCAAACCCTAAACCCTAAACCCCAAACTTGGGAAAGATTATTTTCCCTTGTTTCAGTTGTTTTTTAGCTTAAAAGCTGTTTCATAAATAATCTAATATGTTTGGCAGTTTGCTTAAGTTAATAAAAAAGCTTTTTTTGGGAGAAAAAAGCTGTTTTATGCCATCTAGTTTTTTCTAGCTTAAGATTATTGTGATTTGATTATTTTTCATTCTTAAGACTCTCTTCCCTGTTTACCCCTACAAAACTAACTTCTAAACAAATATTATTAAATTATACGAATAACTTCATACCCTTTTTCGTAATTTATTATATAAAAGTGATTTTTTTTGCACCACCCAAATAAAATAGATTATCTTAAAATCACTTTTCAGGAAACAGACCCAAACAAAAACAGATTCTGATTATAATTGATTATCACAATAATCGATTATACAAAATTTGATTATCAGCATAATCTTTTTTTTTCCAGCTTTCCCAAACACCCTCTAAATTGTTTTTGATAGAGCTTTATGGCATTGATTGATTTACATAGCCAATCTCACCTGATAAGACAATGGATTTGGATCCTCTAACTTTGTGGAGGGAAAAGGTAGGTGACTTTAGTGTATTTTGGGAGAGAAATATGTGAGAAAAAAAATGGGAAATAAGATGAGAGAATGAAATATAGGAGAGAGATAGATAGAAAGTCAGGTGACTTTTGGCGCAAAAAAAGTTAGAGGATTGGGATCCGGATAATACTTTGTTCTGTTGATGTATAGTTTTATGGAAGAGAATAAAATGACAATTTTTTACAAGCTTGATATTAATCTTCCTTGTTATATAACTACACAGCAGAAATTATAAATCATTTCTTCTAATTAAATCAGTAGATTGTCTTTGACTTAGTGGCTCCACAGGAACACTGCCTTTCTCTCACACTCAATTAAGCTATTTATGGCATTCTCCTCAATTAACCCACCAACAAACTATTGGTAATCAAAGTGTTTTCAAAAAACAGGATATAATCGTATTGTTGAGAGAAAGATACAACTTTTTTCATATAAAGACTCATTATGTGTGGTTGTAGGACTAGGATCCACTAATTACATTTTAAAAAATTTGTATCTCTTTCTTTCTAACAGGACCATATCCCAGGAGAGAAGCCTAATCAAAGCCTCAAAGGTGAGATATTCAATAGATCTCTCTCAATTAAATATTCAATTATTGTACTATTTCCTATGCCAACAAAATTTTGGTAACCATATCGAATTCAATCAGAAGCCCAATGAACAGCAATGGGTCTCTCTCTAACAAAAAGAGATCTTAACTAAGATCAATGTAAGGAAAATAGCATTTCCAGACATGGCACAAATTACTTACTGCAGCCAAAGCTTGAAGAGTATATTTTCTCCAGAAATTGTCTCGAAGCATGACGGATTTGCGGTGCCAACAAATAGAAAGAAATACACAATGCATACGAGTTTCTCTCAGTCGAATCAACATTACATCAACTGCTGAAAGAGTACAATATCATCAATCAGTAAAAAAACACAATCAGTAAAATTATAACTTTAGGGAAGCTGGTGTGAAGTAAGTAAAATTTCATAACATTAATAGCCAAGTTTGTCGAGAACATTTAGCAATGACTTGAATCTTTAAATTGATCAACAACATGATTTACAAAAGGTTTAATTACTCTGTAAGTCCCTATACTTTTTGAGAATTTTCAAATAGGTCCCTATATTTTTAAAAAATTTTAATTAGGTCCCTGAACTATTATTTCATTTGTAATTAGGTCCCTATACTAAAAAAATTTGTAATTGGGTCATCGAACTTTTATAAAGTTTTCAATTGGGTCCCTGAACTAAAAAAGTTTTTAATTGGGTCCCTGAACTTATATAAAATTTTCAATGGAGTCCCTAGGGTAGGGTTCCGTGAAGAGGTCTTCAAGTCTGCTGATGTTAAACGTCACCTGGAATTCCCCCAAATTTGTATTTAGGGTTGGAGGAGACCAAAGTGTTGAGTCATAAAACCAAAACTTGGCCTGTGATTGCTTTTCCTCCATCTGAACAAATAGTTCATTCCTTCCCCGATTTATGTTTTACGCTTGTATATCCCTTCCTTGAAATAATTTCGTCCAAAATAGTTTCTTTACTTGCAACTTACTACATCTCACTTCATCTTGTTTCATCTTGCTACATTTTATTGTGACAATATCCCAAGGTTCATCTTCCACCAAAACTAATCTTACATAGCCAGCTTAGATGAAATCAGTTTCCGTCCAATTCAACATATCACTAACGAATTTTATAATTTAGGGACCCCATTGAAAATTTTATATAAGTTCAGGGACCCAATTGAAAACTTTATAAAAGTTTGAAGACCCAATTACAAATTTTTTTAGTATAGGGACCTAATTACAAATGAAATAATAGTTCAGGGACCTAATTACAAATTTTAAAAATACAGGGACCTATTTGAAAATTCCCAAAAAATATAGGGACCTGCAGAGTAATTAAACCTTTACAAAATCATGCATAACCAATCTGTTAACTGTAGCTTCACTTAAAAGATTAATATCGTATTTTAATAATTGAAAAGGGAGTAGCTCACCCTGAATAAAGACTTGAAGCACCGGCGTGTTTATGGTCAACATCCCCTTTCATTCCATCATGTTCACAATCACCATCCCTCCTTCTAATTTCAATTCCACTCGCCTAGTGACAATAACTCACTCACTGCTTCTCTTTTCTTCCACGCAGTAGCAGACTTGGGTCCACTAGGATTTTGGGCCGGGTTAATAATTTGTTTTTGATTCCAAGGCCTATATAGGGAAGGAGAGAAGGATGTAATAAATAGGAAAGAGGTGGATCGCACTGCTTTGTCTAAAATCCTCCACTGAGAAGTCGGAGGATCTGTCGACAATCAATAAGAATCGTTAGATTAATTAATTTAATAAATGGACGGATGAGATTAATAACTTGCAAATGGATAAACGGGTGATCATTCTCACTTGATTTGCAACTCTACTGTTCATCTTCCTCTCCCCAAAATGTAGTTCCTCTCCCCTCTCCCAAAACGGTTTTTCTCTCTCCACGGCTGAAGAAGCATGGTGAGGTTTTCCTCTTCTAGAATCAGAGTCGTCCCTTTCGCCATGACTGCCAGAACCCGTTGACGGCTTCCCGAACCGCCGTCCCACGACTGTCCCAAACTTAGGTCTTATGCTGGTGCTTCGCGATGAGTTTCTTGCTCCGCCACTTCCTTTGCTTCTTCTCTGTTTTCCGGGCTCCTCTGCAACCATTTCCTCTCCTCACCCACGAAGCTTTGCCGGGCGGTGTCGGAGTGTGGATGAGAGCAGTTCAATGAGTTGTTGCAGGTTCAACACCTCTCTTAATGATTACCGGGTTCGAGACCTCAACCTCGCCGTGAAGATCCTCACCTGCTCCATGGATATTTCTCCACCGGGGGATTCGAATTTTTTGGGATTTTTTATGGAAGATTTTTTTCTAGAAAGAATCTTCTTTGCTTATGAAGGAATTCTCTGTATGCATTTTGTTTTGTTTTTTTGAGAAATCTAGCAAAAAGAAAACTCAAGATTGAGTTGCAAATGCTGTGTTAATATATGTTGTATCGTTGATATCCATATTTGTATGAATTTGAAATGGAATTATGAAATATATGCTCCTTCTTCAATTTATTGTTTTGCCCATTTTATGTTTGATGAAACTCCCAAGCTAACATCATGATTTAGGGCTGGACAAGTTCTTCCGAACCGACCCAAACCCGAGCTACCCGCATGGAAAAAAGCATGAACGGACGGTTCAAATCGGGTGGCGGGTCGTCGGTTTTCTTGAACGGTTGTAGATGGATTGATGCGGTCGGTTTCGGTTGTGAAAAAACAGATACGTCGGAACCCGAAATCGACCGACCGTAGCAGTATACTAAGTATTAGTGTGAACACTGAACCCTTTTATTTGGCTTCACGCACGTCCCTTCAGTGTTCAGTCTTTTTTCCTTGGGAACAATAAAACAAAGCATTGGGAAGTCACAAAGCTTCCTATTCAATAATTCAAAGCTGTCAACCATTAAAGTTTTGAAAGCTTTTTCTTTACCAAAATTTTTAATTTTTTTTATCGTAAAAACACAAGACTCTTCAATATTTTTTCTTTACCAAAAATTATGAATGCTTTTAATAATCAAAATACTTTTTCTCTCTGTTAACTCCTCCTTCTCCCAAACAATAAACTCACTCAAGCTTCTACCCCTCCTCACTGACCACGAAAATCCCCTACCACCCCAACCTTTCTTCCTCTCCTCCACGACTGCCGCCGACACTGCAACACCAGCGGCGCTTCAGATCGGTCCCCTCCTTATTACTCAAGCTCTTACTCCCCCTCACTGATCACGAAAATCCCCAATCCCCAACACCAGTGGCACTTCAGATCAGTTCTCGATGAAGCTTGTCTGTGTATCGCCACCACCGGCCACCTTGGCTAGCCCCACTCCCCATCAAACTTGCCCACGCACGAAATGGATGATCTAGGCCAGATCTGCAACTTGACGCTTTCAATTTGTTGTTCTTTGTGATTTTGTTTCTTTTTTTTGTTTTCTGGGTTTCTGTTTTCCTCCCCTTCCTTCTTCTTGAAGCTTCTACTGCTTTTGGTTAAGAATCGTGCTAAACCGCCCGCCGACCCGCCGACCCGCCGAAACTGAACCCGCTCAAACCGACGACACCAAATGGACGACTGTGACCTTCATATCATCCTCTTCAGTTTTGGTCGTTTTGGATTTTTTGGACCAAAACCGACCGATGTCCAGCCCTGATGATTCTGCAATACTTGTTGGTGATTGAACTCTTATTTGGATATCTCTTCCTGTTTGTTTAAGAGCATTATCTGTTCCCATGGACATTTCTCGACACCATCCTCCATGACCGTCGGCTTCCTGTTGAGTCCCACCTAAAAGGGAAAGAACTCAAAGATGAAGAGGAATAGTAGCTTATATTTTTTCTTTTTAAACTTTTTTTTTATTAAAAAAACAGCACCGCTATATGGTGCGAATCCTGATTTCGTGTGGAGCTGCGAATGACGTGGCAATGCCCTTTCTATTTCTCTTTTTAGTTAGATTATTCAATTAAAATATTAACTAGAAAGAAAAACATAAATTAGGATAAAACTTTATTGATTAAAAAAATTAGAAAACACTTGTTTCTTTGCTCAGGGACTCCTCTGCCGCCACCGCCATATCCTGCTCATCTTCCACTTTCTTTCTGTTTCTTTGTTGGGCCTACAACATTAATCTTAATAATTGAATTAGGAACAAGGATAGAAGCAAACACGTACTCTGGAACCCGTGTGAATCATAGCCTTTGGCTCACAGCATCAATAACTCTCGTACCTTATCAAGTCATGTGAAGGAATAAACTAAGTGGTGACACTCATCAAACAGGCGGTGACACTCCTCAAAGCTGTTTCCTTTCCCTCTAATTAATTCTTGGAACTGTTTACGCTTGGCATCCCGAATATCAAGTATGGTAGGAGGCATTGGTTTGAGGGAGCCATGCAACTCTACTAGATGAAAGAAGTCTTGTTTGGTTAAGTTTTTCTTCTCAACAAGTTCACTCACGATAGCATCCATCAGCGTTCTATTTAGCTCCAGGATCTGATATGCAAAACAAATTTGTCACTTTTTGTTCAATCAAGAGTCATACAAAAGAAAGTTATGGACTTTTTGTACAATCAAGAGTTACTTCTTTCCACTATAACATACCACTTTTGCACGTTCATAACACGAGTTTATAATCTGCATCGCTTCTGAATCAATTTCCTGGCAATGAAATACCATGACATCGTAAGTTGGTCAAATGTTATCATTGCCAAAGGCAAGGTAAGTGTGTGTTATTCTGTTTCTTTGCGGCACAGGATGATACAATGTATCCTTTTGAAAGGAGGGAGGAGGGAGACGACTGCGACTGGAGGCTCGAGTAAACCCCGGCGTTGAGGAGAAAACAACGGCAAGCGGCAACTACCATATCCAAATCTAATTTCAGACTTTTTTTAATGTATATTTTATATAGAGGAAAAAATCGATAATCGATGTGCCACGTCATTCGCACATTCGCGCACAACTTTTATTCGCGCTAAGTAGCATTTCTCTTAAAAAAATTCTTTTGACCGGTTGTGCTTAAAAAAACCACAAAAAACACTGGCTGTGACCGGTAAAAAAGACAGAGGTTTGATACTCAACTTGAAGGTTGGAGGATTGTAGAATTGGCCGGATCGCATTGCTTATATTTGAATCTGAGCATTCATAATACCGTTTAGGGTCCTCCATTATTTGTTGACGGCAAACGGACACCACGTTACCTATACCATGTCAATGACATGTCATTGCCACAAAGGAAAATGTACATTTTTATAATCCACGTGTAATTTTAAAATCTCTTTTAATTTAAAAGGTTTATCTAAGTTTTCGATCCTTGAAAAGTTCATAGAAACAATGAATGTATATAAACCATTTAATTTTGATACAATGAGTGTAACTACTCTACCAGCCAGTCGATAAATAATGATCATAAAAACAACCACATAAAAAATTTAACAAAAATAAAATCGATAAAACTTACTTAATCTCATTTTAATTTGATTTATTTCATATGCATGAACGTTTTTTGGTTCTATCCATTTTACTAACTATTTGCCATCCATATAGTGTATATTCAATTGAGCATTTCTCTACGGGGCTACGTGTTGATTGTTATTGGGTTATTTATTTATTTTTATTGGACTATTTATGTTTAGGGGTTTGATTTTAGATTTGGGATTTTTAACTTGGCATTATCTTGTTATTTAGGAATTTTGTTATGTTTAGAATAAGATTAGTTTTTATTATGTTTGACCTTTTAGGAGTTTTTTTTTTTTTTTTTTTTTTTTTTTATGTTTCGACGTTATTTGGCCTATATATGGGGTCCTCAATGCATGCATTTCATAAATTTTGGATGATTAATAATATCTTATATTCAAAGATAACAGTCCAAGACACATGTCCTTGGGGTTGGACAAAAAACGTTACCGGCCCGAACCCGAGCAGCTTGAAACCAAAACATTGCACGTGGGCGGATTCTTGCGAGTGGCGGGTTGTCGGGCTGCTAAAATCAGATTGGGACGGATTGATGCGAGCGGGTTCGGATCACTAAAAAATGTTCCGTCCTCGACAGAACCCATCCGACTTAAGTTAAAAGAAGGCCAAATTTTTTAACCCTTAGCGACCTAGCCATATATCAATGACACAAACCCTAGCACAGAGTATCAACTTTCCCTTCCCTTCTCTCAATCTCTCTACGTCTCTCCCAATCCCAAACACCCCTTATCTTCTCTCAATCTCTCTGTGTCCCGGCCACCATGAAGCTACTGCACACCGCCATCAACCATGACATCGCGTTCTGCCTTGGCGAGATCTACGTTTGGTTTCGCCTCGCTCTTTTTACCTTTGCTTTATGCCTTTGAAAGAACACGCCACCACAGCGCTCCGCTTTCATCCCAAAGAAGCGACCGCTCAGCTTCAACGAAGAAGATCTGGCCAAATCTACGTTTTTGGGCTCTAGATCTACGTTTTTGGGTTCCAGATCTGCTTCTGAATTGAGGTTTTTTTTTCCAGTCTCTAGAAGCTTCTCCCTTGCCGCCATGTGCTTCACCTCCGATCACCAACCTGCGCAAATCCATTCGGTCCAACCGTGAACCGATCCACCTGACACCTGGCGAAACCGCATAGGCCAACAGATGGAAATGGGTGACTATTCTCCTTCGTCGGTTTTCTTTGGGTTGGGGTTTTTCGACCCGAACCCGTCCGGTGTCCACCCCTTCATGTCCTTGCCCAATCAGCTCTACATATTAGCTGAGCTATCAATATTATCCACTTAACTCTTGCCACGTGTCCATAGTCTACCACATCACTTTTGACACTTAGTTATTATCTTTTGATTCTTTTCCTTATATGTATAAATTTAAAAGAAAAATAATGATGGGCTATTTAAGTCGTAAATAAGGTATCACACTGCCAACTGAGGTTGACGTCAATGGTTAAAGGTTTCTCGCCCCTTAACCAAGGTCTCAGGTTCGAGTCTTGTGTATGGAAAAAATCTCAGCTGGGAGTGATGCCACTTATCGAGGTGTCGAACAAACTCCCTCAGGAGACTAGTCCCCATTTCAGGTTGACGATGGAATACTCCTCGAAGTGAGGTGACATATTTTGATTGAGTCACGTAGATAGAATAACTATTACCCTCAGATTTGAGGGATACCAAAAAGTTCACCTTGTAAAATTTATCTAAAAATTGAAAGTAATCAGTATCCAACAACGCAATTAACATAATTATCGTATTTACCATTTTCTATGCAAAAGTGATTTCATTTGAAGTTTAAGTGAGACCCCCCGAAACGTACATGAAACCTTATCTACAGTTTAATTAAATGCAATATTATGTAAATAGCATCGTTCTAATTATAAAATAAATAAAAAATAAAAAAATAAAAAAAACTGAATTGGGGAAAAATTTTAAAGGCAACGATAAACTAATAATACTGTCATACAAAATAACTGCCCTCAAATAAACCTCTCCTCAAATCTCCCAAAGAATAGGTAATGTATACAGTCCCAGAACATTAATAAACTCCGATGTCACATCCACGAAATAATATATAAGACAAATACCAAAATAACAGCGATTGGAAGAAAAAATATGCGATCCAAAGACAGACACTACTAGAGCAACAAGAACAGGAGAGCCCATCCAAATACCAAGCTCCCAGTCATCTTTGGCAAGGACCATAACTTCTCTTCCCCACTCTGCAATGCCACCACAAATCATTAATTTAGCAACTCACTTTTATATTATTTGCAATAAACACAACCTCGGGGTGTTGAGAGTAAAAAAAAAAAAACCTAGAAAATTAGAGAAATTGCTTTTATATCCATGACATGGCATATTCAGAAATGATATGCAAATAAAACTTTTTTTATTAGAAGCGAAAATGAGTTCATGAATGAAATTCCTTGATTTGCTTTGAGTAAAAAAAAAAAAATTGGAAATGAGCGAGTAATTATGAGGATAGATGGTGGAGGAACATTAAAATTTAAAAGAGTATAGAGCAGCTGCCTTTAATTTCTATCTTCTATTTCATTCCTTCAATTTCCAGTTATATCTCTGTGAACTAGAGTTTATAGTGACCTTCATACTTACTATAATATAACGTGAAAGAATAATATTTTGTTGACAACAAAGGGAATAATATATGGTTTCCTATTTATTTTATTTTTTCAGTTTCTCTTTCACTCTGTTTTTCTCTTTGCATTTTCTTTTTTTCTTCCTATTTTTTTAAAATTATTTATTCTTTTTCCTCATATCTTTTTAACCCTCTTTGTCCTCTGCCTGCGGGCAATGGATGCGTGGTGGTTTGTGTGTGGAAAGCATGGGTCACGGTGGGTTGCTAATAGTGAGAGGGGTAGTGGGTAGGACATGTGATTAAAAATCTTGTCTTGGAAAGAAAATAATTAAATAAGAATAAGTACATGATATAGTAAATCTTGATTAAAAAAAATTTGATATAGTAAATAAGTGAGATAAGTTTTATTAAAGATCACTAAAATAGATACAAATGTAATTAACTGTGAAAAATTAAATATTACAACAATCAATCATATGCATAATTGATTATTGTTATAATCGATTATAATAGAATAGTTTTATTTTTGGGTGTGTATGTTGAAAAATGATTTTAAAATAGTCTATAATTCATTTGACCGGTTGCGTAAAAAATCACTTTTATCCATAAATTAAAAAGAGTATATGAAATTATTTTTATAATTTAATAAAATTTGTTTGATAGTTTGCATGGGACAAATGGAAAAAACGTGTAATTGGTTCTAAGACCTTTTTCACATAAGCTTCAACCTTCAAACTTTTCTTAAAAAAAAACCGTTTTCTTTCTTAATTATAAAAACTATTTTTTTATAAAAAAAAAATAATCAGGTTTATCAAACATATCAAATTAAATTCAAATTAGTTTTCTTTATTTATAAAAAAAATCTATATTTTAATTAATATTTCTCAAACATGCATAGAATGTAGCTGAAAGCCTGAAACATATTATTTTAGCTTATTGCCAACGGGGGTTGGTACATCTGGTCAAGCTTTCCGCTCACACTAGCTGTGACTTGGGTTCGATTCCTAGATCGATAGGCAATATATAAATTCCACTATAAATCCTCGTTGAGGTTTGTGGTATTCCCTGCCCTTGCAAGGGGCGTGCCTTCCCCAATCTAAACTTTATAATCTAGCAAAAAAATATTAATTTAGCTTATTAATTACAAAATTTTGGGACATAAATAGCATTTTATCATTAATCAAATACATTTTTCAACCATTTTATGCCTCTCTTGATCATTTAATACCTAAAAAAATTATTTTTTATATAATTTACAGGAAATAAATTATATTAAAATTATTTTTCATTCAGTATATTAATTTAAACGTAAAATAAATTATATTATAACAATTATTAATTAACCAACGTTTCAAACTCAGGCAAACATATTAAAATGCAGGACATGCACAGTACAGTCAGATCCATCCCATTTACGTAGCCTCTCAACAACGATACATTATAACGGAAAGAACACGC
This sequence comes from Echinosophora koreensis, assembly GCA_035048595.1. NCBI lineage: Eukaryota > Viridiplantae > Streptophyta > Magnoliopsida > Fabales > Fabaceae > Echinosophora > Echinosophora koreensis. The sequence goes on along the minus strand of JAPCYP010000003.1, from coordinate 15,414,859 downwards.
ACACACACAAAAACAGAAACATCACTAGAACAAGAAGAAGATGGGAACTTACAACATCGGTGCCAGAGGGTGAGATGGATGACAGGGCGGGGCCAGGAGCTTCAGAAGGGGAGACGGGTGCCACTGCTGGGGCATTGCTTTTCAGCTTGGCTGGAGCAGGAGAAGTTGCCGGAGGAGACGACAGCGGTGTTGGGGTGAGTGCCGGTGGAGGTACTGCGGATGGCGGGGTTGCAGGGGGTGGGGAAAATGGAGGAGGAGATGCAGGTGGTGGGGTTGCTAGAACAGGTGGGGGTGAAGAGGCCGGCGGTGGAGTGGATGCGGGTGGAGGCGAAGCCTGAAGAGGTGGCGGAGAAGACTGAATGGGTGGTGGAGAGCCTTGGGGGGTGGGAGGAGCAGGCGTGGAGACCGGTGGAGAAGGAGCAGTTGGTGTGGGCGGAGCAGGAGTACTGTTTGGCGTGGGTGGAGAAGGAGTACTGTTTGGTGTGGGTGGAGCAGGAGTAGTGGTTGGTGTAGGTGGAGAAGGAGTGGTTGATGTGGGTGGAGAATTAGGAGTAGTGGTTGGTGTAGGTGGAGAAGGATTACTGGTTGGTGTGGGTGGAGAATTGGGAGTAGTGGTTGGTGTGGGCGGAGCAGGAGCACTACTGGTTGGTGTGGGTGGAGAATTGGGAGTGGTGGTTGGTGTGGGCGGAGCAGGAGCACCACTGGTTGGTGTTGGTGGAGCTTGGCCTCGGACGGCGGCGATGAGAATGCAGTAGATGAAACCAAGAAAGAAAAGGAAATGTGCAGTGTGCATCATGATGGCTGGCTTGTATATGCAGACGGAGGGGAGGGGACAGATTAAATAGCCAGATCAGTCAAGTAATTTGGGTTAATTCATCAATGAATGTAATTTGAGTGACGAGGCATGTGTGATTTGTACGCTACGATTGGGGCCGCAACAAAGGAAGCAAAGCTAACGGCCTGGTTGGTAAGGAAGGATTAACTAAGGATCTCAAGCTCCGTACCCCCAAAAAAAACATGGCTATACATGTTGGGTCCTACTGAGCTGTCTCTCGCAAAGTAGCATTTAACTGATTTTTTTTTAAAGCAAAGTAGCATATATGAATATTTATTTGCTAAAAATAATAATTTCTTTTTACAATATTTGGATATATATAAATACATATTTCTGTATAATATAATCAGTTGTATGGGAAAAAAAAAAAATTTACGAGATGATTACAGCTTAGCATCGTTAATGAGTTACAGCCATAATTCACAGCCCCATTTTATGGTAGGGTGGGGGCTTCAGACTCTGCTGGCAATAAACATGATTATTTTCATTGAACGAAAGCAGGTAATCAATGGCAACAGTGTAGGTTGATGATTGCCATAGGAAGACTTTGCTTAGAAAACAATCCAATTTCGTGTCACCTTTTGAAAACATTATTAGCAGTAATTCTTGTCATGCATAGATTGTATATTTATCATCTTAATATAGACGCACTAGCGCAATTTGTACTTATACTTCCAAAAAAAGGGGATAAAAGAAACGAAAGAAAACAATGTATGAGTTGACTTTATGAGTTAACCCATTCTTTCACTAATTAGATTTCTCACACTCTTCAAGCCCCATCATGGGCAGCTTGTTTGAACTTTCGTTTCAAAATTGGGTTTCTTGCACTTGGAAATACAACCGAATAGTGTATCCTTTGTTGAATGTACCTTAACTACCAGAGGATACCCTATGAAAGAACTTACCTACCTTAACAGCTGACTGGTACACTTTCAAAGCGAACTGAAATTCGCTAATAATTAGAGAAGGTCATAAACCTGCAACCACCATTGCATGCGAAAATCACAACTGTTTTTATGGGTATGGTTACAACAATGAATTAATGGGGTGATTTAAAAAGGAAGTTAAATAATAGTAAATATGAGTGATTGGTTAGTTATATATTAATTTTGTAAAATTTCATACATATTATCTTGTTAATTACTTGTTTGAGGTTCATCACTTTCCAATGCAATATTTATATCTATGGTTCCTTAACCAATGTCCAAGGGCACTAGTTTGTATTTTTGCCTTTCACTTTTAGTTTAAAGGTTGATGCTTGCTTTGCAGTGAGGGTGGTGATGCTACTTTTCAACCTCCATTTGTTAGCTGGTAATTTATTTCCCTTCCTAGGTAGGTCGTATTGATCACTCCCATTATTAGTCATCCTTGTCGTCAATCAACAAATTCTTGGCTACTGGAAGGAGCATTTGCTGTTAATTCTGAGATGACATCGCACCTTTTTAGGAGAAAATTAGAAATTGACATCTTGTCGTTCAATTTCTTCTTCGTCGTCTTGTACATTTTTGTTTAAACGGTAATCAAATGAGTAAGAGTTAGCTTTCTATGTGTATGGTCTTTCTGTGCTTATAATAATAATTATTACAAATAGTAATTGCTATACTTTGTAGTAGAAGACAAGAGTGATAAGTGGCACTGATTAGAAACCCATAACACAAATACACAGTGACTTACAGCCACCGCTTTCTCTCACAGCCTTCCCTCTACTCTTCTTTTCCTTCTTCTTCATCCACCTGAAGGGGGTGGGTTGGGCCTGGAATCATCCCTATAAATCATTTTTCTCTCCTTTTATTTAAATAAGTGGGTTTTTTAACATAGATCTGGTTTTTCTTTCGTGTTTTTTTGTGTTTTCATCATCTGCGTTCGAGGGTGTTTTGTTTGTCGTCTTGTTGCGACGTCGTTTGATTTCCCGTCTTGTTGCGGTGTTCGTTTAGTTCAGATTAGCAGGTCAGCTTTGATCCATTGCAGATTCAATCAAGACTTGAGCGTCAATGTTACAGATCCGGAGGCATAGGTGTTCCGGTCACTTTGATTTTGTCACATTTGTATGCATTTTACCGTGTTATGCTATTAACCTTAGTGCTGTTTATTTGCATATTCATCCTTTTCGGTTTTTAGAGATGTTGAATTTGTGTTGTTTTCGATGTATTTTACCAATTTGAATGAATGAATATCATTTTTAGTCCAAAAAAAAAAAAGTGGCACTGATTAGGGAGTTTATAATTAGATTGAATTAAATTCATTGTAAATAAATATATAGAACGTAAATAAGATCAAAACTAAATAATGATTATTGAGAGCCAAAAGGGAAATAGATTCGTTTCATTGTTCATTCCTTCATTCCTTCTTCATGCATATAAGGATGACCGCATAAGAAATCTCACCGATCTAGGTCATTTTTTTTTACTGATATCGAAAATCAACCCTTGGTTTTATTTTTATCCAATAGTGATTGTGATTTTAACAGTGTACGCTATTTGACTATACAAAAAATTAGTGTACACCATTAAATGAAAATAAAATTAACGATTAAGTTTGATGTAAATGAAAAATAACTCTGTCAAATGAGGCTATAGGTCCTCAATTTTTTTGGTGGACAGACTATTTTCCTTTTCTTCCTAAGAAGATCCTCCCTTGCAGAATATCTATCCATATCCAAGAAGAGAAATGCTAGTCTCACTCTCTCCAACATACTCTTGATTATCCGACCCATCAAATAGAGGTTTTCCATAAAATTCATCCAATAATAAATAGTTTGTTAAAAGGAATGTTAAAAACAGTATATTACTAACACTTCTCGTCCAAGGATAGTTTCTCTCTGTATTTACTTCAATAAAGTTATGATAAGTGAAGTACGGGCCTTTAAAAATATTAACCCATTGTGTCATAATATATATATATATATATATATTATTGACCCACAGGGCATTTGGGTCTGTTAAAACCTTCCATGTTTGTTTAGCGAACAAGGCTTAAATCCGTAAGTTGAAAGTCTTTAAACCCAAAACCTCGATCCCTCTTGGCTATTGTCAACTGATGCAATTTTTCTAGTGAATTCCATGCTCCTTCCCTGGCCTTCTTGAAAGGTTTAATTTGGAAGAATTGGGCCCCTTTTATGTCAAAGAGGGAGATTGTCCGGTGTTTTGTCAGTTTAAGCTTTTACAATGAATCAGGTCAACTCAAAAGACAATTGGACAGTTGAAGTCCAAGAAGCTTTTGCATCTTTATGATCCCCTCCAAAATGACAATAGGGCTTAGCGCCCAAAACAAACCAGAGAAAACCAAGGAGATACAACTTCTCTAGGCCGAGATTCCCTAATAACATCATATAAACTAATTGAGCTAACTCCATTGGAAGGGAGAGTAGCCCCTACAACACATACAATGCGTTTGATACGTAGTAATACACAGAACAATACAGGACAAGCAGGACAACACAGTACAACCTCTTGAGTTATAAGACAACTTTTTATCTTCTACATCGTTTGATAGATAATGGATAACACAAGTAAAATAATATTTTATAATATATAATATATATGATAATATATTATTACTACCATAATAATATTGTATATATTAGAGAGAGAGAGAGAGAGAGAGAGAGAGAGAGGAGAGAGGGGGAAGGGAGAGGAGAGAGAGGAGAGGGGGGGAGGAGAGAGAGATATGAGAGAGATGGAGAAGAGAGAGATAGGTAAGAATAATTTTGTCTTTTTTTGGTTGTCTGTCCATGAGACAAATAGTTGTCCCATGATTTGGTGGGAGACAAAGTTTTGGGTTTTTATCATGTCTCTCACCCCTTTTTTTTTTTATCATGTCCCCTTATCATTTTTCAAATCAAACATGGGACAAAAATTTTTGTGCTGTCATGTCCCCTGTATTTTTGCAAATTAAACACATTCATAAGGTATATTAAGAGTATGTTTGGGATAACTTATTTTCTCATGTTTCGACTGTTTTCCACCTATTAAGCTTTTTTATAAAATAAACATTGTGTTTGGGAAAAAATTGAAATGTTAAAAAAGCTTTTTATGAGGTTTTAAGCGGTTTTATGATAAGCTGACAGCATGAGCTGTTTAATTAAATTGTTTTGATTATTCTGTACCTACAAATTTCCTTTCCTGTAATAACCCCTCCTCACGGTGAAACAAGTCAGCTTCATTTTTGTTTCGATGCCAAGAAGAAGTCTGCTTCATGCCTTCATGCATTCCTGGTTCTCGTTTTATATCCTTAACTTAAATATTAGCTTATCAAAAAAACAAAAATTCCTTAAATATAAAATAAATAAATAAATAAATAAATAAATAAATAAATATAAATATAAAATACCCTTAAATAATAAATATAAATATAAAATACCTTAAATAAATATAAATATAATATATACTTAAAGGTTAAGGCTATGGTACGCCACCCACATGGTGCACCACCCATTATACCATCCATATGTCAAAAGCTCCACCAATCATTTGTACACGTGGCCATTTGACTTTTTAACCAGCCAAATACATGGTTGGGTTTAAAATTTTGACCAGCCCATGTGGCAATTTCTTGGCTCAAAACTTACCATGGGGTGGTGTAGTGGGTGATGCACCTCAGCCCAAACCATACTTAAATAATGGTTATTATATTCTACCTTGGGGTTAGCTCTTAGTCATATTCACATGTATTCCCTTGACGGCAACTCTCTAGAGTTTGCCATTTTTCTGAGTTTTTTTTTCTTTCAATGTTGGTATGGTAAACAAAAATTCTAATGTAAAGAGAAAAAACAAATATTTTCATACCATTTTTCGTAATTTATTATGTAAAAGTGATTATTTTTTCACCACCCAAACGAAATATATTATCTTAAAATCGCTTTTCAGCAAACATACCCAAACAAAAACAGATTATGATTATAATCGATTATCACAATAATCGATTATTTGAAAACAGATTACCAGCATAATCTTTTTTTTCTAGCTTTCCCAAACACACTCTAAAGCTCAGTTATGCTTAGGACTATTGTACTTTTTATTTTTACAAGGATGTCTCAAGTAACATATTTTGGTCAGGATTGAGTTTAATCGATTACTCAGAGTTTAAGACTCTCGATATTCAGAAATCACACTGGACTCCTACTAATCTGAATCGAGTTGGAAAGACCTATTTGAGGAGGCAAAGCTCTCTCAGCGCCTATTTTTTCATTCACAATATTTGAACCCAAGATCTTACTCAAAAGAAACCGAGCTCCTTGCCACTTGGACCAAAAGACATTAATGTTCAGCAAAATGTTTAGTGCTAATCAATAATAGTTAAGTTACAATAAAATAAGGAAGTAATACGAAGAAATATAATATCATAAAACCAAGAAATCACGTTAAACTCCGACTAATCTGAATCGAATCGGAAAGACCTATTTAAGGAGGCAAAGCTAGCTCTCTCAGTGCCTATCTTTTCATTCACAAGATTTGAACACAAGATCTTTCTTAAGAGAAACTAAGCTCCCTGCCACTTGGACCAAAAGGCATTGATGTTCCGTAAAATGTTTAGTGCTAATCAAGAAAAGTTAAGTAACAATAAAATAAGGAAGTATTACGAAGAAATATAATATCATAAAATAAGTTTACATATTTTGAGGAGTTGTAGGGCACTTATGAGAGGGACTAAAGTTGGGTTAGCATATGAGTTTTAGACAGGTTTGAGTTACATTGGACACTCAGGTCAGGTGGTTGTTCCAAGCGAAGTATAATGGGTCGCATTACTGATATTTACACAGGGAAGCAAATCAATGTCCAGATCATAGTTTAGCAGATCAATAGGGCTAGTTTCATGAGTTTCCGTCTTTGCAGGTGTCACGTGCATGATTTACTATACGCAATGAGAGTTTCTATTCTACATTTCTATATTTCTAATCTCCCTTTCATTTCTGTTGTTGGTGTTGGTTTTTTAGGCTTGTGCCCGCTTTATTCATAAAAAAATATCTATTATAATTGATTAAAAAAAACTAATTTGTGATTTAATCTGGGATAAAACTGAAAAAATAATTTGAACCAATCTTATAGACTCAAAGTAAATGTAATCAAATAAAATCAATGTAGAATATCATGAAATTAGTTTCTAATTAAATATTCCAGGTCATATATTATGTTGATTGATACTTTTTTTTTGGTGCCCTGTTGATTGATACTACCTCTGGACTCAATTATAAGCAAAAATAACTAATTTCACACTTATCAAGTAAGTTAGTTAATTTAGTTTAATTATCTTTATTTATGTAAAAAAAAATGAGTTATAATTACTAAACTACCCTTTAATTGTCTCGGGAATATGCAATGCCCTCAAAAATCTCAGAAAAGTAAAGGTGGAATTGGTTTAATTAGTTAATTTTCTTGATTTTTGGAATACATACATTAAATAGAGTTAAGTTGGTTGGGTTTTACTTATATTTGAGTCCAAAAAATATAATTTTTTTTTTACTTATAATTGAGTCTAGTGCTAGTATTTTTTATTTTTGAGAGAATGTTGATTGATACTCAAATCTTGCATTATTATGTTAAGATAATTATCGTGAGATATCATCTTTAATTATTTCATGCTTTCTTACAGTACTGTCATTAAAAAAAAAAGTTAAGGATCCAAATCCAATTAAATAAATAATTATCCTGAATTAAAATCTAATCTAATCTAATTAATTATTAAAAAGAGAAGTTGCGCGGATTTGGTTGTTTCTGTGACGTATGGTTTTAGGTTTACCCTAGTGATTTGGAAAATTGAAATCAGGATGTCCTAATTTGAAAGGGGCGTCTAGGTAATTTGGAGAGTGTAGGAGCTAGGAGGGCTATTAAATAGTGGGGCTGGAATTGAGGAGTGAACAAAACGCAGCAGAGGAGAAGTTTGTCTAGTGAAGTCTATCCTTTCGGCTTGGCTTGCAGTTGCAGGAAACAAACATGGCCGTGTGTTTGGGTATGTTCTCAACCTTTGTCGCCACAGAAATGCCATCTGCCTCTGTCTCCACCCTCAGGCTTCAAGCACCTCCTACTAAGTTGCGCATGGTGCGAACTGTGACCTTTGCGACGGTGTCTCAGCCATCTTCGGCCAAGGCGGCAAGGGGTATCATGAAACCCCGCAGAGTCTCTCCGGAGATGCAAGCCCTACTCGGCGTTCCTGAAATTTCTCGAACTCAAGCTCTCAAACAGATTTGGGCCTACATTAAGGAAAACAATCTTCAGGTTTACTTTCATTCTTTCTCTTCTTTCAATTTTTAACAAAGTTGCCGCCTTTTCTAATCTCCTGCTCCATGTTTTAGGGATTTTGTTTTTTGTTTTCATGTTTTCGGATAAGGTTTTCTTTTCCCGCTTCAAATACTCCCTCGACAAAACAAAAAAAACCCTTTTGTTTTCGAAATTGTCAAGGAAAATGCTGAACGCCTGAATTAATAGATAGTTTGTGCCAGTAAGGATGTCGTTTTGCAAATCCCGAATGAATTTAGTGATTGCTCATGTGAAGTTCATATCTTTTCGGCCTTTCGGATGGGTTCATGACGATGACTTCAGCTCTCGTATCTGCTTAACTCATTGTTCATGTGGAGTTGTATTATTTTGTTTTTCTGGATTTTTATCACTGCTGTCTGCTTTGTTTTAGTATTCATTTATTATTATCAACTAACCAGTTCAGTTATGACCGGGTAATGATATGTTCAAAATGGGTAAACATTGTGTTTTGTTTGACCGGTTTACATCAGGACCCCTATTTTTTGTAAACATGTTATTAGTTCATCAACCAATTTTTCAAACATATAGCAGTGGTGCCAAATTTGTGGTGTGCTAGAATTTTTTCCTCAACTAAAACCAAGTATTTTATTATGGTTGCCATGTTTTCTGTTCCCTTTCTGGTGTAGCTATCTCTCTCTCCCTTACTCATCCTCATTTCGAAAGATATGTTGCTACTTATCTCAGTGGTAATGAATGCATTGTGTATTACCAAGTTTCTTAATCTTGTATTCTGCATTCTTTTACCCAAGTTAGGAAGATGCATGGCCCAACTTGTTAATCACAGCACTAGTGGTGGTCTAATTTATACGATTTTCAATACAGTTCACATCTACAATTGACTTTTCTCTTATCTGGAATCTTATGTATTTGCAAGTTGCAACTGGTAAAGTACTAAAGTTCATACAAGTTTTGTGTATGTCGTGGTAGATCAGTCAGCTGGTCATTTGCAAATTGGCTTCCTGCAATATGATGTGTCTGCTTGTTAGACGTGAATTTGGGCATGCATATATATGTGTTTATCAAGAAAATATAGCTTAAATGCTTAAGTTAATTCATAATGATGAATTGGTAATTATACTTTGTCTGTTTGCTTTCTTTTTTTTTCCAATTTTTTTCTTGTTAAGGATGTTTTAAGACATGATGAGGAACAGAGTATGACCATTGAGACTCGTTTGGATTGAATCTGTCATTAAGTGCTTCCTAAATCTTTGAGAAACTAGTTGCCACTAGGCTACAAGACCATTTGGCAAATAATTTTTTTTTTTTTTGACAAACCCACATGACTGTGGGGATTAGATGTACCTGACCTTTCCCAAAATCTTTGGGGACAACTTTTTTGCAGTGATCTGCTATTCTCTTTTTAAAGGCTTGAGTACAACTTTTCTGAATTTGGTGAATATGCAATTCTGTTAAGTTGATATTATAATGGTTGATTTAGAGGAGTTCTATGGTCAGTTTTGCAGCCATTTAAGTTCCCGGTGTTTAATATATTAGTGATAAATATTTTGCTTTCTGTCACTCGAGAGCATTTGATAACTTACTAACGTCGCTCTTGCTTGTTGTATAAGTGCAGTGTGAAGTACTTAATACTTCCAAGTCGTCCATAGATTTGGATATTTTCTGTGATATTTTTTTTAATTCAGTGGTGCATTTACAAATAGATTCAGCAACATATATAACCTTTTTGGATTGGTTTTGACTAATTTTGTACTTCTAATGCTGTTAGGACCCTGAAAACAAGAGGGTTATACTTTGTGATGAGAAGCTGAAGAAGGTGTTTGCAGGGAGAGATCAAGTTGGCATGCTTGATATTGCTGGATTGATCAGCCCCCATTTCCTTAAATGACAGCAAGTGACCCTAGGTCCGAAGTTTGCAATTTATCCATGAAAGTTATGTTTCTTTATGCAGGTCATGTTTTGGTGTATGGAACAATCATATTTGGAGTATTATGTCCTGCCACATAGTAGCCTTAGTTTTTTTAATTCTTGGAGTATATTGAAGAGTTTCGTTTTGAGTGATGTAGGCTTTCAGCAAGCGTTAGTAACTAGATGTTTTGTTACGATATATGATTAGCCTGTTATAATTATTGGAGCATATCTAAATCACTTTTTCTTTAAAGTTTGTATTTGGCGTCTATTTTGGTGGCTTCCTTTGGAGTTTAGATAATCGCCAAGTCATTCTTATCATTTTTCATAATTTACTATATAAAAGTAATTTTTTTTATATAATAAAAACAAAATAGATTATCTTAAAACCATTTTTCAGCAAATAGACCCAAATAAAAATAAATTTTGATTATAATAGATTATCTTAGTGATCGATTATTGTGATAATTTTTATTTTTATTTTCAACTTTCCCAAAACTTAGAATGACTCTTTCTCTTCAGCATATGTCTGCGTTCATGAAATAGAAATGTCAATCTTGCAGACAACACTACAACCGCATGACAATAACCATAATAGAAAGTTATTCAATCCAATTATGTATGTACTTATAAATCGCTTAAGATCGAGGATTGGTGATAGTGAAAATTGAAGTTTAGGCTTTCAAAGGGAAGAGTTTTATGATATATACTGTATAAATTCTTAAAAGTAAACTAAAATATACCTTTGGCACTTTGTTTTTTTGTCAGAAATTTATTTTGGTTCTTTATTTTCTAAACGATTCATTTTGATAATTTATTTATCTAACGTTACACAAATTGGTCATTTCAGTTAGCTATGTTACAACAGATGTTAGTGTGAGCTAAGATAGGGACGGACCCAAAAATTTTGACAAGTGGGGGCAAGATTGTATATTATAAATATTTTCATAAAAAAAATATATAAATGCATAAGCAATAAAATAATGACATCATTAACATTAAGTCAGGAATTAGAGATTACAAACTCTATATAACTTCTATAAATTATAGTCGCTCTCTACATGTCTTCATACTTTGAGATTGTTGTATATTTTTTTTTTCATTTTCAACACTATAAAAAATATTTCTATATGTATGTGACCAAGTAGTGCTTAAAAAAATAAAAGATGTTATGTAAAGTATGGTTGCAGAATAATGAGGGCAACATTTTTAGTGTTGTTTAGAGTAGGGTTATAAAGCAATGGGGGCAATATAAATTTTTTAGTGGGGGCAAATTTTTTTTAATCTAATATCTAATATAAAAAAAAAAACTTTGTGGGGGCAGCTGCCCTCAATGTGCTTTACCTGGGTCCGTCCCTGAGCTAAGATGTTCATTAATTCCCCTTGGCCTGTGGCATGTCAAAGTAGTATGACATGTCATCACACGTGGTCTTTACGGTTGGAAGAAGATGTATTCATCTCCAAATTAAAAAGGTTATTTTCTTCCTCGTGGACGAGAAAAACATGATCATTATTAGACAAAGGAAAATGATCATGTCTTTGCATAACTCATTAAGCCGTGGTAGGAGATGGTTACAGGTGTTCATGGTATGGTCGAAGGTTTTGAAGCTGCCACATTAGAAGTTTCCATCAATAAATTTAACAGAGTTGATGAAAATGATCAATTTGTGTAACGTTACAAGGATAAAGGACTTAAATGAATTCTGACAAAAAAATAAAGAATAAAAAATATATTTTAGCCTTCAAAGTAATATAAAGCTAACATGAAATATAAATAAATTGAATTAAAGTAGTATGCACGGTCAATATAAAAAGTTTTATACTGACATCTACTAACATTTTGACATGTGTGCTTTGTTTTAATAACTAAGAGAGAGAAATAATAATGATGTTGATTTGTTAAGATAACATTGAATGTCCGTGTAAAAATTCTTTCCATTTACAATGTATAAAATTTAATCTCATATAAATGTTATGATTTTAACAAGAAAGTGAAAGGATATTGCTTAATTGAAAGATTTTTATAATGTGAGAAATATGGTTAAAACATGGAAATGTGCCCGACACTCTTGCTAACTTGCAAATAGGGGTGAGAATATGCTAGGCCGAGCTAGGTCCTGGTAAGTCAGGGTCTGGCCTGTGTTCCAATCACGAGTCCTGAGCCTGGCCTATAGCCTGATATAGGCCAATTTCTAAAGCCTGAGCCTAGCCAACTTTAAAGCCTGGTCTTGCCTAAAAGCCTACTTAAAAGCCTACTTATCAACAAGACCTTTAAATATGCCTCCATCTATAAATAGGTCACAGTTCTTCACTTGTAAATAGGCTCATGGGTCTCTAATGACAAAGAAGTTGGTAGACATGTACTAATAAATAGGTCACTGGACATTCACAAATAAATAGGTAATGAAACACCACATTGTCAATAGGCCTTTACCTTTAAATATTATGAATAATATAAATAATATATTATAATATTATTATATTATACATTATACATATATATATATTTATGTATGTGTATATGTTAAATAGGCCGGCTTGATAGGCCTAATAGGCTTTTTTAAACCTTAGACCTGACCTATTTAACTATACAGACTTTTTATAAAGCTTTGACTTAATCTTCTTCTTTTTTTATTAAATAGGTTAGACCATACAAAGTCTTGAATAGACTAGGCCACAGGCCCTGACCAGCGGTCACCCCTATTGCCACGCCTACTTTGCAAATATCTGAAGAGTTGTGATAATATGACACAACTTTTTGACACACATACGGTTTACACCGTATGTGACGCGCAGGAAGCATCACGGCACTGTACAGTGCTGCACTGTGCGGCACTGTAGCTGCACTGTAGCAGGTCTCTTTTTTTTTTTTTTTAAATTTTAATTTTAGTTTTTATTATAAAAAATAAAATTTTATTTATAAAAAAACCCATTCACCAGATAATGAACTGAAGTCACCAGATTAGGGGTGTAACGGGTCGGTTTGGTTCGGTTTTTGGCAAAAAAAAAATCCGAACCAATCAAATTTGATCGGTTCGGTTTGGTTCGGTTTTCAACAATTTTTACTACAAAACCCGAACCAAACCAACCCGAACCAGTTCGGTTTGGTTTGGATTGGGTGTTCGGGTCACCTGATTAAAATAGGCCATCAAAATGCAAAGTGAAAATGGGCCATGACAGTAGCCACAAACACTGATACCGACCACCAAAATAAAGGGGTAATGAGCCATGAAAGAACAGAACACTCAAAAACAGTGGTGAAAGCAACAAATTAGAACACTTAGCAAAAATAAGAACATTCAAAAACAGGGGCTGGGGACTAGAACACTTTGCAAAGATTAGCACCAACACAACAACACAAAAATGGTCTTTCCCTTTGAATTATTAGATCAAATTACCAACACAATACCAACACAGCACCAACATAGCATCAACCTAGTGAATATATCAATATAGCAGTTCAAATTACCATCATCATATAGAAAGCAATATGACAATCTCAGTGAACCCCACTTTATGTTTCCTTTCAAAAATGGTCTTCAAGCTCAGTACTTGGACTCCCACAGTCCCACTGCTCGACGCCGACTCCAACATCGTCGCCGTCTTCTTCGATGCCGCCGTCAGCAAGACGGAGGACGGCGACGCCTCTGCTCCCATCAGCAAGACGGAGGACGGCGACGCCTCGATGGATCTGCTTGGAAGGAGGACGGCGCGACTTGGACAAGGATGAAGGACTGCGGAGGAGACTGGTCACGAAGCACAACTTTCTGGTGGTCTTGTCACGACTCGCGATGGAGGAGCGACGAGCCATGGACGGCGACGGTCTGGTCACGGCTGTGTCCCTATGTGCGGCGGCGGCGGCGACGGAAACCCTAGGTTAGGCTGAGACAAGTGTGAGATGGTGAGAAGACACAGCCATGAGCCATATGCGAAATGAGTGAGAAGTGAGAGTGACCAGAGTTAGACTAGGTCACGGTTTGGGGAAAAATTAGGATGGTCGGGTCGGGTACTCGGGTACTCGGTTCTAGGAATTAAAATCCAATACCCGAACCAAACATGTTTGGTTCCTATTGGTTCGGTTCGGTTTTTTACCCGAACCAATTAACTTCGGTTTTTTATGGGTTGGTTCGGTTCGGATTGGTCGGGTTGGTCGGGTTTACCCGGTCCACTTACACCCCTACACCAGATATTTGTACATGATTCACCACTTAACGAAAAATTGTATTTCTAAAAAAAAAACCATTCACCAGATAATGAATTGAATTCACCAGATATTTGTACATGATTCACCAGATATTTGCACGTACTTAACTAAAAAATTTATTTCTCAAAAAAACCCATTTACCAGATAATGAACTGAAATCACCAGATATTTGTACATGATTCACCACTTAACGAAAAATTTTATTTCTCAAAAAAAACCCATTCACCAGATAATGAACTGAAATCACCAGATATTTGTACATGATTCACCACTTAACGAAAAATTTTATTTCTCAAAAAAACCATTCACCAGATAATGAATTGAATTCACCAGATATTTGTACATGATTCACCAGATATTTGCACGTACTTAACTAAAAAAATTATTTCTCAAAAAAATCCATTCACCAGATAATGAACTGAATTCACCAAATATTTATACATGATTCACCACTTAACGAAAAATTTTATTTATCAAAAAATAACATTTTAAAAAAAACCAAAACTTAAAAAAAAAAAAAAAGGCTACAGTTCCGCACAGGCACAGTGCAGCTACAGTGCCGCACTGTGCGGCACTATACGGTGTAAGTGTAGAGATTTGTGTCAACGAAACATTTCTCATATCTGAAATCTGATTACGAGCACTATTGCTGTTGCTGCTGCTGCTGCTGTTGTAATTGTTGTTGTTTCTGGGTGAGCCACACAAACACAGAGACAAGTGAAGGGGTTACTTACCTGGTTTCCATGGAGATGGTAGAAAAGGTGGCAATTCCTCTGCTCCTCCCAAACCCACCCTCCTCCAAGCCCCTCTTTTCCAATCATCCCATTCCTATTCCAAACACTAACACAAACACACCCTCACCGCCACCCATAGCCACTCTTATCCAAGACCTCAATTCCACTTCACAACGACGCCGTACCACCCTCGGCAAGTCCTCCGACCCCAACCGCGGCAAGCCATGGTCAAGTCATCGCCTTTCACCTCCAGGTCAGCGAATTCTCCAAACCTTACTCGACCCTTCTTTTGATTCCAATCAATTGGATAAGATTTTGCATCCCCTCTTTGAACCGGAACATCTCACTTCTTTGCCTTCCGATATTTTGGGTATAATTAAGGGTTTAGGGTTTAACAAGAAATTTGAACTTGCACTGAATGTCTTTGATTGGGTTCGACGTAGGGAGGGTTGTGTTTCCCTTTTGAGTGGTTCTCCAGTCGCTGTCATTATCAACATTCTCGGTAAAGCGAACCGTGTCTCATCTGCGTCTTCCTTGCTCCTCAGTCTCCAAAAAGATGGGATTGAGATTGATGTGTATGCCTATACTTCCTTGATAACTGCTTATGCCGGTAATGGCAGGTACAGGGAGGCCGTTAATGTGTTTAACAAGATGCAACAAGAGGGATGTACTCCGACTTTAATCACTTATAATGTCATCTTGAATGTTTACGGCAAAATGGGCATGCCTTGGTCTAAGATTATAGCTCTTGTAGATGCCATGAAGAGAGATGGGGTTACCCCGGATCTTTACACTTATAATACTCTTATAAGTTGCTGTCGCCGAGGTTCTTTGTATGAAGAAGCTGTCCAGCTGTTTGATGAGATGAAGTTAGCAGGATTTACACCTGACAAGGTTACCTATAATGCCTTATTGGATGTTTATGGTAAGTCCAGACGACCCGACGAGGCTATGCAGGTTCTCAAAGATATGGAAAGTAATGGCTTTTCTCCTACCAGTGTAACTTACAATTCATTGATATCGGCTTATGCTAAGGGTGGTTTGTTGGAGGAAGCATTGGAGCTTAAAACCCAAATGGTGGAGAAAGGGATTAAACCCGATGTTTTTACATACACCACCCTTTTGTCAGGATTTGAGAAGGCTGGAAAAGATGAGTTCGCGATGAAAGTTTTTGAAGAAATGAGAGCAGCAGGGTGCAAACCTAATATTTGCACCTTTAATGCCCTCATTAAGATGCATGGTAACCGAGGAAAGTTTGCGGATATGATGAAAGTTTTTGAGGAGATCAAGGTATGCAAATGTTCCCCTGATATTGTTACTTGGAACACACTTTTAGCCGTGTTTGGACAAAATGGAATGGACTCTGAAGTATCAGGTGTGTTTAAAGAAATGAAGAGAGCAGGGTTTGTGCCTGAAAGGGACACATTCAACACTCTAATAAGTGCATACAGCAGGTGTGGATCCTTTGATCAAGCAATCGCTGTTTACAAGAGCATGCTGGAAGCTGGAGTAGCTCCAGATCTTTCTACTTATAATGCTGTTTTAGCAGCTTTGGCTCGAGGAGGGCTTTGGGAACAATCTGAGAAAGTGCTTGCTGAAATGAAGGATGGTAGGTGTAGACCTAATGAGCTAACATATTCTTCTTTACTTCATGCTTATGCCAATGGTAAGGAGATCGAAAGGATGAATGCTTTTGCTGAGGAGATATACTCTGGCTCTATTGAAACACATGCTGTTCTTTTGAAGACCCTTGTTCTGGTAAGTAGCAAGAGTGATCTCCTAATGGAAACTGAACGTGCTTTTTTGGAGTTAAGGAGAAGAGGAGTTTCACCTGACATAACTACTCTGAATGCAATGATTTCAATATATGGGAGGAGGCAGATGGTGGCCAAAACCAATGAGATTTTGAACTTCATGTATGAGAGTGGATTTACTCCAACTCTGACTACTTATAATAGCTTAATGTATATGTACAGCCGTTCTGAAAACTTCCACAAATCAGAAGAAATCTTAAGGGAAATTCTAGAGAAAGGTATGAAACCTGATAAAATCTCGTACAATACAGTCATTTACGCATATTGCAGAAATGGTAGGATGAAGGAGGCTTCAAGGATATTTTCAGAAATGAAAGATTCTGCACTTGTTCCTGATGTTGTAACATACAACACATTTATTGCAACTTATGCTGCTGACTCGATGTTTGTTGAGGCTATTGATGTAGTTCGATACATGATCAAACAGGGATGTAAGCCAAACCAGAACACTTACAACAGCATAATTGATTGGTATTGTAAACTCAATCGGAAAGATGAGGCAAACAATTTTGTTAAAAACCTTGGTAATCTTGGCCCGCATGTTTCCAAGGAGGAAGAAAGCAGGTTACTAGAGAGAATAGCGAAGAAATGGCCATAAACTTTGTTCCATGGCTTGCTGAAGGCTTTATTGGAATTTAGGGTGTTTCTTTGGCCTCTAGGTGTTAGATGCCCTTCATGCCCCCTCCCTCAATCATCCTTAGCTGCCATGTTGTGTAATATTTGGGCACGGAGATTGGTGTAGGCCCATTTTAGATGTAAATGGTGCTGTTACTTTATTGGGTGTTTATCTACAGAAAAAGGCAGCAGTATGTCTAGCCATTGATGCTAGCAGGTGAGGGTGTATAGAAAGATGGGAAATTAAAAAACAGAAGGGGGAGGGGGAGGGGTTGGTTTTGAAGAAAATACCATCGAGAATGTAAAGTGTATAGCAATGTAATCAACAGCGTGCAGGGAAGGCTTTTGATAACAATATTTATGGTTGTAATGCAGTGTATCTGTAATAACAAGCATGAGTGTTTATGTTATGTTTCAGGAGCTCAATTAAAGATTATTCCTGCAGGTACGAGTGCTGTTGGTCTGAATTTTAAACTTATGTTTAAAACTTGAATGGTTACTCTTGTATTGGTTTGTAGTTGCATAATAATATATGTTTTTTTGTCTTTTTGTCTTATCTAGCTCCCGGAATTTCCTAATCAATGGAATTATTTTGAAACTGACTAATCCCGTTTCTTCTTCCGCTACCAACGAATCATGAAAAGGAACTCCCTGATTGTCTCGTTGGATGCAGAATTATCTGTATTTTATTTTATTATTAAGTTTGTTGCAAATCTTATGCTTTAACGCCCTCTGGATTGACCGAGTTTAGTTTGTTAAAAATCAGTTAGACTCAACGTGTTTTGATCCTAACTCAGTATGACACATTGTTTTAAAACTTATATATATATATATATTGTAGACTTAGGTATAAATAATAAGAATTATGGACTTTAGTTAATAATCTATAACATAAAATGATATGATCTGTCTTGAAGAATACATTATAAAATATATTATAATATTAATTTTTTACTTCTTTAATTTATGATTTAATAATGTAATACGTTTAAGTTATATATTCAATCAATATATCAAGTAATGTTGACTTACTCATTATCTGATTATGATCGAGTGAAACATCAAATTAGATTCAGATTCAATTAAACTAGTCCCACCCTGTACATGTTTCAGGATCCGTCTGAAAGAACTTAATTGAATTTATGAGAATAATTTATCATATAAACTTATTTTAGCTTCTTATTATAAGCATGTTTGATAAATTTATAAAAATAAATTGTGATTAGTTTATTTTAAAAAAAGATCAAATAAACATTTAATTAATTTCTTTAGTGAAGTGCACGGTTGATGTTAAGGGTGTAACAGGTCGGTTTAGTTCGGTTTTAGGCAGAAAAAAAATCCGAACCAATAAGGTTTTCTTTGTTTTTTACTACAAAACCCGAGCCAAACCAAACCGATGGAGTTCGGTTTGGTTCGGATCGGATCAGGTGTTCGGGTCCCCTCTTAAAAAAAAATACACTAAGCAATAACCCTAGGTCCCTCATCTCTGCTCCTCTGTTCTTTTTCACCGCCCCTTCCTCATTCCCCATTTCCCCCCATCCTCTGTTCTTCTTCATGCTTCATCTTCATCTTTGCTTCTTTCTCAAAATCAATCACTCCAACAAACTGACAAAGAATGGAACCATAAAAGCTTTAATAACAATAATTTATCCAGATCTAAAAATGCAAACTTTGAATCAGAAAATGATGAATGGAACCTGTTGGAATGTCATAGAGAGCAAAGGGGATAAATCCATCAGTACTGGTTGAATAGTTAGATGAAGAAGGTGAAGAGAACTCACCACGACGGAGCTGCTCGACGGCCTGAAGGCCACGCTAATGCCACGAGGGAGGAGCGACGAGCACAACGGAGCTAGGTTCGGCCACGACGGAGGGCGATGCAGTGAAGCACGACGGAGCTTGGAAGAGGCCGATCTGGTCACAAACGGTGAGGACGCTGCTGATCTGGTCAAGAACGCCGAGGAGGTGGAGAGTGGAGCTGCCCAGGACACCGATTTGGTCACGATCGGCCGTGTGAGGCGGCGGCGGGAGCCCTTGGTGGCTAGCAGATGCTCCGAAAGTGAGAGTGAGGGCTGAGGCAGTGGAACTGTGGAAGTGTCGAGAAGAAGTGTTACTAAGTCGAGTTAGATCTGGAAAATATTAGGAATTGGGGAAATGAAGTGTGGTCGGGTTGTCGAGTGTTTGGATTTGGAAGTGAAAATCCAATACCCGAACCAAAGAGTCTCGGTTCCAATCGGTTTGGTTCAAATTTTTACTTGAACCAATTAAGTTCGGTTTTGTATGAGTTGGTTCGATTCAGATTGATTGGGTTGGTCTGATTTAGCCGATCCACTTACACCCGTAGTTGATGTTAGTCCCAAACCGCACGACACGAGCAGGTACAGCGTCGACCATTACTGCAAGTCTACAACCCAACTGAAGGGGTCCTCCCTGTCTTTGGAATCCTACTGGCTACTTTTTACTACCAACCAAACCAAGTTGCGTCTCAAGTTGGTATGCGTGGGCCCCATCCATCAAACCAACCAATGCAATGAATGCTTGACTTCTTGAAATCAAATTGGCGACTCGATTGGTCTGACTTTGTTGAATGAGAAATTAGAACAACGAGACACGGAGACAGCCCTCAATTTTGACTTATTTTCCTTCTTCTTTCTGCTCTTCTCCTTTTCCTTCGAACTTGTTTGTTTGTTGCTGAAGATTGTGAAGAATGGCTCCTTTCATTTTCCTGTTTGTGTTATTTCTCCTCCTCCAATCTCCCCTCCCTTCCCTCTCCACCAACTCTGAAGGTATGTATCTATGTATCTATGTCTGCTCTTTCCATCAAATATATGTAGTTTTCACTTGAGATTGAGAGAGATGTTTGTAATTGTAGGAATTGCTCTCCATGCTTTAAGAAGCAGGCTTTCTGACCCCAACAACATCCTCCAGAGCTGGGACCCTACTCTTGTCAATTCCTGTACTTGGTTCCATGTTACCTGCGACTCCAACAATCATGTCATTCGCTTGTTCGTAACCATTCATTCCCCTTTCTTCATTTCTTGAGATGATAAGCTTCTAATTCTCTCTCTACTCTTTCAGAGACTTGGGCAATGCTAACGTTTCTGGAACTTTGGGCCCCGAACTTGCCCACCTGCCCTACCTCCAATACCTGTATGCTATGCTCTTCCCTACTATTTGATTCCAAATTATGGAACTTAACTATTCCTATAATATTCTATTTGTGCTCAATCTTCATTGCAGGGAGCTCTATAGGAATGACATAACTGGGGAGATTCCCAAGGAACTTGGTAAACTGAAGAACCTTATTAGTATGGATTTGTATGATAACAAATTACAAGGGAAGATCCCTAAGTCATTTGCCAAATTGAACTCACTCAAATTCCTGTAAGTACTATGTTTATATTGATTAGCCAAATACTTTTTATATTTGATTTATCGAATTGAATGATGTGTGGATTGCTTTCTATTTGCATTGATAATCTAGACGCCTTAACAACAATAAGCTGACTGGATCAATCCCAAGAGAACTCACTCATCTTAAAAATCTCGAAATCTTGTAAGTTTCTCTTTCTATACTTTTCTTCCTAATCGTTATGTTTTATTTTTCTTTCTTTTCCTTTTGGGTAGAGGGGCTGGAATGGAGAAAAAACCGGGTTTGATTTCATTTGAATTTTTCTATTCATTCATTTGTTTTTGCTTTCCTTTGTTGATTGATTTACGGGCTAATTTGAAATCCCGATTGTTCAGTGATGTTTCTAATAATGACCTCTGTGGAACAATACCAGTGGATGGCAACTTCAGATCTTTCCCGGTGGAAAGGTACAGTAACTCTCTTGTAATTTGTTATCCCAACAGTCTTGTCCATATAGCTTATATCGTTAACAACTACAGTAACCTATATATAAATCAAACATGTCCTCATAAATATGCTATGTTTAGAACGTATAAAGAATGCAGTTTCTTACTTCAACGTCAAACATATAACTCGATTACCTTAGCACGTAGTGTCAAACCAAGACCAATCATTGCCATACACCATGGTCCTGTACTTCTGTTGAATTCCAACATGAAAACTCAGAAAATATTAAGTGCCTTCACTTGATGCATCTGCATAACCTTTACCTCATTAAGTATCCTAGCAAGTGTCATTTGTCTTAACTCTTAACTGACTTGTATAAGGTGTCTGGAAATCTTGTCCACCACTTCAGTGCCTAGCTTATTTCTTAACAAAGGTTAAATGACCATATTTGACATGCATGCATGAGAGAGTAATTGATATGAACAAAAATTCTTTAAAGATGAAATACACTAATATATTTCCAAATTATACTACTTAGAATTGCCACTCGAACTTGAATTCCTAGCAACTATACTATGGCGCAAAATCTTATCTTTATTTATTTATTTTGAAGATGGAGTAATTCAGTTTTATTGCTACTGTTAGATTTACTATATATGTCTCCTATTCTTGTTTCAGTTTTGAAAACAACAGACTCAATGGCCCAGAGCTTAAAGGACTGGTTCCTTATGATTTTGGATGCTGAAGGTAGAGTTCACCTATCCTCCTCAGACTGCAATGAAGAGGGTTTCTTTGCTTGGGAAGTATGAGAAATGTATGCTTGCCACTAAATGAATCTAAACATGTTACACTTGTGTGTCGATATATCTAATAAATAAGATGGTGGTAGGCTGGTAGTATATGTCTCTGATTGCAGGAAGCATATCACAGTTTCTGACAAGGATGATGTTAAGTAGACATGTCTTTTTTTTTTTTTTTTTTTGTTTATAAATACTTGCATGAGTTATGTATGTACTCGCATAAATTAAAAGATATTGCATTTGATTCTCCCATTGTCCCAACAACATCAAACTTAGGATGTTTGGTTCCACCGTTGTGACTTTGAAGTGGTCAAACATGCAGGACCGATCCAACTTATATTTAGGACTAAAACGATAAAGTCTTTTTAAAATTAATAATAATTTTTTATTAAAAATATTATATTTTAATTTTAATTTTATTTTTGTTATAAATTTCTATATTTTAAAGTGTAATTATTATGGTTGAAGTACATAAATTTTTGTTGTGTGTATACATGCAATCATATATAATTAAAAAAGGAATTGGAGGCCTTAAGCCCTAGCCTTAGCGGCTTCAGGGTTGGGCCGACTATGCAAACATGGGTTTGATCAAATTTGAGATGTTTTGCTCTGTGTCAAAGAATTCATTTTACCTTCCAAAATCGATTCTAAGAGGAGCAACTTGAAGTAGATTCTGTTTTTGAATTGAAAAGTTACATATAGTTTTATATTAAATTTGCTTTTAAAATAAAATTATTCAAACATAAATCATTTTACTTCAAATTCAATTGTATTCAAATCAATTCTAAAAAATCAATTTCATTCAAAATCACATTTGTCAAATTCATTCAAATACACACTAATCATTGCAAGCAATCAAGCGTCAACATGTGGTTGGTCCAAGTGGTAAGAGACTTGGGCATCTTAAGCAAGTGGAGCAAGTGGTCAGGGTTCGAATCCTGGCTCTTGAGTATGGAGAAAACCTGGTTGGGAGGGGAGAACCCACCTTGTATGCCCAACAGGTTCCCCGACGGAGATTAGTCACTACTAACGATATCTCTCCAATTACTTCTATCTCTATTAAATATATATTTTGATAAAGAAAACAAAAAATTAGAAACGGAATGTGTATTTAGCAAACTAATTTTTTAATATAGAAATGTTAGAGCTTATTTTCTCCTATTCCTATTTTAAAATAAATTACAGCTTATTTTCAATTTAGAAAACAGTTTAGAGGCGGACTAAATCCATCTATAACATATAAAAATAATTTATTCCTCCAACATTTACGTCAATAAATTTAGTAGATACACATACGAGTTTATTTTAAAAAAAAAGGAATATTTTTTTTATATGTTAGAGACGAATTTAATGTATCTCTAAATTTTTAAATTTGAATAGTTAATTATTTTATACAGGAATATGAAATTTTTATTATTTAGAAATAAAATATTTCAGCCTCTAACTTTTTACATTCATAAGTCATTTTGTTAAATATACATTTCGTCTCTAATATGTGTTTTCCATCTCAAAATCCGAAAGTATTTTCATCTTTAAAACTTGTCTCTAAATAAAAGGGTAATTTTTTCTATACATTGGTCAAGTGCATCCCAAGAATCATTTTCTATTACATTTTAACGAAAAAAAGTTAATGAAATAAGTTGTGTTGCGCAATTTACAAAAGTTAGTAATCAAAATACACAATTTTAAACTTTAACAATCAAGTTGCTGATGAGCCAAAGTTGATGGTAGTAAATTACATTATTCCCATAACTACAATTCTTTGTATAATTGATGTATACCAAATGTCAAGAACTTACAACAAACATTAAGGTACAACACACAACAAGATTTGGCCATGCGATCTTCGGCCATCCTACCTCACCCCACCTCTTTGAATATTTGTTTTTTCTCCATGTATACTGGAATTAATAAGCTACAGCATAATAGAAAACCACATTCCTTTCTTGCTACCTCAGCAATGTCCAAGAAGGCTAAAGTATGCAGCGCGGTTATGTGAACTGTGAAGGTATTAAGTTGCCAGAAATCATGTCAAAACAAGATATTGCTAGTTTGGTTTTGAATCACTTTGTATTAAAGACAATTCTTCCACACTAACAAATGGTGAGGTCACAACAAGCTCAACATCCTTGTTTTCTTTGGTAACAAGTTCTGAAACAACTGAATGGCATTGCTGCCAGCCATTGGATCGTAAGGAAGGTGCATCTGCTTCAAATAGTATCCAATTCTTACTCTTGGATTGGACCAAGATAGGGTACAGGATAAGGCCAACGAGAATTACGGCTCCACTCACAAAGAATGTTCTCAAAGAAGCTAAGCACATTACAAATATAAGCAACAAAGCAGGAGGCAAGCAAAGCATGGCTACCCAAAATGTTCCCAATGGAACTTTGTAAGGTCTATGAAGATTTGGCTTCTTTAATCTCAAAGTTATAAAAGCTGCAAACTCAAGAAGCATTCCTACAGCATATAAAAAATTGAGGAACTCCAATATTTCCTGAAAGCTCATCCACGACAGGAAGATAACTCCAGCGGCAGAGGACAAAATGCTAACGGTGGGCGTTCCATACTTAGACCTACAAGTATATACTATTACATAAATGTCAGATCGTTGAAACTTTTCCATTCAAGTTTTTAATATTTACAGTAAAAAATGACATCTACCGCTCAGTTAAGTCTAAAAGGCAAAGGTTCTAAAGAGAAAAGACACTATTTTTTTTTTGATAAGCCAAAGAATTCATTGATGGGAGTACTAGGGGTACTCAAACCCAAACAACAAAGAGAGAGAAAAGAGAAAGAGAGGGAAGATAACTGATTAACTACCATCCTATAGTTGCAACACCACATTGTAATGAAGTGACACTCCTACTGAAGCAACAATAACGCCCCCCCCCCAATACAGAGAGGACACTACCACACTCCTTTACACAGCAATAACAGTAGCTGGACCAAAGAGGAAAATGCTCCCCCAAGGCTAAAACACCACCACCACATTCCAGAAACGAAAACCAGAAATGAAAAAAGAAAAAGACAATCCTATATCTTCTTACAGTACTCCAAGCATGCAGTTGGATTAATGCACCAGTCTGCAAAAGAACAATGAGTGACTCCAGCCTGGTTAATGTACCAATTCCATGCTCTGATTCTGATAATATCAAACAGCCTGTCGAACTCCAACCTACTTCCATTGAAAATGATTTCGTTTCTATGGAGCCAAATTGACCAGATCAAGGCAAACCATAACAACTGCCAACCTGAATTTATACGACCTTGAGAGAGCAGACCCGTGTGTTGAAGGAAGTGAGATTTTAGGTCCGAAGGGAGCACAACATCAATACCGATCCAATTGTAAATTTGCATCCACATTCTATACGAGTAAGAGCAAGTCAGAAGCAGGTGAGCAGTTTGCTCCACTGTAGTTTTGCAGAACTGGCAAACCAAGTTATTAGAATCCACTATAACACCTCTTCTATGTAAGTTTCCAGCAGTTGGAATCCTATCCAGAAATGCCTTCCAGCAAAAGGCGGTGACTCTTAATGGAACATTTTTATCCCATAACAGCTTATAGAACTTTCCCTCAACCGCAGCACCATTTTCTGAAATCAGCCTATAGGCAGAATTTACAGAATATGTGCAAGACGAATCACCCTTCCAGATCCAAGAATCATTTCTTGTTTGATGTACAGAACCTGAGAGTAACAGTTGCATAAGATTTTCCACCAGCTCCTCCTCCCAAGAAAACAAACTCCTACGCCAATCCAACTTCCAACTCCATACACCATTGCTCCAAGATCCCATCTCAAAAACCTTAGCCTCCTTGAAATTTGCAACATTGTAAAGCCTTGTAAACATGGATCTTAAATTGCCCTCCCCCACCCAAATATCATTCCAAAATGAGATTTCCCTCCCATTTCCTAGCTTTCTAACCAAGCCCTTTGAAAGCCAACCCTCTTTTGGTGAGTCTCCACCGTCTAACCTCCCTAAATCTCTCCACCAAATTGAATCCGATCCCCCCGCTTCTCTAAAACCAGACCCAAAGCCGTACCTCACCTTGAGCAACTTGGACCACAGTCCCTCACCTGCTGAAAAGAGTCTCCACCTCCAATTCCCTAAGAGAGCTAGATTGAAACTGAAAAGATTTTTTACCCCAAGACCACCCTCCTCTTTAGATCTACAGACTAAATCCCAACTAACCCACGGAATTTTCCTACACTCCTCGCTACCCCCCCAAAGGAACCTTCTTTGGATTTCAGTCAAAGATTTAATTACCTTCTTCGGAGCTTTGTAGAAGGAAAGGGTGTACACAGGTAGACTAGATAGGACAGCATTCAATAGCACGATCCGACCACCAAAAGATAAGTGTTTGCTCCTCCAACCGTGCAGCCTTGTCTTCAAACACTGAACTACCGCTGACCAAGTGGCCGAACTTCTAGGATTAGCTCCGACTAGAATACCAAGGAACCTAAACGGAACCTCCCCCATCTTGCAATTCAATAAATTTGCTGCCCTAGCTATGGAATGGTCCCTCCCAAGCGTGCCCATCACACAACTTTTATGGAAATTTACCTTCAACCCGGATACCAATTCGAAGCACCTAAGAATACACTTCATTGCAATTGTGTTTTCATGAGACAACCTTCCCACCATTATAGTGTCATCCGTGTATTGTATATGTGATACCGCTACCTCCTCCACACCATTTTTGATTGAATATTGCTCATAAATGCCTCGGTTAACAGCCTGTTTAACTAAACCACTCAGCCCCTCAGAAACAATCAAAAACAGAAATGGTGCCATAGGGTCACCTTGGCGAAGACCTTTTGACACCGAGAATTCTTTTGTTGGGCATCCATTAACCAAGACTGAAACTGAGGCCGAAACTAGACAGCCTCTAATCCACATCCTCCACCTTCCACTGAACCCCATTCTCTCTAACATATAATCCAGAAACTCCCAACATACAGAGTCGTACGCCTTTTCAAAATCAACCTTTAGTATCATGCAGGGGTCGCCTTTTCTCTTGGAGTAATCAATAAGCTCATTTACTACCACCACACCATCTAGGATATTACCACCCTGCATAAAAGCTGATTGGCTCTCCGATATGATGGTTTTCATGACCTTACTCAACCGAGAAGCAAGGAGTTTAGCCAATATCTTATAGCTACACCCCACTAGCGAAATAGGTCGGTAGTCGTCAAGTTTTGAAGGGCATTCCTTCTTTGGAATAAGAGCAAGGAAAGAAGCATTACTACCTCTTGGCAGCTTACCATGGGAGTGGAATTCACTGTACATTCTGCAAAAATCATCTTTAAGTAGATGCCAATATTTTTTTATGAATGCGAAGTTGAACCCATCGGGCCCCGGGGACTTGTTACTATCACAATTCCGCACCGCCTCCTCTATGTCCTCCAAACTGAACCTAGCTGTAAGCGTTGCTTCCTCCCTTTCTGAGACTTTATTAAATTCCACCCCATCTAAAGTTGGCCTGTGCCACGACTGCTCATTAAACAGATTTCTAAAGTGATTATGAGTTTCCTCCCTTACTCTATCGACCTCCTCTACCCATGAGCTCCCAATTTGGAGGCCATGAATAGTATTCACCTCCTTCAGTTATTGATACAAGCATGAAAAAAACTTGTATTAGAGTCTCCCTCTTTGATCCATTTTGCCCTTGCCCGTTGCACCATGAAAGCTTCCTTCATCTTAGTTAGCCTCCAAAATGATTCGATGCAAGCTCTTCTTCTAGTTACATCTTCTATTGACAGGTCCTCGCCTTCCCCCTTAACATCCACTCCTTTAATTCCCTCGATGGCCTTTGAAATGCCTTCATCCAGATTGCCGAAACTACTAATATTCCAAGACTTTAGCTCCTTCTTCAACAACTGTAATTTCTGTTTCACCACAAAAGCACCCCAACCCTGAACCTCTGACAGGCGCCATTTCTCTTCCACAAACTTATCAAAATCTTTGTGCAATAGCCAAGAATTCATCACCCTGAATGGCTTCGGACCCCACTCCTGACCCGAGATTTTCAACAGCACCGCACAATGATCAGAGACTGACCTGTCCATGCCCCACTGCGATAAATTTTGCCATTGACGAAGCCAGTCGTCTGAAATCAAGAATCGGTCAAGCCTACTCATGGACGAACCATCCGGCCTATACCAAGTATATTTCCTGCCAATTAGTGGTAAGTCATTAAGCTCCATCTCTCCAATGAATTCATCAAACTCTGACATTTCCCTACTGATTAACTGCACTGATGTCCCTTTCCGCTCACAGACTGACCGAATCGAATTGAAATCGCCGGCCAAGCACCAATTCCTGCAAACTGAACTCTGCCTTAACCTGCAAAGTTCCCTCCACAAGGTTCTTTTCCCAGCTAAATCACACGGACTGTAAATGTTTATGATCACACATGGCACCTCAGCTCTTCCCCACTTGCCTCTAACCCCCAAAAAACCAGCTCCAGAGAATGTTTCTTGTTGATGGAAGCTTTCCTTGTTCTAAATACATAACAAACCACCTGAATTTCCTTCTGACTGTTTTGACACCCACTCTACATTGTTCCCACCCCACAGAAACTCACCCATTTTCTGGTCAAACGATTCCATTTTTGTCTCTTGGATGCAGATGAAATCCAGCTTCTCCTTGAAAATAAAACTCTTGATTGCTTTCTTTTTTAAACGCCCCCCCAGCCCTCTTATGTTAAAGGTTGCTATTCGCATAATGAGTTGTCTTTTCCTCCCTGGCCAGACATCTGATGACCACCCCTTTTACCTTGCGCTCTGTCTCTTTTCTCCATTTCAATAAGCTTGCTAATTGTAATTGAATCATCAATGCTAGAGTTCAGACCCAACCTTTTCCCCATGTCCCAGGTTTTGCATGCTTCATCCACTAAATCCGAGTTAATGATGGCTTTATTTCGAGCCCCAATTTGACTGTCTGTGACCGAATTGTTAGCCAGATTGGGACTACTCGCCACCTTCGGACGTTCCCCAACAGAACCCCTCTTTTGCTTTCGTCGAGACGTGGCCCCTAAACCTTCGGCGACACCTCCCTCTTCTGCAACAAACGGCAGACCTGAACTAGAGATAGTTTTTCTTCTCCTAGGACTCGCCGCACCCAACGGAAGCATCAGCGGGAGCCACCCGCCTGATGAGCCACTCTTCTTCTTACTTTTATTTGTTTTTGGTGAACGCTCATTACCATCGTTGAAACTCACTTTTTTCCCCTTAACTTTGCTCACCTTGGAAACGACTGGACCTTTCTCATCCCCCGGCCCCGAGCAGTCCGATGATAGATCAGAGGCAAGGAATTTAGACGCTGGGCCAACCTGTCCAGTGTTTTGTCTGCAAACAGTCTTTGGTGTATTACCCAAAGGGCTGAGATTTGGACCAGGTGTAGGCCCAATCTTTTCCAACCCCTCCTCTGGGCTGACGCTAACAATACCGGGTAATTGCGGCCCATTAAGGGTCTCACTAATAAAGGGCCGCGCCGCCTGAAAACTGTTCTCGTCATTCCCTAAATTGCTAGAACAAGCCGCACCCACACTCAGTATTAACTGGGCCGAACTTCCCTCTTGATCAGCCCCAGATATTGGATCCATAACCTTAGCCGCCTCAACCGTAACCTCCCCACCTATTCCGGGAACTTCGCCTCGATGTAGCTCCCATGGTGCAGGCTCGAGAGCAGTGGCATTAAATTGTTGATTGTACGATTCATCGTTTGCCTCAACAGTCTCCATCACGTCCCTGAGCCAGTCGCCTGCAGTCTCCTCGAAACCCGTTGGGTCAAACTCTTTTGAATTTGAAAACTCCTTCTGCAACTGATGTATAATCTCTTGCCTGAAATCCTCCGATAGAACCGTTTCCGGTACCTCCTCCACACTCTGGAAATCGGAGTCCTCCCCATCTAAAGACACCAAGGGTTTCTGTGATTGTGCATACCCAGATTGTAACGGATCGCTCAAGTCCTCCAGAAGTCTAATTGAATAAACCTCCGAGTTGACTTCCGCCTTCATGACTCTATTGATGAATTCCGGTAGTGGAGTTTTAATGAGAACCCTCCCAAAGTCAAACCTCTTTTTTTCTTTTGTTCCTTCATCCATTGATATGAATGTCCCCAACAGTTGAGCTACTGTCTTGAAAAAATCCTTCCCCCAGACGTGAAGAGGAGCTCCAGTGATACGAATCCACACATACCTAGTATTAACCATGTACTCCGGCCCCCAAGGACGGAATTCTGAGAACCATTTCGCAAGGGTTTCCTCCTCGTCTTTCAATAAAGAACCAATATCTTCCTCCTCAGAAGAAGATAATAAAACCAAGTTACCACCCATGACCGCAGCTTTAATAGTGAGAAGACCTTCATTGTGTATAAGTTCCTGAATATTATGAGTTCCTTCCAGATTTAGTAGATAGCCCACAAAGCTCCCTTGGAGCCAGCACATTTGATCAGACGACACCTTAAATGCCAAACCATTCCAGTCTCTTTCTTGTTTTGCATTAACTTCGGGACCACCTTGTCTCCTACCTACCGATTTTCTGAGATTAAAGCTCTCGGTCTTACCTGCTGTCGCAGCTTCCGCGTATGAGACCCCACCTCTTACGCCCTTCCCCAACTTAGCATATTGATTTTTGATGCTTGTGTTTCCAGAGAAACGACGTGCATAAATATAAGGATTTCATTATATATGTTGGACTATAACTCTATAAGTGTAGAAGTTTTTTATACTATCAATCAATCACGCATTAACACGTCATTTAAAATATTTGACTCTTATAATAATTACTTTAATTTTTTTTTAATAACTACCTTAAAAGGTCACAAATGCAGTAACATATGATTGATTAATAACGTAAAAAACTTTGCACCGACAATACATCAAAATTAAACTGAAAGTATAAATGAAGAAGCTAAAAAGCTAACACGTCCCACCACATACCATCTCAGTTTTTCCATTGACAGATAAAAGAGGTTATCATTAATTGAATTTGATTCCTATAAGTGTAAATGGAAAAGAAGAAGAAGGGATTGAAACATTTCTGACCTTGAAGCAAATACAGCTGGAAGCATTCCCATCTTGCTCATGCCTAAAAGTTGGAAAGCATCACTGCTCATTTCTGCTTCAAACAAGCCCAGGTTAGACATGGCAGCTGCGGCTTGAATCCAGAGTTTCAGCCAAAAGCCACCAATTAACATCCCCACTTCTGCAAAATAACCATCTGTCCACTCACTTGGAGAGGATCTCAAAGCACCTGTTCCCGCAAGTAGTGGAATCAAATATGAGGAGATCACCAAAACCAGTCCTCCAAGAAGTGCTTTTGGGAACGTTTTACTGGGATTTTCAACCTCTCCTGCAAGGGTACTAGCCTTATCCCAATAGTTTAAATTCCAAAACAAACTATTGAAGTATCCCCGCCAATCCACCCTGTTAAAATCTACAACGAGCCACCGCCTAGGCCTAATTTGTGGAATGGAAAGAACACCCATTATGAGAAATGGGAGAAGTGAGAAAAGGGCAAGCAGAACTGCAGAAAAGCCAACAATGTGAAGGCCTCGGTAATTCAAGTAAGTTAGCGAAACGGTGATCCCTAAAAGAGCAGGGATTCGAGCAATGGTATGGTTAAAGATTGGCAA
Organism: Echinosophora koreensis; assembly: GCA_035048595.1. Lineage (NCBI taxonomy): Eukaryota > Viridiplantae > Streptophyta > Magnoliopsida > Fabales > Fabaceae > Echinosophora > Echinosophora koreensis. The sequence continues at coordinate 15,383,294 of JAPCYP010000003.1, read as the reverse complement.
GGAACGTTTCAAGTAATCCAGGAACAAGACAGGGTAAAGAGCATTGTCCATGACCCCACTGAACCATTTCAAAAAACCTTCCTGAAAGCCCCAAAAAGGTCCAAAAGCTGAGGAAATCCAAATAACATATCCACCATTATCAGGGAAGGTAGTGGCAAGTTCAGCTGTAATGAGAGCTTCAGGTATACTCCAGATTATAGGGAAAATGAAGAATCCAAGCAAAGATAAAAGAGGACCACCTCCAGCCCTGACAGAGTCCTCTACTCCAAAAGGACCCCCAGACACTTCATAGAAAATTAGAGCTATGAGAGGCAGTAGTGTTAGTTTTGGATTGGATTTCTTCACATCACTCAACATTAGTTCAAAACTATTTGAGTCCCCTAGCCTAGCTAGTTGAATCAAACACATAGGATTTATGTCAAAGCAGATACTGTCTGTAATGGAAAAGTACCTGTTGAGATCGAGAAGGGTTACAAAAGAAGATTGCTTCAAGTTTCAACTTGGAAGATGCTCTCAAGTGAAAGTTTTATCATATATTCAGGGCGAGGCTGCTACTCCAATTCAGATCTGTTCCCAACCTTCATAAGTCATCAAATAAAAAACAATTACAAGTTTGCATCACACTTGGGACTTCTTCTTAAATGGCGTGTTCAACGCGGTGCCGCTGCAAATGGAGATAATATTGACTCCGCAGTGAACGGAACGGAGGATGGGAGGAGTGAATTAAACTGCGGAATTGAGATTTGAGTGTTGATACTTTTTGTTCCTTCAATTTTACCCCAATTCTTTGAGGCATCAATCTTCTTTAATTTTAGAAACATAATCGATCCCTAACTTCAATCCCGAAAACTAAAGGCAATAGAAGATCTATGAAATCTCAAGCAAACCTACGTAAATCGTAATCAATCATTTTTATTTGTAGATAATTATAATTATGAGTATAACATTCATTGGTCTAGGTTATGCACACATTTTCTAATTTCCGACGCAACCCACAAGATCAATTTTTTTTTTTTTAATAATATGATTTTAGTCCCTAGAAAATGAGTGGATTTTAGTTTTGGTCCCTGTAAATTTTTTTTCTTTAATTTTCATTCTTCTAAAATATAAAATTACTAATTTTGGTCCCACTAAATATAAAATGAGCGAATTTTGGTTTTGATCTCTATAAATTGTTTTTCTGTGGTTTTAATCTCTCTAAAATTTGATATCACTGTTTTTAGTCCCTATAATCCATTTTAGGAAAGATACATATAATTCATTTAAGGATTCAAGAAAAATTTTAGGGGAATCGGGCACGCATGCCCAAAACCAAAGGCACACTAAACCTTAGGCAAACAAAACAAAGAGCAAGAAAGCCCCAAAAGAAACTAAGGACGAAACGATGAGATATGTAACCTCACTCGTTTTGCCACCAACGGTTACAAACATAAAGGAAATATGTGGGCTTCAAAGAGTCGGTCCTGGACAGTCTGAGATGAGAGAACAAATAACAGAAGGAGTAGTCGAGCTGCCAGAGAAAAACTGAGCATTACGCTCCCTCCAAATGAAATACACCGCGGCGACAATCGCAAGCCTAGTAACCATAGAAGGGAGGGCACAACTCCTGCATCTCACGGAAATCTCCAGAGTAATAACAGTCCAAATGGAAAAGTTGGAATCAAGGCACTTCCGATGAATAAAGGACCAAACAACAGCAACAAAAGAACAAGTGTGAAATATCCTTCGGATGGACGCCACAAAGAATGCATGAGTGCTATTGAATGGAACCCCGTTGCCGAAGTCTCACCCCAGTGGACAAGCGATCAAGCACCGCAAGCCAAAGGATAAAAACGTGTCTAAGAATCGCTTGGGGAAACCAAACCAGATGAGATCACTGCTAAGTAGGAGCAACAGACCGTAAGGCATGATAAGCAACTGAAATACCGAAAGAACCAAAGGTGGACGTTGTCCAAGTCCACAGATCATCATGAGACACTCGAGGCAGGTTAGATCTAGATATGATTTCCCTCAGCTCCACAACCTGCACAAATTCTGAAGGTGGGAGGTTCTAATCTCCAAAATAATAACTGCTAACCTAGCCTCCCTAGGAAGACTAGAATGATACCCTAGCTACCCTAGCCTCCCTCAACTTATGAATGGTGAATACATAAAAGCATTAACACAAATGATAAACACTCAATTGAATAAAAGGAGAGTGATATCCAACAAAAAATAAAATAAAAGGACAGTTATATGAAATTAAAAGGATCCATATATATATATATATAATCATGCAAACTATGTTGTAACTTTTCCCTAGTAAAACTAAAACTTAATTAGCCGTGAGAAAAGAAAGAACAAAAGAGGAGTAAATAGTCAATTTAGTCCCTAAAATTGGGACTTAGTATCAAATTGGTCCCTGAACTTAGCGAAATAGCAACTTAGTTCCTGAACTTGCAAACCGTGTTTCAAAATGATCCCTCCGTTAACGTCCGTCCCCTGATGTCGTTAACCCTGCTTATGTGGCACTTAACTTGCCTTGCTGGATTCCATTTCATTATACACTTTGAGCTTCATCTTCATCCCTCTCCTTCTTCAACGGCACTTTTCTGGTTCTCCCACTTTGTGTTGCCTCCTTCTCTGCGCCTCTCTCTCTTTATTGCTGCAAGCGCCCTAAACCGAGGCAGAAGGAGATGAGGAAAGGGGGTAATGGGTCTCGGTCACAATCCTCTAGGGTTAATGGTTCTGAAACCCAGAACCCTTTCCCTATGTTATGCTCATTCAAGAACCAGGAAATGCTCAACAACCAGTGCAAGTTCAGCCTACTCAGGAAGTGCAAGTTCAGACTCAACAACAAGTGAATGCACCACAGAGGGTATGTATGTAGGTACTAATTTGTTCATTTCAATGACTAATTTGATATTAAGTTGTAAATTACAAGGACCAATTTGATACAAGGACCAAGTTCACTTCAATTGTTGCTAGCCACTGCTACTTAAGTAGTCATGATTCCCATAGTTCTTTAAAACAATACTGATTTTTGATCATCACAATTGGAACAACATAGTGTCCCCTTTATTTTGGGATATATTTTTGAGATGCGTGTATACAAAGAAGATAAAAAGTGAGAGATATCACATGCGGTGTCCAAAATTTGATGTTCAAATAACATAACTCTTTTTAAAACACTTGATATTCTTGTACTATGGCTGTGGCAAAGTTTGATTTTTTATTTGGTAAAAAAAGTAGGAAAAGGCACATTTAAAAAACTAGGAAACAGGCAGCTTTAAAATTATAATAGAAATATATTTTCATCGCTGGAAATTTTAAGGAACCAGGATTTCAAAGGAGTCGTGTAATTTGACTAATTTCTCTGAACATGTCAATTCTTACTCTAATATTCATTATTCTTGTCCATAAACGTGCACTGAACCAACCTTGTTATAATTTTTCTTTGATAAATACTGATACATTGAGACCAAAAGATGAAATACTTATGTTTTTGGTAACATACAGATTATCAATTTTTATATCTGTAAAGTGCAATGAATATAATGATTCTGGTTAAATTCGCGGTCATTCATGCATTGGTAAGCATCTTTAGCTTGTGCCTTATTTATTTGATTAATAGTGTTGGTCAAAGTGGAAGAAACTTGTAAGGATTCACTTAGTTCTATTCAGATTAGTTGAAGTTCAATATAACTTGAATCTAGGCCAAAGTGAAAGAAACTTGAATCCCTTAAGCATATGATCCTGAATTCCATCCTCAAACCATGCTTATGGAGAAGGAAAAAAATGTTTGGAGCAGCCCCCGGTCAAACATTTGACTGTGTCTTGAGAGATTTATATTTCACCTATTGAATGGAGGATATCAAGGGGACTTACTGAAAGCAAAACATGTGATGGACTTCTCGCAAAACCCTGCCAAAGCTGAATAATAATTACATGAACGACAATTAGATATTTAGTTCATGAACCGGCAATCCGGCATCGATCATACATCCAGTGCGTTCACAGGTCATGGTAGGTCGAGTCTCAGCTCTCAGATAATATATAGCCGACGCTCAAATACTTAACCAAAAGCCATGCTCAAGAACACACCTAAGCTAGTAATGAATAGGCTGTCTCACAGGATACAGCACCAGTAGTAGCGTGTTTGGTTATGCGTTAGGTATGGATTTCTCGCGTCCCGATGCAAAATGAACGTGATAAATACGAAGCTACAATTCGGAGCGTTAAACTTGACACACGTTCCTGATCCTTTTCGACGCGGAAACAAACATGCTGTAGGCCGCATACAGAAGAATGTTTATAACCTCAAGATAGTTAATTAAAGTGACTCAAGTGCTTTCTAAATCAACAAAACCACCAATAATTCTATAATTCGCAGAGTTTAACATAACATGTGTTTCTCTAGTCTCTACTTTCAGATTCAGTTAAGATTAAGACGGGATAAAAGGGAAAGCAAATGACATTTAAAATAAATTATTTTTAGAGGGGCATATCAAACATGAGTTATTCAGTCAACTAAAATCTACACTAAAGCATCAAAGTTTTTGAATTTAACTTGATCCCATATTCGACTTGATTGAACTTTGACTGCATTCATATAATCTTTTAACTGTACAGCTATTATGTCAAAGGTAAATTATAGAATTAAACAGACAACCTAACATTGTAATATGTATTCTAGTTTTGTTGGTTGTTACCAGACACATTGATAGTGACCTTATCGCCAGTGAATGAAAGGAGTCAAGAGATACGTAGTCTATTCAAAGAGGAAGCCATAGGAAAGACTTGTGATCTATAGGCACACTTTTATTCTAATGAAAGCGAATAACAAAATAATGTTTTCAGGCAAACCAGTTCCCCTTTATCACATCTTTGAGAAGGGAATGCTTGCCTGCGAAGCTAAGTAGAATTCCATTAATTAAGAAAGCCATGCCTAATGAATAATCAGGTTTTTCTTGCTTCTTGGCACAAAATGGTATAAGAACACTTGCCAACAAGGCAATTCTAGTTTAACTGAAAAATAGTTCAGATATATAACTCTACAATTATAATTAGCATTACTATCTTTCTATTCATTTGTTTAGTTTTGGGAAAACAAAACTGAGAACATACTCATTTAATTCAAGTACTTACAAGATGAAAAAGTTGTAGATTCATATAACTTATTTTATGCGACTGTCTACCATTGCAGCCATGTACCCGTTAAATCCAAGTGCAGAGGAGAAGGGCTAAGTAAAATCATTTTTGGTGAACAGGTCAATAGTCCATCACATGTTTAGCACTCAAAATTTTAGCTTGATACAAGGTGAACATAACTCAACTATCAAGTGCAAGAAGCATAACTCAACTAGAACAAACTTCAGCACAGACAAGTGAAGCCAAATTCCAGTAAAGAGTTGTCGAAGGATCAGAAGCCAATGAAGCCGAAATTTGAAAATAACCTAATTTTCATCGAACCCAACACAAATCCTATTGAGTTTGAGAATAGAGATAGACAAACCATAGGAAGTATGTGAGACCCAATTATCTCAGGAATTCATCATAACAGCATAGGAACCTTATTGGCACCTGAGCTGTGGTTCTCAGATCACCAAGGTAAGACTAGAAACTGCAAATATTGGGTGACAAATGTGGTGTAAGCAGACTATGGAGGAAAAAGGGATCATAGGGATTGATCAAGTCAAAATTTCCACTTGTCTAGGTGTAATTTAAAATTCCTTATTTTAGGTAAAAGTAAAACATAGACTCTTTACATTCTGGTATCAACTGTCAAAACAAGGTATTTTAGGAGGTACTACTTCAAATGGTGTAAATAAAATGGGCTATCCAAATGTAGGAATTAAAGATCCCTTGTATAAAAATCCTCTCCAAAACTACAAGAAAAGCAAATAATGCACGGGCTAGTGTAATACATGAACAATAACCAAGCAAGCATCATGGTTAGGGTTGATCATCATCTCCAAGGGAAAGATGTTGGTTGGGTGGAGCCTCACCAAATTTCAAAATATAGGCAACCTCATGAACAGGACGCAGTTGAGGAATGAGTTGAGCATCCAAGTAAGCATCGCAGGAGAAACACCAGACTGAGAGATCACTGTTTGACAAAAAGCATTATTAAGTATAAATTAAATTAGCGAGTGAAAAAATGTTTGGGTAGCTCAAGTGGTTTGAGCTAAAGGTAGAAGGAGTTGAAGGAATAGGAGGTATATTCAAAACTTGGCTAACAACTAACTACTAACACATTTGCCTATAAAAAAAATAAAAAAATTAGCTCGTGAAACGAGAGAAACAATGAATACCTGAAGCTGAGGGCCACAGAATGATTAGTGTCGCGGGAATGGTGGAGCATATGCTTGTTCACAAAACGGCTACACAGGACGTCCTTACATGACAAACACAACCAGTTTTCACTCGGGTGTTGGCACCTGAAATGAAACAGATCAATTTAGTAATGTGTGTATGTTGCTGAAAACAAAGAGTAGAGTAGTGACCTGTTGCAGGGAGAATCAGGGGTTGGAATATGGGTAAGATCGGGGGATAAGGAGGAGAGGTGATTGCATGAACTTCGAGCGTCCACCCAGCCCGATTCAGAACCATAAATCAAGTCGTAATCTTCTTCTGATAAACCTTCCTGATCATCATATCATGGCCGCCGCCACAGACACACACACACACATAAATATATTAACACATAGTAATAATTGAAAGAAAGAAAGGTTTGGTGACCGACCTGCGGAGAAGAGGAGGAAGCCATCCCTTTCGCCTCCCTCTCTATTTCCTTGTATCGCCCAAACCCCGCCTCCCTCGACCTGCGCTGGACAAAAACGAGGATGCTGCATTTTTGTACAGTTCACAATCGATTATAATCAAAATTTATTTTTTTTATATGTTTATTGAAAAATAATTTAAAGATAATTTATTTCGTTTGGATGATATAAAAAAAATTCATTTTTATATAATAAATTATGAATAAGGGTACGAAGTTATTTGTATAATTTAATAATATTTGTTTATAATTTAATTTTATAGGGGTAAGTAGGGAAGAAAGTTTTGAGAATGAAAAATAATCAAATCACAACAATCTTAAGCTAGAAAAATTTAGATGACATAAAATAAATTTTTTTCCTAAAAACAAACTTTTTTTTTTATAAATTTAAGCAAAATATCAAAAGTGATAGATTATTTATGAAACAACTTTTAAACTAAAAAACAGTTGAAATAGGGGAAAATAATCTTTCCTAAACACACTCTTTCTCTTTTGTGTTTATATATACAATTTTTCCATATTTCTCCTAGGACCAATTGTCTATTTTCGTCATCCTCGACTATTTGATAATTTTCAAATAAGTTTCTATACTAAAAAAAATTGTAATTGGATCCCCGAACTTTTATAAGCTTTTAATTTTTAATTAGGACCCTTAACTAAAAAGTTTCTAATTGACTCCCCGAATTTATATAAAATTTTCAATGGAATCTCATGGTAGGGTTCCATGAAGAGCTCGTTAAGTTTGCTGATGTGAAACGTAACCTTGAATCCCAAATTTGTATTTGAGATTGCAAGAGACCAAAATATTGAATCAGAAAAATAAAATGTGACATGCAACTGCTTCTTCTCTATCTGAACAAATAGTTCATTCATTCCCCAGTTTATGTTTCACGATTACATATCAATCCCCCAAAATTATTTAATCCAAAACAGCTTCTCCACTTGCAACTTACTATACTTCACTTCATCTTGTTATATCTTTCTGCATCTTTTGTGACAATGTCTCAAGGTTCATCCTCCACCCAAACCACTCATAGATGGCCGATATGATTATCTAGCTTCGATGAAATCAGTAATATTCTGTCGAGTTCAATATATCACTAACGAATTTTTTACTTTAGAGACTCCATTGAAAATTTTATATAAGTTCAGGACTCAATTAAAAACTTTTTTAGTTCAGGGACCCAATTGAAAACTTTATAAATGTTTGGGACCCAATTACAAATTTTTTAAACATAGCGAACTATTTGAAAATTCTCAAATAGTTCAAGGACCAGCTCAATAATTAAACCTTTTTCTAATGAAAATAGGAAATAATTTTAACAGTTTTGATATAAAATTATATTTTCATTGATAAATTAATATAAGTGTAATTTTTATTTGAAAAAAAGCATCATTAATACTTATGGAACTGCATCTAATTTTCATCCTTGTTTATTTAAATAGCTTTCATGTCAGTGATGTATTGATTTTGAGATTTAATTAGCATGTATCAATACTATCAAGTTTTTATTTTTTTAATATTGTCAACCAATTATAAGTAGTCATATTAATAAAAATGTTAGACTTTGATCTTAACTACCTTATGAATTATATATTGGATGCTTAGGATTGCTTGACATAGGAAAAACTTTGCTTTGATAGTATGTTAAAGTTAAACTATTGATTGTGTTCTATGGGTGCACTATGGTCTTATCACCTAACTCTGCTTTCATTGAGTGAATCAATAACATATTTCATATGCTGTAGAGAAAAAAAAAAAAAACATATGAAAAAAAAGAATTTGAATAACAAATTATAAAACCATTAAAAGAACAATAAATAGTGAGAGATATTTTGGAGGATATAGATGCAAACAAAAAATAATCATTGATTAGTGATACACCATTAATATTTTGATATATATATTTTTATTTTAATAATTAAAATAAAAAATTAACAATAATACTGATTTGTTAAAATATTATTAGATATCAACATCAAAAAATTTTATACTGATAACGCATAGAAATTAAACTCTTAAACAATTTGAAAATAGTGGAAGATAATTAATAAGTCAAATGAAGTTAACAAAATAAAAATAAAAATGGCCAAAATTTTTGAGAGAGATCAAACTACGGTCGTAATTTCACTTGTGCAATTTCACTCTTCAACTAAGCTTTACAGTAAGGAAGTAAGGATATCTTCATCATTTTTTTTATAACATAAAATTTAGGTTAGTTGGGTCTTGTGGGCTCACCAGGGTTAGGGTAGGCCTCGGGGCTCAAAGAGCGCTTCCAGAGGTACTTACAGACTACCCACCAACGAGATCCTCACATTGGTAGTGGGATTCGAACTCACGATCTTGTGGGTTATGAGCCGCATCCTTATCAACTGGACCAACTTTCATTAGCTAGGATATCTCCATCATTGATTAGTTAAAAATGTATTGATCTCAATCCACTTTAGTTAATCAAGGGTATGATATAGACATCCATACCTTTTCACTTTAGAGATGTGTAATTCGTTCTTCTATACAATATAATAATAAATATTGTTACATGTTATATAACTTTTTAGATGTATAACGTGAGAGTTCTCTTTTTTTTTTTTTTTTTTTTTTTTGTAACAGCAAAGGGCAAAAGCATAAAAGAACCAAAAAATTAAAAGTCAGAAGAAACTATTCGGGAGTATCAAACACCCCAGCTAAATCATAATTCACTGAAACAGCAAGCTCCCCAGGAGGAATATCAATAGTATGAACGCTCGGGTCTTGAAGGAGATTTCAATTTGCTTGCCAATCGGTATATTTATTCTATTCTCTATAAGTATGGGGAAAATGTGATTTCTGAGTTTCTGAGTCCTTCCTGCACAAATTTTGGATATGCCTCACTAGAGTAAGTCTAGAACTCTCTCCTTTATCACCAGTGATCAAAGAGACAACAACAAGAGAGTTTGATTCCACCACTAGCTTTTGAACTCCCATCTCTCATGCCAAGGAAAGCCCTCTAAGAACACTCCAGAGCTCCGCCGTGAAAGCACTATAACGTCAATGTAGAATTTTTTATACTATGCTATTAATCAATCACAAAGCATCTTATATATGTGTGTCTTTTAAGGAAATTCTAATAAAAATCAAATAATTTTAATGATGTGATAATTTATAATTGAATGATGATATAAAAGTTTTTATATTGCCACATAAATGTTATGTAATTTTATTTTATATTTTCAAACTACATTGCATTTTTATTCATTCCATTTTATTATAGATTTAGAACAAAAGTAGATAATTACAAATATAAAATCTTTAATGTGTTCTTATTCGTTTTAAAAATAGTTTGGAGAAAAGTTAGTTTTAAAAATGAAAAATTAGGGTCTGTTTGCTTTATTTTCATTTTTCAGTTTTAAGAACTAATTACAAAATTTTCACTTTATTTTCATTATGTTTTCTGTTTCCAAAGATTTATATAGGAAATAATGAAATCATGAAAATTTTGTTTTTAGTGTTTCCTATACAAGGTTTTAGAAACAGGAAACATAATGAAAACAAGGTGACAGTTTTGTAATTATTTCTGAAATCAAGAAATAAAAACAAGAAATTGGAAACAAAACAAACACGATCCTAGTTTGGAGAAGAGAATCCAAACATGCCCTAAGATCATGAGCCCGTTTGTTATTGATTAAAAATAAGTGATTTTCACTTTTAATAATTAAGAGATTTTAAAGAAAAATAGAAACTATTTTGTGTTTGTTTACAATTATAAAAAATATTTTTTAAAATGTAGTTAGTTATAAAAAATAAATTTTTTTCTAAAAGATAATGATAATAACTTTTCATTTTAACCTTAAAAATGAATTTTTTTTATTTTTTTTTGCTTTCCATTATTTTTAAAAAATTAAAACAAGCACACTAATTTTTTTAAAAAATAATTATTTAATTTAAAAAAATGATTTTTTTTTTTAACAAAATAAGCCATAAGAAACCTACTCTATATAAGTTAATTTTGGTGACACTGCAACTAGGGTTTTTGTGACTCGTGAGTTAGTCGGAGAAAACAAAGTGATGGGGCACTCTAATGTGTGGAACGCTCACCCAAAGAACTACGGTCCTGGTTCTCGTGCCTGGTAATTATGCAACTCTCCTTCTTCCCATGTCACGGTGATTCTGAACCTGCACTGATAACGATAAAATTGAATCTTTTTCATCTTTATTTCTCCTAAATTTCATATTGCGATGGTTATTGAGTTTGAATAAGCTTTGTTTTTTATTTATATCAAACAGATAACTCTTTCAAGCCGGTTTTGTGATGTGTTTTTCTTTTGTTATCTTTCTATTGATTTGTGATTATTTTATTTTGTCGGACTTTCAATCGAGAAGTGAAGGCTACCCCACAATAGGGGAATTTAAATGGTTACGTTTTGCATCAGTTTATAGCGGTGATTCGAGTTGTTTTAAAAGTTATATGAGGACGTAGTGGTTTAGATGTGGCAACTTTTAAATTGTTAATGGTAATGTAAAGATGTTGCATCAATGTTCAAGACATCTGCAAACTGCCACCATTTTAAGTCTAGATGCAGCAATTATTATTTGAAGCTGTCGCCAGTTTTGTTCTTGTTCATAGTGCTTGGATGTCATCATAAAAGTTTCTGCCTAATTATTTATGAAAAGAGTTTTGCTTCAGTTTTTTTTTTTTTTTTTGCTGATAGACGATAGTTGATGAATTCTGTTACGGTTTTGTTTTCTCTGCAGTGTTTAGTGTTTACATTGTAAACCATGGAAGATGCTCTTGCAATGAGCCCCTTCATATGCAGTTCTTTTGTAACTTCTGTGTATGCATCATGATGTATACATGTATTACTTTCAAACATTTTTGGGCTATGCTTCCTTTCTTTTCACATTTTTGTGAGAATCATGTCATTCATTCTTTGCTTTTAATGTTATATATTATAAAACTGTAGTGATTTTGTTTTGCATGTTTTAGACTATTATAGTTTGGATATTCTCAAAAAACATGTATATGATTGATTTTGTTTTGATGATATTTGATGGTTGTGAATGTATGTACTGGTCTACCTTGTGAATGTTATGTACTGATCTACCCTATTTTGCAGCCGTGTGTGTGGGAACCCTCATGGATTGATCAGGAAGTACGGGCTTATGTGTTGCAGGCAGTGCTTCCGTAGCAACGCCAAGGAAATTGGCTTCATTAAGGTAAATATGTGGATGTGCTTTTTCAGTGTGGTTTTCAATCTAATCCAAATTATTTTAGCATGGGTTCTCATTACTTTTATTTTGGTTGCAGTATCGCTGAAGGGCTATTATCGACCTGCCCCACCCGTTTGTGATTCTGGCATTTGGAGCAAGATGATGTTATTGTTTGAAGGAACTTCAGAATTTTTATGACATTAGTTAACTTGATCAACAAACTTAAGTCATGAAATTAAGAATATTTTTATTTCTTACGTAAATTGTTTTGAGCTATTAATCATCCTACAATTCTTATATAAATTAATCATCATTCTGAATTATATGATTATAGTCATAGGGTATGAAAATAACCAATAAAATTGATGAGATTTAATTGATGATAGAGTAGTAGAGTGGAAAAGCAATGAACAAATTTGTCTGTACAGAGTAGGAAAGAATTAAGTAAATTGCAAAATTTGAACTTAATTCAAATTCACCTTAGTGCAAATTGAATCAACTCTGTGAGACCGGCGATGCTACACTCAAAAGGAAACACGGTTCATTCTTGGTAAAGTAGAGGTCGGGGAGGGTTGACGGCAGACTTAAGACAAGGCTATGCTGGGTGGAGTTGTTGTCGAAGGCGCCTTCAATGTGGCATCTCTTGTGGTCCCTAGGGCTTGACCTGTAAGGAAAGCCTTGTGATAGATGGAGCAGTCGTGAATCCTTTCGCCAGTGGGTGTGGTGGAGGGGGGTGGCATCTTGTGGCCGCCTAGTGGTTGACCTATCGGGAAAGCCTTGTGAGATATGGAGCACTTGTGAATCCTTTCACCGGTGGGCGTGGTGGAGGTGGGGAAGTTGTTTGTGGTCTGTAGAGGAGGACTTGTGATGGCTGCCTTTGTGGCCACCGAGTGCTTGGTAAGAGGGGATGGTAGCTTTATTGTTGTTTTTGATTCTGTTTCATGATGATGATGACAAGTGTTATCGTTGTGGGCCAGCATAATGAGTTAGACAGTCAGATACAAGGATTAATGACATTTAAATTTGTGGTTAATACAAGTTAATAGATGGTTAATGAGTTATCCTTCTAAATGACAACAATTAATGACATTCAAAATTGTGTCTAATGATATATTAAACCTAGTTAATAGGTACATTGAGATGGGTAACATTTTAACCATCCACCGAACAGCTCATGAATATACATGCATAAATATAAATTTCATCAATTTTCTCAAATAGTTTAACAACAATGTTTTTTGAACACATTAACCATCCACCAAAAAGCTCATGAACGTCCCCTTTGTTTTTTTAATATAGTTCTAAGATACATATATGTAAAGATGATAAAAAGTAGATAAAAGATAGAAAGAAACATACAATGTCACTAATGTCACATACGGTGTCTAAATTTTGTATTCAAATAACATAACTCATAATTTAACATTAAACATAAATCACACAACTAGCGAATCGATTTTGCAAGGGAGAGGAATTAAAACCTTGAAAGTATACATGTAGGTTCAGGTGCAACCGTTATAGTACATTTTGCAGTGGTGCTAATTAGCATTTTTTTTAATCGGTTACAAATAGCATCATTCTTCAAGCAAACAACTATCTCCAGTGCGTATGGACGCAACAGGTTTCAGGTTTGTGGAACAATACATACATAAATATTCTTAAAAGCGGATGACAGGTAATTTGTGAGAAGCATAACAATAGGAGTCATGCGGGGCGGGGCTTATCAATTTCATTTTACTATACAACATAACAAACTGGATACCGGACCAAAAAAAAAAAAATAGGGAAAAGCCTAAATCTCATCGCGGCTTGTCTCTAATATCATCTACCAATTAGCTAGTGCTTCACAAAATTATAGTTTTGGTGTACACAAGAAAGAGATGAGCAGAGTAACACACTAGAAATGACATAGAAAAGAAAATTCTAATTTCAAAACTATTATCAGGAATAAGTGAATCACGCTGGAGGATTGGGATAGACTTTGGGTTTTGGCTTGACCTCTATCTCGTTTACACTGCGAACATAGATAGCATCTTGTTCATGGCTGCAAAAGAAATGGGCAACAGGTTAAAACTAGCTGAGAGAGGGGGAGAGAGAAGGAGAGGAGGGGAGGGGAGGGAGGAAGGGAGGGAGAGAGAAAGCTTACGCCTTTGGCCCGTCTTCAAATGTGTAACTTGATGCAACAGCCAGGAGGCGTCCATCTCTGCTAAATGAAAGTGCAGCAATGCTAGTTGGATATTTTGAGTACTGGAAGAAGAAATGTCAATTTAGTTATTGAATGCAATATCATAACAAAAACCGGGCCTCTCAAATTAGTCAAGGCAAAAGGGAACCTGGTACAGTCTCTTCTTGTTATTTCCATCCCAAACATTAACATAACCGTCACAACCTCCTGTGGCAAATGTACCATATCTGCAAGATTTTTCATAAAGCATTTTATTAATCACTATTCCATCAATCTGAGTCGGTAATCCTTGCATGTTCAACACATCCAATTTCAAAATCCATTAAAAGATAATATAACCAATTTCATCTTTGGTGAATGATACAATAATACTGGCACGGCAAAGCCTAGAGAAACAATTTAGCAAGCATTTTCAAGCTAGTTTTTCACACATCACACATTGATTTTTTGGGGTCCCGAGTTTCACAAATGATCCAATCCTCATTTGGTTCGGATGCCACAAAACCAGTTTTGAGAAAGAAAAAAAAGGAACAGAATTTTAACTTTTGGTAAAATGGCAAGAGATTTCTCCTTTTGTGACCCAATCCATTGTAGCAATTCTTAGTTGGTAATCATTCTTTCGATCAAGAGAAAATAAATAGCTCATATCCAGAGGTTGATTTTTCACCGTCTACCTTAATTCATGTTTTAACCCTCTTTAGCATGCCTCATGAATTAGTTAGATAATCAAATTCAGTAGATAAAGAAGCCTAAAAATACTTACATGGGGTGGAATGCCATGGCATTTACAGGATAGACAATGTCCCTTCCAGCTTCAGATTTTCTGTGACACTTAAAAGCATATCTGCACATAGTTTAGAAGCCATTAACGTAAGAAGACTGACAGGGATGATATGCAAATATTCATTTCACAGTAATAGAAATGGCACAAATAGAAAGATAAAATCCTATTACTTTTTGGCTTGGCTAGCCTCAGAGAGATCAAAGAATTCCATTGCAACCCGCCCTTCAACAGAGCTAAGCGCATATCCTGCATAAAATAATTGCGTAAGTACCAGTATATCAAATATCTAGAATGAGAAACACAGCACAAAAATCAGTGTCATCTGACATATCTGGAATCTATTATGAATTTATGCTACATAAAACAATGTGAATAATCATCAAGCATTTGGACATTATAGTTTCCTCTTTCAATAAATTTCTAGTGCTCATAAACAATATTTAAAGCACAACTTTAGCAGACATATACCACAATGCAAGAAACTAAAGTTTACCTGTTCCATTTGGATAACAGCGCACACATCTGGTTTGATATTTCAATGAAGATTCCCTTCGTTGCTCAGGTTGAGACATGTTCCTCAAATCATAAACATTAACATGTCTTCCAGCTGTTGCTACAACTAGCCGATGTCCAACAAGAGATAGAGAGTAAACACGCTCAGGTTGTGGATATGTCCCAACAAGAGTGCGCTCTTGCCCACTTGCACCTCTAGGATCCCAACATTTTAGGGTTTTGTCCCAACTACCAGTGATCAATTGCCCTATAATGAAGGATAAGATACATTGTAGCCTATTGTTAATTTTCCATAAAATATGAGAAAACAACTGTTTTGAAGCTGTGAATCTTGACATTGTCAGATACAAGTTAAGAATGATATTTTCTTTGAAAGGGGATAGTATTATACTATTATATGATTGTAAATAATGTTAAGAAAGAGCTTTGAACAACATGGCCGCAACTCTTTTCCAGCCTAACACATTATCATTGTTTGTTTTTTAATTTTAACAATGGTCTTCATTCCTCGAGGCACATTTTAGGAGAAGCTATCAGTGTTATCAATGGCAGATGATGGCTCGTAGAAAAAATTCCGGCATGGAATTCTGGCAGATGCCTTTGCAGCAAATGACGTACGCATGTCGGTCATGTTAAAAAATTATAAAATATAATACACTATCTACATAATATAAATATAAATAATAAAAAAACCAACAACATAGTGCCAGAATAATAAACATAAGTAAAACATTTTCTAGCATATCAGACATACTAAAAGTATCACAAATCATGTAAAGCAAGCAGGAAAAAAATCTGGGTTGAATAACAATTACCGAGATTGGACATGCAGGATGGTTGGGTGGGTGGGTTACAAATTGTTTGATAAAAAAACATTGAAGAAAGATTGAAAACATAGTTATGGCTCTCTAATGGTGAATTACAACCATGGTTTTGTTAATTGGTGTGTGAATTTATGGTCATAGTTTTTACTTTGTTTGGTTTGAGATTCAAAATGAACAGAGAGAAGATAGAAAGAAAAAAACTGGTAGAAAAAGAATAGATTTTAAGGGTTGTTTAGTATGAGGAAAACATGAAAGAAAGTGGAAAGAAAGAAAATGAGTTTTTCCTCAATAGACATGCCCTTGTTAGATGAGGGGGCTGCTAGTAGATGAGAGATAAGTTTGACATTTCACATCTCTCTCCCTCCCACTTTCTTCTCATAAGAGGAGAGAAAGACTTTGACTTGGGACCCGCCAATAAGTTTTTCTGCCCCCTCTCTTTCCTCAACCAAACAAGAGAAAAGTGGAAATTTCTTCTATTTTCTCTCGTTCTATTGTCTTTCTTCCCTTATTCATCCAAACCAAACAAAGGCTTGGGGAGGAAGAAGAGTGGTTCAAGGTTTCAAGAAAAAGTAAAGAAAAAATAGACAGGGACAAGTGGCCTTGACTAAAAGAGAGGATGCTGGAGAAAGAGTGAGATGACAAAAAGATGGATATGTAGAACAGATACGTCGCACACTCAAAAGAAGGGTTTTCTACACAGTTGCCAGAAACTCTGTTTTACCCAAAAACTAGGATATTAGAGTGAAAGAGAGGTTTCTCACCTTTGAACTGCCATTTCACTCATGGCACTGCACCGCTGCCATACCGCCACAGCGCCATGAACCCAAATCTGCTAGTTCCACCTGCCAGACCACCATGGCCACCATTTGATAACATTGGGAACTATGCATCATAGACTACTTCTAGTCATCTACTCCCAGCAGTGCAGTGCCTTGAGGAGATATATTGAAAACGAAGTCCAGTTGAGGTTTTAGAGAATAACCATTGTGTCCAAATTTTATTAATCAATGTCATCAGTTACCAACTATTACATATTTCGGACATAATGACATGTTTAGTTTGGTTGGCAATAAAACGAGCCAAGAAGGGCATGGTAGAGTGGAGTACCTAATAATCATAATCAAAGATAATAAATACAATATTAATCAGGCTAGTAAGAGTGGAAAAAATATTGTATACATTTTGTTGGCTCGTTTGCAATTTGTTAACAGCAGATTGTGTCAACATGAACATCAGATCTGAAAGACAATAAAGGATACATGTATGACAACCAGGGAAGCTCTCTATCACGCTAAGCAAACAGACAAATGGAATGTAGCAGTTACAGAAAGATCTGGTCGGGTGTGAAATATATAATTTTGTTATGTTTATGTGACCAATAAGTGGAATAACTGAAATGGGTTCCCCCAAAGTTGCTGAAATTGGTTTAATTTGGGAAGTGGAATCCATAAACCATAATAAAAAGAAGAGAAAAGGTAATAATAAGAAGTAAAAGAGACCTGCAGCATAGGAGTACTCGACACAACGAACAGGTGCATCATGCCTTCCTAAAATATCTTCCTTATTAGAGCTGAAAACGAGCCTGTAACGGAAAAAAAGTTGTAGTTTATAAAGATGTGTTTTCAATAATAATAACTAGATTGATTACAACACAAGTAGCTGGATCTGTCTGCACTGCAGTAAATATATAAATCAGAAACATCATGATTGGTGTATTATCGGTTAATTAATAAAGTAAAGGGTAAAAAGTGAGATTGTGTGTAGTGACTGACCGCCTGACAGTGTTATCGGCGGAAGCACTGAAACCGGAAGAATCGTCATGGAAGCAACAGTCGAGGACGGGTCCACCGTGCATGAACTCTCCTCTCAGCACATTTGCGCTCGCATCGTACAATCTCACACTCTGCGACGGATGAATGAATGAATCACACAGATTGATTGAGTTGAAATTTGAAATTGAAGGAGTAAGAAGTGTACCTTATCCCATGAGGAGACGAGGAGGTGATCACTGTGGTTGGAGAAGCGAAGGTTGGAGATGCCGTCGGATGGAGGGTTCGAAAGCTCTCGGCCGGGTGCCGCCGGTGGGAGCGCCATGGCTGCCTGGGAGTGGATAGGAGCAGCTAGGGTTTTTGTTAACTAAAATAAGATCCAAATAGAAAAAGAAAGAGAGGGAATTGGTTTCAAAATTTATTTATGGCGATCCTATCATTTGAATGTTTTACTTTTCCCTTCCCGTCCGGAATCGGAAATAGACAACATAGACATAGATTTAGATATTCAAAATTCAATTCAAATTCATTGTCCCCCAGTTGGCACTCCGGGAAGAAGCTAAAACCACACTGCCCTTTTCTACAGGCCCATACACATTGGCCCAACAGTCGGCCCGTTTACCACTTCTCTATTTTCTGCTTTAATTTTAATATTAAAAAATAAACAAAGAATGAAACGGATCTGGAACTTTGAAAAAGGTACGAGGGAGCTTAGCCTGATCAGCATTTTAATATAATCACGTGAACGTGATTATATTTATTATTAATTAATTATGGTGTTATAGGAATAGGAATTCTGTGAAGGTTTTTAATATCATTCATTCAAGTTTGAATGCCATGGTGGTCTGCAAATGTCGCAAGGTGTCTGTTTCCTAACAATTATTATTGTTTGGTGGTTAATTTAGGCTACTAACTTAGAAATAGTTAAATACTGACCACTAAACACGAATTAAATTGAGCTATCAAGTTGGGTTCCTGGTGTATTGAGTAATTATCACTTCTGAAATGAAATAATTTGCGCTGTGAACCCAAAAAAAAAAAAAAATCAACAAAGAAAGAAAGAAGCGCTAGAGGAAGGGGTTGAACCTTCGACCTTGTGGTTAACAGCCACACGCTCTAACCAACTGAGCTACTCCAGCTTTTGCTACATTCACCATATATTAAATAATATATACGTGAAATTACTATTTTGATGAAGTTATGTATTTGTGTACCTGGCGAGAGTGGAGCATTCCATTTCATCTGGTAGCACGTGACTGGGTGTAAAATGGAATCAAAACAGCATCAGTAACTACTACAGATAACATTCAGAATCTGACTGGTGATTCTGGGTGGAGATATAATAGCTAGAGAATGATTACGCACGTGAGGGGCATCTTATCTTGACCATTTCTCTTGACAGACAAGTTTGAGCTGCTCCTCAACCTCCTCCTATAATTGCCAAACTGAGTAGGATCAGATGATATGTTACACAAATACCAACTGCAACTATCTGTTACTATGCATTACATGGAACGCACAGTAAAGTCTAAAGCACTCATTCTTCCCCTCCTCCTAATTATCATCCTCATCAATACTTGCCTAGTCCATTCCCGATACCTACCAACCTCTCCTTCACCTGCACCCGTGCGTTCATGCTATTTCCTATCATTCTCCAAGTCCTATTTTTTTCTACCCTTTTAGTTTGTTGGTTTTCTGCTGTAAATTTAATGAATGAATCGTCTTTCTAAATTTCCAAAAACCATTTTCAGGCATATGAAGGAACGAAAGCAAATCGTCCAAGGTGGGGGTCATTTCCAGCTACATGTCATTCAAAGTGTAACCAATGCAGGCCTTGCGTGCCAGTTGAGGTGTCAATCCGAACAATGGAAGTGGAAGACAATCAGTATTATCCCATAGCTTGGAGGTGTATGTGCCAGAGCAACATATTTTCACCTTAACTTAGGAAAACATTTCTGTTTTATTACTTTTACAATTCTATTTTTCTATGGCTAATTCACTATAGTTTATGTTATCCCTACCAAGTTTAATCCTTAATCTAGTTTTCTTTCCAGAAACGTTGCTAATGCTTCCCAATTCGTAGCTGATAAAATGACACATACAATATACTTGATCTTGGTCAAAAGCTCAAAAGGCTTCCCAATGCATAAAAAGCAAATATTTCTAAATTGGGACAGGACGTGGCACTGGCTATTCCTCTGAGAATTTTATTTTTCATAACATAAGGGAGGTTGTTTCTTTGGCTTAGGAGAAGAATTGTTAGAAGTCGTTGTCGGCATCAAATCTTGGTGCGATTTATATACCCGTTGAGCAACTCCACCAAATACCAATTGATTTTAGAATAGAATGTAAGAATTATGTCATTTTGTCATTCATGTTGGTTAATGTAATGAGCAGTGGCGGATCTAGGACCTTGGGGCAGTGGGGCAGCATATTTTCAAAACAATTAATAATTAATTATAAAGATAATTAGTAATTAAAATAATTAATAATTAATAATATTTTCAACATATTTCCGACATATTTCTAAAATAATTAATATCATCATATATATGAAGATAAAGTCACAAGTGTTATAGAACAAAAAAAAAAGTCAAATATTAAAACCATAAATTTTTAATATATTTAATTAAATAAATTATATATTTCATAATTGTTGTTTACCTCATTTCATATTTTGAACTTGTGAAATAGAAATGGTTTTTCAAGAAATAGAAATGGAAGCTTCAGGGTCTTGACAAATAGAAAAGGGCATAGCTCCACGTTGACACAAAATTGGAATTGAAAGAGAATTCAATAAAAAAAATTAGAACTTTAGAAATTTTACTTTTACCACTAGACTAGACAAGGAGAGAGCACGTGACAAAGGCTAGAGGGCCCAGAACCAGAAGCATTAGAGAAAAGGAATATGGGTCTTTACTGTCGTGAGGAGTGGAGACTTCCTGTGAGTTGTGACGTTGGGTGCAATATATTTTATTACTGGGGGCAAAAAACATAAACATAAGAAAAATATAATTTCTTTTAAAAATTGAGGGTGTGCATGTGCACACCCTCGAGACAATGTAGATCCGCCACTGGTAATGAGCAGTGTTTTTTGAATATCCTAAACAATTTTACTTCATTTTATAAGTTGTAAAGTTAGTTAGATTGTTCAAATAACTTTTGTGTTGTAATGGTGCAGCCAAAATAAAAACATGACAGTTCAAGAATAGCTGCCGTTTGGATGTTGTCAAAATGTTCAATTTAGAAATTCTGAGGCCAAGTAAATTCAACGACAATGGTGTGTTTTAACAATTAATTATATTAAATTAATGACATCTAATACAGAAAAGTAACACCATAGTAAAGTCAACAACTAACTAAACCATGATGATCCCCTGGTAATTCAAATTTGATATACTGAATACGACTGTTATATAATAAAAGAGAAGAGAGTATGAACAATGTAAATATGAAAAGAGAAAAGTAGTTAGTTCGTCAAAGCGCAGTACAAGCAGCAAGTCCTTGTTTAAGATGAATGTATGTACAAAGTATAGAGAAAGTTACACAACTTTGGCTGCTGCCTTGTGCTTGTTTGCTTCTTGTATGATTGTCAAACATTTGCTTTTTGGAAGTGGCGATGAGCTGTTAAGCTTAATCTTACTACGCACAATGTCATAGCCGCGTGAGGAAAATTATTATAGCCAAATGTCCTATAATATCAAATCATTTAGATGCAAAGAGCACAAGATGCTTTCACCTTCAAGTTGAAAAGTCATAGTCAGAATTGTCATCCATATCCAATTGCCAATTGCGACTAGCAAGTGAATTTACTCAAAGAACCCTCAACGCAATTTTCCTCTTCTTGGTAGCAAATCATTTAGCAACATCCATGTATCATCAACTTTATGTATTTACTGTGAACAACTGACTACTCTTTCTTTCATATTTAGTTTCGTTTTTTATGTATTTCATTTAATAATTATATTTTAATAGCTTTATAACATACAATAAGTGTGTGAATCTACTTTATACTTTTTATTTATATAATGAAAAAAAAAATCTAGATAACTAAATTCTCATATATAGTGTATTTTATTTTTAAAAAATAAATAAAATAACAAACCGTGCTAACTTCTATTTTTAAGTTAATTATTTTATTCGGCTTAATAATTAATATAGCAAATATGCCAATTTTGGTGTTTACAAATTAATATTGACTTTTGTCATAAATGACCTAGGAATTATCTTTATTACTAGTACTAATATACTGTGGGAAGGATGTGCATGTCATTTTGCACAATTCCAACATTTCTCTTCTCATAGCAATCCAGTACTCCAGCTGTATAAATAGATGTCCTCCCTTGCAACCTTAAGCAATACAAAAACCAAACTTAGTTGGAGGCTTTCAGTATTCATAGTAAAAGATTGTGATTGTGAGAGAAAGAAGAGGAAGAGAGTAGATTAAGCTTAATCAAACAATGGAAGGTTTGATTCCATATATCATGCATGTGATCAAGAAGCAAAAGCCTGGGCACATCAACCGAACCTTCTCCCATTCAGATAGCTCAAAGTCAAACCGTAGCTACCATTTGCTATTGGGATCCGATTCCTTCAGTGGTTCCCCTCACAGCTCCGATTTCAAGCCATCCATGTCTCAGTTCTTGGAGCGGCGTTATGGCACTCTGCTCAGCCCCAGAGGCCCTGTGTCTTCTGCTCCTCCCACCGCCATTGCTGCAACCACTGCTTCTCCTGCTGCCAACAAAATTCCCAAATCATACCGTCAAACATCCCGACTGGAAAAAGTTTAATTTTCCATTTTTTTTAGTTTTGGGTCTAATTTGATATTATATATCTTCTTTATTGATCATTTGATTTGTTTAAGATGATGATGGGCGACTATCATTTCTAATGTAATTGTATATTACATTTCTAATTTTTGTTAGCTGATTCGTATAAGATCAACTGTAATGAATACCACTTGCTTTGGCGTGCTTCAATATATTTGAATTTGGATAGAAACATATATCTCCTTTAATTTCCATTTTGTAACTTTCATGTTATAATTAACTTATGGAGATTAGTAAAATGATGGTATAAGCACTTATCATGAGTTCGAGTAGTGTTGGCTTATAATTTGTTTGAATTAGAAAAGAATCAAGGAAGATAGAAGTAGGATAGAATAGAAAATGAGTAGAAAATGAGTAGTTTTTTAGATTGTTTGGATGAAGAAAAAAAGGAAAAAAGTAGGAGAGAAAGAAAAGTTAAATTTTGGTATAAAGACATTTTTATCCTTATAATAATATTAATGTTTTATTTGATTATTAAAAAATTGATAAGACAAAGTTGGCATTCCATAAACTTTTCTCTTTCCCATCAAAATCTCTTAAAAGGGAGTAGATTTCTTTTCATGGGTCTCACTTAGAAAACTTCTCTCCTCCCTTGTTTCTTTGTTCATCCAAACCAGGAAGATTCCCTTTTTCTAGCCCAATTCTCTCTATCTCTCGGTTCCATCTCTCCCACTTCCATTCATCCAAACGATGCGTTAACCTTTTTTTAGCTTGAAAATGTTCGACTTACCTCTAACTTGTCTCATTTAACTCGTAGGTTAAGTGGGTTCAAGCCAAAGTTACTCACTAGGTTCAGGGGCGGAAGGAGGGGGAGGCCTCTATAGGCCATGCCCGCCCCCGACTTTTTACAATTTTTTTTTATATATACCTATATATTTTTTTTCAAAAAAATTGCTTAAGCCCAAGCTTCCGAAAACCCAATTACAGATGATATACTGTTTTCATATTAGATTCAAAAAATTTAAGGTCTAAAATCTAAAATCATTGTGCAAAATCCCAATTACAAAAACTAACCAATATTAGAAAGTAGAACCAGTGAACACTCCCCAAACATCGAAACACGTACTGAGCGAGCTTTCTCAGCTATGGAAATCATTAAAACAAAGCTCCGAAACAAGATGAAATATGATTTTCTTATTAATTATATGGTTGTTTACATTGAAAAGGAGATTGCTCAAAAGTTTACCACATACATGATAATTGATGATTTTTACTCCATGAAGCATCGTCGTGCACAATTAAAAAAGTGAAGAATTTAGGTATGTACTTAAGTTAACTAAAATTCTATTTGAACAATTTATATTATATTAAGTTGTTAATCATCCAAGTGGCTAGTAGCTTGGGCCATTTAACCATATGTCCAGAGTTCGAATCCTGGTGATGGGAATAAAGCTGCATCTGTGGGTAGAGGAGTTGCCCCTTAACTGGTACTCTACATCCTCAGGGGATTAGTCATACGACTACCGGCTGTGGGGATACCCTGGGTTCCATCCCGGACATAAAAAATATTAAGTTGTTAATCATATATCAAACTTGTTTCATTTAATTTGCTTCTATATGTTAGTTGTTATTATTATTATTATTATTATTATTATTATTATTATTATTATTATTATTATTATTATTTATGTTATGTATATTTAGTCTTGGCCCCCCTCTTAGGAAATTCCTAGCTCCGCCCCTAACTAGGTTGAGAATCGTAAAGAGAAAGAGGAATCACTTTTCGAAAATCTCACGTGAGTTCCCTTCTTTCACTCACATCATAAATCAGACTCCTACATCCTCAGCCCCCATCTTGTTGCCATTCATCTATAGTTTATCTTCTTTGAATCGGGTGGTGTGAGGATGCAACAAACCTCATATGCACAACACACGACCCACCAACTACCATCATTTGTGAGTCATCCCCCATCCCACTGACCCTCTAGAAGCTCTGGGAGATCTGTGTGCTTATTTATTTTTTCTACAACCATTTCCATTTCAAATCTTATCTATGTTTTTCTTTTTGTTTGTTTCTTTGCGTTAGGTGGACCAATCCATTTAACTTGCTGACCCACCCGGATAAAGTCGAGTTGATCAAAATTTAGCCCAACACTAAAGGAGACAACTCAGCTCAACTCACTTTATGAGCAACCCATGGTGAGTCGAGTTAGCCCATCAGGAAGAGGTCTTGGACAATAAAGGAAGGGAGAGGGAGAATGAGAATGAAGGTAGTGTGTTGATGTTGAGCTAAGTAAGTAATAAAGTGATGAGAAAAGAGTATCATCCTTAAGGATCAAGGTTTAACAATTTTTTATTTTAATTTATTTGGATAAAATGGAGGTTTGGATCAAAAGAGGGCTTAAGCATAGAAATTAGAATACCAACTAAATTAACAACATGTAGTTAAGAAAACATAGACTCATACAGGAAAAAAAATGAAAAGAAAAAGAAAACAGAGACTCAAGAATAATTAAGTTGTTGGATGGAATTGGCAGGCTATAGAAAGACTTGTTCCTCAAGACATTTGTGCATAAATAGAAAAGGTTGAGCCTCCTATGTCTGGTATGTCAGATTTCCCTTCTTGAAATGCAGCCTTGGATGGTTAGTTTTCTCTAAATTCTGCATATTCCCTGTTGTCCTCTCAAAATGATAATGTTCCAAATCCTCTATTTAAAAAGGTTTGGAAATGGAAAGGGCCAGCTAGAGTAAGAGCTACAATTTGGAAAATAGCTTATGGAAAACTCCTTACTAATGAAGAAAGAAAAGGGAGGAGTATGACTGATAAGGATCTTTGTCCTAGATGCAGATCCTATCCTGAAACTCTGATGCATACTCTCAGAGACTGTAAGGAAGTGCATGATTTCTGGTCTAAGCATATAAAACCTGAATTTTGGAGTAAAATTTTCAGTTTAGGCCAATATGCTTGCCTTGATTGTAACATCTCGAATGTAAAAATAGGCTTGGTGCCTTGGGAATGGTCTTCAGTATTTGGAGTTGCCATTTGGGCAATATGGAAAGACAGAAACTCGGTTGTCTTCTTTCAAAGTTCAAGGATGGGGGATGAGCTATGCACTACTGTAAATAACCATGTCCACTTTTTCGAAAATGTGTCCCTAAAATCTGTGATTCTGAGGGATAGAAACCAAGAATCTATTGCAGGATCATGGACAAGGCCGATGCAGGGTGCTTTTAAGTTGAATGTTGATGGATCACATTGCACTAGGAGAGGTGAATCGGCTTTTGGAGGATTGAATAGAAACTCCTCATGAGCTTTCCTAAAGGGTTTCTACTACAAAGTAACTTCTAGCAACATTGTATGGGCTGAAATGTGGGGAATTCTTGAAGGATCAAGGCTAGCTAGAAGCATGACTCTTCAGAAAGTGATTGTAGAATCAGATTCTAAAGTAGTTGTGGACATCATCCAAAGAGGATTCTCAAATAGTCCTCCTCTCAAATTTCTACTCGATGAAATTCAGTCGTTGGTTTGGTTGAATGACTGGAATGTCGAGCTCCATCATATAGGTAGAACAGCAAATTTATGTGCTGACGTTTTAGCTCATAGGGGTTATTCAGGTTCCTTCTCTTTGAACATTATTGACAGTCCTTGTTCTTTTTTAGGACTTTTATTGCAAGATGATGTAAGGGACTCTGTCCCCTCTTCTTTTAATTAATATATTGCCATTTTCATAAATAAAAAAAAAGGAATAATTAAGATTAAATGAAAAACAATGATACCTTGCTAACTTTCGTATTTCCTAAGTACAATCTAATAAAATAAGGTGTGGAAATTCTATGGAATTTTAACCAAAATCAGACCAATTAAGATGTCGATTTCTAGAATTAATTCAACTAGTGGCAACAATTGCAAGAATCATACTCATATTTCAATATTCCTAACATAAATATGGGCAATATTCGAACATTACATTGAAGAAAAATGCAAATCAAGTTTCTAAATTAGGGTTGCTAGATGTCTTGATATACTTAGTAACAACGTTTAGGAGAGGGACATAGGGTTTGGAGTGATAAGAAGATCATGAGTTCAACTCCTCATATTAGGACTCGTTTGGTGGTCAGCATAAGAGAGACATAATAGGATAAACTATCATATCTTGTTTGAAACTGTTGTTTGGTGAGCCAGCAGGAAATGATAAATCAATCCTGTCACTTATCATATCCTGTCCATCTAGTTAAAATTTTATCCTGAGGGGAAGCTTGAGTCACAACTCAACATGATAGGATAAAGTGATTTAATGTATAGTAAAATATAAAAATAATTATATATAAAATAATTAAAGTATAATAAAATAAAAATTTAAAGTATAATAAAATATAGCATGATTACAAAAAAAAAGTATAATAAAATATAAAATATTTAAAATAAAAAATGTTTGTAATTAATTTTTTTTTTTTTTTGTCACAATGCTAATTTTGTTATTTTATATTATATTTAAAAACTGAAAAATATAAAATTTTATTCTAACAATTTACCTATATATAAAGTAAAAACTAAAAGTTAATATTTAAAATTAAGAATAATAATAATTTAAGTTAAACAATATTTTAAAAATTTTAAAAGTTACATGTAATTTTATCACAAGGATAATTTTATCTTTTTATATAATTTTAAAAAATGTAAATTATAAAAAACTAAATCTAATAAAATATAAAAACATTCATAATAAAAAGGAAATTTTTTAAAATTCATACTAAAATTATAAGGTTATCCAACTGGTTATATGGTGGACACTAAACATCAAATATGATAACAACTTATCTTGCTCATATCCTATTCTACTTCTATTCGACTCTATTATCATATCCGTGCTTATCCTATCCTGACTACTAAACGAGCCCTTAACATAAATTAATTACTAACATTTGTTAATAAAAAGAAACTATCAGTCAGCAAAGCTATTTGACATGGAAAAAAAAACGTTTTTTAAAGTAAACAAAATTAAACAGCAATCTTGACATCACTAAAAAAAAAATGACTAAAGGGAAAAAAAAAGGAATGATTATTTGACATAGAAAAATAGAAAAATGAAAACAAAATTAAAGCTGCATCAATAATGGGTTTGGGGTGAGGCGAAGACATTTTACAATTTAGAGAGTAGGCAGAGGGCAGAAGCAGGAAAGAGATGAGCAGAATGAAAATCCGATCGGTGTTCGACGCTGGCGTAATGAAAAGTGAATTGGAGAATCGTGGAATTGACCCAAAGTTCGTTCCAATCATATGGAAGCACCTCTTTCTCAATCTGAACCATATTGGAGAGGAAGAATGGGAGTGGGAGAAGCATGTTCCGTCTTTGCCTTCAGCGGCATACACTTTCCTCCGTTCCAACTTCAAAATCCCTCTCTCTTCCTCTCTCCACTCCGTTTTCCACTCTGCTGATAACCTCACCTCCAAGCTCCTCATCAAGCTCCATGTATCTACCCATCTCATTCTTTTTTATCCTTTTTTTTTTTACTTATACTATATGCTCTTGTAGTTTTGTGTGCAAATGGCCTAAATTTGTTTTCTTTTTTCATTCTCCATTTTGGGTTTTTACCCTAATCTCGTTTCTTTTAGGACGATAAGGGTTTACATTGGAATTTTTTTTTTTTTGTTCAAGGGTACTAGATTTTTAAATTGAGAGAATGAGGGAGAGAGAAACCTATGGCAAACAAAAATGGACCTCCTTGCAAAGTGTGATGATGCTTGATTCATCCTAACTTCTAATGTTCTAATGATGGAGCTTTTCCTTGCTTGTGTACTACATTAGGCCTTCAGGTTACATGCTTGCTTGTTTATGAATTTATGTTGTTGCTAGTGTTCAAATTACACTGATAATTAATTATTCCTTTGAGCTTGTAATGTTTTCTCAAATGTCAATTTATGTGTTGTTCCCTGCCTGGAATTACCTTGTGATTTGAAGCATGCTCCTGTGCGATAATGTAAACATATGTAGTTATGCACTTAAATCATTTGAAGCACTATTGATTTTATTGTCAGAATGGAGCTTTTGTGGAGGCTGTGATAATGAGGTATGATACTCGTTTGGGAAAATATGCTGGTAAATCCCGTCCCGGTGGTCTAAGAGCAACTTTATGCATATCATCTCAGGTTTTCTACCCCCCCCCCCCCCCCCCCCGGTTTCCTTTTTCCCCTCTCCTTGAATTGAGTTTTGATGATGATGAATTTATTTGTTGTTCATTGGAGTTTTTTCTTTCACGTTAATTGGCACAAATAAAATGTGAATGCTTCCCTTTTATGCAGGTAGGTTGCAAAATGGGATGCAAATTCTGTGCAACTGGAAGTATGGGATTCAAAAGTAACTTATCGTCCGGAGAAATCGTGGAACAATTGGTTCATGCATCTACTTTATCACAAATACGTAATGTTGTCTTCATGGTAATTTTTTTTTAATCCCCAGTATTGTTTATGTCTAGAGGCAATCATTTTGCATCTGCACATGAAGGAAGGTTTTCTTGTTTGTGATATGTATTGGTTCTTTATTTCATTCACTGAGCTTAACTTCAAATTGATAGGAACTATTCTTATCTAACTGCTTGCATTGATGCATGCTTGCACAAATTATTGGAAGAACAGATACACTTCTTACTCCTTACATGTTTCTGTTCTTAGACATTAACAAAACTTGGGGAAACTAATATGGAAACATAGTTTCGTACTTCCACGGTTACACAAATATTACTTATCATTTGTAAATTGAATAACTAAATAGGTGAATATCATTCATTTCCTGTCAACTTTATTTTGGGATTGCACCCTCTGCTATCTAGCAAATGTTTTTAGGAAATAATGCAAACCCACAACTTCACTAAAATTTAAAAATCATCTTAATGTTTCCTTGTTATTCCCCTGCTCTCTCTTTTTTTTTTTTTTAAAAAAAAATTAATAACTATTCTACTATTCTAAAGCTGCATTAAATGCCACCTGTCAATATAATAGCAATTAATATCCATTTTTCAGTTTAATCAACTATTTTCTTACAGGGAATGGGAGAGCCTCTGAACAACTATTCTGCTGTGGTAGAATCTGTTCGTGTCATGACTGGATCTCCATTTCGATTGTCATTGAAAAGGATTACTGTCTCAACGGTATACATATGTACTAAAAACTTGCATTGTTTTCTCCTATTTTTTCTGACATGGATCAGCTTTCAAAAATCTTATGTTTTATTCCATTAGGTGGGTTGTATACTTCATTCCAAAAACTGCATTGAAATGAACAAGATATACAATCTATTTTCCCTATTTGAAAGTATTAGTGTTTATTAATGATAGGGAAATGCTAACGAAAGTTTGTATTAGGAATTGGTGTATTTAATGTTTGAGGAAGTTAAATACTTAGTTTCCCAATGAAAATTTACTTTTTATGATTCCTTAAAGAGTGTCCTAAGGGCACTCATTAGCATGACCATTAATGATAATAACTACCCAGCTAAAACATTTCCTCTTGATTAAGCATATATATTACTGTTTGAGTAAAATCTAAGATTTACCTGAGGCTCTAAAGCAGAATATGTGTATACTGAGGGCCTGGGACATTGTTTTTGCTTTGTTTGTTGTTGTTGTTGTTGTCGTCGTTGTGTTAAGTAATTTCTTATACAAAAAGTTATTGAATGCCGGAAATTTCTGGCTTATGAAGGGTATATTTCCGTCTTTAATAGGTTGGCATAATTCATGCTATCAACAAGCTTCATAATGATCTGCCCGGTTTGAACTTGGCAGTCTCACTGCATGCACCAGCCCAAGACATCCGTTGCCAGATAATGCCTGCTGCTCGTGCTTTCCCTTTAGAAAAACTTATGGATTCACTACAAGAATATCAAAGGAACAGGTGATTGTTAAGCAGTCATGCAAACTTTTGAACTTTTGCATCGCAAACAAATTCTGTGATTTTGGAGTCTTTACTATTTCATCCTTAATTACAGTCTGCAGAAAATATTAATTGAGTACATAATGCTAGATGGGGTGAATGATGAAGAGCAGCATGCCCACCAATTGGGAAAACTGCTAGAGACATTTCAAGTGGTAAACACTCAAATTTTACTTGATAGAATATTAGAATTTTCTGAGTTTTAAGTATTCTCTGAATTGCATTTATAGATTTGAAAATTGCTTGTTCCTTTCACTGTTTCTCTCTATGAAAGAAACATCTATGCTCTGCTAATATAATTCCCACGGCCTAACTTTTCTCTTAAATAAAATGTAAGCACTGGTAAATGATGTTTCTCAAGAATTCTTTGACTGTGAATGATCGATCTAATGTGAAATTTTCAAAAATATAATTACACAATTTAAGTAAGGATTACTAAACTCGTTTAATATTGTTTTGGGGGAGTGAGTTCCCATTAATATTTTTGAGTAGTCACACTTTTGTCAAGGGTCTGAAATAAGTTGTAGCTTCAACGTTGTACATTTCTTCACATTACCTAGTTTCATACCTTAACTTGCTATTTGCTAATTGCTTTTGCATTCAGCATTCTCTCTGACCCTTAAACATGATCGTCATTCCCAGTTACACGATGCTATTTTGCTTATCGTTTGAATTATGAAGCAGGTAGTGAACTTAATACCTTTCAACTCTATTGGTACCTTGAGTCAATTCAAACCTACCAGTGAGCAGAAAGTTTCAAAATTTCAGAAAATTCTAAGGGGTACCTATAATATTCGAACAACAGTTCGGAAGCAGATGGGTGAGGACATAAGTGGTGCATGTGGACAATTGGTGGTTAACAACAACTCTCCTGGGAATACACATCCCCTCACGGACATAGAAGATCTTGTCATTTGATATGCCTTCAATTTACCTCTTGGTTTCCTTGTATATTTATTTTCACTCCGAGTTTAAATCTATAGAAGTGTGTATTGGGTGAAGCGTAACGAATATGCTTGGTCTGAATGATCTATGGCCTTTTGTCTTTGGTTCTCCAAATTTAAACACCAATGCCACTTATATAATCATCGTCATTCGCTCAATTCATTGTAAGAATTAATATTCACAATTTTGGTGTCATGACTCGTGACTTTGCATAACTGTAAAAGTGAATGCTGCACTCCAGTTTCAAGTGATGTTACTTTATTTATTTGATAATATTACACATACAAAAGTTAGAGAAACTAAATTTTATATTTTAACATATTTATGTTTGTCATTTGATTTTTTTACAATGTGAAATTTCGGTGCATATATGGTATTTCCCCCCTTCTAATAGTTAATTCTAGCAATTTTCAAACTTGGTTAAAACCAAACGGAACCATATTCTCATATGTGCATTACTGTGACTCTTGGCAATCATGCAAATGTAGTTCATAGATGGGGGAGCTAACTACGTGACCGGATGGCTATGTTTGATTGAGTTAAATTAATATTGTGTTATTAAATTCAATTAGTGATTTTTTCAAGATTATTTATTTCATTTCAACAGTTATTTTAATTAATTTAATAATAATTTACCTCATCTGAGGCAAGAAATAACTTGAAATTGTAATACATACTTATAAAATTAACCAAAATGCATATCTTAGGGTGTGTTTAGTTCAAATGAGGGGAGGGGAAGGAAAGGGAGTGGAGTGGAGTGGAGGGATTTTAATTAGCTATTATGTTTGGTTGAGAGGAGGAGAGATTTTAATGGAGGCAAGGAGGATATAATACTATTCATATTTGGTTCACAAGGAGAAAGGAGAGATTTTAAAATAAATTTACTTTTACATCCTTATAATTATTTATTTTAAAATAAATAAATGGAGATATTTTAGTCAATGCATACAAAAGGTTTTGAAATCCATCCCATCCCATCCTCTCCCCTCCAAATCCCTCCAATATTGGAGGGAGGCAAAACTGAGTGAGGAGAGATTTTACTCCCCTCCCACAAAAACCAAACATGGTAGGTTTAAAAAACCCCCAATTTTCTTCCAACGTCATGAACTAAGACCCAGTTCTAGAAATTCAGAAAAATTGTCATGAATAAGCAAAAAGATTTGCAGATGCAATCAATTTTTTTTTTTTAAGAAAAAGATTCGATAGTCTAGGAAAACAGGTAATACAAGCATTGCGATTGCATATTGCTCTGTTCTCCAAAGAAGCCAGTGGTAATTCCAATTTCAAAATCTGTCCGCCTCACTCGGTGGGGATTGAATCGTGTTAACCTCTGCTCAAACCAACTGTTGTTAAGCATACACACACAAATGTTAAACAATACATAAGAAACGATAGCTTATATAAGCAACTCTCTAAATTTTAAGCAACCCAAAGTCATATGTGACACATCAAAATATAATTTTATTGTTAAGCAACCCCCAAGCAACTTCATGGGAGGGGGAGTTGCTCTCAGTGATAACCTGATATCACAAGGAACTGATTCAGCAACTCAAAGCAGACGCTTATAAATCAAACCTGTAAACCTGAGGAAAAGAAATACGAAAATAGATAAATCAAGTATCTAATATTAGGAAAATTGTCCCATAAACCACAAATTGATACAAGGAGAAATCCTTTTTTTTTTTCATGATACGGTACTCAGGATGACTTGCCAAGCATTCCATTGACTATTAGTTATTTCTGAAAAATTATCATGACAACTCACCTGGGTACCGTACCCTTCAAGGTACCATAGAAATTCCCTTGATATAATGATTTCCAAAACAACCTTAACGGGTTTAGAAAATACTGGCTGTCGTTTGCTATTATTTAGTCAAGAGTGCTTCCAGCTTTGAAATCTGGTCATCCTCATTCTGTGAAATGGAGTCCTTATTAACCTCTTGATACAAATCATGTTTCCACTTCGCAGTTCGAGTATCGCCTTGTCTTCCATTAAATTTATCTCTTCCCCTATAGTTGCTATTGCCAGCACTGCCCCCATACCCTCCTCTAACTGGAAACCCGTCTCTCCTAGCTTCACCCTTGTTGGGTGCTCTGACATCCGCAAATTGCTTCTCAACTCTATGCAAATGGCGTGGGATGCTGCTTCTATCCTCCTCCTTTCATTCCTTTCTGGCGGGCGGTCAATCTGGCTTGACTTTACTGCCTTAGAATCTCCCAAATCCACTGGAATCTTCTTCTCCCTAAATGCATGTCTTTTCCTAGCAGTAGGTGGATCATCTTTCCTTTCAGGAAATCTTCTCTGGAAAGTATTATCATCCAGTTTAGCTTGTGATTTCTCATCTCTCTGCTCTCTGTTGTGACTTGTCTCTGCCCTTTCACATTGCTGAATCCTTGTGTCCTTCCACCATCCACGCTCTTGAATAAAAAAATAAACGAATTAATTAGATTATTTTCTGTGAACGACTAAGTTGGTATGTTATACTCCCTCCAGTCCTTATTATAAAAGGCAAATGACTACTTTTTTTTGGTCCAAAATATAAGAGACATGCATGTATTTTGACAAATATTAAATGCTCATTTCCAATTTTACTCTTATTTATAATAGGGTTTATATTTACGAGACAGTACAACTTTCAATACAAGTAGGTTTGTTCATTAATTATTAAAGGGTTAAATTTGTAAATTTATATGAATATTAATTACAAATAGCTTATTTCAATGCATTTCCTTGGTCTGTGTGTTTTAAGGCTCTTATATATAGGACCAGAGGGAGTATTTCACTTGATGCAAAGAACACACAAGCAACTCACAGTTTTTTTAAGTCAAGTGGGAGAAATACCAATTCAGTTCTTCTAATTGTTTATTTTGTAATTTTGTTTCTCAACAACACTTTATAACAAAATAACCAAGTCTAAAACACATTACCACTGAACAAAATTTCCCTGTATAAAATGCAAGGAAAATTGCACTTGTGTGACACTAGTCAATCTACAAATCATCCATACTCCCTATCATGACTAAAAAGATAACAAAAAAGCATATATCCAAAACTAAAATATGAAGACTCACCACCAGCTTTCCTCTGACCAGAGCTTCGACCAACTTGCCCAGCACCGCCTCGTTCATCATGCTGTCATAAAACATGCATAGGCAAGCCTAAGGTGGTTATATATATATATATATATATGTGTGATTATATGAAGGCACTTGAAGGCATGGGGCAGAACATGAGTCCCACTACATCACCCCAGAAAAATATTTTGCATACACTGAATAACAAGCAAGCATAAAAAGCATTTCAAATGTGTAGTTGAAAAAAAATAAAAAATACCAAGTCATCTTGAAAATCAGTATGAAAATTGAAAAGACTTTCTTTCTAAATACTCCAAATCGTATGCGCAACAAAAAGTACAACACCTGGAAAGAAGAAAGAGACGTGGGTAGTTGAGATGCATCATTTGGTTTGTTGTGCAGAGGCCCAGATTGTTGATGAGGAAAGGCATCATCACGCAGCTTCATGTGGTCTCCATTTTCTAGAAAAGCACTGTGTCTGTGTCTGTGTCTGTGTTGTTTTTCATCCCTTCTCCACTTAGGGCTACAACAAGCACCAAGTATTTATTGGTTATACATCCCCAGAATCAAAACAACAAGTGAACAAACCAACGCATTTACTAAGAATTATATCAAGTTAAGCTAACCCACAAAAGATTGTGAAGAGCAAAGGGCTACAATTTAGAGCAAAGGCAAAAGGAAAATGAATCATTCATGTAGTATGAGTTAGTTATAGTCATTAGTCAGCGAAACGAAATCGGCTACAATAATAATAATAAATATAAATATTCGGGTACACACCTTGTTTCCCGATGGAATCTAGAATCGGAATTGCGACGAGACATTGGGTTTTGTTTGTGGAAATCCTCAGCTAACAGATTAAGTTGAATTACAGTAGAAGAAAGAAACAAAGTATGTTTGAGGTTAGGGATTAGGGCTTAAGCTTCGTTCACTTGGCCACCTTCACCCGCCTTCCTTCTTTTCATCCATTCACAGATCAATACATTACCAGCCGTAGGATCATCATGCTCAATTTCAATTTCTCTGTGTAGATTTAAGAAAGTCAACACAGGTTAGGAGTGAATTATAGCTGAGCAGATACATATAACTGCCTTAACCATTCTTTCCTTGTCAATATATAATAGTGTAATCACACTCAGATTAATACAATGCAATCAACGACAACCAGTGAAAAAAATATATATACAATGCAATAAAGCTATGTTATTTGCGCACCCGGTTGGGACACCCGGGTACTGTAGCGCTATTGTAGCATACTTTTTAAAAAAAAAAAAAAAAAATTTAGTGTTAGTTAATTACGTGCAAATATTTGGTTAATCACGTACAAATATCTGATTAATTCAGTTTATATGATTAATGAGTCATCCTGAAACTTACAACAATTTTCCACACAAATTAATCATATAATGAACTGAATTAATCAGATATTTGAACGTGATTAACCAAATGTTTACATGGTTGTGAAAAATGATTGTAAGCTTCAGGATGACCCATTAACCATAAAATGAACTGAATTAACCAAATATTTGCACGTGATTAACCATATAGAATGGTTGAAGCATCAGAGTTACCCATTAACTAAAGAATACACTGAATTAACCAATCATTTTCAAAGGATTAACCACGTGTTTATGGCATGTAAAAATCTTATTTCAAGCATCAGAGTTACCCATTAACCACAGAATATACTGAATTAACCAACCATTTTCAAAGGATTAACCACGTGTTTTTGTTTTACATGGTTGTGGAAATGATTGTATGCTTCAGGATGACCCATTAACCATATAATGAACTGAATTAACCAGATATTTGCACTGGATTAACCAAATATTTGCATGTAATTAACAAAAAATGTTAATTAATATATTACTGTTTTCCTCTTACACTTCACCTTCCAGTAATTAATATATTACTGTTGCTGATGGTTCTCGTACCCGTGTTGTCGGTTCTGGGAACATTGATCTCCAACCATCATTTAAATTGAAAAATGTGCTTTATGTTCCTGAACTTTCCAACAACTTAATTTCTATTCATAAGCTTACTCAGGACCAGAACTGTGCAGTAACATTTTTCCCTTCTCATTGTGTTTTTCAGGATCTTGCCACGGGGAGGACGATTGGAGTTGCTAAGGAACAGGGAGGGTTGTATTATCTGTCTGATGAAAGATATGGTCAGGGGGTGCAGTCTTCCTGCTTACAGTCTGAGTCTAAGTCTCACTTTCTTGCATCACAGGTCTGGCTTCAGCACAAGCGTCTTGGACATCCTCCATTTTCTCTAATTAAGTCTATGTTTCCTTCTTTGTTTTTACAACAGTCTGTCGAGTCTTTTAAGTGTGACGTTTGTCAATTTGCTAAACACCATCGTGCTACTTTCCCTTCTAGTTTTAAGAAAAGTGCTGAACCATTTGATCTTATACATTCTGATGTTTGGGGGCCAGCCCCTGTTTCTAATATTTCTGGTGCGAGATGGTTTGTTTCCTTTATTGATGATTGTACTCGAGTAACTTGGCTTTTCTTGATGAAGGAAAAATCAGAAGTACCCCAACTTTTTATTCAATTTTATCATATGGTGCAAACACAATTTGGGAAAGGCATTAAAAGATTACGTTCGGACAATGGAAAAGAATATGTCAATCATAGCCTTTCAAGCTTTACTAGTAAACAGGGCATCATCCATGAGTTTACATGTGTTGACACCCCGCAACAAAATGGGGTTGCAGAAAGGAAAAATCGCCACTTACTTGAAGTTGCTCGAGCCCTTCTCTTCCAAATGTCAGTCCCAAACTCATACTGGGGAGAAGCAGTACTGACTGCTGCCTATCTGATTAACCGGATACCATCTCGTGTTCTAGGTAATGTTAGTCCTGTTCAGTTTATGATCTCACACTTTCCATCTGTCCCTATCATGCAGAGTCTTGAGTCTCGGGTATTTGGATGTGTTGCCTTTGTTCATGTTCATAAACAGCATCGAACTAAGTTGGATTCTCGTGCAGTCAGGTGTGTTTTTGTGGGTTATGCACCTAACAAAAGGGGGTACAAATGCTATCATCCTTCCAGTCGTAAGTACTTTGTCTCTATGGATGTTACCTTCCATGAACATGTGTCATTCTTCACTCGTCCTCAACTTCAGGGGGAGAGCAATAATTTGGAATTTGAGTCCGAGTTTCTCCTTCTTGGTCCTCGCCTGCCTGAGTTACCTGTTCCTCAGTCACCTGTCCCTCAGTCACCTGCTCCTGAGTCACCCTCTCCTGAGTCACCTGTTTATGAGCCTCCCGTTTTTGAGTCACCTGTTTCTGCTCCTGTTTTTCCTGTGTCTTCTGTTTTACAGGAATCTGCACCTTCAGCACCAGCGAAGAACAAAGCTAATGAGTTACCTGTGGTGTATCAGAGGAGAGTAAAACCCAACCTGGTCCAGAAACAACCTCAATTGTCCGAACCGGAGGTAAGTACTGAAAATAATCCACCCATTTTTGATTCTCAGTGTGTTGATATTATTGACCCTGATCCAGATGACTTACCAATTGCTTTGAGAAAAGGGAAAAGGTCTTGTGCCAAATATCCTATTTCTCAATTTGTCTCCTCTAAACATCTTTCCCTGCAGCATCAGAGTTTTATTGCAGCGGTTGACTCTGTGAGAATCCCAGCATCTGTTCAAGAGGCACTAAAGGATGCAAATTGGGTCCAAGCTATGGATGAGGAGATGAAAGCACTTGAAAGGAATGGAACTTGGGAAATTGTTGAGAGGCCAGGGGGCAAGAAACCAGTTGGTTGCAGGTGGATTTATACAGTCAAGCATAAATCAGATGGCACTCTTGATCGATACAAAGCAAGACTAGTGGCAAAGGGATATACTCAGACCTATGGCATTGATTATGAGGAGACATTTGCTCCAGTGGCAAAGATGAATACTGTTCGTATTTTACTCTCTCTTGCTGCTCACTCGGGGTGGGATCTTCACCAGTTTGATGTTAAAAATGCGTTTTTGCATGGAGACTTAGAGGAAGAGGTGTATATAGAGATTCCTCCAGGATTTGGACCTACTAGTGGAACTGACAGAGTGTGTAGATTGAGGAAGGCCTTATATGGGCTTAAACAGTCTCCTCGGGCGTGGTTCGGGAGATTCACAAAAGCAATGGTTTGCCTGGGTTACAAGCAGAGTCAAGGAGATCATACACTTTTCTTCAAACATTCACAAGGAGGAAAACTAACTGTACTTCTTGTGTATGTTGATGATATCATTATTACAGGAGATGATTTGGTTGAAAGACAACTACTCAAGGAGAAATTATCTGCAGAGTTTGAGATGAAGGACCTTGGGAAACTTAAGTATTTCCTTGGAATTGAGGTGGCCTACTCAAAACAAGGCATTTTCATTTCTCAAAGAAAGTATGTGCTTGACCTTTTGAAGGAAACAGGCAAACTTGGATGTAAACCTGCAGGTGTTCCCATAGAGCAAAATCACAAATTGAGCATTGAAGAGGAGAGTGCTAAAGTTGACAAGGTCCAATATCAGAGATTAGTGGGGAAGTTGATTTACTTGGCACACACTAGACCAGATTTAGCATATGCGGTTAGTGTTGTAAGCCAATTCATGCATGATCCGAGGGTGAGACATTTGCAAGCTGTAGAGCGTGTTCTGCAATATCTCAAAGCCACTCCAGGGAGAGGACTCTTGTTCAAAAGAGGTGGAAGCCTAACTATGGAAGCCTATACCAATGCTGATTATGCAGGTTCGGTGAGTGATAGAAGGTCCACTTCAGGCTATTGTGCATTTTTGTGTGGGAACCTTGTCGCTTGGAGAAGTAAGAAGCAAAGTGTAGTGGCTCGATCAAGTGCTGAGGCAGAATTTAGAGCTATGGCACAGGGAATCTGTGAGCTATTGTGGATGAAGATTGTGCTTGATGACTTGAAGATAAAGTGTGAAGGCCCTATGAGGTTACTTTGTGACAACAAATCGGCTATTAGTATTGCTCATAATCCTGTTCAGCATGACAGGACAAAACACATTGAGATAGATCGACACTTTATCAAGGAGAAGCTGGATAGCGGGCTGATAACTACGACTTACATTCCTTCTAGGCATCAACTGGCAGATGTGTTAACAAAGGGCTTACCAACAGAACGATTCAGTCAACTTACTTGCAAGCTGGGAATGATAGATATCCATTCACCAGCTTGAGGGGGAGTGTTGTAAATATTGTAAATCTTGTATTAGGCCCATTAGTCTGGCCCATTAGGTTTAGCGTTGCCTATATAATCTTATTAGTGTTTGTACTCTTGGAATAATATTCAATATCATTTTACACAGTTAGTATTCAAAAAAGTTAAATTTTTATTTAAAAAAAAAGTCAAAATTTGTATATATATATTAAAAAAAAAAAAGTAACGCTACAATAGCGGGTGTCTCCTGGAGGTGTCGGCTGCAAGGGCGCAAAAAACATTTCTCAAAAAATGCAATTCGGTAAGGTTTCTTTCTCTCTCTGTTTCACTCTGATACCAATCCGTCACTGCCCAAAGGAAAACTCGGGGAATTCAGATTCGAATCCTTATAGAGTCACCTCCATTGGGAGACTGGGAACCAAGGGGTAAAACTCTACTCAATTAGTCGAATCAGAGATTAGTCCCATGGCGGGCCCGAATAACCTAAACTGTGGGATACTCTGGTGGACCCACTTGACCCAAAGAACTAATTAAGGTGGGCTTAATTAGGGTGAGTTTCGAAAAAAAGAAAAGAACACATCTTGCTTTTATATATTATTTTAGTACCCTAAAGTCACTTGTAAAAGAATCAAGAAAAGACAAGATTTTATTGAAAAGCAAAAAATTCAACTTTCCAATGTACTACTGACTATATCATTTTTTCATAAAAAGTTATTTCATTTTTTCAAAGAATAAGTTCACAACTCTAGTTTTATTAAAGTATCATTATAAGTATAAAATAATAATACACATAAAATATTCAAATAACATCAACCATAGTCTAGGTTTCATTTTCTACCGTGGGTGGAAAAATCGCATTTCGAATGACAAAAGTGAAAACTTTTAACATCAAATGTAAAAGAGGAATTTTCATACATTGATGTCAACATAAATAGTCACACTAAACCAAACACGTGGTTGTTTGGTCCTATTCCCTTGGACAACAAAATTTACAAGATGACACTTGATTAATGATGTTCAAAATCATAGTTAATAACATATTAGACTTGGTTAATGAATATACCAAGAGGAATAACTCATTAATCAAACATTAAGCTTCATTAACCAAGATTTTATACATAATTAATCAAGTTGTCGCTTAACGAATCACTCATCTGCTACTGGTGCACCTATACCAAGTCCAATACGCTATTAACAACGGTTTTGAACACCATTATCCATGTCGTCATGTTATCAAATTTTATTGTTCAAATAACATTTTGTTCCCACAAGCAGTTTCAGTTTGATGAGATTGAAAAGACTTGAATTCATCACTAACCTCGAAAAATTGGAGATTGATAAGATGCCGGATGAATTCACGGATTGATTTAGGAACAATGCGTTTGGAACCTGTTCTTTAGAAATCAATTTTAGGAAAACCATATTAGTAACCAGTCTATTCATTTGGAGATAAAATAGCTTATTGTGAACGGGTAACAACTAACAACATCCACTAGAAAAAAGTGTCACATGAATTAAACTATTCCATTCACACAAGTACAAATGGTCCAATGGGTGCTCCGATAAGGGGATCCCCCGGGTTCAAATCCCTCTTCCCCCCACTACCCAGTTTTAAACAATCTCTGTCAAAAAAAAAAAAAAAACTTGCCAGATGTTGACTAATAAATAGATTTTATACATATTAAAGGGAAGAATATCATACAAATTATACAATAATTGCCAGATGTTGACTTATGCTGTACAAAACTGTATATAGAACATTTTTTGACTGGGGAAACATTATCATAGCTGGAAAGCTTTGATTATTCTTTGACAAAAAAATAATCAATGGGCATATACTTCCCTTCTTTCTGCAACAACCTTTGCTTCTTGGATTTGCTATGCCTAGTGATTCGATCCTTCTGGTCCCGACTGAAATAACAGATTAATCACATTAAATAAAACCTTAGCAAAAATCTGAACACGCAGTCTAATTTATATCTACTACTTTGTTACGATTGTAAAAAAACACAGCAAACATATTCCAGGTGTATAATTTAAATATCTTACCTTTGACTCAGAACAGAAGTTCTCTGGCGACTCCTAGATTCTTCTTTCTGAAGCTTCTCAGCAAGATGAAAATCGGAGTGCTCTAGTCTTTCCTCAACAAAACTTGGCGGCATTTCTATTCCACAAAGTGAACATTTGTAGTCATTCAACCAACACATTGTCTTTTCCTGACAAGAAGAGTTATGTCGCTCATCCTCCAAGAGATTAGACCCATCATTTACATTAATGCCCTCAAACCGTCCGTGTAAAGAAGAAAAAGTTGATCCCAGCACTTCTGAAATTCCACTATCGTTAGAAATTGAAGCATCATTCCCAGACGTTTGCACCTGGTAAATATAGCAGAAAGCATAAATAGCAGTCATGGAAAAAGATGACATCCTCTACAATAGACTAAATCGATGAATCTAATTCTGAAATTGATGTATATGCCAGCAACTTTGCAAAGTGGGGGGAGGGGATATACCTCCTCTGCAGCATCAGTTTTCCGGACAGTGCAGCTTCGATAATCTACATCTATTGAATGATTATCATCAACAGGATTTCCACAATCATGGTGACATGTCTGCCGACTGTCAATGTAAATATCAGTTTCTGTATCACTGACAAAGTCATGATCTGTAACATCTGGAAAAGAATTGCAATTCATATTGGAATCTCCTGAAGTAATGAAGTTGGTAATGGTCTTCTGTGTTGGATCAGATGTAGCACCAAACTTCTCTCCACCAAACTGTGATACTCTAAGGCCTAAGAAAAGAAGAA
Source organism: Echinosophora koreensis (assembly GCA_035048595.1). Classification (NCBI taxonomy): domain Eukaryota; kingdom Viridiplantae; phylum Streptophyta; class Magnoliopsida; order Fabales; family Fabaceae; genus Echinosophora; species Echinosophora koreensis. The sequence continues at coordinate 15,340,588 of JAPCYP010000003.1, read as the reverse complement.
AAATCTGTTATACTCCGAAACAAATAAGGTACAATTGTGAATGTACTCAATTCTCGTAGTCTACATTTGCAAGCAGTAAGCACTTTCTTATCTGGGCTTCGAGTGCCATCTTAGCACTTGTAAATAATAATAAACCTAACAAAAACACACACCTATCAATCTTACTGAAATAGGAAGTTCAGCTTTTAGCAGCTTTGAAGCATGCTTCAAGATATCCTCACTTGAGTTGATGTACTTCTGTAAAGTCACAGCTCTAGTCCGAACCTGTAGATTGTGAATTTATTAGCAGTTCAGTATGACAGTAAAATGCAGGGTGAACAACAATATATCAGAAAACGGGCTTAAAACTAAAATCAAGAAAAATCAACAAATCATAATATCCTTGAGGGTAAGAACATTGCTCTTCAAAAGTGACAATTTTTTCAATAGCTTTATCCATGGAGGAGAAAAACCAAGCTAAGTTGTTCTTGGATCAGTGTAGGAACATATGTAAGAGAAAAGACTCAAGACATCAGTAGTACCTCAAAAGAAGCAGTTTTCAGTTTGAGAGTCAATGTTCGCCCACACAGGCCCTCTTTTTGCATGTCTGTCGACAGCATTTCAGCCAGCTCCGCTGCAAACATAGGTTTTGCATGGCTCATATGTTAATGAGTTAACATAAACTAAAGTCTTATTTAATGCAGAAACTCAGTGTCATAGTCATTAGCTAAACTTTTTTTGAAAGCCATGCATGCGTGATGAATTTATGCAACCCAGAGATGTTTGAGTAATTGAGTTTCAATTTAAGAGGTTCTCAAAATTCCAATTAATTAACTAGAATTAATATGACAACAATGAAAACTTGAAATCCAAGACAAATCCCTGAAGATAACAACAATAGATAAGACAGATACCCAATCTTTTGTACAACAGAATCCCATCCTCAGTGGCAGAAAATGTTCTTTCATTACTAATACTTTTCCGACATCTTACTTGGGGAGAATCTGTCTTCCCAATACCTAAACCCACAGAGTAAAAAAAGTCTGCAACAAATTGACAAAAAGACACATGTTAATAAAGGATTCACAGAATCAATTTGGAATGAAACATATGATTAGAATACATGACTTATGGTTAAAAAACTATAGGAAAGAGGTTAGAGAACATATAATTAGAATTTAGAATTCTTAAAATAGACGTATGAATGATTATAAAATAATAAATAAAAACTTTATGAACTCCAGTAGAACTGCCATGTAAAAGTAGGGAATCTCTATGGGTCTAAATATAACTTATGTACTGACTTTGCATGTTAATCAAGAAAACAGTAGCACCTTAACATGTAAATGTAGGAAATCTCTATGGGTCTAAGTTAACTTGTGTACTAGCTATGATGCATGGACACTCATGGTTGTCGTACCCGTACTGGGTACGCATACGGTACCGGCACTTATTGGTTAAATATGGGTACTTACCCAATATTCATTTGATGACTAGGTACCGATACTATTAAAGTACAAGTCACCAATCCATGCAAAACACCAAGTTTTTTTGTCAAGTTGTTTGATTTGCTATTAAATGAAACAAACTACTACTTCACTCCCTTCAGATCAAACGCCTTCTTTATATACTTTTGCTTCCTTGAAATACTTTAGGGAGTTTTGTTGGAAACTTGTAGTTAGAACATTATGAAAATTGTATTCATTTTATGGTTTAATTACTTTATTGCTTATTTTTTATATTTCTATATAATATATCCTGTGTCCTGTACCCGTATCCATGCAACTTAGTGTACTAGTTTTGCGACACCTGAACAAATGGCTGACCTGTTGTTGACTGAGAGAAAAGAGCACAAAGGTAGCCACGCTTCTCCAGCATCTGCTCACAAGTGTTAATTCCAAAAACGCCCTTCAAAATATGTTCAGTGACCTTACCAATGCCCCCAATCTGTCAACAGCCAACAGTATTCATCAATTTTAATCAGAAATAAAAAAGCACCTCTTTCAAAGACACCATATGCATATAAAACAGTCCTGCCCACAACTAGAAACAAACCAATACCTTGGAATCAGAAAACTGCAAATGATTAATGAAATCAGTAAACAATAAAATCAAATACCTTTCTGATAGGAAGGGAGGATGTGAAGGTCATAACAGCCATGCGGTCATTGGGTAGAACATACTGTCCATTTGGCTTGTTTATATCTGAGCAAACCTATACGAGAGTAAAATGCCAATATTATGAAGTCATTTCATGAAATTTCATCAGAAGATCAAACAATCACTTCATCTCTACTATTTTCTAGCTTCTACAAAACAAGAGCTAGAAAGAAATGTTATTGACACCTCTACTTCACAATATCAAAATGAAACAATGAAAAAAGTTGGGTAACTGTTGGTTAGTGGGACTATACAGGCAAAATTCCAATTAAAAAAAAAAAAAAAACTAACAAAAGATAACTGCCACTATCAGGAGTTCAGGACAAGTTATGAGACAATTGAGGAGATACAGTTACCATAGCTTCACAAAAGGTAAAAAACAATGAAGGTAGTTCCTTCCTAATTAACGTATAAGTGCAATTCCTACATCAGTGCATTTCATTTTTTAAAAATAAAGAAAAAAGAAAACAGCACCTGGAATGGAAGGCACAGGGGCTAACATACTTAAAGGTAACAAAAATGATATGGTGCTTTAAAGCTTCTGCTTCAACAAATGGGGAGATAAGATAACATAGCCGCGGAAAAGATAATTAGCAAAAACCATGCCTAACCTTAGCAAGTAAGCGGTTTGGTGCTACTCCAGCACTACATGTGAGACCAGTCTCTTCATAAACACTGGCTCTGAGTTCTTCGGCAACCTAAAACCCCAAATTTACAAAAAGGGGAGCTTTAATACATTTAAGAAACTTTTTTTGCTAATTTTATCCAATATACCAACTTACTTCCTCACTTTTGACGTTCCTTTCTTTGCAAACTTCAGTTATATCAAGGTACGCTTCATCCAAGCTAGCAGCCATGAAATTAGGATCGTACCTCCGAAAAACTAACAATAATAAGTGCATATAAAGCTACCATCAGTAATTAAAAGGAAAAGCTGTAATCCAAAATCAATCACTACAAAGAAGAATACCTTTTCTGGTCATGTCGCTGTAATAAGTATATTTGTTGAAATCTGTTGGGACAAAGATTAATTCTGGACATAGTTTAAGTGCAATGAACCCAGGCATGGCAGCACGAACCCCGAATTTACGGGCCTATATGGAGATCAGGATACAGTCAGGAATTCCATGAAACAGTAGTACTGGAAAAAGAATATCAAGTTTATCATGTATGTGTTGCCATAATAAACCTCATAATTGGCAGTGGATATCATAGACATGCCACCAACAGCCATTGGCTTTCCCTTTAATGTAGGGTTACTTAAAGTCTCAACAGCTGCATAGAAAGCATCCATATCTACATGTAACCAAATCCTTGAAAGGTCACGCGTAGCTTCTAGCTCAAGAATTCTTCTATCAGCCACCTGCCATTGGAAAAACTAATACATTATATTAATTCATATGATTTTAAAAAACTTTAAAGTAGAGAAATATTCAATAATAATAAGTTAAGCAGCTTATATTTCAAAATATCCATGGGTTTGAAGGTAACGGCGGCCTAATTGAAAGTACCTTCTGATAATGAGTTAGGTCTGCCTCTGTAAGCTTTGCACACTGAGTTCGCAAGTTGTCAATTTTCTGTCTAATAAAGGCCTCCTTGCGTTCCTCATTCTGAAAATACTTGGATCCTTTGCTCATTTCATATACTATCTTTTGTACTTTCTCCTTGTCAACCCCTTCCATTCCTTAATAACAATAATATCCACCATTATTTATTTATCACTTATAAGTCATATATCAGAAAACTTTACAATATACAAATCAATTACCAACGAATACCAGATATCACTGAGTCAAATATGGCATCAACTTAACTAATTTGGGCAGGGGGCATGAAGCTTGAAATCCGTAATTCAAATTCCATTTCTCAGTTAAAGGAGAGGATGGTAATCTTACAAAACGGAATAGAATAGTTCTCCAATTAAACACGAAAATAAAATATAGGGACCTGCTTTGGCGGTAGTGTAAACAGTGTTGTAGGACTGCCATGGACGAGCACCATCGCTGCTCGCTTCGTTTTCGGTCCCCTCCATTGCCGGATAATGCTTTTCCTGATTCGAATTCGAATAATAATAATTGGGATCCAAACAGAGAAGAGAAGAGAGCGCCAACCCAAACTGTGTCCAGCAAGCTATCCAACTTTGGGCCTTTGGATCCTTAGCATGTCTTCCTTCTTCCCCTCTCAAAGGCCCAATAAATTATGTTTGAGAGGATAAAGTGCGGTGCTTGATATTGATAATGGAGTGGGCGGTGAAAAGACATTAAAATTTGGAACTTCTTCATTAATGGAGAGATGGTTGAGGATGGTTATAACCTAAACTACTACTTCTCACTCAAATCCTTTCATTTTCATTCCATTTAAATTGGGGAATTTAATATTTTTTTTTTTCCCTTATTAAACTTCCAAACAATGGAGTGATATCCATTATTAACCATTCCATTATTTGGGGGTAGCTAAAGTGGTAAGAAGCTTTGTTTGTGAGTTTATAGGAAAAAAAATGGAGGAGAACAAAGGGGAAGGAAAGGAGAGGGTAGGGTAGGGTGGGGTGGGGTGGGGAGGGGAAGGAAAGTATTATCCCTCATCTTGTTTGTGAGTGCATATTATATGAGGGGAAGTAGATGGAAGGTTTATAATATGTTTTTATAGTTTTACCTTTATTTTAGGAAATTAACATAAGTAATATTTTTAAATAATATTAATGCATCTTTTAAAAAAAAAATACTAATGCAAAAAAAATATATAATTCCTTTTCCTCTAAAAATTGGGGGTAAACCCTCCAAAAAACCCCAAATTGGGGTAAACCAAAAAATTGAGTTGAGGAGGGGTTTGGGGGGTTTTCTAAAATCCTCAAAAATTTCCCCTCCAATTTTTTGCACTCACAAACAAGGGAGATGTTCTCATAAACCTTCCCTTCCCCTTCTGAACAATACTCACAAACAAAGCCTAAGGGTTTAAGGTGTGGGAGGTAAAGGAGAAATTAACAACTAACATTTATCTATATATAAAAAAAAAAACATTCCATCATTAATCATTCTACTTGAGAAACTCCTAACTCCCCAATCCTATTCTATGAAAAGAAAAAGTAAGGGCCCGTTTGTTCTGGTCATTTCCTGTTTTCACTGAAAGTGAAAACAAAAAATGAGCTTGGAAATATGTTTGGTTTTATTTAATGAAAATGTTTTGATGAAAACATTTCTTAAATTGGGCCAAATTTTGGAAACAGAAAAACTTGTTTCCACCATTTCAATTTTTCGGAAATGAGAAAGTGAAAACGCGATGGCATGCATGTAATTATAATGAAAAGAATTGAAAAGGCAGGAAGGAGAAAAAACGCGTGTAATAGCTGGAGAGAACGAACATACTCTCATTCTCTCACACTGAAACACCGAGCTCTGTTGTGCTGCTCAAATTTTTCGCTACTCTAAGCAAATCCAATCTAAGTTTTTTCGCTACTCCAAGCAAATCCAATCTAAGTATACACTTGTCTTTATTTTATTTTTCTTTACAATTTTGTACTCTGTGTACTTTAGAATTTGATTCTATCTTCTTCCTTATTTTACCGACCCACAATTAGACATTTGCGCTACTGTTCAAGTATTTCTGATTATTCAAGATAATTCATAAATGACATTGCATTGCTATTCCCCTCCAGTGAATCATCATTGAGCGATGAACAGGACTACACAAGGCTTACCATTGTTAATATATATAAGGTGCAAGACCTATATATATATATAGTTAAAATATTATTGAAAATAGATAAGCAAAGAATAGAAATATTTTTAACCAAACATTTTTTTCTTCATAATTTTCATTTTTTGAAATATTTATACCAAACGTGTTTTCGTTGTTTCATTTTCTAGAAACCGTTTTCAGTTTTAGAAACCAAGCAAGTTTCCAAAAATTTAGAAAATGAAAATGGATTTCAGGAAATAGAAATAGGAAACAAGAAACAGAAAACAAAGTAAATGGCCCCTAAATATGTGAGACATAGGGGATGATCTTCTTAGTGGCGCAATGAGCCATTGCTTCCCCAATTTTTTTTTTCCTCCTAATTTGTTTTATATAAAAAATTTATATATGATACACTAAAATAATTTATGCAACGTATATATATTATATATAAAGTTTATAAACTATCATATATTTTATTTTGTAGAATACTATTATTAAAAAATACTCAAACGGCTAGATAATTTCAATTAAAGTGAATATTATTTCAAACTCAACACACCTTTTTTTTTTTAAAAAAAAAAAAACACCATCAGGCCTTACTACAAATACATTTTCCTCCTCCACATTTCCACTTCAAAATTATAAATCTCTCCCATGTGCATGTGCATGTGCACTATTGCAAGATAAGCAGATACTACTGGCTAGGATTTTACATATACATATTCGAGTAATAAAATTATTATTAATTATAATTTCTAAGTGTATCATGTTGAATAATATACTAGTGGCTCCCAATTTTATTTTATTTTTCCTGAACATCCGCCATTGCTCGTACATTTCTATTCTCTCTTCTCCACGTCCCCTCTGTGCCGAAACAGATAGAGTGTTGATTTTATCCTCATTTTCAATCTTTCCTAGTTCCATCTTTCCAAAATCTACCCCTACCATTAGAGCATTATGCATTCATATCAACATTAAAATACAATTGTACGGAGACAGGCAGTAATGATTAGTGTTTAGGACCACAAACGTGTCCTTTCCTTTGGAAGGAATGCCCACTACTGTCTCCTATCCATCCACTCCATTCAAAAACCAACGGTCCCTCACCCTCCCATCCCAACCATTCATTTTTTTCACCTTCATGTGTTTTCTTGGTTTAATCCAGCCAAAGAAAAAAAAAAAAAAAAGGAATCTTGTGATTGAGTTTTCACCTTTGTATCTTATTCCGATTCCGATTCAAACCAGAAATGATTGGCACAGTCACTGTGGGGAGACCACAGCTGGGAATCCATCTCGAAACGGCGTCGTCTCGGAAGCTAGGGTTTTTAAACCTGAATAAGCAGGGTGATGCTTGTGTGCGATCCAGGCAAATGAGCATGAATGTGGGTGGTGACAACGTCGACCATATTTTAACCATTGGCCATCCCATTCCCCCAACAACATCTGGTATGGTAACCTTTCAGTCCCACCCTTACTTTTTTGAATTGGGATGGATTGTGGCACCCCAGCATTTTATATTTGTGGAATTCGAAACTATTGAATTTGGGAATGCTCATAGTCATCCAACACATGCATGTTCACAAAATCAGGACAGACACAAAGGTTTCAATTCATGTTTCTCTACTTGCTCACTCTCACGTATATTAAAACAAATACAGCCTCACCTTGTCGCTTGCTTATTTATCTGCTTTCTACTTTTCATTTTTAAAAAAACAAAAAACAAATATATTGTAGCTTTGGGCATGCATTGATCATTGGAACCTTGCATGTGATGGATTTTGTGTGAAATTCATGGGTCCAGATTGCCTGCAGAAGCAAATTTACGCATTTGCTGCAGCTGTGCAATCTACCACCATTGTATTTGCTTCTCTCACACTCCTAACCATTGATTTGCTTTGTCCAAAAAAATACAAGTAGAGAGAAATAGACATGGACTAGTGGAGACGATATGCGTCCAAAATTTCATCATATAGATATTTATGCATGATGTGAGATTAATTTTTATTTACACTACTGTCACCTATATGCAATGCATTATACAGAAACATGCACATATAAATATAAGAAACTTTATCCTACAGTCATTATACCATGAATCTTTTAGTAATTTATAACAAAATAGAATCTAACTTTACTTGTCTTTTTTGCTTTTTGTCCAATGAGCATGTCATTCTGCTAGTTGTTTGGGTTAGTTAGTTTTATAGCTTTCCGATGTGCAATCAGGGAAACATATCAGCCAATTGTCTACCATTGGAAATTCAACAAATATTCACTGGCACAGCTGTTCCGTTGAAAAAGATGATAGACACAAGTTACTAGATCAGAAAGGATGCGTCATATGGATCACCGGTCTTAGTGGCTCCGGTTTGTGCTCTGTCCCTGTTAATTTTCTTGCTTTTGTTTATTTATTTATTTTTAAAACAATTACATGCTAGTCTCATTTTCATTGCTCATAAGTGATGAAGGACTTTTCTAGACTGTTGATTTTAGAGTAATTTTACTGATTTTTTTCAATCTATTTATGCTAAAACTGGGCGTCACCGTTTCATTTGATGATGCAATTTATTATTTATTAAATTAAATTCTTCAATTTGCATGCTTATTATATTGGGTATATCTCACTCACTCTTGAGTTGTTTTTGTTATACCGTGTCCTTAAAATTGCCAAGCAAGCTTTCTTACCAAAGCCCATGGGTGGCGAGAATAATTTACTTTCCGATTTTAATGTCTTCAGTACAAAGTTTTTTACTGATTTATATCAACATATACACAATGTTATAGTATTCATAATGATAAATCATGAATAGGTTATAATTTACACAATTTATAGGGAAAAGCACGATGGCTTGTGCTTTGAGTAGAATCTTGCATCAGAGGGGGAAGTTGTCTTACATTCTTGATGGGGACAATCTTAGGCATGGCTTGAATAAAGACCTTGGATTTAAAGCTGAAGACCGTGCAGAAAATATAAGGAGAGTTGGTGAGTCATCTGTTGACTAGTCTTTTGTAGGGATGCCATAGAATCACTTCATAACAATTGGAATATTATTTGATTGTTGTGCGTGTGCGTGGCTGTCTGTTCACATTCATGCTTGCATTAGTGCATGTATGTACACGTGTGTGTATTTACTAAGTTACGAGAGCACTTAATTAAATATTTACCATACATACGATACATGTTTTTAACTTTGTTTCTTGGTTGGTCTGTTGTTATTCCATTCAGGTGAGGTTGCAAAGCTATTTGCAGATGCTGGGGTTATTTGTATTGCAAGCTTGATTTCTCCCTATAGAAGAGATCGGGATGCCTGCCGTGCACTCTTGCCAAATGGAGATTTCATCGAGGTAAGTGCTTCTCATGACTGAGATGTCACCTATATTACTTACACAACTGAGATGTAAAGTTACAGGTTTTCATGGATGTGCCACTACATGTTTGTGAATCAAGGGATCCTAAGGGCCTTTATAAGCTTGCACGTGCTGGAAAGATCAAAGGTAGACTTGCATGGCCTTTCTAGTCTTCACTTAGTTAATGTAGATGTGGGCATGGGTGTAATACACTACTTGATGCTAACACCAATATTTGGACCACCACTAATTTCTTTTGAAGATTTCTACATTTTTACGGTGTTATTACTTTTGCTTCTTTTTTTTGGCATGCATGTATGATATTGTTATTATCATTTACTTATTATTCCTTTTATTAACTATTATAGTGTTTTCAGGCTTTACAGGGATTGATGATCCTTATGAGGCACCGATTAATTCTGAGGTATGTATCCTGTTTAGATATTATTAGATTCTAGTTGATTGACTTATTGGACATGCATGTAGACATTTGTATTTGCAAAAAATTGCTTCAATTCAGAGATTTCATTGCAATGAAACCTGCCTTTTGGGGGTATCTTAACTTTCTGACTATTAGAACTCATAACGAACAACTCTAGAACCTAGATCTAACTCAAAGCAATTCCTAAGAGTCATATGGTGCTTCAAAGTATGTGAGGAGGTTAACAAGACCACTGCCGCTAAAAACCTTGTGATATGTATGCATTTCTAGTCGCATGTATTTGGTGAAGCATTCATTAAAAACTTCACTTTTCACTGTTTTATGCCTTAATTTTAACTGTTTTCTTCTTTCCTTTCTTGTTAATATATTTTGGAAACAGAATTATTTAATTAGTATAATAAACCTCAAGCTTACAAAAATTAGTGCCATGCATTTTATTGTTGAGCCTATTGTATTTGCTATCACTAGAACCATGTGCTTGATCAGATAGTGCTAAAACATGAACCATGTATTTGATCAGATAGTGCTAAAACATGGAGAACCATGTGCTTCCCCTTCTGAGATGGCAGAAAAAGTGGTTGTTTACCTGGAGGACAAAGGGTACCTACAGGGATAAGATGATGATGCTTCTATCACCGCCCACAAATTTTGACTGTACATTTTGCTTACTACCAGTTTCTGCAGCATTGTGAAGTGATCAATTAATTAATGCTACGGTTTACTCATTCCTTCTTCCCTCTCGAGTTTTCGTCTTTATCTTCACTGTAAATGATGTTATGAAATTTGATACCGATATATATTTTTCAGTCACCCCATTTTGTAAATATCCTTCCCCAGCAACTATGTATGTAACAGTATTGCTTTTATTGTTTATGCATGATAAATTGAATTTCTGCTCGTTTCTCTCAAGTCTGTAGACTCTGAACAATATATTATTGTTTTGTTCTTGGATATGCACATTTATAACTTCATTTTTTATCGGTTCCATGAATGAATCGTGATGTTTATTATGGGTAATTTCTCTTTTTAATCAAAGTAGCATGCTAATACATCACTATAGAAAAGGTCATCCCAATTATGGATAATTTCTCATGTTTGTTCAAAATGAAATTTTCTTCATACGTATTGCCTACTCCAAGGATGCTTGCTAGGTTGTCTAACTCAAATTATGAAACATAAACCATGAATATATTGTTGCGGACTCCGGACTGCAGTCCCCATCCCTGTACAAATTAAGTATGTTATTATGTTTGTTACAGGCAGTCAAATCAACAATAAAATGTCTTATTTTCATCCCTATATAGTATATTCATTCATAATAAAATAAAAATATTTTACCAAAAATATAATATAATCAGAAGGAGTGTTATCAACACACTCTCTAACACAATGTTGCTAGCATTTTTCATATAGCCATATAGGATAAATTGAATTCACCTTTTTTAAAATTTGACTTAATTATATTTGACATCTTGTTTTTCAAAAATCACCGTAACTTCTTTCGAGCCGCCATACCATTGGCTGCTTCAAGTGTACCGATGGAGATTGTAGTATAAGTAGTAAGCTCATCAAACTTTGTTACCCATGAGGGAAAGCTCTACTGCAAGCACCATCACATTCATCTTTACCAAGTGAAAGATTACCTCACTCAGCGTGGGAGTGACTATAGTAAGGGCTTGATTGTGAGTTTGGGAGAGGAATGCTTTGGAAAAAAAGGGGGAAAGAGACGAGGGAAAGGAAGATAGCCCTCCAAATCCCTTCAAAATCTTCCGCTAGTTCATTTTTTTAGTTCCTTCAAATTGGAGGATTTTGGAAGATTTTGATTATTTTGTTAAAAAATAAAACCCATGCAAGGTGGGGGAGTATCCTTCCTTTCTCCTATCCCTTTCCTCCCTTCCCCTCCAAAACTCACAAACAAGCCCTAAGCATTATACGAGTGAGAAAGTCATAACCTACATGAATATTGTTGCCCTAGTAAGTATGATGCAGAGGAAGCTCCAATTTAATCATGTTATAACGGTTGTGTTATTAAAATAGATTGTGTAAAAGTCAAGTCCTAATTTGTGATTATAATATACTAATACTATGGATGACTCATAAGGATGCTTTCTGCATTCAAAGGTATTATTTGGACATTAAAAAATGGGACATTTATCGACATTGTTTAATCGCGTTCTAAATCGTGATTAACTGAACTTGGTTAATTGGTATAAATTAGGGATGACAATTTGTACCCTATCCATAGGGTACCCGCAAAAATTACCCACAATGGGTAGGGTAATCACCCGCACAATGGGTAAGGGCCCGGGTAATTACCCGCAAAAATGAATGGGTACGGGTACGGGTACAGGTACAGGTACTATGGTACAACCCCGCCCCATACCCGCATATATGGTTACGTATATATAATTATTTATTTATTTATGTATATTACTAATATATATAATTTTAACTATAATACAAATTATAAAACCAAAATTAATCTAAAGATTCTTAACTTTCTAAACCTAGTTGGATCCATAATTCCTTCCTGGGTGTTTTTATTTATTTAAATATTTTGATCTGTAATATTTATTAGTAGATTTAAAAGACCTTTGAATCGTTTTTTAATTGTTATAACTTTCTTTTGTTATTTTTTACTTTTTCACTATTAAAGTGCGGGTAACGGGTGCGGGTATGGATACTTAGGTACCCAGAGGGTACGGGTAAGGGTACTAAAATTACTACCCACAAGGGTATGGGTACGGGTAATTTTTTCAAATGCGGGTATGGGGACGGGCACTATAGTACCCTACCCATTGCCATCCCTAGTATAAATGCAGTAGATGGGGTGATTCGTTATAGCCTTATAGGGGGTGAGTAAAACCCGTCCCAACCGTTGTGTTCGGATCGGGTCAAACCCTAACCCGCTTTCCATTTAGTAATCCGACACCGAGTTAGGGACGAGTCCGGGTTGATCTTCGGATTACCCAACACCCCCCCCCCCCCCCCAACACACACACAAAAAATAATAATAAAAATCTTCTTTTACCTTTATCTCTCCTAGCTCATGTTTAACGTACAGTCACTAAGAAAGAACTAAAGAAGTTTAAATCATTCTTTTACTGTTACTCTCTCATCTAGTCATCTTAGTGTATATTTTGTTTTTCACCATTCACTTACCATTTTCACTACACGGTAACCCCTTCAATGTTCCAATGTTATTTAATTTTGGTTTCACTGCAACAGCTTTTTAGTTTCACTGTTTCTCTTTCATTTTTTGTATGTTCGTATATCTTATTGATTGCTTTATTGTGAACTATGAATATAATTGAATAAGGTACATGTGAGGTTGGAAGATAGACCATTGAAAACAAATTATATTTGACGAATAAATTGCTTTATTGTGAACTGTGAATTGTGAAGTGCAATAATATTTTTCTCACTCACAAAAAATTTAGTGTACAAAAGATCCATTTAATTTTGGGTCAACCCGGTCTCGTCCCATTTAGGCTCGGTCTTAAACCAACCCGCATATGATCGTCCTTCGGGTCTAAGGACGCGTTTGAGTTCAGAGAAATGACTCCATCAAAGTTTAGGGCCGGGTAAGGGACAACAATAACCCATCCCAAACCAGTCCCACGCTCACCCCTAATTCGTTAACCGACAACTTGATTAATAATATACAAAATTTTGGTTAACACAGCTCGGTGGATGATTAATTATTTAATCATCTTTGGTGTACCATTAACCAAGTTCAACACGTCGTTAACCACAATTTTAAACATCATTAACCGTTGTCGATTATTGTCCCATTTTTTGATGTTCAAATAACAAAACCGTTTTGCATTTTCATTAAAATCCACTCTAGCATGTAAATGTCGATCATGTTCTTGTTCTGGGCCGTCTAAACAATAGAACAAATTACACACATGTGCATAGAGTAACATCAATAGGCATAGATAAGACTCCTTTAAAATGAATTTATTTTAAAGTGAACAAGTAAAAATATATCTACCATTGATTTAATAAAACATATAAATATCTCAACTCACTAAATGATCTAAGGTATATGCAACCTTATTTGTTCACTTTTAAAACAAACTCAACTAAAAGAGCCTTTTCCGATCGTTAATGACTCAATATACAATTGAGACATGTATTTGAGTAAACAACTTAATTAAACGCTTATTTGATAAACTTTTTTTTTCAAATAAGTTAAAAACAACTTGTTATCATAAACTTCTCTGACAAACTTATTGCAATAAGCTAAAATGAATTTATATGAATATTATAAACTATTTTCATATACTATTTGGATAAGTTTATTTTCATAACATAAGCTCAAAAAAGCTCTCAATAAGCTCTCTTCAAAACAAAGATATTACAGATAAAATTATAATCTTTCAGATATTACAGATGAACAAAAACACGAAAACAATAGAATAATATTTTTAAAAAAAAACATATCGAAGTAATAATCAAATAAACACTGAAAAAACAAAGATACATGACTGATCTTGGGCAGGCAAGAAGTGCTGATTAAAGCTGTGGCTCGACTCAAGCTATTCCAACTTATGCGATGAGGGTTAAAAATTTAATGACGCGCCTATATCAATATTGTCTCAACTCTCAACAACAATTTTCATTTGCTCCCCTCAACAAATTCTATTAAGCTCGCTCTACCTCTCGCTTTGAATTTTACATCATCACCCACGTCAGAGTGAGCCCTCAATGAGCAGCTGAAGGCATAAATCATGCCATTAAAAGGAAAACCACACCAGTAACAATAATATCACACAGGGAACAGTTCATAGAACTTCTATATCAGGAACCATCTTGGTTTGCTCCGTCTCTCAACAACTGAGCTGCAAAAATCAAAAGCTCCACCATCTCAAGCCCTGTGGCAGAAATAGTATCTATCTTCACATCACTGCACTCCTGATGCCTTGTTTCACTGCCCACACTATCTCCAATGTAACCAACATCTGCCTCAACCGACCAACTGATGGGTAAGGAGCTGCCAAGAGCAGTCTTTACAAGTTTTGCCTCATTGATAATGTCATTGAGGACTTCTGCAGCACCAGAAACTGCACCTTCAGAAGTCACAGACTCCTTGGCCTAAAACCCATATCAAGCAGGCAACCCATACTAACACGTTTCAGCTTTCAAGTTTCAAAATCTATTAAAAAATGATAAGATTGCATGCTATGTCCATGCTAGCAGCTGAAGTTAAACAGTGTTTTTGTTTACTATTACAAAACATGCAATCCCACCCCCATGAGTTGGCCTCCCTCCTCCCCTGAACACTCTCAAATATAAAAATTTTAATAGGTGTGGAACAAAATAGTATGATACCTTTAACAGAGAGAGACGAAGCCTATGAATCGACGAAGTTAAATGCTCCATGCTTTCCATGCCTTCCTTAAGAGTTGCATTTTCAATCTTCACTCTGATAGACAATAAACAAAATATGTAAGAAACAGTTGAAAAGAAAAACTATGCTTAAACAGGTTAAATAGATCTGACATATACTTAAACTAGCAGTCCAGAATCATCCATTAATGCAATAAAATCAAAATAACACACTCCCAAAATTAACACATGCCTGGCAAAATCCATACTGCTGGATCTCTGATTGAAAAAATTCCCTTCATTATTCAGACTGCTGTCAACTTCATTTCCACTGGCATCCAGTGGGCCAATCCATCGTCTCAAATATGTTTTCTTCAGTAAGTTTCTTAAACTTCCATCTCTTTCACGACTAACAAGCTTTCTTTCTCCAGTGTCAACCACAGCTTTTCCTTGTCTAGTCTCATGACCTAACTTTCTGCACATGCAGCAGAGCGAAATTTATTATTCAGAATGGTTATCAAAAGTAAAGAAGGAAAAACTTTTGAACTAGCAAGAGAAAGAGACACAGGTAAAACATTAAGAATCCAACTGACTGCTGGAGAACAATTAAGAATCCAATTGCAGGTAAAAAAGAGTAAAATCCTTTCCAAAAGAAATTAGAGGAAGAGAAACAGGTGAATTCCTATTGCATAAAGCCTCCCTATTGCTTCATTTGGCATGCAGTACAAGAAATTAGACTTCCAATTCCAGATGGGATTTTATCAACCAGAGACTAAAAAGGAAATAACAACAATGAACCTGAAGGTTAAGGTGGTGGTGTTAAAAGGACAATGAAAGCCAATTAGACATCATTAAAATTTTATACACAAAGTTCGAGAAAACCTTTGAGCATCATATTCCAGTTTTCCTGAAGGTACTTGCATGTGTTATTTTGTACCCAAAAAATCAGTACATTTCCATGGTGCACAGTTCAGTTATTCACATAATGTTCAGTTGTTGATCATATGAAGACAATCAAAATCATTAACTTAGAAGAAAATCTACTTGCCAAAAAAAGTTGACAATTAAGGCATGCTAATGCAAAGTTTATCCCTCAAAATGACACAAAAAGCAGAAGTAAAAAAAAAAAAACTCTTTTTCCTCGATGGATGCTTTTCTACTGATGAAAAAAATATAGATGCTTGGAAAAAAATTCACTACAAGTACAAAATAACAAGAGTAACTGAGTGACAATATACAATGAAAAAATATTGAACTAGCAACCATTATCAGAAAAGTAATCATACTCCAGAAGTAATTGATGCTCCTGCTTTAATTGTGCCAATTCCATGAGAGCTTTCACCTTTTCATTAGTAACCTGAAGTCGAAAATAACAACTTACAAATCAAAATAATTTTAAGCAGTGGATGATGTCAAGAATCCTTGCATGTGGTTTTATAATATGATTGCACTAATTCACAATTCAGATAATCGGATTAGCTTCGTTGGTGAAGGATATGAATTGAAAAAATCACAAAACGAAAATGCAAGAAGAAAAGAAAATGAGACAGTAGCCAGAAATCTAGATATTGCACATACACCCCTAGCATCTCATATAGTATATCTTGAATTTGGGCTTTAGGCATAACTCAACCCCAAAAGCTAGCTTGTAAGGTGAGGATTGCCAAAGTCTTATAAGCACTACTTAGGCCATATCTCTAGTCGATGTGAGACTCTTAACACACCCCCTCACGCCTAGGACTGGATATCTGAAGCGTGGTCTGATATGGGTGGAACAATAAGGATCTCAACACACCCCCTCACGCCCAGGACTAGACATCTGGAGCATGGACAAATGTGGGTGGAATAACAGAGATCTTGGCCCAATAACAGATAACATATTTAGGATAGGCTCTGATACCATCTTGAATTTGGGTTTTAGGCCTAACTCAACCCCAAAAGCTAGCTTGTAAGGTAAGGATTGCCAAAGTCTTATAAGTACTACTTAGGCCATATCTCTAGTCGATGTGGGACTCTTAACACCCCCCTCACGCTCAGGACTGGACATCTGAAGCGTGGTCTGATATGGGTGGAACAAGAAGGATCTCAACAATATATATAGCTACTCGGCAGTCGACAAAGTTATAAATCATTCTCTAAACTTCACTACTAGCACCAAGCTACTAGCATCTCAATGTTACAAGTGTCTGAAGCAGATGTGACAGACAACTACCTGCAACAAGTTTCTCTGAAGTTCTTCAATCTTTCTTTGAAGTGCTGAATCCACATTTCTCTCCAATAGATGTCTTTCCTCCTGCTGTGATAAAAGCAATAATGCAGCAACCTGAAAGATATATCATGGAGAACATTAGGATGCTAGACTACCACAAATCAGAACAACAAATACTTTGATCAGGGAAAAAGCTACGAGGAAAGGAGAAAACTAAATAAACAGAGATAAAAAAAAAAAAATGTGAAGATGGTGTAGATTGTAGAAGACCTTTTCTTGCAAAGCCAGTGCTAGAGCATCAGATGCATCACCTTTACCAGCAGCTTCTTTTTCCAGCAAGCTACCATCCCTCTGTAAAAGAGTAATGCAATAAATAAAGTTCAAGGATCGCATCTTATAGCAGTCAACACAAACCAGTAAAATTAAGCCAGACTCCAATCTAGACCATGTTAGGACATTTATATTTCAGTTCAAAGTTATCAGAATACTTTCTCTTGGATAGAGTACTACCATTGTTATACCATCAAGATTAACTCGTCTAAATTCCAAAAGAACATGTCCTCATAAACTAATTGTGTTAAATATTCAGTCATGCAGTCATGTAATATTATTGATAGAGTACATGATAAAACCTTTAGGAAAGCCCATCACATTCTTTTATCATCGGGCAGGCCCAATTTCAGCCTGAAGGTGATCAAGTTGGCCCTATTTCAGCACAAATTTGACCAGCCCCATTTCAGCCGAAAGTGATCAGGCTGGCCCCAGACATATTTTCCGGTGGTGCTGTGACCTAATGTTCTGTGGTCTCTTCTGCTATCTCTCTTCTTTTCAGTTCCTCTGTTTTAATTCATAATAGCATAATACTTTTAACTCTCAAAGTCTTAAGATGAGTATGTTGTTATGATTTTGTATAGTATTAAATAAATCATATTCTTTTACTACACAGTATACTGTCCCTTATTAACTATAGCCCAACAAGCCATCAATAGCTAAAAGTGCACTATTCAATATCAACAAAAATGAGATGCCCCTTTGAGAAAGAAATGCATTACTAGCATGCAGTTTCAAACCTTAGACTCCATGACAGGTTTAGCTTGAGAGCTTATATGCACATCCCGACATTCATGATCTTCCAGTTCTGCACCTCTTCGAGGGATCAATACAGTACTCTGATCAAGCCTCCTGATTCTTTCATAGATCGCACTGACTATGGATTTAATACTGGATTCTCCATCATTAAGTAAATCCCTAATATGATCTCTATACTGGGAATGATAACGTTTTAAGTCTGCTACGTCATTCTCGATCACTTTGTTCACAGAAATCTGCAAATGAATCATCAGATTCAGAATGAACAAACGGATTAAAATGATTTTTTCCTTTGAATTTTAAAGGCACTCACTTGTTTCTTTTCCAGTACATTGACTCTCTTCTTCAGATGATTTTCAATTTCCAAGCCCTAAAGCATCCAAAAACAGAATAACTGATGATTGAAAAAAGAATGTTAACGAGACAAAGATGACAGAGGTAAACTAGATCATACCACCCTTAGTTTACTTTGAAGGTAATCCACAGAGTTCCTTACTGTCTCCAGCTGTTCTTCTAATGCACTCTGTCTGAGAAATTGTTATTCACAATGTGTACAGAACACAGAATTTCCATAGAATCATTTAAGCTTTATTTTGTCAAATTTAGCATCTGAAGCAAGTAATGACAATCATCTGTCATCAACAGAAGCTAAGGGCATAACAAATCAAAATTGGTTTTAAAAGGGTGTGGAGAGTCTTAACATGTGTCATTCAAGACTCTACTGAATAACCAGCATACGGAACACGTCTAACAATCAAGGAACAGGATACAAGGGTTTTGAAATCTTACAATGTATTTAGAGGTGGAAGCATCATTAAAACACCACATCTCCTCAGGGTCATGTAGAAGACATGTACATTTATCATCCCAACTTGCATCTTCAAATTCATTCAGAGAACATTGCCTGATCTGGAAGAACTTATTAATTACCTGAAATTCATAACAAGTATAAAGAGAAAGGCCGAAATAAATTCAGAGATTCAAAAGCCTGTCATAAATTATCAACCTAGGTGCACAAAAATCATAAGTGCGCCTGAATGCAAATACCCATAGCATATTAATAGTCACAAACAGAAAAAATAGATATTAAGTACTGTCTTATCTTGATAAAAAAAAAAATTTTTACATCTTTCAAAGGTAACTGTGACATGCTTTGAGCATCACACTCCAAAATGTGTTGTACTTTATATAATGAAGATTTCAGTGGTACCAAAAATGCTATTTTTACCATTAAATAGCCTAGCTAACCAGTAAATTTGAGTCATGTATTGTTTGATCAGTTAGATGCTGTAACAAATATTCTGTTACATATTGCATAATGAAAAATCAATAAGAAATGCGTGGAACAACTAAGCTTTTGGATTATTACTTTTCTGTATCATAAGAGACCAAAGGATAGACTCTTAAGTGAATGAGAAAGGAAGTTAAAGAGAGAAACAGAGAGAGGTGGGAGGGAGGAAGAGCGAGAACATTACCTTCTTGAAATTTTCATTCTGCTCTATCTGCTTCGCTAGATCAATCTGCAGAGCATCATTAGACTCCTTAAGTTTAAGGCGATCTGAAGTGAGTTCTTCTACCCTGTGTAACAGATAAATTGCAAGCAAAATCAATAAATGTTTTGCCAGGTAAATCATGTCCTACATATAACAAAAAACAATATATCACAGAGCAGTGGTATAAGCACTCATATAATGTGCATATAAGTTTCAAACTCCACCTTTCTTAAGAAGTTACCATGATAGTATGATAACATATTCCACTCTTGACCTCTAAAATATTCTCACCCATACAAAGACGGGTTATACAAAGAATTGGACATAACAGGATCTAAAAGATAATCCAATACCATCATTTATTTCCTTTCTCTTCCAAGGTGGTATTCCATATAGGTATCGAAGATGCATGACAAGACAACAAAATAGAAAAAACAGTAAGTAGAAAATCAACTTCTATAGTAAAGAGTTCATGTAGTCCTCCATATACAGAAAAAGTGAAGCACAAGCATAACCATTGAAGTTTCGGAAACCAATTCTATAAAGAATATACACAGTTGGAACTTGGAAGCAAGGTTTCAACTTTCAACAGACACAAAGGCAGAGGAGACTATGAAATCACAACATTGCCACGTAAGACAAGATATGTAAAGCATTATGTATGGAAAATCATTGTTGAGGAAAAGTCAGAGACGCCTTTTCCATTGACTGTAGATTGTTGCCATAATTCTTGGATGGTATTCCATATTTTTGTCACATAGTTTCTTTGCTACACCAAACATAATTAAGCAAAAAGAACACTCATCATGCCATCATCATCTAAATAGATGAAATTTTAAAACAATACTTTTCCGGGACCTCCCAAGTCAACAACCTTCGTCTTTGAACTTTCTTGATAATAATTCATTGAAGTTGATAAATACGCACTAAAATGATAGAAATATTGAGAAATACCTTTTATGGATGCCATTTATTTGTTGCGACATTATCTCCTCCTTTTCCTTGGCCTTTTCAGCCTGTCAGTATCATTAGAATGTTTAGAATATCAACTACCACAAAACTAAGAAGTGCATAGAAGAGTGAAGACTATATTTTTCTAATGCAAATTGGAAACTATTATAACCTCCATTATTGCATGATCCCTTTCAGCGAAAGCAGCAGCTACACAGCCCTGGAAAAACTTAACCTGCTTCTCAGATTCCATATTCTGGACATGTAAATTTGAAGTCAGTTAATCATGTCACTGCTCATGTATGATTAAACCAAAGTATATAACAAAACCATAAACCTCACAACACAGAAAAGCCTGTTAATTCTTTTGACAAACTCTGGCACTTGGACAAGCAATTTATAAATTGGATTAAGAACTCATTCCATCATGATCTTGTCACAAGGCAAGCCATTGCAAAATTTTCAAGCTTGACCCTTACATATAAAAATTTCAGATAAATAACTGTAGAAAGTATATCTGTTTGTATCCAACAACTTGCGACAAGTTGCTAAAGCTGGATAACGGATCCACAATGCAATCTCTATGCTAGAGTGTATAACAAAACGAATTATAATAGTGGGAGGGGAGGTGTGTGTGTGTGTGTGTAGAGAGAGAGAGAGGGGGGGGGGGAGAGAGAGAGAGAGAGAGACCTTTGAAACCTCGGCGCTATGTAGATCTGCCAGTTGACTCTGAATACACTAAAGTAAGCATGTAAACAAAATAGAAGGAAATATTTAAGAAACAGACACAAAAAGTTCAATGACCCACTTTAATTCTATAAGCCTCTGAAAGCTCCTCTTGTAGATTTAGATTGTCTCTTGTACAAGAAGCCAACTTCTTTTGCAAGCTCTCAATCTCCTGCTCCAATCCAGCTGTCCTAATTTGGCATGAATTTCAATATAATGGATACTCTCTATTGGCCTTAATACGATAGATACTCAGTGTATGTAGACTGCCTTGTCTAATGGATAAAGGAAAGTAAATACATACCTTTGAAAATGCATTCGAGTAGCCACAGCAAGATAGCCAGGCCCAGCTTGCTGCATGCATAACTGTTCGATATCTTTGCGTAGTTCATTACGCTCTACAAATTCATATACTCTGTAAGTTCATTATGCATACTAAACGACTTTAAAGTCAAATAAAAGGTATTGCAAATTACAATAGAAACATGTGTAGAATGATTTTCTGAATTATCATTTAAAAATTTCATGGTATGAAAAAGAATTAGCCAGAAAGGGAGGAATTTGGGGCGATGATATAATCGTAGGCCTCAAATTTTTTGCATTGGTATGGAAATGAACTCATCCTATGATTTAGTACGTGTTTGGATTCCTGTTGGGAAGGTCCAAACAGCTATTTGGGACCTTCTCAACAGGAATCCAAAAACACACTTACTCTTTTTATCTGAATAAACAAATACATTATAAAACTTCACCTTGTAACTAAACTTAAATTTTTCAACAAAATTATAAACGAACAGTACAATAACTCTATCAGTTCAATATTGAACTAGTGTTCTTACTGAACCTACTACACAATGTAAGAGAGTTAAATTAACTTGTAGAGGTGAGAAAATGCACATACCCTGTTCCAGTTGTTGGATCCGAGCCAACAATGAGTCATCATGTGAACTCTCAGCCATTCTGGAAGAAAAAGAATTGTCACCATCGAACCAAAAAATTTGAGGGGAGGGAAAAAAATAAATTCTTGTCAAAACCCAAAGCTCATAGTATACCATCAAATAACACACAGCGCCCAGCAGTACAAAGTATAAACACAAAAGATTCATATGGAGAATGAAGCCAAATGTAAAGGAGTAAGATCACATGGAGTGTAAATTAAAAACCTCAAGTATTAGATCACAGTGAAAACCAGTCCTCAAAATAACCTTAAGAATGTGCATGTAACGAGCTCCGTTTGTCTAAAATTATATATAAATGGAGTAAAAAGAAGTGTCAAAGCCAAAATACAAATTCTATTAATTTCTTCTGAAAAGAGAAATCCATTGAGGAAGCGCAACTACACAACAGAGAGGAAAAGAAAAACTGAAACCTCAAAAACAAATCAAGCTGCCTTATCATACAAGGTCAACGGTATGTTGCAATAATTATATATATGGCTCTGGAGGAGTATAACAGCAACGTAAAGCTATTGTCACCTGACGGTTTGCAGGAAATTACAGCGAAGAATCGAAAAAGCGCAAAAGAATTCAAACAAACTGAGAAGAAACCGTCTGATAGAGAGCTGTGGTTTCTGAAATTCTATCAAAGTCCGATAATACAGAAAACCATCAACAACCTTCTAACGCAAACCCCAAGCCACTATCCCACCGGATTGATTATTTCAATAATCCCCTTTTTCCCTAATAATGGATTAAAATTTATGTTCGGTCGTCGAAAAGTGATTTTAAATAATTTATTTTGTTTTGTTTGAAAAAAATAAATTTGAGTAATTAATTTTGCTATGATGCAATGGAAGTGTTATTAATTTTAAAATTGTTTTTTCCCTCATTAAAACAGTTTTTTAAATGATTTTATCATATTTACTAGACATATCAAATGAAACTTAAAATGACTTTTTGTTAAACAAAAACGAAAGCTACTTTCTTGGATTATAATTTTTCTACATCATCTCATAGAATTTGACCTATACATTTACTTTTTCATTTGATTATAGTTGACTCTATTTATTTTCAATTATGTTATTTGAACACAAAATTTCGATATCATATATATCATACATATATATTTCAATCTTTCACTTTTTCTCTTCTTGTATATATGTATTCCAAGAATACATAAAAAACAAAATAACATCGTATGGTATCCTTATTTTGATATTAAAAAAACATTTGCCTTTTTTATTTTTTTTACTTACGCCATAATTCTCTCACTCTCACAAAAGTCCCATTCACATTATTGATTCACCAAAATGCTTGGACTGTTTATAGTGTGTAATTCACAACAATTTTAGCCCAAAAGTGCTTTCACCTGAGGCTATAATATATAGCTTCTATATTTCTAACGTCTTTTTGAAGGAGTGCAATGTAGTTCCAGACAGACTGTGAGTGTGAAAGAAGAAATATAAATTAAGCATGTTAGTAATAAGTTGTCTTCTATAGTTTCTTTGACATGTTTTTTATCAACATAAATTTTATGTGAGACCTATAAAATTACAAGACTTATTCGTCGTTTAGTAGATTTCACATAAATTTGGCCTAATAAAAAATATTAAAATAAATATATTGCTAACATTAATCTGTATAATATCCCCAAATTCAATTCAATTTTTTATATTTTCCCGCTCCTTTAAAATTCACCTTTCGGCTTCAATGAACGTTTGGACTATTTTCTTGTAAAAAAAACATTCGGGCTATTTTTCCTCTTTCGGAAAGTGACTTTCTATGTTTTGTAACTAAAAAAAACTCGATTTGCTATAGTACTATACTTATGTTTGGATAAATAACTTAATTAAACACTTACTCAATAGCTTTTAGGAATAACTTATTTTTATAAGCTTTTCTACAAACTTATTGCAATAAACTAAATTGAGCTTATATGAAAATCATAAACTATTTTAACAAACTATTTGCATAAGTTCATTTTGATAAATTATTCTTATAAGCTTAAATAAATTCTTAATAAAATCCTACAAACACGGTCAATCTGTGCTCCTTACACAAGTCTTAATTTCTATCTTGAATCTAAATTCTACCCAATCCTCCTAATAATCCTTTTATTTCCTGTGTAAAGAAAAGATCGAATAATTTTTATATTTTTAAGATGTTGAATATATTACTTTTCATTAAATACTTTCTTTATTTATTATTAAAAGAATGTATAAAAATATTTTGTAGGAAGATATAATAAAAGTTCATAGAAGAATGAAGCAACAATGATTGATCTGGAGGTTGAGCCCGTGATGGGAATAGAACATAACCACCCTTGGATATGGTAATAAAAGGAGGCAAAAACATAAGCACGTCACTTTATTGGGAATAATTGTTTCTTAGAAATGTTTGTTTTTGAAAACTTGAAACAAACATAGGAATATTTATTCTCACCCTTATATTCTCATGAATAAGTAAAGATACCTTAAAACAAACACACCCACAGTTTTCTAGGTTCTAGAATCAGTGAACTCTTTTTGAACAACACCTGACTCTTATAATTGTGTATTGCCAAATTCTAAAAATCACCATTTTTTAATGCGCAAGAGCAAGGCCTTTGAAGGTATGAACTAAGTCCAATCTAATTGGCTTTGTAGAAGCAAGCATAATTCCTCCTTTGCAATGATAAAAGAAAAAAGAAAAGTGAACGCAATTTTCGTTACAAACGAAGCTGCCAAGTCAAAACAAAGATCCCACTCTAACGGTGGATTCTAGGATGAAGCTTGTAATTTATGGGTATACCGGTATACCTCCAAAATTTCATGTAAAAACTCCTTATTACCCTTGTCTTCAACAAACTCTCCCCATCCTTCACCACCACCTCACCAACCACCCCATCACCAGCTCAACAGTGAAGCACAACAACGGAATTGCAGCACCGCCTTTGTATGGCCACCGCCACCAGCTTAGTTGTCCACCCCAGCTCGGACCGCCACATGTTGCCGGCACAACCACGACGGGTAACACTGTAACAGTGATGGGGTTACCTGCATATTATGGGTTTGCAGCTTCTGCGAGCCTTGCAAAATCCAATTGATTGGGTTGCTCTTCTTTGTTGTTGTCTTCATCTTCTTGTTATTGTTGTGGCTCTTTTCACATAGAGCTTGTAACTGTGCTTTGTGTTTAAGCTCACGTACATGGCCATTGCCACTCAGACAGGGAAAGAGGAAGCCAAATAGGTTTGTGTTGCCGGTGACAGGTAACACTGTGACAGAGAAATTTCTTGATGACGGTGGCTGGTAGGACGGGTTGCCGGGTAACAGTGATGGGGTGGGATTAGGAGGGTGAAAGGGAGGAGGATAAAGGGGTCTTTTTACATTTTATTTTTGGTTTCAATTTTCGTTAAATTAACAAATCTGGACCATCCATTATTTAATTAATATATCTAATGGTTGAAAATCATTTTTGATAAAAAAAAATTGGGGTATACCAGTATACCAATAAAACTAGTACTTCATGCTAGAATCCACCACGTTATCTTTCATGCGCTCATTGTTTATTTATGCTTTCATAACGCAGTATGGTAGAGGAGGACCATTAAAAAACCAGGAAGTTTTAACTTAAGAACAAATTCATACAAAGCCCGTGAATGAGGCAGATTGACTTTGACCTTTGAAAGCAATATAGTTCATATATTTATGAAAAAATAACAGTCAAGAAGGGGCAAAAAGAAAAAAGAACTGGAAACAATTTTTCACTGTGCTCAATAATCTTAAAACACACTTCAATCCGATTTGAGCAAAGTAATGTCGCCTCAGAAGCACGCATCCAATAGGCAGCAGCAACAGAGAGCAGCCAAACTGCATCAATTTACAAATTTAAACAAATCAATATCAATGTAGAACACGGTGGAAAATAAGAATCACATCACATATATAAATATATAGCTAAGGTGACTATCTTTATCTAAAAAAAAGAGATTAAAAATTCAACATCGAAGTCAGTAATTTGTTTACAAATTTGACCTCTCATTATAACTTCGTTGTTCTTTCATGCATATATTTCCTATTTCTACCTGGCTTCTGGGATATAAAGATTAATAGTGAAATATGCAAAATTTCTATTTGATCATTGAAACATTTCTATTTGGATCTAACTATCAGCGTTCAATTTGTTTATTTCATAAGAATTCGATTTAAATTTAAATTTTGCACACAAATTGACATCCATTTCCATGGGTCTACAATTGAATTATTGTCTTGTTGTATTTTGTTTTGTAATTTGTTTGAAGTTGTTAACAAATAAATATAGCATGGTATTTGAAACAAAAATAGAAAAAGAAATAGTTGAAGTTGAAGAGCAAGAGGATGGAGTGGGTCTAGCTTGCTTGATGTAATGTAACCATAGGTAGCTAAAGTGCGGATCTGAATCTGAAAATGGAAAGAGAGACTGACCAGCCTTCCAAGCAACCAGGGCCGGATGAATTATGTTGTTGTTGAGGAGGAGGAGGCTGAGCGTACTGGGGAGCATAGGGCGGAGGGTATCCCTGTGCTGGGTACGGCGGCGGAGGATATCCTTGTGGCGGATATCCCGGCGGCGGGTATGCGTCCTTTGCGTATCCTTCCGGCGGATAACCTATCCATCCATACACATAATAATATTCAATTAATTAAGATCCCTGACGCCAATCGCAATAAATCAAACCACCAACATCCACATGCAAGAGAGAAAAAAGAAAAGGAAGAAGAGGGACCTTGCGGCGGTGGAACCCCGACGGGCGGTTGCTGCTGGTTGTAATA
Source organism: Echinosophora koreensis (assembly GCA_035048595.1). NCBI lineage: Eukaryota > Viridiplantae > Streptophyta > Magnoliopsida > Fabales > Fabaceae > Echinosophora > Echinosophora koreensis. The sequence continues at coordinate 15,313,460 of JAPCYP010000003.1, read as the reverse complement.
ACTCATTGATTGATTGTTGTTGGATATCGAATGTCGATGACGATGTTGCGGGTCGTTGTGCCTTTGTTTGCCTTTCTGTTCTGTCTTGTAATTCTGCAATTCGAGGATTCGTTTGTTTATTTATTGGAACAATATCGTGATCAACGAACGACTCACCGAGGAGATTTATGATCACGACACGTCATAACTTCGAAATCAACGGTCATCACGCCATCAACCTTGCTTCTTAACTTACTTATTAAGTAATCATTCACATATTAGTATTAACTGGATGGATGGGTCCCTGTTAGGGGTGATAATATGCTTGGTCAAGTTAGGTTCCGACAAGTCTAGTCTAGCCTGCGCTCCAATCTTGAAGGCTGAGTCTGGCCTCTGATATAGGCCAATTTTTAAGGTCTGTATCTATCCTAGCCTGAAAGTATGTTTAAAAAGTTATTTATCAACAAAACCTTTGAATATGTTTGTATGGATTACCCAAAATGAGTAATAAATGTGTATTTACTAAATGAGGATGAGGATCATAGTACTCGTCCCACGGATACCCGCATATTCATAATAAATATTTTTTTTATTAAATATATCATATATATTATAACAATTCCTATTATTTTGATATGAAAAAAACTTTATTTTCTTTATTATTTTATACTTTTTAGTGGTTAAACCCTTAATAATTTTTTTTTGAATACATAGTATATTATATATATTGGGTTTTAGGGGGCCACGAAACGATCCAAGGCACCATAAAAACAAATACAAGAACGTTGAATATGCAAATCAACCATAGAAAGAACAAACTGAAAACTAAGAAGAAGACAAAATGGTGAAAGAAGATGAACACCAGGATTTTAGTAGTTCGATCATTGTGGCTTACGTCCACGGGAGAGAGAGCAACAAGTCATCGTCTCTCCTTTACTATCTTGATACCAGAGATACAAGTATTTTACAATAGAAACATCCCTCAACCCTTGCCTATTCTTGCTACACCCATGAATCACACATCATGCTTCCAAGAACTACACCCAATGTTGATGTTTCCACTCCTATACACTTTTCCCTATCTCTCTCAAATAACTACATGATTTCCCTCGAGAAAGAATTGCCTCAAACTCAATCATTCTCTTCTTTTCACACACACCTATGTGTCTAACTTGTGTGATATCACTTGTGTGATGATTCACTCATCATATACATGATATCAATTTATAGACTTATGTAAGTCATCCATATGAAGTAACTAATCCTTGTAAGGCTTGATCCAAGTTAGTTATTGCACTAACTAACTAACTAACCAACTTCTCATCTGATTGCAACTAGTCGCTCCATAATCGATTATCCTGTTGACCATAATCGATTATGCTATCTCTGTCTCATACGCCTTTTCTGATACTAGCCATAATCGATTATCCTAATCGATTGCTATGTTTCTGTCAAACATATATTCGATTATGCCATTACCATAATCGATTATGCCTTTGCAACTTCAACTCCATATTGTTGATTTTGAGGCATATCTCAACATGATATAATGTTAATATAATATATTGTTATATTGTATTGTATGTCTTTATTTTCTTTTATTTTATTTTATACTAGAGTTTTTGTCCGTGCACTGCACGGGGGTTACATCATTGTATAAGATAAATATAATTTTTTTAATTTTTAAAAAATAAATATAAAATATGGAATATAGTCCATAAGATAAATTGGAGTATAAAAAACTCTTACGTCGTTTCATAGTCAATGTGAATAATTTTGCAAAACACATAAATATTGTCCTTAATTAGAAATTCCCCAAAATACATATACTATAAAATAACATAACTTTGCACAAAAAATAACACAAACTACAATAAACAGATAGTACAAAAAAAAATTTATTTTATTTCTATACTTACTACTAGGGGTGGGAATAGGTCTGGTTGCTGGTCAGGGGCCTATGGCCTGGCCTATTTCAGGCCTGACTTGGCCTTGCACGTTTAATAAAAAGACTAGGCCTGGACTTTTCAAAAAAGTCTTTTTAGTTAAACAGGTCAGGCTTAGCCTTATAAAAAAGCCTTTTAGGCCTAGTAGGTCGGCCTGCTTATTTAATATATTATATTATATAATATAATATATAATAATAATATAATAATATGATTATTATAATTATAATTAATATTAATATTATTTAATATTAATATTAATATAATTATAGTTAATAATTAATATTTAAAAGTATTATTATTTAACAATTAACATTTAACAAAATAATATGCATTTTGACCAAACTAGGACTATTTTTGTAACTGACACAATTTGCTCTATATTTATAAAATATTGACTTGCTTCACATATATATTTTAAGAGGTGTGGGACTAACTCTCAATGAACTATTGTTATATATGAACATTTTTTTACAAGTTTTCAACCGAGTATCTCACTCCTGCTGCCAAAGCACGTTGTTGTTTGTATGAATTCTTTATAATGGAATTACCACACTGTTTTCTAGGTTGTGTCTGGTAGACTTCACTTAACCTTTCAAACCACTAATTCTCCATATTTCTTTTCTTTGTTAATGTCAATATGGTTATTAATGCATCATCCAAATAGTTTTCTCAAACTTCTTTTCCCAGCTACTACTCCCTGCCAGAAGTCATGTCAAGAAGAAAAGTATATAGAATTATCAAGGCATGTTACCCTCCCTTCCCGTGAAAAATAAGGTTATCCTATGATTATTGGGTAGTATAATTTAGTTTTGGATAATGATAATAATGATATAAAATATTCTATTACACATTTTATATAACGGTGGAAGAGAGCTTACAGGTTGCGCTATTTGATATAACTGTGAAAGAGAGCTTACTGGTTGCAATATATAGGAGTTAGTCCCACATCACTGAAAGTATACATATGAGACAGACCATCATTCTATAAATAGAGAGCAAGTAGGTGATTTAAACCTGGATGAGGTTTATTGGCTTAAATTAAATTTAAATTTAAAAACCTTAATTATTAAATAGAGAGCAAGTAGATAAACAAAGTACTGGGAGAGTAATTAAGAAGACCCATTGGGTGCCTCATTATAAATTATTATAAAAAATAAAATTATAAAATTATAAAATAGGCTTTTAAAAAGGCTAATAGGCCAGGTCAGGCTTTAAAAAAGGCCAGGGCAGGCTAAAAAAATAGTACTTACTACCAATCTTTTTTTGTTTATCTAAAATATCTAATTTTTAAAGCTGCACAGAACAGAAACACCTGTATTTAAATGTCTAAAATATCTTTTTTTGATTTAATTGTTCAAATTCAAATTGTTTTATTATTCAAATTCAAATTATGACTATTTTCATTACATTGATTTCCTAAATTTATTTCTTTTAAAATGTTTTGATTGATTTATTCCAACTTCCAAAAAACCATAAATCTAATTTAATTCCAATCTACCATGACATCCAATCAAATAATTTCTATATTAATTAAAATTTAAAATAAAAGAATGAGTTGTTATTAGCTGTCAAAACATTCCTCCAGAATGAGTTGTAGATATATATAGTTAAAAATTCGAATTTCGAAATAAAAATTAAAATAAAATAAATATTGAAATTCTACTTGTCATTAATTACACTCTTGAGAAGTAACATGGAAAGAAAGATAAACGACACACTTACACATTCCAAGACATAAATTAATAAATACATATTTTAATTATAATAAATGTCTTAGAAACAACTAAAATTCGAAATTTGAAATAAACTTTGAATTAAAATTAAAAATTAAAAATAAAAGAATGAAAAGGAAGAGTCATGGGGTGTGGTGAAAGATAATTAACCATGTTTTGAAAGAATTCAAAATGAAAATAAAAAAATTATTGGAATAAGAAATATTGAAATTCTACTTGCCATTAATTATACTCTTGGGAAGTAACCTGGAATGAAATAGAAATGACACACTTACACATTCCAAGACATAAATTAATAAATACACATTTTAATTATAATAAATATGCCTTGGAAACAATTAAGAAGAAAGGGCAAGGAGTAGAGAATCACATTGAATAAGTTGAATTGAGCGGTGGTGTCAATAATTTTTTTGAAAACCGAAAATATTGGAAAATAAAGCAAATTATTACTATTATCTAATTTAATTTGTTTATCATTTATCATTATTATTTAAAATTGAATCATTGAATATTTCCAAATAGAAACAGGAAATTCATTGATTAAATATAAATACTTATCAATGCTTATCAATATTAATTATGAATTTATCATTCATCAATTATTTCTCTAAAAAAAAAAGGCATAATCATTCCAAAGTAAAAGTTAAATTTGATAAGTAGGCTCCTCCGAATCACACAATGATAGTAATATACTCCATCAGGTTCACAATATAAAAAACAAATGAGTCCTTTTTCTTGGTCCAAAATATAAGAAACATGCATTAATTTTCATACATATTAAATACTAATTTCCAATATTGCCCTTATTAATTATTGTCATTAATTATAGGCCATCAGAATATTAATTAAAATTAGAATGGTGCTTTTGAAATTTTATATGAGTATTAATTATAATTTACTTATTCCAATACTTTTCCTTGGTATATGTGTTTTAGGCTTTTGTTTCTTATATTGTGGACCAGAGGGAATAGTAAATTGAAAAAAAAAAAACAAAGAATGAAAATGAGGCAAGACATTTTCCAAAAAAAAAAATACAATTTAGAAAAAGGCCATGCATCACATATAACACATTGTCAAGATTAAAATCCTCCATTCAAAATAAAAAATTGTAATTTCAAAATAAAAATTAAAATAAAAAAATATTGGAATAAGAAATATTGGAATTCTAGTTGTCATTGATTACACTTTGGGAAGTAACCTGTAAAGAAAGAGAATTGGCACACTTATACATTCTAAGACATAAATTAATAAATACACATATTAATTATGATAAATATGTCTAAATATATCTAGGAAACAGTTAAGATTCGAAATTTCAAATAAAATTGAATTAAAATTCAAAATTCAAAATAAAAGAATGAAAAGGAAGAGTCATGGGGTAGGGTCAAAGATAATTGATCATGTTTTGAAAGGAGAAATCTATATATGAGAATCTACAAAGTTTGTATTGGAATTAGATGAGCAATGAATATGAACAATTAAACTCTTAATAAAATGTCTTGAAAAAAATTAAAAAAATGTCGGAACAAAGTCTATGTTGTCTTGAACCCTCTCACCTATAAATCCTAAATATCTCTATTCATGACAATTCAGTTGTTGCAAAATATACATTGACAATAAGCAATATGAAAAAACCAATACTAAAAAACATAAAAAAGAAAAAGAAAAAAAAAAGAAGAACAAAAGATGAATTGGTAGGCTTGCGTTTATGGCAAGAAGAAGGACGTCGCCCCATGAGTTTTTCTTCATCATCTTTATTGGAGCCTTCATGTATTAATCCCTAAACTTGCATCACTTCAAGATATAGTTGAGGAGTATGATTGACAAATTAAATAAAAAATAAAAATAGAGAAAGAGGAAGAATAAATTGAAAATGATAAAAATGGACTCCTTTCATGTGGTTCAAGTGCTTTCAGATTTTCACCAAGGATATCCTCTTATTTCTGTGTTTGTCCATCATATATATCAAGCAAAGGGGGAAAAAAAAAGGAAACGTTGGGTGGTGGAGGGAAAAATACGACAGAAATGAAAGAGAGAAAATAAAGGAAGAAGGAGAAAGAAAGGAAGAAACAAAGAAACAAAACCTAAAAAACACAATCAACTTAAACCAAACATATCATTTTTCATAAAAATAATCAATTAAAAAAAGAAAAATAGGAAGAAATTCAAAAGAAAGATACACAAAAGTATAAACAAAACATACCCATAAATGATTTTAAGGAGAATGATACCCCTATGCACGAACTAAACAAAGAAGAAAGCTTCTCCAATTTTGTGTCATAAAAAAAAGAAATCCAAGAAAGTATATGTAAGAAAGTTCATAAAAATTAATGAGAAAAAGAGATCAAAAACTCACAATTGCGCACATGGTTGGGTGGTCATAATGTACATAAAAGACGTAAGACAGTCTCCTTATAGCATTGACAATCTCCTGTCATCAACGGCGGTCTTGTGGTGGTAGGAAGACCTGAATAGAGAGTAACTTGTGAATGAAGAGATAAATGAATTGAGAAGACATAGATGATGGGGAAGAGTCCTAGGATGAAGGAGTTTGAAATAAGAAGAGAGAGAGAGAGAGAGAGAGATGAATTGAAATTAGGGTGCATTGAAAACCATATATTTATATTAAATATTTCAGATTTCAGATTCTAAATGAAGGAGGAAGGTTTAGATGACTTTTCATTTACTAAAATATTACAACAGGGCGTGTGGGGTGTATGCGAAGCAGGTTGAAAGAAAAACAAATGGACAAAAATATATAAATACATTTTTCCATAATTTTAAATAGACCTAGGTGATGCAACTACAGGGGAGACATAAGTAAAGGCTCGATTTTGCAGAAAAGATAGTCATTTTTTGTTGTTTTATTGCCTTCACCTTTCTTTGAGCATCCATTTGTTTTTATTAAAAAAAATGTTATCTTGTTGAAAGGGGAAATTGCAGCACGTGAGGGGGAGGCCCAAATGTCAAAGCAGAAAACACCCACATACATCAATTACCCAAAGAAAAGCTTGTTGATGATTATCAATTTGACCAGAAGTGGCGTCGATGCCGTAGTGACGAGGTGGGATGAAAGAGAAGCGTGCAGAGAGAGAGAATTCAAGAGACACTCACGTGATCACTAATTAGGAATAAATTACAATCGTTAGATTAAATATGATCAATGGCTAATAATGGGTGTAATAGGTGTAAACATAAAGTGGTGTAAATTGATCCCTCCTCATATATATTTGCTATAAGGAATATTGGAATTTTACATATCATTAATTATACTCTTGAGAAGGGAGATTGAGAGAAATTCAAAAATTGAAATAAATTTAAAATAAAATAATGAATTGTTATTAGTTGTCATCCATTAACCTTTGAAATCTATTGAAAACTTTCCTCTTAAGAAGATACTTATTGTAAAATTGTTGTAAGAATAAATGTGGTTGTGACACCTGTCCAAAGTTTCCTTAGAATAGAGAAAGAATTGTATTTTAACTAGAGTTCTTGCCCGTGCACTGTACGGAGATTAGGCGATCGCAAAAGATAAAATATACACTGATAAATTAAATTGGAGAATAAGAATTTTGTGCATAGTTTGATAGGAGATATAAATAATTTCGCAAAACACATAAATTTTGTCAATGAGCTTAATAATCAGAGAAAAATTTTCTTCATATTTTTTTTAAACATTTGGTCCCCCACCCCCCTTTATCTATCATATTTTCTTCATTGGCCCCCTTTATCTTTCACATATATTTTAAGAATTCTTTGTAATTTGAGAATAAAAAAATGGGAGGTTGAAATCAATTCTCTATTTTTTCCAAGTAAGAAAGAATCCATTAAATTAAAAGAAGGATAAGCACTGAATAACAATATCAAATGGTTGGCAGGTATGAGAGAGAGAGAGATGGATGAAATTTATTATAGCAATTCACAATGCATGGTATCTAAAAAAAAATTGAATTTAAATACTCCATTCGGTCCACAATATAAGAAATAAATGAGTCAATTTTTTTGGCCCAAAATATAAGAAAAATGCAACAAATTTCTCACATATTAAATGGTATTTTCCAATATTACCCTTATTAATTACTGTCATTAATTATAGGCCATCAGAATATTAATTAAAATTAAAAGGGGTGTTTTTGGAAATTTATATGAGTATTTTAAATAAGGGTTTTAAAACACAATGAGCTGGTTCATTATAGGAAGGGAAATGTTTATTATTTCGAGGCACATATTAAGGAAAGACAATAACCATTTAAAATCTGATATATTTGTAATAAATGATAATGATGATTCAAATTAAATAAGTAAAAAATACAATAAGAAAAAAAATTCAAAACAAAGAGTTGTTATCCACTTTTAAAAAATTCTCAATGTGCTTTTAATGTCTTTTTAATTGTTGGGCTTTGAAAAGTTGAATAAGTATTGGAAAGATACACATCATTTATTTTCAGCAGATAACAATAAAATGTATTATTATTTCCTATTTTCGATTTTTTATTTTCATTTTTGATATCAACTTAAAAAAAAAAATCATTTCTAGTTTCTAGATATGGAAAGGATTTAGAGGCTTATAGAGGAAGCCATTTCATGACATCGTGACACCTGTCTAAACTTTCCTTAAAACGGGACATTTGGTCTCCTACCGCCTTTATCTATCATATTTTCTTCATTGGCCTCCCTTTTATCTTTCACATAAATTTTAAGAATTCTTTGTAATTTGAGAATAAAAAAATGGGAGGTTGAAATTAATCCCCTGTTTTTTTCAAGTAAGAAAGAATCAATTAAATTGAAAGAAGGATAAGCATCGAATAACAATATCAAACGGTTGACAGATATGAGAGAGAGAGATGAATGAAATTTATTGTAGCAATTCGCAATATATGGTATCTAAAAAAATTTGAATTTAAATATTTTAAATAAGGGTTTTAAAACACAATGAGCTGGTTCACTATAGGAAGGGAAATGTTTATTATTTCGAGGCACGGATTACGGGAAAGATAATAACCATTTAAAATCTGATATATTTGTAATAAATGATAATGATGATTCAAATTAAATAAGTAAAAAAAATAATAAAAAATTAAAAAACAAAGAGTTGTTATCCACTTTTAAACAATTTTCAAGGTGCTTTTAATGTCTTTTTAATGGTTGGGCTTTGAAAAGGTTGAAATAGTATTGGAAAGATAAACAAATCATTTATTTTCAGCAGATAACAATAAAATGTATTATTATTTCCTCATGAAATCTATATTAATTATTTGTCCTTGTCAAGAAGCAATAAAAATTAAAAGAAATCAATATAAAATGATAAATTTCTTTTTATTAAGAAACCAATTTAAAATAAATTAAGAAAAAAAAACACTGAAACCTATTTTCGAAGTCTTAATATATTGAAATCATAATCTATTTAAAGGATAATTATTTTTGATAAAGATTTAGAATAAAATTTAATAATAGGCTTTGGAAAAGATTTAGAATAATTACGGATAAGTTTTCATTACTTTTTAAATATTTTCATAATCTAATTGGTACTGTACATCTCCCAACATTTAATTTAATAACATATATTAATTATTTCTCCTCATTAAAAATCAATAAATATTAAAAGAAATAAAAAATAAAAAAATTCTTTTTATTAAGAAACCAATTTAAAAGAATCAATAAAAATTAAGAAATCAAAACATTGAAACCTATTTTGGTAGTCACAATGTATTGAAATAATAAAACTATTTGAGGGATAATTATTTTCGATACATTGAAACTATGCAAAAATATATTTCAATATTTAATGATAGGCTTTAGAAAAGGTTATCCAGAGTGGTCGCGTCGTGGCGGCGACTTGGTTTGGAGTTCCTTCAGGGAGGTGAGAAAGAGAGACGACATCAGAGGAAGGAGAAGAACGATGACGGGCGGAGGAGGAGGGAGGGAGCGGGAGCCAGGAAGGTTTGGGAAGAGGTTCTGGATTTTGATGATAGGGAAGCTGGTGGCTGAGCAGCAGCCGGTGGTGGTCTCTGGTAGTGGGGGTGGTCTGGATGGAGAAGGAGAAAGGGAAAAGAAATGTGAGAACTGAATGGAAACGTATAGGAAGAAAGAGAAAAGGTTTGGGGAAAGATAAATAGTCTGCTTGAATGGAGAGTGAAATAACTATTAGTTGCTGTTTTCAATGTATGGGAAGCAAACATAAATATGAAATTTGAATTAATGTAAACATTGAAACAATAATAAATTTTGTTAATTGGTTACTATTTTCGATGCATTGAAACAATGTAAACATTAATACAAAATTTTAAAGCTGAATCAAATAATCAATAATAAATTAAAAATAAAATTTGTACAAATGGGCTGGCCACCACAATCTGATAGAAATATCTCTAATAATAGAAAGATCCATATTGGAGGCCCAAGATCCAAATTAATGTGGTCGTGACACCTGTCCAAACTTTTCTTAGAATGGGGAAAGAATTGTATTTTAATATAGATATAGATATAGATTCTTGAATACCCACGGATATCCATGGATACCCGCATAAATATCCATGGATATTGACGGGGATGAATGCAGGGGCCAATTGTCATCCCTAATTAGTATTACTGGCTGGGTGGGTCCCTATATTGTACCAAAATAGGTCTCCATCAACAATTCTATTCTAATTTCTACATTGCATCCGCAAAACGTTTGTAATCAGGGGTTGGTCTAAGATGCACCACCCTATAATTACATCCCTAATGCACCACCCATGTGACAATTTGTGGGTCAATAGAATTGCCACATGGATGGTCAAAGTTTCAAACCTTGGAGGTATATTTATACAGTAGTCAAAGCTTGTATATACTGTATACTGCAGTATAGTATATGCATTTATGGTATTTATATATTTTCCCAAAAAAATTTATTTATTATTTTTAATATAAAAAATAGTTTAATTTATATTATGGACGATCCTGTAGGCACTCATCGTTGGAGCTATTCTGGACAACAGTACACAGAACATAATAAAAATTAAACTATTTTTGATATTAAAAAAAAAAAAAAAAAAAAATTGGGCAAAATATATAAATACCATAAATACATATATTATACTGCAGTATACAGTACATACAAACTTTGACTACTGTATAAATACACCTCCAAGGTGTGAACTTTGGCCATCCGTTGACAATTCTATTGGCCCACAAATTGCCACATGGGTGGTGCATTAGGGATGCAATTATAGGATGGTGCATCTTAGCCCAACCTTATAATCAGTTATATTATATCAAAAATACATATTTTATAAGGTGCATTATATTCATCTCTCATAAGGTTTAACTTATTTATACCGATTTCAGGAATTTTCACCTATAAAATAAAAAGAACTTATTTATACCGAGTTACCTTTAAGTCAAACTTAAAGGAAGGTTCGAAAATTCTGACACGAGTATATAATACTATTAGTCATTTATTCTTTCACGGGAGTCTAAAAAATTATGACATTGTCATTAAAAATCATGAGACAAATACATGATACTACTAACTCCTTTAACTTTCTTAAAGGCATGGATGGTGATGGTGATGGTGATGGTGATGATCATAATATATTAATATATATCAAGGGATTGCAAGATTTAAAAATCGTTGAATGTTCTTGCCAACAAAAATAAAAAATCGTTGAATGTTTGGCATAAAAAAAAAGTTTTTTTTTTTTACTCAAAAATAAAATAAAATTAGTTGAATGTTGAATATAATCAGACCAAATCTCATAAGAAATCAGTGTAATTAAAGCCCACTGATCATTTTTTTTAGCAAGGTGATCAAGTCACCACAAATTTATTAAAAAGAAGAAGAAAAAGGGGGAAAAAAAGGAAAAAAAAAAAAGAAAAAAAGGAGAAGAAGAAAAGCCCATTGATCATTTGATTGATACTCTGAATAATGTTTTATTGGCTGTCATTGTTGGCCTCGCAATGTGTATAAGTTGCACATTTCGCTGTGATTATTGAAAGTTCCATTGTTGGATGAAGCAGAACAATAGTTATGGGTCCATATTAGATACTTTTGCTCTTTCTTTAGAATCGAATACAACAAAGAAAAAGGAACCCATAAAAATGCATATTCAAAAGGCCAGGCTGCATTGCTTGTCTGTAAAACGCGTGGAATATTACCAAACAATCCTTATATTTGCATGTTATTTAGACAGGGTTATTTTATTATCTTCCTTTACAAAAGACCATGTATGACAAATATTTTTGTAATAAACGTAATCGATAAAGATACTTTAGGTAACAATATCAAACTTAACAATTTATGATTAAGTGCAAAATTCTCTTCAAAAAAAAAAAATTTATTAAGTGCAAAATCATGTAGCTCGCTTGAAAACTAACTTTGATTGCTAAAAATTCAATAAACAATTTTGACAGGATTTTTTCATCTCTAACAATAGTGACAATTATAATTACTTTTTTCGGATTTCACTGCATGGGCACTACTCAACTACGAAGATCGTGGGTTTCAAAACCACACTCCATTTCAGAAAGAGGCGGCTCGGTCTCATTGATGTTCCCAAATAACCCTAATCCCTCATCGCCAAAAAAAGAAACTACGAAGACTGTGAGAGGCACTTAAGTGAACATTAGTTCAGTAGCTTGAGTTCAAAATCCTTAAGTGAAGAGTTATGTTTTGATCATTGCCTTTGAATCTTTCTTGTAAAGATATACTAGATTTTTTTTACCCGTGGGATTCATGGCATATTATGTTTTATTATTTTTCATTGTTGTGTGTTTGTAATGTTGAAAATAATAAATTAAAGGAGCAACATATAAGCTTTTTGTATAGTATTTGAAATAAAAAATCAATGCATATTTTTTGTTTTTGTTTGGGGCATCTAATTTTAAAAACATTGTTATCATTAAAAGTTTGCAATGCATAAGCATATTGTATGTGATTATTTTACACTATTTTATATTTTTAAAAGTTGAAGATAACAAATAAGTAAAGAAAAGAATAATATCTGTGCAGTATTTATGAAAAATCATCGTTTTTTTTTGGGACTTCTAAATTTAAAATTATTGATATATTTATTAATTTTAAAATTTTATATCGTGGCTACCATCCAAGCTTTTAAATATGAAAAATTAACATTAAAAAAAAGACAAAATTGTGAGATACAACAACAGATTTTGGTTTAATGTAAATGATATTGATAGGATTGTTTATTTGAAGCATATAATTAAGTGCTATCTAATAATATTTATCATATATATAGATACAGTCGATGCCCATAAACAAACTTCAACATCATACAGCTACATCATCTTGCTTTGGTTTTATATTTTTTAATCCATCTTAAGTAACATGTAAATCACATAAACTCAATAGTGACCAAATGCACCAAGAGTTCAAAAATGACATTTTTTCCTTGTTAGTATATTCACATAATTACATAGCAGACCTGCAATAGTCACCAATGTTCATTAAAATTAGGTGATCAGCCTGCAACCCACGTTGAGCAAGAGCTAAGGTAATGCACATGGTTCAAAGTTAATGCCGGATAAAAAGGAGTTTTATTATAGTTTTGCTTGTGATGGTCCGGGACGGGGCAATACTTGTGATATTTCGGATTAGGACACATTTTATTTGATAGTTTTTTGCATGTTAAATACATTGTTGGTTATTCACCCAAAAAAAAAAAATTTACATTGTTGGTCGAGACAAATGATAAATGCATGACTCATTAATTTGGTAATTTCAATTGTAACATCTCTAACTGCTTTATGGATGCTAACTGCTTTATGGATTGATGACTGTCCATACAAACCAACACGAATCTTTTCAGTGTGCTTTGTCCTCACTCACACGCTTCTTAAGAAAACTTCTCAAGAACCCATCCTATAATTGCTCCAAGTCAAGCACAATTAACTTTGGAGTTCTTATGTAAATGTAATGAGCTCCTGAAAAGAAGATGCATCTTGTTCGTATAGGTAGTATCGATCAATTCATATAATCATCCTTAATTGTATAGTCTCATACCTACTCAGTCTCAAGATTTCTCTTGTTCTGGTGTGTAATTGATTTATTTATTTGTCAGGAGCCGCTCCTTATCTGTGCTACCTCTAGCACCGGCGACCGCTCCCCACCCCTATCGGTCCCGAATGTCACACCAATAATATATTTGGTTCAAATTAAATCAAAAACACTGAAAAAAAAAAAATCAGACATTAGTAACTGCCTATGCAAGGCCGGTGATCGGTGAAGTACACTCTTCCCTTTCTCTTCTCTACACATACCTCGAACCTCTTATTGCACTTGTCACGCAGCATCAAGCGTTCGTGATCTCAGCATAGAATTCCTTCGGAAACACTTGTAGCATCTTACCATATATGCTTGCAAATGAAGACACGTGATTTATTTAAAAGCACAAAAATATGAAGTATCACATACTTATATAAAAAATCCTTCTTTTGTAACACTTGTGATATTTGTACTAGTGACCCAGTTCATGCATCTTTTCTTTGATATATCTTATAGCATATCCAAAATCATTAGTTTATGTTTTTTTTTTTTTTTGAAACAATCATTAAATTATATTCGTAGATCAAAACGGTGCAAAGATAATGAAGCCCTTAGTAATTTGTTGGCATAAAACGGTTAGGAATAATCCCGTGGGGTGCAGAATATTAAGCCCTCGTGAGTCGTGACTAAACAATACTCCCTCCGGTCCTTATTATAAGAGGCAAATGACTATTTTTTTTGGGTCCAAAATATAAGAGACATGCATGTATTTTGACAAATATTAAATGCTCATTTCCAATTTTACCCTTATTTATAATAGGGTTTATATTTACGAGACAGTACAACTTTCAATATAAATAGGTTTGTTCATTAATTATTGAAAGGTTAAATTTGTAAATTTATATGAATATTAATTACAAATAGCTTATTTCAATGCATTTCCTTGGTCTGTGTGTTTTAGGGTTTTGCCTCTTATATATAGGATCAGAGGGAGTATTATAATATTATATTGTAATATCCATTTTGTGATTTACTTGTTAAATGTTAATGAATTAGTATTATTTTAATAATTTCTCATATCAACATGCACCACATTACCTATTTAGATTTTTTATTAACCAACATGTAAATTCCATTATAAATTATCATCGAGGTTGACGATATTCTATATTCTTGTAAGTGAGTGTACATTTTCCTAATCTAAACTTTTAAGCAAAAAATATAAGAGTTTGTGAATATTTTTTTATTGTAGGTATCAGCTTTGCAGGAGTTGCTGATTGTGTACAGGGACATACCTACTTAGTAGCTAACAAGGGCTTGAGCCCCTACCATACTTTTTATCTTTTTTTTAACTACTAGTACTACAAGATTGATGGCCAATAAAAAAAGCAAAGTCTTGAGTGGCTTGTCTAATGACTTAGGATCAGAATTTCGAAAGATTGATACTTGGAAGTTGAGACTCCACTGTTGCCTATGGGAATTAATTTGATAAGGGTAAATTTTTGTCTTTAAAAAAATTACCTTGTCCTTCTTTTACTGTGTGGTGTGTGCCCTATCCCCCATTTTGCTTTGCTGTGATGCCAGACTTTTGCCAAGGAGGTTTGAGTTTTCTTTCATTCTTTTTCTTCTTATTTCATATGCTATATAGTTGGATAAATTATATATTTGTTAGATAAATTTTAGTTTTTATAGTTACCCCCCCCCCCCCCCCCCCATACTTAAAGGCTGGGTACGTCCCTAATTGTGTACGTAGGTAACATGTTTCTCCTTCAGTATCCTTCATCATTTATTGGAAATGGGGAAAACTGAAGTTTTGGATAATTGAGAAATGGACACCAAACCGAACTGCTGGTTTAGTGGCAAAACCAAATAAAAACGTATAGGTATGATGTCCAGCCAAATGAAGCTGACCCATTCGAAGGGGAGTAGGTCAAAATAGCCATGGGCTCGAAGCTGTTTAGAAGCCCCATGTCCCCACTCGTCAAATGATGGCCCATATGAGCTGGATTCAATCTGGGTGCCCCCAATAGGGAAAGGTGAAAGAAAAGTAAGAATGTTTTCAATTATTATGCCCTCGATTGGGGACGTTCCAGTTCCACAGGGACAGGTTTGATGTTAGATATTAGTTTTGTTTGCACTGGCCTCTGGCCATAAATTACGAGCGATCCAAGAAAACTGCACATGGATTTTAAAAGTTCTAAACATACTTTCTCCTCAAGTGGTCTATAGTGGGGTTAACATCATTCAAGCCTTTAGGCTCTAGGATCTTAGGGCTGCTCCCTAATGTATTCTACCCCAAAAAAAAGGACCGAACAACAACCGGAAGCTTCATTAAATTAAATCAGCTTTCAATTTAAATAAAGTTGCTCCTAACGAGTGTCTTGAAAATGTTGTTTAAGGAATCTAAACGAGGAAATTTTTCGTTGAAAAATTAAGTATATCCATTTTCAATGAATTGATTACACCACTTTCTGTAGAAACTTATTTTTCAAGACTCCTTAAACAATATTATAGCACTCGTTAGCATTTGCCTTAAACAAAAAATGAAAAAACATTTAAAATGTGATGTGATTAATTAATAGGTCTTGCTAACAGGTACAGTATCATAAGAATAAAATTTTTTTTACAAGGAAAGAAAAAAACAAGTTTTTATGAGAAAACTAAAAATAATACTTCTCAAAATTTTGAATATATTATTTTTCAATAATTTTTTTTTTAATTCTTTAATCAATGTTCTATAGTTACTAGTTAACATTCGCATAATTAATATTGTTCTTAGCCAAACTTTGACTTTTTGAGTCTCTTATGAAGCTTCAACACTGACGATGGGTGGCTCGATCTCCAAATAAGTACGTAAAATAATTAAGGATTTAATTAATATATATAATTAGTATAAAAAAAATTATATTGCCAATTAAATATGAATTGACAAATCTTTAAAAATATTTTATTCTTATAACAAGTATCTTAAAAGTTATATTTATAATATTTTATAATTGATCGACAGTAAACAATTTTACTTTTTACATGAATAATGTATTAAAATTAATTAAATTCAATAATTAATCAAACTTGTTAAAAATTATGCATGTGGTGCGACACTTTGGGGTTTGAGGGTCAAGTTAATGTTTTAACCTTTTAGTTGTTATATAACTTTTGGTCGAGCATTACCTTGATTTATTTTTGTAATGTTAACAATATCTTTGTATTTGGGTTTGAATACTTCCTGTACTCTAGTAAATAAAATTTTGCTTGAAAAAAAAAACACTCAGGGGAGAACGATACGAACCACTCAAGATGAAGCATCATTTGATGCGGTACTTGATCTTGATTAAAATGCCATTGAAAACAAAGGGAAAAGAAAAGAAAAATGATAAAATCGTACGGACAGTTTTCTTAGAAATCTTGTGTACAAATAATTAGGAGTATGTATGTTTAATATTGTTTACTTGCGAGTTGAATTTGCCAATTTTTTTAACTCATACCTTGTTTAAAATGTTTATTGAGAATCGACATAGCAGTAGTAAAGGAATAATTATGAATATCCCATTGAATATCATCAGTTATGCAATATGAGCTATGATTCTTATCTTAAAAGGTGTTATGCACGTGTTGCTGGTCACATAAGAGTGGTGCTAAGGCGTACTTAGCTTGAACGCTATTTTTTAACCTCAAAAAACAGAAAGGAAGAGGGAAAAGACAGAAGTCTACTTAGTCTCATCCATAAAGTTAAATAAATACATCCAAATCCTCAGGAGAGAAACAGAAAGAGGAAGATTTGCCCATTAAAAAAAGGTTTATCTTCGAAAAAATATTTTTACATTTTATTTACTTGAGAAAAAAAAAATGAGTTTAAATGTGTGTCTTTCATGTTTTATTTCCTAAAAAGTCATTTAGTGCGTAAATATAGTATTTATGAATCTTAAATGTCGTGAAATTGAATTAAAACTTCACGCCAATAGATAAATGGGTCCACGTAAATATGAAGTTGAAGCATAAATGTTGTCCGTATGTCAGGCCAAAACTATAAATGAGAAGGCTGATGATACTTAAACATAAATAGTTTTATGAAAAAAACTTTTTAATGCATTGACTATACTATTTTTTTATTGTAAAAACTTTTTTAAAAAAATTCTTAAACAATACTGATTAGCATTTTCCTTGATATAAAAATAATTTAAATTAATAAATGAATTACATCTAAATAAGTAAGAACATCTATAACAGTCATCGAGTGAGTTTTCCCCATTAATTAATCAGACATAAATAAAAGGAAAACAAACAGGAGTAGCTCAGTTTGGTGTTAAAAGAAGAATTTTACAAATGGCAGTATTAAATTCAACTTTAACTAGAGGCATTTAGATACAAGTGCGTGTGCACGTGCAGACATGTGTTTGAATATGTGGAAGCCCGCATATGAACATTATGCACACGTGCCCACATGCCTCTGTGAATCCTAGTAGAGTAAAATTCTTGAAAAGGAGAAGGGGATTGTGAATGTGATTGCATGTGGATTCATAAAATCCCAGTCAACTGCACTGTACCCCAAATAAATTTTACAGTCTCCATTGTTGTAGTTCTGCCAAAAGCCATTTTTATCTCTATTTTTTCCTCTTTGCATGCATAGTTATAGAATCTCTTCTCTCTCTCTCTCTCACACACACACACAGACAGAAAAAAAAAAAAAGGGTGATGGTGGTGGTGTGTTTTCATTTGGAGGATGTGACTGACATAAAAAACAAGCGGCACATTTTGCTCTTCATTCTGAATAAATGGTGGTAGTACAAACAATAAAAGAGGGTTATGTTTCCAGAGAGTCATTCTTTAATCGTCACACATGATGGGCACAGAAAAGGAAAACAGGAGCACAAGGATACTAAATAATATGTGCTGTTCATGTTCAGAACAGCATCATTCCTTTCCACATTTGAACACTAAAATCAGATTTATATATGGGGTACCAAACAAAACCCATTTTTAACATAGGACCACTTCCTTCTGATAATATTGTTCTCAGCTACAAAAGCACCCTTTAGGCTTTACTAATCCCATATCTTAACAGTAATAATATTTGGTTATTGGGACATCCCAATAATATGTATATATATCTAAGTACTTGATTAAAATACGACACTCCCCCTCATACATACCGTATATCTATTTTAATTTCAAATATGATATGATATATAAGAATATTAAATGATAATGTCCATCCAAGTGTGCAAATTTCATTTTCCTTGCATTAGTACTCAAAGGTATAGGTGTCCATACAGTGTGAAGGAGAAATGGACGTGTAGCCGGTTTTGTTAAGAGGGTACATAGCGCCTCGCTGTCTAGCATGTGAAGGGGTTCTCTCTCTTACTACAACCCACCCAACTGGCAGTTTTGATTCATTCACATAGAAAGCCGAATGAGGACAAAACTAGTCCGATTCTCTTGGTTTTCTCCACACCACCTATCCACTCTTCCAATTGTTATCCAACTTGGTGAACACCCTAAACCATAACTATAACTAGGTAGTAACTATAGACACATTGCCACGCAGTTAATAATATCCACACTGTCATGTGTGAGTGAGTTTGATACATACAAGTTTAACCCTTTTCATCCTTTTACCACTACAGCACTACTCTTTCTTTCATCATAAATTGGACACTCCTACATAGTACAAACGATATATAGGAGAGAAACCCATTTTAGATTTTCTCTCTCAGAATTAATCTACAGCTAGCTAACTAAGGAAGATGAATGCATTGGCTTCAGAATGCAGCAGCGGGTGTGAGTCTGGTTGGACTCTATACCTGCAGGAGCACTCTTTCCTGAACCAGAGTCCTTCACATAGAGGTAATCCCTTTATTGGTGGAGAAGAAGATGATGGATTTTATGATGAAGACAAACACAAAAAAGCCAAAAGCGAGGACGCTGAGGAAGAGGACTTGTCCATGGTTTCTGATGCTTCTTCTGGACCTCCACATTTCCCAGAAAACAAGTCTTACTTCAATGCACAAGATAATGGTTGCTTCTATTCTGCATCTAAGGCAGCAAAACTATCCAAGAGAAGTAAAAAGAGACAGAAAGTTAAAGAAAACCAACACCTCCCTGAAGATCAACATCTCCCTTCTTTTCTTGATGACACTGCTAGCTCTCCTCTTTTTGACTTCTCTATGGTGAGTTTGAGCTTGCATTGCCCTACTTCGTTTTTCTAGTACTAGGAAAAGAAAAAGAAAAAAATCATTTTTTGTGTGATATATATGTTACTCAAATGGTTAATTCTTGACAAATTTTTAGAACAATGTTAGCATGACCAACCAACAATCTTCGACAGAGAGTATGCTGGATTACTCACAAGGTTTCTCTGCAACTTATTTTGAGGTACATGGTTTGTTTGTTTGTTTTTTTTTTTTGTTTTTTGTTTTTTGAAGATTTTATACGTAGTTCGAAGTCTTATCTAACAATAGCATCGTTTGTGCTCTAGCAGGGGAGATCCTCGTTGCAAGACCACTTTGGTTTTCTGCAACCATCTCTATCAGAAAATGAAGTTCACAGCAACAAGTAAGCAATTGCTTCTTCTGTAGTCTGTACACTGGAAGAAAACTTGACTAGTTATTAATTTATGAAAATGCTATCCCAGCAGCATTTTAATTTTCGGTTGGTGATTAATCAATTGCATTCTGTGTTTAGCAGATGGTATGGAGGAAAACAGATGGGAATTATATAAAGTTCAGTTCTAGCTACTAGTGGCTACCTATGCTGTTGAACTTGTTGCAGTGGAAGTTACTGAAGACAATCATGGATGGTGTAGAAGGAATTTGATCTCAAAAGGGATTCTGTTCCTTTTTTTTTTTCTTTTTTTTCTTTTCTCTTCTCTTGTAGCTGTCAATGCGGTAAGAAGCAGCCTGAAAGGAAAAATTAGAAATAAACTATTTTTTTTGCTTTCACAGTTTAATTCTCTTGTCAATGAATAGTGCATCAAAGATAAGTAAGTTAGGCAGGCTCTGTATAAGCATGCTCAATCCATGTTTTTGATAAAGCCCCATGCTCAATTTATATCAGCAAAACAGCACCTGCAAGTTGCAACTATTGCCAAACAAATAAATGAATATTTATTTCTTCTGCCTCATCCTTCAAAAACGAAGTGGCCGAACCTTTGTTTTTCTTTTCTTGGCATAAAAAATTAACATTGTAATGAAATGCATACAACTTTCCCACATTAAGAGCCATAGCTGCAAATGCCTACTGAGGTGAGTAGAGCACATCTTGTATCCGTATTCAGAATTCATGTGAGGCGATGTACCTGCTTTGGAAATGCAAAATTTCTTTAACAGACAAGTGCAATCTCGGGGTTGACAATATATTCCTCACTCTTCCAGTATAGTTTAGAACTGTAGATCTCAGCCACGGCAGAATAATCCTGTTAAGTATGTCCGAAGCAATATGTGGTAAATAAAATTGTAATTAAAGCTTATACTTGCATGTATCATAATGCTAAAGGAGCTCCAAAAATTAACACATCAATAAAAGGAGAAAAAAAAAAGTGTAACTAGGATAGGAGAGGAAGATGATGTCTATCATGAATTAAATTATGCACTTAGTAATCCTATTGGATATGGTTTTCCTGTTTTTACTCACAAATCAATTTTTTTAGTGAAGCGAGACAAAATTATTTGCTGCCTGCTAAATCTTTTTATATTCGATGCATGGAAAATTCAGACAAAGGCTATGTCGTTCTATTTGATTAGGTAGGATTTCTTTACATCTACATTTGGATCATTATATAACTAGCTGTGATATAAATTTAAGAAGAAAAAAGGAATTTAATCAGTAATAAGGACAAGGCCTTCATGCACGTTTGGAAGAGTCCAGACAAGGCTTCATTTATTCTGGAAGTTGTTAACCCAAGATTAAGGCTTAATTAGCTACCAAAAAGATAAAAGATGATAAAGAGGGTTATGATATGAGGTATGGGCAATGAGGAGAGTGTAAACAGATGAGGAGGAAATGCCAATCTTCATGTTGGAATATTTCATATGCATCTCTTTAACTCTTTTCTAATATCAGGAGATCCTGCCTGAGATCTTCCTGACCCAAAGGAACATGCCCCATTTTGTTTAGTATGTCAACTTTATCTCGTTTGGAAGGATCCCCATTATAAAATATCATATATCATGTTTGTTTATGTAGGTTTGCTCCCTCCGACTCTGTCTGCTTGGAAGCTGTCATAGACTTGATGTCATGCACAATTATGTGTCTTTGAATTTTTCTCTCTCATTATTCCGTTACTTATTCCAAGTCAGTTCCTGTTTAGATTAAAAAATCTAGTATGTGAGGCCAGAAAGGTAGAAAAAGCTAAAGAAAAGATGGCCATTGAGAATTAAATAAAAATCTCTGCGCACACGTTGTTATCTCAGATATAATTGAAGTTTGGCAATGAGAGTCATTGATTTGGTAAATTAAAAAAAAAAGGGCTGCAAATAATAGAGGAAGCTAATCTAAAGAGTAAAGACAAATCAAACTCAAACTAGAATAGAGAGAGAAATTAGATAGTCATTAATGGCCAGCTGGATTCTATCAAATTGGATAAGAATCTAAAAGAGTAGAGTATGGGAAAAACATTTTCTGCCCTTCCAACCACCGCCCAAACCAAACTCCTCTATCCCTGTTAGAGAGAGGAGATAGGGAAGGGGCTTTGTTGTTGCTTCTAAAAACGTGCTTCAGGTTTGATCTTCTATTTCTGTGACTCACCATTGCTTATTAAGTTTGGATGTTCCCATTTCTCAGGACAACACTCTGCATCTCTGCGGGTTGTATTGTAAGCTATCTGCCAACGACATGAATATGGTCAAAAACTAAAAACTAAAAACATAAAATAATGACAAGACAGTGAGTCATGTGGTAAAACTTATGTTATGAGCTGCTTGCTAGTTGCTATACATTGTTTTATTACCCCTCTGCTTTCTAATTCATTAGCATATCATTACCAAAACTAATCTAAGTAACAACACATTTCCACCAGCGGCTTAAGGCATAACCAAAACAGAAAGGAAGCAACACTGAAAAGTCCAGTAGGAAGATTCATGTCAAAGTCAGGATCATTCACCTGAACCTAAATACTCTATGAGAATTCAATAGAAAAAGCCACTTTTCAAGTTCAAGTCAATGGAATTTTAGTTCCTTTGAAGTGCAAGCTCTTATTTTTACTGTTCAGTCTTGGACTTCACGTGTAGGATACAGGACTTTCCCCCTCTGATCTTCTACTTGTGGACTTGATACTATTGGATAGGTCAGGAGGCTTGACAGAATTAGTAGAATAAATACAAAGAAAGCCATGAAGGGTGATACATATATGTATGTGGACCCTGGATAAAGGATATTCAAGTCTTAAAAGAGTTCCTTCCTATTCCTAAAGCCTAAACACGAGGGACTCTGCTCTGCCTAACTGATCCCAAGTCATGGGCAAACATAATGGGAGATCTGGTGGACATGCAAGTCACGTAATGTCAATGACAGCACTCGGTGCACAACCACAATTTGAGTCATGCACGTGAAGAGAGAAATCAACAAAACAAGGATCAGGGGATTTGACATTAGATGCCCAAACGTGAGCTAAGAATGCATATGATATGGTGAACTTGAAAGACAAGTTATTCAGTAGTTGTGTTACTTAGATCTTTGATGCTGTTGACGATTGACTTTCAGGTCCCAACCTGCCAAAATATTTCTTGCAATCCACTGAAATTGGTTTATCTTATTATTGAGTCAATTGACACATCTTGCAAGAAAAAAACTAACTACCTCCATATCCTGATATCCCAAGACTAAACAAATCAGAAAGAGAAAGAAAGAAGAAACCGCACAGCCAATCAAGTTTTTGAGGTTCAATTTACTATTGAAGAATGTGGTGCCTACCTGTTCAATTCAAAATCAATTGCTTGAAATGGTTGCACTTGTTATATACAATTTAGACGCCACAAAATTACTAGGTTGCAATTAGATCACTGGAATTTAGCAATTTAGCTATTCAGAATTACGATTTCATTTGTTACTTCGAGCTCTGAAGCCAATCAAGGATATTAACATTTTATGCAGTCCCTGACTGTTACATGGGAATATTACAAAAAATGGGATTGTACTAAAGAATTAAGGTAAAAAAAACTAATCTCTCTGGTGGCAGCACATAGTTTAACTCGGTGCCTCATTTTGTGCCATTTTTCAAACGCTATTTCATCATTTGTCCATTTATAACATTTTAATGCTTACCCTTGAAAAGGTGTGGAATTTGGGTGATCACTTTGTTTGCCTCTTGGTCATCTCCATTTTTTTTCAGATATTTTGATAACATTTTCGCTGCAACGTTTGTTTGAGTTAGCAAGATCACTAAGACTTGTCAAGAGGTAGAGCACATGGGTACAGAGGCAGCTACCAGCAACTCAAGACAAAAGTAATTTTCAGCTAGGCACCATTAACTCAAGATCATAGAAGAGCTGAGGAGAGTGATGTATGTTTTAACAAGCTCAGGCCTAGAGTCGGGTGGCAAGAGTAATTACTGGTTAGACATGATACCATATAGGAAATGAACTTATCTTTGAAAATATATTTATACATATCAAGGTAATATTTGGTAAACGTATTAAAATGGGACAAAACACAACATATGAGTTACGGAAAAGATATTTGAACATCAAACACCGTATGTCCCGACACCGTATCTGAGGCCATGTTTTATGTAACAAAATAATCAAAGAACAGACATAAATAATAGATAATGTGTGGGTCATGTATTTTTATATGGTGTTGGTTTTTAAGTTTGTTGCACAAATAACACAACTCTATGGGCTATATTCTATGTTTGATATATTTTATAAATAGAACAGAACTCACATAAGATAATTTTTGACTCGTGGAATCAAAGAGAAAACAGCAAACTCTGTTCTACCTGCGCACCTTGCTACCTTGAAATCCCTTCCCAATTACAGTGCATAACGCTCGCCCTGCCCTTCCCAATCCCATGTTTGTGCTTAAGGTGAGACAATTGGGATTACTGATTTTCCATGTTTTCTATGAACTGATATCAAATTGGATAAAGCATTCTAGCTAACTGCAACAGATAGTGCCATCAATAATATGCTTTGCCCTATTGACCTCGTCAGATAATTTTGTTAGTCTCCTCTCTCGCTTATTTTGCTACAACCATCAGTTGTCGCGAATGGACAATGATGATAAAAATGAGGCAGCACATATGGTCAATCTCTATAAGCACTAAATTATTTAAAGACGGAAAAGGAAACCCATTTTTTCACCTAAAATACTCCCATGTTATTCTTACCTACTTCAAAGCCGACGGTTAGACTAAATTTCCATTTGTTGTGGAAAGACATCAATTAAACAGAAGACAAATATAATTATATATTTATATTTGTCATTCGGACACATGGTATGGAGACAAACAACCTTCCATCCAGGGTAAATACTGACCACCAATGACAACAAATTACGGTGTCTGATATCCTTTCTGACTCTAGAGTAAGCTAGTTAACTCAAATACACTTTAGAGATATGGAAGAAAGCCAACGAATATGCACGAATGATCTTGAAGTTTAGGAACAATAAGGCACTGTAACAAGAGTGATGATACTTGCACTTGGATTGTTCTTCGCGAACTCTCCGCAGAATCTATGGTAAACTCATCCAGTGAGACAGAGAAGTTATGCAATAAACTAGAAGTGTGAGAGCTTTTAATGTGGGATTGGTGTAAGTATCAGTTCTCCTCTATCAATTCTCTTCATATAAACTCTTTGTTTGTCCTTCAGGGGCTCATAGACAATGCCAAGGCTTTCACTCGTTCATTGACATATTCTGATCCCCACGGGCATAAAGCCATAAACAGACACATTGCCAGGCTCCAAGTCTACACGGACTAGGATGACATTTAAAAAGTGCCGGCCAGAAGAAAAAAACGGTATACAACCCCAAGTCAAAATTATTTGGAAATGCAGCAAGTGTATATAAAATCAATATTTCTGATCACAGAAAAATGAGCAAAGCAGTTGAAGTTGAAGGATCATACATGTACAAGAAGCAACCGGATACTGTAGCAGCCTCATATTAGGATTTCTCCCACATAAATAAGTGATTTTCAAATTACAATATTGGAACACAATTGGGTGCCCAGCTACTCCAGCAAGCGTTTGTGCTTACACCAGGCAATGGCAACCACATACAAGAATATGGTCCCAGCAGTGCTGCCACCAACAGTCCACATGAACTCTCGCATCCCAGCTATCGCCGGATCAAATAGCTCAATATGAATGTTCATGCCAAAAATACCAGCCACAACCACAAAGGCACTCACTACCAGAGTTGCTGTCGTCAACATGACTCCCATTTGGAGGAGATGATTCTGTTTGTCATCCAGCATAATGTTGATGTAATCCTCTGTGTCATCCACGTACTCCCTCAGCTTCAACAGGAGAACCAACAAATAAGAGTCAGTAGCAACAAAGAAGTCAGTTTCATCCTTCAGGTAAATCATATCATGTCAAACCACATCAGACCAGAAATATTGACCTTAATATTCTACTTGAAAAGATCATCACCTAAAATTATTGAATCACAAGACTAGCCTAAGCCCCTTTCGATATGATTCATCCATTTCACTGACCCTATTTCCCAGCTTACCAAGCATTTTCACTGAGCCTGTTTTATTGATTCTTCTCCAACATTATTATATTTATAATAATATAAGTCTTCTAACATCCTTGGAATAAATTTCCATTAGGCTCACTGATCAGAAATCATAAAGATCATTTTAATTTTTAAACTGCCAGTGCTGCAATTCTAGTTGGATTCTAATAGCTACATAAAGAATGAAAGAGAGTGAATACCGTAGAGAGCTTGTTCAAAGTGCCATCGATTTGCACAAAATAAGCTTCCAAGAGCATCTCAAGCTCCTCGACGTCAAGTTGCTTGGTTACAGCACTGTAGGTGGTGCTAGCACGGCTGCCCCTCCCAATTTGGTCTCTGGAGGCGTCACCACCATTTTGATGATCTTCATAACTTGCACCACCTTCCATTGATATTTCAGCACGAATCCTAAAAAGAAATTGAAAGATTATATATACATGTGTGTGGGAAGACAAGAG
Source organism: Echinosophora koreensis (assembly GCA_035048595.1). NCBI lineage: Eukaryota > Viridiplantae > Streptophyta > Magnoliopsida > Fabales > Fabaceae > Echinosophora > Echinosophora koreensis. The sequence goes on along the minus strand of JAPCYP010000003.1, from coordinate 15,286,678 downwards.
TCAAGAGAGAGGTACACATGCCTGTCGTGTGGATCGACGTTGTCGTCGTCACCGTGGTCGTCGTCGTCGTTTATGGAGGCGGAGGAGGAGGAGGAGGCAGAAGAGGTTTCGAGGTGCAACTTTTGAGTGAGATACATCTCAGCCATGTCTTCATCATCATCGAGCAAGTGTTCCAATTCATCCCTAACCTTCTGAACACGGCCGGTTATAGCAACTAAGCGGCTCTTAATCTGACGAACGCGTTCCAAATTCAGAGTACTGATCTTCGAAGTCAGTTTATCTAAGGCGGGATGGGCTTCCTGCTCAAGTGTTTTAGCCTCGTTTTCTAAGACACCACAAGCAGCCTCAAGGCATGCCTCTAGGGCCACAAACTCGAAGGGGAGAATCTTGATGCCGCCATCATCATCTTGGTGGTTGGGATTGGAATTGGAATCATCATGATGATGGTGGGCTTGGTGGTGACGGAGAATCCGGGAGTGGAGCTCGTCGAGAAAGGGTGTAACAGAGGGATCTCTGGAATTGAGCAAGAGGACCTCGTGGGCGGTGATGATCGCCTTGATGTGCTCCAAGTTGATCACCACCGCTCTCTCACGACCTAGAATCGTGGAAGGGTATGAAAGGAGAGGGTCCAGGATGCGGAGGTCACGTGCCGGGAGACCCGTGCGGCGCATGATGGCGTGCTTCCCGGCCTCGATCACTTGAGTCTCGCCGGTCGCATCGAGGAGGAGCCAGGCCCTCACGCCGGTTCCCTTCTTCCTGATCCCACCGCCGGGTCGCCCCACGTCCGCTTCATCCCATGCCCTCATCGTCTCATATGCTAATGACACACGCACAAGTCAATCTCCGTTACAAGCTCCCCTGCCCCTACCCTTGCATAACTCCAAATCCCTCACCAATATACTAATTATATATTAATATAATATATTTATTTTATATATAATATAGGCCCTGCTTTATAAAACCTAGCTGTTAATAACTAACGACGGATAAAGGATGGGCTAACTAACACTGGATAGGGAATCAGTTAGCGGGCTTCATTTGAAATCTTTCATAAAATTATCGATTCAACTAACTGATAAATATAAATAAAACGACAGAAAGAGCATGTTTATGTACATTTTTATATATAAATTATATATATATATATATATATTATTTGTTTTAAAATAATTATCATTTTTAATACTTTGATTTAGTTTAAATTATTTATCATTTCAAAAATTACAATATTAATTTTTAATTAGGATAAATATTTTTATATTATCAATCAATCACAAATTATCATATGTCTCACTTTTTATGGTTATGATAAGAACTAAATATTTTTAATGATATGATAGTGATGTAAAAAATATTTACATTGACTGTACATACAAATTAAATCATTTTTCCTTTATACTGAGAAATTAAAATTGTATAAATCTATAATTTAATTTTAAAAAAATAGAACTTAATGCATTAAAATTTAGATGTGAGGAACTTGTTGGTGGGTAATCTATAAGTACCTTTATAAGTGCTCATTGAGCCCTGAGACCTTTCCTGACCCTGGTGAGCCCCTGGACCCAACTCACCTAAACATTTTTGTATCAAAAAAAAATACAGTTAAATTTTGATATATTGTTGGTGTAAAATTTTTATACCGTCAACCAATAACAAATTATTTTACATGTGACTTTTAAAGTAGTTCTTTTGAGAGTCAAACAATTCTAATAAGGTGACAATCTATGATTGTTTGAAAGTGCAATTTTTTTTTTTTTTTTACATTGATACATTTAAATCCTTAGACTTATTAGTGGTTATATTCTAACTAACTTTAAAAACAAATTTACTTGCTTAAAAGCTTGTTACTTGACATTCCTGTGTGGTCCAAGCCAATGGCACCATTATTAGCTATCCTTTGTGATAACCAGTCTATACTTTCGAAGGCTTAAAACCAAGTCTATAATGAAAAGTCTCGACATATTGGAATATAAGAAGTGAATGGGGTAAATTCCTTCAATTATATAAGGTCTAAAACCATTGAAGACATCAAATTGGATGAGATTAAAGCCCCTAAAACCATGATCACCGATTTTGGAAACCAAACTTACGCATGATAACATCAAGTCTTGTTGAAAAGTGAAAGTACAATATTAGAGTGATTGCAAGTACTTTAATATTATATACATCCCAAGGTTTGGAAGTATTTAGTTACCATGAGTTTTTACATTGGAAGGTTGGGCTTCTGCTCTTAAGTAGGCCTACAAGCACATGTTTGCTGAAGTGCGTATCATGGTGGTGTTATCGATAAAGTCTACCTATATGAAAGTGAATTGGAACTGCTTCTTGGAGTTTAAGAGCTTGACTCTCAAAGCTCTCATGAAACAGATATCGGTCATAGAGTCATGTTAATGTGTCAACAAATGTATGGCATTCATTGGTCCAAGATCTTATGCATAAGACATGCACACTTGTTCAAATTGATTAAACGGTTAAAAACTTGTCTACCACATTATTTCGAATGGGTGAAACTATGTCTTAATAAGTGTTTAAGTCTTGAAGACACATTTATCGGAAAAAAAATAGATTTTCAAAGAGATAAGAAATTGTATTCATTTTGAAAACGGTAGTGGATTGTGAGAGGATTTTCAAAAAAAAGAGATATATCTCTTGATCATTTCCTTATAAATTAAGATACTTCTATGAAAAGTCTTATAAGAAATTATCCATGTTTTATAAAATACTATTAGCCAATGATTGTGTTGTTCATGAAAATCCTACATAATTAGAAAGTTGTGACTTTTCATGGAATAATAGTTGTAATAATCATGATGAATAGTTGTGTAATTTTGTGAAACCTTTTGTACTTGAAAGGTTATAACTCATTATTGTAGGAGTTATGTCTCTTTATGAAGCATCACAACATATATATCAGAGGGCTTAAATAAACTTTTGGTCCCGGAAAAGTTTCGGTTTTTTGGTTTTAGTCCCCTTATATTTTTTTCATTGGTTTTCATCCCCACTTTTTTCAAAGTTTAGGAATTAGTCCCCGCCATCAACCTGTTCCGTTTTCTGCTGACGTGGCTAATATAATGCCACGTCATCCACGTGGCGTCAAGTTTGCCACATCATCAAGGACTATTTCCAAAAAAAATGAAAATACAGGGACTAAAACCAAAATCTGTGAACTTTGGAGGGACTAAAAACTTATTTTAACAAAAAAAAAAAACTATTCTCAGAGCAATCAAACTGGAATAAGAAATTACCTTGATACTCTTGAGTACTAGAAATCATACCAGATGAAGGGATTTGTCAATTTGAAACTTGTGGCCCTAATGTATGATTTCTTTCTATTTTCTAGCCAAATTTTGGAGCAAGTAAGACAAAATTAAGAAATTACCTCAGTACACTTTAGTACTAGATATATCATACAAAATGAAGGAATTTAGCAATTTTAATCATGTGGTCCATAATGTATGAATATGTTTCTATTTTCTTGCCAAATTTCATAGCAAGTCGTGCAGGAAAAGGAAATTAGCTCGAGATCCCTGTATTAAAAATCATACCAGATGAAGGAATTTGACAATTTGAACCATGACAAAACTTGGCTAGAAAATATAAACAAATCATATATTAGAGCCATCGGTTTCAAATTTGTTGGAACCAAAGTGGTTTTGGTTAAATAATCTCTTAAGTTTTGATGTTAACAAAAAGGTTAAATTTGTATGGCAAAGTTGTGTTAAAAGACTAACTCGTCTATTCTACCTTGCAGAATTGTCCTAAGTATAGCTAGAAGAGGAAACTGAGTATAAATTTTTTTAAAATAGCTTTAAGAGAATATTCAGGGATATATCGAGATAGTTTCCCGTCCTTGTACGACTTACTGTGAAAAATGGCTGGAAAATAGTTTTTTTGTTAAAATAAGTTTTTAGTCCCTCTAAAGTTCACAAATTTTGGTTTTAGTCCCTATATTTTATTTTTTTGGAAATAGTCCCTGCTGACGTGGCAAACTTAACGCCACGTGGATGACGTGGCATTGCTGACGTGGCCTCCGTTAGCCACGTCAGCAGATAACGGATGAGAGTTGACGGCGGGGACTAATTCCTAAACTTTGGAAAAAGTAAGGATGAAAACCTATAAAAAAAAAAGTAAGAGGACTAAAACCAAAAAACAAAAACTTTTCGGGGACCAAAAACTTATTTAAGGCATATCAGAGGCAACCTCTACCAATATTCAAGACACACAAATTCATTTGGCTTTCTGAGTGCCCATAAGATAAAGTCAAACTATCACTTTGTAAACATCATTGTTTTCTAGGCTTGAGTTTTGGGAGTGCATATCATACTCAAGAATCTTTATCATATCCTAAAGAAAATTCGCTCTTAACTCAAGTTGCACCTAGAGTTTAGAACAGATGGGGACGAAGTAAGTCTAAAGGAAAGTTTTGCCCATATCTTGAAGAGTTTGTGAATAACTTTTTTTCTTATCTCTCTTTTTTTCATCAGAGAACCATTCCCACTAAGAATTCATCAAAGTACTATTAAGAAATTAAAAAAATATAAATTTTTTAAGAATTAATATATTTATTAGATTAAAAAAATAATATTTTTAGTTTATTCATAAATACTTATATTTTATATATAGCTGATTATTAGAAGTTTTAGTCAACGCATAAGATGAGTAAAAAATTATATATATATATATATATATATATATATATATATATATATAATAAAGCAAGTTTTCGTGAAAATTGATATAATCAATGTATTGAGAAATCTGATTCTTTGTTTTTCAATAAAAATTTATCATTCTTTTTTTTTTTTGGTCCGGGATGGAACCCCGGGTATTCCCGCAGCCGATTGTCGTAGAACTAATCCCTCGAGGATGTAGAATACCAATTAAATGGCAACTTCTCTATCCACAGATACAACTTTATTCCCATCATTAGGATTCGAACATTGGACATGTTTAAAGGGCGCAAGCTATTAGCCACTTGGACCACACCTTGTGAGTAAACTTTACTATTCTTTAATTCTTTAATCAGTGTCATAACTCATAAGAACTCTGGTTACCAAGATCATTTTAAGTAATGGTACTGTTGCCAAATGCCAATTGAGCTAAGAAACTTGATCCGTGAGGAGCACTTGTTAATTTGGATATCACATATTATTGACTATATTCGATAAAATATCAAAAAAAAAAAAAAAATGAATATCTCCTTACACGAGATATAGATCACCTGTCCCATTTTGATACATCATATCATGTCCCCGCCAGTCAAATGTTGTCACATATGTTAAAATTTCATGTAATATTAAATAAATAGAATATATGACAACATTTGATTGGTGGTAACAGAATATCATACATTAAAACGGGACAAGTAATCTATATCCACCAACACGGATGCCGAATCTGTCTGGGAAGTGTGGAAGCAATTAATTGCTAAAGGAATTGGAATGTTCATTACCACTCATCTATTTTGAATTCTCTCATTATGGAATCTTGTTGGAGAAATAGTAGGAAGAGGGTAGTTCCCTAAAGAAAGTAATAAGCAAACCACCTACTAATCATGTTAAAGCACTCCTTGGGCTTGTACTCTGGAGCTGTGTGACCTGCTCCCTGCACAGTTGCAATTCAAAGGACACGCATCTCATTAGAGTTTACTGTTCCATTAATTTAGTAAAAATAAATAAAAAGAATACTGTTGATTAGCTGGAATGGGTGTTGGATGGTCAATGGTTTTCTTGCCTTTATTGTAGCAAATGTTATACTGTACAACTTCTTTCTGTATATCTCTACGTAACTGCAAAAAAACATAATAATACACAAATGAATCTCATATTGTTGTGAATTTTATTAATGAGTAACCAAAAGCGTGAAGCTAGAAATTAAGCAGAAGAACATCGTTACTAACTAAACTAACCCTACAACTTGTCCATCGACAAACCATGGTCTCCACTCATCATCAGAAGAAACAGTCAAATTCAGAGATTGTATCCATTCCTCGGTGCCCACATATGGAATAAGCATATCATGATCTCCACTGTACCATAATAGTAATCACATGCGCTATACATACATTGGAGAATTAAGAGAATGTCCAAGTCTATGGGCGTTACCTGTAAATTATAGCTCTAAGGTCTTTGCTGGTGAGGCTTCGGTGATATTCAAGGCTACTTTTTATGTCAAACACATAAGATATATTATTGCACCTGTTCCATTCTTTTATGGTGCCCTGATTGCATAGCAGATAAAGAAGTTCAGTTAGAGCAAGTGAATTAAATTTAGATGATCTTGATCATTTACTTACATGTCTAACGTGCAGAGCTTCTTGCACTTCTTTGTCATTAGCCCAGATATTTATGAACAAGTAATTATAATTCTGTCCAAAACAAAGCATCAAAGTAGTTTATAGAGAAGTAGGGTAAAATGAAAGAGGAGAAAAAGGAATGGATCTTCAAAACAAGAAACTTATAATCAAAGACCAACATAATAGCACATTGAGTCTGGTTATTTGGTTCCTAACTGGAATAAATGTGATAGAATGGTCCTTAAGTGTAAGTTAGCCTTTTAATTACCCTGCACCATCTCCCAATAGGATTAACTTCTGAAAGGAGTGCATCTGAGACATTAACCGCAAGATGGCTTGAATCCCAGTTAAGCTTGTTTGGCTTTGAAGAGACAAAGCTACACGTTGGTTCCAATACCATTGGACTGTATATGTCTTTCAGGCACTACAAATGTAAATAATATTATGTATTTTAGTTTCCATAGTTATAGAAAACCAAAACATGTCACTTTGGTTCTTTAATGTATTTGATTTGATTGAAATCATACTCACCAGATTGACTATCTCAAGATGCTCAATGCATCTGTTATTTGGACTAACGTATTCTCCTTGACATTCAAAATTAGTTTCCTTGAAAAAGATAGGAGATTAAAAAAGTGGTTTAGGTAGTATAATAACACTCCCGATCAATTGGATGATGTTAACAGCACACATTCACAGTGAATTCCTTACAATTAAAAGGAAAAAATTTACCTCATAGAGTTCATCAGATAGAAGTCCAACTCTGTTGGCAAACTTAAGTCTTGAGTTGATATCATATTGGACATCGGTCTTTGGGTTTCCTAGAACATAACCCTGCATCAAAAGTCATTCCTCATTTAATTTTCTAATAGAGAAGAAAGATAGCATAAAATGGTAAAAAGAAAGTCCAAAAAGAAAACAAAATGGAAAGTGGAAAAGAAAGCAAAATATATACTTTGAGATTTATTCGTGGCAAGATTCCAGCTTCGTTACCTACAAGTAAACATTAACAGAAGCTCTAATGGTGGTGTGAAAGCAAAAAATACAGATTAATGTACTACCTTAGATGCACCTTTGATTTAGCAAATACTTATTTGCATAGAAAGACAGAAAAATTGAAATTCAAGCACACTGCATGCATTAAGAATTTGCAGAAGGAACTTCATTAAACTTTATTTACCATCAGAAACTTTCTTGACAATGACTGGAACAGTGATGCCGGAATAAGAATCCCCAGCAATATAGACAGGATTTGTTTGAAACTCAGGGTGAGCCAGAAGCCACTGCATGGACATTACATTAAAATCCAAATTTCAAATAATTAAACAGAATGGTTTCATATGCATGATTGATATATATTTTGAAAGTTCATCCATAATAGCTCACCTTTCTCAGAAACAAATAAGTGTGTAAAGTTGATTTTGTATCACTAGTGTTGTATCCTGCTGAAGTTTCAGCATATGAAAATCCAGTTCCAACGGTGCATCCAAGAAAATAATGTTGGCAACCTATTACATCTCAGATCATAATATATTACATTCATTAGGAATCTTCTGATATGATTATTATTATTTTGCATATTTAATGAAAACTGAAAAGCAAAGCATGATTAAGGAAGCTTGTACCTTAGTCCAAGAGTAGTCGTTCAACACTAAAACTGGTTTGTGTTCCCCCCTAGACCTTTCGTAGTCGAAACCTATTGGACCTACAAACGATCAAGCAAACGCGGTAAAATATTATATTCCACGGGGTAATGGAAAGTAATGTTTCAACTGTTTGTTTCTGAGTGATGACCTTGATTTATACACTATAATAATGCCAACTTTAAAATCATTTAACAATCAGCTAAAAAAAATTTAAACGTTGAATATTCTTCAATTCAGGTAGGAATATAAGATGGACTGTTACTTTCTTTTACTACTAAGATTTTACTATTTTTGTCTATGCTAACGTTACTGTAATTTGAAGTGGACTTGATTTACTATGCTTTGTTGGTCGCTATTATGGTGAAATGCGACCATGACTTGTTTTGTCAGTTGTTTGACTTATTGTGAATTATTTTGATACGTAGAGAACATGTTCTCCAACCTCCACATGATAAGAAGGGGAGGGGAAGGTATGATTAAGGGAAGGGGAACTTTTCTGACCAAGGTATGAGAGTTGGGCCTGTTTCTGACTAGTGACCTTGATTTATATTTGATTTTGTTACTTAAAAAAAATGTGAGGATTGATTCAAAGTTGTAACTGCAGAGGAGCATACCGATTTCATACATGATAGCATAGAGAGCTGAGGAAGCAGAGCCTGCATTGAGCCAAAGCACGAGCGGATCATCTGCTGGCTGCCCCTCCGACTGAATGAAGTAATAAAATAGCTGAACCTCATCTACCTCGCCTACGCCAATGTACCTGAATTCATATTTGATGTAGAGAAAATCGTTTCTAAATAATTAATTAGAATGAATTATCAAGGACAAGGATACTGACCCAGTTTCAAGTAGGAATGGTAGCTCCCCGGGGAAGCCCGGTAAGTTCTTAACAATGCCACTTGATGATGCAATTGAGTTGGATAGAGCAGCCAACAGGAGAATTAAGGCCCAAAAGATTTTGATGCACTTGCTGCTAGTAACTAAGTAGTAGTGGAGGATATGATAAGCTGTCAGCATTGCTGTTGCTGCTTCCATATCTCAATCAACTATATATTCTCTAGCAAGCTTCACTATCTCAACTCCACAGCACTCTGAAATGAAATGGTTTTGCTTCGGTTCGGGAGAAAAATAGCAATTTCTGTTACTATTGTATATATATCGATGTTAATAGAAAATAATGACTAATGAGAAGAGAGATTTTAAGCTGCTTGAACAGGAATTGTCACCTTGTGAATAAAAACCGACATGTATGGCACGGGTGAAATTCGGGTGCACGTGCACCTACCATTCAACAACGGGAGATGGGGGTTGCAACAAGGATCACATTTGCACTGGCAATTCTAATTCAGATTCTATACTAAATTTCTTGTCTAAAACTTATGCTTGATTTTCTTAGATAAAAATTAACATGAATTTAATAAGGATCCGGATTCTCCTCCATCCTTTCTCCAGCTAAATGTCTATAATTAGATTAATTTAACGATTAGTGTACTGGTTGAGATTTGAAAGTAGGCATAACCGAGCTTACCCCATAAAACTCGACTCGTATAATCTTCGAACCAAAGATATATATATATATATCGTAATATTTTGACTTAGTCATAATATATCCACACACCTATCCACAACCCGAGACTTATGGATGACAATCACCTCATTATCCACTATCCCTCAAAAAGGGTGATAACCACCCCACCATTAGGGAAAGTCAGTTACAACACTGACACTAAATACAGGAGTGCATGGCAAGTAAAAAGACCTTCCAATTTAAGTGAGAACGATATTAGTTTTGATTTTCATTTATGATACGTAGGAGCAAAATTCCACATTCTGTCAAGTCATGTCCACAAATTATTATTAGAGTTCTTGCTTAGAAATACTTGTGTTACTTAGTTCAGGTCAGATTCCTATTAACCGAAGTTTGACCGAAACATTTGACGCTCATCATGGATCCAATGCAATCTTTCCCCAGCCGGGCCGCACCCAGAGCTCACTACAACTCACATTTTTAGTATTCGGTCCTGCCTGATTTTTCACACGAGGTAGTGTGCTTGGCACCATGATATATTCAATGTAAAAATATGGTAAATAGGGTTAGCTCCATCAGATCAAGTGACAATAAACTTTTAACTTCCACAAGTGGATATATCAAAGGTAGTCCCGCTTGAGGGATTAAACTTCACTGTCTGACATTTAATTTAATTATAAAAAATATATCAAAAATTTCTATTGGTTATTTGTGACTGCACATAAGTAGAGCTAAATTGAACTGAATTGAGAAGTGCAAATCACAGCAATCAGTTAGCGATAATATATACTTAGTTTTTTTTTTTGTGTGGGAAATTTAACATTTTAAAAAATGATTGTGTTGCATTTTCAGAATTTCCAAACAAACTACATTAAAATCAGTTTTGCAAAATAATTCTATAAAGCTTAGATTAATTCAGCACTAATTAAATCAACAAAATAATTCTAGCATGACCTCTGTTTAGCACGTCATCGATCTTTATCGTAACTATTAACATTGGGGCAGAATTTGCTAGTATGTTGTACAAGTAAAACCAACCATAAACACTATAAATGCAGAGTTGGGTGGTGGTATGTACGCAAGTGTCATTAACCAAGTTACCTTCCCGTTTGGCATACAAGTAATGCACATCAACTGGAACGTTTAGAACAGACAAGGCATAAAGAAACCATAAGTTGAAAAATCCTACTTCTCAATTACTTATCGTTAGAGACATCTCCAATACTGATTAGTTGTATTCCCATTTAGGAAGGACCAATTATTAATTGAAGAATATACTGGAACTAGAGAAAAGCTCAGCATAACTCAACTTAGCAAAACCAAACAAGATTCTCGGAATCATCAAGGTTCACAAGCAGTTATAAACGCAGGGAACCATTAAGATGCTTCCTACCAAATTCAAAAGTCAAGTTATGAAGATTCTAGCAGCGAAGCTTATGTCCCCGCTCCTCAATAAATAGGTCATTGAACTACAAAATCTATATCTAGTTTTCACCAAACCGTAAGACGTGGATGAGTTATTATGATTTTATCTTTTTATGTTGTCACCAAAAGATATGCTAGGCCTTTCAGGTATTCAACAATCTCTGATCCACCAAGCTTTGAACTTCCGAATACTCTATCAACAAACGTGATTGGAACCTGTACACATGTGAAACTAAAGTCAGCTCCCAAGTGAATAATGAACTGGGTGACCATATCTTTATTAAGAACTTGAAGCCATCTACTCCTCAAGTATCTGGGAATGATGGTTAGCAAGCACAACAAAAGAGTGAAAGAAAGGCTGAAGTACATTAAAAAACAGATAATGTAACCACCGAGCATTTAAATTGCCCTCATGAAAGAAGTGCATATATTGATTCAAGCGTCATATTTTAGAGCATTATATTTTGATGTAATCATCAAATTCTTAGGAACTTCTCTCATCAACTAGCAGTCATGTTTGTGTCCCATGATATACAAAGCACATAAATATACCCATCAGCCATTACCAAATCTATTTTAAGGGAATTCCATGGCCAATCAAAACCACAGGATTAGGGTGTGTATGAATTGTGGAACATTTTTTCGAACATCTGTAAGCTGTATAGTAATAATGAACTAATGATCAATGCTATTGCACATCTAACTCAAGAGATTAGATATGAAGTCAACATAACAACCAAGTTAATCTAAATTATAGACATCATGAACTAAGCAATTGTACCTCTTCAATATGGTAGCCTTTTCTGGATGCTCGTACTATCATCTCCATTTGAAAGACATATCCCTTACTGACACAGCAACTAATGATATCTTCAAGCACTGATTTTCTATATAGTCTACACAGAAAAACAATACATCACTTTCAAACCGGGGAACAGAGGAAGGAACTAACACTCAGCAAACTGCTTAATACCAATGATCAAGCTCTATACCTAAAAGATCCTGTCAAATCTGAGACACCAGGCCATAGAAGTGTTTGTGCAAGAACATTTGCTCCCCTGCTTGTTAGTTTACGCATAAGATTCCATCCATGCACACCACCACCTTTAACATAACGAGTCCCTGTAACTATATCAGCACCCGTTTCCAACTGCTTTCTGAGAAACATAAGGGAAGACTGAAGAGTTAAATGGTAACAGGTATTCATATATAGTTGACATAGGCAGGTAACACGAAAAACAAAAGAAAATATTAAAAGCTTTCATTACCTAATAAAGCTTGGCAAATATTTTGGCTGCAAAAGAACTAAAAGGATCAGACAAAGAGAAATAAATAAACAAGAAAAAGATAAAACAATTTTGCAACTAATAAATTGTCTAAACTAAAAACTCCTAAATAGAAGTTCATCCAATTCTTCTTCTTCTAATTTTTTTTATTCCTTTCTAAATTTAATCACTCTTCATAACTAAAAACTATCATCTACGTGAGAACAGCATAACTTACATGGTGTGATAGATCAGCATCCATAATGACAACAAAATTTCCAGATGCATGCTTCATACCATGAATATAAGCCGTTCCTGCAAATGAACTGTGTCAAGGGCCAAATATCAAAATTATTTAGTACAAGTATCAGGTACATACCTAATCCCAGCTTCCTAGGTCTTGGTCTTAACAGCTGGAACCACAGGAATAAGCATGGTTATTCGAAATGTACGAGGGGGTGAGATACACCGAAAAAAAAAAAAAGAATGACTCATGGATGACAAGCTGTTTATATATGAAAATTGAATATGTTGTGTGCTGCTTACGATCCGATTTTCTCCATAAACTTGCTGAAGTTGTTTTACGATATCTTGAGTACCATCAGGACTCCCATCGTCCACAACGATAATTTCAAAATCAGCATCCCTAAATTGAGCAATGAGAAGGAGGATTCTTAAAGATGGTGATCCTAATACAGAAATGGTACAAGAGATAGCTCTATAAATTTTTCATAAGATAAAGAAAGCATTTCCTTACTAAATTCTCTCTGCCATTTGTCATTTTGGGTTGAAATAGAATGGAAGTTATATACTGCAAAAAGATTTCTTTATGTTTACATTGTGCCACATAGGAACATGCTTATAGTCCCAAATTGAAAAATACCTACTGAGAGCCCCACTCATAAGTCATACCCATATCCATACTAATACAGAAGGAATAAAACAAAAACGAGAGAGCAGATAGGATAAAGATATGGAGAAATTACCGAAGGTGCTTGTAGATCAGATAAACAATGAGACCAATGTTGAGGCGCTCATTATATGTAGGAACAATGATACTGTACTTGTATTTTTCCTTCTTATGCTGTCCATCCATTCTAATCTGAAAACTACGACTAAATCCACTCAATGCTGTGAGTTTGATGAATTACCTCAGATAAAAAATATACGTATGTTTAGTGAGGGAATATACATGTAACTTCAGTAAAATATGAAACACAATATAATCAAAAGGTTTAATTATTCTGCGGGTCCTTGAACTATTTAAGAACTTTCAAGTAGGTCCCTAAACTTTAAAAGTTTGTAATTGAGATCATAGGAATTTTTTTTAAATTGGGTCCCTGAGACTGTGTTCCATTTGTGCTCCCATAGTAAGGCTGATGTGGATGCTGACGTGGACCTTTTTTTTTTTGTGTTGGTGCTAAAGATGTGGCCTTTCGTTTTTATCCCCAGATGTCTCTGTACGGTCTCATACGGTCCCATGGTCTTTTCTTCCTCCTCCTCCTCCCCTGCTCACAACAGCTGCCCAGGTTCATCTTCCACCTCCCCTGCTCACCACAGCTGCCCTGGTTCGTTGGACCCTGCCCATGCTCCTCCTCCCCTGCTCGTCTCAGTCACTGCACTCTAGCTTGTTGGCTGGTCACTGTTGGTTCTTTTCACGGTTGCCCAGTCATTGTGACCAATGTCCCAAGGGTCATACTCCACCCAGTTGTGCTATTAACATCTAATGGTGATGTAATAATTTAGGCAAAGTTAATTATGGTGGTTATGTTATTGTGATGTAATTTTCTCTCCCTGTTATGCAATGGATTTATGTCATTAATGAGTGGCAGGAGCCTTTTTTAGCGTTATTTGTGTCAGTTAGTAACATTTGTACATGTTTTCAACCACTCATTGTATCTTTACGAAATGAACTGTGCTAAACAAGAATAAAAATTGGGAATGTTGTGTGCTGTAAAGGAACTAACAAAGCGACAATAAATATGCCAAATGAGTAGTTACTTCCAAACAACGAAAATTTGGTAGGAAATCCAGAAACCCAAAATGAAAATACCTATTGAAGAAAGGGGGGGGGGGGGGTATGACGAAAATACCCAAAATGAAAATACCAACTGAACCTAAGACATTTCATGAAGATACCCGAAATCAAAATATCCCAACGCAAATATGAGGAAAAAATGGCATACCTCAGTGAAGCAGTGAAACACGAACGATGTTCAGGGATGGCGGCCGGTGAACGCACGACGGCAGTACAGCTACACGGCGGAAGCACGGTGCGTATGAATGTTCGAGTGTTAACGGTGCCTTGATCGTGTTTATCCTCGTTGAAGGATTTTTGCTCTCATTAGGGATTTTGACTGATGAGTATAAACAGGGAGACTGAGGTGGAAGTGTGGGAAAATATTGGACAGTGACGTGGGATAAACTGCTGATGTGGCCATCCACCTGGAGGGAATATTCCGTCCAAAGTTAACGAATGTTTAGATTGAAAATACACTTCGAGACTCAGTAAAAAAAATTCTTATTTTCAAGGGCTTAATATGATCAGGGATTTAATTACAAACTTTTAATGTTTAAAAACCCATTTAAAAATTCTTAAATTGTTCAAGAGTTGCAGACCTAACCAATACTGATAAAACAAAGAGAATAATAATAATAATTATTATTATTATTATTATAATTATATCTATACAATTATAATGGGAATTGGGGGAGTTTGGTGTCCACACACGAAAAGGAAGGATCTTGAATCTAAACACACAAAAATTAAGGATCTTGAATCTAAACATTCAAAAATAAAGGATTTTGGTGGACATGACGAGGGGGGAAGAGGTATTTGAATACTTACTGAGCAAAGATCTTGGAAGCTGAACAGAGATGGTATACCGCTTATGCAAAGAACAAAATGTTAGTAAATAAGCATTTTGAACCAAAAACCGAAACCCTAAACCCGATTGAAGGTGAAAGAGAAGCAAAGTGGAAGACGAACGCCGGAACAAGAAGGAGGCAGAGCGTGCGTGTGTGTGAGAGTCGATAGGGGAACTAAGGAAGAGGAATGAGAGAAGAGAGGAAGAGCGGCGCTGCGCTAGGGTTTCTCGATAGAAACAAGTGAAAATGAAATGAGCAAATGACCATCGCATTTTTCAGTTTCTCTAAAGAATAATCACGTGCCTCCTAAACGAAGTCGCATACTTAAAAAAACTTCTTCATTTTAACTCGGGTCGGTCGAGTTCAAATACTATTGAAATTTTTTAACTCACTCGAACCTGCCCTCCCTCGACCGTATGGAACTGATAAGTTCACCCGCTGACCCGTGAGATTGTGCGAACCTGACCGTTCTCCACATACAACGTTCAGGAAGCTCGGTTTCTGGTCGGGACAGATATTTTATCCAGTCCTAACGTGAAGGGCTACTTTGAAAATGATGGTTTTCAATTGGGAAACTAGTTTGTAGGTAAAAAATCACAGCCATTGATCAATTTCTATTTTCTGACTCAACATTTCAACCATTGGACGAGTATTACCCAAGGGTACTGTAAACCCTCCCTTTTCTTTTGGTTAGAACTCATCGTAATTATGGTCTTTGACTCTCTAGTGGGTTATAGAGTATCCCGTAAGCTTAGATCCTTTGGATTCGCTATGGGACTAATTATCTTCGATCGGGTGCTTAGATATAGTAAAGGTTCTTCGTCCCTCCTCAATGATGTGTTTTGTGGAATTTGAACGGATGTCCTCTCCTACAAGCTCATACTGCACAACCAACCAACTCAAACTCATTGGATATAAGCCCCCTTTTTTAACTATCCTAATTATAGATGGGTATGCCTTTATGGGAAACAGGTTGGCCTGGTCCGTAT
Source organism: Echinosophora koreensis (assembly GCA_035048595.1). Taxonomy (NCBI): domain Eukaryota; kingdom Viridiplantae; phylum Streptophyta; class Magnoliopsida; order Fabales; family Fabaceae; genus Echinosophora; species Echinosophora koreensis. Next base: position 15,270,662 of record JAPCYP010000003.1, on the reverse strand, counting down.
TGGTCTTGGGGTTTAACGAGTCAACCTGTTTAGGCCCATAGCTAAACAGATCGGCTTTTAAAGTGACTCATATTTAGTAAGCCCATATAGGCTCGCGGGTTAAACGAATTGACAGCATGTGTTTTCTATTAAGAATATATATTTTTACCGGAATAAAACTTTAAATAGAAATTTTAAATTTTATTACAAAATAAAAAAATATTTGTTTAAATTTTTTTTTATACATGTACATGGATTGGTCTACAAACATGTGGAGAAAACTTGTTTAACTCACGAGTTTCAAGGACCTGCCCGCAATTAAATAAACCATAGTTTTATGGGTCTAGGCTAATGCGGACTGCAGGTTATGTGGGTTGGTATACGAACCACAGTATGTATACTCACCATTAATCCTATTAATTAATGCATAAGAGCGTGGTTACTACACAATTTCCTTCTCTTACAATTAACGACAATTTTGAAAAGAAGAATGCTAATCAGTGCCCTAATGGTTAAGGAACCAAGAATAACAAGAATTCGTTGGAAAGTGGTGTATTTATTGATCTTAAAAGTTGTATTTTTAGTTTTTCTATAAATTTTTACTTTTTTTATTTCTTAACCATTGTCCTTTAAACATTGGTTAGCAGAGCCCTTTTGAAAAAGTAAAACTACACCAAACGGGGCAATTACCATTAAATCATGCTGGTGGAACGATAGGTACCGACATGGCAACATGCTTGTTTATTTTTATTTTTTATTAATTAATGCATAAGAGTGTAGTTACTGCACAATTTCCCTCTCTTACAATTAACGACAATTTTGAAAATGTAAAACTACACCATATGGGGTAGTTACCATCAAATTATTCTGTGGAAAGATAGGTATGATTATAACTTTAATATTTAATAACTTTCATAAATACTTCAACTAAGTATGATTATAGTTGATAAGTGTAAAAGATTCAATTTAGATCAAATTAGATGAGGAAAGATCGTGGACATTCCCATGGAAAAGGTGAAGTGCTTGGGCTTGTTTGAAACCAAAGTGATTATGGTTCATAACCCCTCAAATTTTAATATTAACAAAAGGATTAAATTCAGTGAAGAAAGCATCCTTATGCACTAATGTATCTGAGTTAAGTGTGTAGGAATCAAAGTCCAAAGACTTAAGATCAAAATGTCTATCGTGTAGCTTAACATACAATTATTGGATGCCTATACAAAAAACATACGATTAATGGACTATGATCTTATTTAAAAAGTAGAGAAGCGCTCGTCCAAATGATCTTTTTATAGCTTACGAGATTATGGTCCAATGTTAACTTTGTGAAATGTAAAAAGCAATATTTTTAAAATATTATCTCATATGTTAAAGTACGTCTGAAACACAGTACGTACCCTCAAATGATAAACGCCTACCCGTCTTTATCGCATAGTCTAATTCAACTAGATTAACTCTACTAAAGAAGGAAAGTCGACAATTTTCGAGTACAAAAGAGAAGTGACAAATCTACTTTGAGCTTTTTGATAACCTAAAGTACTTTTCAGAAGACTACCGTCAAATTATCAGATACAACGGACTTTAATATTTAATGTTATTTCTAAACGGATACATTCAAAGCCGTTGAAGTGACAAGAACATGAAGTTGCATGAAGACTTTAAATATCTATCTGTCTCCACGAAGAAATAGCTAATGATATGATATCAAGTTCAAAGAAATCAAAGTGCAAAAAACAGCTAGCAAACTTTCTTTCACCCAAAAGATGAAACACTATCCATGCTTATACTTGTAAAACTCTCACACTCAGTGAGTTGTTCTTAACACAAAATCTTCTCTTTTTGTTTAGAGTGAGCCTGAAGAGAGGCTTGTTTAGAAAAAATTGAACAAAACATTTAGAGAATTGCTCCAAAGTTTTCGCAGCTTAGGTCGAGTAACCTTTACGTGTGCCATCCATCCTTCACTGGTAATTCACATTGCGCCTGTTGACAACATAATTAGTTCTGCTTCTTGGATAGAGATATAATAGTTGAGCCTTTGAATCATTTTGATCTTCCTCAAAAGAACAAGGTTTATCCTCATCAATTCTCACCATCTTTCTCACCTCACTATAATAACTCATTTTCGTTCTATTATATTTATACCCAACATTTGGTTTCCTTTGCCTATGCATAACAACCCTCGTTTCGTTCCCTTCATCATTTCTGATCGGCATTACTGTTCTTTCTCCATGCATAACATCCCTCGTTTCATTCCCTGCATTTGATCTGATTATCGGCACTGTTCTCAAAAGCTCACTCTGTCTTTCATCATCGTTTTCCCTTGACAAATTAAGGTTGATGCTCTTAGTCTCAGGGTAGTGTGAAATCTGAACAGCAGAGCCGGCCCCAACACCTGCACCACAACCAGCACAGCCTGCTACTCCCTTCAGAATTCTGATGGGGGTTAGAATGTAGTGCTTAAACTTGCTTTGCTTCTTTGCTTCTTTTCTCATGGTTCCTTTTTACTATATCTGCAACGTACGTGACTGGATGGAATATATAGCTTCAGAGCTGTGATTCAAATTAGGTGATTTGATAGATGGTATAAATGGTTGTGTGCGCCAAATAAAGAGTGGAATTATTTGCTTTGGACTTGTCCCTTGGAGATACTGCTAAGCTTGCAGTTTAACCTGGACGGCAAGGTGGGGAGTCCAAGAGGCCTGCCAAAAGGTCGTTGGACGTTGTCAAAACTCATAAACAAAGCATATATATATATATATATATGCACAAAAGTTCAATATGACAAATGTATTTTGTGCAGATAGAATTTGAAGAAATTTTTGTAGCCACGTACTGTCTTCCAGTTCATGCTAGCTGTAAGCGAAACTCAAATTGAATTTGATAAAGATACCTACAGATTTAAGTTTCTTTTTAGCCCAAACAAATTGTCAAACATGTTAAAAACTCCAAGTGAATTGTAACTCATCTTGGCCGGTTAGCCCTCAAAGTTCAATTTCAAACCCTACAAAAGATTCTGCACCTAGAAAAAACCCACCAAAGGATTTGTCAAACATGTACATACCCGAAGAAACGTGGCACCTGTTGTGTTTACTTTACTCATCAGTTGATCAATTGCTGATTTAAAAGGATATAAAACTACTGATTGGTCGGAAATCATGCCACCAAATTCGTAAAACATTTTAAATTATATAACCAAAAGCTGACCACGAAACTTTTTGGGATGTCTTAATAATTAATGTGTGCTTACTATATAAAGATTTTATATATTCTCCACTAATTATAAATTATCACAATAACAAAAAAAATTATTTATCTTTGATCGGATATTTTGTTTTCATGGACAAAACTATGAGACTAACCATCGAGACTAAGGATGATGCTTAGCTACGATCCTCAAAGATGAACGTCTGAGTTGTAAGTAAAGTTCACGGTTCACTTAAATTATATTTAATTTCTTTTTAAGTTTGACTTAATTATATGTGATATTCCATTTATTTTAAAAAATTTACTAACTTTTATTGAGTTTTAGATAATAAAATATGTAAGTGGAATGATATTATGATAACATAAATTTTAAGGTAATAAATGTAGTGGCAACATAAATATGAAGAAAAATTGATATAATAAATATTACTTCATATATGTTCAAATAAAAGGCCTCTAATTAAACCAACATGTGATTGATCCGTGTGGTAACGAATTTGGGCCCCTTAAGTAAGTGGTGAGGGGTTCAGCTCCTCGCTTTGTATATGAATAACACCTGGTTGGGAGGGAGATCAGTCACTGTTTACATGGCCGGCCAAAGCAACCAAAGCTAGGGCTTTAGGCTTCAAATTTTTTTTTTTACACATCTATTAACTATTTTGTTTAGTTAATATTATTAAGTCAATACTTATTTTTTTTCTCTCAAAAAGCCTCTCTATCTCCACTCTATCCTCCCTCATTTGATTTCTCTCTGCTATCGTTTCATCTCCCTTGTAATATTTCTTTGTCTATATCTATACGGCCTCTCTGTGATTCAGTGATTGTGTGACCAACCAACATCCTCATGGGCCATGACTCCGCGACAGCCTCTTTGTGACCGATTGACCATGCAAACTCTCTATGCCGTGGGCCAACGTGCTGACACTATCATTACTTGGGTTGAGTTCTTAGTGAAAAAATGTGTGAGTTTTGCTTTATTAGCTTTAAAAAAGTCCTCACATCAAAGTTTACTTTAGGCCTCAATAGGTGTTATACCGGTCCTGACTATTTACGATGGAGATTAACCTTGAAATGTCGTTCAAGGCTCCCGAAGGAGGTTTGTCACATTTTACTAGAGGGGTCAGTCTTTTCCTTTTCATTATCTTTTAATTGAAACTAAGGCATGATGTTTGGTTCATAAATTTTTTTATTATTAGTTAAGATATATTTTTCGGAAAGAAATTTTCAGGGATATTTTTTTCCCACATTCACACATGAGAATGGAAAACTTTTTTTTTCGATCTACTTTGAGGAATATCCCACCGCCAACCTGAGACGGGGACTAATCTCCCGCGGGAGTTTGTTCGGCACCTCGATGGGTGGCATCCCTCCCAGCTAAGGTTTTTTTCATATCCAAGGCTCGAACCCGAGACCTTAGTTAAGGGGCGAGAGGCCTCTAACCACTCACGCCAAGGTTAGTTCACTAATTTTATTTTCGGACATTTTTTTATTTCCGAGAATAAAGTTTTAAAACTTATACCAAATATGAACATTTTTATTCTTATGCACACATTTACAAAAATATAATGGATACCAAAGGCTATCTAAATGAAAATGGTAACTTGTATGTCTCTGCCATGCTGGATTCATATGGAATTTTACAAAAAGTTTTTGTACAATATATGATATAGCATTGCTACTTGTCTTTATGCATAGTGCATTTGGGGTTTACAAAAAAAATAAAATAGTAAGTTTACATTGAAAATCTGTACATCATCTTTTTATGGCTCAAGTATATCATTTTACAAAAAAAAAAAAAAAAAACTCTTTTAACTCATTACAGCGTCCATTCAAACTCCCCCATACACCTTCAACTCATCGATCCTCCTTCTTTGTTCTGTCTCAACTCTTCTTCAGGGACTCGAATCTGCTCCTGCGGCAGGAGCATCCTGCCGTGCTTCCAACCATCCGATCGTGGCCCCACACGGATCCGCAGCTGGTCCCACCCTCCGAAAACGCTCCAGTGCCGTTGGATCTAGGGGTGTTCATCAGTTTGGATCGACCCGACCAACCCGACGATCCGAACCGAACCAATTAAGTTGGTTCGGATAATTTTTGGGTTCGGGTCAAATCCGAACCGATTAGGAACCGATTACCATCGGTTCGGTTTTCGGTTTTGAGAAAAAAATGTCCGAACCGAACCGAACCGATATATTATATATTTAATATTTTATATTAATTTTAATATTTTAACTTATATTTCCCTTTATCCCTTATGTGTTAATAACATATCACTTATGAGTTATGTCAGTTAGCAATTAGAAAACCTAAATTCCTAATCTCCCTTCTCAGTATCACACCATTTACATGCCCGTGCCGTCTTCGTCTTCGGTTTTCTACTTATTATGTATTTATGTTATGGTTATTATGTCATGACTTATTTATTCTATAACTTACCGGGTGTTATTTTCTATGTTTTGAAACATAAATTTTGGTGCCGAAATGTCTATTTTGGAACATAAAGTTTGGAATATTTTATTATTTTTTTGATCGGATTTTAACCGATCCGATCCGAACCAATCCAATAGTGATCGGATCGGTTCGGATTTCATGATTGAAACTGGCCAAAACCGAACCGAACCGAACCGATCAATTTATCGGTTCGGATTCATTTTTCGTCCAAAACCGAACCAAACCGACCCGTGAACACCCCTAGTTGGATCCCCGCAGCAGGATCACTGGACAATCCGTTCTGCTTCTTCAATCCTTCCAGGAACTTTTGAGAAACAAAGAGAAAATAATAGATTCGTGTACAGCGGTATTGGAACGGTGACTCCATGAGAAAAGGTTGAGACATGTTGCCTTATTTAGCTGTCTCTCCGTTACGCAGTAATTCATAATTAACTTTTGATGAATGGTCACTTTTTTTGGGTACAGGGATGAATGATCACTTTAGAAAAAGGAACATACATTGGTACTTAAGAAATACAAAGTTTCCTTTTTAACGTCACACTCGTTAACAAGATTATTATTTAATTAATTGATTAAAAAAATAATGATTTCATTTTTATCACCGGATATGTACCGGTACTGGAAACGATTTGGAACGTGGAAGGAAGAGAAGCCAGTTCCGGCCTCTTACGGAATCTGAAAGATAGATGGAATTGTGACTAATCCAATACAATCTAATAAAGACAAAGTGAATAAAAACGAAAGACACAAATAAGATTAAATCAGAAGTCCATATAATTTCAAGTATCAACTTTTACCGAATCTGAATCTGAAAGATAGAGATGGAATTGTGACATATTAATTAAATTAAAAAACAGCTCGCTTGTATATACATATTGATCGGCTGATGAGATTGGAAGAGAGGTAATAAAGTAAAAGAAGTAATTAATTAAGATTGCGGTTGCCGGGGTTATCAGCAGCCTTCAAGGTCTTATCAATGAGCTTGCGAGCTTTTCTGCTGCGGATCTCGACCTTCACGCTGGCACTCTTGTCTATCTTCACGTACGGCTTCTTCGGCTTCTTCAGGGACCTCACCTTCGACTTTATCGACTCCACCAGATTTCCCAACTGATTCGCCATATCTATGATCTATCTTCTACTTTCTCCCGGCCCCCTCTAGCTAATAATTAACTGCGCTGATGCTGCTGCCAGTGCTCCACAATATATATATATATACACTCAACGATTTGTCTACATAATTATTTATTCGAGAAGGTTAACAAGTATTTTTAGGATATTATTCAAAAATTTAAAAAATATATATATTATTTGAGAAATAATATATTTAGTATTTTAAAAAATATAACACTTAATTTTTTTAATATAAAATTTTTTTTATGAGTTTTTTAATCAATATACTTATAAGATTCGTTAGCAAAACTATTATTTTATCCTTAAAAATCACACCACAATTCCCATACGTCATTCAATTCCAACTTAAAATAATCCAGAAAATTATATATTTTTTTCATTAATTTTTAAACTGTTTATCTTTTCTTGACCGTTGAAAGTTCACTTTCCTTTTAATATGATTTTTTCTTTTCTGGTGTTGGCTAGTTGTTAGGATTCTGATTTTCATTCAATTCCTTTTAATTAAGTCAATGACGTCAGACGTTAGTATCGAGCCTTGACTTTTTTTAAGGGGGTGTAATTTGGGCTGATTTTCGTCATCGTATAGATTGGACCGGCGTCGGTGAGCGTCGACTCCTGTTTCAAACAATTTGGCACAACGCATGGGGAATTGGATCCGGTGAAATTTGAAAAGTTAGGAGGATGTTAAAAAAAGAAATGAGTAAATATTCAAATTGATCCATAAAATTATGAAGTAGTATCAACTTGGTCGTTGAAATTATCAAAATTTCAAAAGCATCCCTGAATAATAAGTTAGTGTTAATTTAGTTCTTCATTTTACTCACTTAATATCAATTAAGTCCCTTAAACTACAAACTTAAAATCAACTTAGTCAATATGATGATTTTCAACGAAGGGACTAAGTTGATTACAATTTTACAATTTCAGAGACTAATTTGGAATTTCGATAATTTTAGGAACTAAGTTGATACTACTTCACAATTTCAGGGACGAACCTTAGATATTTACCCAAAAAGGAATTAAAAATATTATTAATACGAATTTTCTATTTTTAAGTTTGCATTTATGAAGTCCTCAAAAAAAAAATTGCACTTATCAAGTTGTAAATTTAGGATCAGTTTGTTATTATTGGTTAAAAAAATAAGTGATTTTAAAATTTAATAATTTAGAGATTACTTTTAGATATTTTGAAGAAAATAAGAAGCTATTTTGTGTTTGATTACAATAAAAAAAATATATTTTTAAAGTAGTTAGTTATAAAAAATGATTTTATACATAATATTAAGTTCAAGTGTGAAGATTTCTCAGTATATTCAAACCACTTGAGGATTCGCTCTATAAATAGAAGGTGAGGAAGGATAAAGAGCTTACATTCTCCGACGTGGGATTTATCAATTGAAAAGTTTAACCATGTGAGACTAATATAGTAATTCATAATTTGTTTCAGAATTTTTGGATACTAAATCATTTATTAAATTACTATATAGTAACTACTAACTAATGTAAAATCTTCTTCTTTTCTTTCTTTTTTTTTTAAAAAAATGGCTAACTATTTTTTTCACAGTGAACTATATTGACTACTAAAAGTGTGTTTGAGAATGCTAAAAAAAAAAGATTATACAGATAATCGATTTTTGTATAATCGATAATTGTGATAATCGATTATAATCAGAATTTGTTTTTGTTTGGGTCTATTTGCTGAAAAATGATTTTATGATAATCTATTTTGTTTAGATGGTGTAAAAAAAGTCACTTTTATATAATAAATTACGAAAAATGGTACGAAATTATTTGTTTATAATATTTGATGGAAAAGTGAGTAGTATTTAATGTTTTTTTAACATTAGAATTTTTATTTTATATCTTGTATCAAAATGATTTTTTTTCTATTTAAAAAAAAATTGAATGAAATTTAGGATGCTTAACTTAGCGCAATTCTTATATGGGCATAGTGAAAAATAAAAAATAAAAACTTGTGTGGATAAAACTTTCCCCACCGCCTCGTCCAGCTACCCACCTTCCCCTCCCGCATCACTTTTCCTTACATGACGTGACGACTGTCCTAAAAAAAAAATCGAATGAAAAGTGAATCAAATAAAACGATCCCAACAAATAATCAAAGAAAATAGAGGGCAGCGCAACAATGTAAAAGGTCCAGGACATATGATATTTAACCAAATATCATCCTGCACGTGGACATATGGGGCGGTGTGGTCGATGGCAAGGTGAGGTCTCGACGGTGGTGTTAAACCCCGTCAGTGACACACAAAATAATCATTGTACAAGAGCAATTGGAGGCTACGTGGGAAGATTAATGATATTTGAACATCTGGGTTTGATATCCAAAGTTAACATCTTAATTAATCATGTATAAATTTTTGATTAATTCAGTTCATTATATGAATAATGGGTCATATGAAGCTTATTTTCCATAATCATGTAAATATTTGGTTAATCTCATACAAATATCTAGTTAGTTCAATTTTTTATATGATTAATGGATCATCATGAATTAATCAAATATTTACACGTGATTAACCATATAATGAACTGAATTAACCAAATATTTGTACCGATTAACCAAGGTGTCAACTTTGGGTATACAACTATTATTACTCAATGGGAAAACACCTTTCTCATTGAAGCATAATAAAAAATTAATCTATCAAATGCCTTTAAACAAGTTTAAGATTTTTTTAAACTTTAAGCTAATGACCCAAACACACTTCTTAAAAAAAAGGGGTAAATGGCCATTTTGGTCCCGGACAAAAAACACGGTGTCCATTTCAGTCCCTGATCAAAAAATACTACCCCGTTAGTTCTTGACAATTACTACGTGGGACAAGTTAGTCCCTACGTGACTTCCGTTAGTCAGCATCCTTTACTAAAATGTCTCACGATACTAATTGTCAGGGACTAATTAGTCTCACTTTAAATATTGTTAGGGACTATAATGTCCCAAAGTAATTGTCAGGGACAAACTTGTCCCACGTTAGTAATTGTCAGGGGATTAACGGATTAGTTTTTTTGGCCAGGGACTAAAATGGGCATCATATTTTTTGCCGGGGACCAAAATGGGCATTTACCAAAAAAAAAATCTTTTTTTTTTTAAAAAAAAATAGCTGAAACTCTAAAAACCAATCATTCCCAAATACACTCTAACTAGTAAGGCTTTGTTTGGTAAAAACTAGTGGATAGCGGTAGCTGATAAACTAGCGGATAGAGGATAAGCTAGCTGATAGTAGATTGCGGATTAGCTAGCGGATTGAATTTGAAGTGTTTGATAACTAGCGTTTGGACTAGCTGATAAATATAAAATGACATAAAAGGATATGTTTGTATTTTTTATATTAAATTATATGTATATATTATTTATATTATTTATTTTAAAATAATTATCACTTATAATAATTTATTTTATTCTAAATTATTTATGGCTTCTCACGTCAAAAAAAATTTATTTATCGTTTTAAAAATTTAATCATTAATCATTAATTTTAATATTAATTTAGTTTTAATTATTTTTAATAAATAAAATGGAATAATAGAATTAAAATTATATATTGATATGATTTTTATATAAGTTTTATTTTTTATAATAAAAATATATTTTCCACTTTTTTTTTTATCTTAAATATAAATCTAAATAACGAAATTAATTATTATTTATATACTATGTTAAATGGATTAGTATTTTATTTTATAATCAAGGATAAGTGAGGAATTTAATTAAGATGGTAGGGATAAAAATGAAAGAAAAAATGAAAACGCTATACGCTATAAGTTCAAACGCTATTTCAAGTAGCGTTTGGGAAAAACGCTATATGCTAGTGAAAAAACGCTATACGCTAATTTTAAAAACGACTACCAAATGAGACTACTTTTCCATCCACTGTACGCTATCCGCTAAACACTAGCGGATTTGACAAATTAAACAGTGAGTAAGTAAATTTTTTTTTTAAGGCCTAAAACCCATGCTTTGCTAGCTTGGTGGGCGGGCACTGATTCTGGGCCAAGAACTAGAGTCAGATGCACAATGGAACAAATAGTGTTTATGAGGCTGATTGAATTGAACCGGCCCGTAGCCCAATAGAGTCACGGGTGTGAAGCTGGAAACACACGGGCACAGTTATCAAGAATGAGGCATTTGTAAGCTGACTAGTAATGAGGAAAGCGTGAATGAGTGTGGTTTTGAGTTGGAATTGAAATTTTCATTCTTAAGAGAGAGAGAGATGGGAAAGGAGAAGGGGCAAAAAAAGTATCTTCTGAAAACGGAACCATCGGAGTGGTCATGGGATGACCAAGCTGCGAACGGAGGCATAACCAAATGGGACGGGGTGAAGAACAAGCAGGCCCAGAAGTACCTCAAGTCCATGTCAGTCAACGACCTCTGTTTCTTCTACCACTCAGGCCCAAAGGCCCGCCGTGTGGTGGGAGTAGTCACCGTCGTGAGGGAATGGTACGCGGAGGGTGAGGGTGGCGCGGTGGATGTGAAGGCAGTCGGGGAGATGAGGAGGCCGGTGGACTTGAAGGAGATGAAAGGTCTCGGCGATTTCGCTCTGTTCAGGCAGCCTAGGCTATCTGTTGTCCCCGTTCCCGACCACATCTGGAACCAAATCTGTGACTTGGGAGGCGGCTATCATGGGGATGGTACCGGTCTCGATTAGCCTTTGCCTCTTCCATTCCAAATCATGTACATTAATTAACAACAACTTTCTACTTTCTACTTTATGCTTAATTAATTCTTGTTTTCTCATATGCTGCAAAATTTCGAATTCCGACCAATGCACCCTTTTCCAACCCTAACCCTAACCAACGAACTCTTGTTGGGATGGGCTGGGATAGAGATTGGGCCTGCACCTCTATGTGGGCTGTTACTGCTTTCACCCTTCTAATTTTTGCATGCAATACCGATTGTCGATTGATACCGAGGCTGTCCTCAAAAGTATTTTCCCGCAAGTTTTTAGCCCTTAAAATAGCTCAATCACTTCTTTATAATTTTTATTTTATTTTATTAAACTTTGTATTATACGAGTTAATTTGAATCATCATATATCAAAACTAATAATAGATTATTTAATAAAATGTTTATAGGATAAAAGTGATAATCAAAGACGGGTTTTTGATCCCTTGTATTAATTGGTTCGAGAATGCTCTCCATGGTAGAAATTCAGCAACGCATCCCTTACATCGAATTGTCACCTGTCTGTTAACAAAATACAAATCCATATAGAAGCTTCTACTGTTATATTTTTTTGACTTAGAATTCTCTGAAGACCATTCCACCCAAAAAAGAGGAATTTCATCATCATCATCGTGCTGTACAGAGTCATCAAATATAAAGGTGTCAAAATAATGATTGTATGCCAAATGGCCAACTTAATTATCTTGTTACTGTTAGCTAACGATGCAGTAGACCATTCCAAAATGAAAAATGTTCAAGTACACGGGAGCCTGCTAATAATTTTCAGGTCAATGTTTGGGTGCCATATATATACTTTGTATTCCAGTACTTTGTGGATGTTATTATGGGGTGCACGGTTTTAGGTCTTCAACCTAAAATTTCACCCAAAAAAAAAAAAAAAAAAACATAAGAGAAATTTTGTATTGACATTTCTTCAGTAATAAAGTATGTTAAAATGGAAAAATTCAGTTCTTAAAAAAGATTAATTTTGAATATATTCCACACCATGTATTATCAACTAATATGGTGTATAAGACTATAAGTACTCCATAGGCAATCATGTGTTGTGGCGCTTGTGGGCCTGGTGCGTCAATTCTCCCCCAATGCTGGTTGTTGGTTTTCTTCTTTTTGCTTTTCTTTTTATCCGGTCTTTTAGCTGTTGGTGGAAACATAAGCAAGGTTGATATGTAAACTCATTTATGTTATCCCAGTCGACGACTAACTGTTGATGAATATAAGCGAATTGTGTGTTTTTGTCAAGACTTTTATCCCTAAGTTCTAGAATTAAAAGAAAACCCTCCTCGAACCTTCTTTTTCTACAGTATATATCCTACATATAGACGAAAACAGATGGTGGAGAACAGATTGATGATACCAAGAGCATTAGCATTACTGCTACCACGACGACGAATAATGAGTGGTTTTCTACTGTGGCGTGAACTTTTATCCTTTCAGCCATACAAGTTGATGCCTTATGGTTTTAGATGAATCTCGTGATTAACCGAAGAAGGAAACACATAGAACGTCTGGGTGAGGTATTTGTAGAGGGTGAGGTATTTTAAGAGGGTAATTAAAATACTTCACTCTCAAATGCTTTGTTTGGGTATTAAATATGAAGGATTTTAAAAAACAAGGGATTTTATGGGGGTATTTTGTTTAAGGTAAATTTGAGGAATTTGAAATACCTTCTAAAGAGGTGGTATTTTGAAATTCCCTCTCCTTACTGATGTGACACCTACTACCGACGTTGGCTCCCGAACCACCCAGACCCAGACCCGACCTGGTCCCCCTAACCACCGAGGCCCGGCCCTCGCACCACCCCGACCCCTGGACACCTGGTGGGTTTTGTGGGGGGGGGGGGGGGGGGGGGGGGCACCGACCCCCGGACACCCGGTGGGGGGCACTGGCCCCGGATACCCTATGCGGGGGCGCTGGCTCCCGGACAGTTGAAATCCCAATTTTTTTAATGAATATTAAAAAAAAATTAATTGAAGGTAATTGAAATGCTTTATCCAAACAAAGAATTTAAAATATAAGGTATTTGAATTACCCTATCCAAACAAAGTATTTTCGAAATGAAAGTAATTCAATTGAAGTAATTGAATTGCCTTGTATTTCAAATTCCTTGGAATTTTGAAAATACCCCATCCAAACACAACCTTAATGTTTTCGACTGAATGTTCACAATAAAATAAAATAATTAACAGACCTTAATAAATAAATTGAAATTGTTACCAAAAACCGGACAAGCATTTTCTATTACTCTGTCAACTAAAAGAATGATGTCTTCCTGTTGATATCTGTAACAAGACAAGCATGGCAAAGGAAAGGGGAAACATATGCGTATATCATCATGTAGAGTTGCTAAAAGGGTATGGTTTTAGATCTGTGTTTTAAAACAGGGCATCTTAGATGTAAAATATATAAAAAGAGATAGGCAGGAAGATTAATGCGACAACTTATGAACAAACTCCACTTGTTTAGATCTAGGATAAACTAGTTTATTTTATCTAGAAGAATTAATTACTTAATTTCTTTTTGTCCTCCTTCACAGCATAGAAGTTAGGAAAAAGATAATTGGGGGAATTTAGTAAATCTTAAATAACAATAATAATCACAGCGTTCAAGAATATTTCATTTTCTTTGGATAGTAATAAAAGAACAAATATACTTAACCTAGAAGATTGATTTTAAACCAATAAGATAAAAAGAATCTAGAATTTAAAGCTTTTCTCTGTCTATGCCTCCCAACAAAAGTTATTCTTCACTTTGGAAATTAAAGAGACTTTCGGTCCATTTTGTTGGTTTTATGCCAAACAAGTTGAAAACTTTACGGTGGATGCTTAGCTTCATCATGCAAGATTCCATTCAATTTGATATTTCAAATTAATTGTCACCACAACAGAGCTCCAAGTCTATCATAGTAAAAGAATACTACTTTTTGCTGTCCAAGTTTCCTTAATACTTTGCTGATGCCTAAAGTCCCAATCTCAAGATTGTGGCACTAGGAGACTGAAGTTATGGATGACTAAAATTAAGTGTCCAAATTCCAAAATCAATATGCATTGGTTTACTTACAATATGAAATCAAAAGAAATGCATTTATCAGTATTCAGCACAGAAAATAAATCCTGTCTGCAACTATAAGAAGTTAAAAATAGTACCTAAACTAGCTCTTTAAATGTCAAAAGTTACATATGTAAGCTACTCTCTGTACATAAAATCACAAGGGTAACACAGCCTGGATTTCATGAGAGAACCAATAATGGATGTCATGGCTTTTGCTTATTTGTGTAGATATAGTCTGTGTGGGCTGCAAGGGTTCTTCTCATCAAGCATTCTTCTTCGCCAATGCCTTCACAAGTTTCCTCCACGTAGGCCTTTTCCTCTTCCAAAACCTTCAAGCACATAAGAGCAGAAGGTTTGTAATTGAACAAGATAAAAGAGAAATGTGTGTGATATATAATTGTAGTAATTCTGAAGAGAATATGATCATATAAATGAATGATATGAAACTAACTCACCCCATGTCGAATATTGTTCAAAATAACATAGGAAGAAGCAGGGCCTGGTCTGCCTGCATATGTGAAAGTTAAGTAGAGGAAGAAGAAGGCTGCCATGCAAACGCTGAGCTTAGCCATTTTCATTCTATGCTAATTAATTTCAACAACAGCCACAAGTGCCAAATTGTATGCCTGCCACACAGAGAAAGTTGGACTCCATGGAATCAATTTATAGACAGTGTGTGGAATGTACAAGGGGCAGGATTGTAACTTTAGTCTTTGGATTCTCACATGTACAAAAGTAATTATAAATCTATTATTTTATAATAAAAACAAATTAACAAGTGAGGTTTCATGCATAAAAAAAAAATGGAATGTTCAAGATCAGACAACAACTAATTGCAGATTGGCATGACCAAATGCTTAGTGCAGGAAATGGAAAATTTTCTGTTCATAGTCAATAGTTGTGATGGACATTCGGTCACAAGGGACATCTTCTAGAAAAAAAAATAGTTTTCATTAACTCTACAATATATCTAGAGTGAAGACCCGAATTGGTACTTTGAAAAATTTTGAGAACCCACTTTTAGTCATGAAAAAAAATAAATTAGTGCCTGTTTGTTTAGAATTTTTTTAAACGCAAACTGGTGTTCTGGATTGCGTTGAAGGAAAGCTCAATTTTGGAGCTTTGGTCAAAAGTGAAATTTTTGCTTTGGAGCTCTTAATCATTAGTACTCAAATTTTCAAACGCGCGACACGTATTTGACGAAACATGATTCATGTGACCCTTTGGTGGCTCAGGAACAACCTTGCAATTTAAGTTGCTTTGAATTTGTCAAACGATATTTTAATGGCTCCTCACCAAACAGTGTAAAAGTAGGCTCAAGTGCAAAGATATGGCATCTGTTATGGAATGGTCCCAGTCCCAGATCCAGATATTAAGATATATGTACGACTTTTTCATGTGTGTTGTTATATATGAATAGCTTCCTGTGTTGATTATTCTTGATTAATCCTTAAAATTTTTAAAGAATAAAATTTGTTTAATGGATCTGTGACTTCACCTTATCTTATTAACAATCATGAAGTGCACCAAATTGCGGAAGCAAATCTGTAATGAAAAAATAGGTCACAATGATTTATAAGTTTGTCATAAAATGATGATCTTTGGCATGCATGCTTAAAGGGGAAGGCCATACTCACACGAGGTATTGCTGGTGGACCTCTCTCATCAGGCGTGGGGGAATAGTATAGGAGCCCTCAATTGATAAGGGTTGACAATAATCATTAAGTGAAGGGTAACATTAACATTAACAGCTTCAAGCAATGAGAGGACACAATTAATGGTGGACAGTTCTTTTCGCATTGATTAGATGGTTGCCACTGGTGGGGTTGGATGTCTTAAAATGTGGAAAGAGGAAAGTTAAGAATCAGCATGGCACTTGGAAATGGAAGAAGCTTTTCATTTATTACTCAGCTTTTGCATCTCTGGTGCATTCTAACCCTGTTTCTATCTTTGTATATATCTTCACGAGTTTCTTCTTAACAGGAATACTATTTTTATAGTTATGAATGCAGTTGGAGTTTGTTGCTTGTGACAAAGATGCATGGACGGTGGATTGAAATTGGTTCACTCTCTGATACCAGAAAAAGTCTGGACAGTAGAGATGTGACTGTTGAACCAACCAAGCCTTTACATGAACAGAAAGTTCTATAATTGGACTGCTGGGACAAAAACATTTTGACATAGATGAAGGTGACCTATAATGTTATAACGTGGTAGTGTCCACACTCCACAACTCAAAAGTAAACCATACGATTAACCCAACAATTATAATCTGATGTGGCTGTAGAATTCAGGTGAATCTACAATTGGCTAAGTTTGTTAGTTTATGCCATGTACAATCTAGCCATGTGATATCAGTTGATAGGAAGAGAGTAGTTAGTTTCTGTTTTGACAGTTAGAGAAAACTGAATTGTAACTGCCTTGCCTATGCACTGCATATATAAAGTCATAGCTAGGCATTAGCATATATAGAAGTTCTCAATCGAGTGATATATGTAGATAACACATAGTTGAGTGATTCATTGTAATTACAAGTGAGTGCAAGTGAGGGAGTGTGAGAGTTCATACCTGAGATTCTTGTACTGTAAAGTCTTGACATAGTGGATGGAAGTCTCAACTGCAGTGTGGATGTAGGGGCTGTTATTATTGTGCCCTGAACCACGATAAATCACTTGTCTTCTTTTCTATCCCTTTCTTTTTCTGTTTCTTGCATCACAAGCACCAAAGTGCAGACCCCAATTCTGTGTTCTTGAACTTAACAATTCGTATCTAGAGCCTCTACTGGGAGGCGTTTTCCGCGATGGGGTCAGCTAAGTTTGACATAGACAAGTTCACTGGTGAAAACGATTTCAGCTTGTGGAGAATCAAGATGAAAGCCCTCTTGGTTCATCAAGGTCTCGAAGAGGCATTACTGGGAGAAGCCAAGCTTCCGGAGAATCTTTCTGAGAAAGAAAAGAAAGATATGCTTAGCAAGGCTCACAGCACCATCATTCTCTCCCTAGGTGATGCGGTTCTCAGGGAAGTGGCTCAAGAATCAACTGCAGCAGGTGTTTGGTTAAAACTTGAAAGTCTCTATATGACTAAGTCCCTAACCAATAAGCTGTATTTGAAGAAGCAACTTCATCAGCTTAAGATGGAAGAAGGTATGTCGATAAAGGATCATGTCTCATCCTTTACAAGAATTGTTCTTGATCTGCAGAGTATTGATGTTACAATAACTGAAGAGGATCAGGCAGTAATGCTTCTTTGTTCTCTACCTCCATCATTTGAGAACCTAGTTGATACAATGCTGTATGGTAGAGACACTCTTACACTGGAAGAGGTTAAGGCAACTCTGAATTCCAGGGAAATGAAGAGAAAGATCACTGAGAATAGAGGAGAAAATGGTGATGCTGAAGGTCTCTTTGCTCGAGGAAGACTAGAAAAAAGGGAAGGAAAAAGCAAGAACAGGCCAAGATCAAAGTCTAAATCCAAGAAGAGGTGCTACTATTGCCAAAAGGAAGGTCACTTTAGGAAAAACTGTCCTGAAAGGAGAAGAAAGAATGGTGGCAGCAACAACAACAATTTCAGTTCAAATGAAGCAGCTGTTGTGTCAGATGGTTATGAAAGTTCTGATGTCTTGGCAGTCACTGAAGAAATGGGAAGTGATGAGTGGATTCTTGACTCTGGATGTTCATATCACATGACTCCAAATCAAGAATGGTTTGATTCCTACAAGGAAGTTGATGCAGGAAAGGTTCTGATGGGCAATGATATTGCTTGCAATGTCAAGGGAATTGGTACTGTCAAGATTAGACTTGTTGATGGGACAGTCAAAACTCTCACTGATGTTAGACATGTGCCTGAGCTTAAAAGGAACCTGATATCACTTGGCATGCTGGATCAAGCTGGATGCTGCTTCACTGGTGAAGGAGGAACCTTGAAGATCATCAAAGGATCTTTGTTAATCATGAAAGGAACCAGGAAGCATGGCTTGTACAGGCTGCAAGGTAAAACCATATTAAGCCCTGCTAGTTTAGTTTCCATGTCAAAAGTCAATTCCATAGCTCTTTGGCATTATAGACTAGCACATATAAGTAGTAAAGGTTTGGAAGAATTACACAAACAAGGCTTAATTGGGAATGGAGACTTTGGAAAGCTTGAATTCTGTGAACACTGCCTCTATGGAAAACAGAAGAGAGTAAAGTTCTCCACTGCATCACACAACACTAAGTCAATAGCAGAATATGTTCACTCAGACATATGGGGACCTGCAAAGGTTCCCTCAATGGGAGGAGCTAGATATTTCATATCCTTTATTGATGACTGTTCAAGGAAGGTCTGGATTTACTTACTAAAACATAAAAATCAAGCTTTTAAATGTTTCAAGCAATGGAAGGTACTTGTTGAGAATCAAACAGGTAAGAAGGTGAAATTCCTAAGGACAGACAATGGTCTGGAATATCTCAGTGAAGAGTTCACTGAATTTTGCAAGGATCATGGCATAGTGAGGCACAAGACAGTGAGGCATACTCCCCAACAGAATGGTTTGGCAGAAAGAATGAATAGAACTATCTTGGAGAGGGTCAGGTGCATGCTCTCTTTTGCAAACCTGAACAAAAGCTTTTGGGGAGAAGCAGTCCATACAGCTAGCTACCTAATCAATAGGTCACCCTCCTCAGCCATAGGTTTTAAATCACCTGAAGAACTATGGTCTGGAAGGGCACCTAGCTATGATAACATCAGAATATTTGGCTGTCCAGCATATATTCATGTCAATCAAGGAAAGCTAGAGCCAAGATCAAAGAAAGGAGTGTTTCTTGGATATCCTGATGGGGTGAAGGGCTACAAGGTATGGTTAACTGGTCCAGGTGGAGGCAAGTGCATGATCAGCAGAGACATTGTGTTCCTTGAAGAAGCAATGCTTGAGAAGGCTGAAGATAAATCCAACTAATTACAGAACAGTGATAAGACAGAAAAGAGAGTTCAGTTTGAGGTGGAGCATACTGAAACAGAAAGGCAAGCAGTCTCACCTGAAACAGAAACTGAACCTGAAACTGAAACAGAATTTGAAACTTCTCAGTCCACACCAGCACAACCTTCTTACAACTTGGTTAGGGACAGAGAAAGGAGACAAATTAGAGCACCTCAAAGATTTGGCTATGCAGATCTGATTGCATATGCTCTAAGTTTTGAAACAGAACTGCAGGATTCTGATCCTGGCAGCTTCAAAGAAGCAATTTCTAGTCCTGATCATGAGATGTGGAAGACTGCTATGACTGAAGAAATTGATTCATTGATGAAGAACAACACTTGGGAACTGGTTGAAAAACCACCAAAGCAGAAAATTGTTGGCTGCAAGTGGATATACAAAAGGAAACCTGAAGTTCCAGGAGTAGAGAGTAGCAGATACAAGGCAAGGCTTGTAGCTAAAGGCTACACACAGAGAGAAGGGATTGATTTCAATGAAATCTTATCTCCAGTGGTGAAGCACACAAGCATAAGAGTCATTCTATCTCTTGTGACTGTTTATAATCTAGAATTAGAGCAAATGGATGTGAAAACAGCATTCTTGCATGGTCAGCTAGAGGAAAGAATCTACATGAACCAACCAGAAGGATTTGAAGTAAAGGGAAAAGAGCATATGGTTTGTCTACTGAAAAGGTCTCTATATGGCCTAAAGCAATCTCCTAGACAATGGTATAAGAGATTTGACTCTTTTATGCTCTCAAACAGCTATGTCAGAAGCTCATTTGATAGTTGTGTTTACTTCAAAAGGCTGGAATCAGGTTGTTTCATATATCTTCTACTTTATGTAGATGATATGCTTATTGCTTGCTCAGATATGAATGCAATAAGGAAGCTCAAAGAACTTCTAAACTCAGAGTTTGAAATGAAGGACTTGGGAGCTGCTAGAAGGATTCTAGGCATGGAGATCATGAGAAAGAGATCATAAAGGCTGCTGCACTTGAATCAGTCCAGCTATGTTCAAAAGGTTCTGCACAGGTTTAACATGTATGATGCAAAACCAGTAACCACTCCTATAGCTGGACACTTCAAATTGTCTGTAAATCAATCACCTAAGTGTAAAGAAGAGATGAAATTCATGAGCAACATACCATACTCAAATGCAACAGGCAGTCTAATGTATGCTATGGTTTGCTCTAGGCCTGACTTAGCATATGCTGCTAGCCTAGTCAGTAGATTCATGGGAAATCCAGGAAGTGAGCATTGGCTTGCTGTCAAATGGATTCTAAGGTACCTTAAAGGTACCAAATCACTTGGATTGATTTTTGGCAAAACAGGATCAACAAATCAGAACCTTAAAGGATTTGTAGATGCTGATTTTGCAGGAGACATTGACAAAAGGAGATCACTAACAGGCTACATCTTTACTCTATATGGGAATGTAGTAAGCTGGAAAGCTAACCTTCAGTCCATTGTTGCACTATCAACAACTGAGTCAGAGTATATTGCTCTAACTGAAGCAATTAAGGAAGCTATTTGGTTGAAAGGTTTTATAACTGAGTTGGAAGGGAAAGAAACTCCTACAACTGTTTATTGTGACAGCCAAAGTGCAATTTGTCTCTCAAAGAATCAAGTATTCCATGAGAGAACAAAGCACATTGATATAAGGCTGCATTTCATCCGAGATATAATTGCACAAGGAATAGTTGAAGTGAAGAAGGTTTCCACTGCAAATAATCCAGCTGACATGTTAACTAAAGTAGTTCCAAACACCAAATTTCAGCATTGCCTAGATTTGGTGAATGTTGGAACCTGCTGCTGCAACTAATAGTCCCGAAAGGACTGATGGCATCTCTAAACAACTTGCATTGAAGATTCAAGGTGGAGAATTGTAGAATTCAGGTGAATCTACAATTGGCTAAGTTTGTTAGTTTATGCCATGTACAATCTAGCCATGTGATATCAGTTGATAGGAAGAGTAGTTAGTTTCTGTTTTGACAGTTAGAGAAAACTGAATTGTAACTGCCTTGCCTATGCACTGCATATATAAAGTCATAGCTAGGCATTAGCATATATAGAAGTTCTCAATCGAGTGATATATGCAGATAACACATAGTTGAGTGATTCATTGTAATTACAAGTGAGTGCAAGTGAGGGAGTGTGAGAGTTCATACCTGAGATTCTTGTACTCTAAAGTCTTGACATAGTGGATGGAAGTCTCAACTGCAGTGTGGATGTAGGGGCTGTTATTATTGTGCCCTGAACCACGATAAATCACTTGTCTTCTTTTATATCCCTTTCTTTTTCTGTTTCTTGCATCACAAGCACCAAGTGCAGACCCCAATTCTGTGTTCTTGAACTTAACAGTGGCAATACATGATTATAAAATTTCTCCATTCTCTTTTCTCTCTTAATTTTGATCTTGTATTGTTTATGGGAAATACTATTAAGGCTTCTAATGTTGAAGCCTCTCAAGAGAGACAAAACAGACGATTTAGTGCATTAAATTCTGGGATAGAGCCAGAATAATGCTGAAGAAGTATTCCACAATAAATGAATTGATTTTGCTTGCCTACATTACACATGGCTATCCAAAGCATCTATGTCACTTATGAATCACTTTATTACATTTTGACCTGTTAGTGATCCACATCCTTGATGTCAATGGATTCTCAATGTCTAATAGGCAAAGGGAAGATGATCAGAAACATCAGATTGAAACATGATGTCCTTCCTTGTTTAGCCAGGCCTCTTTCTGTAACATCCTAGTATTGAGAAAATAGTAAGGGCCGTAGTCTTTTAGAGATGGGGATGTTCTTGATAAGCGGATTCACCTCTAATCATAACTAAGCACTGCCAGTGTTACAGCTTGAATATATACGCATACCTCTTTATATTTAATAGCAAAGATTTGATACATCATCTTTAACAAGTTGTGTCGGAATGTCATATGACATAGATAGTACATTTTAGGAAAACAGGGTTTTGAATTCGGATTCTTGAATTCTCCTAGCAAAGAAATCTTTTAAAAGTACTCCTTTACCAATCTGTCGTTTAAGTTTATGTATACTTCACAATAAATTTTTTTTTGGTTACAATACTCCACAATATTTACTGTTGGATATGACAAGATTATTTTTATCTGATGATGTTACTTTTTGATTCAATTACATATGTCAAGAGAAAGTAGATTGATTTATTAATAAGGGATTACTATCACCGGATATAGGTAAGATATAACTTAAGGAATTAGTTTCCATAGTTAATGTCATATCAAAATATTTCCATTCTAATATACAAACAGAACCAATGACCATACCGCTTATCCAAGGTCAACTTCTCAGATCTCTTATACACATTTCTTACACTTAGCACCGTTTCTTGCAGCACACAATAAAAAAGACAATATCTACTACATTCACGATATATGCATAATTGAGTTTCTAAAGTACTTATTCACACAATCCCCTTCTTCTCATTCTTCCATCCGGCCCATAGATATCAATCTGTCATGGAATTAAAATTAAGAAACGAGAACATCAATCTCTGTAGAAAACCAGAGGTACATTGTCCAGTCTTACTGGGTTCTGTTACTGTATTAACTTTATAGTCATCCAATTCAAATAAGTTGCCCAACATTCAGGCTCCTTTCTTCAAATCAAGGACAAATGCATCCATTGTATACACATGTAAGCCGCAAATACTACTTAAACTGAAGAACAGGAAACTCAATTCAATAAACAAGACATTCCAGTAACATAATTTCTAGTTTTATACCATAATTCTTATGCAGAATCTGGTGCTCAATCGATTAGGCGGTCGATCATACCCCTAAAAATTGTCTTTTACTACTCCGGTCCACAATATAAGCAAAAAATTTCAAATTTTTTGGTTCAAAATATAAGCAAATTTTAACTACTTCCATCCTATTTAATGAAGTTATTCTCAAAATATCCTTCATTTAATACAAATTTTGTTTTCTAATGACTCATTTTATTCTCAACAACACAAGCTTAATAAATAAGAGGAAGGGTAATTTAGGTAACAAACTTAATTTTTTATTCTCAATGACTCTTTTAAATGAGATTAACTAACCACCTTAATATGTATGTTTTATTAATTTTTTGCTTATAATAAGGACCGGAGGGAGTACTGTTAAGTGGGGAATACTCCAAAAAAATAAAATAAAATTGGTAGTTGGTACATGGTACTTCATTCTGAATTTCCTAGAGTTGTTTGCATCTCATTTTGCACTCGATGGTACTCAATTCCTCATTGTGCTATGTTTTGATATTAGGCTTTAGCCTCTGTAAATGACCACAGGTTAGTAGTTAAGTTCGTGGCAATTGGCAAACCAATACAAAACCTTGTGACAGTTTTTGTCCCATACGATCCACTTCCTGTGATTGCAACTCCTAGTCTCCTAATTATTATGAATTAGAGTTTCAGACAAACTCATTGCTGTATAGAGAAACAGGTTTGGCCGTAAAGGGAAGTGAAACAAGACTGATTGTAGAAACCAGGACAGGAGAATAAAAATGCAAGAACTCAAGTGGTTTTATCTATAGACAAACATCTACAAGTAATGCCGGTGCAATGATTCACTATGAACAACATTGAGAAGCTCTTGATCTGAAACTTTAATTTTAATGTACTCAATCTCACTATCAGAGTGTTACTTATATATACAGTCTTGTGTACAATAATACTACAGAAAAACAAGGAAAAGAAAAATGATATTTTGACACAAAATATCGACGTCATATGCGACATCATACGGTGCTGTATTGTGTGGCACTACAGCGGCACTATGAGGCACTGTAGCAGGTCCTTTTTTTCTTTTTCTTTTTTTTAAAAAATTATTTATTTGTTTTCTTAAAAAAATATTTTGTTCTTTTTTAAAAATATTTAGTTTTTTCTAAAAATAAAATTTTTGGTTAAGTATGTGCAAATATCTGGTTAATCAGGTACAAATATCTGATTAATTCAGTTCATTATCTGGTTAATTGGTTTTTTGGTTAAGTATGTACAAATATCTGGTTAATTTCAGTTCATTATCTGGTTAATGGATTTTTTTTAGAAATAAATTTTTTGGTTAAGTATGTAGAAAATTAATGGGTTTTTTTTAGAAATAAAATTTGTGGTTAAGTATGTGCAAATATCTGGTTAATCAGGTACAAATATCTGGTTAACGGGTTTTTTAGTTAAGTATGTGCAAATATCTAGTTAATCACGTACAAATATCTAGTTAATTTCAGTTCAATATCCGGTTAAAAGTTTTTTTTGAGAAATAAATTTTTTGGTTAAGTATGTGCAAATATCTGGTTAATCAGATACAAATATCTGATTAATTTAGTTCATTATCTGGTTAATGGGATTTTTGGTTATGTATGTCAAATTTCTGGTTATTTTAGTTCATTATCTGGTTAATGGGTTTTTTTAGAAATAAAATTTTTAATTTTTTTTAAAAAGTAAAAATTTGTATTAAAAAAAAAAACTATAACGCTACAGTAGTGTAGGTGTTGCATATGATATCAAAATGGTGCGTTCAATTATCACAACTCTGCAAAGAAAATAGTTCAGGGTTTGTATTTTGTTTTTGGTACCTCATACCTGCAAACTTCGTTAGTTCCCATGCAGTTTGAGCTTTTGCTATTAAACCGTATCCACTTCAGTATTTTGCCATAAAGTGAAATATTTTCTAGATTGAGATTTCCTGCAATTATATCAAGACTGCAAAGGATTCTTGCAATGCTAATAAAGCGTGGATTTAATACTCAGCCTTTAAATACAATTATCATATCCATAAATATGCCAAAGTTTAGTTTTGATTAATAATAGACTAGAATAGTATTAGCTTGTTTGGTATACAGCATACTTAAATACTTATGTAATAAACTCTTTTTCAAATAAGTTAAAAATAATTTATTTTTATAAGCTTTTTTAGCAAATTTATGAAAATAAGCTAAAAAAAACTTATAAAAATATCATAAACTATTTATTTAGATTTATTATCATAAGTTATTCCCATAAGCTCTATATAAGCTTGTGGAAAAAATAATGATAGATATATAGTCACATATCCTTTTATTTTTAATAATTTTTCTTAGCTGGCCTCACATCATTTTTTATATTCCTTTCGTGTCTTTATATCTTTTTTGATGAAGCCCGTGTCTTTATATCTATCTCTTTAAAAAGATTGTTTTATCCAAAATTAACTATCATTTGAGAAAATTTTTATCAAAAAAAAAAAAAAACTATCATTTGAGAATTTCAAAAATATTAATTTTTTCTAAAATTATAGTTGTTATTAATTTTTTTTTTAATAACAATATAGTTGTTATTATTACTTCAACTAAATCATGAACTATACATATATTAGCAATAATTGAAACGCTTCAAAAAAAGCAATAATTGAAAATAAAGAAAATATTAATATAATGAAGAATAAATCACTTAATCATATTCTGTCAAAAAAAATCACTTAATCATATTTAAATATATTCCTTTATTATTTAAATTTATTTAGTAGAATCATTTTTTTTATAGAATTATTTAGTAGAATCTTTAATTCTTGATTTTTTTTAAAAAAAATCATATATGAGTTTCCAAACTTTCATTTTGTCAAATAGATAGACTTGTGGGACAGATATGATGAATTATTTTTTTGATTTATTGTACTATGTGAAAGAGTAATTTCTAAATATACGATCAATGACTTGTAAGAAGCATTTCCTTTCTAAAAAAAATAAAATGAAGTAGCTAGGAAGATGATGTTGGAATATTTTATTTAATTATATTCTTATGTTATAATGTGGGTAGGTATCGCCGATTATTCATATTAGCTATTTATTAATTATGGCTTTAATTAATACATGATAGATTAAGTAATAAGGCTAATTATATTTCTGACTTGATAATTAATTGATTAATTGATATGAGCTAAAAATATGATTGTATGTCATTGATAGCCCGTTTCGGGATAATGAGAACCCTAATTAGTCATCACCTTATATATAGGCCATCGTCCCCAACATAGTGAACACAACAATACACACACTGTCTCTTCTCCCCGTTTGAAGAGTGTGTCTAATGCATAAGGAGAGTCCATGTTGAGGTAGAACCATATAGCCACGAGTTATCTTTGTAGAGATTCCGCACAATAGTTGGTATTTTGCTTAAGAACAAGCACACAATATGGATATAGGTATTTATCCAAGTCTATGAATGAATTCATCCTTTAATCTAGCATGATGTAGATCCTACGCTTTGTGGTATTTTGCTCCAGGATATACGCATATAGTTTTGTATGCTTTAAAGAATGAGTTTAATTGGTATACGATGTGAAAACTTTTACACCGTCAATCAGAAATCAAGGTATAGATGACTTTTAAGGTAGTTAGGATAAGAATCAAAGATTTTTAATATATTAAAGGATAAAGAAAATCAAGAATCAAGATCTAAGGATTAATTGGATATCTCATTTTATGAATTATGATGAAAGGATCTCACAAGGGTAATATAGAAATGAACACATAATTAGAGGTGAAGATCAGGGTCAGGCACGCCAATGAGTGTACCACAAAACAGCCAATTCAAGAAGTAGTGAATGATTATGGTAAGCTAGGACATGCATTTTCTTAAGGCTAACGCAAAATGGTACCTCCAGCGGAGAAAAGGTCGCTAAGGACGATTTCAAATATCTTGTTTCTTTTTCTTTCTCGGAACTTCAAATAATTTTTATTTTATTAAAAAAATGTGAATTCAGCTCTTTGTTGACGTTAGCTTGCTTAGACAGACCCAAAAATAACAAATGCTTACAAAGAAGATTATTACATCAAAAATGATAAAGTGGTTTGGAATGTTTCCCTTTTTTAATTCTCAAATAACTCACGATGCCAGGTTGCCCCGCCTTTGAAGTGTAAGCCCTCCTTTAACGAGTCAGGAGTCAGGAAACAATGTATTGGATGCCTAAACATGACGTTCCCATGTCTATTGCTAATGTTACATCATCCTGCTTTGGCCAAAGGAATAAAGTAAGATGACAATAATGAATAACCCACCCATATGATCAATTTTATATATCTGTAGTCCTAAAAAATATATTCTGATTTTAGAAAAGGAAATAGAGAAGGGCATGACAGAGTGATCAGGACCTTCCTCATCCACGAAACCAAATACGAAAAGATTGTGACATAACATCCAAAATAGAAAAAGGAAAGCCATTGGAATGTCCTATTGTATATGCAGCATATAAGCTGGAAGAAAACCAAAGCACTCAAGAGATTGCATACATTAATAAACATGTTGGTACTACTAATTGATTACTATATACTAAGGTTGGGTGCCAAGCTTTAGCTTTTTGTTTCCTCAGTCAATTACAATATTTGCTGTACATGAGTGTCTCTTCCCCACCCCCTTGCTTTACTCTCCCTCTTCCGCTCCTCCTTCCATTCACATCAAATTTATTTGCACTCCAACTCTACTATGAACCCATCATCAAAGATAGGCATTTTCTATTAGCTTCCACTTTGTACTCCTCCTGCTCTTCATATATCTTTCTTCAAAAAGTCTACAGCTTATTAAATATCTTTTCTCTTCTACCACTTTTTAGTCCATCAGATGGATGCTTCCAAGCCAAAATGTGCTATACAGCTAAAGGAACATCTCCAACATCAACAAGAGCCGTTTTCATTACAGGATTACCTCGTAGAGAGAAGGTACATGTTCAAGAACTGCAACTTTGATAGTAGCAACATTCACTACCTTTATTCGGCAAAGAATCTGAAGTGCTCGATCAACTATGATTTACACAAGAGGAAGAGGATCTTACAAGCTACAGAGTTCTTAAAAACACTACTTTACAAGTTCATTCCCACAGTTGACAACAAGGAGTTCTCATATTATGGGCATGAAATAACTGCAGACACTCAGGCAACTGGACCAACCAATGAGTTTTTTCACTGAAAAGACTAGCTGCATCCGATCACATTACTAACAACGATGTTGGGAACAATGTTCTGCTCTATGAACAACATCACAGATCAACTCTTGTGGACACGTTTCAGTCATTCACACTTCCCAAATTGGAAAGATCAGAGGTAATTGGGGTTCTTATTTGAAACCACAATAGTAAACAACATGAGGAAATTCACACTCACATCACTTTAGTGTATACATAAGCAACCGATACTTCATTAGTTAGTATACTATAAACTGAGCAAGCTTTCTCAATAATCCACCAGGTTGATACAGGTTCCAAACCATATTGGATAAGCTCAAAAGAGAACAAGTACAGCAAAGGATCAGAATGGAAAGAACCATTACCTGATGCAGGTTTGAACACTTTCACTAAAATCATAAGGGGAAAGTAGGCATATGCATCTATTAATTTTAACACTAGCTTGATTTCATTGTAATGGAACAGTGTGTCTTGTCAAAAGTCCAGAAGCCCCAGTAATTCCTGTTCCGGTTTTGTCCCAGAAACTTGTTAGAGACCCAGTGTTCTCAACCTATCTGAGAAAGCTACTAGTAATAAACTCAAATATTCTGAAATTTGGACGTGCCAAAAAGGACAAAATTGCTGGGACAGCTAGTCTTTGCCAAAGAAACAGAAGGATCGTGCAGAAGAGGGAGCAGCTACCGTTTGGCCGTGTAGAAAAAGACAGAGTTTTTCATGAAAATGAAGGTAAAAATGTTTCTATGAAAGCAGTTTTAGAGTCAGAAGAGATTCAATGCATTATAGAGGAGCATTTTAGCTTGTTGGAGAAACAATGCACACAAGTCAAAAAGATCACTCACCTGTTGCATACAGAATCCTCTGTTACTGTTACATCACAAGAGTGGGATAATCGGGAGATACACAGGGAGATAGGAGATGCTATTATGGATGACATGGTCAGGGAAATAATTGATTTATTTTTAGTTTAAAAACGTAACATGTTCATACAAAGCATGAGAGGCTTGGACTTTCCAAAAAAAAACATTAGTGACACTTCTGTCATATGTGTGAAAGAAACTGACACTTATTCAATTCACTTAAAAAAAGATTTAGTAGATATAGGGTAGATACACATTATTAATATTTGATTAATCCTAACCATTTAAAAGTCAATCACATCATGTTTTGTTTGATTGAGAAAATTGAATGTAAGATAAGGTAAGGGTCCCGTCGCCATCCATCATGGTCCCTCCCTCCCTTGCATTGCATTTTTTTTTCTAAAAGTTCTCTTGAGTTTTTGTTAGTACTTTGGAAAATGTTTTCGGTGTCATGAAATTTGACACTCGTAAGAATATTTTATGCCGATAACTAATTCAATGTCTAAGAAATTTTATTCATCACCTATTAAATTTAATCTAAATAAGTATTCCAAGTAAGTTTGGATGAGCATTCATATAGATCAAGTCGTAATTCTATACATTAAGAAATATAGCCATAAATAGAGAATAAAAAAAAATATAGGCATAAATATAAGTGATGTCACATTAGTAACAGTGGCAAAAAATTAGTAGAGATGAAAACCAAAATAACTCCTGTCTGAAAGAATCTGAAACTTATTTAACTCATTTAAAAAAAATGAATTGATATGTACTAGGGGGTAAATATTTTTTATACTATCAATCAATCAGAAATTAACATATTATTAATGTTCTTTTTTGGTATATACACATTATTAATGTTTGATTATTATCCTAACCATCTTAAAAGTCAATCGCATCATGTTTTCTTATTAGTCGATATTGTAAAAAACTTTACTCTGACATACCAATTAAAATCTTAAAAAAAAGTCAAATATCAAATTAAAAAGTTCGAGGTACCTAATTTAAATCTAGTTAAAATTCAAGAGATGTGTCTATGTGGTTTTCATAAATAAAAAAAAATGGACATTAAGAATACGAAATTAATTTAACTAAGAATAATAAAACTACACATTATTTTTTATATTATTTTTACTTCATCTCTACGTAATAAAATAAATAAAAACTTAATTACACATTTGATCTCCTTATTACTGGTCATGTGTGATTTTTGTCTCTATAATTTTTTTAGCACATTTGGTCATTCTATTTTTTCAATGTTGTAAAATTTGATCATTCTATTTAGTGTCCGTCATTTTTTTATTGATCAACGGAGGAGTGTTCAACCAAACGTTCTGTTCGCTTAAAGTAATAATTCCTCTTTATTGATCAATAAAAAATTGACGGATACTGGGTGTAAAGATCGAATCTATAACATTAAAAAACATGGAACCAAATATGCTATAAAATAAATTATAGAGATCAAAATTGCATGTGACAAATGGTCGGAGACGAAAAAACAATACATCTACTTCATAATAATAATAATAAAAAAAGGGCACAAAAGGAAGGAGAAAAAAAAAAAAAAAAACATTCTCAACATACATTTTATTCCGACCTTTTATTTCCAAAGAAATCAAAATATAAGGGACGATCTTTGAAAATTGAATGTAAGATAAGGTAATGGTCCCGTCTCCAATCTCCATCCATCATGGTCCCAAAACCACACAGCGATGGCTTGTGTGGCTCCTCCCTCTCTCGTCACTCGCCACGTCTGAACTTCTCCAACCTTCTCGACTTGGCTAGTTTCTACTTATGTTATGATCTTCATTCCTTACATTACATTTACATCCATCATGATCGTCTCTCCTCATTCCTTCCTTCTCCGATGATGGCGACTCTTTCCTTTTCTACATTTCCCACTACTTCCACCTTCTGCTGTAAGACTACCTTCCTTTTCCCACTCAACACTACCACCAACCCACTTCGCCCTTCCTTCTCTTTCTCCTCCAAACTCTCTTCACTCAAATCCTCCCTCAAAGACCACCACCAACAAACCGACCCCCCTTCCTCTTCTCCTACTACTTCTACGGTTGAAGTTGACACTGCAAAAGAAGAAGGTCATAAACCGGATGATTCTGATCAAGACGATGAGAAGGAGAAGCAACAGGAAATGGATTGGAAGAGCGACGAGGAGTTTAAGAAGTTCATGGGCAACCCTTCCATCGAAGCCGCCATCAAGCTCGAGAAGAAGAGGGCTGATACGAAGCTCAAACAGCTTGACAACGAAGCCAGTACTGATAACCCAATTCTCTCCCTTTTCAACAGCTTAGTGCGTCTCAACTTAACCAGACAAAAGGACAGGTTGGAAGAGGCAGAGCAAACTTTCAGGGCTCTTGATCTTAACAAGGTAATCATTTCTCTTCTATACTAGTTATCAATTATCAGGCTTGCCGTTTATGTTTCTTGTTTTACGTGATGATGCAGTTGAAAAGTTGCTTTGGCTTTGATACCTTTTTCGCAACTGATGTTCGAAGGTTTGGGGATGGAGGCATTTTCGTTGGGAATTTGAGGAGACCCATTGATGAAGTCATTCCCAAGTTGGAGAAGAAGCTCTCTGATGCAGCAGGTCGGGAGGTTGTGTTATGGTTCATGGAACAAAAAACAAATGACATTTCCAAACAGGTAACTTCATATATCTAACCCTGCAACCTACTATGCAATATGTACATGTTATTCTTGGGAAAAGTTCATTAACTTCACAAATTATCATCTACTTCATAAAACAATCTAACACTAGCATTGTTGTGTTTACCCACATATTGTAAATTAAAGATGCTTTTGCTAGAATGCCATCTCTAAAAAAGTAATGTACATTCAGGTTTGTATGATGCAACCCAAAGCAGAAATGGATCTCCAATTTGAGTCAACTAAGCTGAGTACTCCTCTGGGCTATCTTAGTGCAATTGCATTATCCGTTACTACCTTTGGAACAATTGCTCTCATGAGTGGTTTCTTCCTTAAACCGGATGCTACATTGGACGACTATCTAGCTAATGTCGTGCCTCTATTTGGTGGGTTCTTATCTATTCTAGGAGTTTCTGAGGTAAGTTGTTTTTTCAAGATTTCCATCAAACCTGACAATTTATCCCATATTATGTTGTGATTCGGATTTACATGCACACGATTGTTGTCTTTGACTATGGATGTATTCTTTTCATTATGTAGATAGCCACCAGGGTAACAGCTGCTCGTTATGGTGTTAAACTCAGCCCCTCCTTCCTGGTGCCGTCTAATTGGACAGGGTGCTTAGGAGTGATGAATAATTATGAATCCCTCCTCCCAAACAAGAAAGCTCTTTTTGATATTCCTGTAGCCCGTACTGCTAGCGCATATTTGACTTCGTTAGTGCTTGCTGTTGCTGCATTTGTGGCTGATGGAAGCTTTAACGGAGGCGATAATGCTTTGTGAGTAGTGTATATGATAGTATAGTACCTTCTCCATAAGCACTACTCTTTCCTAATTATTGCCTCATATTGGCCATATAAGTTCTATGCATTAAGACAATTATACAGCCAACATGATTATGACATGCTACTGCTAATTTATTTGCAGGTACATACGGCCTCAATTTTTCTATAACAATCCCTTGCTTTCTTTCATCCAGTTTGTTATTGGGCCTTACACGGATGATCTTGGAAATGTGTTGCCCTATGCTGTGGAAGGTGTTGGAGTTCCTGTTGATCCGCTTGCATTTGCTGGGCTTTTAGGTGGGTGTGTTGTGATGTGTGTCTCTTTTTGAGAAGAATGATCCCATGTGCAAGTCTACATGTTTTGCAACCAAAGATCTTATAATTTTTAAATGTCCAGAATACTTGTCTGAATAAAGCTGATACTTGATCCACAGATTTTATGGCAATTTGTAGATTAATTAAGGTCTTGAATATGGTGGAATCAATTTTAACTTAAAGGGCAACTAGCAATTATTTCTAATCTTACCATCTTGAATGCTTAGATACCAACATAAGAGTTAGACTATTGACTTTTTACAAGTTTTTCCTTGTCAAGTTTTAGCCTTCTATGTTTGCCTGAAATAGTAGGTAAAATACCATTGTGGATGTAGGATGCTTAATTGTGTGGACAATTTCATTGCAGGGATGGTGGTGACTTCTCTGAATTTGTTGCCGTGTGGTAGACTAGAAGGAGGCCGCATTGCTCAAGCCATGTTTGGAAGAAGCACTGCCACACTGTTATCTTTCGCCACTTCTTTATTGCTTGGTATTGGTGGCCTCAGTGGTAGTGTTTTGTGTTTGGCATGGGGATTGTTTGCAACCTTCTTTCGGGGCGGAGAAGAAATACCCGCAAAAGACGAGATCACCCCTCTTGGGGAAAGCAGATATGCTTGGGGTATCGTCCTAGGCCTAATCTGTTTTCTCACACTTTTCCCTAACGGGGGAGGGACATTCTCCACTTCATTCCTCAGTGGCCCATTTTTCAGGGGCGAAATGTAAATGGTCTATATCAACGGGATACTTGCTAATGTATATACATTTCACATCATTAGGTGTCCGTAAATAATTAAATATGTATATATATATATATATATATATATATATATATATATATATATATATATATATATATATAAAGCATCCTTTTGGGTCCATAACTTGTATACAAACTATATAACAAGATAGGCAAAGCACCCTTATGCCACCGATATGCAAGGAGCATGCATATTCTGAATTGCCATGACTTATATGTCAGCTAGGCTCAATCAGTTCCCATGAAAGTTTCAAAGGTTAAAGAAACCAATTGAAGTTGTTCCCCATCGCCAAAAATTGTTTCATCAGCTATATAGATATGAAGCATCCATTTGGGTCCAAACTTTTGTACAAACCATATACCAACAAGCCTTGTTATATTAGGCAACGCGCCCTTAGGGCACTGCATATTCTTAATTGTCATGACCATCTGTCAGCTAGGCTCAATCAGTTCTCATGAAAGTTTCAAAGGTTATACAGACCAATTGAAGTTGTTCCCCATCCCCACAAGCCTTGTTTCATATGAAGCATCCTTTTGGGTCCAACCTTTTATACAAACCATACATAACATTTAGAAAAAAATAACATTTAAATAAGGTGGTGCTTCGTTTTATATTATCAATCCTGAATCCAAACATCCAACCACAGTATGCACAATTGCACAAGAAATCCAGCTTTTTTCTTATCTTTCACCCTCAAACTTAAAGATTGTAGTTCTTTTCAAGAAAATAAAAAATGTGGGATGGAATCAGTAGAGTAATGAGAGGAAAAACCCATCATCTTTGGATACCATCCCTACGGTTGTCTGGGAGTATTAAATGAGTCTTTATACACTTTGTCGTGTAAGAACAAGAATTATACAATATGCAACAGCCTATGTGATTTTTGTTGCTTTGAATTCTAGATAATGGTCTTCACCTGAATTGACTGGAAAGCCATCGGAGTTGCACGTGTTGGAGCAACATCTGATACCACTAAAACAACATCTCCTTGGGTGATCAATCCTTGAGATTTCATATATTCTATGGATTTTGAGATGTTAGATTCTACATCATCTGACAAGTCAACATGTAGGGGTACAACACCCCATTGCAAATTTAGAGCCATTCTGGTACTTTCATAATTGGTGAAAGCAAAGATGGGTTGATTTGGACGGTTGCGTGATATGAGTGATGCCATATATCCATGTTTTGTGTATACAAAGATGGCATCCACGCCAAGGTTGTTGGCTGCAGACATGCACAAATAAGTATAACTTAATCACTACTCTCTAGCCACTCTGCAGGAAGAATCTTTAAATCAGAAGTTGCAGGAAGCATATGAAATTACCCATATCAACAGCACAATTGCACATCTGCTCAGCCGTGCGATCTGGTAATGATACTCCAAGTTGATGGTGATTAAGAAGACTTTGTCTGTTTTCCTCCCGAGCCCATGATTCCATTCTACTGCTAGTCATATCCAGGATAGCCAAAGCTTTTTGTCCATATGATCCAATAGCTGACTCACCAGACAACATCAAAGCATCAGCATATTGTCGTACTGCCTCAGAAACATCTGCTACCTATAGCATTAAAGCAAATATTATCATATCAACCTAAGATGTTCTCCATGCAACCAAACTGATAATAGTCATTCTAGTTGTATAATTTGATTTTACCTCAGCACGAGTTGGTGTTGGATATTCAACCATAGACTCAAGAAGCTGAGAAGCTACAATTACTGGCTTGTTTAGTTGTCTGCAAATGTAAATTATATCTTCTTGGACAGCAGGAATCTGTTCTAGTGGTATTTCAACTCCAAGGTCACCACGAGCCACCATGATTCCATCAGAAGCTTGCACTATTTTCTGCAGATTATGAAGGGATTCTAAGCTCTCTATCTTTGCCAATACTTTTATGGATCTGCAACGATCATTTACCATTCACGATATTCCATATAAGAGGACATTAGGAAAATTCATGCAAAATTACACTTTGAAGAAAAAAGATCACTTTTATAGCAGAAAGGACAGTAATGTTTAGACAACTTGAGGCAATTTAATTACTAAATAGATATGCTGTTAACAATTTACAATAGAATTATCACACAGTAATGATCTGACGACCAATATTAGTAACTCAATCTAATCTACGGAATGGTACTGAACATGCCAATCTCTCATGACAGGATTATGAAAAAACCAAACTTATGGGGCGTGTAACAGCTGCAAACTATATGATCTCAAATAGAAGACAAAGAAATGACACATCTAGTTTTATAATGACATAGTGTGACATGGACACCCCCATCATGATGTCTGGCAAAGTAATGCACATTGAGTGTCTGTCATGGCAGTAACCACTAGCATGATTGACAAGAAAGTTAATGGATCTAATGCCTCCCTCTTGAGATATTCCTAGCCACTAGCATGAAATTCTGTTCAGGAAATTACACCAACACTTTCTAAGAGGAAAAATACGTTATATGGATAAAAGTAAAACTGTATAAATGAGCCTCTTGTGCTTTCTTACTTGGTTGATTTGGTAGAGAGGTAGTTCTTTAGATGCTCAACAGAATCAGCATCATTGACAAACGACAAGGCAAAAAAGTCAACTCCCTCAGAGATGCCAAAATCAATGTCAGCCCAATCCTGTGGATAAAACACTCTGAATTTGTGAGAAGAACATATAAGGGAAAGATTTCAGTTTTGTAGCTATTATTCAAAGAGAATTATAAAAGAACAAACTTCACACGGACGAGAATAGAGGCTGTAACATGTATGTATAGTATACCTTTGCCGATAAAGTGTGGAGCTTGTAATTCCTTCGCACAAGCTCTCCTTCTCTCCAGAAACTAAATTTGGCTCCAGGTAGAAAAAGACCAGGATCTATGCACTTACAATGCAAATCATTTTCAGACTTTTCAACTACTACAAAGCATGCCATTCCACCATCAATAACAACCTCATCGCCCACTTCAATACCTGATAATCATTAATTAAGAAGTTCAGTATTCAATTCAATAGATAGGTACCCACCAGTAAAGAGAAAAGGAAGGGTTAGCTCTTGAGTGAATTTGAAAAATAACAGCACCTTCAGAAAAACCTTTGTAATTTGCTTGAACGGTAAATGGACGTGAACCCTCAAAATGTTCAGCAGTAAACCGCCAAATTGAATCTTCCTGACATTGAGACAAGAATAGACATTTTTTTTATCAAGAAAAAATGTTGCATTGCATGCCTCCAAATTCAATCGGGCAAATTGTAAAAAATGCATTTCCCAACAACATCATGCAATGCAACTAAAGCTAAAGTTACCTCAACTTTAACAGAGGAAGGAGCCGCATGATCAACAACATGAATCTGACTACCCTCAGTATCAATCATGACAGAAACAGAGAAACCTTTTTCCTCATTCAACTTGTTGATCTTCCTAATGACATCTCGGTGCCACTCCCTAGTGCCATGGCACATGTTGAGCCTCGCAACGTTCATTCCTCCCAATGCCAACTTCTCCAGATCCTCCAATGAGCAGCATGCAGGTCCAATTGTGCAAACCAGCTTTGTCTTCCTCAACCCCAGAAACCCTTTCTCTCTCAATTCCCATTCTGAAACCAAATCCAACCCAAACCTCCCCCTTGGATAAAGCTCACTCCTTGATCCCTCCTTCAAACCTTCTTGTACAGCCGCACGAACCTTAACTCCAACATTTCCCTTCCATTTCTCTCTGTTACAACAAAACAACGGATTATAAAATGGGGTGCCAAAAACTCGATTTCTGAAATCAACTTGAGGGCTTCCTGCAGCAACAGTAATTCCGGAAACAAGACTTAGATCGCCGCTTGCTACCGCAGCCATTGACTTCAAAATTATTGAGTACAGAAACTCCACCCCAGCTTTTCGCTTGGAAGAAACCAGGGACAAAATCTATGATGTGGGACTCAAATTTTGTGAACTTTAAGACAATAATGTCGATGTGAGTTTATAGGATTCTTGTAAACTCCGCCAAAATTTGGATTTTTTGGTTTTAACTTTTATGCCATATATGTAAGGGAATTGTTTAAGAGGTGTAAAATATTAAGTTTTTGGCTTAATTTCATTTTTGGTCCGTATCATGATTGTGCGATTTTATTCCCTCAGGTTTCAATTGTACAATTGGGTCTCTCAGGTATCGCGATTGGGCAATTTTAATCCCTCGGGTTTTAATTGCATCAATTGGGTCCCTCAAGTATCACGATTGTGCAATTTTGGTCCCCTAGATATCACAATTATGCAAATTTCAATGCCAATAGCCTACGCGACACATGTGGGACCGATTTGACACTTAATGAGGTCGGCTTGGCAACTTACATGGTATTCTTATGTGGCATTATTGACACCTCACACACTTTAATTAACACATAGGAATGTCATGTAACCTACCAAGCTGGTCTCACTAAGCATCAAATCAGTCGCGCGTGTGCCATGTAGGTTATTGACAATACAAATTGCGCAATTGTGAAATTTGGGGGACCAAAACTGCACAATTGCGATGCTTGGGGGACCCAATTGTCGCAATTGAAACCTGAGGGACCAAAATTGCACAATCGTGATACTTGGGGGACCAAAAGTGCAATTAAGCCTAAGTTTTTATGTAAAATTGTGTATTGGATACAGTGGGAAGAGATATATTTAGCTTTTCAATGAATAATTACCTTATTTGGAATCCTTAAACAATGTCCCTATGACCCTTGTTAGCAGTGGTAGATCTAGGACGGTGGGGTCAATATATTTCCAAAATAATTAATAATAAATATCATAAAATCATGAATGTTTAAATCATAAAGTTTTAATATATTTAATCAAATAAATTACATATATCATAATTGTCCTCTATGTGATTTCATGTTTTGAAATCGTTGAATGATAAGCTCATTATCAATGTTATTAAAGACATCTCTCTTAATATAAATCACTAGACAATCATTCATCCATGCATATCTCATTCGATTACGCAACCTAATTTTCACAATCTTCATAGAAGAAAAAACTCTTTCTACGATTGTTGTGACAACAAGCAAAATTCATTGCTAACTTCAAAAGAAGATAAACTAATAGGTAAACAATATGTCTTTCAGTTTCAACCAACTTCTCTGAAAGATTCAAAGAAGCACATTCAACATTGCTACGCACATCAACGATGTAAGTCTCAAGTTGATTATCAAGCATCACTAAATCAGTTGAAGAAACAAAGTTAATACATTTTATTTCATGTTTAACCAGTCAATTTCATGAAATAATATAGTTATCACAAAATCCCCAATTTCAACCTTAACATATCAAGTATAAACATTTGAAATTAACTATCATATTCTGTCCACAGTCACACAGGGAAGTCACATAAATGACCATGAACTATCACATCTGAAACCTTTACTGATACTAGATTAATTGAAATAAGAACTATTGTTTTGTGCTGTGAAACAGCAAGAAGAAGATTAATTGAAGAAGAGTAACAAGAGAGAGAAAGGTACAAAGGGCGTGTGGCACAAGGGACAGGTCATAGTCGTGGTCGAGCGGCGGAAGACCGTGGTCGAGCGGGCGTGGGTGAGTGGCGGAAGGCAGTGGTCGAGCGGTAGAAGGCGGTGGTCGACTATTGTAAGAGATGAGAGAGAGACAACAAAGGGTGAGGAATGGCGTAGGGTGAGGTGTTGGCATGTGCTGTGAGTGTTGGACCGACGACGACAAACGACTGGCATAGGTCCTATGTAGAAAATGAAGAATTGGGTCCAAGGTAGAGTGGTGGGGTCTCTAATGTCTTGTGACTATGTGAGGAGTGACCCAATGACATTGGGTGTAATATTTTCAACTACTAGGGGCAAAAAAATTTATTTAAGGTAATTATAATTTTTTCAAAAAAATTGAGGCGGTGCATGTGCACACCCTCGATACAATGTGGGTCTTGTCCCTGCTCGTTAGCAGGACCCTGATTTTTAAATAAAATCCTAAAAGTACATTCAGATCTCAACCAACTTTATCTAATCAATGGTAGATACATCTTTACTTTCCCACTTTACACTTTTACTCACTTTAGAGGAACAAATCCCCTTCTAATCGTGTTGTGGTCACTATTCCATGCTGTTTTATCTTAGGATTGAAGTAGTATGCAATGTCAGTATAAAAAAAATTACACTGACATCCACTAAGATTTTGACAGGTGTGCTTTTATTTTAATAATTAAGAAAGATAAATAACAATGATAATTTCTGGTCAAGATAATACAGGATACTGACAGTTCATGGAATTAAACTATTTACTTTACCATTGTCGTTCTAGTCACAGGAAAGGTGATATGATCCTCGAAAGGAACATATAAAAATTAGGATCTATCCTTGAGTGAATAACCAAAATTGAAACGATGGAATAGAGAAGAAGATGGAGAAGAAGTTGTGAGAAAAACGATAGAAAAGACATAGAGAAAATGAATGAATGAAGGAATTATTTGCATTTAGCATATTTGGAGAGTTTAAGAGCCTCTTGTATATTCTTGTTGAAGATTACTTGTTTGAATCTTATCAAAGATATCCATATCTTTGTGACGATTCCTCACTTGGCATGTCACTTCTCCTTTCTTCCTATAATTGAGGCTGTAACGCCTTCTTCTCCATCTTTTTCTCTATTCCATTTTTTCAATCTTGGTTGTTCACTCAAGGATAGATCCTTATTTCCATATATTCATTTCGAGGATCATATCAAAAGGATTATGGATGTTTCATTTACTCAAGGTTTTTAAACAGAACCAATCATTAAATCAACGAAGGCATTGATTCAGTGGTTCAATGATTAAGTAAATAATAATTTTTAAATTTTTAATATAATATATAAAATAATATTAAATAAAAATTAACATAATGACATGCTACTGCTTATTTATTTGCAGGTACATACGGCCTCAATTTTTCTATAACAATCCCTTGCTTTCTTTCATCCAATTAGTTATTGGGCCTTACACGGATGATCTTGGAAATGTGTTGCCGTATGCTGTGGAAGGTGTTGGAGTTCCTGTTGATCCGCTTGCATTTGCTGGACTTTTAGGTGTGTGTGATGTGATGTGTGTCTCTTTTTGAGAAGAATGATCCCATGTGCAAGTCTACATGTTTTGCAACCAAAGATCTTATAACTCTTATGCTTAGATACCAACATAAGAGTTAGACTATTGACTTTTTACAAGTTTTTCCTTGTCAAGTTTTAGCCTTCTATGTTTGCCTGAAATAGTAGGTAAAATACCATTGTGGATGTAGGATGCTTAATTGTGTGGACAATTTCATTGCAGGGATGGTGGTGACTTCTCTGAATTTGTTGCCGTGTGGTAGACTAGAAGGAGGCCGCATTGCTCAAGCCATGTTTGGAAGAAGCACTGCCACACTGTTATCTTTCGCCACTTCTTTATTGCTTGGTATTGGTGGCCTCAGTGGTAGTGTTTTGTGTTTGGCATGGGGATTGTTTGCAACCTTCTTTCGGGGCGGAGAAGAAATACCCGCAAAAGACGAGATCACCCCTCTTGGGGAAAGCAGATATGCTTGGGGTATCGTCCTAGGCCTAATCTGTTTTCTCACACTTTTCCCTAACGGGGGAGGGACATTCTCCACTTCATTCCTCAGTGGCCCATTTTCAGGGGCGAAATGTAAATGGTCTATATCAACGGGATACTTGCTAATGTATATACATTTCACATCATTAGGTGTCCGTAAATAATTAAATATGTATATTCATTATATATATATATATATATATATATATATATATATATAAAGCATCCTTTTGGGTCCATAACTTGTATACAAACTATATAACAAGATAGGCAAAGCACCCTTATGCCACCGATATGCAAGGAGCATGCATATTCTGAATTGCCATGACTTATATGTCAGCTAGGCTCAATCAGTTCCCATGAAAGTTTCAAAGGTTAA
Organism: Echinosophora koreensis; assembly: GCA_035048595.1. Classification (NCBI taxonomy): domain Eukaryota; kingdom Viridiplantae; phylum Streptophyta; class Magnoliopsida; order Fabales; family Fabaceae; genus Echinosophora; species Echinosophora koreensis. Next base: position 15,228,926 of record JAPCYP010000003.1, on the reverse strand, counting down.
AGAAACCAATTGAAGTTGTTCCCCATCGCCAAAAATTGTTTCATCAGCTATATAGATATGAAGCATCCATTTGGGTCCAAACTTTTGTACAAACCATATACCAACAAGCCTTGTTATATTAGGCAACGCGCCCTTAGGGCACTGCATATTCTTAATTGTCATGACCATCTGTCAGCTAGGCTCAATCAGTTCTCATGAAAGTTTCAAAGGTTATACAGACCAATTGAAGTTGTTCCCCATCCCCACAAGCCTTGTTTCATATGAAGCATCCTTTTGGGTCCAACCTTTTATACAAACCATACATAACATTTAGAAAAAAATAACATTTAAATAAGGTGGTGCTTCGTTTTATATTATCAATCCTGAATCCAAACATCCAACCACAGTATGCACAATTGCACAAGAAATCCAGCTTTTTTCTTATCTTTCACCCTCAAACTTAAAGATTGTAGTTCTTTTCAAGAAAATAAAAAATGTGGGATGGAATCAGTAGAGTAATGAGAGGAAAAACCCATCATCTTTGGATACCTTCCCTACGGTTGTCTGGGAGTATTAAATGAGTCTTTATACACTTTGTCGTGTAAGAACAAGAATTATACAATATGCAACAGCCTATGTGATTTTTGTTGCTTTGAATTCTAGATAATGGTCTTCACCTGAATTGACTGGAAAGCCATCGGAGTTGCACGTGTTGGAGCAACATCTGATACCACTAAAACAACATCTCCTTGGGTGATCAATCCTTGAGATTTCATATATTCTATGGATTTTGAGATGTTAGATTCTACATCATCTGACAAGTCAACATGTAGGGGTACAACACCCCATTGCAAATTTAGAGCCATTCTGGTACTTTCATAATTGGTGAAAGCAAAGATGGGTTGATTTGGACGGTTCCGTGATATGAGTGATGCCATATATCCATGTTTTGTGTATACAAAGATGGCATCCACGCCAAGGTTGTTGGCTGCAGACATGCACAAATAAGTATAACTTAATCACTACTCTCTAGCCACTCTGCAGGAAGAATCTTTAAATCAGAAGTTGCAGGAAGCATATGAAATTACCCATATCAATAGCACAATTGCACATCTGCTCAGCCGTGCGATCTGGTAATGATACTCCAAGTTGATGGTGATTAAGAAGACTTTGTCTGTTTTCCTCCCGAGCCCATGATTCCATTCTACTGCTAGTCATATCCAGGATAGCCAAAGCTTTTTGTCCATATGATCCAATAGCTGACTCACCAGACAACATCAAAGCATCAGCATATTGTCGTACTGCCTCAGAAACATCTGCTACCTATAGCATTAAAGCAAATATTATCATATCAACCTAAGATGTTCTCCATGCAACCAAACTGATAATAGTCATTCTAGTTGTATAATTTGATTTTACCTCAGCACGAGTTGGTGTTGGATATTCAACCATAGACTCAAGAAGCTGAGAAGCTACAATTACTGGCTTGTTTAGTTGTCTGCAAATGTAAATTATATCTTCTTGGACAGCAGGAATCTGTTCTAGTGGTATTTCAACTCCAAGGTCACCACGAGCCACCATGATTCCATCAGAAGCTTGCACTATTTTCTGCAGATTATGAAGGGATTCTAAGCTCTCTATCTTTGCCAATACTTTTATGGATCTGCAACGATCATTTACCATTCACGATATTCCATATAAGAGGACATTAGGAAAATTCATGCAAAATTACACTTTGAAGAAAAAAGATCACTTTTATAGCAGAAAGGACAGTAATGTTTAGACAACTTGAGGCAATTTAATTACTAAATAGATATGCTGTTAACAATTTACAATAGAATTATCACACAGTAATGATCTGACGACCAATATTAGTAACTCAATCTAATCTACGGAATGGTACTGAACATGCCAATCTCTCATGACAGGATTATGAAAAAACCAAACTTATGGGGCGTGTAACAGCTGCAAACTATATGATCTCAAATAGAAGACAAAGAAATGACACATCTAGTTTTATAATGACATAGTGTGACATGGACACCCCCATCATGATGTCTGGCAAAGTAATGCACATTGAGTGTCTGTCATGGCAGTAACCACTAGCATGATTGACAAGAAAGTTAATGGATCTAATGCCTCCCTCTTGAGATATTCCTAGCCACTAGCATGAAATTCTGTTCAGGAAATTACACCAACACTTTCTAAGAGGAAAAATACGTTATATGGATAAAAGTAAAACTGTATAAATGAGCCTCTTGTGCTTTCTTACTTGGTTGATTTGGTAGAGAGGTAGTTCTTTAGATGCTCAATAGAATCAGCATCATTGACAAACGACAAGGCAAAAAAGTCAACTCCCTCAGAGATGCCAAAATCAATGTCAGCCCAATCCTGTGGATAAAACACTCTGAATTTGTGAGAAGAACATATAAGGGAAAGATTTCAGTTTTGTAGCTATTATTCAAAGAGAATTATAAAAGAACAAACTTCACACGGACGAGAATAGAGGCTGTAACATGTATGTATAGTATACCTTTGCCGATAAAGTGTGGAGCTTGTAATTCCTTCGCACAAGCTCTCCTTCTCTCCAGAAACTAAATTTGGCTCCAGGTAGAAAAAGACCAGGATCTATGCACTTACAATGCAAATCATTTTCAGACTTTTCAACTACTACAAAGCATGCCATTCCACCATCAATAACAACCTCATCGCCCACTTCAATACCTGATAATCATTAATTAAGAAGTTCAGTATTCAATTCAATAGATAGGTACCCACCAGTAAAGAGAAAAGGAAGGGTTAGCTCTTGAGTGAATTTGAAAAATAACAGCACCTTCAGAAAAACCTTTGTAATTTTCTTGAACGGTAAATGGACGTGAACCCTCAAAATGTTCAGCAGTAAACCGCCAAATTGAATCTTCCTGACATTGAGACAAGAATAGACATTTTTTTTATCAAGAAAAAATGTTGCATTGCATGCCTCCAAATTCAATCGGGCAAATTGTAAAAAATGCATTTCCCAACAACATCATGCAATGCAACTAAAGCTAAAGTTACCTCAACTTTAACAGAGGAAGGAGCCCCATGATCAACAACATGAATCTGACTACCCTCAGTATCAATCATGACAGAAACAGAGAAACCTTTTTCCTCATTCAACTTGTTGATCTTCCTAATGACATCTCGGTGCCACTCCCTAGTGCCATGGCACATGTTGAGCCTCGCAACGTTCATTCCTCCCAATGCCAACTTCTCCAGATCCTCCAATGAGCAGCATGCAGGTCCAATTGTGCAAACCAGCTTTGTCTTCCTCAACCCCAGAAACCCTTTCTCTCTCAATTCCCATTCTGAAACCAAATCCAACCCAAACCTCCCCCTTGGATAAAGCTCACTCCTTGATCCCTCCTTCAAACCTTCTTGTACAGCCGCACGAACCTTAACTCCAACATTTCCCTTCCATTTCTCTCTGTTACAACAAAACAACGGATTATAAAATGGGGTGCCAAAACTCGATTTCTGAAATCAACTTGAGGGCTTCCTGCAGCAACAGTAATTCCGGAAACAAGACTTAGATCGCCGCTTGCTACCGCAGCCATTGACTTCAAAATTATTGAGTACAGAAACTCCACCCCAGCTTTTCGCTTGGAAGAAACCAGGGACAAAATCTATGATGTGGGACTCAAATTTTGTGAACTTTAAGACAATAATGTCGATGTGAGTTTATAGGATTCTTGTAAAACTCCGCCAAAATTTGGATTTTTTGGTTTTAACTTTTATGCCATATATGTAAGGGAATTGTTTAAGAGGTGTAAAATATTAAGTTTTTGGCTTAATTTCATTTTTGGTCCGTATCATGATTGTGCGATTTTATTCCCTCAGGTTTCAATTGCTACAATTGGGTCTCTCAGGTATCGCGATTGGGCAATTTTAATCCCTCGGGTTTTAATTGCATCAATTGGGTCCCTCAAGTATCACGATTGTGCAATTTTGGTCCCCTAAATATCACAATTATGCAAATTTCAATGCCAATAGCCTACGCGACACATGTGGGACCGATTTGACACTTAATGAGGTCGGCTTGGCAACTTACATGGTATTCTTATGTGGCATTATTGACACCTCACACACTTTAATTGACACATAGGAATGTCATGTAACCTACCAAGCTGGTCTCACTAAGCATCAAATCAGTCGCGCGTGTGCCATGTAGGTTATTGACAATACAAATTGCGCAATTGTGAAATTTGGGGGACCAAAACTGCACAATTGCGATGCTTGGGGGACCCAATTGTCGCAATTGAAACCTGAGGGACCAAAATTGCACAATCGTGATACTTGGGGGACCAAAAGTGCAATTAAGCCTAAGTTTTTATGTAAAATTGTGTATTGGATACAATGGGAAGAGATATATTTAGCTTTTCAATGAATAATTACCTTATTTGGAATCCTTAAACAATGTCCCTATGACCCTTGTTAGCAGTGGTAGATCTAGGACGGTGGGGTCAATATATTTCCAAAATAATTAATAATAAATATCATAAAATCATGAATGTTTAAATCATAAAGTTTTAATATATTTAATCAAATAAATTACATATATCATAATTGTCCTCTATGTGATTTCATGTTTTGAAATCGTTGAATGATAAGCTCATTATCAATGTTATTAAAGACATCTCTCTTAATATAAATCACTAGACAATCATTCATCCATGCATATCTCATTCGATTACGCAACCTAATTTTCACAATCTTCATAGAAGAAAAAACTCTTTCTACGATTGTTGTGGCAACAAGCAAATTCATTGCTAACTTCAAAAGAAGATAAACTAATAGGTAAACAATATGTCTTTCAGTTTCAACCAACTTCTCTGAAAGATTCAAAGAAGCACATTCAACATTGCTACGCACATCAACGATGTAAGTCTCAAGTTGATTATCAAGCATCACTAAATCAGTTGAAGAAACAAAGTTAATACATTTTATTTCATGTTTAACCAGTCAATTTCATGAAATAATATAGTTATCACAAAATCCCCAATTTCAACCTTAACATATCAAGTATAAACATTTGAAATTAACTATCATATTCTGTCCACAGTCACACAGGGAAGTCACATAAATGACCATGAACTATCACATCTGAAACCTTTACTGATACTAGATTAATTGAAATAAGAACTATTGTTTTGTGCTGTGAAACAGCAAGAAGAAGATTAATTGAAGAAGAGTAACAAGAGAGAGAAAGGTACAAAGGGCGTGTGGCACAAGGGACAGGTCATAGTCGTGGTCGAGCGGCGGAAGACCGTGGTCGAGCGGGCGTGGGTGAGTGGCGGAAGGCAGTGGTCGAGCGGTAGAAGGCGGTGGTCGACTATTGTAAGAGATGAGAGAGAGACAACAAAGGGTGAGGAATGGCGTAGGGTGAGGTGTTGGCATGTGCTGTGAGTGTTGGACCGACGACGACAAACGACTGGCATAGGTCCTATGTAGAAAATGAAGAATTGGGTCCAAGGTAGAGTGGTGGGGTCTCTAATGTCTTGTGACTATGCGAGGAGTGACCCAATGACATTGGGTGTAATATTTTCAACTACTAGGGGCAAAAAAATTTATTTAAGGTAATTATAATTTTTTCAAAAAAATTGAGGCGGTGCATGTGCACACCCTCGATACAATGTGGGTCTTGTCCCTGCTCATTAGCAGGACCCTGATTTTTAAATAAAATCCTAAAAGTACATTCAGATCTCAACCAACTTTATCTAATCAATGGTAGATACATCTTTACTTTCCCACTTTACACTTTTACTCACTTTAGAGGAACAAATCCCCTTCTAATCGTGTTGTGGTCACTATTCCATGCTGTTTTATCTTAGGATTGAAGTAGTATGCAATGTCAGTATAAAAAAAATTACACTGACATCCACTAAGATTTTGACAGGTGTGCTTTTATTTTAATAATTAAGAAAGATAAATAACAATGATAATTTCTGGTCAAGATAATACAGGATACTGACAGTTCATGGAATTAAACTATTTACTTTACCATTGTCGTTCTAGTCACAGGAAAGGTGATATGATCCTCGAAAGGAACATATAAAAATTAGGATCTATCCTTGAGTGAATAACCAAAATTGAAACGATGGAATAGAGAAGAAGATGGAGAAGAAGTTGTGAGAAAAACGATAGAAAAGACATAGAGAAAATGAATGAATGAAGGAATTATTTGCATTTAGCATATTTGGAGAGTTTAAGAGCCTCTTGTATATTCTTGTTGAAGATTACTTGTTTGAATCTTATCAAAGATATCCATATCTTTGTGACGATTCCTCACTTGGCATGTCACTTCTCCTTTCTTCCTATAATTGAGGCTGTAACGCCTTCTTCTCCATCTTTTTCTCTATTCCATTTTTTCAATCTTGGTTGTTCACTCAAGGATAGATCCTTATTTCCATATATTCATTTCGAGGATCATATCAAAAGGATTATGGATGTTTCATTTACTCAAGGTTTTTAAACAGAACCAATCATTAAATCAACGAAGGCATTGATTCAGTGGTTCAATGATTAAGTAAATAATAATTTTTAAATTTTTAATATAATATATAAAATAATATTAAATAAAAATTAACATAATGACATGCTACTGCTTATTTATTTGCAGGTACATACGGCCTCAATTTTTCTATAACAATCCCTTGCTTTCTTTCATCCAATTAGTTATTGGGCCTTACACGGATGATCTTGGAAATGTGTTGCCGTATGCTGTGGAAGGTGTTGGAGTTCCTGTTGATCCGCTTGCATTTGCTGGACTTTTAGGTGTGTGTGATGTGATGTGTGTCTCTTTTTGAGAAGAATGATCCCATGTGCAAGTCTACATGTTTTGCAACCAAAGATCTTATAACTCTTATGCTTAGATACCAACATAAGAGTTAGACTATTGACTTTTTACAAGTTTTTCCTTGTCAAGTTTTAGCCTTCTATGTTTGCCTGAAATAGTAGGTAAAATACCATTGTGGATGTAGGATGCTTAATTGTGTGGACAATTTCATTGCAGGGATGGTGGTGACTTCTCTGAATTTGTTGCCGTGTGGTAGACTAGAAGGAGGCCGCATTGCTCAAGCCATGTTTGGAAGAAGCACTGCCACACTGTTATCTTTCGCCACTTCTTTATTGCTTGGTATTGGTGGCCTCAGTGGTAGTGTTTTGTGTTTGGCATGGGGATTGTTTGCAACCTTCTTTCGGGGCGGAGAAGAAATACCCGCAAAAGACGAGATCACCCCTCTTGGGGAAAGCAGATATGCTTGGGGTATCGTCCTAGGCCTAATCTGTTTTCTCACACTTTTCCCTAACGGGGGAGGGACATTCTCCACTTCATTCCTCAGTGGCCCATTTTTCAGGGGCGAAATGTAAATGGTCTATATCAACGGGATACTTGCTAATGTATATACATTTCACATCATTAGGTGTCCGTAAATAATTAAATATGTATATTCATTATATATATATATATATATATAAAGCATCCTTTTGGGTCCATAACTTGTATACAAACTATATAACAAGATAGGCAACGCACCCTTATGCCACCGATATGCAAGAAGCATGCATATTCTGAATTGCACTTACATGTCAGCTAGGCTCAATCAGTTCCCATGAAAGTTTCAAAGGTTAAAGAAACCAATTGAAGTTGTTCCCCATCGCCAAAAATTGTTTCATCAGCTATATAGATATGAAGCATCCATTTGGGTCCAAACTTTTGTACAAACCATATACCAACAAACCTTGTTATATTAGGCAACGCGCCCTTAGGGCACTGCATATTCTCAATTGTCATGACCATCTATGTCAGCTAGGCTCAATCAGTTCTCATGAAAGTTTCAAAGATTATACAGACCAATTGAAGTTGTTCCCCATCCCCACAAGCCTTGTTTCATATGAAGCATCCTTTTGGGTCCAACCTTTTATACAAACCATACATAACATTTAGAAAAAAGTAACATTTAAATAAGGTGGTGCTTCGTTTTATATTATCAATCCTGAATCCAAACATCCAACCACAGTATGCACAATTGCACAAGAAATCCAGCTTTTTTCTTATCTTTCACCCTCAAACTTAAAGATTGTAGTTCTTTTCAAGAAAATAAAAAATGTGGGATGGAATCAGTAGAGTAATGAGAGGAAAAACCCATCATCTTTGGATACCTTCCCTACGGTTGTCTGGGAGTATTAAATGAGTCTTTATACACTTTGTCGTGTAAGAACAAGAATTATACAATATGCAACAGCCTATGTGATTTTTGCTGCTTTGAATTCTAGATAATGGTCTTCACCTGAATTGACTGGAAAGCCATCGGAGTTGCACGTGTTGGAGCAACATCTGATACCACTAAAACAACATCTCCTTGGGTGATCAATCCTTTAGATTTCATAAATTCTATGGATTTTGAGATGTTAGATTCTACATCATCTGACAAGTCAACATGTAGGGGTACAACACCCCATTGCAAATTTAGAGCCATTCTGGTACTTTCATCATTGGTGAAAGCAAAGATGGGTTGATTTGGACGGTTGCGTGATATGAGTGATGCCATATATCCATGTTTTGTGTACACAAAGATGGCATCCACGCCAAGGTTGTTGGCTGCAGACATGCACAAATAAGTATAATTTAATCACTACTCTCTAGCCACTCTGCAGGAAGAATCGTTAAATCAGAAGTTGCAGGATGCATATGAAATTACCCATATCAACAGCACAATTGCACATCTGCTCAGCCGTGCGATCTGGTAATGATACTCCAAGTTGATGGTGATTAAGAAGACACTGTCTGTTTTCCTCCCGAGCCCATGATTCCATTCTACTGCTAGTCATATCCAGGATAGCCAAAGCTTTTTGTCCATATGATCCAATAGCTGACTCACCAGACAACATCAAAGCATCAGCATATTGTCGTACTGCCTCAGAAACATCTGCTACCTATAGCATTAAAGCAAATATTATCATATCAACCTAAGATGTTCTCCATGCAACCAAACTGATAATAGTCATTCTAGTTGTATAATTTGATTTTACCTCGGCACGAGTTGGTGTTGGATATTCAACCATAGACTCAAGAAGCTGAGAAGCTACAATTACTGGCTTGTTTAGTTGTCTGCAAATGTAAATTATATCTTCTTGGACAGCAGGAATCTGTTCAAGTGGTATTTCAACTCCAAGGTCACCACGAGCCACCATGATTCCATCAGAAGCTTGCACTATTTTCTGCAGATTATGAAGGGATTCTAAGCTCTCTATCTTTGCCAATACTTTTATGGATCTGCAACGATCATTTACCATTCACGATATTCCATATAAGAGGACATTAGGAAAATTCATGCAAAATTACACTTTGAAGAAAAAAGATCACTTTTATAGCAGAAAGGACAGTAATGTTTAGACAACTTGAGGCAATTTAATTACTAAATAGATATGCTGTTAACAATTTACAATAGAATTATCACACAGTAATGATCTGACGACCAATATTAGCAACTCAATCTAATCTACGGAATGGTACTGAACATGCCAATCTCTCATGATAGGATTATGAAAAAACCAAACTTATGGGGCGTGTAACAGCTGCAAACTATATGATCTCAAATAGAAGACAAAGAAATGACACATCTAGTTTTATAATGACATAGTGTGACATGGACACCCCCATCATGATGTCTGGCAAAGTAATGCACATTGAGTGTTTGTCATGGCAGTAACCACTAGCATGATTGACAAGAAAGTTAATGGATCTAATGCCTCCCTCTTGAGATATTCCTAGCCACTAACATGAAATTCTGTTCAGGAAATTACACCAACACTTTCTAAGAGGAAAAATACGTTATATGGATAAAAGTAAAACTGTATAAATGAGCCTCTTGTGCTTTCTTACTTGGTTGATTTGGTAGAGAGGTAGTTCTTTAGATGCTCAACAGAATCAGCATCATTGACAAACGACCAGGCAAAAAAGTCAACTCCCTCAGAGATGCCAAAATCAATGTCAGCCCAATCCTGTGGATAAAACACACTGAATTTGTGAGAAGAACATATAAGGGAGAGATTTCAGTTTTGTAGCTATTATTCAAAGAGAATTATAAAAGAACAAACTTCACACCGACGAGAATAGAGGCTGTAACATGTATGTATAGTATACCTTTGCCGATAAAGTGTGGAGCTTGTAATTCCTTCGCACAAGCTCTCCGTCTCTCCAGAAACTAAATTTGGCTCCAGGTAGAAAAAGACCAGGATCTATGCACTTACAATGCAAATCATTTTCAGACTTTTCAACTACTACAAAGCATGCCATTCCACCATCAATAACAACCTCATCGCCCACTTCAATACCTGATAATCATTAATTAAGAAGTTCAGTATTCAATTCAATAGATAGGTACCTACCAGTGAAGAGAAAAGGAAGGGTTGGATTAACATAATATTCATAAAATAACATAATAATATGATATTTATAAAAAAAATCAATGATCATAAACAATTCAGCTTCTTGAGAGACTTTTTCATCAAATCAACAACTTGTTGCAAGTCATTATCAATGACATATAGAGCAAATTGACATGGACTTTTAATTATTTTATTAAAAAAATACAAATTAGTCTCCAAAATCACTTAATATGTGTTGGACTTCTTTAGACAAGAAACATGACATATGCTGATAGTAACATTTTGAAAACTTGGGGGACCCAATTGGCTCAATTAGAACCCGAGGGACCAAAATCGCACATATGTCATACCTGGGGGGGACCAAAAATGCAATTAAGCCTTTCAAAAAAATAACCATGGCCATATATCGTTAGCACTGCCATGGCCATGGTCACCGCTGGTGAGATCCATTTCCCTGAAAGAAAAGTCTCACTTTGTCGGCTTCAATCTCGTACCTGATGGTTGGGGCGATTTCTCCATGGATCAAAGCCATGGCTGATGCTTATCCATGGCTCGAAGAGATCAGGCCAATTTTGCATAAACCCATGAAAAATCGCAAAGTGAAAATCGCCAAAGGCGAATTAGATACCTTAACTTCAATATATCTAATCTAATAAGAAACTAAAAGAATTGGAAACCAAAAATAAATACAGAAAAGAGATTTTTTTGTTTGTTTTTTCTTCTGGATTTTGCTATACATTTGGAGTATGAGAGTTCGATGGTGATACAAAACACCATGTCTGAACAGAAAAACCAACACCAACCACCCAGAAAGGCCGCATCAGCAAAACTCTCAACCATCTTGTTCTTGATGTTTGATGTTCATGTATCCAATTCTCGAAAAACATAGGAGAATACGTTCGAAGCCTTGTTTCCTACACTTGCTCTCCTAAGGAAGCCCGTTTCAATTTCAAAAAGTAAAATATATTTAATTAGCCAGTAAAATTGAATTGGTTACCGGTTGGAAAAAATGGGCTTAAAACTAGAAGACAAACTGTACTCCCTCTGGTCTCTATTATAAGCAAAAATTAAATAAAACACACATATTAAGGTGGTTAGTTAATCTCATTGAATCTTGTAAAAATTTAGGTTTGTTACCTAAATTACCCTTCACCTAAAACTTCAATCTTCATTAAATGAGTAATTGGAATTTGCATTAAATGAATGATATTTTAAGAATAATGTCATTGAATAAGTCATTGGAAAACAAAATTTACTTATATATTGGACAAAAAACATTGAGACTTTTTTGCTTATAATAAAGATCGGAGAGAGTATCTAATAATTTGGACCGGAGGAGCGGTCCTCAACTCCACAATTGGAGGACTCCAGCCTTGCCCTATAGTTTTAGCTGATACACAAATGCTAGTCTTTAATTTTATTAGCAACTTGCAGTTTTAAATTTATATCTCCTGAACAATGTAATCTCTATTATATATGATTATGAAGATTCTGTCCTCAATCCACTCTTGTACTTTTTTGGTGTAACCCCCTCTTGTACTTACCTGTGTATAAACTTTCTAACTATAAATCTCCCGTAAGCCACGATGATGGATTCATAGCAAATGATTATAAAAGCATTCATGTTCATCACTTCAAAACATGTTCCAACATCACACAACTTTTCGAGACTATAATTTCGTTAAACTACTTTTTATCTTCCTCAGAGATATATTGGAAATTATATATATTTGATATTCGTTATCTAAAAAGCTCATTTAGAACTTACAATTGTCTAATATATTCTCAAATTATGTTTAAACTAAATTTGGCAACTAGTCATTTATCTATAATCTTCACCATTTAAATAAAACTTAGGCTTAATTGTACTTTTGGTCCCCCAAGTATCATGATTGTATGATTTTGGTCCCTCAGGTTTTAATTGCGACAATTGGGTCCCCAGGTATCGCGATTATGAAATTTTAGTCCATCAGCTTTCAATTGCGCCAATTGAGTCCCTCAGGTATCACGATTGTGCAATTTTGATCCCCAGATATCACAATTATGCAATTTTCAATGTCAGTAGCCTACGTAGCACACGTGGGACCGATTTGACACTTAATGAGATCGGCTTGGCAACTTAAATGACATTCCTATATAGCATTATTGACACTTTACACACTTTAATTGATACATAGGAATGTCATGTAAGCTACTAAACTGGTCTCACTAAGTGCCAAATCAGTCCCACATGTGCCACAGATGTTATTGACATTAAAAATTGTGCAATTGTGAAATCTTGGTGACCAAAATTGTACAATCATAATACCTGGGGGACCCAATTGATGCAATTAAATCCTGGAGGACTAAAATTGCACGATCGCGATATCTGGGGACCCAATTGTCTCAATTAAAACCCGAGGGACCAAAATCGCACAATCGAGATACTTGGGGGGACCAAAAGTGCAATTAAACCTAAAATTTAATAATCAATATTTATTATTTTTATTCTTAAAGTACAAACCATTCTCACCTTTATATCCACGTTCATGTAGGCTAAGCTTTGTCTCGCAAATGATTCCTAACGATAAGTCATTGCATCTTGGCAAAACATAAACGACAAGGATCCATGCCAAGTAAGTTCTAAAGAATTTTCACGAGTGCTGCCACGAAGACACGGTCACGATTTAAGCTCATCCAAGGCCAGATTTGCACACGCAAACAAACACACACAAACAACGTGGATCACGTTGCTTTGAATTTCTGTCTAAGAAAAACTCAAGTCTCTTCCTAATCTAGGTACTAATTTTACCTTAAGATCAGGGTTTTAAATAAAGGTTCACAACTGTAATCGGGGCTGCAACATTTGGGTTTTAAAGATCTCCGAAACGGAAATATAACCGTAATTACGATTGTATCGGCCGTATTTTTTCGCAAGAGACGATGGGAGAGATAATAAAGAGGGATGAGCAAGTGAGGGAGAGAAAGAGAGAAAGTAAGAGAGAGATGTAGATGTTGGAGAAGGGCGAAAGACAAAGTGGCTCGAGACAATTTTAATCCATTATGTGATCCACTTATCAAGATGAATGGGGAGAGAAAATGGGTGTCATTGGGTCAAAGGCATTTTATCTAAAACCATGAAGAGTTGAAAACAGAAGTTCAGGAAGATTGCAAATCTAATCGCATCACTAAGTACCCCAATATTGCTTGCAAAGATCAGTTTAACTCTCAACTTCAATTTTCTATTTTTCAAAGGATAAACACTTTGAAATGAATTGACATATATATATTTTTTGTTATAATGAATTGACATAATATATATACTTGATGTTGATGTTGATGTTGATGTTGATGTTGAGCACATATAGGAGGAGAGGCTATCGCCCATCACATGGCCCAAGCACCCGGGAAGTTAGATCTTCGGACGTCACTAATTTGACTCTCCTACACGCTCAACTCGAATGAATGTCAATTAGTGGCCGGTAATGAAGTGTTTGATCCCCCAAATCACGCATTTACTTGGCTTAACTCCAAATCCAAGCATATTCTCACACTCCCCTGCAAATATTCCTCACTGTTGGCCAATGAAAATGAACTTTGACCGGAAGGGTAAATGAATTACATACCACATTAATGATCCCTAGGCATAAACTACTTTCCAACTTTAGCTATCCGAAAATTCATTTGTTTTTTCTCATAAATAAATAAAACAAAAAGGCATTGACTATTTGGGCAATTGAGCTGGAAAATTACTATGAATTTTCAGTATCAAAGATGACAAAACAAATATATTGAGATCTGAATTAATTACGTAGTTTATTAGGCTGTTTAACTTCAGAAATACGAATTAAAATCAGATCATGCTTTTATTAAAAAAAATATTACTATGTGCCTCACACATATAATAAAATCTCAAAATGATGATAAGGCAATAGAAATAGGGTCTTGCTAACAAGTGCCTTATGGATACTGGTTAAAGATTCTAAAGATGGAAAAATCATATTTAAAAGTGTAGTTTTTATATTTTCAAAATACTAAATACATCACTTTTTAAGATAATGTTTCTATTTTTAATTTTTCAACCAATGTCTCAAAGGTACTGGTTAGCATTTTTTCATTTGTTAAATAAAGTTTTAAACTTTTGCAAGATGCCAAAGCAAGTTCAAATAAATTCTTAAATTAAAATGGGTAAGGGTAAAATGGAGAAAGCAAAGGAGTTTCCAAAGCAATGTTATAAATACACGTCGCTATCTTCACAATCTCCTATTACTCTTCTCTTGTCTGCAACTGAATATTCCCCACAAAATCCATATATACATCTATCTCTCTCTCTCTCTCGACACCTGTTCTACACTAAACTCAAAACAAGAAGAGGCACAGCACAAGAATCTCTCTGGTTGCGCTAATTTTATTTCAATGTCGATTGGGAATCAAATTAGCTGGGGATTCCAGATGTAAATAGAAGCGAAACTGAAACAACAGGAAATAACAAACCAAAAGAAATTGAATTTCGAATTAGGGTTTCTGGGAGGTGCGGGGATGAAGTTGAACGGAGAAGGAGAAGAGGAAGAAGAGGAAGAAGTGGGTACACAGAAAGTGGTGGTTGGGTATGCCTTGACGTCCAAGAAGAAGAAGAGCTTTCTACAGCCAAAGTTCATTGGCCTTGCCAGGTACTACTCATCTACATTGCATGCATATTCCTGAAGCTCTTCTTTCAAATTTCAAGAAATGGGGTTTTGTTTTTCTCTGCTTTTGCAAGGTATCACTTTCATTTTTTTTTTTTGTTCTAAATTTATCACATTTATTTGATTTGCTTCTTTATATTACAAATAATGCTAATCAGTACCCCTAAGCAGTGGTTAAGAAATAAAAAAAAAAGTGGTTAAGAAATAAAAAAAACAAATTTGTAATGGAAGAGATGTATTTATTAATTTGAAAAGTGATATATTTAGTTTTTTCCCATAAAATCTTGCTTCTTTTGGATTTTTTTGACTAGTGCAGTAACAGGATCCTTATATTATATATTTGATTGATAGCTTGGTCATTTCCCCCTTCTAATTTAAATGCACCTTATCTTTGCTTATCCGGAATGTTAATTTACATTCTTATCCACAAATTTTGTAGTCTGTCGAATTCAAACAAAAGATTGCTACCAACCGGGGATCATAACTATAGGAATTAGGTGCTTCTTACACACATACACACATTTTCCTATTAATAATAATAATAATAATAATAATAATAATAATGTCGTTGTTGTTATTATTATTATTATTATTATTAGTACTACTGTGAAATACATTTGCCTGGCAGTTTGTGCTAAAAAAATATCTATAATTCTATTGATGAACTATCTTAGAATGTCACTACTATTTTGACACCCTCAATGCCGATCCTTTAATGTTGCTATGTATTCTGTAGGAATAAGGGGATATTCTTTGTTGCCATTGATCAAAACAAGCCGCTGTTAGAGCAAGGTCCTTTTGATGTTGTCTTGCATAAGGTTTGTGATATTACTTTGAGAATTTATCATTATTGGCGTGTGAAAGTCTTCATGTATAGCTGTTATTTTGTTTTTTTCTTTCCAGTTTTGATTTATAGTACTTTTACCACCATTTGTACCTGGCATACTATATTAATATTTTACGAACTACTTTCTCTGTTTCATTATCTGACAGTCGATTTGTTATTTCCAGTTGTCAGGAAAAGAGTGGCGGGAGATAATTGAGGTTTGTGAACTCTAAATACTTCTACCCACTTTCACATTGTACTAGCAATATTGTGTTGTCGTGATCTTTTGATACACTCATTCACTGCATTGCATCAAATCAGTAGCATCTTTTAGTTCTAGGAATTAAGTAAGAAATGGTGGTGATTGGTTGGACAGTCTAATCTTTTGGATTCTTAAAAACTTATTATTGTCTGACATAATTTGCAGAGTTCTTGCTCTCCTCACCATGAATCATGATCAGATAGTTGAAATCGGTCCCTCAAGTATTCGAACAAGTGAGGATTTGCTCTTATGATTAATCTAAATAATTTGATTAGGCATTGGTGGGCTTTGCTGCCAAAAGAAAAAATTCCTATTTCCTTAAAATTATTAGAAAAGAAGAACACTTCCGATTCCATAGATTGCATTCTTAATGTCATCGGGAAACAAATAGCAATTTTCTTATAGCATTTGATATGCTTTCTATTTTAACAATTATATGCTTCTATTCCTTCTTTCGTTGTAGCTAAAGAATGAAACAGTCAAGATCAAATATCTTAAGTACCCGAGATTATAGTTTAGAATTCAATATTCAATAATGCTACATTCCAAATGCAATCGTCTCTGGTAATTTTATAATATCCAACATTTATAATGATATTAGCCTCTGGAAGGGACAAAAGATGAAAGCTTCTAACAAATGTTATACTAATACAGTGTGTGTTAGAAATCTCTGGTTAATAATGCTAAAAAAGTTTGCGTGGTAGTTTTGTGAGATGATGAATTACAACAGTGCCACATTGGTCAGTGTTACCCTTTCTGGTATATATATTTACGGCTGACTGAAAGTAAATAATTGGTGATTATATCATGCTTTCTAAGTAGTCTGTTGAATTTGTATTTCAACGGGGCTGATTGTACCTTTTTAATTTTTTTATTCTTGAAGGATTACAGGCAAAAACATCCAGAAGTAACCATCATCGACCCTCCGGATGCAATTCAACATTTACACAACCGCCAATCCATGCTACAAGATGTCGCAGATCTTAACTTATCTGACTGTCATGGTAACTTGTTTACTACAATTTACTACATTAGATGAAAAAAGTTAGAACACTTAATCTGAAAGTTTTGGGATTGTTTACATGAATCTTTAAGCTAAGTAAACCATATTGGATACTTACTAAACTAATGGTTTTGTTATATTATTGGAATACAAAGTAGTTATTTGCTGTCCAATTCAAGTTGAAACTATTTCATACATGGCAAACTAGGTTTTTCTTTTGCTCATGCTAGTTGCATTATTTTTTGACTTTCTAATTTTTAGGCAAGGTTGGGGTTCCGCGACAGTTGGTTATCATGAAAAATCCGTCTACCATCCCTTACGAAGTCACCAAGGCTGGGATGAAGTTACCATTAGGTATTTATCTTTATTTAATTTTCTTTTTGAGGTCCTTACTTTCTTTTGAGGGGTAGAACTGGTTATTTATTACACTTATAATTTTAGTCATGCTCAATTGGCGTGTGTGCATTCAGCCAACCTCACATTGCTGTGGTCTTGGATGTTGTTACATGAGAAGCTTTGTAAATTTGAATGGGTTCATACAACTTGGTTGAGATAATCGGTTCTGAAGATGCTATGTTTTATTAGCCAAAGATTATATGCAGTTAGTTGCCTTATGAATATTTGTGATTATTCTGATTGTCCTGATTGTGTTGCATCTCTCTCCTTGTGTGTACTGATGTGTATCTTTAAATATTCACATATTCATTTTGACATTTTCAGTTGCAAAACCACTAGTTGTGGATAGCACTACAAAGTCAAATGATCTGTTTCTTGCTTATGGATATTTATGATTGTTCTGATTATCCTGATTGGGTTGTTTAAGATATACTGTCATCCCTCTCTCTCGTAGTGTGCTCTGATGTGTATCTTTAAATATTCACATATTCATTTTGTCATTTTCAGTTGCAAAACCACTAGTTGTGGATGGCACTGCAAAGTCACATGAACTATTTCTTGCTTATGATGAATTCTCTCTTTCAGAGCTTGAACCTCCACTTGTTCTACAAGAGTTTGTCAATCATGGTTTGTGAACTCATCCATACACCTTTATCTTTTTGTGTTCAATTTATATCGTTTTGTAATCTCTCTCTCTCTCTCTCTCTGGGGTGAGGCTGTACATTGCAGGTGGTCTTCTCTTTAAGATTTATATTGTTGGGGAAACCATAAAGGTTGTGAGGCGTTTCTCTCTGCCTAATATCAGTAAACATGAGCTATCGAAAGTTGATGGTTTATTCCGATTTCCAAGAGTTTCATGTGCAGCAGCTTCTGCAGATGATGCTGATCTGGATCCTGATATTGCTGGTGAGACTCCAAAAACACTGAACCCCCCCCCCCCCCCCCCCCCCCCACACACACACACACACACAAAACAACCCACCCACAAAAGAAGAAAAATTTTGCTTCGATATGAACTGCCTTTTATCTTTTATGTCCCATTGATATGAAGGGTCTTCTAAAGCCTTCTAGAGAGATACTGTATGGTTGAGAGGTATTCTGACTTGTTACAGAATGAATCCCATTGTTCAGCAATTACTCTTCCTTCCTCTTTTTTTTTTTTTTTTTGATAAGCCAAAAGTATATTTGAAAGAGCACAAGGGGTACTCAAAACCCATATACATGTATAGTGAGTCTATTTTACATATCAATAACCCACCCAAAAGCTAAAGAGACTCGACCTGTGACAAAAGCTATTAAACCCAGAAGCAAACTTTTTAAAGGATATGAGAATGAATCCATATCCAAAGTATAAAAACTAAGCTTTCCTAAAGATGAGATGGATAGCTCCTGTGAGATGGTTATCTATCTTATGGATTGTATAGAGCAAACTGGTGACTGTGTGGGTTGGCAAATTCATGTAACTGCTTTCGAGTAAATAGTTGTAAATAGTAGCTTCTTTCAACTTGTTGTGACACTGTTGTTGTAGAACATCCACCAAGACCTTTATTGGAAAGGCTTGCAAGGGAGCTCCGTCGTAGATTGGTATTTTCTGTTATTGTTTTTACTTCCTTCTGTAATCACTTTTCATTTCTCAATAATACACTAAAACAAAACTGCATTGATATCTCTAGGGACTCCGCTTGTTCAACATCGATATGATCCGTGAACATGGGACCAAGGATGTGTTTTATGTCATTGATATCAATTACTTTCCTGGCAAGTATAACTTAATTCCATTTTTGCAAGTTCCACAGTTTCTGATTGTGCTGGTTAATAAATTGTGTAGTGTGCTGTTCTTTATACTCTCTATTGCCAGCTTTGTCTCTGTCCTAGAAATTGTATCCCAAGAAGACAATTAAATTTGAACTCTAATACTGAAAGAACTTACTTTAGGGTGAGTTTGGGTAAACGGCTTAATTAAATACTTATTCGATAATGTTATTTGTGGCTTGAATTAGGCCCACTCTATTATTGTAAGTATCTATAAACCATCATTCACTGATTTAGTTAATATATGCTATTCATAATGAATGTTTTAGGCTAACAATGCTCCATAACCAATCATTGTTTAGCTTGTATTCTACTATAAACTATAAATACATGCAACAGAATTGAAGAACTCATTCAGATAAACACAAGGAATTCAATCCTTTGAGAGTAGAGTTTTGTGAGAGATAAGAATTGTTAGAAAGTTCTTTGGAATTTTATTCTTTTCTCCTAATAGAGCTTATTCTCTGCTATTATTTTGTAAGTAAAATTTTCTGTCAAAAGACGATTTTTTCACAACAAATAAGGTGATTCAAAAAAGGTTACAAATAGCTTATTTTCACAATCTTCTTTGACAAGTTTATTGATATAAACTAAAAAGAGTTTATAGGAGGGTTATAAAATGTTTTTATAAGTTTATTATCATAAATTATTCTTTTAAGCCCAAATAAACTTTTCATAAGCCTTCCAAATGCCCCTTTAGTCAGTGATAGGATTGTATTAAGAAATGATTAAACTTATTGAAGACAGAAGATTTAATCATGGTGTTTTCGGGATCTTATGTTTTGAATTCACACGATCTCAAGCCATACACATTTCATACAGAAATGTCACTATTAGATAAATGCTTTTTTTATCAAGAATGAAAGGCAACCAAAATCCCTGTATCTCTGACAAATTAAAATCTCCAGATTTTCACTCTATGGTTGGGTCAAATATTTGACATTGGTGGTTTGGGTTCATCCACTGTTCTTGTTCTTTTCTTCAATGTTTTTCTTTTTGTGTTTTATCATGTCAATGATTTCTTGTTCCAGTTCTGGGCAATGCATATGCTGCTAGCTTGCTATGCTATAGTGGTTGAACATTATGCTGTTTTACCCTCTGCAGGGTATGGAAAAATGCCAGACTATGAGCACGTATTTACAGATTTCCTTCTTAGCCTAGTGCAGAGCAAGTGTAAGAAGAAATCTGGTACTTAAAACTAAGCGAAGTGAATAGATTGCTCTGTTGAGTATGCTGTCCTTGCGAAATTTGAGGAACATTCTAGTTCTAGCTAGTTTTAAGTTTATTACCTGCATGAAATGTTACTGAAGCCTCTTTAAAATGTACGAAGTGGGTTCTCAACTTCTCATGGCTGTCTAATTTCATTTTATCTACTCTCTCCAGCTCTCATTGGACAAATGCCTCTATTGCAAGTTAATATGTTTATCCAAATTAATGATTTTTTTTTCCTGCTAAATAATTATATGGATATTAATTCTTGTCAAGTCTTAAAATTAAGGTGTTTGGTTTGGTTTTTATTTTAATTTTCAGTTTATATTTACTCATAGTTACAAAAATAAAACATTGCCTTCACCTCTTTCTGTTTTTGAAAATTTGTAAAGAAAATAGTGAATCATTTTCTCACCATTTTTCCCCATAGAAATTTACAAAACAGATAACAAAATAAAAATAAAGTGTTTTTGTAATTATGAGTGAAAACATTACTGATAAAAAAACAAAACAAAAAATTAAATACCACTTAATTTTTCAAAATTCTTTTTCATAAACGGGAAAAAAAACAGGGAACTATTTTCTTCGCCGGATTTTTGGTGCTAAAGTTTACTACATTTTCTTTGGCTCTTAGCTTACCCCAGGTTCTTGGATTTCATTATCTCGCCTTGCTACTTTGCTTGCTATATCTATGAAACTGGTGGTTTCTGAACCGAAAATGTTAACTATGTCCCTTTTATCCTCTTGTTTAAGTATTCAACAACCAAATTTCTACAGTAGAGGCCAAGCTAGAGAATCTCGTATTATTCTGCTTTTGAAAGACAGTTTCTAGGACCCGAACAGGGTGATTCTACGATAAGGTTTATCAAACACCTTTTTATTTTACCTGATTAGAAAGTGTTTTATTTATTTATTATTGTGTCGTGTTTTTTGACATTAAAGAAGTGCTCGAAAGAAAGAATATTTTTATTATTTTCCCAGGAATAAGACCTCCCATCTCAACTACCATCGCCACCCCCCTTCTGCTGCATCGGTCCTCTGTCCTCCTTTTATGTATATGTAACTCATAACGGAAGACTATTAGTCAATTACAAGCATAAATTAAAAATAAAAGAGACAATGGATAGACCACAAAGAAAGTTAATCCAAATTACAAATATAAAAAATAAACAATGATGATGGTCACTGGTTGGACTTGATGGTATCAAGCGTATGAATGGACTCAAGTCAGCGGTGACATTACTGTCAACGGGGGTTGGTGGGCTCTCCGATCTTGCTGGCAATGGCAGTTTTTGTACTTGCAGGTAGCATCGTCACTGCAGTGGCTGCTCACTCCAAAGTCTATCCTCTGTACAGTGGTAACTTATTTTTACATTTCCTGTTTCTAGAAACAGCTACTACTGACCAATGTCTTTCCTCTATGAATATGGACACTTCACAGCAAAATAAAAAGAATTTTTAACTAACTGTCTACTAATATACATTAAAAAAAATTACTAAAAAATTTAGTATATATTTAATTACAAATGATTTTAGTAACATAAAAAAAGACACGTGTTTTGATAAGTTATTAATATAATTAATATTTTGAAACATATTTATTGGATGAACTTTCATATTTAGGTTTAACTATTGAGTAAGTCCCTGAACTATTTGAAAATTTTTAAATAGATCCCTAAGGTAGAAAAATTTATAATTAAGTCCTTGAACTTTTATAAAGTTTTCAATTGGATCCTTGAACTAAAAAAGTTTCTAATTGGATCCCTGAACTTATATAAAATTTTCAATGGGGTCCCTAAAGTAAAAAATTTGTTAATGATCTGTTGAATTGGAAAGAATATTATTGATTTCATCCAAGCTAGATAACCATATCAACCATCTATGAGTGGTTTGGGTTAATGATGAACTTTAAGAGATTGTCACAACAACATGCAACAAGATGGTAGTAAGTTACAAGTGAGGGAGCTATTATGAACGAAACTATTTCGTAAGAGGGATATGCAACCGTGAAACATAGACTTAGAGAAGAAAAGAATTATTCAGAACTACAAATTTTATAATTCAGTACGTTTACGATTAATGTAAACTTCGGTTTGGATTATTTACAATCAAAGGATATCAAAATGCTTTCAAAAACATTTAACCATATACATAGACTATATGCCGTAGTTCCAATGTCCATGGATACTAAGCGCACGCTCACACACAAGACCTAATGTAAACATAATATTTACAAAGACCAGGTTGAAATGTGATCTGAACTACTAAAAGGACCATGGCATATACATGCTATATACTCCTTTTTTTTTTTCACTGGAGTTTCAGGAGATTGATGGCTTGTATATATCATACACAAATTAAAGATGTGAGGGAGGGGGAATAGGGAAAGGACTTCCTAGGATCCATGGTGATTGGTGAGTGTTCACTATGTACAGATTATATACAATATTTCTGCTCCCTTGAGATTCACCAGAACGGGCACCACCTAAAAAAGGAAGAAAAAAGCATAGTAATTTAAACCATAATCTAGAAGCCATAATTCACTGTAGACATGAGTAAGATTATCTTATCACAAGCTTTATTGTCACATCAGAGTAAAAGGATTGGAAGGATCTTTCGATCGGATCAAGATTCCTCTACATTTTCAAAAGAACTGCATGCTGTGCATTTATTGATCCAATGAGTCATATTTATTAAGTTAATATATACATTTTTTTTTTAAATTTTGCAATTTTGACTTTATCATTAAAACATTTTTAAAGGTTGAGATTTTACGCAGTTTTGAAACTGCAGAGGATCTGCATCCCTTTTGATTGAAGAAGGTCGCTTAGTCAATTCATCACAAGAAAACAGCAGTATAAATTGAATCAATCCCAAGTATCTACCAATCACTCGGTCGAAGTAAAGAACGCCCATTTCCTAATTTTATCACAATTGCCTACACACCATAACAGTTACGGAGCCAAAAAGGACAACTGTTCTTGAATTAGGCTAAATATGCTTTAGGTCCTTTAACTTAATCTTTTAAAAGATTCATTTTGATCATTTATTTATACCCAAAATAGTCCTTTCCGTCAGGTCAGTTACTTATGCCGTTAATGATAGCCTATGTGGCAGTTAAGTAACAATCTGGACGATATGGCATGCCCTCCACTCTGACCAACGAGGTGGAGCCACATGCCACTTTTTTTCTTCCCCTAGTGAATCTTATTCCCCAAATGAAGCCCTAGAAAATCCAGATGTGCAAAAGGGTTTTTTCTTGTAATTGGTTCCAGAAGCTTATCCAACTGAAGTTACTTCTTTTGAACCATATCAATACCCAGCAACAAAGGTGGAATAGCAGCGACAAACGTGAGTGATGCAGAAGGGTGGACGACAACGACACTGGGGGTTTATGGCCACGATGGAGAGAGCAGAGGTCGACAACGGCTGGGTTCGCGGCTGTTGTGAGCAGATCTGGTGGGAGAGGCAGAAGTCGTGAATGCACGACGGAGCTCGTGACCTTGTTCGGTGGGAGGCACCGTCCGCTTGTGGTGGTTGCCGTTTGGGCTCTGGAATGAGTGAGCGGAGGTGGGCGAACGGCTGAACAACGCGCTGGAGCACGACGGAGGAGCTTCGGACAAGGTTCCTTATGTCTCTGGTTAGATGTGACCTGATCTGGGTTCTGGATGGGTTCTGTTGATCTTTTTCCTTTTCTTGCTTCACCTTCACCTGTTGATCTGGGTGTGTTCACCTTCCTCTTTTTCCTTTTTCCAAATGGATGTTGATATGTTGATCTACGTTCTGGATGGTTTAGAGTTCTGTTGATCTTTTTCCTTTTTTTTTATACTTGAGTTAACGGTCATGTCAATTGACACTAACAGAGGTTGGAAGGGAGATGATGGAAAATACCATTTTGTGTCACGTTAGAGATATAAAGGACCAAAATTAATTTTGACCAAAAGGACCAAAAGTATATTTTAGCCTACAACTTACGACTCATCTTTTTTATTCTTTTCAGGATGACTATTTCCTGGAACTTTGACTTCTTTGGGTATCTAAATTATAGGAATATTCAAGTCTTGTGAGCTCTCCTACTGGAGAGTCTCAACCTTTTATCTTTTCCAGAGAGAATGTGGACTCTCGATAATATAGAGAAGTTCAATCTTGATAAATTTATTTAGAAATCCGAAGTTCCTTCTAAGGTGAAGTCTTTTGTCTGGATGTTGTACTGAATAGGATTAACAGTAACGAATCGTTGCAGATAAGGAGATCTAAAACAGCCATTTCCCAATATATATTCGTGTTATGAGCATCAACAACTCTGAATCAGTTATACATCTGTTTTACATTGTTCGTTGCTAATTCATTGTGGAATAGGCTGTTTAGTGTTTGTGGGCAAGATTGGGTTTGTCCTAACTCTCTAGAGACCATTTTGACAATGAGGTTTAAAGGGTTGTCACTTGTCAATCTGTGGTGCTGCTTGTTGGAGAGGAATGCATGCGTTTTCAAGGTGTTTCACTGTCTTTAGAAATGTTGTGGGATAGAATAAGGTTTTTGACTTCTATTTTGGTGCTCGGCCAATGGTCTTTTTGAGGCATTTGCCGTTTCAGATGTGTATAGAGTTGGGCTACGACCATCGTGCAATGTTATTCTTCAGTGTTGTTTAGCTAGTTTGTTTATAATTTTCTCTCTTAGTAGTTTTCTGGCACAAGACATTTTATCCTCCTATATTTGTAATCCTTTTCTTTCTTGATTTCTTTTTCTTTAACAAAAGGACAGTTAATGTTGTCAAAGTTCCAAAAGTCTGGGGGAAGTATGTATGTGTGTTGAAATTTAATGTTTACTAAATGAAAAGTACAGGTGTTAGAGATCATACCCAACATAATTTTGGCACAAATTTTCATGTGAGGTAGCCTGGACAATTAACTTTTGAACTTGCAATTTCACAGATAAAGCATGATCAACTTCACGAGTGTCTCCAGAAATTAAGCTACTATGGTCCACTGCATGCTGAAGAGAGCTGTTTGATACTGAAGTAGAAGTTGAAAAATCCCTTCCTGTAAGCTTATTACTCATTCGAGCCATGACAACCACAGCACGCTCATTCAGCACCTCATTAGCATCACCAAGCTGGTTAACAGCCTGTATGTGCAGGTAGATTAATAAGCATCATTAATCATCAATTAGCAACAAGATAATACAATATGAAGATACCTGAAGAAGTTCTCTTTCCCGGGCACCACGCTGAGGATGGGGAAGCTCTCTATTTTGGGCAGATTCTTCAGTATTTACAACAGGAGTTACATGATTGCTGGTGAGCATAGACATTTGTGGAACTTCATTGAAGTTAAAAAGACGCCAATTTATAAGAGGATCGTGTACAAAGGCCTGAATGCGGAAGAACAAATAATCAATTATTTCAAGACTAACTGGAGATAGTTTAGAGTAACATCTCGCATACGTGTCCCAAATTTAACATCTGTAGTTAGAGGGGTGTTATTTCAAAAGCAATAAAATGATGATAAAGATAGTAGAGCTCAACTATTGACCAGAGGCAAAGTCTTTTATACCCTTTCCACAAATCTTTCTTCTGTACTGTTTATGTTGCCCTCATTCTTTCATCAACTTTATAACTTGTATATTAGTCTTTATTATCATCATCAAATATCTTTCTAAAGGTACAGAAGAAAACTGAACATCAACATTGAAGAGAAAAACTGGGAGAAATGTAAAAGACTGCAAGTTGATTTATTGAACCATAATTTGCTTTTTACCCACATGTACCTATGCTAGAAGGAATAGTATAAAATACCATAGTTGTCAATCAATCACCCCACAATCTGCTCCTACTTAACAAGAATCAATCACCCAAAATCAAGCCCTAATTAATAATCCTTGATTAAGGGACAACACTTGCTTAACTCCCACAACTATCGTAGTTTTCCATACTCTTGATAAATATCAATAAATAATTTCAGTCAATCACCTACAACCCGGTATCCACATTAGCAAACAAAAAAGAGCAATGTTGAATTTTGAATTTTTTTAAATAATCAATGATGTGGCAGCTTGAATCAGAATTACGCCATTACCACGTTATCAATTAAATTTTAAAAATTATAATCATTAAAAATTAAAATAAATATAAATATAAAAATAAGGGGAAATTTTTTTTTTATAGATTTTATTTCTTTTTTGGCAAGAATTGTATGCTTTTAAATTTGATTGATGACATGGCAATGTTGACCTGGATTGCCACATAAGTTGGGACAAGAATTTTGGTAAAATAATTGGGACGTGTAGCATTGCTAAACTAGGGAGAAAGGGGGAGGGTATTTATTTTTCCCATTAGCAAAGAATTGCTTTCGTGTTTATTTTTCTTTAAAATTTCACAAACTGAGGGTATCTATTCTTTTTTATCTTTGGGAAAGAAGGGGGAGAGGGAGAAGCATGAAAGCCGAGCATCTATACCTCCATCATGGCCATAACACTATCTTTATTTGTTCGCAAAACTTGCATAACATTTTCGCAAGTTGAGCGGAAGTTTCCCTCAATACCACTAATTTCCATGGCTTTCTCAAGCATTCTTGTCAAGCGAAAAGGAACCTGAATAGTAACTTAAAAAGATAAGATACAATAAAATATCCAGAATCCTTATCATCTAAAATAAGGAATAATCAGTTCTTGAGTGCACCTTTTCTGGGAACTTCTCACGGTTCATCGATGCCTCAAAGCAGTCTCCAAAATCTATGTGCAAAATCTTCCCACTGCAGAATATCACAAACATTAGATACCTGAAAACATTTAAAGTACCGTATCAATCTAGTTAACTTTATTCATCAAAGGTTACCTAAACCGATGCAACATAAGATTGCTTGGATGGCGATCACCTAAGCCAAGAAGGTAACCAACCTGACAAAACCCAACCATTAGTTTCACTCCCATAAAAATATAATTGCAGTAGCCAACTCTTTATTCAGAATTGTATAAGCAAGGAAATCATATGCAAAATGTTATAAAATGCACAAGAGTTTACCTCAAATTGGAACTTGTAATTTACATTGCTTTTGGAATTATATACAAATTAGATAATCATGTTCAGTTTTAGGACTCATCAACTTCAATGGTAGGATACTCATGCATAGTAAGGACATATCAACAATAAAAGGGAGATATTGAATACATTTGAGACATACTGACCAAGGTTCAAATGACTGATAGGTAATAGAGTATAGGATTAGCCTAGCTTTAATGTCTGCATACACTTATTGTAAGCCTAACCGAATATGCTGAGTCAGCATTATTCGGTTATGGCAGTGATTACAAAGTAGTTTGGAAGCTGTTAAAGCTTCAAGCTATAAATATAGCTTTCTGTAATCAGTTTGATACAATTCAGAAAATACAAATTCTGAAAACAATTTTCTACTCTCTCTTCTTCTCTCTTCTACTCTATGTTTCTCTTCGATTATGGCATTGGCAGGTAGTAAAAAGAATCCTCAGCTACCTAAAAGGATCAATCTCACATGGCCTACTGTTGAGACCAGCCTCAACAACTATGCCCTACTCTCTGCATGCCTACAGTGATGCAGATTGGGCATGTGATCCTGATGATTGCAGATCTACTACCGGGGTCCTGCATCTATTTTGGGCCGAACCTAGTGTCTTGGTGCTCAAAGAAACAACTCTGGTAGGCCGCTCAAGCACTGAGGCAGAGTATCAAAGTATAGCTAACACAGTTGCTGAGCTTTCATGGATTCAATCATTACTGACTGAACTTGGAATTCCCTATGCTGCACCCAAACTCTACTGTGACAACCTAAGTGCCATGTCCTTGGCTCACAACATGCCTGCACGAAACACATCGAGCTTGACATTCACTTCGTGCGTGAGAAGGTTCTCTCCAAAGCTCTCACAATCCATCAAGTTCCAAGTGCTGATCAACTTGCAGATTCACTCACCAAGCCACTTTCATCATCTCAGTTTGCAACTCTCAGAACCAAGCTCAATGTGGTGTCCTTGCAGCCACCACCTTGATCTTGAAGGGGAGCTAATAGAGTATAGGATTAGCCTAGCTTTAATCTCTGCATACACTTATTGTAAGCCTAACCGAATATGCTGGGTCAGCATTATTCGGTTATGGCAGTTATCTTGGAAGCTGTTAAAGCTTCAAGCTATAAATATAGCTTTCTGTAATCAGTTTGATACAATTCAGAAAATACAAATTCTGAAAACAATCTTCTACTCTCTCTTCTCTCTTCTAGTCTATGTTTCTCTTCGATTAATAGGTAACGGTAGCAGGGTGCAAGATTTCTAAGTATGGCAGTAACTACATTGACAATCCACAGCTGTATCGGTCTGTTGTTGGTGCTATAGTATGCAACAATCACCAGACCTGAAATCAGTTAGTGTGAGCAAAGTGTGTCTGTTTCTGGCAGCCCCTGTTAAAGAATATTGGAAGGCAGTTAAGCTTATTCTAAGATATCTAAAAGGCACTCTCACTCTTCATGCCTTCTTTGATGCTGACTGGGCATCTGATCTGGATGACCGCAGCCCGCAGGTCTACATAGGATCTTTTGTCTACTTGGGTCCTAACTTATTGCCTTGGTGGTTAAAGAAGGCAGGAAATTCTTAAGTACGGTTCCAAGGGAACGATTTACTCACCTGTTCTGACCGCGAAGTACGGGCAATCTGACAGGGAGATTCTGAAATTGTGGAGGCTTGGTTTAATCAAGCTGCTATATATTGGAAACAATATTTTGAAGCACAGAATTGTTTGAAGATCAAGGGGCATTCTGCCAAATCGAGCACTGAAGCTGAATACCGCTGCGTGGCAGTAACTGTATCTGAACTAATTTGGATCTAGTCTCTCTTAAAAGAACAGAGTTACAGTTCCTTCCCCTGTCATATACTCTGATAATCTAAGCACAGTATTTCTGTTTCAAATCCTGTTCTACATTCTAAGACTAAACATTTGTAGCTGGATATCTTTTTTGTTCTGGAAAAGGCCCCCAACAAGAGCCTAGTTGTATAAAATGTTCCTGCACAAGACCAGATTGCTGATGTGCATACTAAAGCACTATTCCACCTTCGGTTTGTACGTTGAGGGACAAACTCGGTGTTTGATCCTTATGCTCTGAATAGTCAACCTTGAGTTTGAGGGTAAATGTTAATATGCTGTATTATGCTAATGTAGTTTAGAAACAATATTACAGTTTATATAGTTAGAATATTCTAGATTAATTCACACTGTAGCTATTGTGATTAAGTTAATCCAGTCACCAGATTTTCAGATCTTCTCTCACTCTCTGTTTTATCTTTTTCATATTTTCCCTCAGATTCTTACACATTCTCAGATGCATAGAATTCTGAAAGAAATTTCGCACTAATGGGAAAAAAAAAAAATGTTAATAATTGTGGCTATGCCAGTTCAAAATTTTTACAGCTGAATTGTCAAAGGTTTAGAAAAGCTACTCAGCAGGGCCTCCTACAAATGCTTTCAAAATATAATATCAGAATTTCATATCACCAAATCATTGCTGAAAAGCATAGGTACTGCAGTCAGTATAGAATTAATAAAATGTGGTGGTAGATAATAGATCACAACTTCAACTCACGCATAGTAAGTACGCACCATGCTCATAACTGCCAAACTCCTAGTATAATTTGTCCTCCTTTCCAACCATATCTCAGATGTTCGACTTTTCAACCAAAGCACCTGGGGACATTGTGAAGCTTGAGATAAATGTGTTATAGATATTCCAAGTTCAGTTTTTAAAAACATCACATACCCTTGCCAGGTCGTTTCCTTCAGTATTATCCAAAGCAAACTCAAACACCTCCACTTTAGCTATAAGAGGCAAATGATCATAATCGGGTGCAAAACTGAGCATACATTTGTGTTCTTGATTCAAGGTGATCTGTACAAAGGGGCAAAGAAATTCAAGCAATTTAAACAATGGAAAATTATCATATTTATCAGTTAAGAAATTATTACTAAATGTAAACCCAGATTATACAGTAATAAGTGAAAGCAACAGGGACTATGGGAGCAATGGGTAGAAGAAAGACATCGAGATTCTATCTACCAACCTTTCTGGCATCTCGGTACTCCCGAATAAGATGATGCAAGGTGTCACAATTTGGGACCCATTCAATTAAACCACTGTTTGGAGATAAAGGGATCACAGCATATCGTTGAATAGACAGATCTTTCTCTGCTGTTTTCCTAGAATTCTCGAGCAGAGTATTTACCAAACCAAAAAGCTAGCAAAAATAATGATGGGGTACTTATCAGGTTGTCGAGATAAATGAACCTAGAAAAATTTCACCAAATACCAAAAATATATTAGCAGTATGCTCAAAGACAACTGGTGGAGATGAGATACCTGCATGACTCGTTCATCCTGGCGTAAATCCTCATGACCCTTCAATAAGAAGGCATAATCATCACCATCACTCCCATGAATGGTCAACTTCCTGGGTCGTTGCTTAGATGTTATGACAACAAGCTGGCGTGCAAATGATGCAATTGTAACCACTGGTGCATCTAAAATAAGGTATGAATGTTTTAGTCAACTAAATGTCTATATATAATTTAGTGTCAGGGAAACAATAAAACTAATTTACCAGCACGGTAAGTCCCAGGAACAGCAAGCTCCAAATTGCGGCATGATAGCAATTCTGGAGAAACGGACTACAAAATATGAACAAAATTTTAGGCCCATGGCAACAACAAAATAAATAAATATAATGAATGAATAACTATCACTCTTACCTCCAAATCTAAAGTTGTAAGACTTTGTAGTTGCTTATCGATCTTTCTGAATACATGATAATAGATATCCCACGCCTGATGAAGAAAAATTAGAAAACTAGTCCCAAGAAGGGAAAATAACAGAAGGGAGCTGCAGCTCTTATGTCTTATAGAGACTACTATCATGCACATAAAATTTGTTTTGTTTATTGAAAGCCTTAAGAATAAGATAAGATCTAAAACAGGAAACAAATATATACATGAAAAAAATAAGAGTGCAGGAAATGTATACATGGAACATGTTGTCAAACAAATTATGATCTAGGAAGATAACTTTCCAGCTAGTTTATCCATCATACACTAAAGACTGGACAACCAATCCAATTCTAAATATGATCTGTGGAATCCAACCAGATTGCATAGAAGTGGATCAAACATCATAGCAAACAATTAACTGATTTAATTCTTTGAAACCCAGCATTTCTATATTAGTTACGGGTGCAATTCTTCTTGGTACTCTCATTTTTCAGAAACTCGGATGATAGAAAAAACATCGGCCCTTCCGTTTTTGCTTCTTTTTCATTCATTACCTTACAGTTTGGATAGCAGGGTTTAGGCTCTTGATTCTTCATGCGTGTAACTCCTACTTCCAATTTCTAACCACTCATCTAATAGGGTCAGATTCCTACTTCATAAGCTCATCTGGAAGTCTAAAGCAGATTTTCATTAGGCAGTTGTGATTAATAGGATTTTACATATTTGTAGGCAATGTTCTTTCTCCTTATATGTGTGTTGTGCTTTATCCTACTTCAGAAACAGCAGCTCATTTATTCTTACTGTGCCCAGTAGCCTCTTCCATTTGGATTAGACTGGAGTATTTTTTCCTGAGCCTGGAATAGTTCTTATTGATCGGTTAGAGAGGCTTCTGTTGGAGGAGTGGCCAAAATTTCATGTAGTGAGCTATGCATGCCATTATTTGGTGCATTTATCTTAAAACATACGCAAGGGAACCATGAGAAGATTAAGTAAAATATAGGCAGTTTATGTTTTGGTTGTACTTCTCTTAGGTTCCCTCCTCTACCATTAGTAGGATTTGACCAAGACTTATAGAACTTTTTGTGCCATTACATTAAAAAGTCCAAATGTTTCAGGACCTTGATAACTAGTAACTAGCTACTAGTTTACAATTGCAAAAATTCCAAAATTTCATACCTGGGTAAGCTCAGCATCTTTCCCAGTTCTCTTATAATTGACACAGCACTCATAAGCCTCCAATAGTTCCTGTCGATAGGCCTGAAATAGCAAGAAAGTACGGACAAATTTTTACTCAAATTATAATGCTAACACCAAGGTAAAAAATTATGACAATAATACAGCCAAGGTTTCCAAGATAGCCAACTATACATGATAACGATTTATTTAACAACCAAACACAAGGTAAAGGTTAAAAAACAACCTCAATAAATACTCTCTCCTTTATGGTAACGTTGTTTCTCATTGCTCCTTCTTCAAGCATTTCATGCAATGGCTCCAACACCTTTAGCATCCCTTCAATGTTATGTTCACCAAAATATAATTTGCTAGCTTCTTCCAGTGCTTCATGCCACATTTCATGCCAAAGAATAGCAACCCTGATCAATTCTTTTGATACAAGTTGTGCCTGCAGACAAAACCAGCTTATGATTAAAATGGCAGAAATCGGACAAAAAGAAAGTGTAGATTTATTATTACCAAACCTGATCCACAAGTACACCACTACGCTGCCTAACTTTGTCGACAACTTCTTGTGCTGCAGCTTTTCGTATGTTGCTTATTGATTTACAGGCCACAAGCAAAGGATACATGAGAGCCTGCAGAAGAAATAAAAAACACAAATATTCCATAAATTAAATATCAATTTGACATCCAAAGAATTGACGTTAACATGGCCTACAATACAATAAGAAGCATTCAATGTAGGGACTAGCCATTATGACAATACAATAAGTCAGTCAAGCACTAGGCCTTAAGACAATAACAACAATAACAAGAAAAGCCTTTCCTACAAGGCGGGGTTAGATACATGGAACAGACGACATCATTCTGTTCTGTCATAAACTAGATCTCTAGAGCTTTTTATGGTCTCTCCCTATCACTAGCTATTGAACTATTCTCCATCTGATATGCTCTTCTTACAGGGACTTCTAAGAGCATCTCCAACAAAGGTTCCATATTGGATTCCTTAGCCACTACTAAGTGGTCCCCAAATGGTCCCCACCATGCCACATCATACTTAAGGAACTCATACACATTTTGCTCCAATGGTGAAATTTTTAAGCAACTCATGCTTTTATAATTTTTTATTTGCACTCAATTTTGTTTCAAATTAAAATATTGATTCATTTATTTGCACTCAATATTGACTCAACCAATGGTGGTACTTTTGATGCAACAAAAACATTCTTTATTCATATGGAACCCAAATTTAATTTAAGGAACCCAACATGCCATGTAGATGTGCTCCAATGGAGAAAAAACCCAAGGAACCATTCCTTAACTTATGACACCCCCATTGGAGATGCTCTAATAGTCTTCTCCTCACATGGCCAAACCACCTAAGGTGAGACTTTACCATCTTTTCCTCAATAGGTGCCACTTTCTTTAAATGCAATAATTCCTAATCTTATCATGTCTTGCGTGTCCACTCATCCACCGAAACATCTTCATCGTTTCATACCACCCAACATTTAATACCATAAAGCATTATCAGTCTCATAGTTGTATAAGCGTCCTGGAGTAGTAATAAATTATAATATCAAAACATAAAGTCGACAATAAAAGGAAACTGACTTAATCATGCTATTACACTACAAACTCTAAGATTTGTCAACCAATTAAAGTCGGGTTCAACAATATCAGTCAAATACCTGCGGATGATTTTGCCCAATTCGAACCAAAAGTGATTGTATCAACTCTCTCACAGCATGATTATTAGAATGTATCCTTGCAATTATTTGTGGTAAAACTACTAGCCAGGTATTGATATTAACTAAGGAAAATCCTTTCTTTAGGGCCATTTGAACTTCTGCTGTAGCTCCATGATTGAACCATAATGTTAGAAGCCGAAGAATATCCTGCAGCCAAAAAGTAAACTTAAAAGACTAAAATATCCCAATGGAATTGTTCAGCACAAGAACAAGCAGAAAGCTCAGTTATAAAAGCGTACATTGCATACGATTATTTATTAAGAAAGGGACCATTGAACAAAAGTCCACTAGTGATTCAAATATGCATGTGTTCCATGGAAAAAGGAAGAAGGAAAAAATGAGAAAAGTAAAACTATTGATAATTTGATATGCTATCTACCTATTTCTAGTTATGCCTACAACACCGAGACAAAAACCAAAAACAGCAACCAAAAGCAAAAAAACAACAGAAATAATATTTGTACAATCAAAATGAGATAATCTTGGGACAACTTTTCGACAATGGTTAATGACCTTCAAAATTGTGGTTAATTGTGTGTTGAACTTGATTAATGGATATACATGTAGTAGATGGGTAATTTGTTAACTAATAACTTGGTTAATGATGTACAAAAGTTTGGTTAATGAGTTAACCATCTCGGTGACAACGGTTAATGACGTTAAATTGTGGTTAATGGTGTGTTGAAATTGAATAATGGGTACTACTAACTCATTAATCATCCACTGAACAGCATTAACCACAATTTCGAACATCGTTAACCGTTGTCGAATGTTGTCCCAAAGTTGTCCCATTTTGGTTGTACCAATAACACAACTGAAAAAACAAATACAAAATAAACCACGAGTCATATCGATTACCAACAAAAGAAAACCCTCTAAAATGAACACTGGCTACAAGGAAGCAAAGATTAAAAAAAACTCTGAATCATAGATGTTAGCATTAAGCACATGCAACCATAGAGCTGATAACTAGAAAATGTAAAGAGCACTATTTACTTAGGCATTGGAATTTCGGGATGATAGGAAATAATTGTCATTTATAGTTCTTGTTAATGTAAGATGTATTCTTTGATGTGTATGAATACAGCCATCTGAGTGCAAAACCACCCGAGCAACTCCTCATAACCTCCCTAATACTATTAAAATACTAGAATTGCTCTCCTACCAAACACAATATAACTGTAAGAAAGAGCACATCACCGAGAAAACTAGATGATCGAAAAGTAACATGTCACAACAAATTCTATTACGGAAAGTCTATACAGGACCAAAAGTAATTGTGCCTATTTTTATAAATTAGATGATCGAATAATGTCAAGTAACATGTCACAACAAATTCTATTACAAAGCCAGAACCAGATTATGGAACATAATTGTTGTAATATCTACATTTGAATTAGAATATTTTGTAATTATTGTAGAACGTGTAGTTATTAGGACAATTATTTTTATCATTATTTTCTGCAATTTTTTAGGACAATTAGGACAATTGTACATTGCACTTGAGTCACAAAATACAATATTAACTAAGTCAAAATGTTATTTGACATTGCCAGTGTAGTCCAAATCCAAATTGATGGATACATATCAGGATGGTTTCATATTACAACAAAAATTGGAGCTTACCTGTAAACTATCATCAACACCTTTAGCATTTGCTGCACATGCTATAGAATGAAAGTATCCAGTGACAGCTGCAACAACAAACTGTGATGCAACATCAGGAAAACCTCTTAAAGTGTAATGAGACATCACTGCTGTATTGAACAATGCCCATTTGTGCCAAGCTTTGGCCCATTTATTTGCATACTGAGTAGCATTTGCGAATGCATCAAGTATATCTACAAATGTTAAAAATATATCAAAAAATTGATCTATATCATTTTATCTTTAAAGTCCAAACTTTGACAAACAAAAACCTTTTATGGATTCATCATCCAACCCAGGAGAAAGTGACCACTGCCATGATCCAAGTATCAGATAAACACGAGCAAGGAGAGGAACATTTGTATTCAAACCACTTGTGAAGCCCGGCAATGTAACTGGTTGAATGCTGGGTGCACTTGAAAGCTCCATAGCTAAATTCTAATCCAAGTAAAGTAGGCAAGTGATTGGTGGTAAATATTCAAGCTCGGATAGTGCTCATCATATAACAGGAGACATATTATACCTGCAGTCTAACAAATGCTTCTCTGCGTTTTGAGTCCTCTCCAAGCGACCATTGGTACTTCAAGTATGCCAGCATTACTTGAGGAGGGCCATGATATCGTAAGTTTTCAGGAGATATTTCAGGGTCATACTGATAGAAGGAAAAAAAACTTGTGTCAGGAAATGAGCATTAACACAAGACAGAAACCTTCTTAGACCAGCTAAAGAACACAAACCTGTAGAAGCTTAACTAAAGTAGATTTTGCTTGGCTAATGCGCCCATTTTTTCTGCAAAGAGAAGCAAATTTGAGCCAAGTTTCAATGTCTTCCACAGGAGGCAGCACAAGTGCTCTCACAGCCAAAAGTGCCTGCCAAACCTTCACAAACAAGCAGAAGAATAGAGAAAGGAAATCAAACACAAAGGAGGAAAGAAATCAAAACCTAATTTTGTAAAATGTTAATAACACAGATAAACTTGGGGTTGCATGACCTCATTAAATCACAATTACTACATAAAATTTTGTTGTTAGAGACTTAGAGATTTAAAACTGAGCATAAGACAACATCTGATATTCACATCTTTAGCCTGAATGAAAAATCTTAAGTAATACTCATGGTATTGAAAATTAAATGATACCCCATACCATAGCAATTAGCAAAGGAAGGAAAAAGGTTGGTTAACATGTATTGGGAAAAACCCAAGTCCCATATTGACTAGCGATAGTGTCTAATAAGAGCTTATAAGTAGTGGGCAATTCTCATCCTTTAAGCTAGCTTTTGGGATTGAGTTAGGCCCTAAATCTAATATGGTATCAGAGCTATCCTAGATCCATTGTTGGGCCACCCACCATGTTATCCATGCACCAAGCCCAATAGTAATGGGCGTGAGGGGGTGTATTGGGAAAAAACCAAGTCTCATATTGACTAGAGATAGTGTCTAATAAGACTTATAAGTAGTGGGCAATCCTCATCCTTTGAGCTAGCTTTTGAGATAGAGTTAGGCCTAAAATCTAATAACATGTATTAGTCGAATTGTATCAGAGTGTATATAGTAGAGCTAGGCTTAGCTGGAGATTTATTAACATCAACATTATTTAAAGAAAGAGGACTTATGAGAGAAGAATCCTTGAGAATATGAAGATTCTTGCAACTATACAAGCCATCTTGTTCAAGAGACCCTTCTAAGAGGACTTGATTAGATCCCTGTGATTTAACAAAACAAGTAAAGGGATGAAACTCAAAATATACATTATTATCCCTTACAAACTTAGAGACAGAGACAAGATTCTTAGTGATATTAGGTACTAAAAGTAAATTGTTGAGTGAAAGAATGATATGTGGGTGTAAGGGAGAGGCGAATTTAGATGATCCTACTGAGTTTATAGAAAGACCTTGTCCGTTACCCATTAGTACTTGACCCTATCCTCCAAACATAGGGCTATGACTAAGGTTTTGTGGGTCTGCAGTAAAATGATGTGAGGCTCCTAAATCCAGGTACCACAACTGAGAATGAAAGATAGAGGAGCAGTAATCTCTTGTGTGGAGGAGTTGTTGTCTAGGGTACACCACCCACTAAAGTCATGCACTGGTGCACCACCCACGTCACATTGTGGGCCAATTATTTAACCAAGTGGATTATTGAAAGAGTGTTTGACTTGTCAACAATTGTCAACCAACCAATTACCATGTGACGTGCGAGGTGCACTACTTTGGTGGGTGGTGCACCATAGCCTTCACCTGTGGAGGAAGAGGCATATTGTGTGGGTTGAGATTGAGACTAATTATACTGAGACATCTGATGAAATTGAGGCATCTGAGGGAACTGAGTAGCTACAAATGCACTTGGTGGAGGTGGTCTCCGTGGTGGTGCTTGCTGAAATTGCCCAGGGAATTGGTTCTGAGCTGGAAAAGGATTGTTGCCTACAAACTGTGGTGCAGGTGCTGGCAGAGTCTGATCAAACCTGTACCAACAGTTGTAAGCCTCATGGCCATACCTACGACACAGCTGACATGTAGGCCTGTTACCACCACAATCACGACCTATGCCGCTGCGACTACGGCCACCACGGCCTCTTCCTCTACCACTATTCTGATAACCATTGCTTGGATCCTGATAATCACCATTAGAACCTTGATAACCATTGTCATTCTAGTAACCATTGTTACTCTGAAAACCAATAGAAGCTACAGTGCTTGACGAACAATGTGTCAATATAGGAGCTTGCGCAACATTAAGAGAAACTGAGGATGAAGGAAGCTTTTGCTTATATTTCTCAAATTGAGAATCCTGAACCACGAAAAGGGCCTCAATATCATCAACAGAGGCTGGTTCGATGCGAGCATAGATCATCATGACAAAGGAGTTATACACCTCAGGTAAACCTTCCAAGATCGTGTCGACGTGATCTTGCTCAATCACAGGATCACCGGTCGCTTGCAGCGAATCAACAAGTGCTCGAATTTGCAACAGATATTCTTGAATCGTTCTTGATCCTTTCTTAGTGTTCTTTAATTCATATCGGAATTGACGAATCTTTGCCTGAAGATGAGAATTGAAGAACTTATGAACTTTATCTCAAACCTGCCATGACTGCTTACAATTGAGGAATCGAGGAAGAATAGAGGGCGAAATTGAACTCAACAACCACGTAAACAACACCTGATCTTGTACGAGCCAGAGTTGGTGCGCATCGGAGACTACATCGAAAGCGCGATCCTCTTCAGAGAGGTGCATTGGAGGAATATTAGGGTTTACAACAAACTGATGGAGTTTATGAGCTATGATTACTGCTTCTACTTGTTTCCATAGGAGAAAGTTCTGATCATCCAATTTTACAGAAAGAGAAGGATTGAAGCTCATCTTTGAAGAAAACGATGAAGTTCCAGTGGAATTTGCGGATCAGGCCCAGAATTGAGCTCTTGATACCATAATAGCAGAGAAGAGAGAAGAGAAACTAGAGAGAGAGATCGAAAACTGTGTATTCAATTCTGAATGATTTCAGTACAGGATCAGCTTTTATAGCTGAGAGTACAACTGAGTTAGTTACAGTTGAGTAGCTGAATAGTGTTGACTCAGCACTCAGTTACTGATACAGTTACATCGCTTACATAGGCTAACTATACTTAGCTAAGCCTAGCTCTCCTACATATACTCTGATAAATTGCACATAACTGTTGTTTGTAGTGCCTACCACGTGAAATTGATAAATGTTTGAATGCTGACAGAACTTCGGCATTAAAGTACCATAGCTTAATAATATTTAACTATTAAAAATTAATTATGTACCAAACATGTCTGGCTTTGATGGTCACTCTAGCTTAAGATGAAACTGAACATTCCCGTGAATTGTTGTTTCAAATTAGGTACATCCTAATTCCAATGAGTCATTTCACACACATCTCATTGTTTTGACACCCCTTTCTGCACCACTACATTTAACTTTGGACCTATGCAAGGTCCTACCAATCAATACTACTGTTCACAGATTGACATACAATCGAAAGGCACGGTCACAATCATGGCTTTTTGCATCCAGAAGGATTGTGCCCCTAGCGATTTCCTATTCTCATTGTTTAAAAAGACACAGTGGAAAACAATCTATGCATACTGAAAAGTCTCAAAAGACTAATTACATTCCTCTGAAATTTAACCATGAAATACTCATAATGCTTCAACATACACACGCATTTTTTATGGAAAATATGTTTACCTCAACATTGCTTTTGGCTCCTTGTATACGCTGAGTCCACATATTGCGAATGAGAGCCCGCCGCTCTTCAGCAACCCGGTCTCCAATAGGAAGCGTACAGTAATCAATCACCTGGTAGAAGAGAAGATCATCCCATGTTATATTCACAACTGTAACACTGAGTAACGGATAGCAAGTAGCAACCGAAGTAAGACTTTTGAATATATTAGAACAAACCTCTTCAAGTTCTGATAGTTGCTGAACACGAACCATATTGCTGTAAGCACGTTCATAGCTCTCCAAAACCTGAAAGTGAAAAAAGTTATGTGGGAACAAATTTGTTTATATACAATAGCAGAGTAACAATTACACAATATAAACAAGACAGGAATACTATAAGAATATAGCACCTATAAGAATATAGCACTAGACGTAGACAACAAAAAAGAACAATGGTAACGCCAAGGCATTGTGTCCAATCCAACAACACAACTAGTGGAATTGCAAAAGTTTATCAAGCACACTCACCAGAGCAGCAAGCTCTGTTGCCAGACATTTTCTAGCTCTCTCAACATACTCACGTGCTTCATCATACTGCCAATAGATTGAGATTACAATAAGTACAATTGCAGAGAACAAAAACCAAGGTAGTAGATGTTTCACACAAACAAATACCTTTCCTATACGAACTAACAGAACAGCCCGAAAGAAGGTACCATTACTACTTCCATCACCATTGGAAGCAGTATTCCCCAAGCCTCGAAGTTTTGATTCATCACCATCATCTAATCGAGACACATATTCTGCCATTTGGTCCCATTCACCCATGTCCCAAGCAGCACTTGCAGCCTAATCAAACAACATTAACACCATAAGCATGGGTGGGGGAAATGTCCATCACAAAAGGCAAGAATTTCTAACCAACCATTGATGCCATTTCAAGACGAGCAGCTGGTTCCGCTGGGGTCCAATATTCTTTACATAGGTTATTCAACTCTTCCCATCGAGCCAATGAAGCAAGGCATCTCATTCGACCTGCAAAGCAAGCTCCAGGTTCACGTCTTCAAAGAAGAAAAATATTTCCATAAGAAGTGTAAAGCCAAACTACAATATAGTAGCAGGACTTTCCAAACATAAAAGCACGAAATGTCTTACATGGAGTAGTTACTGGAAGAATAAAAAGTAGAAAGAGAACAAGAAAAGGATACAACATTTGACTATAGAATAGAAATATAAGGACAATCTTCAGCCACTTCTGTCTGGGACATGACTGTTCATTTACATTCTCTTTGTACGACCTAGTGGCCTACACAAGGGCATTACTCTTGTTGATTTACAAACCAATAAAAGGGCTCCTTTTTTTTTTTTTTGGTTAAAAGGGAGAAAAGGCACAAAACAGAAAAAGGAAAAACTACAACATAGTCATGCAAGGCTACAGTTTCTGCATAAGCAACTGCCGAATCCATAGTTACCAGATAATCTCAGTAACCCTGCAAACAGCTACCGGTTCCCACATACCAAATCATGGTACTTTACAGTGTACAGAAAGTCTTTACAAAGACAAACCACATACCAATACTGCCTTTACATACCACAGAGTACTGCAAGCCTCGTAATAGTGATAGTGATAGTTGAATCATTTGAAAAGACAAATGGTTATTGTCCGAAATAGTAACAGTCATGGTTATCAAATCGAGATTCGTATTGTGAATCGGAAGACCTATTTTTTGAATCGTAAGATACATAACCAATATTTAAAAAAACATCAAATATATTTTCACTTAAAGAAATAATAGATATTAGTATTTTAAAGTCAAATAACTCATTAATTAACCAATAAAATAAAATAGAATCATCCTCAAATAATTCATTATTTTTTTATTTTTTATTTTGTCATTTTATTTATCATTTTAGAATTTAGAAAGATACACAAAGCGATTTGAAATTATAATAATGGATAAAATCTG
Source organism: Echinosophora koreensis (assembly GCA_035048595.1). NCBI lineage: Eukaryota > Viridiplantae > Streptophyta > Magnoliopsida > Fabales > Fabaceae > Echinosophora > Echinosophora koreensis. The sequence continues at coordinate 15,186,842 of JAPCYP010000003.1, read as the reverse complement.
AAGATAAAAAGGCCCAATATTCTTATGCCTAGGTTTTAATTTTATTTGGGCCAAAACCCAACTCTCCAAATCAGAATCCCCTTTCTTCCCACTCCAAAACCCTACCAGCTGCACCTGACTTCCCTGTCCTTTCACGTACTCCAGTCGCAAACCTCGCTCTCTCGACCACGGAAATTTCGCACCAACCACCTGACTCCGAGTGTTAGATATAGTCTAGTTTTGTAGTATTTGGGCTTAAGGCCCGTTCCTTTCTTAGTTGTTGAATAGCTGTAACAGCTGTAGCTTTCTATTATTTTCTGTTAGCTCTCAACTGTATTACCAATCACTATATAAAGTGATTGCTCACTGTAACTGAAATAAGTCAATACATGAGAATTCATTCTTCTCCTTTCTCTCTACTTCTACATTTCTAATATGGTATCTAGAGCTTCTAGATCCTGAAGCCATGGCTTGTGTAAATCCCTTCGCAAACCCTAGCGCACCACAGTTCACACCTTCGCATCCAATCTCGTTGAAGTTGGATGATTACAATTTTCGACAATGGAAACAACAGATCGAGGGAGTGATTCGTGGCCACAAACTCCAGAGATATGTTACAGATCCACAAATTCCACCGAGATTTCTCACTGATGAAGATCGAGAAACCGATGAAGTGAATCCTGCGTACAGTGATTGGGATCAGCAAGATGCGCTCATTTCTACTTGGCTTCTTGCTTCGATTTTTGACTCCTTGCTCTCGCGCGTGGTAAATTGTCATCATTCTTGGCAGATTTGGGACGAAATTCACAAGTATTTCCAAAATCTCTTGAGTACAAAGGCGCGGCAACTTCGTTCTGAACTGTGATCCCTAACCAAAGGCAATCATTCAGTTTCTGAGTTCATCCTTCGTGTTCGTGCACTTTCCGATTCGCTTTTGTCTATTGGAGATCCTATTCCCACTCGAAATCTTCTGGAGGTGACACTTGAAGCGCTTCCTGAAGATTTCGATCCAGTCGCGGCAGCGATCAACAGTAAAACTGAGTCTGTGTCCCTCGATGAACTTGAATCTATTCTCCTAGCTCACGAAGCGCGGCTAGAGAAGAACAAGAAGAGTGCTCTCCCTGATTCTGTGTCAGTGAATCTCACCCAAACACAAGCTTCCTCCCAAGGATCGAGTTCTGGAAACTTCACCAATTCCGTTGTTCCGAATGCTTCCTTTCAGAATCCTTCTTTTCAGAACTCATCATTTCCAGATAGTTACTCTCACGTTGTTGGTGGTGAATCTTCTAACAGAGGCGAAGGATTCCGAGGTAATAGAGGTGGCGGCCACTACGGTGGTGGCAGATACCGAGGTCGCGGTGGTGGTGGACGTTCCGGTGGTCGTTCTAATGTCCAATGCCAAATATGTAAGAAGTACGGGGATGATGCCAGTGTGTGTTACTATAGGAATGCTAATACTTATCAGTATCAACAAGGAACCCCTCACCTTCATGGTTTCAACAACTGGCAGTCCTCTTTCATGTACCAGAGACCTCCACCCCCTGTGTTTGCTCATGCTACTAGGCCTCCTCAATTCTCTCAGAACTATGCAACACCACCTAGGCCACAACAGCCACAGGCATTTCTTACTGGCACTGAGTCTCAGTTCGGCACCTCTTGGTATCCAGATTCAGGTGCTTCTCACCATGTTACTCCGGACCCTTCCAACTTGACTGAGACTGCCTCCTTACCAGGGTCTGAGCAAGTCTACTTGGGCAATGGCCAAGGTTTGTCTATTAACAAAATTGGTTCATGTCTTTCACCACACCTTCCCAACCCCACACCAACTTCACACTACACAATTTACTTCTTGTCCCCTCAATTACAAAGAACTTAATACTTAATCAGTGTTAGCCAATTTGCCCGTGATAATCATGTTTTCTTTGAATTTCACCCCTCCTTTTGTCTTGTTAAATCACAGGCTTCTTCTAAAATTCTGCTCCGCGGTCATGTGGGTGTAGATGGTCTATACAAGTTTGACAATATCTCTCCTTCAGCTATGTCATTCTCTTCTCCTAGTTGCAATTCTGTTAGTACAAATAATAACTCTAGTTGCAACCCAATGACTGTTACTCCTAGTTGTAATTCTGTTACTATACCTCATATACCTAGTTGTAACTCAGTTTCTGTTTCCAATGTAACTACACAATCTGTTGTAAATGATTCATCAAATGATATGAATGAAAGTTTTTCTAGTTCAAATTTGTCTCCTACCTTTGCTTCTTACAAATTGTGGCACATTCGTTTAGGTCACCCACACCATGATGCACTTAGAGATGCACTCAAGTTGTGCAACATCCCTGTTCCTCACAAAAATCCATTGGATTTTTGCTCTGCTTGTTGCTTGGGCAAGGCTCATCGCCTCCCAGCACCCTCCTCAACAACTATATACACTTCTCCCTTTGAACTTGTGGTCTGTGACTTATGGGGACCTACCCCAATTCAATCCTCTTGTGGGTGCACCTACTTTCTGACCTGTGTGGATGCCTTTAGCCGTTTCACTTGGGTTTTTCCTTTGAAACGAAAGTCAGATACCATGTCCCAATTTATTCAATTCCGTGCCATGGTTGAGTTACAGTTTAACACCAAAATCAAGGTTGTGCAAAGTGACTAAGGTGGTGAATTCCGACCCTTTTCTCAGTATCTGTCCACTCTTGGGATTGTCCACCGTTTAGCCTATCCTCACACCCATCATCAAAATGGCCTTGTAGAGCGCAAACACAGGCATGTTGTAGAGACTGGGCTTACTCTTTTGGCTCATGCCTCCCTTCCCTTCAAATATTGGGACCATGCTTTTCTCACAGCCACTTACCTCATCAACAGACTTCCCTCACCTATCCTTCAAAATAAATCCCCATATTATGGCCTTCTTCATCAGGAACCCAATCTCAAGCTCTTGAAAGTTTTTGGGTGTGCGTGTTACCCCTTCCTTCGCCCATATCAGCAACATAAACTATCTTTTCGCTCCCAAGAGTGTGTTTTCCTTGGATACTCATCCTCCCACAAAGGCTACAAATGCCTCAGCTCTAGTGGCCGTATCTATATTTCCAAAGATGTCATTTTCAATGAACTTCGGTTCCCCTACAATGATCTCTTTCCTGACACCACCACACCCCAACAGAGGCCCTCTTTTCCTCCAATCCCATCCATACCTCCACTAATTCCTATCACTGTCCCTGCACCAACTATCTCTCCTCCTCTTGCCACTCCCAGTCCAGCAGTGTCATTTCCCTCCCCGGTTCAGTCTGTCCAGTCCCAAACTCAGTCCCCTTCACCCACATCATCCCTTAATCACTCAGGTTCACCCTCATCCTCTAGTCTTCCTTCACCACCACACCCTCCTTCTCAAACTGTAGCTTCCCCTAGCCTATCTTCATCCTCACCCGAGCCTTCCCCTTCGCCCCTACCTATCCCTCTAAACACTCATCCAATGCAAACAAGATCAAAATCAGGGATCTTTATGCCTAGGCTCAACCCCACACTTCTCTTAACCCACATGGAACCAACTTCTGTTAAACAAGCCTTGGCTGCTCCCCAATGGGCTGCAGCCATGAAAGATGAATATGATGCCCTGATGTTTAACCACACTTGGACATTGGTCCATCTTCCACCAAACCGAACCCCAATTGGTTGCAAATGGGTGTTCCGAGTTAAGGAAAACCCGGATGGAAACATAAATAAGTACAAGGCCCGGCTAGTAGCCAAAGGGTTTCACCAACAAGCAGGGTGTGACTATACTGAAACGTTTTCCCCAGTTGTGAAACCGATCACTGTCAGAACAGTCTTGACTATTGCAGTGTCCTGCAAGTGGCCTATAAGGCAGTTGGATGTCAGCAATGCCTTCCTCAATGGCTATCTTCATGAAGAAGTTTATATGCAACAACCCCCGGGGTTTGAGGTGGAAGACAAGAAGCTAGTTTGTAAGCTGCAGAAGGCTTTATATGGTCTCAAACAGGCGCCCAGGGCCTGGTTTGAGAAACTCAAAACTGCACTGCTCCTCCGTGGCTTTGTAGCAAGCAAATGTGATCCTTCTCTCTTCACTTTGCATAATGCTACTTACTGTATCATGATATTGGTTTATGTAGACGATATTCTTGTCACTGGAAGTTCTTTGTCTCATATTCAGAGTCTCATTGAAGCTCTGAACACAGAATTTGCCCTCAAACAACTTGGGAATCTAGACTATTTCTTAGGGATTGAAGTCACTCATTTGCCCAACGGTGCTCTGCTTCTTTCCCAAACCAAATATCTTAGAGATTTACTAGCTAAAGCTAAAATGGATTCAACAAAGGGCATCAACACTCCCATGGTTGCCAATCTCAAACTCTCCAAGATAGGGGCTGATTATGTCCCTGATCCTTCCCTGTTTCGGTCTATAGTTGGAGCCTTGCAGTATGCAACTCTCACTCGGCCTGAAATCTCCTATTCGGTTAACAAAGTATGTCAGTTTTTGTCTCAGCCCTTGGAGGACCATTGGAAAGCTGTCAAGCACATCCTTAGGTATCTCAAAGGTACCATTCATCATGGGCTCTTGATTCAGCCTGCTGCCATCCACACTCCTCTAACCATAACGGGATTCTGTGATGCCGATTGGGCATCGGATCCAGATGATAGGCGTTCTACATCTGGAGCATGTGTGTATCTTGGCCCCAATTTGATTTCCTGATGGTCCAAAAAGCAAACCCTGGTGGCAAGGTCAAGTGCCGAGGCAGAGTATAGGAGTATGGCAGCCCTCTGTGCAGAAATCCTATGGGTTCAGTCTTTGTTGTCAGAACTGCAAGTTAAAACTCAAGTCCCCAAAGTTCTGTGTGACAACCTTAGCACTGTATCCTTGGCTCATAACCCTGTTCTGCACTCCCGGACCAAGCACATGGAGCTAGACATTTTCTTTGATCGTGAAAAGGTGCTCAATCACAGTCTCAGTGTGACTCATGTCCCTGCCCATGATCAATGGGCAGATGTGCTCACCAAGCCTTTATCAGCCGCACGGTTCTGCACTCTCAGAGATAAACTCGGAGTGTTTGACAAGCTTTCACTTGCTCAAACACCCTAAGCTTATGTGGGGGAATGTTAGATATAGTCTAGTTTTGTAGTATTTGGGCTTAAGGCCCATTCCTTTCTTAGCTGTTGAATAGCTGTAACAGCTGTAGCTTTTTGTTATTTTCTGTTAGCTCTCAACTGTTTTACCAATCACTATATAAAGTGATTGCTCACTGTAACTGAAATAAGTCAATACATGAGAAATCATTCTTCTCCTTTCTCTCTACTTCTACATTTCTAATACCGAGCTTCCTCAACGCAGTTTCTACGCATCTTCCTCAGCGCCTCCGACTCCGAGCTTCAAGGAATCGCGACCAGGCTTTCTGCATTTCAGCCGCCGCACACGAATCGCACTATAATGCAGAGAATTGCGATTCCTGCGATTCTCGAACGACTCGCACGATTCAGCAACGATACATGGCCCCTTTCGATTCAATCATCTGATCTGTAACGAATTGTGGAAAAAACGTATCGAATCACGATTCGTATGATACGAATCGTGCGATACTTACTCCCATGGTAACAGTGTTTAATGTATCATTGGAAATTATGAGTTAATGTTCTCTGGATTCTGGAAAAATTAAGTCAGTAAATAGCATTGAAGTCATAGGAAAGGCTAATATTCTTTTGTGTATATAAATATTAGAGGGTTGAGTATTGCACACTCAAGCAATTCATCAATTTTTCAGTCTCAACCAGATGCTGGAAGTTGATAAATTCAATAGTAATATTCTAAATATTTGATAGTTTCAAGTAATTAATCAAGTTATAAAGTTATTTCTTAATGATCGTGGTCGTGGCAAGCTTTATGAAATGCTTCAACTGATCATGACTTGGAAGTAAGTTGAATTTCAATTCTGATTGTACAATTATCATTAGCACGCTTGTAGATACATTCTTTAGAAATTAGACAGCATACCCCACTATAGACATTGCCTGGATTCACCAAGGATTGCAGTATCCCCACACCCATGCCAGATGCAACGTTGAAGCATATTCAAATGACTCAAAACAAGAGAAAGTTATATGGAAGGCAAGTTTATCATCACAGACCTAAAGTGGCATCCAAGAGAAGATGTGGACTTGTTGCTTGAGAGGCCTTTGCAGTATAAGCCTTGAGGGCATCATCCCATCTCTGCAGTTTCTCATACCTAAAGGATAACCAATACAAGTCTGTAAACATCTCAAGAGTTTGCAAGAGATAAAAAGAGTACAATTGCATAAGCAAAAGAAGGTCTGAAGAATAAAGAGTAGAGATATTAAATCAAACATTACCAGGACTCTTTGAGTTGAAAATCGAGATGCTGTTGGGCGTAGGTCAATATTCCATCTGCAGCCTACCAAAAGAAATGTTTGATTGAAATATAGAGATAACAAAATCAACCTAGAGAGCAGCAAACAAATTGTAAGAAATCGTTTCTCTTCAAGCCAACCTCATGTTGGTGTAATTGGTTGTTTATATGAATAAGAGCTTCAACTACAGCAACTGGGTTAGCATCCATCTTCTTAGAACGTGCTCCTTCAAATTCCATTTCTTTATAGTGTAAGGCTTTTGCAAATGCACGACACTGTGTGGCATAGAAAAGTTAAAGCACTCAAAAGAGATCAGAGAAAGCAAGGAAACTGACCAATATAAAAAGGTTGAAGTAGTATAAAAGAGCAGCATGTGTTAACCAGGACATGCATGCATCATGTGCAGAGAGACACACACACACACACACACACACACACAAGGGCAGGAAAGAAAAGAAAAGGGAGGGACCTTCTCAGCAAGAGCACCAAGAAGGCGAATGTCTATAGGAAGAGGTTTCTCATCATGTTCCATGAACTCGGCCTGCAGATTCAATTAACAAAATCAAAAGAGTGTAAATGTCAATAGCAATAAAAAGTCAGTTTCATTTGTCTCCTTGAATCTTCAAAATCAATATTATTAAATTATGGATGATGTCTAATCCTTGTTTTCAATGAAACCAAACTTGATAAAATTAATTTCCACAAGATTGCATGTTTGGTGTAATAACTAATTGAAAAGAATCCCTCAAGAACCAAAAAGTTGACTTTCTTTTCTAAACAAAAGTCATTTACTAAAAAAACGAAAAAGCTCTTAATATTAATACTCCAATCACCAATCAACCATGATAAATTCTAGGCTATCGTTCAACTGATCATCACCCCTCTGAATGCTGGCTTATTTTCAACCACAGACTCTCCCGTGAGGACTAAATACTTCCTTCACTAGGAATCTAGGACCAAAGGACAACTTATATTTCAATCAATATATTTTGCATGATTGCACAACGAGTATTATTGGGAAAAGATCAACATATTTCAATTTCAAGGCATCACAGATTGCAAAAGCATTGCCAAACTACGTACGGTATGGTAGGTAATCGGCTGCTGGAACTGAGAAGAAATCCATCCTTGACCATAAAATCTACTTTATGAGCTAACAGCACTAACAACAGCATTTTCTCCATAAAGTTAGACCATTTTCCCATCGCAATATACCCCCATTAGTAAAACTTATTATTTGGACAATAAAAAATCACATTAATAAGCACGAAACCCCGAAAAGAAAGGGTATGCAAAAATAAACAAGTAGACATAAATGACGATAGAAGTATCCACATCTCATTAATCAATATACAATAGGAAGTCTGGGAATATATGATTAGGATTTATTTGTGAAATCAAAAGAAACACATTGTTTTACACACAGCATTACATTACCATCAAATTGATCAAAATTCCTTGCTGTCCAAATGAACTACAGTTACATATCTTCAAGTAAATCTTACCTTTGGCATTTTTTAACAAGATTTACTGAATCAATAATCTTTAGGAAGCAAAAAATAAAAAAAGAGATGTTATAGTTGGCATTCACAGATTCATATATTCATCAAGATGAGAAGATATACCAAATTAAGAAGTGTTGCCAAAATTTCGGGAGGAATATTTGGAGATGAAAAGGCCATCTCTAGATTCCGAACCAACTGTTTCTGGCTAGTCTCATTCAGCTGTGCCCAACAGCTGACAAATCCAGCTGCAAACAATTCTCGCCCAACAAAAGGCTGCAACCCAGAGACAAGAAGTGAAAATCGGACAAGGAAATAGTAATGCCACGATGAATAATATCAATAGCCAACAAAACCTGCAATTGTGCAAGCCTAGCACAGGTTCGTAAGGCTGGAGAAGGAGATTCCTTTAATAGTTGAATGCTAAAATGCCTCATCCATTCTGCCCAATCTTCCTTAGTACTTCGCTGAGAAGCCTCCCCAGCTGTCCGTAATCGACCATCATTAACCTGTACGGAAGTTATCCAACCCCAAATAGAAAAAATGAAAACTGCAGAACTTATAACTCCTCTGAATTGTAATCCTGTAAATCTTATTTCCAACACTCGAAACCTGGAAGTCTAAGAGGTCCCCTATGACATGCAGTCTTCAGAGGATTAGTACAAATGATTTGTTGCAGGTTCACAGACTGCACAAAGCTCTCTCCTGACGTGTTGCATCTTTCTGATTTTAAAACTAGCAGCCATACATTTTTACATGTCCAGCTGCAAGATATTTTTAGTGTAGACTAGGATATTTTTAGTGGATGATGAATGTGTCCAGAGAGTTTTCAGAATTTTATGGTATGTCATTTCAAAATTTGAGATGAGGGGTAAGGCTCTTATGTGGGATGCAAAGTAACCATCGTTTTATGTTATTTGGTGCTTATGGTTAAAAAGGAAAGTCATGATCTTTAAGGATAAATTTTTGCTGTTACCTCGTTCAAGAGATGAAGCGGTCATCTTAACTTCTTTATGGTGCTAAGGCTTAAGGTGATTGTAAATTTGAAATCAGAAAAAACCCAACTGGCCAAAATGAGTGATTCTGTATTTGATCGGTTATACTTATATGTTGTTAAAGCATCAGATGTACTATTAGAAAAATTCAATATTGGTCAGTTTCGGTTGATATACAGAACCCGAATGAAACTTGATCAGCCCGAAACATATGATTCTATTTGTTTCTTCTAGACTTTTCTGCAAGCTTTAGGTCATTGCATTTCTCCTTTTACTTTTTTGTTTTTTTTCTTCCCTAACATTACTTTACCAATTCACACTCCCACTTATTTATTTTTTCTCTTATTTCATTTACTGCTTTTCATCAAGTACCCGCCTTTCTCTGGAGAAAAAGAGATAATCTAAACTAGAATAATATGAAATTGATCTGATGCAATAATAGTGTGACACATAAGACAAACCCAACAGTCTTATTTATATTAATAATATAATCCTAGTCCTAATCAAATTAAATAAGGAAATGAATAAATTACTAGATAAGATTAAATCCCTAAGGAAAAGATAAAACTCCTAAAAAGATAAGATTCCTAAAAATAGGATAACACAATTATCCCTCAAATAAAATAAGATATTATGAGATATTTTCGTATATTCTAACACTCCCTCTCAACATAAAGCTTACTAAGCTTTAAGCTTGTTACAAAGTATAGCTTCAAAAAGAGTGAACCAACATTTCGGTCCCTGAAAGTGTGAGGCACTGTCAGATTGGTCCCTAAAATAAGAGAAATTAAAAGTAGTGCCTAAAATTGTAAATTGTCAATCATTTTAGTCCAGACATTATCCTCTTTTCAAATTAGTCCCTAAAGTAAAATACTTAAAAAAAAATTGGTCCTTACAAATTATATTTTTGAGGACTATATTGATATTCCAAATTAATCTTTCAGGACTAATTTGAAATATTTGACAATATAGGATAATGTCTGGATTAAAATGTCTGACAATTTACAACTTCACGGACTTTTCCTGAATTTCTCTTATTTTAGGGACTGATCTATCAGCACCTCACTTTCAAGGACCAAAATGATGGTTTACTCCTTCCAAAATGAAAAATATCAAAAATAAAAACTGAGCTCCACAAAAACAAAGGTTCGCAAGGCAACTCGGAGATGCTAAAGACGCTGAAAAGATGAAAATCGTTGGAAAGATTACTCAACAAGACAGCTGAAATGATCATCAACTTGACGGAAATTTCTTTGCAAGCAATCAAGCACATCAAGGTCTGAAATTCTGAAGACCGCATTTGAAAGCTTCAAATAACCATGTCAGAGAACCAATAACTTTGAAATTGAAACTAAGGGCTTTTGGGACAGAGAGCCAGAGCCAACGCATCTAGGACAAAGAGCTAGGGACAGAGCATCTAAGAAGAAGATGGGGGCAATGCATCTGAGACAGAGCAGGGGCCAAAGCAACTAGATAGAGTTGGTCTAGTGTGATCATAACGAACATAAGTCACCATCATAATGATCATTGAAGGAAAGAGGAGTCACCACTAATATGATTCATCCATGGAAGAAAGTCACCATCAGAAAGATTGTCGATGGGATGGGAAGCCACTGGTGTGATCCTTTAGTGGGAAAAGAACGACATGATAAACACCGGAGAAGTAGGGACTAACAAAGGTAAGATGAGCGCATTGGATTTGAGTGACAAACAGCCACGTAAAAGTCGACAAAAGTCATAGGGGTTAGGCTTGACTGGAGATGGCAGGGTGAGCATGGACATAGCTGCCAAATATCTGAAAAACCTAAAAGAAACCACAAAATATGATATTGATTCAAAAACGTAGCAAAAACAATAAGTTGCAGATGTGGAACACCCGCCCTCTGTAGTTGCGGGATATGGATCGACAAGGGCAGATTTGGGTAAAGGAAATGATAGTGATGTGGATGTACACACCGCCATGCACCAAATGAAATGACTAGGCATGGAGCGGCGCACAAACTGGATAGGAGAGGTGTGTCCGTGGACGTGGTGAGTGGAAGCAGGCTGACACAGCAGTAAGTGACAAATTAACGAGAAATGAGGCTGATGGTTGGGGTCTTCGTTCGAAAAAGTCATCGAAAAATGTCAAACAACGACAGTCGTAGGCGTACAACAGCGGAAAAGCACACTGACAAACAATGAACAAACACCGACAGTCACGTGAGGTGATGCCTTCAAGGTTGGGTCACACGGATAGCTGCAAGGTGACCAATGAGATGCGTGACCAGAAATGCTACCGAAAAAACATCAATGGTGGCAGTGGACAACACTTGAGATTGAAAAGAATGTGCTGGAAAGGCATGAAGTCACGGCAAAAGAGGTGGCTATCCAGAGTTCCTGATAATTTTGAAACAGTGATGTGACTGATCACGGAGGATGGCACCACTCTGATGTCATGTTGAATTGGAGGGTTTTAGGTATGGAAGGAGATAAAGAGAGAATAGATTGATTTGATGTGATAATAAAGTGATAGATAAGACAAACCCAACAGTCGTATTTATACTAATAGTAGAATCTTAGTCCTATTTAAATAAAGAAACAAATAACATACAAAGGATAAGATAAAAACCTAAAAGAATGAAAATCCAAAAAAAGGTTACACAATTATCCCCAATAAGATATAATGAGATATTTTTATATTCTCTAAACACTTCCACTTTCTCCGTGTCATACTCTTAAATGTTCATCCCAAAATAGAATGGGAAAAGGCTTTGCAGATTGTATTTCTCCTACCTTTTAATGAACATGGCAGCACATGGAAGCACTGACATGATCAATCTTTGGGGGTTAAGGACCTTTGGGTTTCTCATAACCAGTGCCTACCTAAGTTGCAATAGAGCATCTTTCTTAGTTGCATTGGAGGTGGTTATAGCTTTTGGAGCTATTGTTGCATAACTGCAGATGAAGCTTTTACCTTTGAAAAAAAAAATGCTAAAACTTGAGTACTTGACAACCTATCACGAGAGGATACCTGATGGCCTCTGAGTTTGTGAGTATCAGATCCATCTTCATACGGATCAATCTCCACATCATCTAAAGGATCGCTAATGACCTCAACAGGAAGCCTTCTGTTCAGTCTTTGAGAAGCTGTGGTCCCAAGGATTAGTGGTTCACGTCTCTGTAAACGCCCTTCAATTTCCTCAAATTCCTTGTGCTGCAGCAATGTATTGCTTTAGATATACAAAAATGACTTTTATATCAAACATTAAGCTAAAGAAAAGGAAAAATGAATATGGAATAACTCAAGACCCTTAAGCGATGTTTCAGTAGAAGTTTGTGAATTGATGGAATAAAGATTGTGAAATCCTCGCCAAGAGCATGAGCCAGACAACAAAGTGCATCAACAGCATCCTTTCGAAGCTCATCATTTTTCCTGTAAATTAGAAGAACAATTGATAGTCACCAGATAAGGTTAAAAAATAAAAACAAGAATGTAAAAGAAACAATAATTGAAGGAGAAAATTGACTAACTCAAATTATCCAAAGAATTCTAAAATAGTATTATCAGATAGTTTCAACAACAACAAAAATTAAAATCAAGGAAGTCTATTATAAACAGATCATATAAAATGGGAACAAGGCAGTAAGGAACGATCCCAAATTCTAAAAATTCAACAATCAATAATATAAGCTACCATCGCAAAGACAGATCGTATAACTTATATACGTAACTCAAAGGACCTTAAATCCATAAAGACAAGCAACCAAAACTTAAAAATAAAGTAAACCTAATGTAGAAAAGGAGATAAAGCTATAATCGAGATAGGGATACAATATTCCATGACTCAAAAATCTATAGTCCCCAATTATATTATAATTTTTTAATAATAAAAGAAATATTATCAAATGAAAAGAGACTACAAGAGAACAAGACATCCTCACAAAAAACAAAAAGAAACACCTAAAAACTAAGGGTGTGCAACACTAGACCCTCTGGGCATATCTACCATAGAAACAACAGTAAAAAACCCATGCACAGAATTCGAAAGGGAGGCCAAAAGTGTCACTCTATCCCAAATGAAATCTAGAGATGAAAAGGAATCAATGAAAATTATATTGTTCCTTTCCAACCAAATAAACCGAACAGTAAAAATTGAGCAATGCCAGATTTTTAGCATCTTTTGTGTGCCAAAACCACTAAATTTAGAAAGGAGAACAGTATGCAAGTCCATAGGCAGATCCATGACTCTTAAAAGATCCCAAACAATCTATTCCAAAGAACTTTTGCTGTCAAGCAATGTAAAAAGAGATAAGGCCCGCTTTCATAACCCAAACCAGTAAAACCACAAATTATGCAAATATTAGGAGACAAGGCAGTCAGAGGTTTGTGCTTCTCGAGCATGTCATTGGTGTTAATGTCGTTAAGAACAGCAGTCCAGACAAAAGCTTTAACCTTTGAGGGAGCTTTGGATATCCTAACGGGTTTTTCCTATAGAAAACTATTAGTATCATAAGGAAGAGCCAACAACTGAAAAAAGAATTTACATGTGATCAATCTCGAGGGATCAAGGACCCAAGTTCTAGAGTCGAGAAAAGATGAGAGATGAATAGAATCAATTAAAACCAAAAGAGATTGTAGCTCTATCAACCTGAGAGTGGAATAGACAAATAGGGCCATTATGTAAAGAGAAGACGAAAAAGTCTTTGAAAGGACTCAAAAAGTGGAGCTACGCTAACCTAAACATCTTCCCCGAAATTAATACAAGAATCATCCCCAGACATCAAGGAGAGGTAAGAGTTAAAAGAAGGTAAACCCTGAGAGATAAATTTCCAAGGACTAGCATGAGTGACTCCTCTCACTGAGTTGGTCTCCCACCCATTTGGATGCAAATCATACTTCGAATGACTCGATGCCATAAAGAGGAAGTTTGTGAAGGAAATCCCCAAAGCCACTTAACTGCCAATGCCTTATTCTTGGACACTAAACTACCAAGGCCCAACCCAAAATGGGTGGGAACAACAAACCTCCCAACTAACAAGCTGGAAACACCCAGAATCACCTGTCCTCGACCAAAAGAAATCCCCCATAACTTTCTCCATAGTCTAAGCCATCGCCATGGGAGGGATAGGAAGTACAAAGGGATACTAGCTAAACAAAATCGAATAAGCATAATCAGACCACCCAAAGAGAGAAAAACAACCCATCCAACAATCTAACCACTTCGAGATCTTACAGACCACTCAAGAGACTTAGATCTGATAATGCATGGTATTATTCTAACCAAACCCTTACCCATTTTCCTAGAAAGAGGGAATTGTACATGAATCATCTTGTGACAATACCCACAACAAAACGTGGTAGCAAAAAGGAAAAAGGTGACCTCCTTGAAAAAATGAGCCCTTCTGTTCCTAAAAATGCCCGCAAGTCGGTTTGGGGGAAGTTGTTCTCACAACCACCCATCCGATGCATCGTTTGTCTACCCAAGTTTTGGGATTCAAGAGCCTAATGGACATAATTTCAACCTTCTACCCTGACCAACACACTTCAAATAACCTTGTCCATAAAAATTTTGGATGTGTAAATTTGTTTGTGTCCACGGTCAAAACAGGGGAAACTTGACCCAAGGGATTCGCATAAATAAATCTCTATATAATCATTAATCACATGCAGAAACAAAGATCTCCTTAATTATATAACATTTAATTTTTAAGTCGAAAGAAATGGGGGAGAACAATGTGTTGCATTGCATATATATTTTGAAAATTTAGAACTTACAGACTCACCCATCCAAAATTAGCTTCAAATGATGCACAAGAGAGGATATGTGACCAGTGACCTAAGGATAAAAGAGAAAAAAATCAATAACAGAATAACAATCAAGACCAAACAAGGAAAGTAAAAAGATCACGTTTTCTAGCATAAACAAATTCAATCTTAAAATGTGTAGATAGAAGCAAGCACAGTAACCAACCTGCACACGAGGGATCAATCTTGTCAAAGTTTTAATTGCAGCACGTCTTATGTCTACTGAGGCATCCACTTTAAACAAACGTATAAGTGCAGGAAGAAGTAGATGCATATGTTCATCTAAGGTCCCTACATAACCAAGAACAAAAGAGTTGTCATGGTTTGCCATTTCTTGCCACATCACATCACATGTTATAATTTCATTTTGTAAAGTAAATTAATCTGATATTACCCCATGAAACTGAAAGTTTATAACCTGTTTTAACTAGTAGTGGCACCCACAATTTTCTTTCTTCTGAATTTCAGATTTGGTGCAAACATTATTAGCATGTCACATGCACAAATCCATAAACAACTTAAACGGAACATAACAGAGGGTGTAATGTACATTCATACAAGTTTAGGAGTTGATTGCATTAATTGGACAAGAGACGGAAGTTGCACATGACCATAAGTTGAAAGGGTCAAATAAAAATACACACAATATACTGTTCATCTAAGGTCCCTACATAACCAGAACAAAAGAGTTGTCATGGTTTGCCATTTCTTGCCACATCACATCACGTTATAATTTCATTTTGTAAAGTAAATTAATCTGATATTACCCCATGAAACTGAAAGTTTACAACCTGTTTTAACTAGTAGTGGCACCCACAATTTTCTTTCTTCTGAATTTCAGATTTGGTGCAAACATTATTTGCATGTCACATGCACAAATCCATAAACAATTTAAACGGAACATAACAGAGGGTGTAATGTACATTCATACAAGTTTAGGAGTTGAAAGGGTCAAATAAAAATACACACAATATACTGCAGGAAAGACTACTTACCACCAAACACTTCGAGAGTGTGGAGAATATCAAGAACATAGGTGTAGTCATTGCACCGTTCTGCATCACTAATAACCTGAATACAACCCGGAAGAATAACTGGAAGATATGTTCTAAATTCATCGTTAAGAGCCAAGCAAAGCTGTTCCACCAGGTGAAGAATCTGTAACATTCGAGAGAGAAAAAAATTAATAATCATAAGCCACAAGATAGATCCCTAGGTTATTCTACCTAAATTGGAAAAGTGGGAACACTAACTGGATAGCCAAGGGCAGGACGAGCTGGTGCTGGAAGAGTGAATGATGACCAAAATTCTGATATTAAAGAAAGCAAGTCTGGCAAATATTTACGAATGTGCTGCACAACCACATCATACTCATGCACATAAGCAGAATTGAAAATAATGATCTACAAATATTGGACATATTTTGAAGACACTAAGATCTACCTGGTGCACAATAGACACCAGAGTTCCAAGCTTCCATGTTATAAAGTCCTTTAGACTATCTTCACAGGTACGAACAGTATGAAAGAGGTCAGGCAAAACCTACAAGAAAGGAAAGGCAAAAACCATGATAAATCAAGGAAAATTAATTTCACCACCAAAACAACATTTTTTAGGTCAGGAAATGAATTCAAATGCCATAGATAAGTACTAAGGCACCAAGCCAGATTTTAAAAAAACAATAAACATAGACTAACAGAAGGTAGGAGGAAGTAAAGCCCATAACAACGGTTGAGAACTAACCTTTGGCAAGTACGGAACACAGCCAAGCCCCATTGACTGACCTCACATCACAAACAACAAATATATTGGCAATGAATATCATTAATATATAAAAGAATAACTGTACTTCAGAACATCCAATTGATGAAAGAGAACACTTAAATTCCATTCAACTTCAAAAATTGTATCAATATAAGGAAATTAAACTAGTAAGTTCCTTAAATCAAATATTAGTAACACAAGTACATCAGCATGGAGTAATAATTCACATTCAAACATCAAAACTATGCCATAAGCAACCAATACAATATTAAACATTTTTATTCAAAGCTTCCTTTGCTAAATTTTGCATGTGAGAAAATCAAAAGGAGGATTTTGAAAGCAAGAAAGCATGCAATGCTCAATTGAAGTTGCACCATCCAGGCAAGAATTGTAAGAATTGTTATAAACCTCTGTATTCTTTTGATTATTCTGTCATTTGGTTGAGGAGATGCATTTCATAGGAGAGATATAGAACAGTAACGAGACATGTATCACTCTGAGGCTAATGGATCCCTTCAAGAATCAGATTGCTTTCACATAAATTTTGTTCAATTTTATGATACTAGAAGTAAAGGACACACTAAACATGCATGCAAACTAAAAAGCTTATAAAAAAAGTGATAAAAAAGGAGAAAGTAGGAGAATGATAAGGAAACTGGAGAGAAAATAGAGGCTAAAATTATATAAACAATTTACTTTTATTACTTTAACTATTCAGATACACTTGTAAGCTCATAATTGTAATACGAATTTAATTTTATATCACTTTGATTTATTAAATAAACATAAAATAAAACAAAATTCTTCTTGGGGAAGTTTACAGAAAAAAAGGTGAAGATGGAAATCGGCCCAAGGTAGAAGAGATTAAAATCCCATTAGTATTTCTCTATTTTGCACTTCTAATATTCCACAAAAGTTGCATTCTGTTTCTGGTGCATCATAAATGCTCCTTCATCAAAATTTGCTAGGACTCCAGAGTAACATTTACGTATCAGGGGCAGGGAAGGAGGTAAATTAAAAAGAACAGAGACAACAACTCTTTCTTCTTGTTTTCCATTTATAGAAAAAGAATGGATAGTACAAATAAGAATGATCATGAATCCATCCATGGCTACACACAAAACAAGAGGGAAGAAGAAAAAAGAAAATGCAAGACAATGCCTCCTACGATACTTGCATACCTTGAATATGAACATGAGAGACCCGACCACTTTTAGATGGTAACTAGCAAGTGAAGGATCCCTCAGTATACGCATGAGAGAATTAATCGCAACCTAAAATCATAAAAAGAATATCATAAATATCAAAACAAGTGAGAAAAAATCAAAAGATTAGCAAATAATGATAATGCGCTACTGTGGAATAATAGTCATCCGATGAAGCAAAAGAAGGCCACAGGTCCGCGGGAAATTCATCCATAGACTGGATCTGTTGACTTGAATCACCAGCAGGTCGGATAACTTCTCCATGAGGCCCAGGCAAGGTTTTTTGATTTCGTTTATGCATGTGAGGATCAAGAGCACCCATAATCCCAAGAACCTGACAGAATCCAAGTGTAATTTGATTAGACACATGCCTGTATCATAAGGAATTATTGACTTGATTCCGACTATTACCTTCAAAACTTCACGTCTGGTGGACCACACTAGTTCACCGTTGAGTAATTTTAAGAGTAAGCCGAGTAACTGTGGATACTCGTTATATGGAGTTATAACATACCTGTCAAAATAGTGAAATAAATGTGAAATACATAGAAAAAATTGAACATTTTGACTTGGATATCTGATTCAAACTCTATTTTATTCTTCATATGATCTTTAACTTCCAGAATAATACATAACAAATAAAACCTAAATATGTATTTTAAAATTTCAAAAACAAAATTTGAATGTAAAAAATTGCACATGGATGCACCAATTTTACATTTTGTTATTTGTTAATAAAAAATATCTGCAAAAAAAAGTCATAACGATGCACAAACAAACATGTAATTATTTTATATACTAACAAAAACAAACATGTGCATACCCAGTACTCTGTACAACTTGACCTAGTGTAGCAACAGCCACCTCACGTTTGGAGACGGCTGCTCCATCCAATAAAGCTTCAACTATTAAAGGCATAAGTTCAGGAATGTATTGCCTCATTGCAAAACCACCCTAAACAGAACCAAAATCCAAATAAGTAGTTTATCAATATTAAAGATTAAAAAAATGAAGACAAATTTACTAACCACCCTGGCAAGATCCCCCACGGTGACAAGTACTCCACTAATGATTCCAGTATTAGCATTAACATCATTAAGTCTGGCAACGAGTGCCTGATATAATCAGCAAATCACTAACAAGATACAAAATAAAATAAAACAAGAATGTGTATTTAACACAACAATTATTAAAACCTTATGAACTGGAGCAATGTATGGAAGTATAAGCCGTTCACAATTCCTTATCAAACAGCCAAGTAACTTTGCACTTTCTTCTTTGCATTTGGTATCAGCACTGCTGACAAAGCAACAGAATAAAATGGACAGAGAATAGAAAAGTTATTTTTTCTACCAATGCATCGCATAACCATGAATCTTTCCAAATATCAACAATATCAACTAATAAAATAAACACTTCAAAATTACCTCTGCTCTAAGTATGTTAACAGCTGTATGAGATGGCGACGAAGAGCTGGAAGAACATATGCAGGATTTTTCTCTGATAACCTTCCTGCTACAGAAATTGCATACTCTCGAACATCAAAATCCTGCAGAACTACACTCTTCAATATGAACAGGAAGTAATGAAGCTCCACAAACAAATTACTGGAAAATAAATTCCTACTAAGTGTACAGGAGCATATGTTGCTAGATCTTAACCACAACATTTTCAGGGAAAGGTGATAGGAGGACCAATCTTTGCATACATTTTTTAATGGATGAATAACACAAATTTGTCAAAAAGCCAAGTACAATGGAATTACAATTTTAAGAAATGAAGGAAAATATAAAATTTCACCATCACAAAATACGGTACTCAACAAACCCAACAAAAGATCCCTTAAAGCTGTGTGCCAACATCTGACATCATGCACATGCAACATTTTCTAAAGAAATCAAGTTACCACCCTTGCAATAAAACTTAGCATCCCACATGACTACCTAGATATGAATCAGCCAATAGAGCCTAATAAAAAATTAATCAACAGCAGAACAGAATCAAAATCTAGAGGCCATAGCATGACATCTTCCCATTACAAGGTATCTAGTTAGTCATACCTCGTCATTTAAAGCAGCAAATACTGCACTCAGATTGTCAGCCTGGGCCAAATACTCATTGAAACCTCTATCTCCATGGAGAGAAGTAAAGATAGAATGGCGAACATTAACATCAGCATCTGCAACAGCAGAAATGAGAAGCTTCTCCACAAGCTGCAAAGTTAAACGTCAGTTAGCAACAAGCATGCCATTTAAGTGTGCATCATTGCATAAAAGTAAGATCGGTGAAGAATAATAAAAGGACTAAAGCCTAGGGAGTTCAGACCAAAGTATAATGTGCCTAGTCTGCAATATGGAACTTATTAGGAATATATCTTCAGACAAAATTTATCCATGGATAATGAAAATTTTGATAAAGGAGCAAATAAATAAACTTCACAGTTGAAAATGGAAACTAATGAAAAAATCAGCCATCCCACTCCATCACAAGAGGATGACAAAAAATCTGGTTCTTTTCTATTCTAAAGAGCCATTACTTTCTTGCCAGCCACCTTAGAAAGCCAATTAATTAGCAGCCTCGCATTGCAACTGTCAACTGATTTGTAAAATCTTGGTTAAATGAATCTGTATGTCCCTATTTTATTGGGAATTGTCAACGACCAACTCTCCCAAAAGCTTAAACTATTAGATAAAGGCTCATGAATGGTTTTATATCTAACACACCCCCATAAGCAATAGCCATTTGGGCTTGAAGCATGGGCAATGCACAGGCCCACTTCTACCTTGTGCTGAAATTCAACCTTTTATTAGAAGGGTGTGGACGGCAAAGATAGAACAGTTAACCACTTATTCATAGATGCTTTAATACCATGTCAGTCACAAACTTTCCAAAAGCTTAAGTTGTTATGTGTATGCACATGAATGATTTTATATCCCTAACAGGGATGCTCAAATAAGTCCATACATTTGCAAGTTTGTAACAGGGACCCTACAGTATTAAAATTTTCTAATTGGGTCCCTACCATGAAAAACAAGTTGTAGATGTCTATCACGACTTGCACCACGTTGTGGCACGACTTGGCTCAAGTTGTGGTAGATGCCCACAACTTCATGTCTTTCCTTGTTGAATACACACCTCAGGTATCAGAGTTGAAGTTAAGTGTAAAATTTTTTTTTTTTTCACTTGCACTTGTATGCTGAAAGGCCAATTTTAAGAGTGAAACAATTAATGCGAGATGATGAGTAGGACATCAACCTCAATATAGCTAATAAAAAGTGAAATACACCAAGAAAACAAGTTCATCAATACAGCAAGGCTTCCAGTCTCTCTGCACGTCTGTCGAAGAGAAGAAAGCCCCCTTAAAAAAGACCGTGAACTGAAAACTAAAAGTCCAAAAAAAAAAAAAAAACTCTTAAATAAGGGCCCCTGAAAAATTCAAGCAGGCCGAAGCACAGAAGCTTCTTGAAAATTCAAACCATTCCATTTCCAACCAAGTACTGTGGATAACAACTAACAGTGCACTATCACAAGTCTCTGCCCTTTTTACTCCTGCTAAACCACTAAAAATAATCAAGAACAGCCTCAAGTCAACTTCTGAGAGATAACCAATCACCTAGGTTAGTCATTGTGTGAGTGTATTGCACTTATCATACACTGAGTGCATTGTATCGCACCCTGAGCGCATACACATGCAACTAAGTTAGCAATCAGTTACAGGTGGAACCGTCTCTTTAGAACAGCTGGCTATAGGCAACTGATATAAATATCAGTTGGCCAGATTCAACGTAAAACACAGAATATTGAATTGAATGAAAGAGAAATTCTCTCTCTCTCTCTTTTCTCCTCTAGTTTCTCTGAATCCTAATCCAAAAGAGCTGCAAGCCCAAACCCTGTCCAAGTTAGACATCAGATGGGCAGAACCAAGCAAATGGACAACAAGGACTCCAAATAAAAATGCTTCTCACAATGTGGGTTCTCAAAAAATAGAAAATTTTAAGAAATAGTCAAGAAAGAATTTGAAATATCTATTAAAAAGGAAACTGAACAAAAGATAAGAAATATATCAAAAGTAAAATATTTGTAAACACCGAACCTCCTCAAGAAGGCGGCGGCGCTTCCCTCCTGATCGATTCAACCGGCTGGAACCATAATGTGCACACATTACACCAGAGAAAGAATTAGCAACTAATTTGCAACAACATAGAGCTGCATCTTTTCGTGTAGCTCCGTCGTCATCATCTAAGTAGACAACAACTGATTCTCTAGCAAACTCAAGCAGGTCATGCCCCTATATCAACAGAGTAAAATGGGGTTACAAAATCTGGTCATTTTCTGATGACTTCTAAAATAAAAAAACAAGGTGAAGATTTTATTAAATGCAACCAGGGTTCATTATAGAAAAAGAGCGCACAGAACCTTGAAGTTAAGACGGGCAAGAGTCTGCAAAGCAAGTTGTACAAGAGCAGAACCACTAAGCTCTGAGACTTGTTGAGGGACATTCATTATTGTTCCTCTACCCATGCTTGCCGCAGACCTCCCCGGATGATAATGAGATTTAGAAAGAACCATAGATATGCTGTCTAGCAACCGGTCTTGAATTGTTGGCAGCAGAGATGGAATGCTGAAGTAATAATACATACCACAAATACAAAATACCTTTAAAATTAGTTACTACAAAGGTAGAATAATTTATTCCAAACCAGCCCTGTACCTGGTACATATTTGCTCAAGAGCTTCCACAAGTACAGTCGAAAGACCAGTAGAAAACATAATGTCCAGAAGTCCACGTACATGAGGTTCCATGGCAGGCCCCATTGCTTTCGCAATACTTCCAACACAGGCCAGGGCCTCAAGCGAAGGTTTACTCCTACGCGGAGCAATCTACATCCATAAAGTGCCTAAACTTTCAAAACATATCCTTCTCACACATTATAGAGCAAAATATAACCAAGCACACATCTAACTACAAAATGCAACATGCAACAAGATAAATTGTACTGACAACCAAGAACAGTTACTATAACATACCGCCTCCCGTAAGTGAGCAGTTATTGTCGGCAAATAATGGATGAGTTCCCCATCCAGCGCTCCAGCCATCTCTCCAAGGGCAATGAACCCACTATCACGATCTTGAGGTATTTTCAAGACAGAAAGAATATGATTCATGCATATCTGCAATGAATTTCATCTCCATAGGCAATCAAATAAGTGAACTTCATAAATTACTTGAAAGCTTCCATTCTCAATAGTGTTCCTCCCAGTTTAAAACGCATAATTAAGTAACGGGGAAAAGTTAACATACTGTTAAGTAGTTAGTGACAAAACGATCGCGCAGAAAGTGTGCAATTCGAGGTAGCAAAGAAGTTATGCTCAGGCGAACAAGCCGATCCCGGTGCTCTAGGTATCTGAGAACAATTTCGGCAACTTCTCGATATCTTGACATCATGAACTCACCAGTATTCCTGCCCAATCATAATTAATTAGATAGAAATCAAATACGAAAGAATGAGACGATTAACAATTAGTATCTAACACTAATTTCAAAATAGTACATACAAAAAGAAAGAAAGAAAAGATAAATTCATTAAAGAAAAACAAATCCAGCTTTTTATTATCATATGTAAACCTTTACTGATAAAGTATTATATCTAATTAGCACAATTGGCACTTCAATTTATTTACTTTTTTATAAATTAACTATTTAACTTTCAATTTGCCACATAGGTTGACAGTACTATCCCCACTAATGGGCACATCAAGCTCGGTTGATGACTAACCATGCTACCATACTAAATCTAAGAGTCGTTGCCAAATCGTAGTAGGCTGATGAAAACCAAATAGAAAAAAAGAAAGGTAGAGAGAGAGGGAAGAAGATTCTGAATCTAGACTGTATATTGAATTCAGTTACTCACAGTTTACATTGATGCATCCTATTTATATAGAAGCAGTGACCTGAACTAGAAGGGAACAATCTAACAGATTCTTAACAGAATCCTAACACCCTGAACTAACTAGTACAGTCAGCAGCGGATGCACGGCTCTAACTGTGCACACTAACATACTCTAATAAAACCAAATTTAAAGGGGATTTTCAAGCTTCAACAAGAGAAGACAGGTTATAAAAGGGTCAAAGGTTAGGTGGGTTTCCTTATAACAAATAACAAATTAGCTCAAAAATCAAAAGTTCCAATCATGACGAAAGACCAGTATGGTTCTAATAGGTTCACTGTTGCCATAATTTGTCAAGACGTGTTTTCAACAATAAAATGAATAGTAGTTAACAAACCCCATTCCACATTATATTGATTCAGTATAAATCTATTAAACCATAGTTTTCCAAAGCACACTTCATAAAGAACCAAACCCTGATGAAAACTAGGTTGACTAGTAATAGTGTTGCTTAAACAAGTTAGGCAACACTTTCCAAGCTTGCTGACACTGAACATAAATTTATATATATATATTATATATATATATATATATATATATCCAAGGCAAATGTATATCTCTATGCCATGGTAATTCTCACTAAGAATGGACACTATTTGTCAAGAATTATAGCTTAAAGATTATAGAACTTCTAAAATATCAATGCAAATGTTGAAAATTCTATTAACCTCAAAAGCTCTCCAACAGCAAGTAGTGAACCATGTATGCTGTGCACTGGGGCATTTTTACCCAATCCATCTTGTGTTGCCTCAAACATTCGATAGTACCTGCCATCAATTAGAAAATAAAGGGCTTAGTCTCTAATCGGGACATATTGTGCAATAGAGGATAAAAGCAAGGTAAGCATGTTGTAAGGTGAAAGTCAGCAAAAAAACATATGTCTAAAGGGCAACGACATACTTAAAACACCGCTTTATCCCTCAAAAGTAACTTAATCACCATCAACTTGGATTAGATGACCAGATATATAACCCCTTGTCAGTCATTATTCAGAAGCCAACTATATTACACTATAATTGCTGAGAGGCTCAGCCCATATCTTTTTACTATTAGTCTATTACCATTGAGGGCATATAAGAAAAAGTAAACAATTAAATGAATTAATGCCAAACTTTGTGTCATTTATTAATGCAGAACCAAGTGTTAAGCAGGGTAGCGCACACTGTGAGGCACCCCTGCTTTGACAAGGATGCATAATTGTTGAAATAATCTTGAAATGCCTGCCATAATTGTTTATACCCAGTTGGTCAAATTTATTATATCTACCAGGAAGTTGAATAGTACACAATCAAAATCCAGTGGTTCAGACTCATAAGTGAAATAGAATTTGGTTTATTTCATTTAGTCCAAAACAGAATTTAGTAAACTTTATCTGCAGATGGATGGATAATGTATTATGTCCACAGCCATTATAATCCAACAGCAGCCTGTCATAAGTAGAGAGACACAATAAAATGCTAGCAAGCTGTTAAAATAAAAGACAAGGATAAGGCAACACAGCTGACACAATAGCATTACTATTAGCTTCAGGTTTAGCATAGGTTTATAACACGTAAACAATAATCACTAACCACTGCACACGCCAGCGTGTCTCACGCTTTTCAATAACACGAAGGCAGGCACGCAATGCCTCCACAGCCCGCTCACGAACTGGCAATGCAGGGATCCCTCAATGCAACCCAAATAGCATCTACAAATTCTGGCACATGGACATTGAATACAGTTGAAGCATTTTCTGCCATTTCCTGCAATGACCAAAATCAAAATACAGTGCACACTCTTAGGAAAGAGAGACTCTCCAAATATAAGAGCATGAAAACACAATCAGATATCATCATTAAATGAAGCTTTTCATAAATAAATTCCAACAGAAATTAACTAAAAAAATCTCCAACTAGAAACTGAGTCTTGGGAATAGAAGCCTTCATCAATTCTCACCAAAATAATAATAATGGCACTTACTTTCAAAATTAAGACAGCAGCAAATCGTCGATACTCCACTCTACTCCCTCGAAGCCAATCCAGAGCAATTTTAACCTAAAAAATAAGAAAAATCAGCACAGTCATGACTGAACTCATAGGGGGGGGGGGGGGGCGGGGGAATTTTATATATTGATTGCACAAAAGGTTAAGTGTAGCAACCTGGCGTTCGACCTCATCGGCGGTCATAGCTCCGCCAGCCCTGGCGAGGTGGCCGAGAACCCTACTAGCGTGAACCAATATCTCAGGATCACGCTTGGCATCAAACACAGTCCGCATATAACTAGAGAATCTGGAGACCTTAGAAGCATTCTCCCCAAGCGCCACATCTATCAACTCATCAATTGCCCTCAGAGCTCCAAGATTCTCAGCAACATCACTGCTCTCCAGGAGACCCGATATCCTGTCATACAACTGATCCATAAAACGAGAAAAGGCTTCGCCGCTAAGGTCTCGAGCTTCTTCTTCCAGATGCTTCTTCAAAGCTAGCGAAGCACCTTCCTGCAGAGATTCGGAGTTTTCAGATAACCATTATCTATCTATTTAGGTTCTAGCTGTAGCAAGTGTGATGAGGAGTGAGAGAGTACCTTGGGGTTGCCGCGGGTGCAGAGGTCGGAGAGGATGCGGTTGAGAGTGTCCAAGTTTCCAGTAGCGGAGGGAGGGCCAATGTAACGGTGGGACTGAGGCGCGGTTGCCATTTATTTGTATTTGGCTAACCCTAAAGCCCTAAATTAGCGTTATGATTATTATGATTATATTAAAAGCGGATTGGAATGAATGGAGAGTGTGAATTTGGAATGGAATAGCTTAGACATAATTTCGCGATGCCTGTGACTCTCTCTGACTCTGACCGGGACTGAGACAAAGCCCTTCTTCAGAGGTCGAGGAGGAGAAGTCGAGGACGTGCGATGCCCGCCTCCAAAATAGTCTGACCCGACCCGCTGTAGGATGCCTTGCCCACTTGCACTTTATATTCTCTCCACGTGTGTTTAGAGGAGCATTTTCCACCCGTGATTTTGGATAGAATTGATTTTGTATGCAAAATTTTTCACCAAACAAGTAACCGAACGGCTTTGCTTTTACTAGAATCACGTTTAACAAATACAGAAACCAAACACATAATCAAATCGACAAATCATAAATTAAAAATAATCCCGAACTCGGAGTATAAAACACACAAATCCCAAATTATAAATTATAAAGGAGTTCCTTCAAAATAAAATTTATAAATGATATTAAATTTGATAGATTTGTTAGCACCAAAAAAATTGATAGATTTGCAAGCTTTTGCATGGTTAATTAATTATAAAATATTTTGTGTGTGGTTTTTAAAATAATTATTATAAAATTTAAGTATTTTAATGATGTGATAAGACATTTGATTGTTGGTGTATTATAATTAAATTTATTATAAATTATTATTTATAATTCCATGACTTTGAAGACTTTAATAACACAAATATTAATATCCTCCAAAATTTATTATTTAAAAATATATTTTAAATTAATAATCTTTGATTATGTAAATTTAATTTTCCTATCAATTGCCTTTACTATACCTATTAATTATTTGAAAAAACATCCTCCAATTTAATTATCTTCACTCATGTAAATTAATTTGTTATATTAATTATATTTAATTGTTGTTATAGATTTTTTCATTTAAATTTTTCCATTTGATAAAATGAAGTTTTACTATAAACTTTAAGAGTATTTATTGCTTCGGATCGATCCAATAAACCATAAAATCCAAACCAAACCAATTTTTCGGTGCTCGAATTCGAGTCTGAGTCGAATCAAACCATATCCAATAATAATTTATTTAATTCTCGGATTCAATAATTCTAGAATCGAACCAAATCGAACTAGTTAATATTCAAATTTATATATTTTTTAATATTTTAATATAAATATTAATATTTATGTATATATATTAATATTTATATTTATATATATATATATATATTATTTTTTGACAAATATATATATATATATATATATTTGTTATGTTTTAATAATTGTATACATTTTATTTTTCGAGTCAGAACCGAACAAATGGGTCAGTTCGGTTCAGTTTTCCTAAAAAAATTGCAAATCCGAACCAAAACGAACCAATTATTTTTGATAAGTTCGGATTTTTCAAACAAATCTAAATCAAACCGACTTGTGAACGCTTCTAATGAACACGAGTCTTCCATTACCTAACAAACCAATACCGGGGATTATCATAGCAATATAATTAATATAATTAATATTTCAGTAAGACTAGATATGATAAAATATGATTTTCATTATTTACTCATATATCAACATTAAAAAAAATTGTTTTCATAATCTGGTGTCATTAATATGAAATAAATTTATTACAAATCATCTCGTACTTTTATATATATATATATATATTAATTAAGTCTATCAATTGTTGATTGTTTGCAGTTTGTTGATTTTCTCTCCTTTTGTGAGAGCCAGGCTTTTAAGGAGTATTATGTTTTTCTCTCCGCTTGTGAGGGCTATATTTTTCTCTCTATTTGTGAAAGTCTATCATTGCTGGATGAAGAAGATGAAGGAATTGGTTCTCTTCATTTCTCTCTATTTTTTATTGACAGGTTCTGGTTCTCAGGCCTGCCAGAAGCCATAAGTATCCTTAGTTGGAACTACCGAGGCATGGGTAACCTGCGTGCAATTTCTATCCACAAATACCTCGTTTGGTGTTATTGGCCAGACGCGTTTTGTCATTTTCTCTTTTTAATTTTGGTTTTTTTTTAGTTTATGCAAATAAAGTCAAAGACAATTGCCAGTGCATTTAGCCTTTCTTGCAGGTAGCTCGAAGCATCGACTTCGGTCACAATTTACGTGATGAGGGAGGATATTTCTTCAAAGCTAAATTTTATAGTTACTCTCTCATATTCCAGGTGCAAAAAGAAAAAGTCATAGGTCTCCTTCTAGAGGACCAAGCTAATTATAATGCTGTTATTTCAAATTGTAGAAGTATTTTATCATCTTATGTTAACAACTATATGGTAGAGTTTGCTATGAGGAAAGTCCATGTAGTTGCTCACTCTTTGTTAGGGGTGGCTACATATATTACTATTCTCCAAATTCGTGATGATGTTACTAAATGTATTGCGTTCTCCGTTATTAATGAAATTTCTTAACTTTTCTTTTGTAAAAAAAAAATGTTGATTAATCATATGAATCATTTTTATCAAATAACTTTACATGTACATTTATACTTTATTAAATTTATTATAAAACTTTTATTATTTTCTTTATATATCATTTACAAGAATCTGCAAAACACTAATAATTATAATAGTATATTAAATTTGATCAAGTAATCAGTTTGAGTCATTTTTCACAATCTTTTTCCACCCCAGTTTACCACGTTTACTAATACTACCTTTCAATGTTTTTACTAAATATATAATACAAATTTCATGAGATTTTAGTGCTAATCAACGTATATATATTAAATTTAAATATTTCAGTAAAAAAGCATAATTTCAACTACATGAAGTATGATTTTTTAAAATATTTATTTGTTAAGTATATTTTCAAATCTAATAATTAATTGTTATATCAAATTTATTGATTATTTAATTATTTTTATTTAACTTTTTTCTATTTAGAACATTATTTCTAATTAATTATGGGCATATCTTATACAAATTTTTATCAATTTTAAATTAATTAAATTTATTACTATTATTATCATTATTATTATTAGTTTCCTATTACGACGAACTGAAACTTTATAAAATAATATTTTAATTTATACTATTTTAATATGTATTAAAATATAGATTATATTTTTTTTACACTGTAATATGAGTTATACTTATTTAACAAACTTACCAAGTGAAAATCATTGTGTAAAAAAAAAAAGAGTGAAAATAATCTGCCAAAAAAAAAAAGTGCAAATCACATCATATACTGATTGTCAACTTTATGTTAAATTATTTTAAATATTATTTATAACTGGATATCAATTTTAACAAATTGAAAATTTTGTTTACTATATTTCTAAAATTAATGATGTATATATATATCATTTGTAATAATTTTAAATATTTTATTATATATTTTAATTTTATTATTTTGTTAAATTTTAAAAAATTACGGAAATTGATGCACCCAATAATAGTTTGAATTCACTTATAATTTACTTTAAAATATTAGAAAATTTCGTGTATGATATAAGAAAATATTACAATATTAAATGTAATATCGACCTGCACTGGAAAATAGGATTAACTCGAATAGATTTTGAAGAGAGAATAAAATAATAATATGATAGATAAATATTTTTTCTCATGATGGTTAACTTGCACGGGAAAATAGGACAATGAATCAAATAGATTTTCAAGAGATAATAAAAAATAATATGATAGATAAATATATTTTTTTAAAATGCTAGCTTAACTTTGCAGGAGAAATAGGAGAATTAAATCAAATAAATTTTCTAGAGAGAAGAAAAAAATAATATGGTAGATAAATATATTTCTAAAAATGATTACCATGCACTAGGCAAAATAAAAGAAATAAATTTATACGATTTTCAAAAGAGAAGAAAAAAAATTCATATCATTACGAAGATCACGATGACGTATTTAGTATTAGTGTTTAAATAGATTACATTTATAAATGATTAATCAGGTTGGAAGCAGTTGTTGCTTTGAAAATGTATATTTACTATTAAATGTTCAGAGAAGTACCTTACTAAAGTGGTGAAAGAAGAAATGGTGAGTGTTAACTTATAATTTTGCTTTGGAAAAAAATCACAATGAAACTTTAATGGCTATTTCAAATATTATATTTTTTATATTCTTCATACATGTCTTATTTTTAAATTATATTTTTAATACTAAAATATACTTACTATTTAGCTGTAAAAAAAATATACTTACTATTTATACTTAAGCGTCATTATTTGTATTGTGATATCTATAATCATTATTAAGTTAATATCTGTTATAATTTATGATCGACGATTCAGATAAAATATTTTTTTAACATTTTTCGGTACATAATTATCCACAAAAAATTTTAAACCATAAAATATGAATTCCAAAATTATATTTAAAAAATCCTAAAAAAAATAGCATATTCCCACACGGGTCCATCAATCTAGTTTGGTAAAATAATAAAGAGCGATATGATAGAAAGACAATTAATAATTAAGTATTTAGGATATATTACTGTTTACTAATATCCTTATTACTGTATAATAATATTCCATATTTATATAACTAAATATATTACTGTATACTAATATCCTTAAATGAAAAGCCACTTATTTGGCATGTGGAATGAAGTGTAAATTAAACATTAATGAGCATTAATTGAATTTAATTTATGAACTAAGTAATTACCATACATTCTTCAATGTAATGTAATTTAGATAAACTAGTTATAGCTAACATTTTTATCTTTTCATATTTACCTTGTCAAAAGAAAAACATATTTATCTTTGTTTTTATGGCACAAATTTAACCTATTAGTTTCACAATTTTAATTCGACCTTATTGATTTCCAAGATATACATACATACATACATACACATATATATATATATATATATATATATATATATATATATATATATAATTCGAGGGTAGGTCTCACGGTTTAAAAAGCGCTTATAGAGGAACTTACTGATTACCCACCCACCAACGAAGTCCTCACATCGGTAATGGGATTCAAACTCACGACCCTGTAGGTTATGAGCTGTATCCTTACCAACTGGACCAACCTTTGTTGACAACTCATAACTAATTTAAATGCAGCCAGAATATGTTGTAGTAATTGACAGCCTGGTTTTTGCTGTATCGCTAAACGAGTGTAGAGGTAACTGGGTTAAATTTGTAAAAGCTTAATTTTGATGTACTATTAATATAAAGTTTTTATACTTTTAATTAACTAATATATATCATAATATATGTGACTTTTAAGATAGTTATTATAATTGTTAAAAAAAAAAGATAGGTATTATATGAGTGAAATATTTTTAATGATGTGATAATGTATAATTAGTTAACAGTATATATTTTTTATACTAACTATGTATTATAATTAAATTCATCATAAAATATAATTAAATCAATTCTAAATCAATCACATAAACAATTCTCAAATTAAATCTTATTGAAAATATTTCTTAGCTACCTTAAAAATTGAAAAATGATATTTCTAAAATATTTTTAAATGATATAGAGATAATATTTTATTATCTGAAACGTCAATGCATGGTATGTGTAAAAACTTTAAGAGTTTAATTTCTATGCACTGTCAGTTTAAAAAAATTTACACTGACAACCAATCAGAAATCACGAAATTGATGACCTTTAAGGTGGTTAGTATAAGAATCAAAGATTTGTAATGATGTGTCAAATTTTGATTGGTTCACAGTGTAAAAAACTTTACACTGTCAGTGTATACAAATTAAATCCAAACATTTGTGTTGTGAGGTGATAGAAGGAGAGAATATATATATATATATATATATATATATATATATAAGTGTGTTGCAATATAGGAAAATCGTACAATATTGATGTTAAAAAATGTTGTAATAATAACAAAACTCATTGGGTGTATAGATAAATTACAGGAAACTGTTAACAGTAAAAAATTTCTCTATAAATTGAGCCTTCCACAGTCCTTTGTGTGTGCCATATTCATTTGCCATTTTACTTTGTTGCAGGTTTTCAGGGAGCGATGTCGAGCTCAAGGAAAAGCAAGGGTCGCCAGAAGATTGAGATGAAGAAGATGACGAACGAGAGCAACCTCCAGGTGACCTTCTCGAAGCGCCGCACTGGGCTTTTCAAGAAAGCCAGCGAGCTTTGCACCCTTTGTGGTGCCGAGGTTGGCCTCATCGTCTTCTCCCCTGGTGAGAAGGTCTACTCTTTTGGCCACCCCAATGTTGAGGCTCTGATTCATCGCTACGTTACGGGGGACCCACCATATCCATATGCATATTCTAATGGCAGCATGAGGTTCTTGGAAGCTCAGCGCAACGCCAACGTGTGTGAGCTCAATGCGCAGCTCACTGATCTCACAAGGGAACTTGAAGCTGAGAAGAAGCATATTGAAGAGCTGAACAAGTTGCGAAAAGCCAGCGATGCTGAATGCTGGTGGGTGGCTCCTATTGATGAGATGAACATTCCACAACTCAACCAATTCAAGTTTGCCTTGCAGGAGCTGAAGAAGACTGTTGCGAATCACCAATCTGGTCATAACATTCAGTTCATTCAAACTGCTATTAACCCAACTCCATCAATCCCATCGCAGATGTTGCAGACTTCAATGTTCCATAACCCTATGCTTCTGCACAATGATATCAATCGTGCTGATTTTGATTTGAACGTGATGAATGTCCACTATGGCTTTAACAACATGGGAGTTGGATATGGACCTGCAGGTGGTGGTCTCTATTGATACCATGCATATTAGTATATTACAAAACTTATCTGTTTATTTCCTGAGACTTAAGCTTAATAATTAGTTTTGTACTGTGGTGTCTAATAATATATGGTTATGTCTAAAGTGCTTGAATTTGCGATGTGTTGTTTTGAACCATCGTGATTTTCATTATATACAGCTTGGAAATAGCCATTGGTGTAATTCTCTCTTCAAATAAAAAACGTCTCCATTGAAGATGGTGATCAATTTTAGCTACGTGTATGGTTTAGTTTCGTAAGTTTTTTTTCCCTCTCTACCTAATAATTACTTAATGTTATTAATATTTTAATCTTTTTATCTTTCAATATGATTGGATTTTAAATTCTGGTTTAGTTACTACGGATTCATATGGGTTATTGTTGTCTACAGTTACCACTTGATGCACAAAGGTCAAGATCATATATATATATATATATATATATATATGGTTCCCATTAGTGATACGAATTATTCATTTAGTCCATATACGTAAAAAGTTCAAAAATGAATCCCTACATGTGTAAACGTGTGCAAATTCGTCCCTATCGTCAGTAAATTGGTTTTTATATGCAACACAAATTTTTGATTTGGCTCCTAACCTAAAAATAAATTTAAATTGGTCCCTATATGTGCAATTGATAATAATTTTTTCCTTGTCATCTATTTCTTCTATTGAGAGTCAACCTAGAATAACTTTCACAATATACAAACATTTTCGGTTTTTTATTTGAATTTCAAAAATTTAAACTTTGAGCGATGATGAATTGGAAAAATATTGTATTCTTAATCTTGAAAAGTTTGTAGGTTTTGTTGAGTATTCTGATATTAATTGTCTTGATTTGTCTTTAGAATTGAAGGTATTGAAAGATATTATAACAAAAGAAATCAATACCCGATCAACACTACATAAATTTCACTGTGTTAGTGACCGATTTAGAGACTGGTTTTCCAAAACAATCGCCAAATTGGTCTCTAAATAGGTCGTTAAATGAGTTTATAAATATTTATATTTTTTATTCTTTATGTAATTTATTTACCTTCAAATTATATTATATCCTATCAGTCGGGCGCCAATGTTGTATTGTTTCGTGTATTATTTTTTAAACTAACATATTAAATAATTACATAAATATCTTTGGAAAATCTGTCTCAACAATTATTTCAAATACGATATGCAACCAATATGTGGATGGTCCAAGTGGTAATGAGTTTGGGTCCCTTAAGCAAGTGGTAATGGTTTCGATCACTGGCTCTTGCGTATGGAGAATGCCTGGTTGGGAGAGGTCAGCCCTTAAATGTCGTCCAGTACCTCGAGGGATTAGTCTCTACAGTTACGCGCGGAAGATACCCTTGGAAATCTAAAAAAAAAAAAAACGATATGCAAACTTGAAAAACATAAAATGGAATACTTTATTTACACAAATCTATAGTGGTTTGACCATTTTTTTAACATCTTTTGGGCGAACCTGGGTATCCTCCGGTCGGGAGGTAGAGACTAATTATCGACATACTGAGATCCATTTAAGGGGTTGATCTCTATCAACAAATGTTCTTTCGTACACATGAGTCAGGAATCGAACATCTGACCACATGTTCAATGGACTCGGTTATCTACCAACTGTATCATACCATGTTTGTATTTTTTTTTTTAACATCTTTAATAAATGGATATGGTTAGAGTGTTTAAAATATTTGTTACACGAAAATATATATTCTCGTGGGTTCCCAGGTTTTCTAATGGTATAGTTTTGTTGTAACGGATTTCCACAGTTTCCTTGTTTTCCGGTGGGGCAATGGGGCTTAACCGCTTAAGCTAGAATTTCTGCCATATAGTGGTTACATACTTGAGGTTCAATTTTTACCTTTTTTTCTCACCTTTGTATTTTATAACTCCAGTATATGTGGGTTAAAGTAATCATAGTACTCGTTCATTCATATATATTCTTTTTGTTTATAAAAATATATATATTCCCGGAAAAAATTTAGTTCGATTAGTAATTGTATATCATTTTGTATTATTAACAATCAACCTTGTGTATATTAAATTTCAACCATCCCTCTGGAATATGAAACTCTAGAAATACTATCCTCTCAGTTAATAAGTCGCGCGGCTTCACATATATCAAACATGCTTATTTTATATTTTATATTTTAATTTAATATATTTTTAAATATATTAATTAATTATTATATATAACTGCAAATTTCAATGATCATTTATTTATTTTCATTTAATACGTTTCCTTTTCATGACAAATTTTTCTAAAAAAAATATCTTAGAGTAATTGTATATCCATTTTTATGATTCTTAATAGAAATTATCTTAACTTTTTACTAAAAAATCTTAATCACTTTTAAGAGGTAATAATTTTTTAATCAGTTATTATAATTAATAGAAAAGTATAGAACTGTTCATGAACTTATTTCAACAATTTTAATTCTCATGAATTAGCTTTCCATATAGGTCGACATCCCAAAAGTGAAGCACAAGAGAATACAAACAAATATTAATATTTAATTACAAAAATCATCCTAATAATGTGCAGTATAGCTACTAGCTAGTGCTGAATGTATAGTCCTTGAGCCATTTAATTTTAGCATTGCATTGTGAACAAACATTTCAAAAAGGTTATGTAAAATATCCTCACTTGTCCAATTATTATTTAATAGTTAATTTTTTGGGGTGAGTTAGGCAATTCATTGTGAATTTTAATTACCAACATGTAGTTCGTCCAAGTGGTAGGGGACTTTGACACCTTAAGCAAGTGGTCAGGGGTTCGAATCCTGGCTATTGTATATGGAGAAAACCTGGTTGGGATGGGAGAACCCATCTTGTGTGTCCAACAGGTTCCCTAACGGATATTAGTTACCATTAACGGTGATGGATACTTCGCACCTATGTCATGGTTAAAAAAAAAATTGTGAATTTTAATTAGTTAATTTTCCCAACATATGCAACGTCATAAGGCTGCATTTCCTTAAAGGGAATGTCAAGTTGAAGTAGTGGCTCAAATCTTCATATTTGGGATCCTAATTGTTTAAGCTTAACATGTGATTTTTAACACTGTGCCAAAAGCAATTGGAATGTGTTTTTATGTAATGTAGAACATATTTAGTGTTTGAGTATAATTATATATAAAAAAAAAACTATTTTTTACTTTAAAGACAAACATGGCCAACAATGTTGATGAAGAAGTGCAAAAAACTCTTTTTAAGTGAAATTTTCTGCACTCCCAATCCAAATCAAGCTTCACAAATCTGGTGGGTCCTCTCCTTTAATATAACCTTCCTTCTATTCAGGATGTTCTTCAGCCGGTTTAAACCAATGCAAGTATCGAATCGAAAAATCGAAAACCATAAAAAACAGCTTTTTATTGAATCGAATCGAATTTCGGATACCTTATTGAAAATTGGTCCAACACAATCTAAACCGACCTACTATATACATATAAAATTATTTTTTAAATTACAGTACTATACATACTTAAACATTGTTTTTCATACATTTATTAATGAACACCCTCGTTTTCTTTTATATTTTGATTGTGTTATGTGAATTATATATTGTATTCAAAATGCACTTTATTTGTTTTTTTTATAAGCAAACACACTTTATTTGTTATTTGAGGATCAAAATTCACAAACTTGTACTTTGTTGTGTACCTTTGTTCCAGTTAGTCAAGGATAATTTTTTTATGTAACTGTTTAATAAGTTAATCGTGTGGACCAAAATTGTATGTTTTATTCAAAATCAAAAGGACCAATTTTACAAAAGTTGATAGACATGTAAATGGTGAACAAACGACATACTCAATACTTTATAGCTTCTTTAGGAAAATCGAAAACCAATCCAATCAAAACCAAAATAAATCGGATCAAATTGGATTGGATTTAATTTTAAAATCAAACTGATACAATGATCAAAGAACAAAATCGAAGTGATTGGATCACATCATTTTTTCTCTCATAACAAATCCAATCCAATCCGGGAACACCCCCATTCATATCCTTATATATTAATTCTCTTGAATACCTCATTTATCTACTTAATAAGTCCTTAATTATAATGGTCGAGGTTGCTGACGGTGGAAGTGAATACAGTAGCGATTGCAGGGGAACTAATGGTGGACTGCTAAAGGTTCGAGATGATGTGCAAATGTATGGGGTATATAAATGCGGAGTTCGAAAACTTTTGATTATTTTAAAACAAATGAACCAACCCGGGGTGGGTTGAATTGTGTCGACTATTTCTTGGCTCATCAAAAATTGAGTTGGATTTGGTTTGCTCACTATCTGGTTAATCTGTGATGGACCAATCCGGGTGAGGTGGGTTGGCTCACTTTGACCACTCTATTTTTATTGTTTTTTGTTGTTTTTAAAAATTTTAGAAATTA
Source organism: Echinosophora koreensis (assembly GCA_035048595.1). NCBI lineage: Eukaryota > Viridiplantae > Streptophyta > Magnoliopsida > Fabales > Fabaceae > Echinosophora > Echinosophora koreensis. The sequence continues at coordinate 15,149,474 of JAPCYP010000003.1, read as the reverse complement.
TTTTGTTCGGTTGAATGAAGATGGAGGAAGATGCGAAGGGAATGGCAAGAGAGGAAAGAGTTTCAGAGAGGCACTTGTGACTTTGTGAAGGAAGTGGCTAGGTAGGAGATGTTTTTATGAAGATTTTTGAATTGTGCAAATGGAAGAAGTTTGTGAGATGGATTGGAAGAGGGTTTAATTTCTACGCATTGTCTGTGTAAATGATTCACCATCAGGGACTAAAAACGTATTTAACCCATTTAATAATAGTTGCTCACTATAGAGGTGAGCTTGAATCGTCAAACCTTACCTACAATATTAGAGGTTTGGATTTTAAAGTCATCATCATTTTGTGAAAGACTTAACTTGCACATCCAGCCCAAGTTGCATGATTCTACCCAAAAAAAAAAAGTTGCAGGAGCAATTGATAAAATATAAAAATTGCAAGTTACTATATTTATATTGAAATTTCATGTCATTATTTATATTGTCCCTAGAGTTTAGGGCAATCCTTTATGTGCGTGTAAAAAAAAAAAAAAAAAAAAAACTTATGTGAGTTGATCCAATTGTTCAACTAAGACATGTTTTTTTTATTTACTGGTCCAAGTCCAAAAGAAAAATGTATTAAATAGATTTTTATTGTAGCTTTAATACCAAGAAGATATATACAGGAGGTTACATAATTTAAATATCTTATAGCTTCCTTTTTTTTATTACTGGAAATATCTTATAACTTCCTAATAATAATGGGCTAATAATGAAAATTAATAAATCATAAGTTGGAAATCAAATAATCATATCCTTTTTTTTGGCTATAAGTCATATAAAGTTAAAGAGTTTAATTAGTATATACTGTCAGTGTAAATTTTTTTTTATGCTGACAACCAATTAGAAATCATGATATGGTTGATTTTTAAGGTAGTTAGAATAAGAATCAAACTTTTTTGTTGATGTTTTAATTTCTGATTGATTGACAGTGTAAAAAAAATTTATATTGTTAGTACATACCAATTAAATAAAATCCACACACATATAAGAGTTAATCTTGGCATACTATTATATTTTTATATTGTTGATCAATAATATATTATTGTATAGTTAGATTTTGAAATAATTATTATTAGAGTCGATTTTTTTTTTAATAAAATAGCAGTATATGATAGAATATTAGTATAAAAAAATTATATCGATCAAAACCAAATACTATGTTGTGTTCGTTTTCATGTGGTGAAAACAATAATGGGATAAGGATCATCTGTCCAATTTTGGTGTATCATATAATGTTCCAACCAATAATATCTTGTCATATAAGTTAAATTTTTATTTAATATTGAAAAAAATAGAATACATGATAATATATTATTAATTTGAACATGGTGTGGTATACCAGAATGTGACAAGTGATCCTCATCCCAGATTAATATGTTGGTCTCACAATAAGTTTTAATAATGCCTAGTGATATAATCAAAACCATTTTTGTATATTATTTGTGTCCACCGAATTTCCACTTTTCCTTATAGAAAAGGAACACAAAATAATAAAATTAAACAACTCTTCACATTAACATTTGAGGAGAAATCCTCTTTATGGGCTAGCAAATTATAATTGTAACGGGAGGGGTCGCCTGCTTAGATGCGTCACAATATTCTGGGGGATTAGTCTTATACCTATCAAGTGGGAGGACACTCTCAATATATATATATATATATATATATATATATATATATATATATATATATATATATATATATATATATATATATAATTGTAACGACCGATACATCACGGTTTACTGTTATGCAACTTATCCACATATTAAGTTAACAATAAGACTAAGATTAGTATTTTGGCATCTTCTTTGTCTATTGAAATATTTCTTTAATATCGGTTGCATAATTATGATTTTGTTTATCTGAAGCATAACTAAAATATGAGAAGTAAATGTTGCGATAAAGAACATAACATATATATACGGATTAATATTGATATTGCAAAAGTCAAAATCTTCTTATAATGCCAACTAGCAAATACCAGGTATCATATAATCATGCATATTAAGATGGAAGATTTCATAACTTCCCAATCTGGACTAATTATAAAAACTAATAAAACATTAAGATGGAACAATTAATTCGGTTAAGTACCTCATACCAAAGATTAAATATAAATACCTCTGTTTCTATCACAAATTCCGAACCCAAGAAGTAGCATTTGGAATTCACTTTCGTTTCCACCATGGTGAAGAGAAAGACTAGCTCAGGTCGCCAAAAGATACCAATTGAGAAAATTTCCAAAAAAAGTCACTTACAAGTTACATTCTCCAAACGTCGTTCAGGACTTTTCAAAAAGGCTAGTGAGCTTTCCACACTTTGTGGAGTGGAGATTGCTATCATTGTTTTCTCTCCAGCTGATAAGGCCTTCTCTTTTGGCCACCCAGAAGTTGAATCTATAATTGATCGCTATCTAACTCGAAACTCTCCATCAGACCCTAATACTCACCAACTTGTTGAGGCTCATCGTAATGTTAATGTTCGTAATCTCAACATGCAACTCACTCAGATTCTTAATCAGTTGGAGATTGAAAAAAGGCTAGGGGAAGATCTAGACCGAGTGCGGAAAGCTAGGCAGAGGTAATTCCGGTGGGAGATCCCCATCGATGAGCTAGGATTGCATGAGTTACAGCATTTAATGTTATCAATGGAGGAGCTAAAGAAACATGTTGCAAAATATGCTAACAAAATGTTGACGGACCAGACAACTACTACTTCACCAATTATTGGGGCAAATGGATTTGGGCGTTACGATGCTGAGATTTATGCTAATTCTTCCACTATTGATAATGCTCCAGCTGGTTTGAGTTTTCGATACGGATATCTTTGAGTTTTCTCACTCATATCGGTTTTATGTACGGGGAGATTAATTGAAAACTAGTACCTCACTGGTTGTTGCCTCCCATTATATGTCCTTGTCATTTTAATAATGATTCTTGTAGAATAATTATGATTGCAATGATTTTGTCCATGCTGTAAGGACTCTTTGAAAATAAAACTTCATATTTTCCCATACGATTTTCATTGTTTTGATTTCAAGTCTTGTAGAAACATTAAAGTTGAGCAAAAATGCAGAAAGAATTCATCATTATTTTGTTACAGCTGTAGCTATTTTATGTCCTAAATTCTTGTACTCCCATGTGTAAGTGAGAATTAATAAAGAGATAAAATGGTCAACCTTATGAAAGTGCAACAGCAAAATCTTAAAATTAATAAAACAAATGAACACAAAGGGGTTCTTTTTAAAAACTAAGGAAGAAAGAGGATGAAAAATATCCCATTCGATAAGCAAGACGAGTATGTTAATGCATGAATTACTCACACTAAATTAAAAACACATAACAGGAGGTTATATAAGAGATCCAATGCTGGGGAAGGGTTAGTTCAAATGATTTGAGCTAAGGGTACAGGAGTTGAAGGGATTGAAAGATTAAGGTTCAAACCCTGATAAATGAGAAAAACTAACATAACAACAAATATATTAACATATGCCTATATAAAAAACTCAAAAAAGAGTCAATGCCAATATGGCACACTTGTATATGACAATGACACAGCAAAAAAACATCTCATAAATTATCTTAAATTGCCGATAAATAATTGTCATATATTGAATTTTCTTCTCACAAAAACATCCACAAACCATATTTCTCACTCTATGCAAGATTACATTTACACGGAATTGCACATTAATCAAGTTCTTCTCATAAGATCTTCAAATCAGTCTAGCAAGAGGATGCATTCCTATCTCTTGTCTAATTGAGGGAATTTCTTGTAAAATGTCAGAGATTTTGAAATGGTTCCCTTTTGAAAACCTATCATTCAAATCATTCCGTAATTCACAAGCATTTTCTATGAATCCAACACTTTGAGCAATATATGATCTCATAACGACCTAGTAATCCACAAAAGACAAAACCCTAACCACCTATCACTTAGTCATTGTTATTTTCAAAGCAAAATATTTTAATTAATAATTTAAAATAAATATAGGAAAAAGTGTAAAAAAATGAAATCAGAGAATCGCGTTGAAAAGGCAAATTACAAAATAGACTGAAGACTCGTAAATTGTTTGGTCTGGTTAAGTTAACCAAGAAAAACAAGAGGGTGGCGACTAAAACTGAGAACCCAAATAGCGTTCGTCCAAGATTCTGACAAAGGTGCAAGAATTTCCATGAGCTTTTTATGAAGTAGTTTCCCCGTATCCCTATCCTCGCAGTGAAGTATATTTTAAGGATATCTTTTCCATGCTTTCTTCACTTCAATTTTAACGTTTAAGACTGCATACTTTTTAGGGGTGTGTTTGGATAAATATTTGATGTAAGTGATTTTAAATTAAATTAATTTTATAAAATTGATTTAGTTATCATTGATTTTGAAACGAAGTGATTTATGTTTGAATATTTTTATTTTGAAAACAAGTTTGATATAAAATTTAGTATAAAATTTTTAACCCAACTCAAAAACTAATTTCTGTAACTTCTAATCAAAATCACTTCTAGAAGCAATTTTATCTGATAGTAGCCAAATATATCATTTTTACTAAAATCATGCTTGTCATGAGATAAAATCATGTTAGTGCATGCATTACTTACACTAAGCGTTTGTTTGATTCTAGAGTAATGATATTATAACACCTAATCTGGACATCTCTAGCGACATCTTTGTTAATCAAGTGCAAATTTTTGGTTAATTCAGTTCATTATATGGTTAATGGGTCATCTGAAGCTTATTTTTCATAACCATGTAAATATTTGGTTAATCACATGCAAATATCTAGTTAATTCAGTTCTTTATATGATTGATGAGTTATCATGAATTAACCAAATATTTGCATGTAATTAACTATATAAGAACTGAATTAACCAAATATTTACACCGATTAACCAAAATGTCAAAAGTTGATGTTAACTTTTGGTATTAAAATATCATTACTCTTGATTCTTTGATTGAAAAAAATCGTAGAATCCATATGCATCATCACCTTGATGAGCATGCTTAAAGAAGAGGTGTGGGCTAAGGTACACCCTCCCAAAAGTGGTGCACGAGTGCACCTAAATACAAAGCAATGTCAGCCAACTATCATGCCACGTAAAGAAGAAAAACTTGAACTCTGAAGGTAACTTTAACTTAATTTTCTTTGGAAAATAAATAAAAAACTACTCTCTGTTCCTTTTTTATGGTAATTTAAAATTTCTATACACAGATTAAGAAAGCATTAATTAATTTATATTTGTATCAATTTACCCTTATTTATAGTATCATTGATATATATAGTATATTTATGACTGAATTTAAGTAGAGAATATCTAGTATATTTTTAATGTATTTTAATTTAATTTTATGATAATGATATATATGGAAAAAATTATCAAATATATCTTGAATTTATATAAGATCTATTATTTTGGAATAAAAATAAAATGCTAAAACTAGAAAAGGTTCGCAGAAATAATAAGAGAGAGTTGAGAACAAAGATTTGGATGTGAGGAGCGGAAAGGTGAGATGGTGGTGGATGATTGGAGGGGAGGTGAAAGTAGTGGGACCTACATAATCCAGATAATAACACCTGATGAGTGAGTGAGAGCCAGCTGTTTGAGAGTTGGATCCCCGACATAGAAGGGAAGATGCGGCTGTAGCCAATGCGGATGGGGTGCGTACGTGCACACTTCCTATACGACTCACTCTGTAATTTACTGGCTCTTACCGGCGTACGTGCCTCCAGCTCATTCCTCTCTTGTGCTTCATTCATATTCCTCATCCTTCCCTTATGTTCCCTCACCTCTCTCTCCACCCAACCCCACACCACCCCTCTATAGTGTACCCTATTATGTTATATATCCACCCTCATCCTTTTTATTTTCCCCATTATTCTTGTATTTTGAAAGAAAAATGTTAATTAGACGTGTCCCTCTCCTCAATTTAATTTTGGTCCTCTTTCACAAAATTCGCTCCTCCTCCTCAATTTAATTTAGTCATATAGTAACAAATATAAAAATAAGGATTTAATTGGTATACATTGATGGTGTAAAGATTTTTTACATGGTCAACCAATCAGAAATTAACACATCATTACAAATCTTTGATTCTTATCCTAACCATCTTAAAAGTCATCAATTTCATGATTTCTAATTGGTTGTTAGTGTAAAAATCTTTATACTGACAATATACGGAAATTAAACTCTAAAAATAATAGAAGATGATATAATCTTAGTACAAAGTATGTGAAAAACAGTGTTATTTATATTAAAATTCTCATTTTCTTTTTTTGAGTCATTACTTTAATGTTTGTCAAAAAAAAAAATCATTACGTTAATGATTAATAATTCCCTTAAAGATGCCATATTAATAATCAAATATCACGAATTCTTGCATGACTGGTTTTATGAGGAATTTGATTCTACTTCGGTTATAACGGGAAAAATATGGGCTATTCTTACAACATTTGCAATTAACTTTTGATGAGTTTTGTCGTGTTTGGATTGAGAGCGACTCCATGTCGGCTACTTAGTTAGGCCCACCCTCTCGCCCATGTGGAATGCTGCTTCGAGTTATCAACGACCTTCCTAATGGGCCTTGGGATTTTCATGCTTCTCATGGATTTCACGAAGGGAATCAAATGATAGATTGATTAGCACGATATCCTCATTATTTGAGTTTTGCACATCACATTTTAGACAACCTTCATAATGGCTCGTTAAATTGTTGTGGCAGGGTGTTTTAGACCTTTTTTTTCCTCGTAATGTTCGGTTGTAGTTCGAGTATTTAGTCCTATGTAAACCAAAAAATAAAAATAAAAATCAAGATGCTAGGTTAATTTTATTTTTATCATGAGGCATGTCAATGTCAAAAAAATATATTAGTTGGTGTAGCAAATAATTATGGTTTTTATTAATAATAAAAATTCAATTTTGATATATTATTAGTGTAAAAGTATAAAATACAGAAGTTCCCATATGAAAATACTCTTTTGGGTTCCTTAACCTGTGTAAGATTGCACGTGATAGGAAAACTAATTTTGTAAAATAGAAATTTAGATTAAATGTATCTAACAATCATTGTTATTTATTATATACTGCAAGACATGTTTGTTACTTAGTAGCCTCAAACCAAAAACAAGAAATGTTCAAACAAGATGCCTTATTAAACACTTAAACATCCAATATCACAATTTTTGAGTGATTGGTTTTGTGAGGAATCTAGGGCTACTTCGATTATAACAACAAAATCATGGGTTATCCTTACAACTTTACAGTTAGCCTGGGACAATGAGTTTTGTCGTGTTTGGATTGAGAACATCCACACGCCAACTACTCAGTTTGGCCCACCCTCTCACCCATGTGAAGGCTGTTTCAAGGTACCGATAGTCTTCCTAAAAGGCCTTAGGATCTTCATGTTTCTCATGGATTTCACTAAGGGAATCAAGTGACAGGTTGATTAGCACGATATTCTTATTATTTGAGTTTTGAACTTCACATTTTGGACAACTCTCCCAGTGGTTACGTTAAATTGTTGTGACAAAATATTTTAGGCATTTCTTTTTCTCGTAGTGTTCGATTCTAATTCGAGTGTCTAGTCCTCTGTAAAGCAAAAAAATAATAACTGAATTTACAATGTTAATGAGGCTATCTGCTACAAATATTTATAATTGAATTTACATGACAATTAGCCATCATCATACATTTTATATACCACTTTATATTTTTATTTAAAAAATAACTGTTCTTATCTATAAATAAAATAAGAAAGTATTATGATTACCAAAATATGAATTTAGACCGAATCCGATAATCTCCATTTTTATAGGTGAAAACAAAATAATTTCCATCTTTATGTAAATTACAGATTAATCAAATATTTTTTTAAAATAGAAATTTGGATTAAATGTATCTAAGAATCATTGTTATTCATTAACCAAAAACAAGAAATGTTCCAACGTACGAGTTATAACTTACGGGAAGGGGAAAGATTTGTGGGCAATTAGAATGATTCGATTTAAAGGAATTACGTGCAATTTGGACATACTTGGAGGTTACTACCTAATAATAATGTACCTTCTGTTTTTGGTATATAAAAAGAAAAGAACAAGTAAATATAATAATTAATTAATGGATTAACGAAAAAGAAACAGTTAAAATCCTCAAGTGTTACAGGCTGTCACATTCAGGTTCTCTACTCAACAATGAACTCTTAGCTATATCATAAGAATCGTTTTGTGTCAGTTCGCCCAACAAGCATATCTGCATCTCTCTTCTCTTCATAGTTTGAAGAAGGAAGATGGATCCGTGCCAGTTCGTGCGGATCCTCGTCGGAAACTTCGCCATCAAGTCCACAGCGTCTTCCAAGCCTTCTTCCTCCGGCAAAGTGCACCCTTCCACTTCCTCATGCTTCTGCCAGATTAAGATTAAGAACAACAACAATAACAACCTCCATTCCCCTCTCCCTCAAGTCGCCGCCACAGTCCCTATAATCTCCGACGACACCCAGCCACCTCACTCCGTCGCCGCCTGCTTCGATTTCACCAAATCCCAACTCCTCAAGACCAAGAACCTTCTCCTCAAGATCTCCGTCTACAAGGGCCGCACAACCCCTTCATGTGCCTTCGGTTCCGCAAAACTCTTGGGCAAGATTACTGTACCCCTCGATCTCACTTCAGCGGAGTCGCGAGCGTCCATGTTTCACAACGGTTGGGCCGCGTTGGGCAACAAATCGTCGGGTCAGTTATTGCACTTGACGGTCCGGGCTGAACCCGATCCTAGATTCGTCTTCCGGTTCGACGGCGAACCGGAGCGTAGCCCTCAGGTTTTTCAAGTCAGAGGGGATGTGAAGCAACCGGTTTTCACTTGCAAGTTCAGTTTCAGAGATAAAAACCCCGGTCAGTTCCCTTCGGTTAATGCGAACCACTTGGCTGAACGAAAAGGATGGTCCATTACGGTTCACGATTTGTCCGGTTCGCCGGTTGCGGCTGCGTCAATGGTCACACCTTTTGTTCCCTCCCCCGGTTCGCAGCGGGTCAGCCGGTCCAACCCGGGAGCCTGGCTCATCATCCGACCCGACGGGGATGGCACGTGGAAGCCTTGGGGCCGCCTTGAAGCATGGCGTGAACCCAACCACTCCAACGCCGTTGGGTACCGGTTCGAGGTCCTACCCGCCACCGCCGACCGGGTCACACTCGCCGGTTCGACCATCTGTTCCCAACACGGCGGGAAATTCACCATCGATGTTACCTCCGGCGTTACCCCCTTGAACAGTCCCCACGGGAGCGCGGATTTTGGGACCGGGTCGAGAGCCGGGTCTGGTTCCGGGTCGGATTTCGGGTTTGAGCAGCAGTTCTTTTACAAGGGTTTTGTGATGTCTGCAACGGTGGGGGGTGAGGGAAAGTGTAGCAAGCCAGAGGTGGAGGTTGGGGTGCAGCACGTGACTTGCACGGAGGATGCGGCAGCTTTCGTTGCCCTTGCAGCAGCCATGGATTTGAGCATGGATGCTTGCAAGTTGTTTTCTCAGAAGCTCCGAAAGGAGTTGAGGCAGTAGATTCGGGTCACTGTCGTTTACGGGTTAATTGATCTGTCGTTTTTGGGTGGCGTTGTGTCGGCTAACAGTATTTTTGAGACTGCATTGCTTACTGACTTCATTTTAATTTTTTTGAGTTGCAATGTACAGCTGGGAAATTAAGCTTTTGAACATGTTTCTTTTAGCTTAAACATGAAGATTTGAATTCTTATTTTGCTTACCGATTAGATCTTGTATTCTTTTATTCTGATGTGATCAGTTTGTACAGTATTTTTAATTCGTATCTCGTGTGTTGGAATTTGATGTGAGATTAAGCCTGAGAATCCTATGTTTTGGTTTAAGTGCATGCATATGAGGTTGCACGGTTTCGTGTTTCATTTGATATTATATTCTTGATCGCTTGGATATAGGTTGGCACAATGTATTAAAAATTGAATTAGTGATTGAACTCGCAAGATATTCAGGTTATGATTTGATTAGTTTAATTGATTAAATCTGGGATTTGAATGCACTCATTTTTTGTTCTTCTACCCCCTCATATGAGAAAAAGATAAGTTTTAATGGACCATAGGAATAGGAAAGGAAATAGATCTTGATGTTTAAGTTTGTACCTAAATTGTGATTAATTATGATTAAATTGAAAAATACTTAAAATCTTAAATTACCATTATGGTTGTTTATGGCTTAATTGGTTCAATCCATTTAACTGATTGATTTGGTTCAGTTTTATTGTCATTCTATTTATCAAATTGTTCTTTAATTTTTTAATTTTTTTTTCAAAAAACAAAATTGAATGAGATTTTTTTTTAAACCTAGCATTCCTTGGGCTTTTTTTTGCAAGATTAATTATAATTATGATTGGGTTTGTAGGCAAGTTATACCGTGGACCACTTAGATAGGTGGTACCACGATGCACAACTAGTTTTAACCATTGAATTTTTGTGGACCATAGTAATATTGTGCACCTTTCCACACCTTTTCATTGCTTCTCTACTACCTCCCTCTATACCCTAGCACCGCCGCCCTTCTCCCTTCGTTCCGAGCACCGGCACGTCGAGCTCCGGTTGTCCTCTCAGGTCAACACCTCCTTCTCCTCCAACATTGGCTCCCAGTCCCGTGTGACTCGCTGTCTCCGCCTCTTTTCCGCTCGTGCCGCTCTTGTCCCTCCTCTCCTAGCCGTGAGCTCCGCCTCCATGCCAGACCAAACAATCACGCCGTTCCAGATCGGACACCGTTCCAGAGGTCCACCTTCTTCTCCGATAAGCATCGTCCAACCACAAGTCGTCTCCGCCGTTGCAGAACCGCTCTGTCCAGCCGATTTTGTTAGGTGTTGCGCCAGAAAACAAAGCTCGCATCTGCACTTTCGCCATTTGCTTCCCTCGAACCCATCAGAAACAACAACCTCGACTACAGGTCCATTCAAAGCCAACCACCTCAAATCGAAGATGGGCTGCTGAGAAGAAATCGAGTGTCAAGAACAGGTTTGAGAGGAGGGAAAAGGAAAAGAGATAATGTGCACGGAGGATCATTAATACGGTGGCTGGCGGGCGTCCGTCCGGTGGAGGCGCGTCCGAACGGTGATGGCGGAGGAGGCAGATTAGGCGGAGGGAGGGAATAATGAGGAAGGAGAAAAAAGATTCAGTGTGGGAGGGTGCACCATAGATTGAAATAATCTCGACCGTCAGTTACTTTTGTATTTGATCCAACGGTTTCTAGAAGCTTGTGCATGGTGGTACTACCTATGTCACTTGTCCACCGTAGAACTTGCCTTGGTTTGTACAGTCAAACTAGTAACTAGTTGAATGTAAACCTTATACTCTAATTTAGTATGGTCTTACTATTTATTTAGTTTTTAGAAGTCTTACTATTTAAGCTTTGTACAAGTGGTTAAAATTAGATTTAATAACCCCAAGGGGTTGGTTTAATGGAATATGACAGGGTCTCATATTTAACAGGTTGCAGGTTCGAGTCCCCCACTAGTCTTTTTGGGGTTAGATAAATGTAAATCCCTTTATATGTGCTCATAGTAAGTTTTCCCTGTCTTGGACTGAAGCACCATTCCCTCACCCTAAATTTTATGTAACCAAATAAATAAATAAATTAGATTTAATAGTTGTACTAACCTTAGCGATGCTTGATCACAAGGTGGAGCACCATCCCCCTACTTTGTAAAAAAACTTAGTATAATCAAAATAATTTAATATAATACATATTGTTTGAAATTTTTTATTTGTCAATCCAAATGATTTTTTTATTTTTTTATATATAAATTGTTGGTTAAAATAACTTTTTGGTCCCTGTACGTGTCCCTGATTGTCAATTTGGTTCCTATACGTAAAAAACTTGCAAATCAGTCCCCATACATGACTACCGTTATCACTTTAGTCCCTATCGTAACCCACCGTTAGTAACCATTATCACTTTGGTCCCTATATGTGTCCCTGATTGTCAACTTTGTCCTTATACGTGTCCCTGATTGTCAATTTGGTCCCTATACATAAAAAATTTGCAAATCAGTCCTCATACGTGATTAGTCCCTCTTGCTCTCGGCTCACGCCTCCCGCCGCCGTCGACGACTCTCCGACAACGTAAGGTGGAGAACTCAGAGAAAAACCCAGATTTGCTTACGTTGGCCTCTTCCTTTCAACCTCATTGGATCCATGTAATTATGTCTTTGAATTCATATCCTTTGATAGTGCCAGTGACTGTATATTATTTTTTAATTGTAATGATGACATTCAACATCTATAGTTTGCACACCCAAGACTAAGGATGACATTGGGTGATGTTGCGGAGTATAACTGGGTTATTGGAGAAGATGGGTTAATTCCTGAGTACCTGTATTCGTGCAAAAGGAAGAGCTTGAAAGAGAAGACATTGATGAGAGCAGTATGCTTGCTTGACCTATACTAACTAAAGCTATCACAACATTTTTTTGCAACATAGAGGATTATTCAAAGGAAAGTCAAGGAAAGAATGATGCCTTGTGTTGTATTGTTGGTGGTGTTGCTGTTCTGTTGCTATGCTTTGCAGGTTGATGCGTGGTGGGGAGCTTCCATCCCTGACCATTTTATTTGCGCTGGAACAGTGGAGCTTGTTAAGACATGGAGATCTTTTTGGGATGGTCAAAAGTAAATTAAGGTGCATTATGTAATTAGAGAGTTAAAGGTTTAACAGGCAAGGGACAAGTTTCTAGTTCTTTTTTGCTATAGCTGGAAATAGTATATCTCTGTTATAAGGGTTAAAGGTTTAACGGGCGGTGTGAGCCGAGAGCGAGAGGGACTCAAGTGATAACGATAGTCACGTATGGGTACTGATTTGCAAATTTTTTACGTATAGGGACCAAATTGACAATCAGAGACACGTATAGGGACCAAGTTGACAATCAGAGACACGTATAGGGACCAAGTTGACAATCAGGAACACATATAGGGACCAAAGTGATAACGGTTACTAACGGTGGGTTACGGTAGGGACTAAAGTGATAACGGTAGTCACGCATGAGGACTGATTTGCAAGTTTTTTTACGTATAGGGACCAAATTGACAATCGGGGACACGTATAGGGACCAAAAAGTTATTTTAACCTAAATTGTTTGATGCTGTCATGGGGAATTTTCATGGCACCTCCGTGTTCGCTGCATTTGCTCCCAAATCCCGATCATCGCAAGCTTGGAATGTTAAAGCCTCTGCTTTTTCATTTGATTTCTACTTATTTCCTCTTGAGAGCGGTAGTTATAGAATAGGGAGGCATAAAGTAGGGAAGCAATGGCCAAGTATTAGTACTAATTTGTTGGTTGCATGTTGTGACAATTTTGGAAAGGAAATTGTTTCTTAAAATATAAAAATAATATTGTATCCCTTTGCTATTCTGTTAATATATATTTTTGAAATGTGTATATAAAAAAATAGAAATAAAGTAAAAGAGTTTCTACAACGTTGATGTTCAAATAACATCATTCTTTTGAAAACAGCACACTGATAAAAAAGTTTACAAGGTTGCTAGTCTCTAATTTGGTTTCTCACGCATTGATCAGACGAGTTTCTCAACACACTCTGTCCCAGTACATTTTATATTTTCAGTTAATTATCTTTACTTTCTTAGCACATTTAATTAATGTTCGCTCCAATGTAGTAAGAACAAAGAAGAAAAGGTTTGGATTTGGATAGAATGAGAAATTCAAAGAAAAGATAGTGATCAGTCAATTAAAAAAATTACAGTATAGGAACAAGGAAAAAGAAGGGAAACAATAGCAGCAGACTGTGGAAAGAGAAATTACAGTATACACATGGAGACCTTAATACGAATATCCACTAAAACTACCTTCATCTCTTTGAAGTTCTTACATTGACACTTTAGTGTTTGGACATGCGAAAGAGTTCAAATAAGTACAGAAGTTACAAGAAAAACTCTATTACCTCTTCTCAGGAACCATGACCATCTTTCAAGTTTACTCTGTTGCAGTTTGGTCACCATTATGTCCTTCATTTCTTATATCTGGCAACGTATCCAGATCAGTTCGGACCTCTGTCACATCCTTAAGGATATGAGAATCTGAAGAATCAGTGGCATTGTGTTCAACTGAATCAGAAGTTCCATTCCCAGTGGATGAGTCTGATGTTTCATTTGTTTCACCTGTTTGCGTGGCGCCCTTGAACTCCTCAGTGGTATCAGCCTCCTTCACGTTCGAATTATTCTGAGTCTTACTTGTTTCACTCGTTTCAATGTTAAGCTTGTTCTCACTTTCTTTTGATGCTACAAATCCTGTTGTCTTTTCTAATTCACCATCCTGTAGAGTAGAAGATTCACCTGCAGCTGCATCTCCATTTTCTGTTTTAACAGGGACTGTCGAGTTAGAATCACACAGGTTTCTTCGGACACTCTATTGCCACCCTGCTCTAATCCCTCTGCCTGCACATATTTTACCTCTCCAGAGACCGTTGTGTTCACCTTGCCATTTTGAGCTTGGTTTGATTCGGAAAATATCACCATTTTATCCTGTTCAGATGAAGTGTTGGCACCGGTATCTGTTATATTATTGCTGGCTCCAGGGATCACTACAGTCAGATTACTACTTGCTTCAGAGTGACTGTCAGAATATGCTGTGGCAGTATTATTTAGATATGAGCTATCCAGAGGGTTGGACAAACTATTGTTTCCAGTTTCTTTACCAGAAGTTGCATTGGAAGAAGTCTCACCTATCAGTTCAACTTCTGTTACTTTAAAATCTGAACCAGTTTGATTCTTGTTACTCTCCTCTGCATAATTAGGCTTGTTCTCTGATTTCGTGATATGCTTTTCTGAGTTTACATCAAAGTTTTCCGAGTTTTCCAAACCAACAGTCTCAGTTTCAGTGCTAGTTGTATGAGTATCATGAGTCACAGCGCTAGAAGCATCGTCTCCCTTGTAATGTTCCTCCCGAGCCTCATGAGTGTTGTGGTTTTCAACTGAACCTTCCTTTTCGTCATCCTCACTGCTTTCGTTCTCCTCATCACCCTCCTTTTCTTTCTCTTTCTCTTCATCCATGGACTCCTCATTACGATCAGCATCCACCTCTGAGTTCTCTGGATCATTTTCATCTATCTCATCATCACCTCCCTCTCTTTCATCTTCCTCCTGCTCTTCTCCTTTTCTCACTTCATCCTTGCTGCCTTTTTTTTCTTCAGTTTCATGCTCGTTCCCTTCTTCTTGTTCATTGTGTTCATGCATATTTTCACCATCCTCTACAATATTCTCATCTTCCGCTTCTTCCTCATTCTTTTCATTTTGATTTACTTCATCTTTATATGGTTGAAGACCTCTTCTACCCAGTTTTGGAAGCTGATATGCTGTCTGCGTTGCAACTGATGCTTTAGCATCATTCTCATCAAATTCCTTCTTCTTATCATTAGAGTGCTTAACCTGATAGATCAACCAGAAGCAAATACCAAGCAACAGAATAATCTGCAGAACATGCTTTATTTTGATGCTTTTGGACCTCTGGTTCCTACTCGGCGACCTTCTTATCATGCTTAACTTACGTAGAAACCCTTACTTTTACCTTCTCCAAATAGCAGGGGCAGGCCACCTGCTTTCAATTGGAAATGCATCATTAAGAAACTGAGTAAGCCATGTACAGACATAACTATAAAAGGGCAACATTGATAATAATCTTTTAGCATAAAATAAAGAATTCTCTTCCTGGGGAATGCTTGCATAAACAAAACACCTATCCAACTGAAAACTTCAGAACTCTAAAGAAACCAAGAAACAACTAAAAATACATAAAGAGGGGTGTGGGGGGAGGAGGTTGGATAAAGAACTAAATAACAACATTTCATTCGAAAAGCAGCCCATGTCAAAAGAAAATTTCTACAAAAGTGGATATCAGAACCATTTAATTAAGGTATTTTTTTTTCAAGGGCTTTTCCAAATGCAGAATAATTATGAAACAGAAAAGTGGAAAACAGTGTTCAACAAAACAAAGCTGAAATTATCGCCTGATGCTACTACATCAGCAACAAATCTTCCCAGAAAGGCAAACATAATGTTACCTAAAAAATGAGAGGTGAAAAAAAAAGATCGTTTAAGAAGTGGAAATGATAATAGTTCATTTTGTTATTTCCGTCTACAATTTAACTATAAAAATGCATATAAGAGTTGCAGAAAATTGGAAAGTGGAAAGGCAGTAAGTAGTGAGTCAAGGGTTTCAAGAAAACCCCTGAAAGGCACCCACAAACTTGAAGGGAAAATTTCAAAGAAACAATATTTATCAAAGATTAATCGAGAAAGAAGAACAATAAAATGCCCTCCAAAGTAAAACCCCATTATTCATCGAGAGACCGGAGCCATTTTGAAACAAACAGAAAGATACAGGGCAAGCAATTTCACAGTAAGAAGAAAGATTGAATCTTGAAGAGAGAGAGAGAGCAAAACCTTGTTCAGAAAGGAATCAAGCAACCAGTTGAGAAGAGAGCCGAGGCCTCAAACAGTTGTTATCTTTGAGAATGAGACTGTGACTCTGAACACAACACAAATAGTGACCGATTCTGCTTAGGAACACCAACAGCACACCTCCTACCCACCCCCGAGTTACAATTTTACACAGTACAAACCTTTAAATAAATACACAATTAAATAATAAGTATTTTATCAATTTAAATATTTTCTATTTTTAATATCAATTATATAATTTTACGTTCAATTCAATCACATTTCTCTACAATATATTTAGGCTTAATTGTATTTTTGGTCCCTCTACTTTTACTCATGTGTGATTTTAGTCCCTCTAGTTTTTTTTGAAGACATTTGGTCCTCTAACTTTTGAAAAGTTGCAATATTAGTCCCTACATCAATAATCTAATGACCTAGGTGGCTAACATTTTTGCCATATGTCCTCCACTTGGCATTTATTTTATTAAAATAATTAAATAAAAATGTTAAAATTGAATTTATATTCAATTAAAAAAAAGGATAATGACTTCTCCTACCCCTACCAGTTCCCCCTTTTCCTCCTCTCCTTCGCCACTTACTTTCGCCTGTCCCCCACCACCTAGGACCACCTCCACTTTCTCCTCCACAACCGCCCCTTCGATTGCCCCTCCTCTTCCTTGTGTCTGTTCTTTCAACTTCTTGTTCTTGAAAAACACTTGTCCTGGAAAAAAAACGGAACCAAGAAACTCTCCTCCAACACCCACTTGTTCTGTAACCTCTCCAATATCACATTCGAGAACGCCATTGTCATGTTCAAATTCAAGGAAGAAAACGAGAAGGAACGACAGAAGTTGGGAAGGGTGACTAAAATCTGGTGAACCTGACCAACTGAAATGCCCCCTTCCAGTTGTTTGATGAAACGCCCCAATGAGTTGCTGGCCACAAAATTTTGTTTCAGTTACATTTTACATTGATTGCTTCGACGAAGGCAATGTTGAATGCAAGAGGGACATTGAAGAGCAATTTACCATGAAAAGTTGTCAGGTCCCTTGAAGCATGGAGAGGGAAAGCTAAAAAAAAATTAAAAATGCCTTCATCTTCACTTGTGGTGATACAGGTTCTGTTTCCTCTATATGTTAGCTCAGGACAGTGTGGTAAAGATAAGTGGCGAGATTGGGGATGATGGATGATGGAGGTGGCGGCGGTGGCAGAGGAGGAAAATAATAGTGGTGGTCCAATGGTGGAGATGGGCAAAAGGGGAGGGAGAGAGGTCATTTATTCTTTTATTTTTTACTTTTTATTTTATTATTTTAATTGAATAAATGTATTTTTGGTATTTTTATTTAATTATTTTAATAAAATAAATTCCAACCGTCATGCCATGTGGAGGACATGTGGCAAAAATGTTAGTTACATAGGATTATTTCATTAGATTATTGATGGAGGGACTAATATTGCAACTATTCAAAAGTTAGAGGATCAAATGTCCTCAAAAAAAACTAGAGGGACTAAAATCACATATGAGTAAAAATAGAGGGACCAAAAATACAATTAAGCCATATATTTAAGAGGAATATACCGTCAAAAAAAAAAAACAAGAGAGGAATATATAAATATAAAGCTGTTATTGTCGACTAAATGGCAAAATGCCAACACATTTTAGGAATTTATTGATGGTGCGCTAGGTGCACCAACGTATTGACATGCATAACTATTGTCTTCCCACTTATGTCTTTATCCCCCATTTCCCGTGTCCTCCAGGAGCAACAATCCATATCAAATGACGAGTGCTTATCCTTTTTGGCTAATTTTCGTCAAAATTTATTTTGCACTTCATCCTTTTACTAAATATATATAAAACCAAAATCATTTTCATTTAATTTTCTACACAATTTTTTCCATTAATGTTATTTGTATACCCAATATTTCAACATGATTAACCAAGATTTATATATTATTAACCAAGATTCGGATATCAGTAACCAACTTGTTAATCACCCACTTGGGTATCATAGGAGTGATAATATGGTTTGGTTGTTTGGCGAAGGGACATAGGGTTTGGAGTGATAAGGGTGTCATGGGTTCAACTCCCCCATTGACATAACAAATACTAACAATTGCTTATAAAAAAAACCCACTTGGGTATTATTAACCAAAATTTTAATTTGTATATTGTTAACAAGTGTCAAGTGTACAAATAATATTTTTGTTTTTTATCCACTCAACTCAAATAGAAAAATAAGTATACTTAACTTGGTTTAGGCACAAAAAAAATTGATTCGCGGTGAAATTCTAGTAACGAATTTGAAAAGTTCAAGTAGACACTTGAAGTATTGAAGGAACAAGGAATAATGATCCACGTGAGGAGTAGGACAACAGTGAAGACGTGCATTGCTTTAGTTTGAGCACGATCGAAGTTGCTACCAAAAATTTCTCTGATGAAGCTAAGCTTGGGGAAGGTGGATTCTGGCCCGTTTTCACGATTGTATTCCAATTTTTCTTACTTCTGCGAATTTTGGATAGAAATGCATATGATTCCAGTTGCAATGAAAATTAAATGATTTGTCACATAAGTGATAACTACTTGTTTTACGACAATGGTGAAGATATCGGTGGCTGTGACAGATAAAATGTCCTAATACATAACTGCATGACCTTAATTATAATTGTCAATCAACTATGCTATGCTCCAAAGGACTAATTGAATGACCACCATTATCCTTTTCTATATTAATTAGGAATTTAGGATACGGTAAACAATGAACAAGTGGATTTGAAATAGTTGCAAATGCCAAGTGTCATTTTCCCATGTTTACGGGAAAAATGATTTAATGAACAAATAATAATTATAATTATGCATTACATTTCCAAATCGGGCCTAAAATTAAGCATCATGTTGCAGGACGATATCATTTCCGGGTTTCCATACCCGAACAAGTTTGTCATAGAATGAGCATGTAGCCACTAGTGGTTTGGTTGTCCCACCTCCGTGAATTGCTTCTCATGCTTCTTGTTTCCAACACTTCAGCTTTGTCATAACTACCAGTTAATAAGCTATTTGGGTCATGAGGACTCTTTTCAATGCCCATACTACATTGGATTATTGGAAGTGCCATCCCGCAAATCCCAACAACTGAACTTACTTACAGTCATCATCGCCTGTATATACCAAATTTGGCTGGTGGATGGTCGTCCAAAGTTCAAAATAATGTGCAAGTTGAAGCCGCTAAAACATCGTGGTATAAATTATGTGGACAAAAAACTCCACAGGATCAGCATCAGCATTACCATCTAAATGGCAATGTGCTATATCCATGCCAAATGATTGTCCAACAAGCTTAATAGCAACTTTGCATGCGTTACCAAACTGCCCTGGAGTCCAAACTTAACCAAATAGAAACTCTTGATTGAAGTTCCAGTCTTAAGTACTTCCCTCTATGATATTTTGCATATTTATCTTTTACATGTACCAAATTATCTGTCTTCTACTGAAGGTCAAATAGGTAAAGTTTACTCCATCTTTGTTCTTGGATGAAATTAAGCAGAGTATTATAGAAGTTTTAGCGGAAAAACAAGCTATGAAATTTCATTTTTAAAAAGAGACGTGCTATCTACCACAATAAAAATCTAAAGGACATAATGTAGAAACATTATCTTAATAGGAGGATGGTGTGGTACAACTAACTAGGACTGCTGTTACCAAAATCTCACGGGTGATTTCATCTTGAGGACAAGGTCTATTTTAAGTGGATGAAAAACTAATTAATTAAAAAAGAGAAATTGAAAGCAAACATATTCAGTGTTTCATAACTGAAATGGTAACCAAAGTAAAATGGGTGAGGGTGAGAGGAAGCGCACCTGTGAGCGTTGGAGTTTATGCTACCGCGGAGATGAATGACATTGGCGATGAGGGTTTTGGGAAGAAGATCAGCTGTGGAGTTTGGAGGAGCAAGGACCCGATCACAACCAGGTTGCTCCTACCTCCGCAGAATCCGCACTCGTTTTTTGTAATTAAAGAGCCTCAATCACTCAAATCCAAAAATTTCCATCAAGTTAACGTACAAATTTCTTCCCTTTTACCTCTTTTAATTCAAAATACTAATTTATAATTCTGTTGCATTTGTTAATCCTTTACAAGTAGTGTTCTTGATTCTACTTAGACTGTGTAAGTAATGTGTCTCACTCCCAATTAAAGAAGGGCACTGTTATTTAGATGGATCAATATTACTATAACATCATACGACCCCCACAACAACACACTTCTGCCCCTGGCTCTACAAATATTGTTCTAGGTGTTGTCTTAGGTGCACCACCCACCAAAGTGGTGTAGTGGTGCACCACCCAAGTGGCACAATCTGAACCATTCAGATTGCCACTTGGGTAGATGAATTTTTCAACCATTTATGTATTGGTCAAAGTATATTTGTTTGTTATTAGCACATAAGGACCTCACTTACTTGTATTTAAACATATATATTTTTTTATTAAATTACATTATTAATTATGTCCACCAAGAGTTGCCATCTGCATCGGCCAACCCAGCATCGTCGCCGCCAAGTCTGTCACCGACGCCGTCCGCACCAGCCTCAGATCGAAAGGCATGGACAAGATGGTCTCCACCCCTCCGGCGACGTCATCATCACCAACGATGGCGCCACCATCCTCAACAACACGCACCTTCTCCAGCCCGCCTCCAAGATGCTCGTCGACCTTCCAAATTTCAAGATGTTGCTGCTGCCGACGGCACCACCACCATCGTCGTCATCACCAGCACCCTCCTCGACAGCTGCCGCCTTCTCCTCTGGGTGCAGAGATCTGTCGCCATTTACTGCTACTTGGGAAGGTTCGAGAAGGCGATGCCAGATCTGGGTGCGTGCGGCACGATCTGCCACGGCGGTGAGTCATTGGTGGCCAGGTTGCGCGCGACGGAGATGACGGAGAAGGCTGCACGCACGCTAGGAAGAAGAACAGTACGCGCGTGCAAACTGGTGGCGCACGGCGGAGGAGTGAACATGGCACGAACAGAGCATAGGGCAGAGAAGTACATTCATTTCGGTGGAGGACGTTGGACTGAGGCTGAGGGTATTGATTTTTTTTTAAGTTTTCATAAAAAAAAATTACTTAATAAAATAAAGGGTATTAATACAAATACGAAAATACAGTACCTTTTTTTTGTAAATACATAAGATACAAAACTCTTTCTTGAGTTGAAAAGTCAAATTTACCCAAGTGACAATCTGAACCAATCAGATTTTACCACTTGGGTAGTGCATCATTGCACCATTTTGGTAAGTGGTGCACCATAACCTTCACCGCGATTTATACTGATTAATGTAATAAAGTAGCTCAAGTTCTCAGGTTAGTTA
The DNA here is from genome assembly GCA_035048595.1 of Echinosophora koreensis. Classification (NCBI taxonomy): domain Eukaryota; kingdom Viridiplantae; phylum Streptophyta; class Magnoliopsida; order Fabales; family Fabaceae; genus Echinosophora; species Echinosophora koreensis. The sequence continues at coordinate 15,127,656 of JAPCYP010000003.1, read as the reverse complement.
CACAATGATGATGAGCTGTAATAACCACCTAGTGAGCTGGCTCAACAGAGTTGGTTAGCTCTACTAGCTTTAGGCTTGCAATCTTGTGCATATAAATACCGAAACGGTATCAATGAATCAGATAAAAGGAATCATTTGCAAACTTTGGTGCTTTGATCTTCTTCATTTCTCTGAATATCTTTCATAGTTTCTGTGTTGGTTTTAATAACTATAGCAGCACGTATAAATGAGGCAGTGTAGTTGGGAGGGACTTTCCTATCTACTAATGCATTTGGGACATCTGGTGAAGTTACAGGCCGGATGGTTTGGTTGTATTGTAAAATTCTTTGCATGCTCGATCAAAAAATTAATTATATAATATGATCATACAGTTTCCACATTCCAAATTCTACTTTGCATTGGTGTATTTTCTACGTTCCTCTGACTTGCAAAAGAAGATAGCGGAAGTAACAAAGCATTGATTATTTCCCAACAGATATAGGAAAAAGGAAACTACAAGTCTATAAATAATGAGGAAGCAAATAGGAAAATTTAATTTACAAATAAGGTCCTTAAGTGAAAGAGTTTTCAATAAATAGCAGGAGTACTGCGGTCTAATGGGACTTCCTTAACAAAATCAATACTGAAAGATGGTAGGGATTCAATATCTTTTGCAGTTATTGAAGATTGTTCAGATGCAAAATTTCTGCCTACAGAGAACGGAGGTGCAGATGGTAGAGGAAGATCAATTGTACTTCCAAGCATGAGAATAACTGATGATATGGTGGGCCTATCCTCGGGTCTTTCTTGAACACACAACAAACCAATATGGATCAATCTCAACGCCTCATATGCGGTGCAAGAGTTGACCATAAGTGGGTCCATAAATTCCAATCCTTTGCCTTCACTCCAGAGTTGCCATGCCTGTTAAGTCTCATGTAAGGGTGGGGCGAGATTAGAGTTGTGACTTGGTGATTATTTACTTGTAGATATATATTATATTTCATAAAAGACATATAGATCACATCACCATAACCAAGTGGTTGAGTGCAAGTGGTTAACGCACTGCTACTTAAAGACGAACGTTCGGATTATGCCCGAGTTCGATTCTTGAGTATGTAACAATCCCTGGCCAGGCTTTACTAACCGCGCGGCCAACTCATAGATTAGTCCCATAGCGGGTCCAAAAGATCTAAGCCGTGGGGATACTTTGAGGGCCCGCTCGGTCCCAAGGACTAATTAGGGTGAGTACCAAACCAAAAAAATATCACATCACCATCAGTAGTTGTATGAATATTGTAATCGGGATAAAGATCAATAGAGTCTTAAACCCAAAAAAAAAAAAAACTAAAATAAAAAACTCACTAAAGACAAATTTGGAGGCAAAAGAAACTTTACATCGGATTGAAGCCTTTCTACCCCGGCAGGTGGGTGGAAGCCAATGTTTTTTCTCCCAGAAATAATTTCTAGCATCAGAATTCCAAAGCTGTAAACATCAGACTTGATGGAAACCAACCCTCCCATGGTTTCTGGTGCAATATAACCACTAAAGTAACAAAAAAGAAATACGCATTAGTTGGCCTTGATGAATTTAGAGGGCCATAGAACAATATACAAGAAGCATGTACCAATCGTATTTATGTCTCTTTTAAGATATTAAGTTAAAATTTGATGCAATAGAAGTTTATACAATATACCCTACCAGTAAACAAGAAAGTATCATTAAAACCATAGATTTCCTTGTAAAGATTATTGTGAATTTTGTCCAATGTCATACATATATATAGCATGACCCAAATGTGCTATACATTGCAGGTACAAGGATTGACCGGCAAAAGGATAGGTAACATGGTGAATTTCCTCAAGCTGCTTTTAGTCTGAAGAAACTTTTCTACTGTGTACGGTCGTATGGATTTACATTCACATTGAGACGTGAGAATTGGAAGTACTTACATTGTACCAGCAACATGATCAGACATTTCTTCAAATTGATTGCCACCAAAAATCATAGCAATCCCAAAGTCTGCTATCTTTGGGTTCATCTCTTTATCTAGCAACACATTGGAAGGTTTTATATCCCTATGGATAATTTTCAGCCGTGAGTCCTCGTGCAAATATACAAGGCCTTTTGCAATTTCATTTATAATTTTCACTCGTTTAGGCCAATCTAGGTTGATACGTTTGGTTGGATCTGCTTGGCCATGTTAAGAGTAGAAAAGATTCTTTTCAGATAAAGGAACTTGTCATTGACGTCTATAACATGAAGAAATATAGATGAGTCATAGAGGGACAGAAAGAGCTAACTAACCAAACAGGAAAGCAGCAAGACTCGTGTTGTCCATGTATTCATAGACAAGTATCTGTTCGTTTTCATCAAGGCAGTATCCCAGGAGCCTAATAATATTTTTGTGTTGAAGTTTCCCGATTATCATCTCGTTCTTGAATTCTTCAAGGCCTTGTGTTGAGTTGGTTTTAATCCTTTTAACTGCTATTTCCTTGCCATTAACCATCCTTCCCTGTATGCTTGAAACGATTTCATTATTTAAGAAAAATGAATCATAAGTCTAGCAAATTTGCTAATAGAAATGAGTTTGATTGATAATTGGGGAGTGTATTTGCAAATGTATAGTTTCTATTCTTTGGTTGTTTTATAAGATTAATTCGCAGCAGGCAAATATCCCCCATATTTTAATTCTCTTTTCTCATGTGGTGAATGCCCCATGCATTTAACCAAAAGCAACGTCCCTACCACAAGTAGTTATCACTTATGTGACAAATCAATTTTCAGTGCAACTGACATCATATGCATTTATGCCCAAAATGCTTAGAAGTAAGAGAAATTGCATTACAACCTTGTAAATAGTCCCGAATCCACCTTCCCCGACCTTAGCTTCATGACAGAAATAGTTGGTAGCATCCTTGATCGTGCTCAATTTAAAGTAATGCACCTCTTCAAAGTTGTCCAAACGTGTTGCATTCTTTCCTTGTTCCTTAAAGTGTCTACTTGAAATTTTCAAATTCTTTTTTATATTTTCATATAAGCCTCCCCCTTGATTAATAAATTTAAGGAAGATTTGTTAGGAAAGATGTGACAAATATAACAAATCTTAGTACAAAATAGAAACTTCCTAGTCTGAACCGTTGCTACGTACCTCTTTTTCTTCTTCCTTTCCAGTAAAAACGTGAAAACCACAGGTGGTACCTCTGCTAGTATCAAATGGGTCAAGAATCAAAACCAGAAAAGGATTTCCTCCAAGTGAACTTCAATACCAGAAAATCATGATTATACCCTCTCTGCACAGTTTCATTTCATAGCATCCATAAACACACATTCCATATTAAGCTAGAGAATTGAGAGAGAATGAATTGATTCTCATTGATTAATCTCAGGGAATGTACAAGAGTCATATATATAGGCTTACATACACAGCTGTGCTCAATAACTGACTAACAGATTCTAACAACTTTCTAACAGCTAGCTCAACTAGCTTAACTATTTAACTAACTTATAGTTAGAGTCTAATATCCCCCATCAAGGTGGAGAGTAAATGTTTACGATGCCCAACTTGTGGATGAGAGCTGAAAAACCAGGTGGAGGCAGAGCCTTTGTGAATATGTCGGCTAGCTGGTGTTGGCTCTTGATGTAGACCAACTTGAGGATATGAGACTGAACCAGTTCCCTGATAAAGTGGTAATCAATATCAATGTGTTTGGACCTTTCATGATGGCCAGGATTGGAAGCTAAGTGAATGGCCGATTGGTTGTCACAAAACACCATTGTGGATTCAACATTGATATCAAAATGTTTTAGGAGACGAGTCAACCATACAACCTCACTTGCCACTGAAGAGAGGGATCGATATTCTGCCTCTGCAGAAGACTTGGAAACAGTTGGTTGTTTCTTAGACTTCCAAGAAACCAAAGCATCACCAACAAAAACACAAAAACCAGTAGTTGACCGTCTTGTATCCAAGCAGCTGCCCCAATCTGCATCAGCATAGGCAGTGAGGCGCAAGGAGTTAACAGCTGGGAACAAAAGTCCTTGGCCTGGAGCAGCTTTAAGGTAACGGAGTAAATGATGAACTGCACTCAAGTGAATGGTGCGAGGATGCTGCATATATTGACTTAGCTTGTGGACCGTGAAGCTGATATCTGGTCGTGAGATGGTTAGGTACATCAACCTGCCAATTAGCCTTCTATAGACAGAAGGGTTTGGAAGAGGATCACCATCACTAGCATTTAATTTGGTAGTTGGATCCATAGGTAAGGAGGATGGCTTACAAGCCAGGAAACCAGTGTCATCAAGGAGAGTAAGAGTGTATTTCCTTTGGGACAATGAAATGCCCTTGGTTGATCTGGCAATTTCAAGACCAAGGAAATACTTTAGATTTCCAAGCACTTTCAACTTAAACAGACTTTGCAACAAGGATTGAGCTTCTGCAACCTTTTGGGAATTTGGTCCTGCTAGAATTATATCGTCCACATAAACGAGGAGGACCACTAGAGAGGAGCCAGAACCTGAGGTGAATAGGGAATAGTCATTTTTAGACTGCACAAAACCATGACTGAGCAAGGAACTTGAGAATTTACAAAACCACTGTCTCGAGGCCTGTCTAAGTCCATAGAGGGACTTATTCAGCTTGCAAACAAGACCAGAATTGTTTGCTTTGTAACCATTCGGCAGCTCCATGTAAACATCCTCAAACAGTTCACCATTAAGGAAAGCGTTATTTACATCCAGCTGCAACAGGTGCCACTGCTTGGCAGCTGCAACAGTGAGCAGAACCCTCACTGAAGTTAGCTTAGCAACTGGAGAAAAAGTGTCTGAGAAGTCAATCCCTGCTTGCTGTGTGTACCCTTTGGCAACTAAGCGTGCTTTGTAACGGTCCACAGTGCCATCGGGCTTGTACTTAACTTTGTATACCCATCTGCAACCAATGCAGTGTTTGTCAGATGGAAGAGGAACAAGGGACCATGTAGAGTTAGCTTCAAGGGCCTGAATCTCATCACTCATTGCTTGTCTCCACTCAGGGAACTGCACTGCCTGATGGTAGTATTGGGGTTCATAAGTGACTGACACTTGATTAATGAAGGCTTTATAGGAGGATCCAAGTTTAGCAAGAGAACAGTAGTGCTGTATAGGATAAGCTGGAGTAACCTGAGCAGCAACATAGTCATTCAGGTATGCTGGTGATCGAAGGGTTCTATTGGATCTTCTGAGTTGGACAGGGTTTGGTGGCTGATCAGGGTGATCAGGTGAATCTGGTGGTTGATCAGGATGATCAGTGTTTGGTGGTAGAATTGGATCCAAGGGAATATCAAGAGAAGTGTCAGGCAATGGTAATGCTATAACTGTGTTATGGAAGGGATCAGCAGTGTTGGAATCAGTTGGCAAGGAGTGAAAAGGATAAACAGTCTCATGAAAGACCACATCCCTGGAAATAAAGAACCTTTTGTGTTCTATGTCATAGAGTCTATATCCTTTATAGCCCTGTGGATAGCCAATAAAAACTGCAGGTACAGCCCGAGGAGTAAACTTGGTCCTTGTAGATGGCAAAGTTGCTGCAAAAGCTAAGCAACCAAAAGACTTGAGAACAGAATAATCAGGATCTGAACCATGTAAAACCTGAAATGGAGACTTATTCTGGAGAACAGGAGAAGGGATCCTATTGATTAAGAAAGCTGCTGTTGTAACACATTCACCCCAAAGAGAGATTGGTACCCTTGACTGGAAAAACAAAGCCCTGGCAACATTAAGCAGGTGTTGGTGCTTTCTTTCAACAACAGAATTCTGCTCAGGTCTTTCAACACAAGAAAATTGGTGTAGAGTCCCGTGTTCTTGCAAAAACTCAGTCAATGCTAATTCCTTAGCATTATCAGACCTTAGGCACTTGATAGGTACACCAAATTGTGTTTTAACCATAGCAAAGAACTTCTTAATGGCACTAGGTGCTTCTGATTTGTGTTTGATGAGATATACCCAAGTGTGTCTTGAACAGTCATCCACCAAAGTCAAAAAGTATCTCTTGCCATCAAAGGTTGAGTGACCATAAGGGCCCCAAATATCACAATGCAATAAAGCAAAAACAGTATCAGACACATGGTTATGAGAATTAAAAGACAGTCTTCTAAATTTAGCAAGTGGACATACTTGGCATAAAGAAGAATTAAAGTCAGAAGACAAAGAAAAAGGTACTTTATTGCTCAAAATTTTGAGTACTTTATCAGAAATGTGTCCAAATCTAGAGTGCCACAAAGTAGCATCATTACAAGTGTGGGAAACAGAATTCGAAACAGAATTTACAGATTGTGAATTACAAGAATCAAATGCTATCAGTGTATTTAAGGAATTACAACTATAAGTGCAGTGTGCAACATTGGAATGGGAAACTATATCCTTGAGAGACAGAACATATAGGCCTTCAAGAAGTTCACCCTTCCCAATCTTGGTGCAATGTTCCAGATCCTGAATCAAGAATTGATTTTTAAAGAATGTGATGGAAAAGGAACCATGAGTCAGTAAAGCACTTACAGATAGCAAGTTGAAATTGAATTGCGGAATATACAAAACATTGTGCAAGATGAAGTTATGAGTGAGTTTAATAGTGCCAATGGCAGTAACAGGAACAATTTGTTTATTAGGCAATGTCACTGTCTTATTGGTAACCTTCTGATAAGAAGTAAAATAATGTGAGGAACACACAATGTGAGCACTAGCTCCAGAATCAACAATCCAAGAATCATTCGAAAAAGAAGAACAATAAGGATTGACAGAAAGCACAATACCAGCAGATGAATCAATCATTGGTGTTGTGGAAGTGGAAGATTGAGCCTGTAACAGGTTCATCAACTGAGTATACTGCTGAGCAGTAAGTTGAAAAGAATTGACCGGATCAAGGGAAACTTGATTAACCATGTCTGACTGAGATTTCTTTTTGTAATTTGGTGGATAACCATGAAGTTTGTAACACTTGTCCTTGGTATGTCCCAGCATTCCACAATGCGCACACAAGGGCCTATCCTTCTTTGCACCTTTCTGTTTGTTATCAGAGAAGTTCTTGACAGCAAAAGCATGAGAGTTTTCTTCAATTGCAAGTGATCCACCAACCTCACGTTGTGTTTCATCTTGAACAACCAGAGAGAAAGCCTTGGTGATTGGAGGAATCGGTTCAGAGGAAAGGATTTGACCTCGAATGGATGACAGAGACTCATTGAGACCCATCAAGAAGTGCATCACATACTCCATTTGACTGTAGGATACCCAAGGAGCAATGCCACCACAGTGACAAGTATGTGGAGGTTTGTGCTCAGCCAAGGCTTCCCAAAGTGATTTGAACTTGGTGTAATATTCACCAACAGACATGGATCCTTGCTGCAAGGCCATCAATTGACGCTTGAGCTGAAAAATTCGAGGACCATTTCGCTGTTCAAATCGTTCTTTGATATCACTCCAAATCGCAACAGCAGTAGAACAATGCAACACACACGTTTGCATCTCCTTCGAAAGGGAATTCAATAGCCAAGACGCAACAATGCTGTTGATGCGACGCCAAGAAAAATGAAGAGGATCATCAGCATCAGGTTCGGGAATAGAGCCATCGACAAATCCCAATTTGTTCTTACCAATGAGTGCCATAGTCATTGCTTTGCGCCAAGAACTGTAATTGTCTGCTCCAGTGAGCTGATGAGATACCAAAACACAACCCGGAGTATCGGAGGGTTGAAGAAAGAAAGGATTAGCATCATCCATGGCTGCCATGGAAGAACCCTAATCGAGAAAGAGGGAAAGCTCGAAAGAAGCAGAGAAGAGAAAAACAGAGAAATCAGAGATCGCAGAGAAGAATCTCTACTGATACCATATTAAGCTAGAGAATTGAGAGAGAATGAATTGATTCTCATTGATTAATCTCAGGGAATGTACAAGAGTCATATATATAGGCTTACATACACAGCTGTGCTCAATAACTGACTAACAGATTCTAACAACTTTCTAACAGCTAGCTCAAACTTAACTATTTAACTAACTTATAGTTAGAGTCTAATATTCCATGAGCATATTTGTTTGTTTCGTAGTCATCATTATGATTTGCTTTCCGATTTGGAGTATAACAATTCAGAATAGGGGAAGAGACAGGGCAGAGAGAGAGGAAGTGAGAGAGAGGAATGTAGTTTCCTGCAACTTTTTCACAGTTTCCGGCGATTAATTGAGGAAATTTAAACTAATTTAATATAATGTTAATGAAAATCAAGTCAGAACTTTTATTATTTAAAGAATTATCTTGAAACCAAAAAAATATAAAAAATAAGATAGAGATCAAGAGTGTATCTTATAACCAAGTAAATATCATGGTTTCTTTGAAGAGAACCGCTTAAGAATATACAAACACTTACATGGCCAGCTTCCATTACTTTCCCTGTAGTATTAGCTCTGGCTGCATCTTCAGCTTGCTGTATTGCCGTTGACCCTGACTCACTCCCATAAACTTGGTCAACATGTTCCATGGCTTCCTCACTCCCATAAAAGGTTTCCGTTGCACTTGAGTAATGGGTCTCTGATTCACTCACATCACCGGGCATAGGGGCAGAATCAGAAGATGAAGCCATCGTGTCTTCTCTGTTGACCAAGGGGAGTTTATTAACAGTCCTAAGTATTCTTCTAACCGTATACAATGTCTCCTTCTGATCTCTTGCTGTTTGAGCTTGCATATCAATAATGAAGAACTTCGAAAGTGAGTCCGCCAGTGCCATCAATTGTTCTTGGTAACGAACCTTTGCAGCGTAATTATACCTGCCAATTGACCCTATATCATCATAGTTTATTGATAAAAAGAAGAAAAACTAAAAGGAAAAAAAAAGCATGGAGACATGATACCTGCCAATTTTTGAGCACCGATAAACAAGCTTTATTCCCTCTTCCATTTTTCTTATCAATGACTCTAATTCTTCCTTTGGACGGCCCAAGTCATTGTTGCGATGTTCTATCTCTGTGACCACAGGATATACTGCTAATAGAGTGGATCGAAGGTCGTTCAAAGTTTGTTTGAACATGGTGGCCTTGTTTTTTATTTCCAAAACCGCCTTCAGTAGTTCTCCAAATACAGCTCCTACAGCCGCCCCTCCTAACAAAGATGCTGCCATAACTTACTGGACAAGCACACAACAAACAACAACAGAATTTGTTCAGACCGATCACAATTACCTTGAAGCCATGAAACAGCCTTCTTGTATCAACAGGTCAAAGCCCCGCAGTAGAAAATGGAAGGGACCCCGGCACTTTCCTCGAAGGCCATTTCCTCCGCGTGATATATCTCCTAGCCTTCTAGGATTCGTGTCGAGACACAAGTCTTCTGGTAGGTACCCCGGTACTCTCCTCGAAGGTCCTTTGTGTTGGATGTGGAGAGAATTAAATTTCCTCCCCTTCTGCTTCAGTGCTTCCTCACCTTCGGCTCCACTCCACCCTCTCTGCCCCGTTCTATTATTGATTATACTATTTTTAAGGAAGTTCCTCGATGCTTATTAAAAAACAAGGAGGTTCCTCGACATTTTTTTTAAATCGATCCTAGAATTTATATAAATTTTTAATTCGATATCTAAAGTAGAAAATTCGTCAGTAACATGTTAAATTAGATGAAATATTATTGATTTCATCTAGGTTCTGAACACTCGTTTCAGTCACTTATGTCATGTTATTGTTTAAGTAACACTTCACCCACACTATTCGGAGAAAGGGCATGTAATCATGAAAATATTAGTTTAGATGGAAGAAGTGGCCGCAAGTCATGCTTTGGTCTTCTAGTATTTTAATCTCTTGCAACTCTAAATACTAATTTGTGAGAAATAATTCCATGTACCAAATAAGCAAACTTAACGACTTCCTCAAGGAGTCATATCCCAGTGATGCAATTGAACTTGTTTTTATAAGTTCAATGATCAAATTAGAAAAAATTTAAGTATAGAAACCTATTTAAATTTTTGGCTTAATTGCACTTTTGATCCCCCAACTTTAGCTCATGTGCGATTTTGGTCCCTAATGTTTTTTTCTAGCACATTTGGTCCCCCAATTTTTTGAAAGTTACAAAGTTAGTCCCTTCATCCAATTTCCATCAATTTGTTTCCTACTTGGCAGGTCTAGTACCATATGACAAGTCCACCTGAATTTATTATATTAAAATAATTATTATATTTTAAATTAAAAAAATTAAAAGTTTAAAAAGGATCCAAAAGTCATCTTCCTCCCTACAGGTGCTCCTTACTACTCTCCTTACAGGTGTTCGTTACTACTCTCCCCACACTTTAGAGATTAGAGCTACCATATTTCTAATCAGTTCTTCATTCTCATATGAGTCCTAAATATGTCTTCTCTTCTCGCACGATCAAATAAATATTTTATTATCCTTCCCCAGGAGATCGATCGATTCCCTGTGTATATATGTTGCAAAGGAGTCCACGGCGGCAAGCGCCTGTGACCGGAGGTCGAAGTCGTAAGCCACCGCATCCTTCCTCGTGGTTCACGACGGTGGTTCACGATCTGAAACTGGTGGCTGAATCTGGAGGTGGCGATGGCGAGCAGTGACTAGGCGGTGCTTCGCCATGGGACACTGATCTGGTGGGTGAGAAGGTGAAGATGTGGGTTGTGGTTAAAGAAGGAGTGATGGTGGTGAAGGTTATAGAAATGTGTTCAAGGTGTTTGTTGTTAGGTTTCAATGGTTTAAGGTTTTGGAAATGGTGGCAAAAGGAAGGTTCTGGTTATTGTGAGGTTTTTGAGGTTGAAGGAGATGTACATGGTGATCGTGTAATGGAATGACTGAAGCTCTGTTAATGGAAGTTTTTGGTGAATGATGAAGTTAGGGGAAAGTTTGTTTGTCATGGAAATTGCATTGAGTTTTTTTCAGGGAGAAGATAATTGAAGAGGCAACAAGAGAGGAAGAAGATGACTTTTGGGTCCTTTCTTAATTTTTAATTTTATAATTTAAAATATAATATTTATTTTAATTTAATAAATCCAGGTAGGACATAAATTGGTGGAAATTGGATTGAGGGACTAATTTTGTAACTTTCAAAAAATTGGGGGATCAAATGTACTCGAAAAAAACATTAGGAACCAAAATAGCACATGAGCTAAAGTTGGGGGACCAAAAGTATAATTAAGCCTAAGTTTTTTTAATTAATTCAAGGCCAACTGAATAATTAAACCTTGGATTATATTATTGATTATTCATGATTGATGATGTAGTTGGGCGTAATGTTTGTTAACCATCTTATATTTCATAATAATTATCTCATTGCTATACTTACATCTTTCTTATCATCGGAATCTCATTTGACTTTTCATATGTTAATGATTATCCGATACAAATATTTTATAATTGAAATTATCACCTTTTTTATATTTTTTATTTAAAATATATCACTGCTCTTAATTATATTTGATATTTTTTTTGGTTTGGTACTCACCCTAATTAATCCTTGGGACCGAGTGAGTCCTCGAAGTATCCACATGGCTTAGATCCTTTGGACCCATTATGTGACTAATTTCTAAGTCGGTCGTGCGGTTAGTAAAGTCTGGCCAAGGGTTGTTGCATACCCAAGGATCGAACTCGGGCAGAGCCCGAACGATTCGTCCTTAAATAGCAGTGCGTTAACCACTTGCACTCAATCACTTGGTTATATTTGATTTTTTTTTTGTAACCATGACATAGGTACGAAGTATCCACAACCGTTAATAGTGACTAATCTTCGTCGGGCATACAAGGTGGGTTCTCCTCTCCCAACCAGGTTTTCTCCATACACAAGAGCCAGGATTCGAACCCTGACCACTTGCTTAAGGTGTCCAAATCTCTTATCACTTGGACCAATCACATGTTGGTGGTTATATTTGATATTGATTAAATTTTGAAAATTTAAATCTATAAATAAAATAAGAAAGTATCATGATTACCAAATTATGAATTTAGAACAAATCAAATAATCTCCACTTTTTTTCGGTGAAAACAAAATAATTTCCATCTTTATCTAAATTATAGCTTCAGCAATTTTTTTTAAAATAAAAAACTTAGTGTGTGTATTGGATTGGGATTTCAAAAGACTTTAATGGACTTTTTATGATAAAAAAGTATTGTGGTATTCAATCAAGACTTTTATGTAATCTAAATAAGTTTGGTGATATTCAATCAAGACTATCAGGATTTTTTAAAGATGGAATCCAAATCTAGCAGTATTCAATCATGACTTTTTATAAGTAATAAAAAGTCTTGTGGTATTCAAAAACTTTCTAATTTCGATGGGTTGTTTTCTAAGGCGGATTTTCTGGGACTTTGTGTGACTTTTTTAGTAACAAAAAGTCTCACCTCAACACATGAGATTTCTCAGAATTCTCCATGCTTATTTCTATTCACCTTATGCCTTCACCTCTCTCCCCTCCCTTCATCCCTCCATCTCTCTCATCTCCCTCCTCCCTCCATCTCTCTCCTTTCTCCCCCTCGCTCTCCCATCTCCCCCATGGTTGTCGTTCAACCCAACATAAGTTACCAAACAACTCTAGAGTGCATTTGTTACAGATTATTTGACAAAAAAAAAATTATAATTGAAAAAAAATTATTTGTAATGAGTTTAATTGTGTTTGTTTAAGCTTTTCATTAAAATCATTTAAAAGAAAATCATTTTAAGGTTAAAATCAGAAGCTACAAGATTTTGTTGGTAACGGTAATGACCCTCAAAATGTAAATAAATTGTTCAATCTTCGTCATGCGTCCTTGAGGAATGTGATCGAGAAGATATTTGGGATTTTTAAATCGCAGTTCATAATTTTTAAGTCAGCGCCTCCATTTCTATTTAAGACACATGCAGAGCTTGTGTTAGCATGTGTAGCATTACATGACTTCCATTGTAAAAAATGTCGTTCTGATGAATTTCCAATTGAACCAATAGACGAATCTTCATTTTCAATATCACCAACTAATGTAGACAATAATTTGGAACATATTGTTCAAACTCAAGAGCAGGAACGAGAAGATGTTAATGCATGGAGGGCTAGCATGACTTTAGATATATGGAGAAATGCAACTTAGGGAGACATGAAGCTACATCGATTTGACTATTAATTAAAATATTAAAAAAATTGTATTGGGTTTTATTTTTATTTTTTATATTATTCATTTATTTGTTACTTTTTTCATTGGCTCTTGCAACTTTGAATATTTGCTAAAAATTCATGTTTTCCTTTCAAATCTTATAAATCCATAAAGTCCATTCAAATCTTATAAAGTCTTATGATATAAATCATTTAAAATCCATACATGAGAATCTTGATTATAACAATCTTTAAAAAAATGTCTTTTAAAATCTTGTAAGTCATTACATTCCTACATAGTCTTTTAAAATCCGCAAGACTTTTTTAGGCCAAAACAATCTTTAAAAATCTCAATTCAATTAAATCTAATTAGGATTAGACTCCTCTAGAATGAGCAAAAGTGTAAAGTGGGAAAGTAAAGGTATACCCACTCTTAATTTTTGGGCCAATTTTCGACCCAGCCACAATTGAAGGTACCTTACATTGCAAAGTCTAGGTTAGCAAGGATCTTGATAGTATTGAGGTGCAACTATGGGAACTCAGACTACAAACCAAGTTGGCGATGGATCATATGACGTGGATCAGTTTCAAGTGGTATTTGATAGTGTTGAGGTCAAGGGGTGTGAGGTTAAGAGGTGTAATAGAGGGAAGCATCTTATTAGGTTGTGTTGTGTTATGGTACATTGGGCTTGGCCCAATCTTCAACTCTCTCTGGCCCAATAACTCAGCTACCTCTCTCGAGCTCCTCCTCACTTAAGAATTAGTTAGTTGGTTAGAATAGAATAACTGAATAACTGTGTAACAATTTTCTTTTTGTTATTGGGGTTTTCCTTCGTAGGCTATGTATATAAAGCCATGATTCCAGGGTAGTTAGCCTATGCTATGCTAAGCTTTCATTCTGAGTGATATTAGAGATATTGGAGTGAGAATCTGAAGAATTGAGAGAGAGGGAGAAAACTGTGGGAAAATCTAGGGAACTTGATGATTGATGAACAAGTTCTGTGATTGTAAAAGGGAGCTATAAACTCTGATTCATAGTGATCTTCTCAGTCGGATTCAGTCCCGGGGATGTAGGAGGATTTGCTCCGAACCTCGTTAACAATTTCTTGGTGTTATCTCTTCCTTAATCTTCTTCTTAAGTCTTTTACTTTCATTGTTAAAAGCTTTACTATTCTGTTAGCATTACTGCATTTCTTTAGTTTTCTGTTTGCTGTAATTTCAGGTAGTAATTCATACCATTGTAAGCTCAAGTTATAACAGGTGGATGGTAAATTTTGCTCATTATAGGATGCCTAACGAGTTGCCTGTTGTTACATGGAGGGATCGAGGTGAGCGAATATTGCAAAGGGGAAGAAACCTATAGTTCATAATGGTTCTCTTATGGGATCCCAACAGGTCGGCAGTACTATCTCGGATAGTCATAGTAAGATTCGAAATAGAGCTATCCTTAGATCTACTGCATACAACGAAGCTTTTCACTTTTGGGATGTGGGGAAGAAATAGATCTTCTACAGTTTGTCTGGGGTTTGAGTTTGGTGGTTTAGGGGTTTTGCTGGTGGGAAAATAGATTTTGCATATAAAGGGCTCTTGGGAGTGAGGCGTCTAGCTAAGCGATGGTGGCCATGGTTGATGTTTTAGCTTTTATTTATTTGGGAAAAGGGGGGCTTGATGCTATACGATTTTCTTTCTTATGGGGTTTCTTAGGTCTAACGGAATAGTTAATGGTGGGTGTGGAGACAAATTATAGGTTCAACCACGTTGTATCTTTGGCTCTTGGTTGAACATTATCTTGTTCCCCTTCTTGTTCTTTCTTTCATCCTTGTATTTGAGTTGAGTACCCCCAGTGCTCTATTCAATACATTTTTGCTTATAAAAAAATACACTCTTAATTAGTTAAAGTTTTAATTAAGGATGGAAATTGGTTAAAAAACAAATTAAGGATGGATATACTCTTACTTTCTCACTTTACATTTTTACACATTTTAGAGAAAGTTTATCTTATTAATTACATCCGCCAATTCAATTTTTTTTTTTTGATAGATCCGCCAAGACAAATTTGTTATTTAATAGCCTCGAACCAAAAACAATAATGTTCCAACATCTGGGATATTACACGGGAAAAGATTTGTGGCCAACTAGAGTTTGATACTATGCTTGCAAGGGATAAATGCTGAATGATGTATCTATAATGTATACAAAGTAGAATGTTTCATGAACCCTATATACGGAAAGTTTTAAAAATGGCGGCCTATGACGAATTCTCAAGTAAAACAGTGCATGTATCACTCTCACAGTGCACGGAATTTCGGCTCATTAATTACCTGCTACAAGGATCACATTTTGATTTGATACTTACTAGAGTAACTGACCCGAGCCATGCACGGGGAATATGCTATTTTTTTAGGATTTCATCGAAAAATATGTGATTGTTGATTTCATATTTTTAGTTTAAAATTTTGTTGGGGAATTGTACACCTCAAATTATTGATTTCTGAGGTTAATTATGCAGAAATATTTGAAAAAAAAAATTGTTATTTAAAATATAAAAGATAAATCCTCATATAAGTTTAATTATAAGATGTTTTTAAATCTATTTGATTTATAAACATGCTCTCTTAAAAAATTATTTGTTTTTTTTATTTTTTTCCCTGCAAGTTAACCATTAGTAGAAATTATATTTATCTATCATATTTTATATTTTCTCTTCAAAATATATTTGATTTATTTATACTTTTATCCCCATGCAGGTGAACTATTTCTAGAAAATATACTTATATATCATATTATTAATTTATTTTATTTTAAAAATCTATTTAATTTATTTATTCTTTTTCCTATGCAAGTTAACCATTTACATAACATTTATATATTTATCATTTTTTCTTCCCTCTTTAAAATCTATTTGATTTATTTCTTCTCTTTTCCAGTGGAAGTTAACCAATTTTAGAAAATATTTTTATCTATCATAATATATTTCCTCATCTCACTTGAAAATCTATTTGATTTTTTTCTCTCCTTTGCCCGGTGCAAATTAACCATTTAAAAAAAATATATTTATCTATTGTATCATTTTTTTTATTCTCTCTTGAAAATATTTTTAATTTATTTCTACTCTTTTTCCGATAAATTAAACCATTTTTAGAAAATGTATTTTTCTATCATATTATTTTTTCTACTCTCTTAAATATATATTTGATTTATTTCTCCCTTTCCCTTGTGCAAGCTAACCGTTTTATCTAAAATATATTTTTGTTTTATATTATTTTTATTCTCTCTTGCAAATCTATTTGATTTATTTATTCTATTTTCCCGTGCAATTTAGCAGTTTTTAGAAAATATATTTATCTATCGTAGTTTTTATTTTCTCTTAAAAATCTATTTGATTTATTTATCATCTTTCCCTATGCAAATTAATCATTTTTGTAAAAATATATTTATATCATATTATTATATGTATTATTTCTCGAAAATCTATTTGATTTATTTCTCATATTTTCCTGTGCATGTTAACCATTTTATAAAATATATTTATAAATCATATTATTAATTTTATTTTCTCTTGAAAATTTATTTGATTTATTTCTTATCTTTCCGATGTAAGTTAACCATTTCTAGAAAATATATTTATCTATAATATTATTTTAAAAATATTATTAATTGATTTATATAATATTATTAATTGATTTATGTCCTTGAGTTTTATTGTTGGATTTGTATTAAATGGTATTTTTCTAAGAGGATGACACATGGCATAAAATTCAATGAGGTTATTCCTAAATGTATATACTATAGATAGATTTTATAAAATATATTTATATATTTATATACTATTACCACAACAGCTCCAACTCCACAACCTTCACCTCAAAGAACACTTTCACCACCACTAAGATCACCATCCCCTCAACCATCACCAAAAATCCCAACACCACCTACATCACCAAAAATTCTCACTCCACCTACTTCACCAAAAATCCAAACTCCACCACATACATCACTTAACCATCACTCTTCTGAACCTAACCCTACTATATCAGAAACTCACATGTGTGATACTCACTCACCAGTACCAACCTCACCACAAATATCTCACCATTTTGACATTCCTCAAACTGAGGATGTCAATGACTTTGAGTATTTTGACAATCTTACTCCTCCTCCCTCACCAAAATCACCAATCCCTGACCATATCACTAACCAATGCCAAGTGCCTCTGAGAATAGTCTTTCCAGACTTATTCTCTGAAACCAGACATAACCCTATCCCCTTAGCCACTATATCTCCCTACCACCCATCTTCCAGAACCACCCCCCTTCTCTGTCACAGATGAATCTTGTCCCTTTTATCTTGATGGCAAGACCTTGGACATGATTGCCTCTCTGGAAGCTGAAAGACAGATTGTGAGGCTGGAAAGGTGACTAAAGTCAGTAGGAAAATGGCTATTCAACCCTCACATCTTTATGAAGCCCTCAACTACAATCAGAGTAATGCCTGACTCCATAGCCCTGAAAGGAAAGCAGAAGATAATATCTTTGCCATTGGATCAGAAGTTCTCTCTTATCAAGAGAAATGATCAGAAGCTTAAATTCAGAGAGAGGATGTTCTCCAAAGGTAGCTCCAGTTCTGGGTTGACAGAAGAAGATAAGGCAGACATTCCCACCAAAGGTAGCCAAGCCTATGCTCTATACCCCTTTTCACCCTCCATTTACACACTTCCTCCCTTCTTCATGGTTTTTCCTTTCTTATTTTAAACTTCCCTGAAACTGCTCCTTTCACTCACATAAATCTCATTAGGAGATCTTATGAGTTTCTCCTATCTGTCACAAATTCTCCTCTGCATCATGACAGAATTCATGCTTTTTTAGAGGAATTCCATCCAAATAATGATTTTGTAACCACTCTGTCAACAAATGTCTTTTTAGACCCTCACCCTGAGGACGATGTTTCTGTTGAAGAGTTACCTCCTACCCCTCCTGTAACATCCCGAAAATTATATATGTGTTTATTGGATAACTAGTTTTATTAATCAATTATATATCTATTTTTATGTGTCTCAACTTATTTGATTTTATTTACCTATCAAACTATTTTTGTTTGGTGCATTGACACTGCGTTATTGTAGTGTATGCATACTTGTTAGACAATAATATTCTCCTATTGTCACTATTATTATCTGTGTAGAAAAATATTTTAAATAGTATGATTGAAAGAAATTTATTTTCATATTTTACTCTATTAAATTTTAGATTTGACGGTATGTTAGTTTAAAAGTAATTGGAGATTATTTTTGTATCATTGATTTCCTTAATTGATAAATTCAACCATCAATCTTTACTCTAATTCAAAATTTGAAATCATATATTTATCCCTCATTATTTTTAGAAGTTCCAATTTTTAAAGAGGTTATTTCGAAAAATTTTATGAAAATCCCAATTTTTATACAGTTAATCCATTTTAATTAAAATATGGTGTTACACCTCCTCCTTGTCCACCTCCTCCATCAACTTCTGGAACTTCTTTGGCCACAACAGATCTACTTCTCCAGTTGTTGCATATGATCCTGCTGCACATCAGAGACTTGATGAAATGGCTACAAGTTTGCAGACTGTTATTCAAAGACAGGATGAAGCAATTGCTCAACAGACTGCATTTCAAGCTCAGATGCTAGCTCAGCAGCAAGCAATGCAACAGATGATGGAAGCTTTCTTCAAAAGCCAAGGAGGCCCTAGTTCTTAGTTTTTAAGAATCTATTTTTCATTTCTTTATTGAGTCTTGCAATGTACTAAGTCAGTGATGTCTATCACTTGTAATCTTTCTTGACTCTGGTTGAATGAAATGAGTTTTTCTTTTTGATTTCTTTTGGCACTTTACATTTTTTTTTTCTCTTCTATATCTCTTTGATTGATGCCAAAAGGGGGAGAAAATATAGATAAATTTTCATGATTTTATATTTCAACTATATGTTATTCTCTCTGATATCATGTTTTGTTCTGATATTTGTCTTTACTTGGTGCATAAACTAAGGGGAGCATAACATACTCTGATCAACTATATCTGTTTAGAAATTTCTACTGTTTCTTTTTGATGTTCAATAAAATCAGAAAAGATATTTGTCATCATCAAAAAGGGGGAGAATGTTGAGACCTCATAAGTCTAAAACACATTCAATGTGTAAATTCTCTAAGTTTTGATGATTCCAAATAGTTCAAGTATGATAATGTTGAACCAAATGAAATTACTGATATATTTGATAAGTGTGCAGGAAAATAGACTTAAGGTCACTCGTCTATTTTTTTGACCCGTCTACTTTTTAGTAGAAGCTCAGTACTGACTAGTCTAAGTTTCCACTCGTCTAAAAGATAGTTAACGCTCAAGAAAGACTAAGTTCACTTGATGACGTGGCATGAAGCATGCGTCTAAGTTTGGCTCAGTTCATCACCAGTCTAATTTTTGGATGACTTTCACCCGTCTAAAAATTCTCATTACTGATACCAAGTCAGTATGTCAGAAATCAAGTCCAAGTCACCTTATTCAAATTATATGCCTTCCTTTAAGGATCTCGAAGACCTCTGGACAATAGCTCAAAGGACAAAGAATAAAGAACGTTGTTTCAAGGTTTTAAGGAATAAACACGCAATCTCTTCACCACTGCAGTAACCTTTTGCCTGTTTTAGTACAAAGTAAAAGTGCTTTATGGAAAGTGAACTGATGCTGCACTGAAAGAGGAAAGCTCTCTGCAACAAGTACAAGAAGCCTGCTGCTATATACTCTAAAAGAACAGCTGCTCAGTCTAAAGTGTACTCTTGGACACCCTTGTCAAAGCTCAACGTTTCCAAGCATTTAATAAATATTCAGAACGACTCTTTGGCATTAAATGGTGTCTCAGAAAGCTCAAGTCAGAAGCAAACACTTTCTGAAGCTGTGTCAAAACGGATCTCTTGATTGAAGTCTTTAAATAGATCAAACAATGAAGATGAAGCCAAGAAGTTGAATATCAAAAGAACTCTGCACAGAAGCATTTACTATCTTCATTAACTTCTTCATTCCTTCATTGAATACACATTCAATCATTTGATATAAATTCGCAGTCTTTCATACTTCATATTTATTCCGCTCTCTGAGTGTGATCTGAAAGATTTGCAAGTTGTATTAACTACACAAAAACCTTTTATCCCTTACTGTTTTGAGCCTGAAGAGGCTAGGTGAGAAAAGAATACTTGTTTGAGTGTTGAGCCTGAAGAGGCTAGGTGTGCAAAGAATACTTGTACTGTAATTTACTCAGTTATAGTGGAAACTTGGTGCTGCCAAGAAACTGGACGTAGCCCTGTGGATTTTGGGGTGAACCAGTATAAATCTCTTGAGTGATATTTCTACTCCCTTTATCTTTTAATTTGCTTAAGTATTGTTTCTGTTTTAGCTTTTAAATTGGGGAGTTAATACTGTAATTATCAAACTCTATTTTAACCTTCTCTGTTTGTGTGTGCTATTCTGTTTCAATATTAGACGTGTCACTCGTCTAACTTTCTCTTATCTAAACCTTGCTTGTTGTGCCTGCGAAAATCTTTTTAAAGTAACCGAAAAAGTTGGTAAACACAATTCAACCCCCTTCTTGTGTTCACTTTGGTTATTTCAATGTTACGTAAAAAACTTGCAGAAGGTGAGTGAGTGAAAAGGGTATTTTTAGAAAAATAAAAATCAAATTGAAGGTACAAGATGCAAATAGCAATTTACAAGATGTAAATAGCAGTGCCCATGTCGACTGGGCCGACCACTTTCTTGTAATATGTAAGTGGAAGCCGCTAAAATATCGTGGTATGAATTATGTGGACAAAACTCCACAGCATTAGCATTACCATTTAGAGCATGTTTGGGGATGCTTGATTATATAGGTTTCAACTTTTTTTTTTTTTGTAAAAAGCTTTATTGGTAAATTTTGTTTTGTTTGGATATCTAACTTAATTTTTTAAAAAGTTTTTTTTCTTCAAATAAGCTATTTCCTATCCATCTTAAAAGGTGGACTGTTAGATTGTTTACAACAGATTATTTTCTTCGTCTAAAGCACGTTGCCTGTTATACCCCATTGGCCCATTTCCCCTGGCGTATACCCCCACCCCAAACCGCAAGTTATAAATAAATAAGTTAAAAAAAAAGTTAAATGTTAAAACTGAGACAAATATTATACATATACATATTAAAATAAGACAAATATTATACATATTAAAATATCAAAAAAGTAAGTTAAACAAAAAAAATGTTAAAAATGAATAAATCTGATTACAAAAATCAAATATTATTCACTTTTCCCATCAAATACTATAAACAAATAACTTCATACCTTTTTTTTATAATTTACTTTGTAAAATTGATTTTTTTTTCACCATCCAAACGAAATAGATTTTCTTAAAATCGCTTTTCAGCAAACAAAATCAAACAAAAACAGATTTTGACTATAATCGATTATCACAATAAGCTGAATAACAACTTTGCATCACATAATAAAACAAAGCGTCACCAAATTGCGTTGAACCAAACTTAGAGCACACTCCACTGGAAAATCATGTACTCAAAGAGAAACAAGACTAAAATAAGAGAGTAATATAAGTGAGAATATAATTCTTTTTTATAAGCAAATGTTAGATTGTTAGTATTTGTTATATTAGTGGAGGAGTCGAACCCATGACCTTTACCTTATCACTCCAAACCCTATCTCTAGGGGTGGGAATAGGCAGGCCCTGGTAAGCCTGAACCTGGCCTATGTTCCAATCATGAGGCCTGAGCTTAGCCTATAGCCTGATATAGGCCAATGACTAAGGCCTGAGCCTGGCCTATTTTAAAGCCTGCCCGAGAGCCTACTTAAAAACCTACTTATCAACAAGACCTTTAAATATGCCTACATCTATAAATAGGTCACATTCATTAGCTTGTAAATAGACTCGTAGGTCTCTAATGACAAAGAAATTGGTAGACATATACTAATAAATAGGTCACTAGGCATTCACAAATAAATATGCAAGTAGGCCACTACATGGTCAATAGGTATTTACCTTTAAATATTATGAATAATGTAAATATTATATTACAGTATTATAATATATTATATTATACATATATATTTATGTGTATGTATGTGTTAAATAGGCCGGCATGGTAGGCCTAGTAGGCTTTTTTAAAAGCCCTAGGCCTGGCCTATTTAGCTATATAGGCTTTTTATAAAGCCTTGACCTGACCTTTTTATTAAATAGGCTAGGTCGTAAGCCCCCAACGAGCGACCTGACCTATTTTCACCCCTACTATCTCTCACCCCCAAACCACCAAGTCACCTTATAACTCCTATAAGTGAGAATATCATGAGCCTACAAGACAGAACTTTATGCAAGAAAATATTGACTGTGAAATAATAGATGGAATTCTTGATTGAATTTTCAGCCTTAAGTACTTCCCTCTATCATATTTTGCATATTTATCCTTTACATGTACCAAATTATCTGTCTTCTACTCCCCCAGGTTTTGCTTATGTGCGATTTTGATCCCAAGTTTTTTTTAGCGCATTTAGTCCCACAAGTTTTTCAATTTGGCAAATGTAGTCCCTCCATCCATCTACTGCTATTTTTTCAACAGAAGTTGCCTGCCAAGCTGGAATTACATTTTAACTTATTTTCATTAATTTAAAATATTAAAAAAATATAAAAATTTGAAAAAAGAGGTTTTAGTTGGCCATGTGCCTCTCACATGACCACCAAGAACCCATCACCTGCCCACAATCAATCTCACAAAGCTTCGAATGGACTAAACTGTGTGGCGAAGAACTGTAATAAAATGGCTAGGACTTAATCATGATATATGAATATTATCAAGGACAGATAATTGACCATTTTGATTCAATCTCTTCTCAATTGACTTGTTCTGCCTATTAGCTTCCTCTAACTCCTCTCTAAGAATTATAATCTTAGACTCCTTGAGGCGTGCCTGCAATTCTAGCTTCTTCCCCATAATCCCATAGGTTTGTATGACACTTTGCAGCTCCTTTAATTTGTCCAGTAAACAACCCAGAATCGTCGTGCTTCGCCATGGAGGATGAACAACCTGCGTGCTGCGTCGCCGTCGAGGAGGAACGTGCCGATGTGTCGCCGTTGAGAAGGAACCCGCGTGCTGCCGCGTCACCGTCGAGGAACCCGCGTGTTGCGCCGCCATCGAGGAGGATGAAGGAGGTCTTTCGGCTACTGCTTAGGGTTCTTTGGGTATTTTAATATTTTAAATTAATGAAAATAAGTAAAAATGTAATTCCAGCTTTGCAGGCAACTTCTGTTAAAAGATTAACAGTAGATGGATGGAGGGACTATATTTGCCAAATTGAAAAACTTGTGGGACTAAATGCGTTCAAAAAAAACTTGGGGACCAAAATCGCACATGAGCAAAACCTGTGGCACCAAAAGTGCAATTAAACCAAAATCTAAATGACATAATGTAGAAATATCTACACTAATATAAAAGTTGGATAGACATTTTTACTGTACATACACATGTCAGCACTAGGATTTTTGCCCTTTTTTTTAAAATTTTTTTTAAAAAATATTAATTATTTTTTTTACATTTTTTTATTTTACGTTTACTTTTTTATTTTTAAAAATTTTTTATTTTTTTTTATATTTTTTTTTACGTTTTTCCATAATATTTTTAAAAATTTCCTAATAATTATTTTTTGCTATTACTTTTTTTTTTGAATTTATTTGTATGCACTGACAGTGTAAAGTTTTTTTAAAAACTGTCAAGCAATCATAAATTAGCAAACAGTAAAAGTAGAGTTGTCATGTTCTTGATGTTTTAATTTTTATATACTTATATTTTAATGTATATATAGTTTAATAGTTTAAAATTTAAATTTTTTATATTTTTTTATTTATATATATATATATTAATATTTTCCGGTTCTAACCAAATCAAACCAAACCGATTTTAATTGGTTCGGATATTGTTATTGACTTTTTAAAGTTTATAATTTTTTTGTTTTTAAAATATTTTTAGTCAGGAAAGGTAGCAAAGCTACCGTGTTCTTCGAAAAAGTTTAGGGTCATAAGACTCGAATCAATAATTCGATGAATTTGAAAATCCGAACCAACCAATTAAATTGGTTCGTTTTATTCTTTTTTCTGCACGGCTCTGAATTGAACCAAACCCTATGGTCATTAATTCAGTAATTTTGGAACCGAACCAATTACTATATTTTAATATTTATATATATTTTAAATATTCAATATGTATATCACTTTATCAATAAACAACTTTTCTTCTACTGTTCCTGTAACAGTAGAAGGAGTTGTCAACCGGTGAATTATTTTGGATTATTTAAATTTATTTATTTATTTTTTAAACATATATTCTTTATATAATTTTTTTAAAAATTTGTTTTTTTCCCCGAATTAGTTTTTTTCTAATTTAATTTTTTTAAATGTTTATTTTTAGAGTTGATTTTTTTAAATTTTTTTCTAATTAATTTTACTTTTATATTTTTTTTAATATAATAAGTATTTTGGTCCCATACGTTTATTTAATTTTTCAAATCGGTCGTATATTTTTTTTTCACATTGGTCCCATACGTTTTGAAACGTTTTCAAGTTGGTTCTTTCAGTTAACTTTGACCTAACGCCGTCAGTTTTTGCTGACGTGACTATCACATTAGGTTGACATGTGTCCTTAAAACCGATTTGAAAAATTAAACAAACATATGGGGCCAAAATAAATATTTTGCCTTTTTTCTAATTATTATTTTCCTATTTTTTTAAATACCTTTTTATAATTTTTTTCCTAATTTTTTTTCTAATTTACTTTTTTTTTTTAATAATTTTTTATAATTTTTTTAAATATATTTTTTCCTTAATTTTTTTTAAATATATATATATTTAATTAATTTAAATTTTATTTAATAATTAATTTTTTTTTCTAATTTTTTTAAATCTCTTTTCCTAATTTTTTTTCATATTTTTTTTTCTAATTTTTTTTCGAATTAATCTTTTTCAAATTTACTTTTTCCTTTTTCCTTTTAATTTTTTTTATAATTATTTTTTTTATATTTTATTTTACGTTTTCCTTAATTTTTAAATTTTTTTCCTAATAAATTTTTTTCCCTGATACTTTTTTTTAAATTTATTTGTATACGCTGATAGTGTAAAGTTTTTTTATACTGTCAACAAATCATAAATTGGAAAACAGTAAAAGTAGAGTTGTCATGTTCTTGATGTTTTAATTTTTATATGCTTATATTTTAATGCATATATAGTTTAATATTATATATATATATATATATATATATATTAATATTTCCCGGTTCAAACCGATTCAAACCAAACCAATTTTAATTGGTTTGGATATTGTTATTGACTTTTTAAAGTTTATAATTTTTTTTGTTTTTAAATATTTTTAGCCAGGAAAGGTAGCAAAGCTACCATGTTCTTCGAAAATGTTTAGGGTTGTAAGACTCGAACCAATAATTCGATGAATTTGAAAATATGAACCAACCGATTAAATTGGTTCGTTTTTTTTCTTTTTTGTGCATTGCTCCGAATTGAACCAAACCCAATGGTCATTAATTCGATTATTTTGGAATCGAAGCAATTAGTACATTTTAATATTTATATATATTTTATTATTAAATATGTATATCACTTTATCAATTAAGAACTTTTCTTCTACTGTTCCTGTAACAGTAGAAGGAGTTGTCAACCGGTTGATTATTTTGGATTATTTAAATTAATTTATTTATTTTTAAAAATATATTCTTTATAATATTTTTTAAATTTTTTTTTCCTGAACTAGTTTTTTATAATTTACATTTTTTTTAAATGTTTATTTTTATAATTGATTTTTTTAAAATATTTTTGTTTTTCTAATTAACTTTATTTTTCTAATTTTTTTGAATATTTTTTATAATTATTATTTTCTTAATTTTTTTAAAATGTATTTTATATACATTTTTATAATTTTTTTATTTTTTTTCTAATTTACTTTTGTATTCTTATAATTTTTTTTATAATTTTTTAAATATATTTTTTCCTAATTTCTTTTTAAATATATATATATATATATTTTCTAATTAATTTAAATTTTATTTTATAATTAATTTTATTTGTCTTATATTTTTAAATCTATTTTTTCCTAATTTGTTTTTTTTTTTTTGATAATTTTTGTTTCTAATTATTTTTCGAATTTATTTTTTCCGAATTTACTTTTTCCCTTTTTTGGTGAATTTAATTTACTTTTTCCTTTTTCGTTTTAAAATATTTTTTTATAATTAATTATTTTCTAATTTTTTATATATTTATTTACCTAATTAAAAAAATAAGAAAAATAAGAAAAATTATAAAAATATTTAAATAATTAGAAAAAAATATATTTAAATTTTTTTAAAATTAATTATAAAGATAAATATTTAAAAAAATCAAATTAAAAAATAATTTTTTAATTTTTTAAATATATTTATTTTCAAATTATTTTTTTCCTAACTTTTTCTTATTTTTTTATTTGTTTAAATTAATATTTTCTAATTATTTTAAATATTTTTTAATAATTATAATTAATTTTTTTCCTATTTTTTTAATACTTTTTCCTAATATTTTTTTAAATATTTTTTTTCTAATTTTTTTTGTTAATACTTTTTATTAAAGCTACATACTTGCCTCTGTTTTTTCTATTTTAAATAATAAATCTATATCTATACTAGTTGATAAGGGGAAATGCTGATTTTAGTGTAGCACAATAGTGCAAGCCACATGTTAAGTTATGAAATATTTTTTATTATTATTTTATTTATTTTCTAAAATTAATATATTTTTTGTTTTAAAATATTTACAAATCGGTAAAGGTACATTGTTTTGGGAGTCAAACACGACAATCTCTGTATTGACATAAATAGAGGATGAGCTATTCATATTTTGTATTTTTTTCTACATCCTTGCCTTTTTTTTTATTTTAAATAATAAATCTATATGTAACTAATTAATAAGGGGAAATGCTGATTTTAGTGTAGCACAATGGTGCAAGTCACATGTCAAGTGATGAATTTTTTCTCTCTCTAAAATTTATATATTTTTTTGTTTTAAAATATTTACAAACCGGTAAAGGTACAATGTTTTGGGAGTCAAATACGACAATCTCTGAATTGACATAAATAGAGGCAGAGCTATTCATATTTTCTATTCTATTTTTTCTACATTCTTGCCTTTGTTTTTTCTATTTTAAATAATAAATCTATATCTATACTAATTAATACAGGGAATTGCTGATTTTCTAATAAAGGGACACGTGTCAGCACCACATGATTTAAGAGGATTAGTTTATCATTAGTAATAATCAAAGAGGAACACTTAACACATAGTGTTACATTACGTATTGTAATATCATTTTAAAATAAAAATAATATTCAATTTTTTACACTTAAATTATAGATAAAATTGTTTCAAGATTTTTGCTGATCACTTATGTCTAAGAGCTTTGCTATGAATGTGGGGGTCTTTATTATCTACCAAACCAAAGTTGAAGAATATTATAGTGAGGTGATAAATATGATTAATTATTGAATAACACAATAAAAAGGAAATTAAAAATCGATAGCACATACTAAGGGATGACCAAGCAAATATTTAATTGGATCTCAAAAGAAAATATTCTATTGCATTAAAAATGGAAATTAAAAAATTGAAATAGTCAACAATAAATATTAACATTCAATAAATATTAAGACTTAATATTTTTTGAATTTTGAAAATACTCTGTGATAATAAAATCGCAAAGTTAAATTTTTTCCTCCAGTTTTCGGGATTTTAACATATCGTTCTCTCTAAGTCAATATGAATCCAAGCACAATATGCATGATAATTATTATTCGATGGCACGTCCATTATTTAACGTTAAGAATCTATAAATAATAGGACTTACCAAATATTATATGAAACTTGAATTCGAAATAGTTTGAATTCGAAAATCCTATATTAATTGTACAATTGGTTGACACAACTCAAATGACAAGCATAAAAGTGATTAATGGTGATAACAATTTTGATTTCAAATACTATTAGTATTTGAAGCATGTTTTTAAAATATTACATGTAGAAGATACGAGAATATTTAGTAGTGATTTCCCATTGATAAGGGGTAGGTTGAGATACAAATAAATAAAGGTATTATTGAAAAATGTTATTAATACTCTCTTCGACGTTATAAAGTGACAATTAATTTTGAGACAAACGAATACCAAATATGACATATAAAATGAGATGGAGGGAATAATATTTAAATTTTCTTATTTATTATTTATTATTTCATCTTATATTATTTATTTAAAACATTTTTTTATCAATTTATCTTTTTTTTGTTTTATGGTATTTTAAAACATTTAATTTCTATGCATTGTCGGTGTAAAGTTTTTTACACGGACAATGCATAGAATTAATGATATGGGTGACTTTTAAGGTAGTTAATTAGGATAAGGTCAAACATTTTAACTTATAAGGTAACTTCTAATTGATTGACTATGTAAAAATTATTTACACTAACAGTGCATACCAATCAAATCCTATTTTAAATAGCAAGTCTCATGTTATATAGTATGTTTGTATTTATTTATTTATTCTAAAATTAGATCCAATTATAAGCTTAATTTATTTTTTCATTTTATTATTTATATACTTATTTATGTAGAATCAATATAATTATTTTAATTTAAAAAATTAACAATGAGATAAACTAAAGGTTATATTTATTTGGATGCAATTGATTTAGTAATTAATTTTAGAATGTTCAACTAATAATTTAGTCAAATAATATAATACAATAGCAGGACCGACCCAAAAGTGAGTGAGGCCTAAAACAAATTTTTAGCGAGGTCTTTTTATTTTAAGTGAGATGATCTTCTAGATCAAGTTGGGCCTTTTTGTTAGCATATGTGACCCTTTTGCTTAATAAAAAGTAAGAGTAAAAAATTTGTTTTGTTGTGTGCCTAAAGTTAGGGCTTTAGTAGATTCACCCTTGGACCGACCCTGTACAATAGTAATACAATTAATAATTTTATTTAAAAATAACGTTAGACCATTAAAAAAAAAAAATCTGTCTACATTCTAATTCTAATGTAATTAGATTTCAAACATTAAAATTAAATATTTCTTATTTTAATTTATTGATTAGTTAATTGAACTTAATAATATTTGATATGTCGTATAAGAAATTTATTATACATAAAAATATATAAATACAAAATATTTTTTAATTTAAAGCTATTAAAATCTGTACTATTAAACTAATATGTATGTACGTCCTGTGCAATGAGTTTTTATTCTCAATTTCTCCTAAGAAATAAATCAATTTTATTATAATTGTTCGTAGATGATTCCTAATACAAATTATTACAAATTCTTATGCATTTAAAACCTAAAATATTTTAAATAAATGTTCGAAAACAATATATACCCCGTGAATGGCACGGGTCGTTTTGTTAGGGCTGAACTGTTTATATGAGAACAATTGTAGGGATATATTTTTGGATTTCCCCTTGGATAGAAAGTGATATACACAGAAAATGAAATAAATAAATAAAGGATCAAATTACGTTTTTTAGGTGATTATAGAATTAGACCCATGGTAATTACACAAACAAGGTCATGGCAAATACAAACATTTCATTGTAATTTGTACATTTTCAAACCGCTTCAATTTTGAGTTTATTGTCTTTTTTTATTATAATGATATGTTCTTTAAATTAAAGTTGTATATGATGTTTTCTCTTATAATCAAGATAGACTTGCTTTTGGTTTGTGTATTCTCAATGAAAAATTTCTCCATATATATAGTAAACAAAGAAACTTGGCTTGCAAACTCTTAATCGAGGAGACACTAACATTTTATGACTTGCTTCAACATATGTTATTATTTTACTTTCACGTGGATCATTCCCTTTAAAATTAATGCATTTTTAATCTTTTAAGTTTCTCTGGTTTTTATTGGATAAATTATCAAATGACTTATGACTTCTTAGAGGTTGCGTTTATATGTTATTCAATGGCGCATATCTTTGGTATGCTGCAAATTTTTTAAACCAAAATAAAGAACAAAGACATATCAAAATATTTGAAGGGTGAAAATGAGTTCTATAATATCTTACATCGCATGATGTGCATAAACAAAAGATTGTAGCAGCGTAGAAGATAAAGTGATGGAAAATTGAATTTTTTTTAAGGATAAAAAATAGCGTACACAATTAACTCAAGAGATATGTTGTATACAAGTCATTTTTATGTAAAAAAAATGAGTATAGATAACATAAATTTATATATAGTAGTTTTAAATCATATATAAATAATTATATATATATAAAAATATTTTAATTCTAAATTATATATAAATTATATTAAAATTATTTTAACCCATGCATTGCACGGGTCAACAACACTGGTTATCTTAATAGGAGGATGGTGCAGATATTAGGAGAGTTTGTTTTAAAGGAGAGAGGTAATGCTATGAAAGTGGATGAAAAATTAAGGTTTAAATAAGCTTTTAGTCCCTGGAAAGTTTACCAATTTTTGGTTTTAGTCCTTGTAAAAAAAATTCTTAGGATTTCGTCCCTGTATTTTCGAAAATTTTGTAAATAGTCCCTATTGTTACCCCTGAGTACTAGAAATCATACTAAATGAATAATTTTGTCAATTTTAACCCTATGGCCCTAATGTATGATTTTATTTCTACTTTCTAGCCAAATTTTGGAGCAAGTCAGACAAGAACGAGAAATTACCTCGGTACCCCCTGAGTACTAGATATCATACAAAATGAAGGAATTTAGCAATTTTAACCTTATGTCCCTAATATATGATTTTGTTTATAATTTATGGCCAAATTTACAGCAAGTCGGACAGTAAAATAAAATTACCTCGATACCTATGAGTACTAGACAACAGAAAAAGATGACGGTAGAGACTATTTACAAAATTTGTGAGATTACATGGATGAAAACCTAAGAAAAAATTTCAAAGGGACCAAAACCAAATTTGATGAACTTTGTAGGGACAAAAACTTATATAAACCAAAAATTAATTAAAAAAGAGAAATTGAACGCAGACATTTTCAGTGTTCACAACTGAAATGGTAACCCAGTAAAATGGGTGAGGGTGAGAGGAAGCGCACCCGTGAGCGTTGGAGTTTATGTTACCACGGAGATGAACGACATTGGCAGTAAGGGTTTTGGAGGAGCAAGGACCCAATCACTATCAGGACCTCACCTCTCCTGGATCGTCCACACTGAACAGAGGTGTTTATATTAAAAGTGCTTTGGCTTATGGGGTTAAATACTTACATGGCTTTTGCACTTCTCTACCGTGCAATGCAATGATGGTACGTACAGAGTTGGAAAAGAGAAGAGATGGGTATAGAGGTTGTTGAATCAGAGCACAAGAACTGAAGAACACAACCAAGTTCTTCTGCCACTGTAGAATCCGCACTCGTTGTTTGTAATTAAAGAGCTTCAATCACTTAAACCCAGAAACGTCCCCTCCCCCTAGTGGGTTGCCTCTAACAGCCCCACTTCCTCCAACCCAACGCACAATAGCGGTCCTTCCCTTTTACCTCTTTTGATTCAATAATAATTTATAATTTTGTTGCATACGTTAATCCTTTACAAGTGTTCTTGATGCTACTTTGACTGTGTAATGTATCTCACTCCCAATTAAAGGACTCTTCTATTTAGTTGGATCAATATTATCATAACATCATACAACACCCACAACAAAAGTAGACTTGAGTGACTGAGACCACAAAGAACGATAATTGTAGAACCAGGGGCGGAACTCAGATTTGGGTCTCTCCAGCATGTTTATATAGGATTTAAGGCTAAATCCCTACCACATGTGATAGGTGGTATAAAAAACCAACTACTGCACTGTTGCACAGTCATGTTACTGTGAGGCCATGACCTCCCAAAGTTTTAAAAAAACACAAGCAACTTATATTCAATTAAGCAATTGTTATTCAGAAGGCTAAGCAAGAACAAAAACATGTTGGCAGAGGATACTGGCAATAGGCTGTGGAGGCCAAGTTCAGCAAATTGGTTTGCAGATCAATATCCTTACTGGCGGATAATAACATAAGCACAACCAAGCAGTAAATTACAAGTATGTGAGCAATGATGTGAAGTTCGGCACTTTCCTTTGATCAGATCAAATGGCCACCAGTTAATCCAACTTAACCACAAGCTTTGATCAGGGCAAGCTTCAACCATTGAAATCAAATTACTCTTTGATCAACTTGATATTATACAATACTATCGAGGAAAGAAATCACTCATAGTCATGTCATTGATTGAGGATACAGTAGACTCCCCTGTTGTTATGTTTAGCTTCATTCCCATATCCGTATAAAACCCGGGTTCTCGAGGAAGTGGCAATTCAATCAAAAGGCTACTCAGATACGAAACAACTTTAGTCATGGTCGGTCTATCATCTGGATTTTCCTGAACACATAATAAACCAATTTGAATGCACTTAATAACTTCATTATGGTAAAAATAGCCTTTTAGAGTTTGGTCCAACATTTCTAACTGTGTCTGATTCCTCCAATGTCTCCAAGCCTGCAGGAATTTACTCTAATTAGCTATTTGAATTGTTGTTCTAGATTTTGCTTCTTTCTCAGTACAAGATATGGTAAATTTATATAAATGAGCATTAACAAAAGGAAATATAATACTAAATATATCAATACTTACGATACTTAGGAGGCCATCATGTTCAGTAGGGTGAAAATTCCTTTTTGCACTAACAATCTCAAGAACCATGACTCCAAAAACTGAATACATCCGACTTCTCAGAAAATCGTCCATATAATGCATATTCTGGCGCCATATAACCACTAAAGAAATAGGAAAGAAATACACATTAGTTGGCCTTGTTGAAGTTAGAGGGCCATAGAAGAATCTATATACAAGCACATGCCAATCATTCTTATGTATCTTACTCTCTTTTTAGATAATAAGCTCAAATTTGATTGGTTAGGAGTTTATACAATATACATTGTCTACCAGTAAACAAGAAAGTATCCTTAAAATTGTACAATCCCCTGTAAGGATTTCTGTGTTGAAGTTTCCCTATTATCATCACTTCATTCTTGAATTCTTCAAGACCTTGCCTTGAGTTGATTGAAACACTTTTAACTGCTATTTCCTTGCCACTAACCAACTTTCCCTGTATGCTTGAAACAATTTCATTATTTAAGAAAAATGAATCATAAGTCTAGCTAATTTTCTAATAGAAATGAGACTTATTTATAATCAAGGTTAAAGTAATATTTTGGTCCCTATACGTGACACTGATTTTCAATTTGGTCCCTATACGTAAAAAGTTATCAATTACGTGACAATGATTTTCAATTTGGTCCCTATACGCAAAAAGTTATCAATTTAGTCCCTATACGTGACACTGATTTTCAATTTGGTCCCTATACGTGACACTGATTATCAATTTGGTCCCTATACGTGACACTGGTTTTCAATTTGGTCATCACCGCTAATTGGTCCCTATATAAGAGTGACCAAATTGCAAATTATTATCACATATAGGGATCAAATTGAAAATAATTGTCACATGTAGGGACCGATTTCAATTTTTTTTTGTTGAATTGGTCCCTACATGTGACAATAATTTGTAATTTGGTCCTCTTATATCGGGACCAATTAGCGGTGAGGACCAAATTGAAAACCAGTGTCACGTATAGGGACCAAATTGATAACTTTTTACGTATAGGGACCAAATTGAAAACCAAATTGAAAACCAGTGTCACGTATAGGGACCAAATTGATAACTTTTTACGTATAGGGACCAAATTGAAAATCAGTGTCACGTATAGGGACAAAAACATTACTTTAACCTATAATCAAACAGTGCATTTGCAAATGTATAGTTTCTATTCTTTGGTTGTTTTATAAGATTAATTCGCAGCAGGCAAATGTCCCCCATATTTTAATCCCCTTTTCTCATGTAGTGAATGCCCCATGCATTTTACCAAAAGCAACGTCCTAACACAAGTAGTTATCACTTATGTGACAAATCAATTTTCAATGTAACTGACATCATATGCATGTGTATCCAAAATTCTTAGAAGTAAGAAAAATTGCATTACAACCTTGTAAAACGGGCCCGAATCCACCTTCCCCAAGCTTATGAGAGAAATAGTTGGTAGCAACCATGATCGTGCTCAACCTGAAGTAATGCAGCTCTACACTGTTGTCCAAATGTGTTTGCATTCTTTCCTTGTTCCTTAAAGTGTTTACTTGAACTTTTCAAATTCTTTTTTATAATTTCATATGTTCCTCCCCCTAGATTAATAAATTTAAGGAAGATTTGTTAGGAAGATGTGACAAATATAGCAAATATTAGTACAAAATAGAAACTTCTTAGACTCCTAGTCTTAATTGTTGCTACTTACCTCTTTTTCTTCTTTTCCAGTGAGAACGTGAAAACCACACTAACCCCGAAAAGCACACGTACCTCTGCTGGTATCAAATGGATCAAGAATCAAAACCAGAAAAGGATTTCCTCCAAGTGAACTTCAATACCACAAAATCATGATTACACCCTCTCTAGACAGTTTCATCTCATAGCATTCATATACACACATAAGTGTTTTGTTTATTTCATAGTTATTATGATTTGCTTTCCAATTTAGAGTAGAACAATTCGGAATAGGGGAAGAGAGAGAAGGGAAGAGAGAGAGAGAGACAAAATATGGTTTCCGGCAAGTTTGTACACTTTTCGACGAGTTTTCCCATATTCCGCTGACTATTGGTGGAAATCTATGTTAATTTGTGTAAATCCGACGAAAAGGAATAACTTGATATAATGTTGACAATATGGAGGAACAAATCGAAACTTTTATTACTCAAAGGACTATCTCGAAACTAAACAAATATGAAAAATAAGGGGGTGTATTAAATTTTTTGTGATAATAAAGTTTTGTAGTATTTAAGTAATCTAAATAACTCTTGGGGGGTGTTTGAATTGGGAATTTGAAGAGGGTTAAGTATTTTAAGAGGGTAATCAAAATACTTCAATTTAAAATACTTTGTTTGGGTATTAAATATGAAAGATTTTATAAATCAAGAGATTTTATGGGGGTATTTGGTTAAAGATAAATTTGAGGAATTTGAAATACCACCTAAAGATGTGGTATTTTTAAATTCCATCTCCTTACTCATGTGTCACCCACCACCGATGTCGGCCCCCTGACCACCAGACCCGGTCCCCGGACCACCTGGGCCCGACGAACCATCGGCATAGGGCACCGGGCCCGACCCCGGACCACCTGGCCCTGGCCCGGCCCCCGCACCACACGGGCCCGACCCCCAAACCACCCAAACCTGACCCCGGACCACCGACCCACCGGGCCTGGGCTTTGCACCACCCTGCCCCGAGCCCTTTGAAGGTAATTAAATTGCTTTATCCAAACAAGGAATTTGAAATACAAGGCATTTGAATTACTCTATCCAAACAAAGTATTTTAAAAAAGAAAGTAACTTAATTGAAGCAATTTAATTGCCTTGTATTTCAAATTCCTTTGAATCTGGAAATACCCCATCCAAACACACACTTGAGGTATTCAATGAGGACTATCAAATTTTTTTAAAGAGGATGTCCAAATCTAATAGTATTCAAATAACAAAAAGTCTTGTGATATTAAAAACTTCCAAATTTTGTTGGATTGTTTTGTGAAACTTCGTGTGACGTTAGTGATTTTTTAGTAACAAAAAGTCTCACATTAACATATTAGATTTCTCAAGATTCTTAATCCCTATTTTTTCTTCACCTTATGTCTTCACACCCCTCTCTCTCCCTCCTGCCTCCAACCACCTCTCTCCTTTCTCCCACCATCCTTCTCTCCCTCACTCCCACCTTTCTCACCCCCTTTCCCCTACGATTGTCACTCAACCCAACATAAATCACCAAACAACTTTATCTTTACTTTTAAAGCGCTTATTTTTAACTAACTTTAAAGTAACTTTTAAGCCCCCAAAAAAGTTGGGTCAAACACTACCTAACTATATAGTAGAATTGGTTTGCAAATACACGTTAAGCTATGACACATCAAATGTATATACTCTTGATGAAAAACATATGAGTTATAGTCAAGGACGGACCTAGGTTGAGCACATTGGGGGCATCTGCCCCCACAAAGTAAATTTTTTTTTCTTTTAAAGTTTTGAATATTTTTGTTGTTGCCCCTATTAAAAAATAAATGTTGCCCCCATTGTGTTACAATGTGTTATAAGGTTGGCTTGGTGGTTGGGGTGAGGGAGTTAAGGAGTGTAATGATAAGAAGGCTGAGGTTTCAAACCTCACCCAATAACAAAATACTATCATTAACACTAACATTTGCCTATAGAAAAACTACTCTACATACTTTTGAACTTATTTTTAACTTGTATTTGATGAAAAATATATTGGAAATACTAATCATTTGTCTCATGCATTATAAATAAGTAATTAAGATATTGTAAATGTTATGACATTAGTTAGAGTGTCAAATAAAAGATTACAAAGTATTAGAGATGATGGTTGACATAATTTATTCAATGAAGTATCATTGGTATGTTAAAAGCAAAATATTGTCATTTCAATTATAGATTATGCATTCATGACACAAGGAAGATCAAGACGTAAATTTCAAAAAGTTTCAACCTTGCATCACTTTCAAGTTGAGGTATTTTATCAAGTGATTAAAAGACAACTTTAAGAGCTAAATTAATAATAGATTTACAAAGGTGAGCACTGAATTGCTTTGTGTGGCAAGTGTTGAATTGTTTGGCTCGATTTTATCCATCAAGTGTGAGAGAGATTATCATTTGGGTGTAATTGAAGATTTGATTACAATGAGGATTGCTTTTGTAAACTCCAAAACTTAGCTTGATGATGATGTTATTATTTAATTGCTTATATATTTATATTATTTTTTATAAAAATATTTAAAGCATATGATTTTGCCCCCACTAGTTGAATTTTCTGGGTCCGTCCCTGGTTACAGTAAGCAATTAAAGTATAGAATGTAGTATTTATGACATTATGAAATTAAAGTGATTTTTTGTTTGTTTTAAAATTAGAATTTCCTTTTCCACTACATAAATAAATACAATAACATATGAATAGAACACCTATGTGAATATGTTGGCTTCTCAATTATAAATTTGAATTTGCTCTATTTATAATGTTGTAATTAGAGCTTACGTGTTTATATTGTAACAAAAAATAAGTTTATGTGTTTATTCTCCACTATAGAAGTAGAATCTGATTTATAAAATTTGATTTTATTCTCCATCACGTGCTACTTTCAAATCTTGTATATCCATATAATCCTTCTAAATCTCATAAATTCTTTTGATATAAATCCATTAGAATCATAAGTATAAAATCTTGTTTAAAAAATCTTTAAATTTTTTTTATAAATCATTACATTTTTACATAATTTTTTAAAATACATTGAATTTTTCATGTCAAAATAATTTTTTGAAATCTCAATCCAGTATACCCAAAAAATAGAGAATAAAAAGTGCACGTTAGCCAATTAAATAACATGGTTTCTTTGAAGAGAACCACTTAAGAATATACAAACACTTACATGGCCAGCTTCCATTATTTTCCCTGTAGTATTAGCTCCAGCTGCATCTTCAGCTTGTGCTTGTTGTATTGCCGTTGACCCTGACTCACTCCCATAAACTTGGTCAACATGTTCCATGGCTTCCTCAACAGAAAAGGTTTCCGTTGCACTTGAGTAATGGGTCTCTGATTCACTCACATCACCGGGCATAGGGGCAGAATCAGAAGATGAAGTCATTGTGTCCTCTCTGTTTTCCAAGGGAAGTTTTTTAACAGTACTAAGTATTCTTCTAACTGTAAACAATGTCTCCTTCTGATCTCTTGCTGTCTGAGCTTGCATATCAATAATGAAAAACTTCAAAAGTGAGTCTGCCAGTGCCATCAATTTTTCTTGGTAATAAACCTTTGCAGCGTAATTATACCTGCCAATTAATTTTATTTTAAGACAAGGTGACCCTATATCATCATATTTAATTGATAAAAAGAAGAAAAACTAAAAGGAAAAAAAAAAACATGGAGACATGATGATACCTGCCAATTTTTGAGCACTGATAAACAAGCTTTATTCCCTCTTCCATTTTTCTTATCAATGACTCTAATTCTTCCATTGGACGGCCCAAGTCATTGTTGCGCTGTTCTATCTCTTTGACAACGGGAAATACTGCTAATAGAGTGGATCGAAGGTCGTTCAAAGTTTGTTTGAACATGGTGGCCTTGTTTTTTGTTTCCAAAACTGCCTTCAGTAGTTCTCCAAATACAGCTCCTACAGCAGCCCCTCCTAACAAAGATGCTGCCATAACTTACAGGACAAGCACGCAGCAAACAACAACAGATCGAATTTGTTCACACCGATCTTAATTACCTTGAAGCCATGAAACAGCCTTCTTGTATCAAAGGGGTCTGCTGGTAGGGACCCCGGTACTTTCCTCGAAGGCCATTTCCTCCGCGTCATCTCCTAGCCTTCTAGGAAACGTGTTGGATGGAGAGAATTAAATTTCCTCCCCTACTGCTTCCTCACTTTGACCTTCCGCTCCACTCAACCCCACCGCCCCACCCTTTCTAGTTTCTACTATGTTTACTCCTATATTATTGATTATCGGTTTAATTTTTTCTCCGAAATATTTGGATCTCTTTAAACTAATAATTTCTTTAATCGGATCCTTCAACTTATATAAATTTTTTAATTGTGTCTTTAAAGTATAAAATCCATTAATGATCTATTAAATTGGATGAAATATTACTAATTTCATCTCAGTTAAATACATATATCAGTCACATATGTCATGTCATTGTTCAATTAACACTCCACCCTCATTCACTATTTGGAGGAAAGGGTATGCAACCGTGAAACAAAGATTGGGGGAGAAGAAACCGCCGATTTATATGGAGAAGAAGTGGCTCTAAGTCACATTTTGATTTTCTAATTCACAGTATTTTAGACTTTTGCAACCCTAAATACTAATTTGGTGTTGGGGGGTGGGGAGGGGGGGTTTCAAATACCAAATCAGTAAATTTACCGGCGGGGAACCCTATCCCGGAGATATAATTGAAATTTTTCTATAAGTGCAGGATCAAATTAGAAACTTTTTAAGTCTAGGGTTTTATTTGAAAATTTCCAAATAGTTCAAGGATCAACTAAATAATTAATTTTGATTACATTATTGATATCGATTATTCATGATTGAAGATATGGTTGGCCGTAATGTTTGTAAACCATTTTATATTTCATAATAATAATCTCCTTGCTATACTTGCATCTTTCTTATTATCTGAATCTCATATCTTTTCATATGTTAATGATTATCCGGAACAAATATTTTATAATTGAATTTACATACAATTAACCATTATCACACACTTTACCACCTTTTTTTTTATAATTTTTATTTAAAAAATATCACTGCTCTTAATTATATTTGATATTGATTACATTTCAAAATAATTACAACCTATAAATAAAATAAGAAAATGTGATAATTACCAAATTATGAAATTAGACCAAATCAAATAATCTCCATTTTTATCGGTGAAAACAAAATAATTTCCATCTTTATCTAAATTATAGCTTCAACAAAATAAAATAAAAAATAAAAAACTTAGATTAAAGTGTAAAGTGGGAAAGTAAAATTTATATCCACTCTTAATTAGTTAAAAGTTTTAATTAAGGATGAATATACTATAACTTTCTCACTTTACACTTTTGCTCACTTCAAATGAAGTTTATCTTATTGCTTACCAAAAATAAAATGAAGTTTACCTTTTGGGTCTTGCTAACCAGTGTCATAAGGCATTCGTTAAGGAATCCAACAAAAGTAAATTTTCATTTGAAAATGAGAGATAATACTTCTAAAGAATTTCAATGCATCACTTCTAATGAATATATATATATATATATATATATATATTATTTCTTTAGGGCACTGGTCAGCATTTTACTTATCTTACTTATTGTATTCCCCAATACAAATTGTTTTTGATTAAATCCGCCAAGCTAAATTTGTTACTAGTATTAATTACCAAAAAAAAAAAAAAAATCTATTTTTTTTACATTATCGACCAATACTAAATTGCATTTATCCCTTTCAAGCACGGTATCAAACTCTAGTTGGCCACAAATCTTTCCCAATGGAATATCTAAGATGTTGGAACATTTATTGTTTTTGGTTCTAGGCTATTAAGTACTAGTTCAGCAATATGGTTTTAACAATAATGGAGACGTGCAGTACTTCAGTTTGAGCCTGATTAAGGTTGCTACCAACAATTTCTCTGATGAAGCTAAGCATGGGGAAGGAGGATTCAGGCCCGTTTTGAAGGTTGCATTCCAATTTTTCTTCAATGAATTTTGGGTAGAAATGCACATGATATCAATTACAATGAAAACGTCCTAATACATACCTGCATGACCTTCATTATAATTGTCAATCAACTATGCTATGCTCCAAAGGACTAACTGAATGGCCACCATTATCCTTTTCTATATTAATTTTTTTTTTACAAAATCCTTTTCTATTTTTAGGTGAACCCGGGTATCCTCCGGCCGGGAGCTAGAGACTAATCCCACGAGGTACCGAGATCCATTTAAGAGGTTGACCTCTCCCAACAAATGCTCTTCCATACGCATGAGCCAGGAATCGAACCCCTGACCACATGCTTAAGGGGCCCAGTTATCTACCAACTGTGTCACACCATATTGGTACCGGATCCTTTTCTATATTAATTGGGAATTTAGGATACGGTAACAATGGATAAGTGGATTTGAATTAGTTGCAAATGCCAAGTGTCATTTTTCCATGTTTACGACAAATAATGATTTAATGAACAAATAATTATGCATTACATTTCCAAATTGGGCTTAAAATTAAGCATCATCTTGCAAGACGATATCATTTCCTGGTTTCCATACCCGAACAAGTTTGTTATAGAATGAACAAGTAGCCACCAGTGGTTTGGTTGTCCCACCTCCGTGAATTGCTTCTCCTTTCTGCCAGTCTGCTCCGTACGCAAGGGAATCATGCTTCTTGTAGGTTTCCAACACTACAGCTTTGTCACCTTTAATGGCAACAATTGCAAAACCATTGTGCATACAGGCTGGAATGAAGGGGTGGTGCTTCACCCTCCAAACTCCTCCCCCTAAGCAAATTGAAGTCTCATTAACAGGTTTTGAGATTGATACCCTCAAGAGTTTGTCACAACTGCCAGTTAATAAGCTATTTGGGACATGAGGACTCTTTTCAATGCAACAAACACCCATCTTGTGGACTTTAGAGCTCTGGAATACCATATTGGAAGGGCTATCCCGCAAATCCCAACAAGTGAACTTACATTCATCAGAGCCAGTATATTATATATACCAAATCCGGCTGGTGGATTAGTGGATATCATTCAAGAAGAGAAATAATATATACGGAGCCATCAGAGAGCACTACTGTAATGGATGTGGCAGAAGGGTTCCGCTCCACGTACAAGCAAGCACATAGAGTCACTAATTTTTTCAATGGTCATCTGTTTTAGATAAGCCTCTGCCATATAAACAATAACAAATCTTAAAGCAATGTAATCGAGCAAAAGAATGAGAGAACATGTATTTAGTGCGGACACACAAAAAACCTTGTAAAAAAATGGATGTATGATGTCATGGATGGGTTGGGCTAAGGTGCACCACCCATATGACAAATTTTGGGCCAACCAAAGTGTCACATGGATTAATCAAATTTTCAAATTTTGTGGATGTATTTATTCTATAGTCAAACATTGTAAAGACAGTATATTATAGTATAGTATATGTATTCTTTGTATTTACAATTTTTACCTATATTAAAATATTGTTATTTTGGTAAAAAAATTCTGATTATGCCAAAATAATATTAGTGCAATGGCCCTTCTCCCCCGATTTGAGTACGCGCCACTTGCTCCAGCAGCCACCTCGCCATCACCGGAGAAGACAATTGCGAACACCAACTCCGCCACGCCGCCACCATAACCCATTCTCGTTTTCGACGTACAGCCAAGGCCACAACGGCAACGCTCTTCCACACGCCAGAGCCGCACCAGACACGGCCATATCTGAGCCACGCGTCCAACCACCGCACCAGACGCGGCCGGGTTCCATCCACCGCGAACTCATATGCCTCCTACGGTGCACCGGTTGAACCACCTGCCTTCCTCCATTACTGCGCATCATAGTCGAGAGATCTTGCATGTGCCAAGATCTGGTGGTGTAAGTGTCGTGTTAGTTCAGATTTGGTGTGGCGGCTCATGGTGGACCAGTGGTAGGGCCGTAGGGGTGCTGGGGTGGGGGAGAAGATGCAGAAAAAAATTATAAATACCCTCGAATATATTTTAAGGCATATATCTACGATGAATCAGATCGCGAACTTGCCGCTCCCATAGCTCTGACGCCACAGATCCGCACAACAAACTCAGACGCACCTCCCATTGTGAACTAGTCGAACCACCGTAGTGAGATGAGAGGGAGAAGGAGGGGTTGCAACGGACAATAAAAGACGGAGAGGGAGATGGAGGGGGACATGGCAGAGGGGCTGTGGAAGGTGTTAGGGATTTCAGAAATGCTTTAAAATTTGGGGTCATTTGACAAATACATAAATACATTGTATTTAAATGTAAATACTAAATTTGATTTTAGCACTTGACCATAAGGAAAGTCAAATGTGACAAGTGTAAAAATGATTGGCTGAGCAAATGACATGTGGGTGGTGCAGTGGGTGATGCAAAAAGTGGGTGGTACATCTTAGCCCAAACCTCTCATGGATGAGTCCACTAAATGTCAGTATTGTTTGCCAAGCTTAGTCATGTATCACTATTTATCTATCTACAAGCAAGAAACTTCTATATGTGAAAGATAATGCTTAAAGTTTAATTGTAGAGTGGGTGGTTATATTAGATATTTGAAATTTTGAACCAATACTCCCGATGACAAAAAAAAATCCTCCCGAAAATATGACCAACCGCATGCCTAGCTAGTTGTCAATTTTTTACATCTCTTTTGCATGTAAAGAAACCAAAGCTTAGTACTATAATTAAAAACAATAGTCTCTAACACAATTAAAATGTATTCAAGAACTTTGTAAGGTTAATTTTTTTTTTGATAATAAAAAAAAGTATTATTTATATATTGAGTACTAGTTGTACTCACCAATTACATGTGGAACAGATAGCTACATTACAATCCCAAAAAAACCATTTGCAATGTAACCTTCCCATCTGTTCTTGTCTTAGAGTATGCACCCAATGTACTTGCAAACTCTATCCCCACAAACTATAATATTTATACTAACATTTACATAATTCTTTAACCCCTAAGATAATCAAAAACCAGAAAACCATAATGTTTTAAAGCTGCAATAGTGCAGCATTTCATCATTCTGCTACCCGAACTGCACAACAGTAGAAGTGTATTCATCAGTCCTGCTTCAATACCCCTGCTCCTAAACCAAACAGCAGTTCAAACCTCTAATGTTTCCCAATTTTGCAGCACTCCAATGGATTATTACACCAGTCTGAGAACATTGCCACCCCTTTAGAAGAGCTATTGAACCAACTCCAAGATCTACACTTCACTAACTCAAGCATTCTTACCACATCAGTCCTTGTGTTATTGAAGATCATGCTATTTCTCTCTAGCCAAATTGTCCAAACCACTGAATGCCAAATCATCATCCCCCTTTGTTTCTTTTGTTTGCCTTTTAAATGTAAGTAATGCTCTGCAATAGTCCTTGCTTGCACCACTTTGACATCTAACCACCCGAAGACCTTACTCCAAAGATTACTAGTGATGTTACAGTTCAAAAGAATCTGCTCCTGACATTCCACACCCTGTTTGTGTTGGGTACCAGAGTGACAGAATAATATCACGCAGCTAAAATAAGAGATGAGAAAAAGAGGAACCGAACACACAATATTTACGTGGAAAACCCTCTTTCAAATAAGGGAAAAACCACGGGG
Source organism: Echinosophora koreensis (assembly GCA_035048595.1). Lineage (NCBI taxonomy): Eukaryota > Viridiplantae > Streptophyta > Magnoliopsida > Fabales > Fabaceae > Echinosophora > Echinosophora koreensis. The sequence goes on along the minus strand of JAPCYP010000003.1, from coordinate 15,083,535 downwards.
CAATAGTAAAGGATTTTCACTAAGTGGAAGAAATTACAACACCTCTCTCTAAATACAAGTAGAGAACAATAACACCCTCTCTTGAATATAGGAGAATATACACAAGGAAAAACCTCACAGGAGAAACTATCAATCTCTCTGAATTTTTTCTCTCTCAAAATGGGGATGCTCAAAATGGAGAAGTGAGGCCTCTATTTATAGATGAGTTTTGCATGCCTTGCATTTAATTTTTATCTTCTAACTCCCAACTACTTCTATCATCCAACCATATTTTTGACTTATTATGCCACAAAAGTGGCTTTACGTTCACAATCTCCCACTTAAAGCCACTTTTGGTGAGCTTTCAAAATCTCTCTACCTTGCCAACTTCTTATTGCTTACGTTTCTGATAGGCCATAGGAGGATCGGCACCATGTAAACTTGTCAGCATTGATTGGCTTCGCCATAACATCTGCTAGGTTGTCTTTGGTGTGAATGTTCTGCATATCCACACTCCCTTCCTCTACTACTTCTCGAACGAAGTGATATTGAACACCTATGTGCTTAGTCCTAGAATGAAAGGCTGGATTTCTTGCAATGTGCAAGGCACTCTGACTGTCACAATACACAGTAATTTGCTGCTGCTTGTGCCCGAGTTCTTCCATTAACCTTTGAATCCATATAGCTTTCTTGCAAGCTTGCGTAGCTGCCATGTACTCAGCTTCTGTAGTAGACAAAGCTACAACAGTCTGTAACTTGGATAACCAGCTTACCGCTCTTCCTGCAAGTGTGAACACATAGCCAGTAGTATATTTTCTCTTATCAAGATCACCTGCAAAATCTGAATCAACATAACCCCTGCCAATGAACTCTGATCCTCTAAAACATAATGCAACATCCGAGGTTCCTTTGATGTATCTCAGGATCCTCTTAACATTATTCCAATGCTCTCTACCAGGATCTGCCATAAATCGACTAACCGCTCCCACTGCTTGCGCAATGTCTGGTCTTGTACATATCATGGCATACATAAGGCTTCCCACCGCTGATGCATACGGTACTCGAGACATTTCCATCATCTCCGCTTCACTGTTAGGGCTCATACCTGAGGATAATTTATAACTGACAGGAAGTGGGTTATAAATTGGCTTACAATCTTGCATGTTGAAGCGCCACAAGACCTTCCTTAGATAATTCTTTTGAGAAAGCCAAATCTTCCTATCTTTTCTGTCTCGGCGAATTTACATCCCTAAAATCTTGTTTGCGGGTCCCAAGTCCTTCATATCAAACTCCCTAGCCAACTGTGCCTTCAATTCTTGGACTTGATCTTTGTTGGGGCCTACCACCAACATGTCATCCACATACAACAACAAAATGATGAAATCATTATCATCAACCCTCTTGTAGCATGTACAATGGTCTGAACTTAGTCTGTTGTATCCAAGGCTAATAATGAAAGAATCAAATCTCTTGTACCAACATCTGGGCGCCTGCTTTAGACCGTACAGAGATTTAGTCAACCTACAAACCAAGTTTTCTTTTCCTTGTTCTTTAAAGCCTTCCGGTTGGAGCATATAAATTTCTTCTTCAAGTTCTCCATAAAGAAAAGCAGATCCAACTGTTCAAGATGTAAATCAAATGCAGCACACATAGCCAACACTACTCTGATAGTAGTAAGTCTGACAACTGGAGAAAATATCTCATTGAAGTCTATACCTTCTTTCTGAGCATATCCTTTAACCACCAGTCTTGCACGATATCGTTCCACTTGATCATTGCCATCTCGTTTGATCTTGTAAACCCATTTGTTCCCGATGGCTTTTTGACCCTTTGGAAGTTCAACAAGTTCCTATGTGTTGTTCCTATGCATGGATTCCATTTCTTCATGCATTGCTGCCATCCACAGAGAAGCATCTGAACTGCTTACAACCTCCTGAAAGGTTGATGACTCCCCTTCTTCTGTTAGAAGACAATATGCATCATGGCTTGCCATAACATAATTTGAGTGCCATGATGGTGTTCTTATTTGGCGTGACGATCGCCGAACTCCTGTATCATTGGCCTCATGTGGTACTCGTTCCTCATGCCCTGGTTCTGCCTTAGAAGAATCATCTTCTCCGGACTTTCCTTCTATCTCAACTGCAGTAGTTTCTTTGGTAGTGCTATCATTCTTTTGCTCACTTTGCAGTTCATTTTCTGCAAAGACTACATCCCTGCTAACAACAACCTTGCGGGCAGTGGGATCCCACAGGTGATACCCCTTCACATTGTCAGCATAACCCAAGAATATGCATCTCCTGGATTTTGGATCCAGCTTTGTTCTTTCTTGGGAGTTGTACATCACGTACACAGGACATCCAAACACATGTAGAGAAGAATAATCAGCTGGTTTTCCTTTCCACATCTCCATTGGTGTCTTCAAACCAATCGCTGTTGATGGTGATCGATTTATCACGTAACAGACAGTTGTAACTGCTTCTGCCTAGAAAGATTTGGCCACTCCCGCTGTTCTCAGCATGGCTCTTGTTCTATCTAGGAGAGTTCTATTCATCCGCTCTGCTACACCATTCTGTTGAGGTGTATGTGCAACTGTGAATTGTCTTACAATACACTCTTGTTTGCAAAATGCCAGAAAATCGCCATCTACATATTCTCCTCCTTTGTCTGTCCTCAAGCACTTAATTCTTTTCCCAGTTTCAAGCTCTACTTGTGCTTTGAACTCCTTGAATACTAGAAACACATCTGACTTCTTCTTGATTGGGTACACCCATAATCTTCTGGAATAATCATCAATGAATGACACGAAATATTTTGCTCCTCCCAGAGATATTTCCGGCGATTCCCATACATCAGAATGAATCAAGTCCAGTATGTGTTTGCTTTTAGTAGTTACTCTAGCAAACTTCAATCTATGCTGCTTACTCAACATGCAGTGCTCACAGAATGGTAAATTCATCGTCTTGAGCCCGGGCAGGAGATTGCGTCCCGCAAGGACTTTCCAGCCACGTTTCGACATATGGCCTAGTCTGCGATGCCACATCGTTGTTGTTTCTTCTTGGCTTGCTGCTGCAACTGATGCATCTTCCTCTTGCAATGTATCTCCCAAAAGCATGTATAGATTACTTGTGAGCTTCTCTGCTTTCATCACCACAAGATTACCTTTCACTACTTTTAAGATCCCACCTTCAGTATGGATCTTACACCTGAGGTCATCCAATTGCCCAATGGACAATAAATTCTTCTTCAATCCCTTCACATGTCGTACCCCTTGTATTTTACGAACAGCACCATCATGCATCTTTAATCTGACAGTACCGACTCCAGCAATTTCTAAGGCATGATCATTTCCCATGAACACAGATCCTTCCGAGGTAGGCTCATAAGTGAAAAACCAATCTCGATGTGGAGTCATGTGCCATGTTGCACCCGAATCCATTATCCAGACATCATTGAGTTGTTTTCCGTCTTTAGAACTGCTTGCTGCTTCGCTATATAGAATTTCTCCATCATCTGAGGTACTTGCAACACATCCTTGAGATGTTGCTGCTTCAGAAGTTTTCTCTCCATTCTTCTTGTTATGCCAACACTCCTTCTTCACGTGCCCTCTCATGCCACAATTGTAGCATTTAAGATTCTTCCTTCTTCGAGATTTTGATCTACCATGATCTTGACTCCCACTGGAGCCACGTTCCATTGATCTGCCTCTCATCACCGTTAACGTCTCTGTTTGCTTTGAACTTTCTGTCCTTTCTTCCTTATTCTTATGCCTGGATTCTTCTTCAAGAATAGCACCGGCAACATCATCAAAGCGCAGAGATTCAGCAACATTATTATCTGTGATGTTGATGATGAGTTGATCATACGAATCTGGTAAACTCTGAAGTAGCAGTTCTGCACGTTCATTTTCTGCTATTTTGAAATCTGACGGTGTGAGCTGAGCAAATAGCGTATTCAGAGTGTTGATGTGATTCGTCACTGACGTGGATTCACTCATTCGAAGAGTGTAGAGCCTCCTCTTTAAGAATATTCTCGTGTGAAAAGATTTGACCTCGTACAATTTATTGAGAGTATCCCAGATCTCTTTTGCAGTCTTCTTTTCTGCAATACTTGACAATACTGAGTCTGCTATTGCTAAGTGCAAATTGACAACAGCATTGTCATCCATCTTTTTCCACTTTTGATCAGTGATATCTGAGAGTCTACCTTCAATTGTGTCTAGGCAATTATCCTTCCTCAGAACTGCCCTTATCTTCAATTTCCATAGGGAGAAATTACTCCTATTGAACTTCTCAATCTCAAATTTTGCTGCCATGGTTTTATACCAAATTACTCCCGTGAACAGTACTGAGTACTGGAATAGTGACCGTAGTCCATAATAGTACACCAGGTAAGTTCCTAGGAAAGAGAGGTGGGTCACTAATAGACACACTTAAATACCAAGTCTTTCCTAGCCAGAACTTTCCTAGACATGCACTATCACACTACCACACTTTATTTCCAGCAACAAGAATAATTTTTTTTTCTGATGTGGAAGATCAGACGATACTGCAACCACAGAGCATACTAAGAATTTTCTTATGTACCCGACACCTTATCACTTTGCTGCAGCGGAATAGCAACCATGAACCAATGTCTCTGATACCACTATTGGGTACCAGAGTGACAGAATAATATCACGCAGCTAAAATAAGAGATGAGAAAAAGAGGAACTGAACACACAATATTTACGTGGAAAACCCTCTTTCAGATAAGGGAAAAACCACGGGGCAATAGTAAAGGATTTTCACTGAGTGGAAGAAATTACAGCACCTCTCTCTAAATACAAGGAGAGAACAATAACACCCTCTCTTGAATATAGGAGAATACACACAAGGAAAAACCTCACAGGAGAAACTATCAATCTCTCTGAATTTTTTCTCTCTCAAAATGGGGATGCTCAAGATGGAGAAGTGAGGCCTCTATTTATAGAGGAGTTTTGCATGCCTTGCATTTAATTTTTATCTTCTAACTCCCAATTACTTCTATCGTCCAACCATATTTTTGACTTCTTATGCCACAAAAGTGGCTTTACGTTCACAGTTTGCACATAATACATCATTGATCCTCTACTGCCAGTTGAATACCTCTTTTTATCAAGTTGTTTCTTGCTGGTATTCTACCTAGAATTGATTGCCATGTGAACACCAACACTTTTGACGGCGCTTTGCACTTCCACATCACCCTGAACAGTTCAAATAATAAGCGCTTAGTATTGAAATACTGAATACTACTATACGAGAGATAGAACCCTTCATTTAGAAAGAAACAACAATAAAACAGAAAAAAGTTATAATCCTAGAAATAGTTAAAATTGGGAACCAAACCTGATATAAGATTGTCAAAAATATCAGTGTCATGTCATGGTGGGTTTTACAGACCATATGTAATATCTAATGTATTAAGACTATGGCTCTGTTTGCTATGCACAATAAGCTAGCTTATAGCTTATTTGAGTAGTTTATAAGCTTGTTTGACCAAATTAGAGGTGTTTGGTAAACAAGTTTATTGCATGAGCTTATAACGTTTTTTGATAAGCTATTTGAAATAGCGTTTTAGCTTATAGCTTATAGCTTATAGCTTATCAATTTTTTCCCTACTTTTACCCCTATTATTTTAATCATATTCCCACTTTACCCAACTGTCCCACTTCCACTCTTTTATTACGTACACTCTTGAATTTTATTTTAATTATTATTACTATTTTTACTTAATTGGATTATTTTTATTATGCATGTTATTATTATTTTGTTGAGCCTAAATTAAAAGGATTATTTGCTTATTCTGTGTGTTATATTTTTATATTATTTTTATGCATATAAATAAATTATATAAGCATGAGTGTTCTAATATGAATATTGCGTGACATTGGTGTTATAAGTACTCGATGACAATCAATTTATAAAAATTTATATATGATACATTACCTAAGTGTTTAGGTTAGTTGCGTAAAAAAAAAAGTTAGTGATATATTACATATGTTAAATATATTTTTGCAGGTTTTGCATATACTACATATATTCATATTACAAGTTGCTCATATATCAATATCATGCATAATACGTAAATGATATATATTAAATGTAATTTTATATTTATTTAAATTATTATTGAGCATAAGATTTTAATTTTTATTATTGAGCATAATACTTTTTCTCCATAAAAAATTTTTTTTAGTTTTTCACATTAATAAATTTTAAAAATGATTTATATAAGTGTTATATAAAGATGTCCTTTTATGTCATTTTGTATTCATAAACTAATTCAAACAGCTAATTTTATCAAACACTTCAAATTCAATCAGTTAGCTTTTCAGCTATCAGCTAAAAATTAGCTTATCAGCTAGCTTATCAGCTATTTTTGCCAAACATAGCCAAATAAAGATGCAAGCGTTAATCTTGACATTTTCATACTTTCACAGTGAAGTAGCTATCTGTTATTGAATGTCTTCTGGAACTACCTGGTGCTTTCGATCGTTAATATATCATGTAAGTATTAAACTATAACTTCTAGTATTATGCTTCTACCCCCAATGAAAACAGTGTTATAGACGTATCAAGGACTAAAAAATCCATACCTTCTAGTCCATTACAGCATCCCTCCAGCATTTGAATTCTCAAGTATCCATCAGCATATGCTTGAGCTAAACAAGGATTCACATGCCCTCCGGGTCAATAGCATCAGCATTACCATCTAAATAGCAATGTGTTATATCCATGCCAAATGATTGGCGCCAACAAGCCGAATAACAACTTTGCATCACATAACAAAACTTAAAGCGTTATCAAATTGCCTTGGACCAAACTTAACCAAATGTAAACCACGCACAAACCACTAGAAAATAATCTGGAATCTGGAACGAAAAATATTATAGTAATATAAGTGAGAATATTAGAAGTCTACAAGAAAAGATTGAAAGTGAAATAATAGATTGAATTCTTGATTGAAGTTTCAGTCTTAAGTACTTCCCTCTATGATATTTTGCATATTTATCTTTAACATGTACGAAATTATCTGTCTTCTACTGAAGGTCAAATAGGTAAAGTTTACTCCATCTTTGTTCTTGGATGAAATTAAGCAGAGTATTATAAAAGTTTTAGCAGAAAAACAAGCTATTAATTATTAAAAAATATATATATATTCTATCTACCACAATAAAAATCTAGAGGACATAATGTAGAAACATTATCTTAATAGGAGGATGGTGCAACTAACTAGAACTATTGTTAGTTAGTAGTTACTGATTTCAAGGGATGATTTCATCTTTGACAATGTCAGTTTTAAGGGGGAGATGTAGAGTGTGTTTGGGAAAGATTGTTTTTTCATATTTCAACTGTTTTTTAGCTTAAAAGTTGTTTCATAGATAATCTATCATGTTTGGCATTTTGCTTAAATTTATAAAAAAGCTTTTTTCAGGGGAAAAAAAAGTTGTTTTATGCCATCTAGTTTTTTCTAACTTAAGATTGTTGTGATTTGATTATTTGTCATTCTCAAGACTCTCTTCCATGTTTACCCCTACAAAACTAACTTCTAAACAAATATTATTAAATTATACAAATAACTTCGTATCCTTTTTCGTAATTTATTATATAAAAGTGATTTTTTTGCACCATCCAAACGAAATAGATTATCTTAAAATCGCTTTTCAGTAAACAGACCCAAACAAAAACAGATTCTGATTATAATCGATTATCACAATAAACGATTATACAAAAATTGATTATCAGCATAATCTTTTTTTTTCCAACTTTCCCAAACACACTCGTAATGTTATGAAAGTGGATGAAAAATTGATTAATTAAAAAAGAGAAAATTGAAATCAAACATTTTAACTGGTTCACAACTAAAATGGTAACCGAAGTAAAATGGGTGAGGGTGAAGCGCACCTGTGAGCGTGGGGTTGCAAAGCGCATTTTATGCTACGAAGAAGATGAATGATATTGGTGGTGAGGGTCTTGGAAAGAGGACCAGCTTTGGAGTTTGGAGGAACAAGGACCCAATCAGGACCTCACATTAAATAGAGGTGTTGGATTTGGGATTTGGGGTTGAATTTTCGAATTTGGAACTTGCGGGTTGCGGCTAAGGTGCTTCCACTACTTCGTAGAGGTACAAAATTGAGAATTTGAGACAGGGTAATGTTAATGAATGCCAGCATTAGTTAGCATTCTCCTTTGAGAAATAAAGAAAACAATGTGGTTTGGTTTTCTAATTTACTGAATTGGATGTTAGAAAACGGTTTAGGTTTGCAAACCACGTCTATTAAAGTGGTGTGGTTTTCTAATTTTCTGAATTATTGTTCTAGATGTCCCCTTTTTTTTTTTTTAATCATAACATATATACGAAGTATCCATCACCGTTAGCAGTTCAGTCGGGGGGACCTGTTGGGCACACAAGGTGAGTTGTCCTCTCCCAACCAGGTTTTCTCCATATACAAAAGACAAGATTCGAATCCCTGACTACTTGCTTAAGGTGTTAAAGTCCCTTACCATTTGGACTAACCACATGTTGGCCCTAGATGTCGTTTTTTAGTCCCTCAAGATCATTAATCCTATAATTATCTCAATTTATCGTTTGAAGAAAAATTAAACATTATTGTAATAGAGTGAATTACGACTTTTTGCTTTCTTCACTTAGCTTTAATTGTTGAATTGTTCCTGTCAAAAAATAAAAACTGTTGGATTGGATGTAGATTGCACTTTAACTTTTTTGAATAGAGTGAACATTAAGAAATAAGAGCTGAACTAGTTTTTTTTGTGTGAATAAAGTGGAACTCTATATGAAGAGGAAGTTATAAAAATAAACTACACTTTGTTAGATTAACATCGAGTTCTGTTTGTTGATTCAGTTTTAGGAATTCAATTTCCTAGAAGGACTGCCATAAACTCATAAGCAAATAAACGGCTAGAAATTGATGGGAGGTTAAAACTTGATTCCGATTGAACCCATACTTTTTACTATATGGCAAAAATTTTCTCCCATTATCTTTTTCTAATCTCCTTATTACTTTCCATTAAAAATGATGTAGGTGCAGGACAATCCGAAAAATTATGATATTGAAGAGCTTACGAATCCGAAATTATTGAAATGGTAATTCAGTCTTCTATCTCTAATAATTAATATATTCATTGACCTACCAGTCTACATTTATAATGTTTACTTGCAAGGAGTTGATTATGTTTTTGATTTTTGAGTACATTTTATCACAAGATTTGATGCTTGGTGATGATGATCTTCATATGCCTGAGGTTGTGGTTGTTGCTCAATCTGCAATTTCCAGTTGCCAGCCAGCTTGTGATTCCATTGGCTGAATGATTATGTCACTTTGAAAAATACAACTATAGCAGCACGCATAAATATGGTAGTGCATGGTTTGGTTCTTTATGTGCTTGATCAAAAAAATTTAAATATAATATGCTCATACAGTTTCCACTTTCCAAATTCTACTTGTTGCAACTTGCATTGGTGTCTTTTCTACGTTCCTCTGACCTGCTAAGGTCCTTCTTTTCGGCTAATGCGTAAGAAGATAAAATACTGAAGTAACAAGGCATTTGATTTTTCTCCCAACAAGTCAAGGAAACTACAAGTCTATAACAAATGAGGAAGGAAATAGGAAAATTTAATTTACAAATAAGTTCCTTAAGTGAAAGAGTTTTCAATAAGTAGCAGGAGTATTGCGTTCTACTGAAACTTCCTTAAGAGAAGCGCTACTAGAAAATGGTAGGAACTCAATATCTTTTGCAGTTGTTGAAGATTGTTCAGATACAAAATATCTTCCTACAGAAAACGGAGGTGCAGATGGTAGAGGAAGATCAATAGTACTTCCAAGCATGGGAATAACTGATGATATGGCGGGCCTATCCTTGGGTCTTTCTTGAACACACAACAAACCAATATGGATCCATCTTAACGCCTCATATGCGGTGCAAGAGTTGACCATAAGTGGGTCCATAAATTCGAGTCCTTTGCCTTCACTCCAGAGTCGCCATGCCTGTTAAGTCTCATGTAGGGGTGGGGTGAGATTAGAGTTGTGACTTGGTGATTATTTGCTTGTAGATTTATATTATATTTCATAAAAGACATGTAGATCACATCAACATCAGTAGTTGTATGAATATTGTAAACGGGTTAAAACTCAATAGAGACTTGAAAAAAAAAAATAACAAAAAAACTCAATAAAGTAAAATTTGGGGGCATAAGAAACTTTACATTGGATAGAAGGCTTTGACCAAAACCACGCTCCGGTTGGTAGGAGCCACTATTCTTTCTCCCGCTCATAACTTCTAGCATCAAAACTCCAAAGCTATAAACATCAGACTTGATGGAAAATAACCCTTCCAATGCATATTCTGGCGCCATATAACCACTGAATTAACAGGAAAGAAATACGCATTAGTTGGCCTTGATGAAGTTAGAGGGCCATAGAATAATCTACATACAAGCACATACCAATCATACATAAGTCACTTTTAAGATAATAAGTTAAAATTTGATTCGGTAGGAGTTAATATAGTATATACTACCAGTAAACAAGAAAGTATCCTTAAAACCGTAGTTTTTCCTATAAGGATTATCGTCAATTTTGTCCAATGTCATACATATATAGCTTGATCCAAATGTGCTATAAACTGTAGGTACAAGGATTGACCGGCAAAAGGAAATGTAACATGGTGAATTTTATCTAGCTGCATTTAGTCTGAAGAAACCTTTCTACAGTGTGTGGTCATATGTATTAACATTTACAGTGAGATGTGAGAATTGGAAGTACTTACTATGTACCAACAACTCTATCAGTGCTTGCTTCAATTTGATTGCCACCAAAAATCCTAGCAGTCCCAAAGTCTGATATCTTTGGGTTCATCTCTTCATCTAGCAACACATTGCTAGCTTTCAGATCCCTATGGATAATTTTCAGACGTGAGTCCTCGTGTAAATATACAAGGCCTTTTGCAATTCCATTTATAATTTTCACCCGTTTAGGCCAATCTAGCTCGATACGTTTGGTTGGATCTGCTTGGCCATGTTAAGAGTAGAAAAGATTATTTTCATATAAGGGAACTTGTCATTAATGTCTATAACATGAAGAAATACAGATAAAATCATAGAAGGACAGAAAGAGCTAGCTAACCAAATAGGAAGGCATCAAGACTAGTGTTGGCCATGTACTCATAGACAAGAAGCTTTTCATTTTCATCAAGGCAGCATCCCAGGACCCTGACAAGATTTCTGTGTTGAAGTTTCGCGATTAACATCACTTCGTTCTTGAATTCTTCAAGCCCTTGCCTTGATTTGAATGAAAGCCTTTTAACTGCTATTTCTTTGCCATTAATCAATTTTCCCTGTATGCTTGCCACAATTTAAATATTTAAGAAAAATGAATCATAAGTCTAGTTAACTTGCTAATAGGAATGAGACTGATTTGCAATCGGGTAGTGCATTTTCAAATGTATGGTTTCTATTATTTGGTTGTTTTAGTAGATTAATTTGCAACAGGCAAATGTCCCTTATATTTTACTTCCATTTTCTCATGTAGTGAATGCATTAACCCATGCATTTTACTAAAAGCAACGTCATAAGACAATTAGTTATCACTTATGTGGCAAATCAATTTTCAGTGCAACTGACATCATATCAAAAGTAAGAAAAATTGCATTACAACCTTGAAAACGGGCCCGAATCCACCTTCCCCAAGCTTAGCTTCATCAGAGAAATACTTGGTAGCAACCTTGATCGTGCTCAAGCTAAAGTAATGCACGTCTCCACTATTATCCTCATGTGTTGCATTCATTCCTTGTTCCTTCAAGTGTCTACTTGAACTTTTCAATTTCTTTATTAGAATTTCTACACTTGTTCCTCCCCCTGAATTAATAAATTTACGGAAATTTTTTAGGAAGATTTGACAGGTATAACAAATATTAGTATAAAACAACAACTTCTTAGTCTTCACAGTTGCTACTTACCTCTTTTTCTTCTTTTCCAGTGAGAACGTGAAAACCACACTAACCCCGAAAGAGCTACAACTGCAATCGGTATGACATGGATTGCTACAAATTTTGCTTTATGGTTCTCTCTCTTCCCTGCTCTTTCAAATAATATTGTTATCAGAGTTTGTGTGAAATTTGACCCAACATCTGCTTTAAAGTTTTGGGATAAACCATTAAGTGTAGAACTATAATCTTCATAACAAATTAGTGGAACATGACATCAAAGGTAGAAGAGACATGCCTACCCTTTAGTTTTTTGATCCGTAATTTCTAACCACTTGTAAGTACTTAATACATCATTTCTTCTGCAGACAAGATTGTTAACGACTAAGGAACAAGTATTGCTTATTAGTATCTATAAATGGTGGGGATGTCCATAATGAATTTACCTTTAGAATGTGGTAGTGGCTCAGACAGTGGTGCAGGAGCCTCTGCTGGTGTCCAAGTATGCTGATAGAAGATATACCTCTCATACCTTATATTGCAACTTGGACCCATTATTCGCCACCCAACTTTGTATTGGGAATACCGCTCAGCCTCCTTCATCAAATGAAGCAAACAAGAGCTACATGAACTGCCATTTATATCTCTTGTGCACTGAACCAACCCATATCTATTCTCGGACTCATTTTTTCTAAGAGATTTCCCTGTTTTGAACAACATATCCGTATTTGAGGCTTCTTTTATTAGTTGGTACATCAGGACTTGTGCATGGATATCAGCTTGAATGAGTGAAGTTGTATTCTTGACACTCCACGCGAATGTTGGTGAAGTTTGTGCCTCTCCAAAGAAGTGTTTTTTGGAGTACCGAAGCATGCATTTGTCATACCAGATGATTGCACTTGTGCTAGATGCACATTGGGTTTTGATTTCGTGACTTGCAGTTTTGGTGCAATTTTGGCAGGTGTCACTTGAAATATCCCCCCTGCAGAGGAAGAGGCCATAGAGCCTGGTACTATTACTACTACTACTATTACTGAAAATACTATCATTGTAGAAACTGTGGAGGGCAGCTTTTGAAGATAACAAATCCAAGAGGGAAGAAAGATTGGAATGGAAATTAGCATCAGTTGCATTATTTAATGGATCTTCACATGTATGAAAGTTGAAAGGTGGCATAGAACCATTGGGGTTGATGAGCACAAAAATTGTGATTAAAATCAAAACCAAAGCTCTGCAACAGTTGTGGGAGAGAAACATTGTTACTACATGGTTTTTGTGCTAAATTTTCTCTAATGATACCAAAACTTTTCGTTGAGTGGAGTACAGAATGAGGGAAGATATGTCTCTTTCAGTCCAATGTGTCTTTAGAAAATGTTTAACAGTTAGTGTAATTTTTTTTATAGGATATTATGGTCTTTTTGACCTGTTGCTTCATTGAAATATTACTGAGTAAATCTAAGTGAGAATATTTTAGAACCTTAGATAACTTTGGACAAATCTCTAACGATACCAAAACTTTTCGTTGAGTGGAATACAGAACGAAGGAAGATATGTCTCTTTCAGCTCAATGTGTCTTTAGAAAATGTTTAACGGTTAGTGTAATTTTTTATAGGATACCATGGTCTTCTTGACCCATTGCTTCATTGAAAAATTACTATGAGTAAATCTAAGTGAGAATATTTTAGTATCTTAGATAACTTTGTACAAATCTCTAATGATACCAAAACTTTTTTGTTGAGAGGAATATAGAACAAGGGAAGATATGTCTCTTTCAGCTCAATGTGTCTTTAGAAAATATTTAACGGTTAGTGTAATTTTTTGTAGGATACCATGGCCTTCTTGACTCGTTGCTTCATTGAAATATTACTGAGTAAAATAAACTATCTAAGTGAGAATATTTTAGAATCTTAGATAACTTTGACAAATCTCTAATAATGCCAAAACTTTTCATTGAGTGGAGTACAAAACGAGGGAAGATATGTCTCTTTTAGCTCATTGTATCTTTAGAAAATGTTTAACGGTTAGTATAATTTTTTATAGGATACCATGGTCTTCTTGGCCCATTGCTTCATTGAAAAATTACTATGAGTAAATCTTAGTGAGAATATTTTATAATCTTAAATAACTTTGGACAAATTTTCGTGAATGTGATTATATATATATTGAGATAAAATAAAAAAATTAATATATGTAACTTTAAGTCATTGTTTAAGATATTTTCAAAATATGCTTTAGAGATGATAGAACCCATAACAATTGGCCTTTATTTTTAATCATAATAACTTTCCTTTTCCTGGAAATTTTGCAAGATACCATTCCCCTAAACAAAAACAGTAGACTTGAGTGACTGGAACCACACAGAACATAATTGTAGAACTAGGGGCGGAACTCAGATTGGATTCTCTCCAGCGTGTTTATAGGATTTAAGGCTACGACCCTACTACTTGTGATAGGTGTGTAAAATCGACTGCTGCACCGTTGCACCGCTGAAGAGGATCCAGACCCAGTAGAACTACGTGTGTTGACCTCCCAAAATTTTAAAAAACAAAGCAACTAATATTCAATTAAGCAACTGATATTCAGAAGGCTAAGCAAATTGGTTTGCAGATCAATTTCCGTAATGGCAGATAATAACAAGTATCTGAGTAGTGATGTGAAGTGGGGCACTATCCTTTGATCGGTTTAATGGCCACCAGTTAATCCAACTTAACCACAAGCTTTGATTAGCACAAGCTTCAACCATTAAAATCAAATTACTCTTAGATCAACTTGATACTATACTATCGAGGGAAAAAATGACTCTTAGTCATGTCATTGATTGAGGATACAGTAGAATTGTTGGTATATTGACCCGAACTCGACTCCCCTGTTGTCAAGTGTAGCTTCATTCCCATATCCGTGGAAAATCCTGGTTCTCGAGGAAGTGGCAATTCAACTAAAAGGCTACTCAGATACGAAACAACTTTAGCCATGGTGGGTCTATCATCTGGATTTTCCTGAACACATAATAAACCAATTTGAATGCACTTAATAACTTCACTATGGGAAAAAGAGTCTCTAAGATTTTGGTCCAATATTTCTAACGGTGTCTGATTCCTCCATTGTCTCCAAGCCTGCAGGAATTTCTTTAATTAGCTACTTGAATTGTTGTTCTAGTTTTTGCTTCTTTGTCAGTACAAGATGTGATTATATAAATAAACATTAACAAAAGGAAATATAATACTAAATATATCGATACTCACAATGCTTAGGAGGTCATCATAATCATGTGATTCAATAGGGCGAACATTCCTTTTTCCACTAACAATCTCAAGAACTATGACTCCAAAACTAAATACATCCGACTTCTCAGAATATTGTCCATGCATTGCATACTCTGGAGACATATAACCACTATAAAAAAAAAAAAATTATTGATCTTAAAATCTTATTAAAAAATTTTAAAGTAAAGATACAAATAGGTCTATTTTTCATATGATGGAAAAAACAAGCATTAATTCTGATTTTCTTTTATATTTGATAAAGGCATTTAGTTAGACTTGGATGTTGAGAGAAAATTTCAACCTAAAAGCATAAATACGTGTTCAAGAGAAAGGTAAAAAATTGTTAATATAGCCTTATCATACTTGTTCAGTCTAGAATGCTTCTTCATGCAAAATTGTTCTTGTTAAATTTAATATAATATGAGAAAATAAACCATAATGATTAAACTTGTGACTGCCTTGTATATGATACCTATATGACATTTTTTGGTTTTCCAGAGTATCTTCACACTCATTCGGTACATGAGAGACGAATCTCTCAAGATACTATTAGGCACTTAAGCGGGGATCCATCCTCCCAATAATATTTTTTCACACACACGAATCCAGGGATCGAACCCAGAATCACATGCTTAAGAGACTCAAATCCCTTCCACTTGGACCAACACATGTCGATAGATACATATATGACATTTAGATTATCATTATGTAAAATAAAAACTAAAATTATCAATTCAAGACCTCAAAATAGGTTTTACCTATAGCAAATAAGAAATTTAGAAACAAATTAAAGAATGAGATGAGAAGACTCACTATGTTCCAACGATTCTATTAGTATTTTCTTGCTCTTGATCTATAGCAACTATCCTTGCCATGCCAAAGTCCGATATTTTTGGATTCATATTATCATCTAACAACACATTGCTAGGTTTGAGATCACGATGTATAACTTTAAGTCGTGAATGCTCGTGTAGGTAATGAATTCCCCGTGCTATTCCTCCTATGATCTTATAGCGCTCAAACCATTGTAGTACTCTTTGCCTTTGGGGATCTACAGATAAGCAAATATATGGAAATCATTTTGTTTAATAAGTTGAGTGAAATTTGGTAAAACAAAACAAAACATTTTTATAAAAGTATAGAGAGTAGTCTAGAAACACCTTACCAAATAGAAAGTAATCGAGGCTCTTATTGAATACATATTCATAAATAAGCATTTTTTCTCGCTCTTCCAGGCAGAATCCTATTAAGGCCACCAAATTTCTATGTTGAAGTTTAGCTATTGATAAAATCTCATTTTTAAATTCCAATGAACCTTGCTCCGAAATTTTTGAAAGTTTCTTTACTGCTATTTGCCGTCCATCAGAAAGAACACCCTAAATTATAACGTATTGGTTAGCCATAAAAAAAAGGATATGTATAGATTGTACTTTTAATATATCCGGTTGGATACCTTGTAAACAACTCCAAATCCTCCCTTGCCTATCTTATTCTCCACTGAAAACTTGTTTGTCGCAGCTTCAATTGTAGCCAAACTGAATTGTAACGACTCCATAGTGCTAACATCATCGCCAACTGAAGCAATAAACAAATCTTAAAAGTAAGCTAGCATGCGAAAATTCACCAATAATTTAGCTTTGAAAAAGCAAATGTAAATAGGACTGTATTTTTGTTTTTCTTAAATTATGTACAATTTTCTCTCAGAATTGTCCTTCGTTTCTTCCTCCTTCTTCTCTGTAGGTAATAGCAGGCAAAACATAAGAGAATTATCGGAACAATGGCCAGGACAACAATGATGGCAACTGCTCCTGATCCAATTTTCTTTTTCCCTGCACAATAATATTTGCGGTAAGTAACTTCAAGCTCTGTCAATCAATGAACTATAGCAAAAAAAATCATAGTGAAACTTATAATTTTAAACTTCGATCTGTTGAGCCGCCTAGTGTTACATATAGGTATATAATACAGACTATTATTAAAGGAAAATATGTAATTATAATTGCATATAAAAGAATGTAGAATATTCACACATTAGAAGATAAAATAAAAAAGAGAACTTAGATACAATTGGATAGACATATTATATACTGTTTTCCAATACCAATTACGTTTGAGTGTAACTGAACTCGGATCTCTTAAGCAATGTCTCGAGTTCGGGTATTGTGAATGGAAAAAAGTGGTTGGGAGGGGAGACCCCATTAAGGTAGTCAGCCAGGTTCTCCAGCAAAGATTAATCATCGGCTTCGCCGATGGATACTTCGCACCTATATCATGGTAACAAAAAAAGTAATACTCCCTTCCAATAGGATTATGACACTTGTAATCACTCATATTTGAAAATATAACATATATAACAACTATTATTATACATATCTTAATTCCATTCTTATTGGAAAACAACAATATCTAATTACCTATGAAATTGTATCGAAGTCTTACTGTTATCTAATAATAATAATAAAAGAAAGGTTAAGGCTATAGTATACCACCCACATGTCAAGAGCTCCATCAATCCTTTGTACATGTGGCCATTTGACTTTTCAACCACCCAAATACATGGTTGGGTTTGAAATCTTTATTAGCCATGTGACAATTTCATTAGCCCAAAAACTTGTCACATGGGTGATGTAGTGGGTGGTGCACCAATTGAGTGATGCACCTTAGCACAAACCTAAAAGAAAACACTCGTTTTGCCACATTTTATCTCTAGTTTTAATTTTTTTTTTAAAAGTCAAATATAAAAATAATATAAGAAAAGGGTGATGAATATGGTTGAGTACATCACCTGAAGAAGGTGCTGAGGATGGAGTCCCAATTGTATTGTAAAATGGGAACAGTTCGTATCTGACAGCACAGGAAGCAAGCAGAGCAGCTGCGCCTTGTTGGGCGGTGCAACATGCCGGAAGAGTTCCGATGGCATTTCGCAAACACGTCTCACACTGAGAATTGGTCAAGTCAGTGATGCACTGCCCCAACCCATACACCGTAATAGACCTCGTCACTACCACTTGACCGGTGGCGAACTTCTTCGCCGTCGGGGAATTCGCGGCTTCCGTCGCCAAATCATTCAACAACGCAAACAGTGACTGATTGAAGGGTTGCAAGCCAACGCCAGAGACGTTCCTGCCATCTGGAAGGTTGACTCGGGGGTCGATGCTATAGTACTTGAAATACTTGTTTGTGTAACGTAACAAACACTCGTGGTACCATATCACGGCCTCGGTTTGGTTGGGGCAGCGGTTTGTTATCTCTCTGGCAGCGGTGGCGACACAGTGTTGGCACACGGTGGTGTTGATGTCGCCACGGCAGAGAAAGAGGCCGTTGACGGCATCGGTGGTTCCAAACCCCATGATGGTCATATAGTAACCGTTCTGTTGTGAAGAGGCGTTGGTGGTGAGAGAATAGAGGAGGACGTTCAGATTGCGAGCAAGTGTGGTGTTGGGTTGGTATGTGATATTGTTGTTGCAGTAAGAGTCGATGTATGTAGGAGGAGCTGCTTCTGCTTCTGCCAAGATCAGCAACCCAAACAGGGAGAGAAGCGCGTACAAAGTTGCCCAATGTTTTGTGGTAGCCATGTTTTTGGTAACTTTGACGATCAGGGTGTTATTATGGTGGGTGGAGGTCTGGAGGATGCATATAGGTCCCATGTCTTTGATGTGGAAATGAAATTAAGTTTGACTTGGCGTTATGATATCATAATATCAAACTATTTTTATGATTCTGATCCTGTATGTTTGATGGAAGTATGCCAGTATTTAATCTTTGTCAACTCCAGCCAGATGGGATGGTTCGCATTAATGCTTTGTTTATTAGAATGAAAAAATGAGATGGGGGAAAATAAAGTGATAAAAAAAAGGAGAAAATATATTTTTTCTTGTATGATAGATAAGATAAATAAGGAAGAGAGAATAAAATTGATAGGATCCACCTCAAAATTTTTTATTTCCTCAGGTGAGAAAAAAATGAAAGAGGAAGAAAGTGTTTATTGTAAAATGACTTTTGTATCATTATTTTTGTATTCTCATTCAATTATTTAATAAATTTAAATAAAATTGAATAAAATTAATAATTTATTTAATTAAATTAAATTTAAATTAATAAAATAATTATATTAAAATAATAAATTTTATTAGTTAAAATAACTGATTATAAATAAATTAAATTAAATTATTTGATTATTTAAATTAACTTAATTAATAAATCAAAATATTTTATCTTAATATTTTAGTTAAATGTATTTTTGTCTTTTTAAAAATAATTATATTTCTCTTGTTATTTTCTATCCAACCAAATAAATGAAAAGAAAACACCTCTTTCTTATTTATTTCTATCATATTTCTCTTATATCAAACAACATATATTTTTTACTATTTTTTCTTTTCTCATACTCTTTCTCATCTTTTCTTCTTTTCTTATTTTTTTCTCATAACCAAACAAAGCATACATATGGTGGGAGTATAAAAAAGGAAGACGCGCGTGCAAACATTGGAATTCATTTTTTTTTTTTGGTAGACTCATGGGAATTTCTTTTTGTGACGGCGTTACTTATAAACATAAAAAAAATATTAATAGTGAGGTATATCTGAAAAAAAGGACTCCAAAACTCAATTCAGAAATGATTAAAACTGCTAGTTAATAGTAAAATAAAATTTCAAAATGGTAATAACAATAAGAGAAGTGTAAAAAAATGGCAGAGGGGAGACATTGGCGTGCGTTATAAAATAGTCAAATTTTAGGTGCATTGGAGTCAAATCTAGCTGCGTAGCTTTTGGACCCTGCTACATGGCTACTAATACATTGTCATCTTTCGGATAACCAGGCATTAGCATTGGTAATTTTGGTACCATTGAATTAAGTTTACAGAGGAAGATTTTTTGGTGAAAAGGTTACAGAGGAAGATAAGCCATCCACATGTTTATTGGGATGTATTTCAATTTTGGAGTATAATTTCCTTAACATGGGGTTGCCTTGTGACCGAGGGAAAGAGGATAACGCATCACACAAGTCAAAAAAGCAAGTCAAGCTATTTATTTGTTTGTTTTTCAATTTTATTTTTTTTGAAAAATGCGAGACATATTTTTCCAGCAAGTAGAACAAAAGCTTATTACAAAAAATACACCAAGTCAATGTCAAGCACGACTATACAAAAATCTCAAGTGGTGCTATCTAGAAGTGTTTGTGGTTCGGTTTAGATCGGTTTTGAGGCAGAAAGCTATCCGATCTAAAGAAAAAAAGAGCATGCGGTTCGATTCGATTTGGATGACTTCCTTGATAAAATCCGATCCGGTCCAATTAAATGTATTTTGGATCGGTTGGTTGATTCTGTTTTTAGCAACACGTCATTACATATTTATATTATATCAAATAATCAAGATTACAAGCTAAATTGAATGTAATCTTAAACTTGTATATACTTGTTTATATATTCATGTAATGACATTTCATAAAATATGTACAAAATAAAAAAATATCATTATCAACTAATTTCATAACATCTTTTTTTATGTTTGGAACTTTGAAAAAGTAAAAAATTATGTAAAACCAAACTAATAAGTATTATTAGGGAAAAAAACCAACAAATAAAAAATTAATAATGCAAAAAATAGAATAAATCTATATTAAATTTATACATGCGGTTTGGTTTGGATTGGTTCGGTTTAAGAAAAGGAATCCAAAATCTAAAATCTAATCTGATCCCATCCAATCGGTTTTCACAAATCAAGATCCAAAAAAAATCAATAGACATCGGTTTTGTTCAGTTTTCGGTTTCTTTTATCGATTTGGATATGAACACCCCTGATGCTATCATGACAACTCACATATGTTGATACCTCCCTAACACCTACATCATATGCTATACAAAGACAATTCAAGAGTTATTAGCAAATATCACATGTAACTTTACAAATAAAAATCCTAAAAGTAATGCAGCTCCCAATTAGTACTTAGCATTTTGTTGATTATATCATCTGCAACATTCTTATAGTTGAAAAGAACAACACTAACATCACTTTTAATTCGAAGAGCCACTTGTAGAAGAGAACTCAATTGCTTCTTGAAAATTCTTGAGTTCCTCTATTGCCAAATGAAATAGATATATGCCCTCTAGGCAAGTCTTAGTAAAGCAGAAATAAGAGCTAGCTTTGCCTTTTGTAAGCTTGATTGCCAAATCAAGCTCACCATTCCAGTCCAAGATATTGCTGTTAAGGCCACACTAGAGTAGGACGTGCTGCCAAACCTACTTAGAGAAACTACATCCAAAAAAATATGATCACGATCCTCAGGTGCTAGTTGACAAAGAACACACTCTTGAGCAACAGCAATTCCCCATGATGCAAGTCTGGAAAGAGTAGGAAGTCTATCAAGCAAGGCCATCCAGGCCAATAAAGAGTGTCTAGGGAGAAAGGGAGAGGACCACAACAAGTTTGCCCAAGGAACACTATTACAAGTATTCATGATCTCTTTCCAAACAAGAGAGACTAAAAATTTACCACTAGATTGCTTCCATATCGACAAATCATCTCTCCATTCTATAAAAGATAACATTAGTTCTCTGAGTTGAAGAAACTTCCTCATATTCCAGCTATGACTTTGTTTAGCCTCCAGGCTCAGGATGCTCGTTCCTTTCAGGACATATGTATCCAAGACACCTAATAAGAGCTTTGTTTAGAGAGAATGCACCACAAGTTCTTCATAATACAAGCCTTGTTCCGGGTATTTAAGTCTTTAAGCCCGAGACCTCCCTCAGATTTAGGAGAACAAACTTGCCTCCAACTTACTCTAGCTCTGTTGGTAGAAAAAGTGTCATACCATTCCAAAAGAATCTCGTACAAAGGCTGTCCATTTTTTGAATTACAACTTTGGGGAAGATGAAATGACGACACCAGTAAGATTGCATGCTAAGGATAACTGATTGAATAAGTTGCAACCGCCCAGCATATGAAATAAACTTAGTTGCCCAATGATTTATCCGGAAAGTAGTTTTGTCAACAAGAGCTTGACAGTCTTTAATATTAAGTTTTCTAGATGTTAGTGGAACTCCTAGGTACTGAATAGGGTGATCTCCCACTTTGAAACCGGTAAACTCCTGCATTACCTCCTGCTCCATTTGATTAGCTCCACGGACAAAGATTTCACTTTTTGAACAATTTAGCTGCAATCCTGAAAAAATATATAACAAATCCAGAATTCTTTTTATACCGTCCAAAGAGTCAGCTTGTTTTTCATTTTTGTCCCCACATGTTATTTCTCCTTATTCATTTATTTAAGTTACAATAATGATTTTTCACAACCATATTTTGTGAACAAATGTATATATATAAATAGAAACGAAATATAAATTATTTAAGTATGGAAATAACCGAACTCTTTCCTTAATTATGTGTTGAAGGCTTGAAAATGTTTGAAAAAAGAACAGAAGTCCAAAATGTACAACTAGTTAACTTGTTCAAATTACCCACGAATCGTGAGCCCTCCCTTGACAAAAGAAAAAGTCCAGAGTCCAGACTCCAGAATGTGCCATGGATGACCAAATATAAGTGAACAGTCATAGGAAAAGTATGTCAACAGGTATGTACACTGGGGCAAACATGTATGTATGACGACAGTATGACTTTAATAGTCGAAGCCTTCGTATCTGACTTCCCTTTACATGTATGTATGACATGTGATGTATCACAGTTAATTAAACACGTCCCAACTCCTATGCCATTGGCATTACACTACTGTAATGCAGTTTTTTACACCCTACATTGTCACAAAGTGCCACCAAATCATCGTGGTAAAATGCTGGACAACAAAATATCATTCACTGAAGGTTCTGTGGCTGTAGATGGATCAACATGAAGCACCCTGCCCAAAGAAAATGCCGGTTGTCTTGGTGGGGGTAGATCCATTGATTCACTACCTAGGAGAACCACCACATTGGACATGTTGGGCCTGTGTTCCGGATCTTCCTGCACGCACAGAAGCCCAATATGCATGCACCTTACAACTTCTGAGGGAAGACATGATTCCAATAACACATGATCCACAAATTCTAATTCTCTTCCTTCATTTTGCAGCCTCCATGCCTGTCATTGTTCGAATTATCAGAATTATATATTATTTGTCCCCCTACAATAGTAGTTTTACTAATCTGAATTAACAAAAGATCAATCAAGTTTTTGGTGGATAAATTACATATGCCAGCAGGGTTGGGGCAAGTTCTGTTATGTAAAAGCCACTGTTTCTTTTCCCGCTGATGATTTCAAGTAAGATGACACCAAAGCTGAAGACATCAGATTTCACAGAGAACAACCCCTCCATTGCATACTCTGGAGCCATATATCCACTATTTTTGTATAACAGCAACAGCATCATATGTTTTTATTATAGTTTAGTTAACAATCCGGAGCATATGTATTATGGTAATATCAGAAAATAAATTGAGTGAACGTTGGCTTACTATGTTCCCACAACTCTTTTCGTGTTTGCTGCATTCTGATTCTCTGAAAATATCCTGGCCATACCAAAATCTGAGATTTTGGCAACCAGCTCATTGTCTAACAACACATTGTTTGGCTTTAGATCTCTGTGAATGATCTTAAGCCGAGACTCCTCGTGAAGATAAAGCAATCCTCTAGCTATGCCATTGATAATGCCATAGCATGTCTTCCAATCAAGTTGGGAACGTTTTTCTGGATCTTAAATAATAAAGACCAAGCGTTAGTTGAGTATCATCTTGGGCAAAACCAATCAACAAAACACTTGGAATGTTTAAGAAATAGAAGCAAAAGAACAAACCAAAGATAAGTTGATCAAGGCTTTTGTTTGACATGAATTCATATATGAGTAACTTTTCCTCTCCCTCTAATCCACAGCCCAACAGCCTCACAAGATTCTTGTGCTGAAGTTGGGCAATCAGTATGACCTCATTTTTGAACTCCTCTATGCCTTGCCAGGACTTTCTTGATAACCTTTTAACTGCTATTTCATTACCATCTGGTAGAATACCCTGCAATGTAAATTCCAAAGTCAAAATGTTGCTAAGCAGGCACTACCAAGGCCAAAAGGAATTTCCAGTGGATTATATTACCTTGTACACTGCACCAAAGCCTCCTTGTCCCAGCTTATTTTCATCAGAAAAGTCATTCGTAGCGGCCCTAATGGTTGCTAAACTCATGAACAACAGTTCATCAGAACCAATCAAGTCACCTTCTTGTGTAACTGCTACACTCTTGGGGCTAACCAAATCTCGTAGTAGCGCCCTTTCGCTTTTTCCTTCGTCTGTTTCATTTTAGATTTTAAGACACAAATGGTTTCAAGTAAAAGACAACTGAGGCTAGCAGTTCGTCTATGTTTTTGTAATAGCTGATATTTACTTGATAAAATACAATTATAGAAGTTCACCTCTCTCGCTACCCTTTTTTCGCCAGAGGAAAGCAGTGCACATCCCAATTAGAACTGCTAATGTTAAAATTGATCCACATATAGTCAACACATACATCCAGGGCTTCCATCTCCGTCCTATTAAAATTGAAAGAAGCTTCTATCAATTCAATTTTG
This sequence comes from Echinosophora koreensis, assembly GCA_035048595.1. Lineage (NCBI taxonomy): Eukaryota > Viridiplantae > Streptophyta > Magnoliopsida > Fabales > Fabaceae > Echinosophora > Echinosophora koreensis. The sequence goes on along the minus strand of JAPCYP010000003.1, from coordinate 15,058,787 downwards.
ACATGATACATGAGATTAGGATAATGCTACAATCCAAGATGCCTATTTTACATTGCTCACAAACTACTTTAAATATCAATTTCTAAAACAAAATGATGATCCTTTATGAAATGCGAATAAGTAAATAGGAATATCATGAATTAAGATTTAACTTGAATATAATCTATCAATGGAGGTGATTTAGAATTTGTATTTTTCTTGATGTAAACATGCATGCGTTTTGTCTGATTCTGAAACATTACCTCTGGAAGTTGGGTAAATCAACAGGTATGCTGATGAAACATTGAAGAAATTAGACAATTCAAACCTCACATTGCAATTCCGACTAACAACAATTCCGCCTTCCCGGTAGGAGCAGCATGCAGTAAGGTCTGTCAATGCAGAACTCAAACAACTATTGCAGTCTGTTTGAGAGATGTCCCTAGTACATTGGACTAGACCATAAACTTTCTTGTTCCCAGGAATATCAATTTCCCCTGCTGCAAACATGTTGTTAGAAGGATCAAAAGCAGCCTCATATGAGAGGTTGTTCATTAAATACATCAACACTTTATCAAATCGAATAGGATCCGAGATATTCTTCTCCTGATAATTCTGCGGTGGATACTTTCCAGTATAAACCATCCTAGAGATAAACATCTGAAAAGAGTACCGAACTTGGCAAAGTTCATACCATATCATTGCATCTTCACTCCTGCACCTATTCATGATATCTTGGCTTGCTTTCTCAATGCATTCCTGGCAAATTGTGGAGTTGGTGATGTCCCCTCTGCAGAGTGCTTGTCCATACACTTTGTCTGGCACTTTTCCTACAGATATGTTATAGAAACCCTTCTTTGAAGCAGTGTTGGAGGTTAGTGACCCCAGAAGAAGCTTGAGGTTATTGTGGAATGAACCGTTGAGGGTGTATAGTGGGGATTCATTTGGATCCGGACAATAAGTATCAAGAGGGTCTGCACCAGAAACACTGTGAATATATAACATAGAAATCATGAACAAAAGCATAGCCGTTACCGTTAGTCTATCTTTGTCCATGATCCCAATATCACATCGATCACCTTTTCGGCTAAAAGAATACAAATATTCACTTTTAAAGCATAGATATCATATTCCTAATAATAATAGTGGAATGGAGATTCAGCTTCACAAAAGGGTTAGAGAAAGCAGTGAAATTTCCATTCTTGAAATGGAAATTGACTAGAAGTTAAAATCAAGGTGGTACTGAATACTGATGGTTTTATGAATTCTTGACCAGAAAATTAATCAGTGGAACCACGAGGTCCTTGGTCCAACACAAAGCTGGTTAATGGTATTATTATTACCATGTGTTTTTCCCCTCCCTCCTGGTTGCTTTCCAAGCTCATTGCTAGTTACTAGTCTTTCTTTTTTACCATATAATGTACTAGTCAACAATTTATATTCCATCGTTATGTTTCAGTCATAATCAATGAACGTCAAGATTGATGAAGCTGAGGCATTAAGAAAGTGGCTGGATTGATTCAAAGAACATGGAGCAGACATCTCTTGACCTTCCTTCACCTTGATGTCCGGGTACTATATTATAGAATGAGTATTTTAATAAAGTCTAGGTTTAGTGGTATTTTAATAAAGTCATCGTCCATATCAAAGAATCTAAATTACTATTAACCTTAGTTGTTTTATGAAGTAAGCGGAACTATTCTTTAACGACTTTCTTTAGAGAAAGAAACGTGATAAGTTTTTTTATATCTCACTGCAACTTGCATTTGATTACTGTCAGGAAGAAGGAATTGATAAATTCACCAAATGAAAACACCCTTTGGATTCAGCTGTGTCCTTGGTTCATGCTCCCAATGCGATTCATATTCTATTGATCAGCTGCCAACATCCTATAGTCAATATTCTTGATATTCGCCTCGTGTGGTTATTACTTACTACCCTTATGTCGTACTGTATTTGTAATTTTCTATATACACAGAGTAGAGAATGGGCAAATTCACAAAACCTTGGTCTAAGCCCTGCTTCTCTTTTCCTCGCTATCCATGTTGGAATTTTTGTGCAACAACCTCTACAGCTTGACCAATTCTCACATGAACCCGCGCGCTGCTCACAAATTTCGGAAGTGACAACCTGGCCTCTTCTCACTTCTGTTTCAATTTTTGTCTCATTTATCAATGAAAAATCAATAAAACAAATTAAAACTAAAGTCTATGGCTTCTTATTCTGTAAGCTTGAAAAACAATTTGATAAAAATAACAATAATAATGAATAAGTTGAATGCCAAATTTTTTTATTTATTATTATTACTGGACTTAAATAGAGAGAAAATTAGAGACAATTTATGTCGCGATGGATAAATTATGTAAAGATTATATTGAAGGGCGAAATATAATTTGGATTTTGAACTCGACATTCATGATTATGTCCAGCAGCTGAGCCAACTCTAGGGACACGTTAATTTCATTCACTGGGGTGATATATCAGAAACAGTTAAGAAGACAGAGCATTCTTCCCAATCTGTCTCATTACGATCTTTAACAGTGAATCTCCCTATAGAGAAAGGTGGTCGTTCTGGTTGGCCAAGCGTTGCTGATTCATTATTCAACATTAAAACAACGGAAGACATGGTTGGCCTGTCATATGCATCTTCTTGAACACATAGCAATCCAACATTCATGTATCTTAAAAACTGATCTCCTGGGCATGAATCAGATAACAAGGGGTCCTTTAACTCCAGCCCCTTTTCTTCCTTCCATAGATGCCATGCCTGCACAATAATTCATGATGTTTAGCAAAATCATTGGTCACACATATTTAGTCAGTTTGGAGGCACACACTTACATATGCTAGAAGGCTCCTAGGAGCGCTTTTAGAGTGATAGAAACCCGCATTACGTTGCCCTGTAATGATCTCAATCAATAGTACTCCAAAGGCGAAAACATCAGATTTTATTGAATATAATCCCTCCATTGCATACTCTGGAGCCATGTATCCACTGCAAATTGGTAGTAGAGAAGTCATAAGACTAAGGTTAAGCAAGTAAATATTTGTAGAAGGGGAATGGAATGCTCATGAAAGGAATTAAGTGCTTACTATGTGCCAACTATTGTAGCAGTGTTAGCTTCGCCTTCTGTTCCTGCAAATATCCTAGCCATTCCAAAGTCTGAGATCTTTGGGTTCATGTCATAGTCTAACAATACATTACTTGCTTTTAGATCTCTATGGATTATCTTAAGTCGAGAATCTTCGTGAAGATAAAGAATCCCCTTTGCTATTCCATTTATTATATCGAGACGTTTGGTCCAATTGAGCTGTGCACGTTGCTTTGGATCTATCCATATTTCACATCAATAATATGTAAATATGAAATGTCCTACAATGTTATAATATCTTATTGTTGAATTTTATTCCAAAAAGTAATTGGTTGCTCCATCCTTAAAAAGGATGAAAGAATAAACTTACCAAAAAGGACAACATCAAGGCTACCATTGGGCAAAAATTCATATACAAGAAGCTTCTCTTCTCCATCTACACAAAATCCCAGAAGCTTCACTAGATTTTTGTGTTGAAGTTTCAGTATCAGTAGAACCTCATTTATGAATTCCTCGGAACCTTGCTCAGAGCTGGTTGAGAGCCTCTTGATTGCTACTTCCTGGCCATCACTTAGTATACCCTGCAAAAATCATCTATATATATGAAGTTCTGAACTTTCCTATGATAAATAATCATGGAAGATAAAGGATGAGTCTTTAGCGTATATAAGCTTTGAATTATATTACCTTGTAAACAGGGCCAAAGCCACCTTGTCCAAGCTTATTAAAATCAGAGAAGTTTTTGGTAGCCACACAGAGAGATCCAAGATCAATAAAAGGGTAGTCCTCAGGTATTTTGCCATTTCTTCCCCGAAAATTCTGGTGAAGAAACACTGCTTCACCTACATGATTGTCTATTCCATTCTTACCTAAAGACAAGAAGCAAAATGAGTTAGGACTTGGGAGAAGAAAATAATTTAGAAACTAGAGCATACCTTATTATAATAACAACTTACTTTGCTGATTTCTTCTATTCCTGACAAAGCACAGACAGCAAATGAAAAATATTATCGCCAAGCCTACCACAACTATGATGCCAGTAATCTTCCATATTTTGCTTGAGCTACCTGCATAAAGGATCAATCAAAGGCAGCTTTGAATTATTTCTAGTTTTGGTTTATAATATGTTTAAGACCATTGTTAAAAGTGACATGAAATGCTTACTTTTCCCTCCATTATTGCTGGTTGAAGAACCTGTAGGTTCTGTTGCACCAAGATAAAACGGGTAAAATTCATATCGCAAATAACAGCTACGACTCAGAACTCTAGCACCAATGGAACCATAGCAACAACCTGGTATATCACTTATGGCACTTTGCAGGCACCTGCTGCAATCACTGGCTGATAAATCTCTGGTGCACTGCACCAAGGCATATAGTGTTTTATCTTCAAAGGGGACTTCTCCAGTAGCATACATGTTTGCCGAAACATTAAAAGATGCCATCTTAGTAAGATTATTCAATATCTCACTCACAGCAGACTCAAACTTCTTTGGTTCTGAAATGTTTTGTACATTATCTTTGCCAATGTTCCCTGTGACATTCAACCTACCCAAGAAATTATTATTGGAATAACGTAACTGGCAAACTTCCTCCCAGACAACTGCTTCTTCTGCTTGAGGACAGAGTTTGACAATGTCCTCTATCGCCGTGGCTATGCAATTCTGGCAATTTTCATTTGTAACATAATCAAGGCACATGTAGAGGCCATAAACTCTATCTGGGGCAGTCCCATAAGAAGTATTATAGGATTTAGAGATTGAACCATTGGAGGGCAGAGAGAGGAGGAGGTGGTCTAGATTGTTCTTGAAGGAACTTTCATTTGTATAGCTGCTGCTTGTGGAACAAATTTCATAAGGAGGGTCGGCAAAGGAAACGTCTGAAAGGAAAGTGAGAGAACAAAGAAGAAGCAAGAATTGGATGGATTTGGAAAGCATTTGAGAATGAATCAATTTTTTCCTTCTGATTCTGAATGCTTATTCACAAAGTTTGCAGTCCTATTTCAATATTTCTACTTTCAGCATTCCTCTGCTTAGTAAAAGTTGTTATAATTACCGAGAAGCAGCTAGGCTGGTGATTAATTAAAAGTTTAAAACCGATCTATGACAATGGCATGGTTGGACTTCAACCAAATGGCTATAATTTCTAGGAAAATGTTTCTGCTTCTACTTATTCTTATGTTTGAATATTGTACTAAACAAGCAAGGAAAATAAGCTACTTGAGTTAGAAATGTTAAGCAAGCTGTATCCAAAATTTAGAGTTGAAAACTAAAAAGAATTGTTTTCTTGACCCTGAATATAAGGTCCAACCAGTGTGCCAGATATTGATTGTTTTAGTCTTTTAGAGAATATAAATAAGTAACTTCACAAGCAAAGTAGATAAGCAAGACATGTCACTGATTATGAGAGGCGGAAAAAAAAACTGCCAATCGGTTCCAGTACTAACTTCACCATAGCAGAGTAGTCTAAAGTATATTTTATTTCCTTTTGTACTAGTGCTAAGCAATCCGGATCCCCTCCAGCAAAAATGTACTACAATCCGGATCCCCTCCAGCAAAAATGTACTACAATCCGGATCCCCTCCAGCACCCCTCATGCAACAATCAAAGGCCAGGATTATTCTCTCCCACAATCACACATTTTTCATAGGGCCCCATAGACTTGAATTGTGAACAAAACACTGCTGCTGCACGGTACAGCAGCAGGAGAGGATCTAAATTGTACTAGTAGTATTAATTATAAAAAAATCACAAGAAGATAAGTTTCGTTCAAACAAAATAGATAAATAAGCAAAAAATAAAACCAATATAGCTCCATAGCTATTTTGGTTGATAAAGAATATGAAAAAAAATGAATTATTATATATTAAAAAGAATTATTAATGTGGAAACTCGCTTCTAGAATTAATAACAACGATGTAGATTATTCTTTTTTCAATGCAAATCAGCAAAGACTGTGAAGATTTGTTGATATAATGCTGCTACATAGGATTTAAGAATCTTAATTAATTTTTACTTGAATGGTAGAACTCAGCTTGAGTTCTTAACTTATTTTTTCTCACTTCTTTTGGTTGGTTATGTAAGAAGAGAATGGGAAAAGAATACAACCCGTCTCTCTCAAATGATAGTTCTATGTAAAAACTGTTCTTAACTATAAGATCTTAGCCGAAGAACCTGCATTGGAGATACTCTTAGTTAAGTCATTTTTTATATTTGTTTTTGGAGAACCTGCATTGGAGAACCTGCATTGTAACGTTTTTTACATGATTGGTTAAACATAAATCTTTTTTTTAGGATTCATTTACAAATTATTTTATATTTTAAAATAGTTATGATAAAATTTAAATACAATAATTATGGGATAAAAATCAGATAATAGATACGATAAGGAGATCACATTCTTGTTTTTATGGGACTTATTGACTAAAGCCTCATTTTGGTAAACAACTTATTTAAACACTTATATAAGAATGACTTATATGAAAAGCTTTTATGTCATAAGCTCCTTTTAAATTAAGTTATTTCATGTTTGGATACAAACTCAAAAAAGCGCTTTTAAAATCTATAAAATACGCAAAAAAAACTTCCTATATAAGCTTTGACACAAGATTTTTCAATAAGCCAGAAAAATGACGTATCAAAATAAACTAAAAATAACTTTTGAAATTGATAAGTTATTTATTTAAATTGATCCACATTTATATGAACATAGAAACTCCAATAAATCGTAAACTGTGCTATCCAAACGGGCTATAAAGCTAGTGGCCGAATGAATGGTAGAGTAACGGGACCGTATGGGCCAAAATAATATGAATGACCCGTTTTTATCGACCCAATCTGGGCGGAGCCCCGATCTAAGCAGTGAGGGACCTCTCTAGTTACGACTTGTCTGGTTTCTCTTGTAGCAAGCGATGGCTATGGCTGGAAGGAGGGCACTTGCCTTTGCTTCAACCCCTTTTCTCAATTTCAATCAAAAGTCAAACTTGCTCTATATTCTCGCTTCTCCTCTTTTAGATCCTTCTTCTTCCTCTCGTTGTTTCTCAGTCCTTTCTGTTCCTTCTTCAGGTGAATCATCTTCCCATACATGTCTTGATGAAGTTTCTTTCTGCTTTGTTGTAATTGTTGTATTTTTATTTTAAGATTAGAGGACGGTTGTAATAGATTTCAGAAATGGCAGAATGGGGGTGGCATTTTCCACGAGTCAGCTTCCATAGACTCCACAGCACGTGTAGAGGTTGGCGCTGTTGTTCATTCTGATTCTGTTGTGGGTCCAAATGTTCGTATAGGCTCTGGAACTGTTATTGGCCCTTCTGTTACCATTGCTCATTCAACAGCCATTGGGTACACTTGCCTTTTTCTCTAATGCTACTTTGTCCCATCAATATCATTACTTGAAAAAAGTGACATTTTTGGTTTTAAACTCTCTCAGCTTAAATAATGAATTTGTATTTGTGATACTTTTCCAGGTTTAATGTCACACTTAGTAATTGCTGTGTAGGTGATTCGTGTATAATCCACAATGGAGTCTGCATTGGTCAAGATGGTAAAGCTGGATTCCTAAGCTATAATATAGCCTGAAGCAATTACATTATCCCTAGTTTGGACTCGTTCAACCTTTTGCACCAAAATATGTTTAATACTTAATGTTGAATAGCTGATACTTGCACATTCAAATAAATAAACTAATTTGGCACTCTTGTCTGATAATCTTAATGTACTTGACATGTAGGGTTTGGATTTTATGTGGATGGCGATGGCAATATGATAAAGAAGCCTCAGGTTGGTAATATGTCTTCTTGCAATTTTATTTTTAAGTTATAAATTGATAGGTGCTTTCTGTCAACTATACTATTCCATATTAACTTTGACCTTGCTTAATTTTTCTTAAACATAATATGCATTTCTTGCTTAAATCTGTCAGATGTTGAATGTCATAGTAGGGAACCATGTGGAAATTGGTGCAAATACATGCATTGACCGCGGAAGGTTAGTGGTTTGATGGCTTCTATTGTTTTCTTTTCAGCTTAATCATGCTTTAAAATGGGTTCTGGTTTGATTTTCACTTGGAACCGGTGTGATATTTAATTATTTATTACTAATTTTACTTTTTCGTTATACAGCTGGAGAGATACAGTTATTGGGGACGATACAAAGATAGATAATTTAGTTCAGGTTAACATTCAGCTTTTTCATAATTGATAAAAGAATTTGAGGTTTGTTCTTTGGTTCTGATTGATTCTGCAGATTGGTCATAATGTAGTAATTGGGAAGAATTGTATGCTTTGTGGACAAGTTGGGATTGCTGGTTCAGCAACGTACGTTATATTCATTCATTCATCTTTCACTGTGAATTTTTTGGATTGATCTATTTGGTCATCAAATTCATATTAGAACTAAATCTCTTGCTGAAGCTTTTGAATTTCTCATGAGTTACAACTTTGTATGGTACGTTCAGCATAGGAGATTATGTCACTATGGGCGGAAAGGTAGCAGTGCGAGACCATGTATCCATTGCATCAAAGGTATGTATTTGTTTTATTCACCAAAATAAAAAAAAGGAATGTATTTGTTTCCGTTGATCCTCTCTTAGGCTTGGGGCATTGCGGATGACTAGTGAATGAATAAGTGAACTTTTAGTGCATGTTATGAGACAAATATGCTCTCAAGTTGATGGTTTAGGAAAGTGGTACAAACTACGAAGTAAAAGGTTTGAAAGACAATGAGATTACATACATGTTGCTTAAGTCAAGCTTAAATCTTTTCATATATATCTGTTCTCACACTGTGACACTACAACTTACAAGTGCTTGCTTGCCGGACTAAATATTGACCAATGAAAAATGTTTATAAACTTGGTTACTGCTGTACTGTTTTTATTTTCTGGATATTGGGAGCTTGGGGTTGAGGAAAAGATTTCTGATATTACATACTAGCGTTTGCAGGTTCGACTTGCTGCAATAAGTTGTGTCACCAAGGACATCAAGGAGCCTGGGGATTATGGTGGCTTCCCAGCTGTAAGGATTCTTCCCGTATGCTTTATTAAATATAATGCATTAGAGCACCTGCATTGGGGGTGCTTATCCGGTTCTTAACATTAAGAACCTGATGCTTATGCAAGTTCACTATTGGGGTGGGTTCTATACAAGAACCTGGAGAGAGAGAACGTGCTTATACAAGCACTTGTTTTTATAATAAAAAGTGGGTCCTTTTCAAATTTTTAATGATAAAATAGTGGTTAAAGTAATATTTTGATCCCTATACGTGACACTGATTTTTAGTTTGGTCCCTATACGTAAAAAGTTATCAATTTGGTCCCTATACGTGACACTGGTTTTCAATTTGGTCCTCACCGCTAATTGATCCCGATATAAGAGGACCAAATTACAAATTATTGTCACATGTAGGGACCAATTCAACAAAAAAAAATTAAAATCGGTCCCTACATGTGACAATTATTTTCAATTTGATCCCTACATGTGATAATAATTTGCAATTTGGTCACTCTTATATAGGGACCAATTAGTGGTGAGGACCAAATTGAAAACCAGTGTCACGTATAGGGACCAAATTGATAATCAGTGTCACGTATAGGGATCAAATTGAAAATCAGTGTCACGTATAGGGACTAAATTGATAACTTTTTATGTATAGGGACCAAATTGATAACTTTTTACGTATAGGGACCAAATTGAAAATCAGCGTCACGTATAGGGACCAAAACATTACTTTAACCTAAAATAGTTGTAAAATAAGGCAAATTGTTGATGAAATATAAGAATGTGGGGTAATTGGTGGGACCCATTTAATAAACTTTTTGAAGATGTTGGGTTGGAGATATGAGATGCTTAAATTATAAAATGTAAGAATAAGTGATGTGTAAATGTGGGACCCACTTAAAAACTCAAAAATGGGGTGTTGAGTTGTTGATGCTCTTAGTGTCCAAGTTGACATTTGCATTTACTGTTGGGTGGATATGTAATTACCTCCTTGTGCTGCTCTGCAGGTTTCAATTCACGAATGGCGGAAACAAGTTGCCAGCAGTCGTGGAACACCATTAAAAAGGAATCCTTAAAGTCAGCAAAATATATTTCGGTATGTAGTTAGTGGAGTTGAAGTACTTGCCTCATGAGGCAAACATTGGTGCAGTAATTTCAGATTTATTGTCCATCAATGGCGAACTATGCCAGGGATTAACACCAAATACTTAAAAATACTGGATTCAATATGTAGAGAGCAGAACTTTTTGTGCTAAATTTAGTTTTTATCAAACACACCGTTGCATGAATACTTATTGTAAGAGGGAAACAAAAAGCATAATTATTGAAGTCTCTGTTTTCTATTCTGTTCAAAATTCTTACCCAAGCCAAATGAACTTGTGTGTCTCAACTCTCAACGTATTTTTGGCCAACGTTTGTAGGACCCATCAGATACTAGCTTGTTCTTGTTTTTGCAATAACCGGGGTGGAAGCAAGGATCTCTCCCACCCAAGTATCAGTGGAAGCAAGAATCTCTCGTAGTAACTATAGGAGCACATGCAGAGGGGGAGAAAAAACTAAGGGAAAAGAAATAAGGAGATAAGATCAGTGCTTTTTTACTTTGGACCTTGCCAGTTTTTTGGAATTATGGCTAAGTGGGTATTTCTTCTTCTTCCTTGAAAGCTTCCCGTTGGAATCAATTGGTAGAATGCCATTCAGGTTTAACCCATGAAACTTGCTCTTAATTCCCCATGTCTTGTATCGAAATCTTGTCATCAAAGTCACCTTTAACTCAGCGGTTGCATTTGAGATGGCATTGAAGAGAGGTTTCAATGCTCCAGGTTTTGCATTAACAACTTCAGATACATTGCGGGTCTTGCCAGTGCCTTGATGAAATGAACCTATGGTTGTCTCGCACACCTTGTCCTGCGCCTGCCCAAATAAGAAACTCAATATTGTATCTTCATAGTCAATGCTCGAGTCCTTGTTTGGGTTCTTGATTTCAAGGCTGTAAAAGATGGTGTTGTTTTGACCCCAGGACTGTTCTATGGAGATGAACAAAATGGAGTAGGAGGGGGTTTTAGGTCGTAAGGCTAGCCATAGGCACAGGGCGAGAAGGCCTAAGAAGCTTATAAATTGCATTACCCATATGGTGAAACTCTTGCTTTCACACATCCTTTAACAATAATGTCTGATATCTGCAATCCAACTGGTTTGATTTGAGATAACACATAAAATGGTGGATGTTGCAGCAAGGTTGATATTGAGTTGGCTAACGAGGAATATGTTAAGTGGGTGTGTGTTGCCAAAGTATCAACTATCAAGGGGTAAGAATATATGCATTTCTTAAGGATCACTCATACGTACTACACGAATGAAATTGCAAGCCTTAGTGCTAGAGCTTTCATGTATCGTTTCATCTCTATCCCAGCATTGTTAAACAAGTTTGGACGTGATGATGAACCACAATACTCAGCGATGTTCAAATTCTTGTTATCCTATACAAAGGAATAAGAAAATTCTGTTTTGTTTTACTTTATGCAGCGCTCCAAACTCTGAGAAACAGGTGCCTTTCATTCCTCTCTTTTGGTATAGAAGATTCATCTCCGATGCTTGCTGTTTTGCTTGCTACAGGGAAACAGAGACTGCATGGTACCTTGAGGGAATGGCTTCTTTTTTGCCAAATTATTGCCATGAGCTTTGATGAGATGATGTGGTCAGTCTCTACTCCAGGAAGATATCGCAGGGATCACGTTTAATAGATGTGTATTGATGGGAATGCAGATGAGGGGAGGAACAAGTAAAAAGAAGAATAATAACAAGGGATGAAAAATGAAACAGAAGAATTGAGTAATTTATAAGAAAATATTTCTTGTTTCTTTTCTCTTTGGCTTAATCCTTTTACTAGTATGGTTACCGTGCAACACATGCGATATAACAATGATCCACAACAAATTAACCTCTTTTTTAAATTTGATAAATGCTACCTAGTGTCTTAAGGATATTGATTAAGGTTTCAAATGTAGAAATTTTGTATTGGAAGTTGTGTATTTAATATCTTTAAAATTTAGAAGTTATTTTCAATATAAAGTTCGCATTTTTTGCTTCTATAAACAATGTCCTTAAAGCAATGATTAGTAACATATTTTTTTTTTTGGTAAATGATTAGCGAATATTTTAATACTACCTTCGGTCCTTAATATAAGAAACAAAATCCTAAAACACGCAGACCAAGAAAATGTATTGAAATGAGCTAATTGTAATTAATATTCATATAAATTTTCAAAAATACTCCTTCTAATTAATGAATAAACTCACCTGTATGGAAAGTTGATATATCTCGTAAATAAAAATTGTATTATAAATGGGGGTAATATTGAAAATTACCATTTAATATATATAAAAATTGATGCATTTCTTATATTTTGCACCCAAAAAAAATACCCATTAATTTGTTATATCAAGGACCGGATGTAGTAATAACTTTTGCTTATACTTTTACATCATATCTTTTGAAGACTGTCCAACTCGGGATTCAAAATGAATTTTGGATATAGAGAGAATCTGAGACCAAAAAACTGAAGACTTGACTACATCACCAAATTAGATGATTATTGAATCCAATTCAAATCTGTTATTCTTTCTTTTCTCAAAAAGGATGTCTCCAAAGAAAATTGACCGTATGTGTAAAAAAAGTATATTTAACTACGAGTAATAATAATTACTTTTTTAGTAGTGAGTAATATGTTTATAAGTAATAATGAGTAATAAGTAGTAATTATTTTATAATGAGTAATATGTTTATGGGTAATGATGATTCCGTCATAATCACTTATCACTTCTATTAGGGAAAAAATATGATTATCTTCTATTTTGCATATATAATTACGTAGAGGCATTGGACTGAATTAAGAAAAAAGAATAAGGAACGTAAATTGATGAATGATTAAGATAGATATTTATGGCTGATTCATGAGTACTGCAGAGAGAGGATTTAGTAAGACAAAAAGAATTCAAGTGAATAATTCCGGGTTGTCCATGTCTTCCAGACTTCCACCGATACACCCTGATGTTAACATTTTGTCTCTGAATTATGTGTTACAGCTTACAACACGAAATTCTCAATGTTTCCACTTCCCATCACACTATGTATAAAGCAGTCCACATATTTTTTTTTAAAGTGATGTTATATATATATAAAGCAATCCACAAGCTTTTCTCCATTTGTTATAAAATAAAAAAAATAAAAAAAAAGAGTCCACACACACTCATGTATATCTCAACTCAAGGTTCAAATCCCCTAATTAGATGAAACTAAGATTATCAATTGTGAATTTTTTTCATCAGATATGCAAGCAATTAAGAAAAAGAAAAGGATGACCTCGTGAAAAATCAAAGTCCTGCTAGTAATTTTACATATTTTAAAGTTTTGAACGAATTCTAATTAGGATTTGATTGGTAAATATTGTTAGTGTAAAGATTTTTTTACATTATCAATTAATCAGAAATTGACATGTCATTAAAAATATTTCACTATAAGAAAAAACGGTACTACCGAGGGTCAAAAGCTGTCGGAAAACCCAAAAAGCCATTGGTAATTGAAAGTTACCGACGGATTGCCGACAGACCCCCAAGTCGGTAGAAAAAACGGGCGTCGGAAGCTGTTACCGATAAATGACTTATAATTGGCTGATAATGTAAACCTATGTAGTATCCCACAAATTTAAATCTTTTGGACCTACTATGATATTAATCTTCATCTAGAAACTTACTCATTCTTCCAACATCGATAAGGAAAACAAGGAAAAAGACAACAACTACTAAAGTGCGAAGAGAAAACCTAGTCATGGCCACGACCCACGAAGGTTATGGGGTGGTTTCGAACATAAACACGAAGAAGAAGAAAGAGGGCAAGTTTGGATTATTTATACATAAAAGAATTAAATAATTAAAAATAAAAGGTAAAATTAAAAGGTTATGAGATATTAATTAGAAAAAGTTATAATATTAAAAATATTTTAAATTGTTTTTTAAATTACATTTAAATTAAAAAATTATTAATCATACATGTGACATTGATGTGGCATGGTTGCCACGACTTCAGTTAACAAAGAGATGATACCAATAATTATTTATAAAAATTTTGAAATTACAAGAATGAAATCTTTAAAAAAAAAAAATTCACAAGGATTAAAACTAAAATCGATGAACTCTACAAAAACAAAAACTTATTTAAGTCAATTATTAATCTTTCATGTGACATAACTTATGTATCGTTCCGTTTGCCACATCAATAGGAGATGACATTCTATTTATAAAATTTTAAAATTACAAAGACGAAATCTTAAAAATAAATTTTAATTGGACTAAAACCAAAATTGATCATTTGCATGGATGAAATACTTATTTAAACTTATTTTATTTTAAAAAAAAATGTAATTTCATCTCCTAAAAGTGGCAATGAAGGGGTTTCGTATTGTGTGTTGTATATGTTTGTCTAATGTGTGTATAGACAAGCCCCACATGATGGCGCTCTCGCCCTCTCTCTAGTCTCTAGGCTCTCTTCCTCACACACTCGTCTCTTCCCACCGATTTCTTCATCATTTCCTCTCTGACTCTCAGTTTCTTCCTCCCTTCCACCCAGACAAAACAAAACACAGACTCTCAGTTACAACTCAACCTTATTATCTCTTCTCTACTCTATCTATCCATTTTCTTCCACAAACAAACAACTGTTGCAACAACTTCTTATTTTTCTCCGTGTCCTTTCCAACCCTTTGTTGATTTCCAGCTCGTGGAGGATAAAAAGATGGATTCTTGAAGGCGAAGAAGAACAGAACTTTAGCATCTGTAAGTGGGTTTTCAATTATTTTCTTTTCTCGTATTCTTGAGTGTTTGGTTTTCCAAACCAATCGGATAATTCAGTATGTTATGGTTCACGTGACTATGTTATGTTCCATTGGTTTTGACTAATCAGGTATATCCTGTGCTGTGCCACATTGGATACGCAAGCCTCAACATTTGCATATCCTATCCTACAAAGTCATGGAAATGGCGGAAATTCCGAAGTTGGTAAGTTTTCGTTGAATTCTGGGTAAATTTTCAGATACTTGTATTTCAACATTCACAATCTTGTGTTATGGGTTCATGGATTTGGTTTTCGCAGGATTTGTTGTCTTCTCCTTGTGGGTGTAGCGAGGCTTTGGAATCGGAACAGAAGATGGGCACCCAGAGAATATCGGTTTCGGATCACATAAACGCATTTCCGTGCACACCCGATAAAGCCGATAGCTTTGTGATTGATATGGATTCCTTTTCTTCCGGCATCAACAAAGATACCACCAATCCATCTTCGAGAACTACGGTAACTAGCTCTTCAAAAAAAAAAAAAAAAAATATTTTAATTTTTTATAGATCTTTTTATTTTTTATTTTTTTAAGCTTAAGTTACAAGCAAAACAGAGTCAATGTTCTGTTACTTGTTGGAGCGTTACATTTTCGAATGCAGTCTCACCATAATAAATGGTGGCATTGTTTCAAATTGATTTAGGGGATGGAAAACAATAAACATGGCTGAGATAACACGTTATCAATATCCGTTAAACGATCGAATGTCTTTCTCAAGCGTTATCATTCCCACTTATTTCGCCGTTACCTATAATTTTAAATTGATTAATGAAACGTTGAAACTTGAAATTAGAGCAGCCTATTTAATTTAACCATTATTTAACTTTTTGTACCTCTTTCTTAACTAAAAAAGAAAACTCCGCAAGCTGCTTCATTTGTTCTTTCGGTTATATATAAAAAAAAATTACACGGTTAAGAATGTTGGATAAGGAATACACAAAAAATTTATATAAAAATAAAAATTATATAAGAGTTAAATTTGTGTGTATAGTCAATGTAAAAGAATTTTATAATATCAGTGGATCTCAGTGTTAAACTATTTAAATTAATAGTACATACTACTTTAATCCTTTATTTAATAGATTAAAAAGTTTAAAACTTAAATTTTCAATACAATATTTTGTTTGTTCTTTCAGTGCCTTTAACAAGACTATATTTAAAATGATTTATGATCGTTGTCAATGTAAAAATATCTTCGTACTGACCCTATATAAATTTTTTTTTTTTAATATAATTAGGAGTTTTACTTTTAAATTTAATATATTTTAATTATGTTATTATTTTTTTGAAAAAATAGTTGCAGAGGAGCCTTTCCAGGAAAGGATCTCAGCGTGGGGTAGAGCGGAAGGTGAATGGCAATGCTATTGCTACACTCCATGATAAGGATACTGTCCCCACTACATGCTCACCAAGAGGTACCCTTCCCCTTGCAAAAATACAATCTCATTCATTTTTTTACTATTTTATTCTAATTTAAATATAAGAAAATCTGAATTTTTCTCTTATTTTTGTGATTCTGATAAATGGAGACCCAAAGATTCACGTGTATTGGAGACGGATTTGTTTCTCTTTTCTTCTCCCGTATCCCTCTACTAGTTGAAGAGAATTTTAATATAATTGTCTGCACGTTTGTTTGTTTCCATTACTTGACCCTTATGGACCTGGTTCATTGATTTCTTGTATCTCTATCTATGTAGGACACAGGTGACAAATTAAAATGTCTCCTCTGTACCTTAGTTTATGTCCATAAATGGTGTTATAAATTATTTGATTACCAACCTGTACCAAGGTGGGTGGGTGGGTATCCCCAGATTGTAAGGTCTACCTTGCTGGATTAAGATGTGTGTTATTATTATAATTGTCATTATCATCGTCACAGATCCACTATAGGTAGGTCTTGAACTGACACTCAAACAAGATTAATAATAAATTTGTAAATTACTATGATTTATGAGGATGGTGAAAATTGCTTCGCCTGTTGGCCTGGTCCCAGGTTGATGAAAATTAGTTAAGGTGAAAAGATTATTTTTTCAGAATGATTATTTAAAGGGCAAGTCCACTCCGTGAGCTGTCACTTTAATGGAGCCATTATAGGTGTCAGTGAAATAGGATTAGGAGAAGTGAATTAAGCGAATTACCATTTACCAGTTTGATACAAGTACATTACAACGATATATTTGTAGCTTTTTGGTACCCCATATTTGGGGCCACAAGCATTGGCAGTATCTGAAGTTTTGACCAACCATCTATGTTTACAACTTAACATTCTTATATTCAAATTTCATAATGGATTATGGTAGTATCATTGAACTGCAGCTGCTCTTGTAGGGTCTTGCACGCCCGAAAAGCCTGCGGTGGTGTCCACCGATCATTCCATGAACCCACACATCCATCATCAGATTACTATCACAGCCAGCAACACACCACAGAAAGCAGATGTATAACTCGTAGGAATAGTTTCAGACGAACTTCTTCATGGGGCCTTGATCCTAGAAGAGTTCTCCTTTTCTTTGCCACCTTGTAAGAATATTCAGCTAGCTGTCATTTTTTTATATATGTGGCTCTATTATATACTTTGTCATTTGCCTTCAATTTCTCTGTTGATGTTGTGAAACAGATCAAGCATGGGAACAATGCTGCTGATATACTTCACTCTTACAATCAGTAAGCAAAATGCCGATGACTATGGGGGTTAATTGGTGTTAGAATCAATTAGAATTAATTGGAGTTAAGTTAGAATGCCAGAATTGGAGCAAAAATTAGAAACAAGAAGTTGGAAGAAGACAAAACTGCTTAATTGGTGTCAGAAACAGTTAAAATCTGGTTTTTGGCTTCACCTCTTTTTTGGCAAGTACTGGAGATAAATACAAAGACGCAGTGCACTGTGACAGAGGGGAAGGAATCTTTCTTTTTTATACCAATGGAAGACAACAATAGAGATCACATGGATGGATGGAGGACATTACAATACATCACCCTTCACTTTTTCCTCTTTCTGATCCTTAACCCTTATCTTCTTCCATTCTCTTTTTCTGTTTTGCCCTTACATGCAATCTAATAGCAAGTGATCCTTCTGTTATGTGCATGCATGTGTGACTTTTCATGTGAGCAGAGGAAAAGAGGGAGGGAAAAGAAAACCATGACTCATGAGAGGTGCCTACAAGCTATAATAATAGTGTTTGCCTAGGCACTACACACAAAACGCATGCGTGTGCTCAAAGGGCTTTTATTCCTTTCCGTAACAGGTATAGTAAGTGCTGTCCACGAGTGATTTTTCCTGGGACAAAGAATGTTCATTTATTTTTGGAAGCCTTTCGAAAGAGACTAGGTATAAAAAAAAAAAGATATAGGTTTATTTGGAGAACTTTCATATGCAAAGTGTACCTTGGCCGAAATAACTGGAATCATGTGAACGTCAGATATGTTTTCCCCTGACAAACGTGACAAATTATGTTTTGCCACTGACAGAAGTTAGCATTAATTGTATCATTAACTTAGATCTAGTTTAGTCCCGCAAGTTCTGATACTTGAACGTCTAGAATACAATGTCCAAACGACATTTTACTCGCAATTACATATATGGGTACCCTAAGAGTATTGGTTAAGGAATCTAAAGATAGAAATTTTTTATTGGAAAATTTAACTTTTTAATTTCCAAAGTGTGGAATACATCACTTTCCAATACAAAATTTCTATCTATGGTTCCTTAACCAATGCCCCAAGGGCACTAATTAGCATTGGCCTACATATATTACGTTCAAGATTTTAAATCTGAGTCCGACATCATAAATAGGGTCGCGACATTTTGATTTTGGCATTCTCTGAAATTGTATTACAGCTGTGATTACAGTTGCATCGACTGCATTTTTTTTTTGCAATTGTTCGTAATAATGGAAATTGTAATACAGTCGTAACCGGTGCCGTAATTTAAAATCTTGGTTACATTCGTTTCAATTTAACATAAGATTTATAAGAGCAATGAGTCAGTACGTTCTCATGCACATGGTGTCCCAAATATATTTGTTAATTAATCGTGATGTGCTGAGCCAGGGACGGACCTAGGTACACTGCAATGGAGGCATCTGCCCCCACCAAATTAATTTTTTTTATAAAAAAAATAAACAAATTTTGTTTTTGCCCCCATTAAAAAATAAATGTTGCCCCCATTGTATTATAATCCTCCTCTACATAACACTTTTTTAACTTACATTTGAAGAAAAATATATTAGGAATTATTAATGAGTTGTCTCAAGCATGAGAGATGATAGATGACATAATCTCACTCAATGAAATATCATTGTTTTGTGAGAAACAAAATTCTAATTGTAGATGATCCATTTAAGAAATAAGAAAGATCAAGGCGTAAATATAAAAAAAAAAATGCAACCTTGCATCTTTCAAGTTGAGGCATTTTAGAAGGTGATTGATAGACAATTTTAAGAGCTTAATAATAGATTTATAGAGAATTTTGTGAATAATCAAATGTGCAATCAAATAGGAGATGGATTGTTGAATAATTGTTTGGGTCACTTACATAGAGAGCGATAATTTTGATAGTGTTGAAAATGAAAAAATATACAGCAATTCAAAAATATGAAGACACGTAGAGATCAATTATCAATCATAATAGAAGTTGAGTTGTCTTCAATTTTATAATCTACAATTTTTAGCTTAATAATAATGATGTCATTATTTTATCGCTTATATATATTTATAGTATAATATTTTGCCCACCAGTAAAAGTAGCTTAATCCACTGCCAGTTAGGTGAAGTAACTCATCGGGCAGTTGACATTACAGGTGAACCCAATACATTTTATCTTGTGATTAAACTTCTCCAAGGGAAAGAAAAAGAAAGAAACCACTTATCCTGCCACATTAAGTGTACCTGATTAATTACCTATAACAAATGTTTGGTATACCAGCATTTTAAAATAAATATGTAACATACCCGATATGTTAGATGCCTATATTTAGAATGCCAGCATTATGGACGTCAAGGATGCAAAGGAATCCAAAATATCAACAATTTTAGTATGTCATGTAATTTTAGAACAAAATTTTGTTATTCAAAAAAATGGTGTCTCAGTGTCCTTGGTACGTGACATGGAATGTGACAAGAAAATGGGCAGAAGATTTTCATCAGTATTTTTAATATGTTTGCAGCATTTTCTAGAATCCTAAATGCTAGATATTTTATAACAAATTAGACCATGTATATACTTACAAAAAATATGTGCACATTGTTGGGGAAAATCATACGCACCAACATATTTACCAACACGTCCAAGGATCTTTAATAGAACACGGCATAAAAAGAATAGTAGAAATACACAAGAACGTAGTTTGGCACCTCTTACCTACGCCCATAGAAATGTCTCAACAAAAGTGTTTCATTATCTCAAATATGATTACAAGTTTTGTATAAACTTGAAAACTCACCCCAAATTGTGTATCACTCTCCAAACCCAATTATCTTCATTCAAGAATTACAAGAAATGATAACACTCACACTCACACAATTAGAGACTCTTTCTACAAGTGATGACTCACACACTTGATCTCTTCTCTTGCTTTGGTTGGGATGCTCATATTCCTCACATAACCCTTTATATAATGAAGGGACATGACTTTCATTCATGAATGTATTGTCAAGACAGATGACTTGGTCTAATTCACATATTTTAAAAAATTAAATATATTCATGTTTATAATTTTTTTTCTGACCGTAACACCGTGAAAATGATGAATTCATTTTTGTTTCACTTGTTTTGGAAAATAAGCTATTCTTATTTTAAAACATGTCTATTTTTCTCTTCCCAATTTTCTTTAGAGAATCATCTATTTTGTAAAAGTATTTTCTGAAATATAAGAATTTTCTATTTACAATTTTTCGTGCCTAATATGTTGAGGATTTGTATTTGTTCATACAATAGCTTAGTCCTTCATTTCATATTACAGTCATTTATCATTTTTTGGCTTTATGCTTGACAAAATAAGATATTTATAAATTAAAATTTAAAATATTTTGATTGATAAAAGTACCTACATAATAAGGAAAATAGTATTTGATTAATTAGGTCGCAATTTTTTGATGAAATGATGTAGATTGTTATTTTCCAAAATATAGACCATACTTTTAATGTGTCCAAATTACATTGTTTCAATTTTAAGTAGATAAAGTATTGACAGAAACTCACAAATTATTTTTAATAATTTGAGTTGCAGTGCTATCTTTTGCACTTTCCTTTTATTTTACTTTTTCCTTCACTGAATAAGATAAGATTTTAAATTTTAATGTATTTCTTTCTTCCTTATTTATTTTTCTTAAATCAAAACATATGGTTAATCCTCGATGGATTAGTCTTTACAGTTGCTCGAGGAAAATATCCTGGAAAGCAAAAAAAAAAAAAAAACATATGGTTAATGATTTTTTTTTAATTAAACCTTATGGTTAATAATTGTGATTTGGCTAGTAGGTTCAACTCGGCGAAGGAGATGGGTGGTATCTGGATTCTGGACCAAGCAAGATATGTTACTTTTGACGTGGTGGTTAGCTAGCGAGCATTCTTTGTTTTAGAATCAAAAGTGCTTATGAATCTAATTTTTGAAGCGGACAGTGGCATTTAACCGTCTGATGTAGATTGATTTGACAACTAAAATACACATATATATATACCTGTTCTCAAGGAGCAGTTGAAAGTGTACAATTTTGGGGCCTTACAATTTAATTTGTAGTTCAAAGGTGGGAGGGGGAGTTGACTAATGCTTGGGGTCATCCTAATCATAGATTGATATTTTGCAACACTACCCTTTCAAGAATCAAATGATATTTTGCATTTTAAAATTGAGAGTAATGTCAAATTGATTGAGTTACATGTGGAAATTGATTGAATTGCTATTATAAATGTAATAAAAAAAATAAAATCTAGTTTAATTAATATAATTGTAGGAAATGTTTAGATTATACACTCTATTTCATTATATGCAAATTCTAGGTAAAAGTTTATGCTAACGGATTTAGTAGCAAATAGTTTGATTTTAATCAAGAAAGTCCGAATTCAAGTATTGTGAATGTAAGCGATCATAGAAGTTGTTTTCTTTAATGGATGTTTTCTTCTCAACTCATATTAATTGGAGTTCAAAATAACTTCCTTATTGGATCTTCCATCACTAGCTGGTTCCCGTAGAGTTGTTTGTAATATTGAATGGTTTGAAAATTTTGAGCACCCTAATGCAATATTGCAATAAGCTAACCCATCCTATGTCCGGATCATGGGCCTAGGCCTATTTCTTTTGAATACTGAAATTGAGGCACTTTTAACTTCTTAAGCCCAACGCAGGCCCCCACTGTTTTTTGGTAGAGACCACCATGTTTGAAGTTAGATGCTGATATATCATAAATGAATCATGGAAGATTATATATTTGTGAGTGCTCCCTCCTCACCCAAAAACAACATTGCAAACCAATTCTTCACCTACGACTTTACTGCTGCCGTGCACTCACATCCTAATATTAGTATCTCTCGCTACATTCACAATATACCAGGCTTGGCGGCTTTACCTTTAAGCACCGGCCGGCATATTTAATTTGAACTCTGTTTGCATTCTATTATTATATGATTATAATAAACAAATTGTTCAATTATTAGAGTAAAAGTAATAATAATAACATATCATTCTAGAATTATTGTTAAATGATCAGTTGCATAAATAATATTATCAGTAATAATAGTTAGTTTATAATCTGTAAATGTTCAAATATTAAACTGTAGAGTCAAGTTTGGAATATAATATTCTATGATTAAAAATTGCTTCCCTTACAGTGACATGTAAATAGAAATTCTGCTAGCTATATATATATTGAAGCTTGTAGCTTAAAAGCAGACAAAATGAGACAGCATCAAACATATGCCAATTTTACTACTAACCGAAGGGTATACTGACACAACCACTCTCCCTCATCCTCCGTGCATCTCTCTCTCTTTTCAGGTTCACACATATGACATAACCTAGCTAGTTGATATTGGAATACTATACTCATAATAATATCATGAATCATGATAATTATTCAGTGCCTTCATATGTGAGAAACCGGGGTAGGCCTATTTTAGAACCCAGCTTCTGAACATCATCTCGAACTTGTTTTCTGTACTCCCGAAAGCTAAATTTCCTGTAAACAGAAGGCTCTCTGCAACTCTCTATGACAGTATCATATGAAGGGCAAAAGAAATAAGCCGTAGAGAACCTTTCCACTCTCGGGTTGGTCACAACTCGATGCTCAACACTCTTGTACACCCCATTGCTCCATGCCTGCATATATACGTAGCAGCAACAAACACAGCAGTGCTCTATGTTAGAAATATAAAACTATTCTTATGCTTTTACCTAACAGCCCAAGCATTTGGAAGAGTTGCTTCATGATGTGTTATTTGAGTCTTTATAATCAACTGATTTAGAGTTCAATCTTGTTGTCCACATTTTAGAAGAGTTGGTTCCTGGCACTCTAATGTAATGTTAACCAACCCCATCTAGAAAGACCAAAAACTAATAACAATTGATGTCATTCTAGGAGACAATAATGTATAAGTACCTGGAATAAGTCACCAATGTTGATTATAAGAGCATCAGGGTTTGGTTTAACTGCTATCCATTTCATATCTTTCACCAATTGCAAACCTCCGACCAGATCTTGATACAATATGGTGAGGAAGTCACTATCAGTATGTGGCATTAGACCGTGAATCTCAGAAGCAACGGGGCAGGGAGGATATCGGTTCAATCGAAGATAACAGGTGTTGGGTAAGCAATTCTCCTTAAAGAAAGTTGACTCATGACCCATTTTCTCTGCCAGGATATCAGCTAATGTTTGTGCAAGGCTGGAAACTGTGGTAGCAAACTGATCAATTGTTGAACTGCAAACATATATGCACCCAAAGGAATTAAATATTTATCACATTTGTCTATGTCTGTAAGCTTCAGGTTAAGGAATTATTTTAATTATTAACATGTTCCTAACAGTGTCTGCATATATACTATATAGTATTTTTTTTTCAACTTTCAATTCAATCATCAGTTGATTAATCAACTGTCAATCTACCCAGCAGCATGACAACGTTCACGTGAGAAACTATGTAAGATAAATACTTATATATGTCAGGGGGGAACCATAAAAATAGCAAGCCGTGTTCGTACCAAATTTGTGTGAACAAGTTTGGGGCTAGGAGGAAAGCAATGTCTGTGTCATGTGGAATTAAAGTGTTATAAGATGCAGCTAATTAATTAAGAATGTACATATGTAAGGGTAAAGCAAGACCACACATGATGGAACTGAAATTTTTTAAGGGAGTGCCTGTGATGGCGGTGGCAGGAGAAGTTGACTAAACATCTAGGTAGGCTTTGCTTTGCTGTAAAAGCAGAAAGATCTGCAGCTCTCATTGAGAATGACACTTGAGCTCAGTATGAAGGTGGAGGGCCAAATGACAATTGCAGGGTTGTTAATGAAAAAATTTAAAAAAGGACGAGTTAGGTGATGTGTCCACATGGTCCAATTAAAAAGTTGCAGAGATTTGAGATTAAACACCATAAAGTTGCATATAACCAAAATATATATATATATATATATATATCCAAATTGTACCTGAAAAAATACTGTATCATCCAAACGATCATATTAAAAATTGCTGTTTATTTTACCTAAACATTAAGTAATATGTTTATTTTCTCTATTTGAAAACAAATATGAGTGAATAATTGCAATAAAAAATATCTAATTAAATTTGCTGTAGAGAAAATTCTAGTAAGAGTCTTTGTTTAATTTAGATTTTGAAGGAATTGATTTAACAAAAATCAATTTTAAAAAATTGATTTGTGTGATAATGATAGTTTAAAAGTGATTTTTTTTTTTTAGAAGAATTGATTTTGTTTGAATGATAAAATAAAATCATTTTCGGGGTATAAATAATATTGTTGATCCCTCACTTAGATTCAATTCACCTCAACGAGGGGTTATAAGTAGAGGTGGGTATATGGACTTGGGTCCGCGGACAGTCCGTTTAACCCGCAGTCCGCCCGGACTTGGACACCCTAAAATACGAGTCCATTTAAATGCGGGCTTTTTGGGTCTGGTCCGTTTAACCCGCAGACTATGCGGACTTAGGCAGCGGATTCGCCAACCCGTCCGCGGACTTGTACAGTTTTAGTTCAATTTTTTTTTTTACCTATGTTGGGGCAAAAAAAGAATCACCCAACATCCCAAACCCCAACATTCCAAAACAGATCACCCTAACTCTAAACATCAGTGCCTCACCCTCCTCAGCCGCACCCACCCTCCTCAGCGTCTCACCCTCATCATCAGCGCCTCATCTTCTGGAACCGATGGATATCGACGTGTGCCATGTGCGACGGCGCCGCCCCAATCTTTCGGAACAAGCCGCTGGTGGTGATCGGCCGCGACGATTCCGCCATGGTGGAAGCCACTTTCCTCACCAAGTACGGTTCCGAAGTTTTTAATTCACAGAATGGATAGCTTTAGGGCTTCGAAGATTACGCAGGCAAAGGCTTTGAACGATAAGAAGATAAAAGTGATTTGGAATTTACTTGTGGTTAAGGCTTATGGGGATGAAGGTAATAAGAGGGTTCTTGGGGGATTGAAATTGAAGAATGTGGAGGGTGGAGTTGAGTCTGATTTGAAAGTTTTTGGATTGATCAGAATCATTTGTCCTTTAAGGCATTATTTGTTTTTTATGTTTGATATAAAAAATAAAGTAATTGTAGAGTCCGCGAACAGTCCGTTTAGTCCGCGGACTGGACGCGGACTCTATTTTCCAGAGTCCATTTATAATGCAGACTATTAAATCCGATCCGTTTAAATGCGGACTTATGCGGACCGGACTTAAACGGACCGGACCGGTCTGCATACCCAGCTCTAGTTATAAGGTTGGCTTGGTCGTTGGGATGGGGACCAAAGTTAAGGAGTGGAGTGATAAGGAGGTTGAGGGTTCAAACCGTACCCACTAACACTTGTCTATCAAAAAAAAAAAATCACCTCAACAGAAAAACTAGAAATTTTCGCTTCTCTTGAAATCAATTCTAGCCAATTCGAAATTGATTTTATTGGACTTTAAATTTAAAACAAATGTCTTCAGAATTCCAAAATCACTTTCACTTAAAGTAAGCATGATTTTGGATGATCCAAAATCTAAAACAAACAAACACTGGGTTGTTATTAAATTAAAGAATGAGATATTATTACACTCACCTTTCTTGGGATTTATTTAATTCACATTTGGTATCCTTTTGTTTCAAAAATTCCACTAACCTCCTTTGAGTTTTATATTCTCCTTACACTATCCCTCGTGATTTATATTATTATTACACTTACATCTCTTAACGTAAAACCTAAAAGAAGGTTAGTATATCTTCAAAAACTAGGGTGTGAAATATAATTAAGTCAAAACTCAAATACTCAAACTACAATTGTGCATATAACAGATGTAAAAACTATGTTGTATATTATATACATACATATATAAGACAGAAAAATAAATCAAGCTTATTTAGAACAGCCTTTTGCCTTTTTGAAAAATGAAATATATATATTTGGATATAGCTATATATTGAGCTATAAATATGGCAATTAAAACAGAATATATGCAATAAATTAAAATAATGCATATCGAAAATTAAGAACTAAGAGAATGAAAATATTATTTATTGTAGTGACTAGTGAGTGAAATACCTAAGAGAGTTGGATGATGCATTGGACTCTAGTATATCGGTTAAAGGAATATGAAAAGCTTCTGACCAAGATAACTGTCTGATGCATGTGGCAGAGGGTGCTCCCCAACGGTAGCTACCGGCGGAGAAGTTGTTCTCTTTGGTCTTCTTATGAAAGGGTTGCTTGAATAACTTCTCCTGTTCACACCGCAACCTGTTGAAAATCTCACTTGAAATCCCGTGGTTTACAACCTGAAAGAAACCCCACTCTTGTGAAGCCCTAGCTATCTGTGACTTGCACTCTTCCCTCGTCGCCGCATCACTCTCTTCTAAACGCCTTAGATCGATCACCGGAAGCTCGCATTCCTCAGCCACCACCACCTCATCATTATCAAAACCATTTTCTTCTTTCTTGTCAAATAGGATCTTGTATGCCTCATGAAAGGGTGGGTCCGAATCAGTTGATGAGCCCATTTTGCTATGTTAGCTTCTGAGAGATCAAAAGGTGAGAAGAGGAAATGTTAAAAGAATCGGAGGTCTTCTTTGAAGAAATAGAGACAAAATGAGATAAGGACAACAAGTATTTGATTGCTCTGTTTTTTCTGTTTATTTCGTCTTTGATGAAAACGTTTTAGACTTTGAAGACAAAGGTACTTGCATGTCTTTTTGTTGAGACAATATGATGTCTATTTTTATTTTTTGGTATATATATATAAGATGATGTCCCCTTTAATTATTATCATCTTTTTTTCTATTTTTTTTTCACACTTTTAATTTCTAACTAAACTGAATATATATCTAACTATTTTTCGTGTTAAAATAGCATCCGCTCACTTTAATTTCATGCCCAGAATCATTGAATCATTAATTCTATCAAATTCTATCAAATCAAGCTCATTATTTTCTTCAAATTACTTAAATTTCTCACCACTAACACACTTCGATCTTTTAATTTCTAAAAGTTGTTAATAAGTCCAAAGATGCGATGAATCTAACCAGAAAAGTAAGTGTGATTAATACCTACAAGAGACAATGTGCTAGTAATAAAGGACGGAGCTAAATCATGAAGTTAGAAGTGGCCAACAAGAAATACCACCATTATTGAGAGACTGGGCTCAATTTTGTGTTTTTTTCTAAGAAAAAATAAAAAACAAGAAATTTCTTGAAAAATTTCCGGAAAGGCCACATACCTCCCTATGGGTTCCGCCCCTGCTTATAATGTATTGTTAGCTTTCTTATGAAGCACTTGATCCAGGCTTTTTTAGTTTAAAAATAAAAATACTGCTGGAATTAATATATACTTGTTCTTTTTGCTGAAAACGGAACGAAGATTAATCCTATAAGCATGTGCTTAATCAAGTGGTGGTCATCTGGGAGCCGGGATCCCAGTCTAGCTATAAACAGTCCGTATATAGGTTGATTATACATCCAAGGCCCTCGCTTTCACAAATCATAATCTTCTAATTTAGCAAAAGTAAAAAACTGGATGTAGATATTTCCAAAAAAGAAAAATATAGATTTTTTTTAGTATGTATTGTCAATCAATCATAAATTGATATTTTATTAAAAATGTTTGACTTTTATCATAATTATCTACTTCAACACGTAGAATTATTAGTAATTGGATGACGGTGTAAAAAATTTTAAACTGACATCATATCAAAATTAAACCTTAAAAAAAATGGTTAAAGTAATCTTTTGGTCCTATGCGTGACACTTATTTTCAATTTGGTTCTTATACGTAAAAAGTTATCAATTTGGTCCCTATACGTGACGCTGGTTTTCAACTTGGTCCTCACCGCTAATTGGTCCCTATATAATAGGGATCAAATTGCAAATTATTATCACGTGTAGGGACCAAATTGAAAATAATTGTCACATGTCGGGACCGATTTCAATTTTTTTTTGTTGAATTGGTCCCTACATGTGACAATAATTTGCAATTTTGTCATCTTTCATAGGGACCAATTAGCGATGAGGACCAAATTGAAAACCAGTGTCACGTATATATAGGGACCAAATTAATAATTTTTTATGTATAGGGACAAATTGAAAATCAGTGTCACGTATAGGGACCAAAAGATTACTCTAACCAAAAAAAATTCTTAACAAATTCGAAAAAGTAACCCCTTCCTTTAGACTTGTAGTCCAAATCATATTTTTGCTTATTTGTATGGATCTCAATTCCGCAGGAAGACTACAAAGAAGCAACACATATATTATATATATATCTAGCAAAACATATATATTTGCATCTCCGCCTATGCAAACATTATAAATAAACTTCGACAAGGCACGGTAAAAATAAAGCTGTCTTCGTGTGTGTTTGTGGTCGATGGAGGCTGGTTTCGGATTTTTCTATTTAACGTGTTGTCTAAATCCTTTAAGTATTTATCCGCTCACTTGGATTTGATTGATACAAAGTTTTGAATTAATACATACGATTTGTTTACGCCAAATTGAACTAAACCAGATAACACTACATATAGCAGTAAAATATCACTATTATATACACACCGCCACTTCAAATAATAATAATAATAATAATATTAATATGATTTAATTGGTCAAATAACATAACTTCTTGCAGATGATAAATAAATAAGAAAATATTTTCTTCTTTTTCCACTAGCTAGCTAGGAAGGAAGATCGTGTGGCAGCACACAATGTTTTGGAAATGAATTACTATACTAGCAGATAGTGCTAGTGAAGGGTTTTTTTTTTTGACAGGACTAGTGAAGGTTATATACTTTATATCCTACATCTACCGTGAACAGAATTTATAAAATAATCAAGGGGTAAGATTATTGATTCCTAATGGGTTTGAGCACCCTTATGTTTTTTAATACTTCTTGTTTGCTTATAAAAAAATTGATAGTCCTCAATATTTATTTATAGGGTCATGTTAAACAGTGTTATTAAAACACTGTTTAAAGAAAAAAAATCATTGAAAAATTAAATTTATCACTCCTCAAAATATAAATCATATCAAATTCTAATAAGATTGTTATTTTTTAGATAATACCCCCTCCGATCCTTAATATAAGAAACAAAATCCTAAAACACACAAACCAAGGAAATGCATTGAAATGAGTTAATTACAATTAATACTCATATAAATTTTCAAAAACACCCCTTCTAATTTTAATTAATATTCTTATGACCTATAATTAATGACAATAATTAATAAGGGTAATATTGAAAATTAACATTTAATATGTGTGAAAATTGATATTTTTTTATACTTTGGATTAAAGAAAATGACTCATTTATTTCTTATATATAGGATCGAAGGGAGTAATAAGAAGTATTACTAGATTATAAAATCTTCAATTGTCACGTACATATGGTCACATCTAGGTAGAATTAATTGTCAAATCATAGTCAAACAATGTGATTCGATCTGCTGACTTTTGAATTAAATTTTTTTTATGAGAAGGACAAGTTGAAGACTAGCTTGAAGCATTTAACGTGTCAAAAACATCCATGCTGGTTGGTTAATTAGATACCTGGTTGGGGGACCTTTAAGAAGTTATCAGATGCCTACTGTGCTTTGACTAACATGCAAATTCCGACAGATGTGGCCAGATTACTGCTACATGTACAGGTTCTGCAGAGAAGTTTCAAGAAGCTGCATTGTCATACAAACGCCACACTGAAACCCATAATTTAACACTAGCTTCAGCTCACCAGAAATTCTTGATTTGAGTGACAAAGTGGTAGAAGAGAAAGGGTTTTACTTTACGTGCATGATGCTCATATATTGTTAAGAGTAACTGGAAGAAATTAAAAAAACCTTCATATAAACACACACTAATTGGTTAAAGGAGAAATCAAGCACGCAATAGAGACTAATTATATGAACAGTACTAGTTCAATTTCGAACCTTAAGCTAATGCTTAGAAGAATTAATTAATTCGTGTAAATGTACTAATCAATTTGAAAGGCTACAATCCAACCGGGAGGAATTTAGTTTCACTTGTAAAAACTGACCTAAAAAATATACCTTACTGAAGAGGAATATATATCTGGAAGCTGCACCCACTTACATATAGAAGAAGAGTAGCTAGCTAGCTAGCTATGAACAATCAAGTTGGGCTGCATAAAGAAAGAGTGAAATTTGCAAAGATAGTCGCGGACTAGTTAATAATTTATAGGCAACAAGACAATCAATTATTGTAATAGTGGCACATTTCGATGATTGAAAACTTATGCTGAAGAGAAGACCACGCGGCTCATGGTGGTATAGGAGAAAATATATCTAGTATCTACCTGCGAAATTTATTTTATTTGAAGATAATTAATTAACAAGAAAGTAAAAGAAGAGCATGGTGAAGGATTAGTGGTAGAAAACAAACATACAGATATATGTGATTATATATATAGACACACTATCACACATTTAAATTATAGCTATCAATTTCTTGAAAATCATACCAATGGTCAATTCCTTAATCCAATCATGAATTGTGTCCCTTTGATGTAACGGGAAGGGTAGAGACGGAGAAAGAGAGACTTGGAGGAATGAGAACCATACTAACTTTATTATTGGTACAATGCAGTATTGATGAAATTTACTTTAACTTGGTTTTACCCGAAGCATGTCATCTCTATATAATATGATATATTAAAGAAAATAGTATCTGATGCTGTGTGAACATTGAGAATCTTGGTCTGATTTTACTGTAGTGAATTTTCTTTACATTCAACTCGAAATTAACCCAACGGCCACTGCAACTGGGTGTGGGTGACAGAGAGGCACATGTCAGATGGATGAAGAGTACAGTGGAAAACACACCGGGGCCTAACCAATTCTCCAAGTCCATGTCGGCACCCAAACGTGGCTCCACATGCACGTCAATATTTGCACGTCAAATTTTCCCATAGGCCAATATGAGAGATTGAAGCAAAGGCATGTGCATTGCTTACATTAGAAAGGACATGAGGATCGGCAGTGTAGAATCCATGGCTAAGTTTCTCCAAACCATCAAAATATCCTTCGATGCAATTTATGACAGTTTTTTTTATTTATTTAGTTTTCATAATATTTTTTTGATCATTATATTTTTCATAATATAATTCAACTACTGGTCGACAGTGACTATGTTTTATTAATCTGGAAATACCAGACCTTTCTGTTGATGGCAACGTGCAAACGTGGCTAGCAAGCTTGCTACAAATGGTTATCACGTTTTCTCGGGAACAACATTTGGCCCCAGGCCCCATCACCCCAAAAAGGCAACAATTAAAAACTAACAAGCTAGCAAGCCTAGAATTAACAAACACGGGTTTGTGTGCTCACTTTAATATATTTTTTGCTTATAAAAAAAAAAAACAAATAAGTAAACTTTCAACTTACTCGATAAATTTGTCATTCAAATTACTTTAGTTTTTGAATCAAACGAAATTCAAAAAAAGTCTTTGAAACTTTATTAAACCCTCAACTTAGTCTCTGAAATTGTCATTCGTTGTCAGTTTAGTCCTAGGATGAAACGAAATTCAAAAAAAGTCCATGGAACTTCATCCTATCATTCACTTGAGTCCAAACGTTAACTCTCTTAATTAGACTTAATGGATCATCCTTGTTGGCATGTTAAGTATATACCTAGATCCAACATGGACATACATCGACATCTTAATCAGCATATTCAAAGGTTAAAAACATGGATTAAAATATCAATTATTGACTCACTCTCCCCCAATTTGACCGTGTCCTAATAGTGAAAGGTCTTCTTGCATGGTTCCAGATATATACTTATCGTGCTAGCAAGGATGATTTGTTAAGTCTAACTGAGAGGGACAACATTTGGACTCAAGTGGATGATGGAATGAAGTTCCAAGGACCTTTTTTTTTAATTCCGTTCGCAGCGAATGACAAATTCATGGACTAATTAAGTTGGGGGCTGCTCATTAACAAATACACTCACCGCTATTAATTAAATAATAATATAGTTTAAGATTTACATTGATTAAGGAATTAAATAAATAACCTACATTTAAAAAAACATGCAATTAATATTTAATAAAATTATATTTTAAAAATTAAAGACAAATGATATAAAAAGGATTAAAGTAGTATATATTATTATTTGTCAGTGTAAAATTACATGTATGCTTTTATTTTAATAACCAAAATATAGAAATAATATTTCTTATTTTTTAAGATATTATTGGATGTTAGCATAAAAATTCTTTACACGGACAATGCACAGAAGTTAAGCTCTATAAAAAAAATAGTATTAAAAGATTTAACGATAAATAAAAATAATGCAGATGGGTTAATTTAGTGCATACAATATAATATTTTAATTTTATGAAAAAATAAACAAAAACAAAAACAAAATAATCTTTATTATTTTTTTGTGAGTAAATAATTGCTATTATTTAAATTTATGAAATAACAGATAATATAAAATGAAGTTTGTTTTAAAAAAAAAAAAGCAGATATTTTAAAATGAAAAGAATAATAGCCATACAATGGTGTATAATTAAGCACTTGATATTTTCAATAAAGAAAGCAGAGCAGGGGACAAGGAATCTATAAGGTGGTAGTAAATCAACAACACTACAAAGAATTGGGTTTGGTATGTCAATGAACTAATAACATCTGATTTTGTGTCATAAATTTTGATTGATTAAAAAATATAAATTAAATGTGTTTTTATTCCCAATAAAATTAATAAAATGCGATATTGGCCTTTATGTAAATTTCATTCATTTTTAGTCTCTATATTTAATAAATGCAGTGTGTTTTTAGTCCTTCGTTGGATACTTCCTCTGATCCTATATAGAAGAGGCAAAACCCTAAAACACACAGACCAAGAAAATGCATTGAAATAAGATATCTGTAATTAATATTCATATAAATTTACAAATTTAACCCTTCAATAATTAATGAACAAACCTACTTGTATGAAAAGTTGATACTGTCTCGTAAATATAAACCATATTATAAATAAGGGTAAAATTGGAAATAAGCATTTAATATTTGTCAAAATACATGCATGTCTCTTATATTTTGGACCAAATAAAAATAGTCATTTGTGTCTTATAATAAGGACCAGAGAGAGTATTAAAATTAAAAATATATAGTATTTTTTTAAAAGACTAAAAATAATAAAATTCTAATAGAGATCATAATCCAATTTTATTGATTTTATTAGGATAAAAAATATATTTAAATCAAGATAAATTATTTATTAAATATTTAAATCATTTGACCAAATAAAATTCATAACACAAAGTTATGACCAAATAAAACCCTAAACATTAATTATTATTATTATTATTTTGTAAACCCAAAAAAAATCCATAACACAAAGTTATGATATGACGGGAGTCGGCAGATATTGTGCCGTCAATGAAAGCCACGCATATTAGACCCTACATATGCAATCACTAATCAGTGGTGCGAAGCCGGTTGATATAACATTTATGTGTCCCACGGTGAATATCTAGGTGTGTGGTGTGGGGTGTGGTTGTGATTGTGCCGCAGCGGCAGTGGTTCTGGCCCTCCCATTCGTCACACACACATTCACTAAATCAATCAAAAAGCTTTCTCCAAGACTGTACGGACATGTGTATTTTATACAAATGAAAGTTTCGGGGATAACAAAGAAATAAAAGGACAATAATGATATTCTAACACCTGATTTAGACACCTCCAGCGACACATATGTAGGGACCAATTCAACAATAAAAATTGAAAACGATCCTTACATGTGACAATTATTTTCAATTTGATCCCTATATATGATAATAATTTGTAATTTGGTCCCTCTTATATAGGAACCAATTAGCGATGAGGACCAAATTGAAAACTAGTGTCACGTATAGGGACCAAATTGATAACTTTTTACCTATAGGGACCAAATTGAAAATCAGTGTCTCGTATAGGGATCAAAAGATTACTTTACCCTAAAAATGAAAAGTAAAAAAAACTAAAAATTCCAACATCTTTGTGTCCCCCCGCTTGACAATTCGGCAAAGTTGAGTTAGCCCCACGCCCCTATGCTATTTTCCCATGTGTCCGTCCGTCCTCCTTGGGTCCTTACAATCACCAAGAGGGGGCCATAAATATTTTTTTCTTGTTTACAAAAAAAAATCCATAGTTTTGAGTCGTTTTATGGAAATTTTTTTTTTTAAATGTAAGCAAACATATACTAGTAAACATATATATTGTTATCTGATTAATTATTTAATATAAAATTAAAATTAAAAAAAAATCATTTCAAGAAGAACTAGTCTAGGAATCAAAAGAATAATCAAATATTTAACTTTCAATGGAAGTATGAAACCAAGGTTGGCTACATAGTACTTGACCATAAATTACTTTACTGCAGATTTTCTATGATTCTAGTTTTTGCTAAACGCATGATTATGTAACAGCACAATATCCCATTCTAATTTACTGATTTGAACGAGTTGATTAAGGACTAATAAAATTTATGAGATATTTTTAAAATAAATAAATAAATAAATAAATAAATTATATATAATATCTTTATCTTTATTATTAAAAGGAAGGAAGTGATTAGGGGCATATCTGTAAAATCACTTGAGAATAAGGAAGGGAGTATTTGAGGGCATATTTGTAAAATCACTTGAGAATGGCATGTAAAAGTAAGGTGTTGCTGGGGGCAAAATTATAAATCCACTTCTAAAAAATTGTAATTAATTGTAAAATTGTCTCTCTTCCATTCAATTTCATTCAATACATTTTCTAGTTTATGTATTAGGCTCTCATGTACTTATTTTTGGGTTTAACTTTAACCAGGTTGGATAGCAGAAGAACATTTGTTGCATCCTGTTATGCTCTGTGAATAGCGAATACATGTATTTATTCTCTTATCCTCTTATTATGTGTAGGATTATTGGCCTTCTGTTCTATTGGCAATGGCGGGTGGTGTGATTAAGCCTTGAGAACCTATCTACACAATATGCTCGGGCTTTTCTCGAGTTGTCAGTTATTGAAGTGATACAGCAAGCATAGCTGATGTTATAGGTATCTAACTCTAAAATTCACTCAAATTTTAATTAATCAACACTTAAAGAGAACATAAAGGTATTTAAGCTTCACACTGATGTTATAGGTATCTACACTTTTAGGAGGGAGATCAGTTCCTGTCCAATTTTTCAGAACTCGTGACTTTGTAAGGTTAGACTGTAGCAGGTGAAATCATTTCTCAATGAACTTCTTACTGATCTACACTTGAAGTGACACTGTGCAACAAACTTAGTTTTGTTGAACGTTTAGAAGAGGCAAAAAGGAATTTAAGTGAGCATAAGCTTCCTGAGATGCTAGAGTTGCAGAAAGGGTACAGCCGATGACTATAACAATGAAAGTGGAGAGGATGGGGGATATACTGATTCAGGTGAATACTGTTTAAAAAACAAATGAATTTGGATGGGAATGGAAAACATTGAAACTTTTCCTTATGAAGTAGGAGACTTGCAAATTACAAGCCTTGGTAATCTTTAGGGTGTGTTTGTTTCAAGGTGTAAAATTACATTCCCTGGAATGATTTTCCTGAGAATGTTATTACCGGGAATGTTATTCCTACTAATGTGTTTGGTTAGTATTTAGCATTCCTAGGAATGTTTTTAAAAATTATTTAATTTAAATATTAAATTTTTTAAAAATGCAAATAAATGTGGCAAAAAGAGGTGGGAGTGGGAAGTTAGAGTTGGTTGAGTTTTATTCCCATGGGAATGTTAGATTCCCACCCTTTAACATGGGAATAAAAAATAAGCAAATCATGTGTAAATATTATTCCTAGGAATAAAATGTACCTGAGAATAATTTTTAAAAGCTTGAAACAAACGTGGGAATGTAACATTCCCTACCTCACTTTCCCGAGAATGTATTTTCATACCCTGAAACAAACGCCCCCTAAAGATTGCTTGCATTTTATTTTATGTTCTTATGAATTTCTTCATGTAATCTTAACCGTTCTTTTTGGTTGAAACTTTATTTTATTGATGCTTGCATCATATTATTGGTGTTTTCTGATTTCCCTTATTGATGTCCAAGGGATATGATATATCGAATGTTTGAAAAGGCTTCCTTTGTTTCATTGTAACATTAGTTTAAGCTTTATTACATAACTAATAACTAATTAGCTATTTCTTTGAATTGGATTCAAATCCAGATTTTCTCATTTATTAGTATAATATAGAGCATGTTTGGATGGGTTTTTTTTTTGTTGGAAAAAAACACTTATTTTTTAAGTAAAAGTGCTTTTGAAAAAAATATAGGTGTTTGGATGAGCTTTTAAAAAAAAGCAAAAGCAAACAAAAAAGCACATTTTGGTGCTTTTTTAACAAGTTACAATTCCTAACTTCTAAAAAATGGAGAAATAATAGAAGAGAGAGAGTGAAGATCATTAATGTTTTATTGGGCAATAATATCCCTATAATAAATCTCTCAAAAGCCTTTTTTATAAAGTTCATCCAAACACAAAATAGCTTCTGCTTTTACTAATAGCCTGCTTCTACTTTAATATCATAAAAACACTTTTTTAAAATGCTCATCCAAACGGACAAATAATATAGATAAAAGGTTAAAAAGAGCCGGCTATAGTAATAAAACATATTTAACCCAATTTATTGCAAGTCATGTCTAGCGTATTGAGATTCCTGCTTGGTTATGGCAGTGTAAAATGAGCCCACATGAATGCCTGCTTGGTGTTTGATATTAGCTCTCATTGAGATTATTTTGTTAATTGAATTATTACAATTAGTTTGGGAAAACACCATTGCCATGTTATTTTGTTGCAGTCATGGAGTGTTCTTTTGCTGGAGGTGGGACTTGGCTATAATTAGTAAAGCATTGGGAACAAAATTTAAAGAATGTCATAGGCTTCAAGATAATACACTATATTATATTATATCTAGAATCTTCCCATGATTGGATTATGGCCTCCATCGATGGAGGCTTCTTTTGCTGCAACTGCAAGTGAGACTTGGGACGGATTAATGGTGTTCTTTCAATACAGTTGCTGTCATTAATTTAGAAGAGATTCCATTTTGATTTTGATTGGGTTTTTTATTGCTTAATTGATATTTAGATTTTAACTTGCAGTCTTCATTGATCTTTATTTCAATGATATCACCGATTTTTCCCGTTATAACATATATTAAGGAATTTTTAGAGGTTACATTTTGAAAGACGCTCTTTCATTCTCTTAATTGATATTTATTTACAAATTAACACAATGATAAAAATTTTAAAAAAAATCATCGTCATTAAAAATTTATAAACTAGCTTTAACTTCCACCGACTTTTTAAAATTCTTAATTGACATTTATTTAAAAATTAACACAACCTTAATTGATTAAAAGTTAAATTGGTATTTAGATTTAAAATTGCAGCCTTAATCGGTCTTTATTTCAAAGGTACGGGTAATTTTATCCATAAGGTGGTTGGGAAAAGTTTACGTGAGTTGAGTCTCGGTGGCTCACCAGGGTCAGGGCAGGCCTCACGGCTCAAAGAGCAATTACAGACGTATTTACAGATTATCCACCAATGTGGTTCTCACATCGGCAATGTGATTCGAACTTATGACCTTGTGGGTTATGAGTCGTATCCTTACCGACTGGGCCAACCTTCGTTTGCATTTTTTCCGTAATAGCATCTGCTAAGGAATTATTAGATGTTACATTTTGAAGTACCCTTTTGATTCTTTTAATTGACAATTAATTACACATTAACACAACCTTAATTGATAAAATAATAAATAGTTTTCGGTTCTGATAAAAAATGTAAAACCTAGCTCTATAACTTCCATCCGCTCTGCCTAAAAAAAAAAAACTTGCATCCTCTCAATCACACCATGAGGATGGTGATTATTAACAATGCAAGAGTTACAGCTCTTTTTCTCTCCTTTCCAACCTCAAATTTCTCAATCTCAACATGTATATTTTTTCAAAGCAATTTCGTGTCTTTTAAAAAATATATATTAATAAAATTATAATGTATATCTCAAAAAAAATTACAATGTAGAAAAAATTTTATACAAATTTTAAAAAATTAAATACTATAGAGTAAGACACTTTTCTTGGATTTCATAAACCTTTTTAAATTACCTCTACCTATTTGAATTAGTAAACTATTTCAATTACATTATTCAAACAATTATGTAGAATGAATTTTGCGTTAAATTTTCAGCATCGAGTGAGGGAACATTACAATCATATAAATTTTGAATGGATTTATTATATAACTTTTTTTAAAATATTTTATTTTTAAATGTTAAATTCATGTTAAATTTCAAGTAAACTTTCTAAAATATATTTTTATGTGAACTTTTAAAAATATTAAATTTCCAACTAAATGATTTAGTTGTTTAAAAAAAAAACTAATGATTTAGTAAATTATTAAGATTTGATTTTAACTTGAATTTTCTTCATCATGTGTCAACACCACTAAATTATAAATGACTATTTAAATTATTAAGTTATTCCATTTAAATAATTTAATAATTTTTTTAGATTTGATCATAAAATGAATTTACTTCATCAGGTGTTAATTATATCTTTTTTTTTTTTTTTTTGGGCAGAAACTATCCTAAGTTTATAATTTTATTTCCTCCTTTTTTCCTACTCAATATTTTTGGATCTGATTATTCAATTTATTGTTCACTAATTGGCTACGTCACTTGGAACAATGGCTTCTTGACAATTTGAACTCTGTGATTTGGACACTTTCTTTTTTATTTTACAAAGTTGTAGCATGAGGTCGTGTTGGGGTAACTATAAGTAAGGATTTAATGGATTTATGTTGTAAGTATATTTGTTCGTTGCTTTTTTTTTTATGGATATATATAAGTAAGGATTTAATTTTTTTTTTGGTGTTGCGTCAAAAAAAAAATTGGTGACTATAAGTAAGGATCTAATGGATATACAACGACAGTATAAAATAGTTTTATACAATTATCCAATCATATCTCACCACATAAAAGTAAAGAAACATGTGATAAGGATTAAACCAATTTTTCTTTTTCCTATTTTAAGAGTCGTTTATACCTTTCAGATTTATATGATTTTTACCAGTTTATAAATATGATCTTAGGCGTAATACCTTTCATGTTGACAATTTATACAAATTTACATACCATTTATAATTTGATTATTTACAAATAAATCATCATATAATCGTACTTTGATGTTAGGATATTTTTAAGTAACAAACTAAATCTTTAAAAATATGAGAATTAAAAACAAAGTTTGCAATTTTATTTTCTATTTGTAACTGTATGTTCTAAAGTTGGAATAAATTGCATTTAGAGACTAATTTTTACAAAAATTATTTATAAAATGAGATTAAAAAAAAAATAGAGACAAGTGACAAAATAAATAAATGTTTCATTCTGAAATTCTTTTAAATTATCATTCATCCACCAAAAAGAACAGGAAGCCTTCGTACGATTACGTTCAAAATCCATCCAATTATTTAATATATGTAACTCAATTTTTTAACTATAGTTCTCATTTATTTTCTATTTTTATGAACATATTTCTCATTTCAAATATAACCCATATATAAAACGTAAAAAATATTATTCATACCTCGGAAAATCCCGTGCATCGCACGGGTATCAGTGCTAGTAATATAATAATATAATATAATATAATATAATATGATATGATATGATACCCACAAGTTGTGGTCCAAGTGACTATTAGCTTGGGTCCTGTACAAATTTCCAAATTTTTTGTCCAAAATATAAGCAAATTTCAACTACTTCTATCCTATTTAATGAAGTTATTATCAAAATACCCTTCATTTAATACAAACTTTGTTTTCCAATGACTCATTTTATTCTCAACAATACAAGCTTAATAAATAAGAAGAAGGGTAATTTAGGTAACAAACTTAATTTTTTATTCCCAATGACTCTTTTAAATGAGTTCACCTAACCACCTTAATATGTGTGTTTTATTCAATTTTTGCTTATAATTGAGACCAGAGGGAGTACTATATATTCTTTGGGGATTAGTCCTACGGCTTCCGGGTGTGGGGATACCATGAGTTCTATATCGGACCTAAAAAAAATATGATGGAAAAAGACGGACCCAAAATAGAGGCGGAACTATTTTTTTCTTTCTTTTTTAAAGTGAATGAGAAAGTATATATTTGATGAAGAAGCATGTGTGACTACAATTTATTTGGAATAATATTTCTTCTTTTTGGAACTTCGAAATAGAAGAATTACGTTTGGATATCAGAAGTAGGATCCTGCTTTTACTCCATGGTTCTGGATTCCTTTCTATCATATCTCTATCTCTTCATGATTTTGAACCTACTGAATTTTATTGGTCCGATGTTTGTGTTTAATATATGGAGCAACAAATGCAAACCATGTGCTACAACGCTTATGAGAGAGATATCTAACCTGGAGAGTTACGTAGTAGAGATGCGAAAAGAATCAAAACGCATAATATGGCTTACTTTAGTATTAGTTGCTTCATAGTTCATATGCTGCTTTTGAAATATACTAATAATGTATTTCACCTCTGATCATGTGTAACAGGGTGATAGTTAATTAAAATAAGGATGTTGCAAAGCCAAAAATTCAGCTAGTGACAACAGGTCATAATTAAGTACTAGTAGATTTATGTATGATATACATAATACTAGATTTTGTACCCGTGCGTTGCGCGAGACTGTTATAAAAAAATTATTTTTTTAGTTTTTTGAATAAAAATTATTGATTTGATTTTATGTGTTTTGGACTTTTAAATATATTTTTATGTTGAGTAACTTGGTTAGATCGATAATATAGATCCTTATATTATATTTGGGATCGAATTCGATGATCGATAAAAAAAAAATAGTTTTTAAGCGGCATGCACCATACCAAATATGGAATAATAGCGACAATGATTTATATTAGGAAATGAAAAATTATTGAATTTGTGTTCTGTGTTTTGGACTTGTAAATATGTTTTTATGTTGAGTAACTTAGCTAGAGAGTAGAGATCCTTACATTATAGGTGGTATCGAATTCAATGAATGGAATATTTTATTTAAATTCTTGAGCAGCTTGCACCATACCAATTATGCAAACAATATCGACCATGATTTATATTAGAAAATGAGGAAAGAAAGGAAACATTTTTTCACTATATGGCATAACCAATTAAAATGATAATATTTTTGCGGCTATGCAGTCATCCAAACGTTAAAACTTCACCCATGAACCACAAGTCACTGCAGAAAATAATAATAATATGGAGAATAAATCAGACTACATCAACCATAGAGTTTGTTTAATTTTGTTGCATACACTCTAAGTCTATTATCATATTAACATATTGGTGTGTAACGGCAAATTATATTTTTATCAATCCATCAAACTCATTTATCATCAACACCATTCACACTTTGAAGTATAAATTATGAAATTTAACATTCTTTGAATCGAAATATGTCCAAATGGCAACATAAGTTTTTCCAAAAAACCATCATTAAAAACAAACTAAAAACCTCATGAAATAAGACTCCAAGTTTCATATTTTAACTATATTATTCAATCAAGTGGCTCCTTTTTAACCTCCAAAAGTTTCTGAATCTTGATATTTGAGGACTGGCCTACATATCCATCATCTTTTTTCATAACACTCCATGTTATCAGCACATTGGCATTGTAAAATTGATTAAGAGTAGATTCCAATTCAAAATTCCTTTCTTTCCAAAATATTGTTTATTTAGTATAAAAAATTTACCACAACAATTGTCTCTTGCTGAGACAAATAGTCATTAACAGTAGAGTCTCATTTCTTAGTACGAAGCTACACAAAATAATTTGGTAACATCAATAACACTAAATTTATTACAAACACATGTTTCAATACTAATATTACGTAAATGACTACCTTCATATTGTCATCCACTTTTGTAGAATTAGTGACCCTTAAATTTGCATTGTCATCTTCATCACAATCATACATTTTTTGAATGATGTTCTTAGTTAGAGGAAATTATATTATATAAACACTAATTGGAAAACTAACTCATAAAATAACCTTAATGGACGGTTGCTTCATAAATTCCTCAATCAAGTCGTTGTCATCCATCATCCTTTTTATTGTATAACTTTGCCATTTTTGCTCAATATTTCCTTCCTTGATCTCAATCTTGAATAGCATTTCTTTTTATGATATGGAGTCAAATTCTTTCGGATAATTTCCAGTAATATTACCCTGTATAATAAAAGTACAATTGAAATAGATAAAAATAGATAAAATATAATAGCATCAACTTCAATTATCTCCATACGTGGGCCTTTGTGTTATTTTTCATATGGGATCAATCATAGAATGTATGAGGGTATTATGAGTGCATGCACATTATTACCTTTTGTTTTCCAGAAAAGAAGAAGAGGTCTATTATCTAGAAAAGAAAAATAGGAATGGGTGCAAGATTATAAAACAGTGTTACGGTTGATGCTTATAGAGTTGCCACACTTTTATAGTTATTTATCCATTTAAAAAAATTAGGCTATTTATATTTATTAATACAGCATTAGTGGTATTTTAATCTTTAAATACAATTAAGATGTAGTATTTTGACAAAATTAGGTTCGCTGGAAAGTCTTTTCTTACACCTGGATGACAATAACATGCAATATTTGTAGACTCTTTGGTGCAATATTTCAGTTATAAAATTATCCCCTGACAATCAATTTTACGTCAATTAATTGGGTCAATGAATGGTGGATTAATAGATTAGATAGCTATTGAAGATTAGGAGGAAAAAAACTCATTGACGGATTTATCCCTAAAAACTCATTGATACCCCTAAAAAAAACTCCTTGATCCAAGTATTTTACATATATACCTCAGTAGAAAATAAAAATGATAGAAACAGGAATGGCAAGGATGAAATGGTAGAGGAAGAAGAAAGAATGAATAAATGCTCCGAGCGTTACAGTTCTTCGGCATTCGTTTCCTATAGCATGATCCATATTACTCAGCCCATTGTCAATGGTTTAATTACGAAACAACCCCT
Organism: Echinosophora koreensis; assembly: GCA_035048595.1. Classification (NCBI taxonomy): domain Eukaryota; kingdom Viridiplantae; phylum Streptophyta; class Magnoliopsida; order Fabales; family Fabaceae; genus Echinosophora; species Echinosophora koreensis. Next base: position 15,015,106 of record JAPCYP010000003.1, on the reverse strand, counting down.
ATAATTTAATTCTTACAGTTTAATTACCCTAAATTAAATTACTAAACTACCCTTTGGCACTAAATGCCCTTTTCTGATGCATTGACCTTGCGGCAATTAATTGGGTCAATCAATGGTGGATTAATAGCTTTGATAGCTATTCAAGATTAGAGCATTCAAATTGTAGTATTCAAAGAGGAAAATAACCGACCTTTTCTCTTCCTCTTCCGAGCGAAAACCAAAAAATACAAAGAATAAATTAGACTACATCAACCATTCGAAACCTTATACCACATACATCCAAAACAATGTTCTGCACTTTTTTTAAATAAATGAAGAATTTTGTTAAATATAGAAAAGAGAGGAAGATTCTGCTCTACTAATCAAAGGACATCAATAGCACTGATAACACAAATGAATTCTATACTAAAAAATATGTATAAATGCAACAATCATGATTATCCACAATTTAAAAATAGTAGAACATGAGAAAATGCAGTAAAAAGAAAAAAGGAGAGCATTTACCTGTGCAGAGACTGTTATTTGAAAAAACAAATTAGAAGTACTTAGACCAGTTTCGCCATAGTGTATTTCTACCATGGAATATCAAACAGAAAATAAAGCCTTTTTTCCCACAGAGAAAAACAAATGGCAAATTGGCAAAATATGAAGAACAAAATAAATGATTTTTTTAAAAAAAAAAGAGTGGCAAAAACAAACCTTTGAACTCATCCATAAGTATAGCTTCTAAAGTTCTAATGCTTCAATCTCCATACCTTGTCTCGTGCGTAGTCTGTTTAATACATGTGAACAAAACCCATTTGAAAGTTTTTCATAATAATGATGAACAGCGCCACTAAACAACGTAGTTTCAATGAAAATAAGTTGAATGGTCAATTTGCAAAGAAAACAATATAATAAAGTTGATATTTTATGTCTTTGTAAATGAGGGAAAAAAAGAAGAAAGAAATTTATGAGTACCAATAATGGTTGTAATTTGGAGGACTTCCAATGTTGTTCCTTTCCAGATGGGTCTGAATATTGTTCTCTTCCTGTCGCCGCCATGTGCGGCCTGTTCAGCCGTGGCCAGCCGCATATCGTGGTTGTCCTTCGAGCACCGCCGTGTAGACTGATAGCTCTTATGAACGCCTAGATTCGCGCAACCGTCCTTGACACCAGCTGTCGTGGTTGTAGGCACACCTCCGCGAACTGCCGGGTTACCACCATCGCACCGTGCCCAGTCACCATTCAGACTACCGTGCCACGTACAGGCAGAAACCACTGACAACATCGCCCAACAGAGTCAATAGCATAACAAAGAAGACAAAGGAAAATGAGGAAAGATAAGGGTTTGGCACTCAGGTCGAAGATTACAAATTTGTCATTATGACAAAAATAACCCCACCCACTATCTTCGTTTAGCCTACTAAAGGCTGGAAATGTTTTTAAAAGAAAAATAACTCATTGACAGATTTATCCCTAAAATAATTCATTGATACCCCTAAAAAAAACTCACGATCCAAGTGATTTTACAGATATGCCCCAACCACCACCTTCCTTTTAATAATAAAGATGTGAAGTTTACACTTATAGATAATTTTCTATTTCAACCTCTGCGAGTTATCCGGGTAGAGCTTGGAGCGACAGAGATCTTTCTAAGCTGGTATACAATGATATGAAGCAAGGACACCCCTTGTTTTTGTGGTGTCGAGTGTCAGGCATGCGTCAGACACTAAAACTCGTGCGACACCTGTACAACACGTGTTTGACAATTCTTGTCAGGTGTCCAATTTAAATTTATTATTATTTGGCTCGAACACTTCATGGACACTTTGCCAACACTTCTATGTGTGGATCGGACACGTCTCAACTTATTTTTTAAAGAAACAAAAGATAAATTAAAACTTTTAAAGAATAAAAAAGGTAAAGAACACAAACCTTTCCGTTATCGTTTCTTTCATCTTATAGAATGACCTTTTTACTCCATCCTCGTATATGCTCGTTCCTTCTTCCCAATCGTCTCTATTTTTTTGTTGTACCTCCACTTTGTAAAGAAACAAAGTTCTTAGATTGTATAATGTCTTAAATATAATGCTTAACAAGTTATTTAAGATAATGAATATATAAATCTTGATTATTAATTTAGATCTTGAATATATACCCGTGTAGCGGTGTCCTATATTTTGGATATTGCCGGTGTCCGCGTGTCCATGTCCGTGTCCGGTGTTCGGTGTCTGTGTCTGTGTCTATGTCAGTGCTTCATATATGGTGATTAAAAAGAGGAAATCCTTTACCTAATGACACGAACTTGCTAATTACGGAGGGGATATCCCAAATGCATGGCCCTTCATGTCTTAAGTGGTGTGCATAGGACTATCCAACTTTGTTTTTTGCTCATCCTTTCATGGAAAGCTAAACTTCCTTCAGTTAATTTTGGGGTTTAACATTCTTTGAATATATTCTTAAGATCCAGTTTCAACTATTTAAGTTTTTCATTAACTAAGTCGCTCTTTATTCCTTTTCCATCTTTGGGTTTTGACTGCATGAATATTGTATTTTAATTTAGCCAGTTAACTAATAATTTATAATTTGCATGGTGTTGGAAGTTCCATGTCGTTTACCTCAAATCTTGGGGTACGATTTATATACCCATTTGGTAACTTCACTTAACACCCGTTATCGTCGTGCAAATTTTGGTACTTAACTGTTTGCTCAGCTAATTGGCCGATGGGTCGACTAATCAGTCGATTCCTCAACTGATTTGCACACTTGATTCCCCTTTGTGTCCAGCGATACGCTGAGAAAGGGACTCTGTTTCTCAGTTAATTCGTACAATTGATTCCCCCTTTATAGAAGGTTGAACTAGGAAACTAAGGTTGCATGAAAATCAATAAAGGAAAGTAGTAATAAAGAAAAATAAAGATAAATGTAAAGTCTTGCGTTTGATTGAGTGTGTCCATCAACGAGACTGCACAATGCATATTTATAGTACAAAACTTGTAAGCTACCCCTATTTGTCATGTTGTCCATTATCTTAACTATTTTTTACAAGTGGCTAACAATTGTAGCAACTACCTATGCATGATTCAGCTAATGGGGCATCTGCCCACTAACCATGATCTCCTACAAATCAGGCACATGCCTTCATTAGCTCCCATGATGCTAGATTTCTACTCCAACAACTCTTTTTCACTTTTGATTTCAACCGCAACTAACTTCCCCTAAAATCATGGTCTTGGAGATAATACATTTTAGGTGATAACAACGCCAAATAATTTTATGATGAAATCTAACACATGAGATGTGAATGTATCTATCGCTTGTTCAAACTTGTTATTGTAAGGTTTAAAGGATCAAACAAAACTTTTTGGTTGAATTGGTTCATCCCTAGTTTTAGGATTAGCTTGATATAATGGATGTTTGTGCTTTACTAATTTGCGTTTAATCGATTATCGAGGTTTCTCAGTTGATAATTCAAATTTAGATGAAGGCTTCTTGATTTAATATTCGAGCTGAGTACTTAGTTGATCATCCACTTAAAAGTATCTTCTGCGACCAGGGATGGATTAAATTAAAGATGTATCCATTCCCTAAGATTGATTGTTTTTTGTCATTTGCTATATTTTTTTATTCATTTGTAGTCTTAAATATGTTGTTTCAATCTTCACATACCCCTTAACTAATCTTTGATTTATCCTCTGACTAATTTGTATTTAATCTTCTAATTGTTTATTAACTATTTCTTACTGACTCCTGCTTGTCCTCTTAATTTATTCTAAGGGTGCGTTTGATTTGAAAAATGCAGGTGACTGAACAACACAAAATTTTTTGTCCCCTATTTGATTTGAAAAGTGTTCAGGGGACAGCACAAAAAAGGGTGAGGGACAGGACAAAAACCCAAAATTTTGTCCCCCACCAAACCATGAGACAACTTTTTGTCCCATGGACAAACTACCAAAAAAGACAAAATTATCCTCACATCCCTCCCCCCCTCCCCCCTCCCTCCCCAACATATATTAATAATATATATTAATAATAATAATATATATTAATATATAAATATATATATTACAAAAGGTATCATAGTAAAATTAATATTATTTTACTTATGCTGTTAATTATCTATCAAACGATGTACAGGACAAAAAGTTGTCATGTGACTCAAGATGTTGTACTGTGCTGTCCTGCTTGTTGTGTGTTGTATTGTGCTATCCTGCTTGTTGTGTGTTGTCCTGTGCATTAATGCGTATCAAACGCACCCTTACTTGTTGTTAATTGATTGATTCCATATTGAAAGATCCTTGCAAGAGACAATTTGGGTTAACACATTGTGAGCTTCCCAAACGACTGTTAAGATAACTGTAAAGTTAGATGACTCAAGCTACTATATCTTCATACGACTCATCAGACGGGTGAAGTGCATAACATAATTGATCATCAAATGACTTATCTTCTGATTGGACAAGTTAATTCCAATCTCAGATGATTATCCTAGATTCTAGATGATAAACTAGACTTCAGACGAGTGATATGAGTTAACTTTAATCAATTTTTTGATTTGCAAGAGTTGTTAACTTCGTAAATAATTAATTTGAGAGAGTCGTGACAGCTGATCTGTGATTGGCCATTCGCGGCGGTGTGCAACTTTTGACTTGGTTAAGGGTGGAAGTTGATGTCATATGCTTTAGGTGACATTTGGTCACTACAAGAAAAGGCGTATTTACAGACAGAATTTTTCCGATGAACTCCAGGACCATCGGTAATCAAGACATTATCGACGGAATTTGCCATCGGTAATAAAGGATACGAAAAGTTTTCAAATTTACAGGTGGAAAGCGTGTCCGTAAAGTTTCCGACGGTTTTTCCGTCGGTAAGTCCGTCGGAAATGGTGGCGGGAAGGGTAAATTTTTGGCGTGAAACACTACTGACGTTCTTTTCCGTCGGTAAATATAAATGAAATTACCGACGGAAAGTCCGTCGGAAATAAAGTCTACGAATACCGATGGAATGTCCGTTGGTAATTCATACCGAAATTCAAAAAATTCAAAAATTTGAATTACCGACGGAAATGTCCATCGTAAATGCGAATGTCCATCGGAAAAGTTCATTAAATCAAAACAGCAAACCCTTTCCCCCCTCACCTCCCCTTTTCTCTTCTCTCTCTATCTCTCTTGTCGCTGTCTCCCGCACGATCACCACCGCCGCCACCACCTACTACCGCCAATGTTCTCTCCGGCCCTCTCTCTCTTCCCCCTCTCTCTATCTCTGTTCCTCTTCGTGCGCGCGCGATCCTCAAGGATCTGCCTCCTCCAGCTCCCGCTCGTCGTTCTGTTGGGTGGAGGAGCTTGCGACGAGCTTCAACTCCTCCACCGCTGGACCGTCGCTCAACGCCGCCAGTTCCCAGTATCGTGACCTTTCGTTTTCTGTCGCCATCGTCACCTTTAATCACAGATCTGGAAAAAAATTTAAAAAGGGCAAGGGTTTTCGGAGTCCATGACCGTGGGGTACGACGCGGTTGGAGCAGCAAGGTGTAAGGTGCGACGACGACGTTTGGGCGAGGTGCGGCGGATCCTCGTTCTTCAATGGCAGATCTGTCGTTTTGGAGAGATGGTTCTTTCTTTTCTTTTTTTTTAAGTTGCAAGCTTGAAGCTTGATGGCGGCGACAACGCGAGGATGACGGAAGGAGGAGATGCGAGGACAGTGAAAGGCGGCGACGCACAGACGACGGTGACTGGAGGAAGAAGAGGTTTGCTGGAGTTAAAATAAAAATAAAAATGTTTAAAAAAAATAAAAAAAATTAATATAAAAAAATAAATCCTCGTTATCGTCTGACATTTCCATCGATAAGTGTACATCAGAGTTTCCGACGGACATATCTGTCGGTAAGGATGGGCCCCGTGTTACGCGTTTCTGACATCCTTTTCCGTTGGAAATTTCCGACGGACTGCCCAGATCCGTCGGAAACCCTTTCCTACGCGGTTAGTACCTACGGAGACGTGTCCGTCGGAAACACTGATTATCGACGGCTTTTTGCCTTTTCCGATGGCTTTTGGCCGTCGGCAATCAGCCTTTTTTTTGTAGTGGGTATTGGCTATATTTTGAAATTTTGGAAAAGTGATGTGAGAATAAAACTTTCACATGTTTAGTATAAGAGATAAAAAATCATTCTCATGTTAAAACGCATCCAAGAATAAATTTTGTGAATAAAACCTGAAAATTCTATTATCATATGTGAGGGTGAGAAAAAAACATTTTGATAATGAGGCTCTTGAAAATGTAATTTAGTCGAGAATAAAATATTTCCTTAACAATACCCCAACGTTAGTTTTGATATGATAGTTTAGGATAATGGGGCTTGAAGGCATGAATGGTGGTTAATTTTATCGTTTGTGTACAAAAGAATGAATTTAATGTCATTTTTATAATTAAGAAAATTAAATTGTAACGTGATGACAAATTTATCCATTATATCAAGAAACAGGTAAAAATATCTCTCAAATTAAAAAAATATTCATTACTTTTGGCTTCTTAAATTAAAAAAATCACCAAATTGAACTAATGTGATGAATCTTTTCAATTTCGGGAATGTTATGAAAAATGCTAAAATAAGAGCATAATCATATAGAATAATAGGTACAAGAGGGAAATAGGTTAGAGAGAAGAATAGAGCCTTTCATACTCTTCAAACGGGCAAACATCACAATGCTACATGGGTTCTATTTATAGGACATAGGTTTTTGTAACTTACAAGCTTATACATAATGAGTTATTTACAATACAATATTAAGGGTAATAACTTGTAATGAATTGGAGGTTACATACTAATGGACCATCCACATTTTGTCACATGTTTCATAACACTCCCCGTTGGATGTCCATTATTCAAAGAATGTGCCTCATTAAAACCTTACCAGGAAAAACCCGGTGGGACAAAAACCTGGTGAAGGAAAAAGAGTACAACATTCTTTATTATCTTTTACATGGAAACTGCCTCATTAAAAACCTTATCAAGGAAGATTAAGGGAAAAAGTGTACAGTTTTCTTCCCCTGTTAGAAGCATAACTTAAGAATATAAATTCCAACATTCTGATTTTCTCCCCCAGAAGCATTTTGAAGCAATACTCTTCTCCCTGACAACTTTGACATAACCTCCTTTCAATTGAACTTTGCATAACAATATTTTCTTCAATTGGAATCACAAGATTCTCGAACGAGATGAATAATAACTTTAACCAGAAATTAATGACTTCATCTGGATCATAGAAATACCTTTCACATTTGCGAGATCAATCGGCAATAAGCTTCATGGAAAAATCATTATATTAAGTCATGTAATATTTAGCAATATGCGTGCATGCATCTTTAGTAATAAGGCATGGTCTTCAGGACCAATACTTTTATTATCTTCTTCACATCTAGCTACCGAACTATAGTTTTATACTCAATAGATATAATTTATCATGAGTCACTTAAGAACTAGTTCTTTATAACTTATTAGACGAAAATTAACCTTGGTAAATGCTCGATCTATAGGTCGAGACAAAAATTCGTCATCCAAAAGTATTTCATCTTAAAATATTTCTTTCTACAATTCTGGAACAACTTCAAGGCATTCCATAATATTTAAATCATCAAAATTAGAGTAACTATATTAAACACGTTCATAAATTTCTTCACATAGATAAGAAAATAAAAAATAAAAAACTTGTTAAGAAATTGAAATAAATTTATCTACCATTGCATGAAAAACATCATGCATATAAACTATAAATCCAAATATATATCCTTCCGGGATTTTGCATGAAGATATTACTCTCGATTCAACTATAAGATGTAATAACAACTATATACATTAATATATTTTATATTCTATAGATTTTGGACTTCGAGTCCATTCAAACAACTTCTAAGACTTGAACTATTGTTTAAAATTATCAAATTACGCAATTTGAAAGAGTACATCTTTCAATATTTTAAATTATACATTTCAAATATTTTAAGTCCTTCAGGGATATGCTTTATGCATCTTGAATCATTCAGGGAGTTTCGTATAAATGTCATTATCAAGTGATCCATACAAATAGGTTGAGATAATATCTATCAAATGTAAATTGAGTCCTCAATGTTCTACCAGACTGATTAAGTATCAAAAAATACCTGCATCCACCACAAGTGCATATGTCTCTTCAGAATCAATGTAAGATATTTTGTGAAACCCTTGAGAAACAAGTCGCGCTTTGTTTCTCACAATTTCACCATTGACAGTTTGATTTCGCACAAAAACTCATTTGTAATGATCAACTAGATTTGCAACTTCAGGTGTACGGACTACAGGTCCAAAAACTTTTCGCTTGACTAGCGAGTTTAATTCCACCGAAATTGCATTTTCCGATTTTGGCCAAACATTTCTTTGTCTATAATCCTTAATAGACTTTGGTTTGTGATCCTCATTATCATTTATTTCATTTAGCACTACATTATATGCAAAAGCATCGTCAACGTTGACTTCATTTCCGGTTCCATCGTATTCCATTCCTGACATAATTTATTGAGATCTCTTTATTTTCACAAATTTCAGGTACCTGAGTTTCTTCTGGAACTGAAAATTTAATTATGTCTTAGGACTCTTCTGGAGTTTTCAAATCCTCAATTTGACCATCTTACTCTTTTGCTCCTTTTCTTGTTTGAGGATTTTTATCATTGGAACTGACGAGTCTGCCACGCTATGAGACTCATTTACAATATTACATTGCCCAACAGGGACATAAATTTTAGTTGGAGCATTAACAGTTGGTATAGTCAATGAATTATCTTTTGAACTTCCAGATCATATTGTTTCGTACGAGGATAAAGATTAAAAATAATAATTCATTCAAACTAATATCATTTTCCAACTGCTTATCCCCTCCCCCTAATATTGGGAAAATTGATTCATCAAAATGACAATCGGCAAACTAAGCCATAAATAATTCTCATATATTCCCAACCTTCTTTGAGGATTTATCTTAATGCATTGTGGTGGAGCAATTGGAACATATATAGCACATTCAATAATTCTTAGAAGTGGAAATATTAGGTTCCTTACAAGAAACCTACTGTAAAGGGGAGGACTTATGATAACTTGTTGGCTGATGCGAATAAATGTCTAGCATATAAGATTGCATGTCCCCAAGTATAAATCGGCAGTTTTCATTTCATAAGTAATGGTCTTGCAACCCTTTTGTGTATGAGCATATGCTACAGAATATTCACTATCATTTACAATAAACATACAATGCTCATTAAAGACTTGAGATGACTTCATCAACATTATCAAGGAATATCTTCTTAATTTGATAATCGAGAAAATGAGCTCTTAGTCGAATAAGCAATCTTGCAAACTCCTGGTTACAAGTTGACAAACATGTGACCATCTAGTTGATGCATCAATTAAAACCATAAAATATCTAAATGGTCCACACAACATGTGTATTAGTCTGCAATGTCACCTTGTTTACATTCTAAAAATGTGAGAGATTAACTCCCAATTTTTGCTGGTGATGGTCAAATTATCAAACATTGCATAGGAACAAGCAGTACATGAGAATTTATTGAATTGAAGAATCTCCAAGCTCTTCAATGGATGTCCACATGAATTTAATTTTTTCGCATCATGATAGACCGGGATGGGTCAAGTGGTCATGCCAAACCACAAACTTGTTATGATCCGTAAACTTCTGGTTTAGATAATATGTGTTTCAATTGTACTAATGTGCATGTAGCACAAAGTGGAAAGAAACAGTCCTTCAATGATATCAATATAAATTATCATTGTTCACTTAGGATAATTTAACATACCATATATTGTATGACAAAATTATTTAGACCGGTAAACTTCAGATTTACAACAATATAGTAAATTTTTGGTTTATATGTGCACATCAAACTTCTGGTTTATCTTAGCATAATTTTTAATCGCACTCAAAATATTTAATCAATCAAATAAATTAAAGTAAATAAATAATTTTCGTTTCATCAATCAAATGATAAAACTTTCCTTCAAAATATTTAACGAAATAAGTATATCCAAGTACATACTATTTGTAAGACCATGATCAAATAAATAATTTTCATAGTAAAAATTTGAACACTTAACTTATATTCAGCAAACAAAATAATAGCTCATAATATTTAGATTATCGTGACATCTACTAACTTTTCAAAGTTCAAATGCTTCTTTATCAATAAGCATTATCATGAAATACTTTGAAAGTGTTGTAAATATAAGAAAAGAGAAGATAAGAATAGATTAGGACAAAAGGAATAATAACACAAGAATGTGTTCTTCTTCAGGAAGTAATCATACCACTAATTTTTCTAATTCATTCTTCATGAAAAAATGATGTCCTTTTTTGGGAAGAGAAGTTACATTTCCCCTCAATGTGTGTGACTTACTACACCATTATTAGGAACAGTAAAGGTTTTAATCATAAATCATACTGATAACACTTTATCACCCTTAATGCCCAATGAATATGTAGAGTCATTCATCGCATGCAACACATGCATGTTTACAACACTTCACCTTGGATGACTATTCATCATGAAATAGTTGGAATGAGAGAAACTTCAAGCATCATGACGTTTAAGTAGGATAATGGTAAATTTTACCACATCAATGACCATAACCACAACCTTTGTCATACAACAATTATAGTATAGAATATTCACTTCTGGGAATGTAGTCAATCCATTAGTGATCTTTCTCATTTTCATAAATAACCGCTCTTGTGCCTGTCACGATAATGCTCAAACTTATTTCAAAATATTCTTGTAATATTTTCTCATTCATGCTACTTCAGGAGCATATTTGTGTGACACAAAAGTAGATGACTTTTTACTCACTTTCCTTTGTTTCAAGAGAACTACTAGATCTTTTACATTTCAATCATGGTCCAAAGATCTAGTTCTTCAAGAATTATACTATAGATCTTCATTTAAATAATTACCAATAAAAATCAAGGTTTTGTCTAGCTAATCATTCTAGCTAATCCTTTGAGGATTGTTGAATAATAATTTCTTCCAAAAATTATAACGAGTAATAAAATCAACATCAATAAAGATAAAATATGATAAATAGAAGAAAGATAAGATAAGAAGAATTTGGACAAAGAAAACATGTACGCAAAAAGGTTTAGTTCTTCTGGAACTGACCATGCTACCAATTCTTCTTATCAATGATCACTAAGAAAAATAATGTTTTGTGTAATCCTGCAGGGATGCTTGAATATCAAAATTTTCCAGAATTTTTCATAAGATAATTGTTGACAAAATTGACAATAAAATTTCTATCAATGGAACATTAAAATGCTTTCATACTAAAAGTAGCATAAAAAACAAAACTATAAGAAAAGAATATGATCACCACCCAAGAAGAGTGAGAAGAAACAAATATTTTTTTATCCCATCTCCAAATTGATTAAGTCATTACTCATATGATAGAGTCTCGTGCTGATAACGTGTTATGAATAATGCTAAAATAAGAGCATAGTCATATAGAATAATAGATACAAGAGGGAAAGAAGTTAGAGAGAAAGAGAGAAGAATAGAGTCTTTCATACTCTTCAAAGGGGCAAACATCAGAGTGCTATATGGGTCCTATTTATAGGACATAGGTTTTTGTAACTTATAAGCCTATACATAATGAACTATTTACGATACAATATTAAGAATAATAACTTGTAATGAATTGGAAGTTACATACTACTGGACCATCCACATTTTGTCACATGTTTCATCGGAGTGAACATTTGAATATACTCTCTCTGGTCCTATATATAAGAGGCAAAACCCTAAAACACACAGACCAAGCAAATGTATTGAAATAAGCTATTTGTAATTAATATTCATATAAATTTACAAATTTAACCCTTCAATAATTAATGAACAAACCTACTTGTATTGAAAGTTGCACTGTCTCATAAATATAAACCCCCTTATAAATAAAGATAAAATTGGAAATGAGCATTTAATATTTATAAAAATACATGTATGTCTCTTATATTTTAGACCAAAAAAAAGTAGTCATTTGCCTCTTATAATAAGGATTGGAGGGAGTATTTGTTAATGTGATGTGATGCGATGACCAACTCATTACCACCAATAATTTAAGTAATTAAAATGATGATTCAGAATCAATACATCTTTGATGACCAAAATAACGGAAGAAAGAACGCATAATAGTAGCGTCGTTTCACTCCAGAATGTGAATCAGACAAACTACCAACAGTTTCAGCCTTCAGGGTTTGGAATCCGCGAACGCAACAGATTCATTAGGGGTTTGGGCACCACCGCCCACCGTTCCCGGCAAAACGTCAAAGATTCTCATTGTAAATCACTTCACATTCATGTCTTACTCTCAGGTCGTTTCCTTCTAAATTATCTCATTTATTTTATTCTTTTTTGTTTTATTATTTCCCCTTTTCCCAATGACTGACTGGTTTGGTCTGAACTTTGAAGGTTGGACACTTGGTTCCGCTCAATCCGAATTTGGAGGAACAACCTTCACTTCCCAAGTTGCCTGTCTCTGATGGCACCAACGTTATTGGCCGAAACAACATCCCTCTCTCCGACAAGAGGCTTAGCCGCAAGCACCTCACTTTAACTGCCTCTGTTGATGGCTCTGCTGATTTGGTTGTGGTAATCCATCTATTATTAACCACTCATCTTACAACTAACTTGTTCTTGTTTAGCTCGTGAGGTTTTTTTATTTTTGTAAATTGTTTAATGTAGGAGGGCACGAATCCAATCGTTGTTAATTCCGGGAATAAAAGAAAGAAGCTGAATTCTCAAGAAAAAACTACCATTTCTGATGGTGATATAATCGAGCTCATTCCTGGGCATCATCTTTTTAAATATCAAGTGTTGTGCGGCGACAAAAATGGGTCTTCCCTTAATAAACGCGAAACATCTTCATGTGGTAGAAACAAGGAAGCTTCACCCAGGCTTTCCCAGGTTTTCGCTGCTCTGTTCATGATCACAAGTTTTATGTATTATGTCTTGTGTTCATGTGAAATGTGAAATATGTGATAACCGTCACCATGCATTTTTATTTAGTTTAAAGTTTAAACTATGGGTCTTGCTAAAATGCATTGGTTAAGGAAACCACAAAAGAAAAATTTGTATTGGAAAACTAAGTGTTACACTTTTCGAAATGTTAAAAAATGCACCATTTACCATACAAAATTTCCTTTCTTGGTTCCTTAAACAATGCCCTATGGGCACTTGTTACATTCTCCTTAAACTAATAGTTGGAAGTAGATCCTGCCATGCCCCTATTATTTTAGGCTTTGTTTGTGAGTTTTGGAGGGGAAGGGAGGGGAAGGCTTTTGGAGAAAGAAGGGGGAAAGGGATAGGAGAAGGGAAGGATACTTCCCCACCTTGCATGAGGTTTATTTTTTAACAAAAGAATCAAAATCCTCCAAAATCCTCCAATTTGTGGGAATCAAAAAAATGAACTAGAGGAAAATTTTGGAGGTGTATGTTCCTCTTCCTCATCCATTTCCCTATTCTTTTTCCCAAAGCTTTCCCCTTCCCTCCCCACCCAAACTCACAAACAAGCCCTTAATGTTTTTGTGTGAAATCTGCAGTGCAGCCAGGAACGAGGAAGAAATGCAGTGACCCCCAAGTCTGGTCATTCCCGGTCCAGTGGAGACAGTAATACAGAGGCCATTCGTGATTTCCATGTCCCTAATGACAAAATACCTTCCACTTTTAGACTTTTACGCGTGCAAGGGTTACCGCCTTGGGCAAATACTTCTTGTGTTTCGATAGGTGATGTTATTCAGGTGATGATAATTATGTCTTGATCTCAAGACATTTCATTCTTGCGGAAAAGATAAACTACTGTTGTCGTGCTTAAAGGGTAAACCTGGCATGTTTCAAGTTTCAACTATTGGCTAAGAACAATTGTGCAATGCTTCTAGAGAAACCTTGACTATTTCAATATCGGCTCAAGAATAATTGCACTCGAAAACACACATATGTTAAATTTCAGAAGTATATTTAGCTGGCAAAATGTTGGAACTACTTATTGATTTAATTTGATACTTAACATTGGTAGGGGGATATTCTAATTGCTATCCTTTCAAACTACATGGTAGACATTGACTGGTTGATTCCTGGTGAGTTATTTGTTCACATTGTTCCAATTCCTCTTTGGTTGTTCCTTTCCCTTCTTTTCCCTAATTTTCCCCGCTTGCGGTCTGACTTTCATTGTTGCCATTGACATTTGACACTGCTTTGAGATGATGCACAGATTTAACATATTGATAAGTTGGTCTTTCTCATTTTATCAGGGGAGGGTAGATGTTGTAGGGAAAATTAGTGTAAATATTCATATAGGCGAAAGGGGCAACCTAATGATCATTCTCCATTATGCACTGTTATTGGCAGGTCTAGTGCTCTAAAATTTGGGCATAAACAAGTTCATTTGGATTGAAGTCCTTTCACTGTTAATCTCACTCTACTGACTTTCTCCCTTTCCATGTTTTCTTGGTGCAGCATGTCCAGCACTTTCAAAAGTCCCACATGTGCTAGTTATTCATGGAGAGAGTGATGGGAGGGTGGACTACATGAAGGTTTGGCTCTGATATAACTTATTATACCTCTTATTTGTATGATTGAGTCTTTTAGAATGGTTAAATTAGTATTAACTCACTACTTCTATGATTGTTAGAGAAACATACCTGCAAACTGGATTATGCACAAACCACCGCTGCCGATTTCATTTGGGACACACCATTCAAAGGCCATGCTTCTTGTATATCCTCAAGGAGTAAGAGTCATTGTGCATACAGCAAACTTAATTTATGTAGATTGGAACAATAAAAGCCAAGGTTTGTGGATGCAAGATTTTCCATGGAAAGATCGAAATAGTCCGACCAAGGGATCTGGGTTTGAAAATGACCTAGTTGAATATCTCAGTAAGTTGAAGGTATTGATATATATTGTACTTTTATACTTCCACAACTGCATAAACAATATCGAAAAAATGGGGTTGCAATATAATGAAATTAATACTTAATAGTTCCTAAAAAATATAGTGGAAGTATCATATCCTCAAAGTAAGATCCAAAAGAATCTGCAATATCATTTTCGGATTTTCTTTTGAAATAACTTTTCCTTTGAACAATTTTTTTTAAATAAAGTAGCACAAAGAGGCTTATCATCCCAACTAGGTTGGCACCACAAACCTCAACAAATCAATTTATAGCATTTCTGTGTTATTGAAAATTCAATTGTTAAAAGTTTTCCACTTAGATTCTATGAAAAACTTGTTGCCTATCTTAGAATTATATGGCTTGTAAAAACTAAATAATTACCAATAGAAGTTGTTAGTTGACATTGATCTTGTTGATCAATTGGTGTTGTCATTAACGATGCTACTATTATACTAACCATATTATCATATCATGATTTATTTGGTGGTGCAGTGGCCAGAATTCTCTGTTAAGCTTCCATCCCTTGGAAACTTCATTGTATCTCCATCTTTCTTCAAGAAGTTTGATTATAGTGATGCAATGGTATGTTTTACATTCACAGTTCTTAAATTTCTTCCTTTATTATCTCAAGGATATTACTTATTACGTTGTAAAATATGTTACATTGTCTGATACGGTGTGCATTCTGTTTGCACTATAATCAGGTTAGATTAATTGCATCTGTACCTGGGTATCATTCTGGTGCTGGTTTGAAAAAGTGGGGACATATGAAGCTGCGTTGTCTGCTCCAGGAGTGTACTTTTGATGAAGAATTTATAAAATCTCCCCTTGTTTATCAGGTACTATCAGGCTATAGGCTAGGCTGCATTATGTTCTGGGGTGCTGTTGCTTCAGTTTAATATTATCTCATAACTCCTTTCAGTGTCAATCGTTACAGCTTTTATACTTACTCAGTTTTTATTGCAGTTTTCCTCCCTTGGCTCTCTCGATGAAAAATGGATAGCTGAGCTGACATCCTCAATGTCAGCAGGTTTCTCAGAAGGTAAAACACCCCTCGGCATGGGGGAGCCTCAAATAATATGGCCTACCGTAGAAGATGTCAGATGCTCTTTAGAGGTAAAGTACGTAGATTTTGAGGATGCGCTTTTATTCACCGAAAAATACAAGTACTCTAGGTTAGCAATGGTTTTCTAAATGATTAGATATAAAAAAATTCTCTCTTAAGGTGTATGTATATAATGAGTATCGAATAGGGTGGGTAGTATAATAACCAGCCCATGTGGATCCTCACAAAAATATCCAGACCCAAATAACTATACCTATATCAGCACCGGAACACCATATCCTAATCGGGTCTGGGTTTAGTGGTCATCCCTATAACTCTATTCCACTTTTGTCAGAGTCCTTTTATTATTATTTATTTTTGGCTAACTTGGTAAATAATACCAATGTTTCTGGGGGTGCCAACGTAAATTAATGGCTTCAATGATTCTTTAAATTTGTTTCTAACTATGCTATCCTTAATTCCTCATCTTCTCCGGTATTTGTTCAATGTTTGGTTTCTTTTGAGATATATTTTAACCTCTCTCTCGCATTGGTCACTTCCCGATACTTTTGCAAAGTTTATTTAATAGGAAAAATACTAGACTTGTTTTCAATCACACTTAATGAATGATTTCATGAAACTAGATAATAAGCCATCTTGTTTGTATTGTGCTAAATTACACAGACCTCATTCGACTTATGCTCGTGTGCAATTTACCCCATTGTGCTTCCAATTGAAGCAGTCAGTTCCGTAAACAAGAGTTTGTAAATCACACGCTTTGTGACCATTCTGTTTGAATAGTTAACAAAGTTGTGCATGTGATAAGGACATGATGTTTAAAATTGAAATTATAATGAATGAAAATTAAAGGGGGAGATCTCATTATCTTCCACTTCATATTTACGGTCTCTCTGTCTCTCCCATGCCTTCTAATGGTCCTCTTTTCTTTCTTTGAATAAGCTGCATCTTCTTCTGTCTAATCGCTGTCACCAGACTAGGGTATTTGT
The DNA here is from genome assembly GCA_035048595.1 of Echinosophora koreensis. Lineage (NCBI taxonomy): Eukaryota > Viridiplantae > Streptophyta > Magnoliopsida > Fabales > Fabaceae > Echinosophora > Echinosophora koreensis. The sequence goes on along the minus strand of JAPCYP010000003.1, from coordinate 14,998,094 downwards.
TTATTAACTTGAGCCATGATGAATTAATTTGAAAAATACTGGACTCATTTTCTACCATACTTGTTGATGCGCATTTTTTTTCTTCAAAATTTCTTTTAGTTGTGTTTTATAATTGAATCCTTAAGTGCATTTTATTTGGTCTTGTATTTGTTCTTTAGGGCTATGCAGCTGGAAATGCAATTCCAAGTCCCCTAAAGAATGTGGAGAAACCGTTTTTGAGAAAGTATTGGTCAAAATGGAAAGCAGACCATACTGGTCGCAGGCAAGTATATTTTGTCATACAATAGAAGTTATAGAAGCACTTTTAATATTGCTTTATACATTAAAACTCCTAAAGTCTTCCAATTTAATTGAATTTTTTAGCATTCAAGTTATCCACATCCTCTTGGAATTATAATAATTATCCAATATGTTTCTTAAACCCATTTAATGAACTTGAATCAATAACTTGATTACTTGTATGAGGAATTTTCTCTTTATCGCCGGTGGTATTAGCTGTTGTCCTTTCCACAGAAAATATTACTAGAAAGCTTTTTTCTTTACTAGATTCCCCTGGAAAGGATTATAAACATGTGATGATTGTGTCATAGCCTTATAGGATGGGTGATTTATCTAAACCCCTGGAAGGCAAAGTAGCAAACTTGGTAATCCAATTTGGGAATTTTGAATATGCCTCAAATTTTAATTGGAGATTAATGCAGATTTGTGTCTAGTCAGTTGTGCTTATTTTTGTGCTTTGTACATTCCAGCCGAGCTATGCCACATATAAAGACTTTCACTCGTTACAGTGGTCAGAATCTTGCGTAAGAGCATCATCAATTTCTTATGTTTGTTGAATTTTTCGGTCATTTAATACACTGCTAAGCATGCTATAGATGGTTAACCATGAAAACATCCTCTTCTCGAATAGTTGGTTCTTGTTAACTTCAGCGAATCTCAGCAAAGCTGCCTGGGGAGCTCTCCAGAAGAATAATACTCAGTTGATGATTCGTTCATACGAGGTATGTTATGGATACAAGAATCATAAGATGTCAAAAAGAGTGTTTTCTAACAATGTTTCTATGCTTTCAGCTGGGAGTGCTCTTTCTACCATCCTCAATCAAAAGACGTGGATGTGCATTTTCCTGTACCAGTAATGCTTTTCTATCTGAGGTAGTGGACACATCTTGCTCTTCGGTCGTGTTTTATGCTTGACATGGTTAAACTTTGAATGTTTTGCGGGGAAGGAAGGATCTTCCGGTGACCTCCCTGACCATGGGAAAGGGGGAAAATACACCCATTTTAACAATTTAAGAATTACAGGATAAATGCACAGCACAAGAAACATCTGAAATGAAGAAATCCAAACTAGTAACCCTAACTGGGCTGACAAGTGAGAGCACACATTCATTATCTGAAGGGATTGTCGCATTACCTGTGCCGTACGAGCTCCCTCCCCAGCCTTACTCTTCCCAAGGTCGTGCATTATTGTTACTTAGATATTTCTCATGTTAACTTGTTACCTGTCTTCTAACTATCCTTTACTTCTGCAGATGTCCCCTGGTCTTGGGACCGGCAATATAGTAAGAAAGATGTCTATGGTCATGTTTGGCCACGGATGTAAGCATATCAAGATTGATGCCATTCTTATTGTACATTTCAATTTGTCCCCTCTCCCCTGGGCTAATTCCATTTGGAAGTCTTTAAAAACATGACAACTGATTTTGCAACAGTGTTTCCTCATGCACGTGTCTTACTAGGAACTAAGGTATCTCATTTTTCATCCCACACATTTTTGTCAAAAACCAGGTTTTAACTCTGGTTTTGGATAAAATGTTACTTAAAAGCCTCAAAAATGCTAAACCGCTAGAGCATGCTTGGTGAGGACTCCACCTCGTGCTCTCCGAAGGGCATGGACGCATGGTATCGCGCTTCCTATGGAAGCAGCGTTCCTTTGTTTTAGGGCGGTATTACTCCATTTAATGTATCAGCCCCTCGGTAAGAAATCTAGCCTGAGGCTTCCTATGCAGGGTTTTTCTTCATTTTTTCCGCTCGTAAAACCCAACGTTTCAGAAAAGCATTTGCGCGTCTTGCTGTTTATAACTTCCTTAGGAAGCTCGTTGCGCTCACGTATGAACACCTTATGCTATCCTATCATTTTCTGACTCCCAGCTTTATGCTAATTTTTTTAATTTTTTTTTGAATGATTATAAACAACCGTAATTAAAGCCTTTGGCTTTCCAGGGTATTCCCACAAGCTTCGGCCCTTTAGACTTACTATGATATCAATCATTGTTCAGTTGTTTACAACAGGGAATTAATCATTGGTTTTCGCAACCTCCCAATTAGGGTGTAAGTCACCAGAATTCGAACTTATGTTTTTCTTTATATATTTAAAAAACAGTCATTCTTTTTTGGATGAGTTAGTTTTGAACTCTTAAAATCCAAGAGTGCTTGGATGAGATATCATTGGTATTTTTCAGCTTAACTATTGGTCTCGAGTTTGAACTCGAGTCTTGGGAATGCAACATTGTTAAACTCGAGGGAAAGTTTTGCCTTTCTTATAGTTCTACTTGATTCGATGGATTAATCCTTGTAGTTGTATGTATCGGATATCCTGGGAAACAAAAAATACTCTCAATTTATACAGGGGGATTTTTTTAAAACTAAATCAAAGTCACACATTTTCTTTTAAGTCGTACAAGCTTCACAAAAAAATAAATAAAAATAAAGCATGTGCATGAGCATCAATACTAATTCCATTAAATTTCGAAGCAACATTTCTCACTTTTTCTTAACACGATAACCAAATTTACTTATCATTCTAATGAGGAAAAGTTGAAACTTATCTCAAAATTCAATTATGAATTATGACATTAACGTTATTGGCAAAAAAAAATCAATTCACATACTCAAATGGTAGTCTAATAATTTGATGTTTCCATTCTTTGGTTCCAAATCATTTTAGGATCTTGCTAACCAGTATTCAAAAGAATCTAATGAAGATAAATTTTTATTGAGAAATGAGAGATAATACTTTTCATGAATTTAAATGTATCATTTCTGATGAATTTTTTTTTTTCTTTTTTGATTCCTTAACCGGTATGTTATAATATAATTTGTGGCGGCCTATTATCATGATAGATTAATTTTTCATTTCCGAAAATGAAAAAATCATTTTATAATTGATGGAGGAGATGGTAAGATTTTGATCTCCAAAAAGGCAAAGGATCGTAGCAGCTCAACCACCGCTTCATGATGAAGATGGAGCCCACCGTGATAACATCTAGAAAGCCCACAGCCCACTTGCCCATTTCTTTCTAACTTACCTGCCATACTATAATACAATTCACGAGGGCCCAACTATTATGACGGAGGCTCTTGACAAATGACAATAATAAGGCAAGTAATAACGCCGTCATATGGGTAAGAGTCGGGAGCGTCTCAACTCTCAAGAGACCGCCAATGCTGCCGTATGATCAAAGCAATGCATTCCAAACTTGGACATCACACCAAACGTTGCCGTGTTTACTGTGCCAATGTGACACGTCAGAGCAAGGATTTGATGTCTTTGGATTTGGTACTTTTGGTGCCTTTCTCTTTATCTTTCTCATATCTTATTTTCTCTATTATCTCTTTCTTCTATTTTTTCCTATCTCTCTCGTCTCATTTTTAACTAAAGTCACCAAAGTCATCAAACACCAAAGTCACCAAATCCATTTTCGACACGTCATCTGTACACGCGTCTCAACCTGATTGGCGAGGCGTCACGTCTTCGCAGTTGGCGTAACAAAGTCGGTCACCTCCTTTTTGCTATAAAAAAGGCCCCAAACTCCATTTTCCACCATAATAATTCTCATCTCATCTCTTTGTTGTGTGTTTGAATCTCAAATCCTTCAAGGTATCTTCCTCCTTCCTCTCTTCTTTTTCGCTTCGTTCTTTTATTTTTCCCTGTGCAGTTATTATTATAGGGTTAGATCTCGAGTTTTTGAAATTTTTCTATCTGATTTTTAAGATTTGAGATGTTTCTGAAAATTGTTCTATTAGGGTTTTGATTGTCTTGTGGATCCAAAATGATAATCAATTGTTATTGTAATTGTTTGGATTGAGTCGCTTCTTAATTTTTAAACTATTTTCCGAATTTCGTCAGATCTGTTCTTGAATTGAAGATTTCTTAAACTATTTTAATATAGGGTTTTTTTGGATGCTTTTGATTTTGATATCTGTTCCTGATAATTGTGCAGATGCAAATCTTCGTCAAGACCCTCACCGGAAAGACCATCACCCTCGAGGTGGAGAGCTCCGACACCATCGACAACGTTAAGGCTAAGATCCAGGACAAGGAAGGGATCCCACCTGACCAGCAACGTCTCATCTTCGCCGGCAAGCAGCTCGAGGACGGCCGCACCCTCGCCGACTACAACATCCAGAAGGAATCCACCCTCCACCTCGTCCTCCGTCTCCGTGGTGGCATGCAGATCTTCGTGAAAACCCTCACTGGGAAGACCATTACCCTTGAGGTCGAGAGCTCCGACACCATTGACAACGTCAAGGCCAAGATCCAGGACAAGGAGGGTATCCCCCCAGACCAGCAGAGGCTCATCTTTGCCGGAAAGCAGCTCGAGGACGGTCGCACCTTGGCTGATTACAACATCCAGAAGGAATCCACCCTTCACCTCGTCCTCCGTCTCCGTGGTGGTATGCAGATCTTTGTGAAGACCCTTACCGGAAAGACCATTACCCTTGAGGTGGAGAGCTCTGACACCATTGATAATGTGAAGGCTAAGATCCAGGACAAGGAGGGTATTCCCCCGGACCAGCAGAGATTGATTTTTGCTGGGAAGCAGCTCGAGGATGGGAGGACTCTTGCTGATTACAACATTCAGAAGGAGTCTACCCTTCACCTTGTGCTGCGTCTCAGGGGTGGTATGCAGATTTTCGTGAAGACCTTGACTGGGAAGACCATTACCCTTGAGGTGGAGAGTTCTGATACGATTGACAATGTCAAAGCTAAGATTCAGGACAAGGAGGGAATCCCACCAGACCAGCAGCGGTTGATCTTTGCTGGGAAGCAGTTGGAGGATGGAAGGACCCTGGCTGACTACAATATTCAGAAGGAGTCCACCCTTCACCTTGTCCTGCGTCTTCGTGGTGGATTCTAAGTGGATTCATGTACCCGTTGAAAGCAAGCTGTCGCTATGTTGTTTTTAAATTTCTGAACTTGGTGATGTGTATGGGTCCGTGGTGGCCCTTTAAATAAAAATTGGTGTTTCATGTTCTGTGAATTGTGGATGTTTTGTGCTCTTAATGTTAATGTCTGTTAAATATTATATTTGCTGTTTGTTTCATGGTTTTACAGGGATGTTGATATGTTGAGGGTTGTCTTTATTTTACTTGAATGTCTTGATTCTAGGGCTGATTACAATCCTACTGTCGTTCTAATTGTTTGTGAATAATTTATAATATCTGAATCATAGTTGTTTGTGTTCTGGGTGTTTTAAACGCTCGAGATGTTTGACAGCAACTGGGGAGTTGACAGCTTGGGTCTGGAGGGGGGTGGAGCAAAGGGGGTGGGAAGAAGGTTGGGATTGCCCTCGAATTTATCAGAGGGGGTTTAGGTCGAGATCGGTGAACTGGGGTGCAGAAGTATTTGATTTGGATCGTATTGCAAGTAGATTACGTTTTTTTATGCAACTGTGTAAGAAAGGAGAACCGCCGGTGTAGTTTTCATTTCGTGTAGTTGTGGTGTATGGCTAAGAGAAGATGATGGATAGAGTAAAAAAAACACGCATCGTTTTATATGGTGAGTTGAGAGTTTTTGCCCAGACGTTGACGATAGAGGTAATATAATCTTTCCACATTGGCAAGGTATATAATCTAATTTGAGGATCTCTTGCGTCATAATGATGTTCCGCGGGTAGCTAATAGTATCTTAGATTAATTAAGCACAATGACGAATGTTAACACTACACAATCGCGTAGCTGACTTGCATGCTCATTTCTTGGGTCTGCATTATCTTGTTAAATCAATCAAGACAATGATGGTATTTCTTTTTTGCGTAATGTTCTAGTGTGATGTAGCTTCGCCCTCTTGATTGCCAAATTGTTTGGAACAAACATGTTTGCAATTCAGTATTGTTTGAAAACGTGAAAGCTACTGTGTAGCTTCTCCAAAATTGCGTCCAACAAGTTTCAAAGCATATCCAGACATACCATTTTTTCGAAGGTTAATCAAGTGGATCCTAAAACTGAAAAGGTAACAGTAACATATTTGACCATACCTGCTGATGTTTTATAAATTAGCAAGTTTGCTTTTCTTATTTCCTGTCTGTGTAGAGCATTAATGGAGCAGTCACACTATCAATGGGCGCACCATGTCTCAAGAATGAATTTAAAATAAAAAATAAAGAATAAATATCAAACATTAAAAAGATATAATTTAACCAATTAGTTATAACAATGGTACAAAAAGGAGATAGCTCTACAATAAATGATTCAAAAATTAATAAAATATGTCGCATATTTAATATTAAAAAAAAAATAACAAAAAAATGCGTGAGACCCGCAGGTGACACGTATCAAAATTTCATTCGTGCACAGTAAGAACTTGTTCCCCATTGAACTTTAGAAAAAAGACAAAATCCAGGAAAATTTATGGACCCCGCCAGTGACACATGTGGCTACCGAGTTGGTGTATAGTAAACTAATACTCTTCATTGTTTGGACCAGATTAATTAATATCAATAAAAAATAAAATTATTTTGTTAAATTAGTCCAAACAGGAGGAGGAAATTTTAGGCGCGACCCGGCCGAAACACGTGTCACTTCGTCATTGGCTACAACATCATATGGCTCCAAAACTGTAACACGTCCCCCAAATAATAATTGCAAATAGCAATAAATAATAAATGTTTGCAATAAAAAAATAAATGTTTTTTATTTAAATAAATGTTTTGAAATCAATAATGTTTTTTATATTTTTTAAATAAATAAATGTTTTTAATTTAACAATGTTTTAAATAAATAATATTTTAAATATTTTTTAAATAAAATAAATGTTTTTAATTTAACAATTTTTAAATAAAAGATGTTTTAAATATTTTGTAAATAAATTAAATGTTTTTAATTTAACAAATTTTTAATATTATTTTAATTTAAAAAAATATTTTTTTTAAAAAAAATTAATAAGATTAAATTTTTTAAATTTTAATTTTTTTTAAATGTTTTTAAAAATAATTTTTTAATATTTAATTGTTAAATTTTTAAAATATTTTTTAATCCAATTTTTTTTTAAAAAAAACTTAATTAAATTTTTTTAATTTTAATTTTTTTAATTAAACTTCTTTTTTAATTTAAAAAATAAATTCTTAAATAAAATAAATGTTTCTTAAATAAAATTTTTATAAAAATTGTTTTATTAAAAAAGTTAATAAAAATTAATAAAAACTTTAATTAAAAAAATTATTTTAAAAATTATTTTTCTAAAAAAATAATTAAAAAAAATATTTAAATTGTTTTTTTTTTAAAAAGGCGACACATGTCGCCATTAGGGGATCCAACAGTGGAAAGTGGATCCCCTAATTATATTAGTATAGATTTAACTTGTATTCGCAAGTTGATTCAGGGTCTATAAGCTGTTATGTGATTTTTGTTTTTTGTTCATTTATTTTTACTTTTAAAATTTTTAAGCTATTATGGCTTCTCATGTTTTGGGCTGCAAAAATGCTGTTTAAAAGACAAATGAAGTTCGTAACAGCCAGTACGAAAGGTTCAAGTCATTGAAATTGTGAGAGACCATTTTCCACTTTTGTCCTTTCATTTTAATTTTAACTTAACCATGATTAGCTGGAGGCTTTATTCATCATTTTCGTACCTGCAGTGTTCGTAAATCGTACCGAATAGCAATCTTGTTTAGGGCTATTATACACAAGCTTATGACAAAAGATATTTAGGCCTTTTTTTCATGTGATGTTATTTGAACACCCGAGAAGTATCGGACAACGTATAAAATATAATATGTCCGGAATTTAATTTTCAGTCGTGTAAAAATTTACACGTTCGGAATTTAATTTCTGGATGTGTAAAATGAAGTATCATATGTATTTAGAGCTTTAGGAATTCAAATTTTTTTTTTTCCAGATTTGTAAAAATTTAGGTCACTTCATTTTACACTTCCGGAATTTAATTTCCGGAAGTGTAAAAACATACGAATTTTAATTTTATACTTCCTGAGTTTAATTTCTGGACACTTCCTGAATTTTATTTCCAGAAGATATACGATGTCGCGACGTACGGTGTCGAAATCGGGTATTCAAAAAATCATTTCTATTTTTTCATTTTCTTCCTTAAGGCCTTGCTACGCAAAAACCAATGCACTAAAAAAAACTTGAGCGGATTGGTTGGCGTTCGCAAACTCACGAATCATAATTCCTTTAACAAAAGGATTGTGCTATCACTGCTATAGGCTATAGCTGGCATTTTAGCAGATCTACTTTGTTTGGTATTGGTATGCGCGACTTGGCCGATGGGTTTGCGACTTGTCTATCCACCCTGTGAGGTTGTGTTTTTTTATTTTGTTTGGATCTTAAGGTGAGTATTGGTTGTATACATATATAAGGCCCAATAATAATTCTATGCGTTACTTAGTAACCAAATGGGCCTAAATACGTAACAATCATTTACGGCCGATTTATTTAGGATTCTTCCTAACAAATGTACTTTAAATAAAAACAAAACAACAAACTAATACATTCACATCTACAAGAAGGAAGTGGTTGTAAATGGTGCAAAACTTACTTCTGCGTGTAGTTTAATTTTAGACCAAGAAGCTGTTAATGGGTTAGTAGATTGTCACTATACTAATACTATACGTGGCCAAAATATTAATGTGGGTATTGGTTAAGACTGATATATATGTCATCACATAAAAATCCTAACAAGCTTCAATCATTATCATAAAATTGAAGACACAGGTTGCAATTAGCAAAGTTCCTCCCCGCAAGTCAACTTGGGATAAAATTTGTCACCATTCAATATGTCAACGGATAAAGAGTTTTTGCGATGTTATAACAAAAGATTTCGCATTTATCTACCCATGTTTTTGTAGGGGAGAGGAGCCAATAGGAAGACGGAATAAATTAAAATGTAATATTTGCAAATTGCAATAGTCCTCATAGCGAACTGAAAAAATTATAGACTTGAAACATTTCCATACAGTAATTGCATTATACTGCACATTACACTCTTGCTAAGTGGCAAACAAAGGATATTTTAAAGAATAACTGAATAATGGTTATTTGGTATTTTAATCTAATCCCAGGGACTCAATGAACACTCCTCTGGAAGTGTTGGATACCGTTCAGAATCGTTGCAGTAATCATAGATGACGAGGTTCCTCTGAACCCAAGAGTAATCCATTTTCTGATCATTTGAGAGGTGCCAAGCTGGATATTGATCCCACCAATTTTTGGTTGTGGTTGAGACACAGTCTGGAAATGGATCTTCCCATTGGCAACCATCCACACTGAAGTCCTTGTAGGATGACACAAATGGGGATAATTTCCAGTTAGTCTTCTCCAGTCCACCTCTTGTGGCCCACTCATCTGCATTCCATATGCTGGAGAACAAGTACATTGGCTTCTCATTGGGGAAGAAACTGTTTGGTTTCCCATTGTTCTTGAACACCCTTATGGGAACTCTATCCACAAAAAACCTGTTTGCAATTTCCATAATTCAGTCAACAAAATTTGAATCAGCAGACCTCAAAAAAGGACTAGTCCCTAAATAAATATTTTGCACCTTCTCCTTGGTATAATTAGAGGGATCCTCCAAAAATGCCTCTGGCTTAAGCCAGATAGTGGTTAGAGATAAATTTCAACATCCCAATTTAAATGCTTTCCTTACCCATGAAATTCATGGTCCCCTATTTTCTTGTTATTTCCTACATGATATATATATATTTAGAAATATAAAACCATTAAACCTTTGTAAAATACTAAGTTCTACATGTCCTATTTCTTAAAGGACCATATGTGCAAAGATAGGTTTTAAATCACGGTTGCGGTCGCGATTGTGGTTGCGTTGCGGATATTGCGGGAAAATGCGGCCGATATAGCCGCAATTACGGTCGCGATGCGGTTTCGGCGACTGTCAAAAGCAATACATCCCGGCCCAGATTTCAGTTTCGGACCCAGATTTTTCATTCCTTAATCCTTAGATTTGGGTGACAAAAAGACAAGTTGGGGAAGTAACTAGGAGGAAAAGAATGAACTTACACTATCTGGTGGTTGTTCCAGAGGATGGAATAGGTATGGAAAGTCCTGAGTGGGGTCGAACCATAGCATGTGCCTCATCTCACGGCCACCAGTTCCATTCTTGTACACATTAGTCTGAATCAAATAAGGCTCCCCTGTTCTATTTCCCAAGAACTCAAAATCAAGCTCATCTCTTTCAGGCCCTGCACCATTTTCTGAGCACATCTGCAACAATTTCCCAGCAGAGATTATAGGAACTCATCAAAGAAGAACATTTACTATATATTTAATACATGCTTGTAGTTGTACACTTACATAATAAGCTGTGACGACACCGGCAGAGTCACCTCCTACCAACTTCAGCTTCATGCTGAACCAACCAAATCTGTAGCGTTGCTTTGTTTGAAATCCACATCCTATCAAACAGTGATCAAAGCTTCAGAAATGGTCTCAAATTAAATCCTTCAACTATTAAAAATGTGACACATTGATTGATTGCATTTGGTACCTGTGTCGTTGTCAAGGGAGAGATACCAGATCTGGCCATCTTTGGAGGTAGTAAAATGGTTCTCAGACCACATAATGCTGAAGTTATCTTCAAAGGATCCCTTGGACACATCTGCTTCGTATGAAGCAGCCAAGAGAGACGCCAGGAGAAGAATCACATTCACCCATGGCCTTGCATCCATTCTCATTCTGAGTGCAGTGATAAGAGAAGAATGGATCTCTCTCTCAAACCGAGATGCTGATGTTCATTAAATTATCAGAATCTGAACTGCACATCATCCAGTTGTAATATCATATGCTCATCATCTTTTCTTTTTGGACTGAAGCTGGCATTTCCTTCTTTATTAATTACTTTGAATTTGCCCAATGTACCAAATTGCCCATTCATGCGTTGCCTCACCTCGAATGGTTTGGCTGTTACTGTTACTACATAATTTTTCTATAAGAAGTCCTTTTTTAATTAAAAAATTTTAACTATGGTATTATATCATACCAACAAAACATAAAACTTTAAATACTTTAGTAATATTATTGAAAGTTTCGTATTCCTATAGAAGAATGTTTGATATTTGAGTACATTGGACTCCATGGGGGCATAAAGTAATAAACCAGTAATAAGAGAACCAGAGCCGACAAGGGCATATTCGTCAATGAAGAAATACAATAATGCATTCTAAAATAGTAAATGTCTTGAAACAAATGTGGGACCGAGAGCCAGGCAGCTAAGTGCTAGCTGCAATGGTTTTCCGGAAAACCTTCAATATTATATCACCTTTTTATTATACAACTCTTTTATTCTTAAATTTTAATTATGAATTTATTTTGTCAAGTCAAATTGATTTATAAAAAAGGTATAAAAAATAATATTAAAAGTTCATAATTGATGGTTTTCTTGGCTTAGCACCGCCATGAGGCCCATGAATGTAAAGGTGGGTCCTTTCATTACATGCAAAAACATGACTGTTTTTTTTAGGCAAGAGTGCGAAAACATGACTACTACCACTGTATTTGGTCTTACCATAGAAATTATAATAAAGTTCTTAAAGTCATTGTCAAATTGGAAAATAGATAACCAGAGGAAAAATTAAGTTTTAAAAAAATGTTTGTATAGTTATGAATAATTGGTAAGTGTATTACATGAAAACCCATATCATAATAATTGGTCGAAAATTGAAACTTTGTCTTCTAAATAAGAAGATCTCAAGTTACTAGTAACCCTAACTTAACTGCTTGAATACCCATTGTCACGCCATCAAATTTTTTTTTTTTCACCTTTTGTTTAAGCAAAGCGATTTTAAATGTATTGAAAATTTGATATATAATAACTCTTGCATTTACATTTTAAGCACAATCGTAAATAGAAAAGGAAGTTTAAATCAAACTATGTAAATGCATTTTTTTTTTTTTGCTCTAATGCATTTATATATTTCTCTGAAAATGCATTATAAAAATATATGCATATTAAGATATTTATTTATTTTGGTTCAGAACCCACCCTAATTAACCTTCTGGGCCGAGTGGGTTCACCAGACTATCTACATGGCTTAGTCCCTTCGAACCCATTATGAGACTATTTTCTAGTTCGCCCGATTGAGCAGAGTTTGATCCCTTTGTTCTCAACACTCCAATGGGGATATGAGTTCATAAGGATTCGAATCTAGATTCCTTAGGTTCTCCTCCTTATCGGGACAAGTTGCTTGCACTCGACCAACATTGGTCAATTTAAGATATTTAATAATCAGTAAACAAGTGGATTTAAATCTTCTCCAATATATATTTGTATCATGTGGTCATATAGAGAAAAAGGATATATAAAAAAAGAAATTTATTTGTCGGTTTAATTAAGATATGTGAAGTTGTGTTTATAACCCTAACGTCTATCTCTTTTCTCCACATTATCATGTGAAAAAAATATTTAACACGGAAGAATCCAGATCGATTAACAAGTTGCTTTAGCAGTACTAATAAAAAAGTAAAAGAGGGGTTGCATCTATGATCGCTATGTGCTGCTTTTTATAGGATATGCTTAACAAAATCTTAACATAATTAATCCGTCAAACAACGGTTATTACGGGAAAGCAGTGAGAAAAAAGGCTTGCTTTTGTTTCTAATGATGATAAATCAAAGGAACTTGCTATCATGCTCTCGGATTTTAATTTTCAACACTCGCAAATTTTATTTTATTTTTTTGTGTGTGTGTGTATTTTTCAGCACAAATTCAGCTGCACTTCAATTCATCCAATGGTCACAGTGCTCAAGTTCTTATACGCTTTCAAGCTGATCATGACAAATCCTAATTGAAAATAGGGTTAAATATGTTTTTAGTCCCTCATTTTTTACAAAAGTTCGGTTTTAGTCCCCCGTTTGGAAAACATACTTTTTTAGTCCCCCGTTTTCTAAAATATGTCAGAAATGGTCCCTACACCAAACTTCCATTTGAAAAACATAAGGGACTAAAACCGAATTTTTTCAAAAATGAGGGACTAAAAATGTGTGGTTATAAAAAATGAGGGACTAAAAATGTGTAGTATAGGGATCATTTCTGACATATTTTAGAAAACGGGGGACTAAAAAAGTATGTTTTCCAAACGGGGGACTAAAACCGAACTTTTGTAAAAAATGAGGGACTAAAAACATATTTAACCCTTGAAAATAAGATGACCAACATGCTATAACACTAAGCCCAATAAAAAATGGATTAGAGGCCATGTGGACTCGCCATTTTTGCTCAATTTACGACACGATGCATGTGACAACATGCTGAAGTACCTTTTTAAATAATAACAAAAAATATGATCTTAACGAAAAGCATTTATCAAAAGAATTTAATTAATTAGTATATACTACCAGTATAAAAAAAATTATATTATCAACTTATCATAAATTATCATATTATTAAAAATATATTAATCTTATCATAATTAACTTAAATTAAAGTCATATATAATATAACATGTGATTCATTAATTATATAAAAAACTTTTATACCAGCATTGTACAAAATTAAACACTTACTAAAAATAATGTTTTGATGCAAATGAGCTGACATAAAGGCATTGGCTTCTATTTTGTCCTAGAGTAATGTTATTTTGACATTAAAATTGGATACCATGGGTAGACATCCTACTTTTTAGTCGGTTATGAACCACTTTATTTTTTTTTCTCTTTATTCCATTGGTTCATAGCATACTAAAAAATAGAGTGTCCCCCATGGTATTTAATTTTATTATCAAAATAACATTGTTCATTGTCCTAAAACTGAAGTACTGAGAATGCCTGCCACAGAAGGAAATCCTTGGAGTGATGGCTATTGTATGAGTCACTTGTCATAATTGCCCCCTCCCTTGACCGTTACTCTGGCTAACCTGTGATTCCCAAGCTATTGGTAGCAGTTTAGAGGGGTTTCATAGCTCTGGCCATTGAGCCATGCATCTTGCTGAGTTGGAGCCTAGGGAGCTGATGGAGCTGGAGGAATTCGGGCCTGTGCTCTTAAACTCAGTAAAGGGCAAATCAGCTCATTTAGACCTATGGCAACCTTGGGCCTCGTTCTGAGGGCCTACTCAACCCATGCAGGAACAACAATTTGATGAACGAACAACGAATAAAGTTTTGGGGCTTCCATTACCCATATTAACATGTGCTGTTCTGTGCGAGTTCAGTAAAAAAAAAAAAATTTAACTATTAGAAAATGCCTAATCGGTAAACTGTAATAATATGGACAGAAACCATGCTCATAGAAGCCATGGATAGAGAGGAGCAAACGAAAGAATGGCATAGACAAAACCATAAAAATGTTTATATATGCAATTTAAATAGAAAATGTTAAAATGATGATATTTAATTACTATTTAGTACCTATATATATATTGGAGGCATATGTGGGGAATTTATCTTTATAAATGATGCTACTTATAAACAAAATACATGAATCAATATAATCTCATAGCATTACGAAAATGCCTTGATATTTAGATACATTTTCTGAGCATGCTAGTAAGCAAGTTATGCTTGATTGTGTTATGACACTGTATGAAAACTTGAAAAGGATGGACAGCTTTCCTAACTCATTTTGATGAATGTTTTTATGATTTTTTTTTTTTTTTTTTTTTTTTTTGTGTGTCTAACCTGACAGTCTGGCCGAGTGGTCTAAGCCTCAAATGCTCCTGATTTAGGCCCTTATGGGGCAAGGGCCGCCACAGAAAAGAAAAGGGTCGAATGAGATCTTATGGGCCTCCAACTTGAGCCACTGATACGGGCTTTGATGCTCTACAACAATTTAAGTTTTTTATATAAGTACCTTTTACAAGATAATAATCATATTCACAAATATCTCACAATACGTGGAGTATATATTCCCAGGCTCATTCTCATAGATGCATATTTTACACTCACTTTTGAGTGTGAGACTCAAATAGCATATAGATGCATATTTTACACTCTTAATAAGTCATATGGCTTCACAAATATTAAATATAACATTTTAGTTGTTTATTACATTACTTATAATCTTCTTTTTATATACTCCTATTAATTATATTATTTATATAATTATTTCAATTTAACATATTCCACAATCTCAACAATTAGTTATATTGTTTATTTTAATTTAAAATATTCCACAATATGGCAATCACATATTCTACAATCACGTTCTCTTTTTTTCATAACTAAAAAACAAACTTTTAAATTTTGATATGTTATGCATTTTACTTTTACTTTTACTTTTACTTTTACTTTTATTACTGATGCAAAATCATTTAATTTTAAGATTCCATTAAATTAAAATTAAAACATTTAAATTTAAAATATATTAAATATTTTACTTTTTCTGTTTGGTACCGAGTTGGTTTGGACTTAAACTCATTCTTCGAAATTTTAATATATATATTTTATTTAAAATACATCTAAATTTAAAAATATCAGTACAATGCAAGGAATACAAAGTGTATATTATCACTTTTATTAATTGTAAAAATAATAAAAACTTAAAATAATAATTACTTAGTAATTTTTTGGGTTACACTCATTAAGTATTTTTTAAATTATAGCAATATATTTATCCCAAAGATATACATGCACTGTAGCTGATATGTAAAAGTATACAAAATAATAATTTTATTACGTGCCTTATTTCTACAAAGATATGAATGTCCATTCCATACATGTTTGATTGAATTAATGCTTGTCTATTTAGTTATGATACCAAACGCAAAAGTAGAAGCCTAGAAGGAAATAACATCTCAAAGGAAATAAAATGAAATAGATTATATTCCTAAAAAATCCAAATATCGAAAGGAAAAAGATCTTGTGAAATTTCCCATATTAGCTAATTCTATAAATTCTATTCAGTGTCCCTAAAGCATATGAAAAAGACAGTATTCAATAGATTTACAGAAGACAAAAAATTAATTAATTAGAGAAATTGATTTGCAAACCAATTGATCAACCAAATTACAATAGCTTAAAAACACGCTTTGTTGTCTCAAAAGTCAGTTCATCTGGTTAAGTTTAGCAAAAAACAAAAACAAAAAGGAAAAAAGAAAGAAAAAGAATTGTTTTGTAAGTACACGAATTAAAATATCTATTATACGTTCCGCTGCTTTTCGATTGTCTATATAAGATCTCTTATGAACATTTGTTATCATAAATATGAGAGTTGGTTTTAAAAAAATTTGCTAACAAATACTTTTAAGGCACTGGTTAAGAAATCAAGAAAGAAAGATCTTATTGAAAAGTTGTATATTTAGAGCCCGTTTGTTTAAAACTAAAAAATAAATGATTTTGGTATAAAATAATTTAATGATTATTTTTAGAGATTTTAAAGAAAAGCAGAAACAGATTTGTGTTTGTTTATAATAAAAAAAATCATTTTTTTAAAACAATAGTTAGTTATAAAAATAAATTTTTTTTTCAAAAGCTAATAATAGCTGCTTTCTATTTTAACCCTGAAAATGATTTTTTTGCTTTTCATTATTTTCAAAGCAAAGACAAACATACTAAAAGTTTTAAAAAATGATTATTCAATTAAAAAAATGATTTTTTTAGCAAAATAAGTAGTAACAAACGCACTGTTAATGTTTTGGGAAGATAAACACTTTTTTTTAATGAAATATTGCTATTTTTGAGTTTCTTAACCAGTGTCCTAAGGACACTCGTTAGCAAGACCCTAAAAAAAAATATAATTTTAATATTTATTGTCTTGAGAATAACAATTAAAAAATAAAAAAATATATAATTTTTATTAAAAAATTAAATATTCCTTTATTTATCAAGTGTTGATTTAATAAAATAAATAAATTCGTTAATCATAAGAATTAATAGCCAAATGGGGAAAAAATATATGGATAAAATTGAAGCAAAATATCCCATGTACAGGACAGGTGGGGAACATGGAACGTTTGTAAACCGTCCAAATTCTATCTTCACTACCACTCAAAAAGTGTACCCTTGAATGATTTAAAGATTTTTCATTCAGATATTTCACTGAGCTCTAACCCCACACCGCCACGCAATTTTGCATATAAACCCTTATCACTACACTTCTGATCATCACTGTAAAGTCCCTCTTCTTCCATTCCTTCCTAATTCCTTCAATGGCAGCCATGGCCACCACAACCCTCACCCCCTCTCTCTCTTCAAACCCCAAGACCTCTTCCTTCCATGGCACCCCCATTTCTTCACGCATCACTTCCATCAAATCCTTCCCCCAACAACACAACCACCCCACCACCATCTCCATGTCCCTTGACTCCTCACCCCCTTACGATCTCAACTCCTTCAAGTTCCAGCCCATCAAAGAATCCATCGTCTCTCGCGAGATGACACGCCGCTACATGACAGACATGATCACCTACGCCGACACCGACGTCGTTGTCGTCGGAGCCGGCTCCGCCGGTCTCTCATGCGCCTACGAGCTCAGCAAGAACCCTTCCATCAATGTAGCCATCATCGAACAATCCGTCAGCCCCGGCGGCGGCGCATGGCTCGGCGGCCAGCTCTTCTCCGCCATGGTGGTTCGCAAGCCCGCTCACCGGTTCCTCGACGAGCTCGACATCGAGTACGACGAACAAGAGGACTACGTGGTTATAAAGCATGCAGCGCTTTTCACTTCAACCATCATGAGCAAGCTTCTCGCTAGGCCTAATGTGAAGTTGTTCAACGCTGTGGCTGCTGAGGATTTGATTGTGAAAGAAGGGAGGGTGGCTGGTGTGGTGACCAATTGGGCTTTGGTTTCAATGAACCATGACACACAGTCTTGCATGGACCCGAATGTGATGGAGGCTAAGGTTGTGGTGAGCTCATGTGGACATGATGGGCCTTTTGGTGCTACTGGGGTTAAGAGGCTGAGGAGTATTGGCATGATTGACAGTGTCCCAGGAATGAAGGCACTTGACATGAATGCTGCCGAGGATGCTATTGTTAAGCTCACAAGGGAGATTGTGCCTGGCATGATTGTCACTGGCATGGAAGTTGCAGAAATCGATGGATCCCCAAGAATGGTACATATGCATATATATCTTAGCTTAATTAATTAACTCAGATGCATCTTTTTTCATTTAATTGCAGTTTGAATATATATAAAAGAACATTAGGCTTAATTGAGATTTAAGGTGGATGTTAACTAACAAATTTTGTTGGTGAATATATTTTTGCAGGGTCCAACATTTGGAGCAATGATGATATCAGGGCAGAAGGCAGCACATTTGGCATTGAAGGCATTGGGGAAGAACAATGCAATCGATGGAACAGCTGAAGCTGGACTAGAAGCACCTGAGCTTGTTTTGGCTTCTGCTGACGCTGAGGAAACTGTTGATGCTTAAAAATTTAGATTGGAATTATAAACTCTTTTTTTGCCTTTATTTTGTTTTGTCCCACCTATGATTTAGATCTGGGAATAAAATAAAGAAAATATGATCAATGAAGAAGAAACAATTCGTTTAGTTTCATTTCCTGTGAAGACTGAATGACTGATAACCTGTGCCATCTATAGGAGAGAAATTGAAATACCATGGATCTTGAGAGACAATCAGACAAGCCACTTTTCTATTTTTATGATTTAAAATCCAACACAAGATAATAATTTAGTGAGTTTAATTTCTTTGCATTATCATTAGAGGGTTTTTACATTAACATCTAATAATATCTTAATAAATTAATATTAATATTATTTTTCTTTTTTAATTATTAAAATAAAAAAGAATGCTAACGAGTATTTTAACACATTGTTTAAGAAAATAAGAAATGAAAAATTATATAAAAAATAATATATTTAATATTTTAAAAAGTGTTATACATAATTTTTTAATATAAACTTTTTTCTTGTGGTTTCATAACCGATGCTTTTAGGATAATCGGCAGCCATACTCTAAAATAAAAGTATGCGTATGACAAAATGTTGATAGATGTAAATAAATTTTCACCGATGGTACATGTTACTTCAGGCCAGTTTTATGGTGCACGCCATAGGTAAGACGTGCACTGGTGCACACAGCATTTAACATGCTATAGCAAGTCACTTTGGGAGTGTTGAACAAATATTGCCGGTTGTGAGTTTTGCAAATAGTACATTTTTAAGTTGGAGGACCATTTTTCAAATAGTTCATTTTTAAGTTTTTTGTCCTTATGCACAAAACAAAATAAAGGAACCATTAACCACAAAACACTCTATTTCAAACAGCTGCTCCCTCGACGCCAGCAACACCTCTGATCTGCTCCCTCAACCACAAACGGCGGCAACTACCGCAACGTCTCCGGCCACCACAGTTTGCAGAACAGATCTGCACATCTCCTCCCTTATTTGTGAAAGCCCACACTGCAACTATGGTGAGTAGCTTCCTCTGTTAGTTATTTCGTAGATCCCTATGTTTGATGATCAGATCTCCATATTGTGCTTTGGCTGGTTACTCTAGCCGTAGCTTTCTTTGGCTTTAATGGTGGTGATTTTATTCGCGCATTTGAAGTAGAGTTTGTCCGGATCTTGTTTTTTTTTTTCCTCGTTTTTTAGCATAACTTTCTTTTAACTTCCCTTTTACCACATTGATATCGGGTAATGTTAGATTGCAGCTATGGTATCTGTGTTTCAATAGATGTACATGGTATGTGTATGTGGGTCATGTGTCGACACAGGCAAACTACATCTGGGTCATGTGGATGTGTTCATTTAATTTCAACAAGATCAAACTAAATATTTGGGACTAAATATTTTTGAGTGAGGGAACTTGAAGGCTCAAACTTTGGTGATCAGCTAATTCATGAGTGTCTGAGTGAAACTTGGTGAGGCTGTCAGCAACTAGAGGAATACTAATAAGGACAACCAGATAAAGACTGGTTTCATTGATGTTTGCGGTAGACTTTGGAATGTAGCATATATGCATGGAATTATTTGTTGGTATGATTTAGGGGTTTACCTTTTGAAATATGGTAGACTTTTATGACACTTCAGATTAGCTCTAGTCTATGAAGAATTAGCTTAGACTTTTTGAAAAACAAAAAAGAAGAAAAAGTGCTGATCAGGGACCATGGTACGTAGATCTCCTGCATAATGGCCACTGGGCCAATGTGGGTAAGGTTAGGTAAGGAGAACTCACTCCTCCTTGTACTCTAGAAACTTTTCACTTGCCAAAAGATGAGAGATATATTAGAAGCCTACAATAGTTTATCACTTTAGGCTCATCACTTCAGCCATTTAGTATGTGTTTGGAATCTTTTTATTGGCATAATGCAAATCCAACATCAATGACACTCTGGATTGATGTTAAAAAATCATGTTGATCGTTGGATTTGCGTTAGCATTGAACCCAACACCAATCCAAATACACCTTATGTGAACTTTTGGATTTGTCCCCAAGTATATAAAATGTAAAATCAGAGAAAGTGTTCAGTAATCTCTGGTTTGAAGGTAAGAAAGTACAGAAGATAAAAAAAAAAGAACTTTCCTTTATTGTAAAGGAAAATATTGCAGATGTAAGATATTTTAATCTCCTTTTTCTTGGTGATAGTGTTTTTAGATTGTCAAGTTCCAATATTTGCAAACTAAATACTTCAGGGGCATCAATTTTTTTTGTTGACTTTTCCAAGATGCACTCAGGGTGCTTCCTCTTTCTTGTGGTTGTCTAGCCTTACTGTTGTCAATCCTTTTTCTTTTCAGGAAGGAGATAATTCTGGAACTTCGGTAGAGGTTTCCAGCAATGATGTTGAGGTTAACGAGGATATGCATAGTAAAACAAGTTATATAATTGAGCAGAAGGATGATATTGGAAATATTAACTTGCAGAGCATAACCAATGAAGAGGTTAAGAATTGTTTATTTGGAGATAACACACTTGCATATGAATTTTACAATGCGTATGGTGTTGTTAGTGGATTTAGTGTAAGGAAATGCAGGATTGGTAAAAATGCATCAGGTAGAGTGGTGCGGCAACAATTTGTATGCAGTAGCGAGGGGTTTCGTGGTCGCCAATTTTATGAACTTGATAATCGTAAGAGGAATCCCAAGACTGTAACAAGGTTTGGTTGTAAAGCTCAACTTCGGATCCACCTAGATGAAGAATTAGGCCGGTGGTATGTGACATTCTTTGATGATGAACACAACCATGATGTATTTGGCGGTAAGTATGTAGGGCATATGCGATCACATAGGAAAATGACAGATGCTGATGTTGTCCAGATGAATAGCATGTGACAAGAGATCAATTAGTCAGGCTCACGTTTCTCAGACCCCCAATTCAATAAGCTGGTTCTTGGACCTAATTTTGTGAATTAATAACAAAAAATAAGAATCTCGATGATCCAAAATAGGTATTCTCCAGTATGGTATCAAGAAATTATGGTTACCTAACATACTCCAACTTGGTGAGCAATCGATGAACAAAAGCCAAGGATGACCCATGCGATGGAGTGGCTAAACCCAGATCTGGGAGGGAGCCTGCCTCAAAACCCCAAAAGAGTGACCACCGACCAAATATTTGCGTTGCCGCCGCCCTCTACCACCGCGCCCCTGAACGAACGCGTCGGAACAAATAATGGTGAATGGTGAAGAAGATGGAAAAGAAGATGAAATAATGGTGACCAAACTCAAGGAGATGAATGATAAACAAATAAACAAATGAAAGGCATTCTGAACGAGAAAGAAAAGATTATGTGCAGGGACTAATAAATAAATGTTTAATATTTAGAACAGGGGCATATAAATAAATTCAATATTTTGTATGGGATTACCACTTTGACAGGTTGCAGGTTAATGTGTTCTGACCATTGATTCACTTAAAAATCAAATCCAATGGCCATAACATACGTGTGCACCAGTGCACGCCTTACCTATGGCGTGCACCATAAAACTGGCCGTTACTTCAATCCTAATTCAAATGACTTATAATTTGAATCAAATCATCGTCACACCCGCAACAAAGAAAGGGCAAAAAGTGTCTCGTAGAAGGCAAACAAAGTTTACAATTGAATAAAGATATTTGGATACATAATTTTAACATCTTGTATAGGCATTATAGAATTTATGAGTATTTAGGGAGTAATAAATATATGATAAGAGAGAAGAAAACAATAAGTAAGTGAAGTGAAATAACTTTTATATAGTGTTCAGATACCATTTTTATATCTAAATATCATTACTCGTCAATTACATTGAACGCTACCCTCATCGTGTTGCTTCCATTAAGACCCCAGCACAAGTCAAAAACTGTCATGAATATAAAGGAATTAATTGTTCCAAGGTCAATGTGCATAGCGGATTCAATAGTCTATTTTAGGTAGCAAGCTAGGCGATTGGGGTGGTGGGTTGTGTGAGAAAAAACATTGTAACCAATCAAAATACATTGGTTTGAGGGCTAATTCTTCGATAAGCAAGCTACACAAATCTCTCATTGTAAGAGACCATCACTTATCATTGATCTAATCTAATTTCATGATAATTACTATACACCATCTGTACCAGATTTTTTCTCCCTCTGTAGCCTCTCCCCACAGTTACCTCCTTCATCACTTTGCCACCACTGTGACCACCCTTACCCCCACCGCCACCGCCACCCATCCCTCCTCCCCCATCCCCATTCCCACAGCCTTCCGCTCCCAAATGTTTTCCCTGTGGTCCGTAATTGCAGAGAACACTTTGGGGACCTATTAAGCTATCTCTTCTTCACCTTCTATCTCAAAACTATGTAACGTATCTTCATCCACAACAATAGAAACTTCACTACCTGACTCAACTTCAACCTCTTTTTTCTCTTTCTTAGAGCAACGCAACTTCACAGGCACAAGCTTCTTCACCATCTTGGACTTAAACCTCCCACTACGAGTACATCTAGTTTTGAATTAATTCATAAATTCTACAATGCTCCACAACCCCTGGTATTCCCATTGAAGAATCATCCCAATCAACAAACACTAGTGCGAAATATGCTTTTAACATCAGGGTTTTAACATCGGTTTATTGAAAACCGATGTGAAAAAGGAGGCGGTGACATTTTTGAAATTAAATTAAAGACTTTTAACATCGGTTCTACAATAAACCGATGTTATAAACATTTTAACATCGGTTTTAATAAAACCGATGTTGAAAATTGAACCAAAAATAAAATTTTAAAAATTCGGAATTTTAACACATCGGTTTTTTTATATAACCGATGTGAAAAGTTTTATGTTTTAACATCGGTTTTTTATAAACCGATGTGAAAAACTGAATAAAAAAAATAGGGAAAATACTAATATAACTTTTAACATCAGTTTTCTGTATAACTGATGTGAAAAAGTTTTAACATCGGTTAGTTTCCAAAACCGATGTGGAAAAGTTAAGGAAAAAACATCGGTTTTTATATTAACCGATGTGTAAATTTCTATCTGCTTTCAATTCATTCCCTCCCTTCTTCCAAAACCATCTCACTCGTGCCTTTCTCTTCACTTCAGGTTCCGGATTCCCTTACAACCTCCACCTCCATATACTTTCCTCCACCTCCGTTGTGTCGCCGTCACAGCCGCAGGTAAGGACTTCTGACCACCGTCTGTGGTGGTTTCCACCTCTTTCTATTCGGATGAACTCCTTCTTCCCTTTCTCCAAAGCTCACTTCCGTTTCGTTCTGTGTTCGCGAATCGCAGGCTCACATCGTCATTCCGTTTTGTGTCTGCTCAGGTCGCCGCCGCTCAGTTCGTTCATACGTTGATCAAGATGGTACCCATTTTCCAAAATCCAATTGGGTTTTTGTTTTCGAGTTCAAAATTGAATCTTGTTAAGTAGCTATTGACTTACGATCAAACGAAACTGAAACCCCTGTGTTTTTTTTTTTTTTTTTTTGTGTGTGGATTAGATCTTGTTTGAGAAGAAAAGATGTCCGGACAAACACAGCGTCTGAATGTGGTCCCCACAGTGACGATGCTGGTTGTTGTGAAGGCTCGTTTGGTTGGCGTCTGAATGTGGTCCCCAAACTTCAAGTGTTTAATTGCATGACCTTCTTGTGCTAGATAGGAGTTCAAATAAACTGCATCTAGCACAAAAAGGAAAAATCATCATTCTGTGATTAACATATTCCATGTTTATATATGTATGCTTGCAGAAAAGACTTCATAGCATACGCGGATGTGTGCTTCAGAGAGTTTGGCGATAGAGTTAAATACTGGACCACGGTGAATGAGGGAAATGTGTTTGCAATTGGGGGATATGATGCAGGATTCCTACCACCTCAGCGGTGTTCTTCCTTTTTATCTAACTGCTCCAGGGGCAATTCCTCAACTGAGCCATATTTGGTAACCCATCATATGTTGTTAGCACATGCATCAGCAGCGAGATTGTATAGGAAGAAGTACCAGGTATAACCATTTTTCTTTGTCATTCATCTTGGCCTTCCTTTTACAATTAGTAACATAATTATGCAGGATATTATATAAGGTGATAGTTACGATATCATATTGACGATGATAATAATCATTTATATAATTTTGTTTTGAAAACAATCTCTGGTACATGCAGGACAAACAGCATGGAGCTATTGGGTTTAATCTCCTTACTTTTGGTTTTTTTCCTCTAACAAATACTAGTGAAGATATAAGTGCTGCTCAAAGGGCCCAAGACTTTTTTCTCGGATGGTAAGTGACAATTTGGTAGTGATCATATCTGATTCTAATATGTCTATTATCATTATCCCTGTGAAGGATATTGTCATAAACATCCAACACTCTATTTTTATTTAATAATCAACTAAAAAGCCTGGCTGTTTCTTTATACATTAATTTCTAGACTTGTTTTCACCTATGCATTTTTGTCGTCGCAGGTTTCTGAATCCATTTACTTTTGGAGATTACCCTGACATAATGAAAAAGAATGTTGGCTCAAGGCTTCCTTTATTCACCAAAAGGGAATCAAATTTGGTTAAGGGCTCAATTGACTTCCTAGGAATAAATTTTTACTACTCATTTAATGTTAAGGAAAGCCCCAGCAGCCTGCAGATAAAGGATAGAGATTACACAGCAGATATGGCTGTGGAACTTAAAAGTATGTATATGTTGTCAGCCTTTTACTGCACCATTTTTATTACATAACCAATTCAATATTGAGGCTTAATGTCTCTTTATTTCGTGAGATCTCATCCTAAACACTATGAACTGAGATGTTTTTTCTACATGGAATAATTTCCTCAGCCATTTTATATGCTGAGACCTGATGCTTGAGCTGCGACTGTATGAACTCGAACTGTGCTTATGTGGGATTGTCCTTGATGATTTAAATGATTTACATTGCTTTTATTGAATTGTTAGGGGCCTGAACTTTTAAATAAATATGTTGATATCATCATGGATAAAATCCTAAACTATTGAATCAGGTCAAACAATTGCTAGTTGTCGAAAACAAATCCTCATGCTGACATCTTACTTTTGATATCATCATGGATAAAATGACACAAGTATTTGCAATTGCAGTTGCTTATCGAGTTAGATAGTGCAGAGCAGCACAGTCAAGGGGTGAGCATTGATCACCATATGTCTTCTTATTTCTTGTTCGCACTTAACACTGCTCTCTAATTTGAACTTTGCAGTTCTTTCTCTTATCCATTTTTCTAGCTTTCATACCCCTATGTAGTTGATATTGTTGATTTTCGTTCATGATTTCTTGTTTATAATTTTTTGTTGAGTTTGCTTGTTGATTTTCTTTTAGATTCTTTGACTAAACAAAGGTAGTTCTAGAATCCAATATCATTGCTTTGGTCTGGTTAAACATCTCTCTGCTCTCTGTTCTTACATATTTGAAATTTTCCTAGTTGGGCTTCCTTATGATATCTTGTAAGAGTTCAATTAGTCAAATTTTGGATTTCTTTTCCATTTATCTAGATCAGCAATTATTGATTATGATGTTGAGTGTGAACTTGCTGATGGCTCGTCTACTTATGGGTAGAGCTGTCAATATGGGTTACAACCCGTGAGCCAACCCGGTTCAGCCCGGCTCACTGGTGGGTTGGGTTGCAAAAAAGTAGGCTCATTTTAATCCCGGGTCATTTTGGCCCGGCCCACTTAACCCGCGGGTTTGCCGGGTTGAACCCGTGGTGAGCCGGGCTGACCCGCGGGTTCATTCCTTTTTTTAAAAAAGAAAAAATCCCGTCACCCAGCAACCCCCACTTTCGGTCACAACTCTAAATGCACTATTCAGCAATCTGTTTGGCATTTGTTTACCCTTCAGTCTTCGACTCTTCCGCCATCAGCCGACACTAGCCAACCATTCACCAAGAGGCTCTTCCAGCATCACATACACAACACAAGGAACGTTGAACGGAAAAGGACGCCGCCGACTGAACTCAAGGAACGAACGTTGACGCCATGTGAGAAGAAAGCCCCTCGCTGCCATGCCACTAAAGGAACGAACGTCGCTGCCCTGTGGGAAGAACACTGTCGCCACTCGCCGCCGCCCTGTGAGAAGAATGCCGCTCGAACATTCCATTTTTCTGATATTTTTGTCTACTGTTAGTCTTTTTTGAATCAAGCAAATGATAAGAAGTTTTGTGAAAAAGATTGAATTGGCAACTGATGTTAGTCTCACATGATAATGAAAAATGGAAATCCATATATCCTTGTGCTTAGGAAATTTTTTGTTGCGTATCATTTTCTCTCTCGCCATGGTTCTGGTACAAATAATGCTCCTGTGAAATTTGAGGAGGTACATAAAAAAAAGACTCAAATCAATAATGTGTAGAAATTAATATTCTTGTGTTTATTGAAATCAGAATCACTGGAGTGATGATAAGTTTTTGAGTATATGTACATTAGGAAAAAAATTGAATTATTTCAATTATTGATGAAAACCACAGATGAATGTATTTTTTTTTTTAAATTCTAAGTGAGCCAACCCGGTTAACCCACCAACCCACGGTGGGTCGAGCCGGGTTAGCTATTTCTTGGCTCATAAAAAAAGTGAGCCAACCCGGCTCGGCTCACTTTTCCCTCAACCCGTGGTGAGCCAACCCGGGTGAGCCGGGTTGGCTCACTTTGACAGCTCTACTTATGGGTGAAAAGTGAAAGGATGTCACTACTGTAAAGGAAGGGTTTAAAAAAAAAGAAGTACTTTCCACATCGGTTTTTAAAATAACCGATGTGGAAAGTCAGGTTACCACATCGGTTTTTACAGAAACCGATGTGGAAAGTCAGGTTACCACATCGGTTTTTTCAAAAACCGATGTGAAAAGTGCTGAACAGTTACATTGTCAATGCTGAAACTGAATTTTTGACATCGGTTTTAAAACCGATGTGAAAAGTGGCAATAAACCACATCGGACGTTTCAACATCAGTTTGAAAACCGATGTGAAAAGCCAAAAATAACCGATGTGAAATCTCTTTTCTGCACTAGTGAAATCAAATCTCTTCACAACAAATACCCACTTTGCTTTTGCTTTCCACAATTTTCATTTCATCAATGGATAAAGAACCAGGCCCTAATTGAACACTTACCATCTGGAACCAAACACAAGAAGAGCCCCTTTTGGATAAATAAATGCGATCTATGACAGTGATGGGTATTGTTGTTGGGGGGAGGGTCGCGAGATGGCGGAACTTCAGGCGATGGCCGTTCCATGGTGTGGTGCCGGTGGATGAGGTTGTAACGGCGTCTACGCCGGTGGATGAGACATGGGGAGGCTAAATGGGGTGGGGGACGGTGGGTTTGGTTGGGGTTGGGGTGAGAGATAGAAGAGGAAGAATGATAGAGTACAACATGTGCATAGATGATCTGGTGGGATATGTTAATCCGCTCTAGAAGGCATAGCCGGCCCACCTAAGCAAGGGCTTTAGGCCTCAAAAAAATTTACTTACTAATTAATAGTTATTATATAGTTAGGTATTTATTTTAGAAAAAAAAATGATTTTACTTACTAGTAATAGTTATTATATATATATATATATATTAATTTACTATATAATAATTCTTGTAGAGACACTCTAGTTAAAAGGTAATGAAAATCAAAAGTTTAATTCTCTGCTCCAAACAACAGATCGAGAATTAGTCCCATAGTCGGTCCAAAGGGTCAAAGCTTGTGGGGATATCTCGGGTTGTCACTAGCGAGCCAAAGGTCCTAATTACGGTAGTTCATCAAAAGAATTTAGTAATTTAATAAAATATTTTACATAAAAAAAACTCAAAATAAACTTTAAATAAAAATATAATAATTTTAATAAAATATTGTTATTAGCTTTAAAAAAGTCTCATTCCAGAATTTACTTTAGGCCTAAATGTGTATTGGGCTGGCCCTGCTAAAAGGTGGTGCATGGTGAGAGACTTGTCATAGTCTCTCACCCTAGAAGCAGCCTTGGGCTGAGTAAGCTATCAAATCAAAACCAAAGTAATCCAAATATTAACCGATTGGTAAGTGACCCTTCATTGGAACACAAGGAGAAGGAAGGGAGATAAAGACGAAGCAGATTTGAGGTCGGGTTTGGGAATTGAGATTAGGCTGTACCCGTAATTTGATCATGTTGTTTTCATTTTTTATTCACAAATTATCTTAATTGACAAAATAAAATAAAAATAAGATGATATTTTTATAATTATTAATAAAAATGAGAAAAGTACATGATCTAAATTTTGGTGATTTCAACATTTATGTAAATAACGATTAAAATGAATCAGCATTCAAATAGATCTTAACTAAAAAAAAATTAATATCTAGATATTTTAAATGTCTTAGAAATATAAAATATAAAATACTTCACTTTTTCTTAGTAAGGATAAAAATATGTAGGAGGATTGAATAGGATAATTTAGAATTAAGGTATTGCTAATCCATATCTTAAGGGGGTGTTTGGTACATAATGCTAGATATAAGGGGTGTGTTGAAAACCCTTTTTTTTTTTTTACTATAAAGGCAGACTTTAATTGTAGTAACTTTGTGTTACCTTCGTGACAACCAACACCTTTGTTGATGCTTATAAGGCTTCAAGAATCATCACCTTACATGTGGATCTTGTAGGAATGAGTTAGCTGTAGGCCAAATCCTAAGACTAACTTAAATAAATTTACCTCTCACGGACAACAACCGAAATGATTTCTCTTTAGAGCTTTGTCCCACTCACTTCACTCACCTCCAACTGAGTGGAAGTGAAATCCTTTACAAATCCATAGTCGCCATGTATCAGCCATGCATAGCGAGACACATGCCAGTTTCTTATTAAAGAATTTCAAATGCTGAACCTATCATAAGTAACTATACCCACCACTTTGAAACCCAACCCAACTCACACACTGCTCTGAATTAACAAGCTCTATGGCGCATTAATAAATCTGGTGTTATTTGAAAGTGACCTAGAGAGACCAAGTGTATTGGTTTCTATTTTCTTGCCACATTTTTGGTTATCTATTTGTTTTGACTTCCTTACTGATCTCAGTTTCAGTTCATGTGCAGATCACGTTATGGATTTATGGTGTTTGATTGGTTGCATTTGGGCAATTAAGTGGCCAAGACCATTTTTCCTATCTCATATATTTCTCATTGGTGGCGTTGGGGCAGAGGCAGAGATCACACACACACATATATATATATATTAAATGTGAGAGTTATAAAAAAATGCTTTTTATGTGCTGTTTCATTTTTCAAACCACACTAAAATGATCTCTGTCACTGTCTCACATTGGACTGAGATATGTTGCATATATCTTGTTCACTTCAATATTATTTCGTCATATAATCTTCTTTCAAACATTACATAAAATGACAACAAAGTGAGATAAGAGAATCTTTATCCCTCATTTAGATATGGATGCTTTACGCGCCACTGAAAAAATGGTTTGTGGCCAAAGGGCTTAGTGTGATTATAATAATCATGTTATCATCTTGCACATGCCCTCAAAAAGGAAAGGGATAATATTTATTTAAAATAAATTTTTATTTAAATTAATTAAGTAAGAATGTATTTATTAATAAGCTATATAATATTTTTATCATCATAATATATAATCTAAAAATAAATATATATTTTTGTTCGTATTGTGCACGAGGCGGCGCCCTTGCTCTCAATAATTTATCAAAATAAATTCACGGGGAAATGTCTAATAAAGACTTAAATACATTAATTACAAAAAATAATTTTTAACCTATAAAAAAAACTTAATTAGTATGTATTATCAGTACGTAAAAAAAATTATACCGTCAGTCAATTATAAATTATCACATCATTAAAATATTTAATTTAATTTTAATTATCTTAAAAGTTATTTGTATCATAATTTGTGTTTGGTTAACAAAATAATTTTTTTACAATAATAATACATATCAATTAGGATTAAAGTAGTATAAACTGTCAGTGTAAAATTTATACTGATATCCACTAACATTTTGACATGTATCCTTTTATTTTAATAACTAAGAGAAAAAAATAATAATAATACTAATTTGTCAAGATCTTATTGAATGTTAGTGTAAAAATACTTTACACTGACATTGCATAGAAATTAAACTCTATCAATTAAATGCATAAAAAATATTTTATTTTAGAGAATATATATATATATATATATATATATATAACAAATTAGAAAAGTGACAGAAAGTTTCTTTTAAATTTTTTTTTTTTTTTGCCAAGACAGTTTCTTTTAAAGTTTAAACCATACGAGATTACCAAACTATTAGTATTTTCAATTTGACCCTGCGTATTCACTCCCCAAAATTAACGATTTTTTATTTTATTATTATTTTTTTGCCAATTCCATTGCACTCTAATTTATTGTCATTGAACTATTGTAAATACTCAACCTCCTCTCTAAAGCACCAAAGCACCAAACTAGTTATAAGAGTGGGTCATGTAATGGTTAAGACTAGTAATAGTTTTTTTTAGTGTATCCCAACGCTGGAAACGAATGACTAATCACTGTTCGTGGGGCATGATTTCTGCTGGCCAAGCATTAATAGATTAATATATTATTATTATTATTATTATTATTATTATTATTATTATTATTATTATACTTAATTTTAATACTTTTCAATACAAGTTTTCTATACTATTATTTTAAATATGTAATATCATATTGTTCGATAAATCACATGTTATATACACGAGTGGGTGTAAGCCGGGTATAGACAATGTATGAAAATTCTCTAAAGTAAAGGTTGTTTATAAAGTGTATAAACAAGGATAGATTTATTATAAAATAAAATTAATTGAAATCATGATATATATATATATATATAATTAAATTAATATAATTTTATATTTTATATTTTAAAATAAACTCAATTTAGCACAATTGTTTTAAAGATAAATATTAATCAATATCCTAATAACATTGGTAAAAGAATTAAAAAGAATTAAGTTTTTATTAGATAAAGATATATTTAATACATTTTAAACAAATAATAATCACCATGCGTCATGAATATAAAAGGTCGAATTAAATAAATAATTTAAAGTTAAGAAAAGTCAGATGGATCGTGCAGTAATCTACTCTTTTTTTTCCCTTCTGAGTAGCCTTAAATAAGAGACTAATCTCTTAAAATTGTAGTAAATTTTAAATAGAAACCCCTCCCAAATAAGATTTTTTTAATATACAAGTGTTTAAAGTAGCCAAGCCAATCCACTCCAACAAACATACGGTGATTTTAATACTATACTTTTGTTTTAATGGATCACGCATATCTAAAAACTATGATAGGAGTCACATGGGTTACTTTAGAGTTTATTATAAAATAGCCATGTTGACGGACAATTTGCTTAAAAAGCGTGTTATTAAAATTATTTTATAGATAACATGAATTTACAAATTGTTTTTCTTAATTCCCCCTTCCAAACCTACCCTAATAATAGCACTAAAGAATTCACGTAAAGTGGAGCATGTGTTGCTCAATATAAGGACCAGATATAGGAAGCAAAGATCACCAAGAGCATCCACTAACCTTGGGAAGTGCCTTAACAACATGGCCACCCAACAATCTCTTCTAGACAAGCCTAGGAAATCTCTTTCCAAAACCTTCTGGTTAATCCTCTCTTTAGCTACTGTCATAAGCTCACTAATCTTTGTTGCTTCTTATGTGATCAAACCCACCTCCCTCTTCAACCTTTCCTCCCATCACCATGTCTGTGAACACGCCATTGACACAGCTTCATGCCTAGCCCATGTCTCAGAAGTACCTCAAACTCCCGTTTGGACCACCACACAAAGCCACACACTCAGTTTGCTCCAATCTATCTTATCCAAGTCTACTTCGTACATTCACCAAGCCATGGACACAGCTAACGCTGTCAAACACCGGATCAACAGTCCAAAGGAGGAAGCAGCTTTGAACGTCTGTGAGGAGCTGATGGACTTGTCCCTTAACAGAGTTTGGGACTCAATGGTGGCTCTAACTAAAAATACCACTACTTCGAAGCAAGATGCACACACGTGGTTAAGCAGCGTGCTCACTAACCATGCAACTTGCTTGGATGGACTAGAGGGGTCAGCTCGAGCCCTTATGGAAGCTGAGGTTAAGGACTTGATGTCAAGAGCAAGAACATCACTGGCCTTGCTTGTTGCTGTTTTGCCTCCAAATCCAAAGGGTGAAGGACTCATTGATGAACCACTCAATGAGGGGTTTCCCTCGTGGGTAACCAGCAAGGATAGGAGGCTTTTGGAGTCATCGGTTGGAGACATCAAAGCCAATGTTGTGGTGGCTAAGGATGGGAGTGGCAAGTTCAAGACAGTGGCAGAGGCTGTGGCATCCGCACCCGACAACGGCAAGACAAGGTACGTTATCTATGTGAAGAAGGGAACATACAAAGAGAATGTTGAAATTGGTAGTAAGAAGAAGAATGTGATGCTGGTGGGTGATGGAATGGATGCCACGGTTATCACCGGCAGCTTGAATGTTGTCGATGGAACAGGCACCTTCAAGACTGCCACTGTTGGTATGTATATACTTGCCTAACTCATTGTTCGAATTTTGATGTACATGCACAATTTTAACTTCACTCACTCTTTTTTATTTTTTACAATATCAACAGATTTTTATTTGGCACCTACTATGTGTAAATAATCAATAATTATAAAGCAAGTGTATAAAGGATGTGGGAAAAAGAATTACACCACATCAACTGTCATTATTCCTCCCATTTCCCCTTTCTCTATTAACATTATTTTCCTGTTGGTCTTATTATTTAGCACTCGATAAATATTATCTTACGAATTGTTTTTGACACATCACTTAATGTTACACTTGATTAACTCCTAATCATCTATCATTAAAGAAAGGGATGGGGATGTGATGTCTCATTTCGATGTACTATACCTCTTTTTTTTTTGTACTAGACCCTTTTTTTGTTCACTGGTCATAAAGTAAAGTAAAATAAAAAAGTATAGACAAAAATGTGCTAAGAAAATAATGATTCCCAACGGGTTGTTCATGCCTTCTTTTTGAAATGAAAAGTCCTACCAAAATACCAAGGCTTAAAACCTAAAAGAGCACATTCTTCATAATTTGTAAAACGACGTAATGGGTTTTGTTTGTTTTCAATATCAACCTCGTACTTCATTTCTCTAATAATTTGGCTTTACAGCTGCTGTTGGTGATGGGTTTATAGCCCAAGACATCTGGTTCCAAAACACAGCAGGCCCACAAAAACACCAGGCGGTGGCTCTCCGCGTAGGCGCTGACCAATCTGTCATAAATCGTTGCCGCATGGATGCCTTCCAAGACACTCTCTACGCCCATTCCAACAGGCAGTTCTATCGTGACTCCTTCATCACCGGCACTGTTGACTTCGTCTTTGGAAACGCAGGTGTTGTGTTCCAGAAGTGTAAGTTGGTGGCCCGAAAGCCCATGAGTAACCAGAACAACATGATCACAGCCCAAGGACGAGAAGATCCAAACCAGAACACAGGAACTTCAATTCAGCAATGTTACCTAATACCGAGCACTGATCTCAAGCCTGTTGTGGGCTCCGTCAAAACCTTTTTGGGCCGCCCATGGAAGAAGTTCTCTAGAACAGTTGTTATGCAGTCGGCCCTAGGTAGTCATATTGACCCAACAGGATGGGCACCATGGGATGATGCCCATAAGGACTTTTTGGAAACGTTGTATTATGGAGAGTACATGAACAATGGGCCAGGTGCTGGTACCAGCAAGAGAGTGAAATGGCCTGGTTACCATGTCATAAAGAGTGCTGCAGAGGCTAGTAAGTTCACAGTAAAACAACTCATCCAAGGTGATGTTTGGTTGAAGAACACTGGGGTGACCTTTACCGAGGGCCTCTAGTATGATAGGCTTGATAGGCCCAACGTATGCTTGTTCTTAATGTGGAAGGCTTTGCATGAAATAAAATAAAATATCTTTATTACATCTTGGAGGGAGGTTTGGAAATTTGTGTTCATACCAAGTTTCACTTGCCCTGTATTCTGACCATCTAATCCATCATATTTGGAGAATAAACTTGTTTAACCTTTTCCCCTTTTGATGATGAAGATGATATCATTAAAGAGAGTATAAGGGATACTCTAATTCATAGACGAAAGAAGATCACTTAAGTGAGTTTATCACTACAGATAAAACATTTTCTATACATATGACAGAAATCAAACTCTTAACAATATATTTAAGAAGCCCAATTATCTGCAATTTGTGTTTAGCGTTGTTGGTTATAGTGACTTTCTTTTATTCTAGACTTTTGCTCTCTGAAGGTTCACAGGTGCATGAAATTGATTAAAATATGGAGATGGAGATTATTTTCAATAAAGTTTGTGTTAGTACTATTATTATTCAATAAAGGATGGAGATTATTTTACATAGAGGAAAGTTCAAAATGCCAGCCAAATGCCATCTGTTTGTTTGAGATTGCCCCAAATGCCAACAGTGATGTATTTTTATGAACCAAAATTATATTCAAGTCATAGAACAATTAGGAACAGAGCAATCAATCAACATTATACTTCCAACACTTTACCAAAATATCTTAAGTTTTCATCTGGTCGAAATTATCTGTAATTTGCAAATAACTTATTTTTATTAACATGTAGTTAATATTGGATTAGTGATAATGTTATCTGATATGGATTATGCTTTCATAAAATAGTTTATGAAGTTCCTAAGTTTTCGTTTAATGGGATAGTTTTTTCTAAAAGAAAACTTACTGATGCAAGAAACATCCGATGAATTTATAATGCAATGGCTCTCTTTTTTTGCACATTAAGGATATCTTCTCATCGACAGTTAAAGATTAATCTCTTTTGAAAAGTAAAGATCACTTAAGTGAGTTTATCACTACAAATAAAACATTTTCTATACATATGACAGAAATCAAACTCTTAACAATATATTTAAGAAGCCCAATTATCTGCAATTTGTGTTTAGCGTTGTTGGTTATAGTGACTTTCTTTTATTCCAGACTTTTGCTCTCTAAAGGTTCATAGGTGCATGAAATTGATTAAAATATGGAGATGGAGATTATTTTTAATAAAGTTTGTGTTAGTACTATTATTATTCAATAAAGGATGGAGATTATTTTACATAGAGGAAAGTTCAAAATGCCTGCCAAATGCCATCTGTTTGTTTGAGATTGCCCCAAATGCCAACAGTGATGTATTTTTATGAACCAAAATTATATTCAAGTCATAGAACAATTAGGAACAGAGCAATCAATCAACATTATACTTCCAACACTTTACCAAAATATCTTAAGTTTTCATCTGGTCGAAATTATCTGTAATTTGCAAATAACTTATTTTTATTAACATGTAGTTAATATTGGATTAGTGATAATGTTATCTGATATGGATTATGCTTTCATAAAATAGTTTATGAAGTTCCTAAGTTTTCGTTAAATGGGATAGTTTTTTCTAAAAGAAAACTTACTGATGCAAGAAACATCCGATGAATTTATAATGCAATGGCTCTTTTTTTGCACATTAAGGATATCTTCTCATCGATAGTTAAAGATTAATCTCTTTTGAAAAGTAAAGATCACTTAAGTGAGTTTATCACTACAAATAAAACATTTTCTATATATATGACAGAAATCAAACTCTTAACAATATATTTAAGCAGCCCAATTATCTACAATTTGTGTTTAGCATTGTTGGTTATAGTAACTTTCTTTTATTCTAGACTTTTGCTCTCTAAAGGTTCACAGGTGCATGAAATTGATTAAAATATGGAGATGGAGATTATTTTTAATAAAGTTTGTGTTAGTACTATTATTATTCAATAAAGGATGGAGATTATTTTACATAGAGGAAAGTTCAAAATGCGTGCCAAATGCCATCTGTTTGTTTGAGATTGCCCCAAATGCCAACAGAGAAATACGGCGTTACGAGGCGTCGAAATGGACTTTTAGGGAAAGCTCAATATTGGAGCTTTGGGGAAACACAGTTTGTAACGGA
The DNA here is from genome assembly GCA_035048595.1 of Echinosophora koreensis. Classification (NCBI taxonomy): domain Eukaryota; kingdom Viridiplantae; phylum Streptophyta; class Magnoliopsida; order Fabales; family Fabaceae; genus Echinosophora; species Echinosophora koreensis. The sequence goes on along the minus strand of JAPCYP010000003.1, from coordinate 14,961,529 downwards.
GATTTTGATTGTTGAAAATCTAAAACAAACATGCTGCTGTTGTCTTTCTACCTACCATCATCATTAGAGCTGTCAAATCGGTCGGCCCAACCCATTTAGCCCTAGCCCATATGGGTCAAGGCCAAATGGACCACAGGAACAAAAGGCCCACATTAAAAAAAAAAGCCCACGGAGCCAAAAAGCCCTAAAATACATTAAGGGCCAGGGCCAGCTCATGAGCCATAATTTTTTTGATAGACCTATATTTTATTTTATTTTTATAAAACTTGACAAAAAGAACAACAACTATAATCACTCTAACATTATGTAATAATATCATTTAGTCTATGAAATTATCTATTTAAATATGTATTACATGCTATAATGTTTCCTTCACTAACCGCACAACCACTTAGGTAATCCAAGTGAATGATTTTCCTTAGCTGGAATATTATCTATTGCAATAATTTGATATCAGTTATCTATTTTAACAATTCATTTCATATAAAGACAAGGATGAAAAGAGAGAAAACAATATTTTCTCTCCAATTTTTTAGAGAAAACTATAGCATTTAATACATATTTGAATAATTAATTTCATAGATTGAATGATATTATTACATAAACAATTTTTTAGTGTTTTTTGATCCTGTGGGCTATTTTATTTTAATGTGGACTTTTTGGCGCTAACCCACATAAGCTTGGACTAAATAGGTTAGGGTAACCCATTTGATAATTTTAATTATGGGTTAAATGGACTGAGTTATTATTACGAGTTAAGCTGACAGCTCATCCTCATCCATATACACTTGTAAAGTGTTCTACTCGATATGATAGTACCTTATTTTCTTTTCTTTTTTTTTGAAACAGATAGTACCTTATTTTCTTAAAAAGCAGTTTTGCTGCTTTATAATTAACGCTTGCTGGGTACAATTTGCTACCGCACTAGCGAAGGATAAATGATACATGTCCACAAATTAGTCGTTTCACTGTTTCAGTGCGGATATGATTCACATGTCACGACAAAGAGTACCGATTATCATTTGCAATTTTCATTTTTGCGGTTAACATGATCCATTTATACGGACAAGAATCATTCGATCGCATGTGCAAGAGATGACAACATGCTCATCCAAGTTCATAAAATAATAAAACAAAGACTCGAGGCCCATTTAATGCCTAACAATTTTTGCGGTACAATTTTTCGTCCTTGGTAATAAAAAACTCACCAAATAGTGAATATCAAAAGAGCGACACTTAATTTAGAGAAATGATAAATCAGCACATCCCATTGGACACCGTACGTATACTGTATGAGGGAGTGTATTTCAGGCGTTGAGTATTGATTTTAGAGAGGATAAAATAATATATAAGTATAGAAAAGTATAAATATGTGGTGTTGGGTGTTAATTTTGGATGTACAAATATCATAACTCCTTAATTAGTCCCTCCATCTATTCTTGTTCTGAACACACAAATATAATATTTGTGTACTATTAGTGTCCATTAAACTCGTCCATATACCTTTGTTGATGAATCAAGTGTGGTACATTTGATGCATGCAGGGACTAATTCGCCCCGAAATGAAAATTATCAGGGACTAAATTAAGTTACTTAAATAATAGTTAGAGACTTTATTGGATTATTGCATAATTGTTCTCATGGCCTATCCTGCATGCAGAGACTGTTGCCTTGACAACCGGACACATAACGATACACATCAATACTCCAACAACGTGTTCACGACATATACAAATGGATGAACTAAAATATCCCTCTATTATCATTCTTGAGGACTATTTGATGGTCATGAACGAAAAGTGGTACCTAAAAAATTATGAGGGACCGAAACAAACCTTCACTTTAAAACATCATGATATGTTTACAACTTTAAACGAAGTCGTTTGACTGAAAAAAGCCCTTGCTAATCAGTATATTTAAAATGGTTAATGAATAAAATATAAAATATTATTAATAAATTAAATATATCATTTTTTTAATTTTTAATTTTTTTATATCTAATAACTATCTAGCGTAAGAAATCTTGGGTCTTATACCCTACCGTTTGCATTTATAAGGAATCACATCTAATGAGAATAATTTCCATTTTAAGATTGTGAGAACTTTTGATTATATACTCGTGTATGAATGGTGAAGATCAAAAGTGGAAATGAGAAGGGCCTGCACGCATGAAATCTGTACTCTGGAAATTAAGCCATGGAAGACTCCTTACTAATGAGGAAAGAAAGAGAAGGGGTATAGCAGACTCTAACCTTTGCCCAAGATGCAACCTTCACCCAGAATCTATAATGCACCTTCTGAGGGACTACGAGGAAGTTCATGATTTCTGGTCTAAACATTTGAATCTTATTCACTGGAGTAAACTCTTCAGTATAGGACATGAAACTTTTGGATAGATTGGAACTTGTCTTTGGCTAGCATTGGTCTGGTTCAATGGAAATGGAACTAGCTGTTTGGAGTGGTGATCTGGGCTTTGTGGCGAGACAAGAACTCTTTGGTCTTCTCTAATCAATCTTCGTTGGCAGAAAATCTTTGGTACTCAATCTGCAATCAGGTCCACTTTATTCAGAACACCCTTGAGAACCCTTTGATTTCGAGAAAGCAAAAGCTGCAGAAGCCTCTAACAGCGTGGACGAAGCCGCCGGAAGGGTGGGTAAAACTCAATGTTGATGACATCATGGTGGAAGGAATGGCGGTTTTGCATGTGCAGGATTGATGAGGAATTCTGAAGGGCAATTTCTAAGGGGCTTTTACAGCAAGGTGACGTCGAGCAATGTTTTATGGGCTGAGATGTGGAGCATTCTGTCAGGAATAAGAATGGCTCATAGTGAAGCAGATTCCAAAGTGGATGTAGCTAGATACCATTTAAAAGGGAGTGGCAATCAATCCTGCAATTAACTATATTCTGGTGGAGATTCTCAGTGAGTAGGAAGTGAAGCTAGTTCATATTCAAAGATCTGCAAATTCTTGTACAAATGCCACTGCTAAAAAAGGACACTCTGGATCCTTTTCCTTGACCTTCATAGAAAGGCCTTGGCCTGTTTTACTTGATCTGATTCAGGAAGATAATAGGGGAGTTTATTCCTCTATCTTCTCTTCTCTTTAGTTTTTAGGTCTCCTCTGTAATAATAATAATAAAAAAAGTTAGTTGATGTTAAATGATCACTTAAAAAATCACATATATTTATCATTTAATATTGATCATTTAAATAAAATTCAATATTTAAATTCATTATTTTCATTTCTCATAATAATAAAGTGTTTTGACTGTTTTCACATGAATAGTTCATTGTTTTCAATATATTTAATTTATATCTTTTGATACAAATTTTCCTTTTTTTAAATTTATTAACCAGTATTATTTTTGCCTTTTTTCTGACAAGATTAACCAGTATTCTTGAGATACTAATTAAAATTTGAATTTTAGATTTTATCATTGTAATGTTTAATATGTTATATGGATTTTAAAATTTTATTCAATCTAAGCCATAATGAGTCATGGGAGATCACATATTCATTTATTGAGATAAAATTGATATTTGAGTAGGAAAAAATGGAGACATATTTCATAAAAAAAAAATGGAGATATATTCGACCTTTAAAAAATGCAAAACCAAATTTTGATTTTCAAAAATCTAAATGTTATTAAAAGTAATTCTTTATAGCAATTAAAGTTTTCCTAAGATTTATAAAAAAAAAAATTTTGACTAATTTAACTTGCATTTGAGATCTGCAAATTTTCAGAGTCAACTTGGGATTTTTCATTTTTTTTAAGTCATCAAATTTCAAATGTATTTCCATGTTATTTCTCAATGACCAGTTCCGACATTTACTCAGAAAATTAAGAGAAGCTAGTTTAATTTTCAAAATAATTAAATATCAAATATAATTAAGATTTAATTGTTATATATAGTCACTATATAGATTTTTACACAGTTAACTAATTATAAATTATCACATAATTAAAAATAGATTTTTATCATGATTATCGTAAAAAAGTCAACAAATTACCTCATATTTATAATTTTATTATTTAATTATGATTAATTATATTTTATTTTATTTCTTACATAAGTGTCTTGTAAAGAATATTATTAGGGGTGTGAATAGGTTAGGCCGCTCGTCGAGGACTTATGGCCTTGCCTATTTAAGGCCTATCTCGACCTAACATACTGAGTAAAAAAGTCAGGTAAAGGCTTTTTATAAAGCCTATATAGCTAAAGAGATCAAGTCTAAGGCTTTAGAATAAGCCCACTGGACCTATTAGACCGGCCTATTTAACACATTCACAAGTGCGCGGGCACACATGTATATACATATAATATTATAATACTATAATAATTGAAAGTAAAGACCTATTGACCCATTTAAATGTAGTGACCTACTTGCTATTTTTATCTTGTGAAGGCTTAGAGACTTACATATCAGCAGTATAGGTCTACCAACTTCTTTATCATTAGAAGCCTAGCTAGAGCATATTTACAAGTGAATACTATGACCTATTTATATGTAGATGTATATTTAAAGATTTTGTTGATAAGTAAACTTTTAAATAGGCTTTTAAATGAGCCAAACTTTAGAGTATGTCAGGTAGAACTTAAAAATTGGTATATATTATACCAATAGAACAGACTCAATCTTCGATATTGAAACACATAGCCGGCTCGGGCCTGTTAGGGCCTAATACACCGGGCAATTCTTTAATCCTCCCGCGTGGGAGTTGAGGACTGATCCTCCACCATTTTGACCTGATACAGCCGGTGACATGATTTAAAATTACCGGCTCGATAATATGACTTTCTTTTAAAGCTTCTCGTCACGGTGTCTCACCCTTATTCACTATTCAAACCCTAAAACACTGTTCAGTATAACCCTCTCTGCCGTTTCAAGCCCCTCATCAAAGTCAGCCTCATCAAGTACCCCAAAGTGATGAAGATGCCTTTACTAGTCCCATCCATATCAATTTGTCTTTTAGCGTTTACTAGTTCCAGCACCTTTGGTGCCCACACAAGCCATGAACATGGTGTCAATCATGGACTCTATCTTAATTTTTTTTTTTAAATATTATTATCTTCTTCCTTGCTATTAAAAATTGAAATTGAACATGTTGATAAAGTAATAACAACAATGAACTGAAAGAAAAAACTTTCGATTATACAGAACAAGTGATGTTGAATTTGTGTGTTAATCACATGTGAAAATGAAGCCTTTGTTCCTTTCTCTGACATTATCATCTCGTAAATATTTGCGGCGATGATATAAAGGAAAATATATGAAGATCGTAGTCACCACAAACGACGGCACTAGCCACGAGAACCACCGCTTGTAGGGCCTGAAGTTGCTCTCGCCATCATGATTCGCCGAAAATGGCAGCACCGTCTGCTGCATAGGTCAATCTTCTGGAAAACGTCTCTTTCAAGAGAATCACAAGTTCCTCTGCACTCAACACGAACCCGCCATCTCGTACATCGGCATCGTCATCCCCCACTTCGGCACCGCCTCCAACCATAATCGGGAATAACAAGGCAAGTCGCGGCACCGGTGATGGCTTCATTACACTTTATTACCCATTCTAGAACCTTCCATATTTTTCCCCCTTACGGGCTCCTGTTTTGACCTGTTCGGAAACTGAAACTCTGCTCTCAGAATATTGACCATGGTGTCCACCGAGAGCTACACCTCCATATTGAAGGTAGCTGAGCGGCAAGCTCCAAATAACAGAACCGCCCAAACAAGTAATAGGTAAAAGATCTAAACCGTTGCTTTATTTAATTAATATATCTACGATTGATGATAAAGGAGGATAGATCCTCTGAGTTCGTTAAGGAGTATTGAAGACAGAGCCTAATACACCTATTTTCATCCCCACTATTTTGTACTCAATAAAGAGACAAGATTAAAGGGAGAATTCTTTAATGCTCCTTCTTACATGTTGAGGAGCGGTACTCCATGAAGTTTTTACAGGCCCATCTGGTGTCCGGTAACAATAGACTTATTATCCACCTGGTATACTCGGTCACCACCAGTCATATTTGCCAAAAATACTTTATTATGTAAAAAATTGAAAATAAAACACTGTTGTCGTCTTAATGGTAGCGTTTGGGTGTGGGGGAAGCCAACCTTTATCTTCTTCCACATAATACTGTAATCTGGAATCTCTCATTATAACACAGCAGAAGTTGCAAAACGTCCCCATAAGTCACTCCACAACATTCACCAATTCGTATTCAATAAGGGACAAGTTATTATCTTCCTTAACAGTGAAACTGGTGGGGGAAATCGTAACACGCAACCACCGAGGCTTTCATCGTTTCTAAGGTAAGGTTGTGGTTTGAATCCGAAACTGTCTCACGCGACAGAGGCCATAAATCACAGGCCGGATTGAACCCTTGTGAGCAACTTGCAATTCATCCGGAGAGTTTTTCTGGTTTTAGATCTCGATTTCCAGAAGAATCCGTTTTGGCAAGAGCAGCATGGAGGATGGCATAAATCAAGAGGTTAGTTTACCGATAAAACATTTTGATAATCCAAATTATGTTTTATTATAAGACTGTCCCCGTTGCCATTGTAAGTGATAGCTGGTTTTGGACATCCCCTTTGTAAGAAGTCCATGCATTTTGCTTAGATCAGTTGAAATAAAAAAAAATGGAGTCGTTTTCGCTGAACGTTGTTCGATTTGTGTTATACCCAGGTTATTGTTAGTTTCAAACTAATTATAGGGTATTCCCTTTATGTGGTGTTCATATTATTTTTGTAGAATCCCTAATTGTACTTTTTTTGTCTGCGAATGGGTATGATTTGGTTGAATTTAATAAAACTCTGAACTGCATTGTTGTGGATGGTGGTCTGTTATGGGTTCTGGTTTTTGTGATTCCCAGTAAAGATAAATATAGGTGACTGGATGTGTCTGTGATGTATTGCAGGGACTAGAAGATCTTTCTATGAGTGGTGACCTGACATCATATGATGGAGATGGTAGTGATTCGAGTGCCGAGAATGACTCAACCGGGGAAACCGGGTACTGTGGGCAGGATGACTCAAGTGGGGATGCCGACGACAGTGTGCAGGATGAAGAAAGTGGTGACAATGAAGAAAGTGTTGAGGATGAAGAAAGTGGAGAGGAGGAAGAAGATGGTGAGGAGGAACAAAGTTCTGACGATCAATCTTGTGGCGATGATGAAGGAAGCGGGGAGGATGATAATCTTTTTGAAAATTTGGTGGATATAGATTTCAACAAAATACCTACAAGTCAGGTACACGTACTGGTGTTTGGTGATATTGCTGATGCTTATGTGTTTTATAACGAGTATGCAAAAATGAAAGGATTTAGTGTAAGGTAGGGATGGCAATGGGTAGGGTTTGGGTAGGGTACTATAGTACCCGTCCCCATACCCGCGTTTGAAAAAATTACCCGTACCCGGACCCGTACCCTCGTGGGTAACAACTTTAGTACCCTTACCCGTACCCTCTGGGTACCTAAGTACACCCGTACCCGCACCCGTTACCCGCACTTTAACAGTGAAAAGGTAAAAAATAACAAAAAAAAGTTATAACAATTAAAAAATGATTCAAAAGTCTTCTAAATCTACTAATAAATATTACAAATCAAAATATTTAAATAAATAAAAACACCCAAAAAGGAATTATGAATAGAACTAGGTTTAGAAAGTTAAGAATCTTTAGATTAATTTTGGTTTTATAATTTGTATTATAGTTAAAGTTATCTATATTAGTAATATAAATAAATAAATAAATAATTATATATACGTATACATGTGTGCGGGTATGGGGCGGGGTGGGTACCATAGTACCCGTACCCGCACCCGTACCCATTCATTTTTGCGGGTAATTACCCGTACCCGGACCCTTACCCATTGTGCGGGTAATTACCCTACCCATTGTGGGTAAATTTTGCGGGTACCCTATGGGTAGGGTACAAATTGCCATCCCTAGTGTAAGGAAAGGTAAGCGTGGGAAAAACAAGAAGAAGGAGGTTACATGGCAGCAATTTGTATGTTCAAGTCAGGGGTTTCGTCAGTCGAAGTACATCAACATGCCAAATTGACAGAGGGAGCATCGGGTTATTACGCGGTTTGGTTGTGGGGCTGAGTTGCGTGTTGCTCTAGATGCACGCAGTGGTCGGTGGCATGTGTCTCGTTTTTCTGATGAGCACAATCATGACTTACTTGGAGATAAGTATATTGGGCTACTCAGGTCTCACAGAAAGCTATCAACAGCAGATGTTGCACAGTTTGATAGCATGAGGAAGAGTGGCATTAGTGTCCCGCAGATTTATGGTTCATTTGCTAGTCAATCTGGTGGTTACCAGATGGTTGCCTTTAGGAAAAAAGAGATGTACAATTGGATTCAAAAGGAAAGAAGAATGCAACAAGGTGATGTCAAAGAAGCTTTCAAGTTCCTTGAGGGTTTGCGTAGTAAAGACCCGACTTTATTTTGGACAAAGAAAGTTGGAGCAGATGGTAGATTAATGAACCTATTTTGGTGTGATGGGGGTTGCCAAGTAGACTACGATGTTTTCGGTGATGTATTGGCATTTGATGCCACGTATGGGAGAAACAAGTATAAGTGTCCGGTTGTGGTCTTCTCAGGAGTTAACCATCACAAGCAGACATGTGTCTTTGGATGTGGTATTGTGTCAGATGAGAAAGAAGAAACTTATGTATGGTTGTTGGAACAATTCAAATCAGCAATGAAGGCAAAGTCTCCAAAGTGTGTGATAACCGACGGTGATTTGGCTATGAGGAATGCAATAGCTTTGGTGTTTCCAGATGCTCACCATAGATTGTGTGGTTGGCACTTGATCAGGAATGTCACATCGAATGTAAATGATATAAGGTTCACCCAACTATTCAAGAAATGTATGCTCGGCAACTATGAGGTACACGAGTTTGAAGATAGGTGGGTAGCAGCAGTTGAAGAGTGTGGGTTGACCGACAATGAATGGGTAACACAGTTGTATGAAAGAAAATTAATGTGGGCAACTGCGCATATAAAGGGGAATTTTTTTGCTGGGATGAGGACGACGTCGCGCTGTGAGGCATTGCATGCCCAGATGGGTAGGTATGTACATTCTCGGTTTACTCTGTCTGAATTTGTATATCATTTCCAGAGATGTGTTGAATACATTCGTAGCAACGAGATTGAGGCTGATTTCAAATCAGAATATGGTGTCCCGATGATGCAAACTGAGTTGGTGGCCTTGGAGCGAAACGCATCAGTTGTATATACTCGGGAATTGTTAATTAATTTCCGTAAAAGGCTACTGAGGTCTTTGGCAATTAATGTGATTGATTGTATAGAAAGTATGTCGGCAAAAATTTTTGTTGTCGGAAAGTATTGTAGTCCTACATTGAGGTGGCATGTTTCCTTTTACCCGTTGGAAGAGGAGGTCCGATGTTCATGTCTTGGAATGGAATCGGATGGGATTCCTTGTGTACACATTATTAGGGTGCTAGTGTTTCTTGATTTTCATCAAATTCCAAAGTGCCTCGTTTTAGATCGTTGGACCAAGGCTGCAAAGAAAGGGGTTGAAAGTAGATATTACAATGGAAGCATAAGCGGTGAAAAAGCTGTGCACAATGGCCGGTATATAGCATTGATTGATAGTTGTCGAAGGTTGTGTACTTATGCGAGCAAGAATGAAGAATACTTTGATGATATACGGGAGAAGATAGCTTTGTTGATTGAACAGCTTAAAAAAAAGGACCAAAGAGGCAATCGAAGAGAGAGCGAAGCCGGTGAGTGTAATGCTGATGGGTTTGTTGGAGAGCCCGTTGTAAATGGGAGCCAACCTCGTGGTCCTGGAGCCACAGCCAAGAAGCAGACACGATGCGGGTGCTGCAAGGTTTATGGTCATACCAGAAAAACTTGTCCACATGCGCGTAGGATTGGAGACCTTTTGAATTCGGATGGAGGAGTAGGGTGCTCTCAAGGGACAGGAGCAAACCATTGAAACTAAATAGTAAGATATTTTTGATCCAATTACATTTTATAGCGTACTATTTATATTCCCTTATTTAAGTGGAATGAGTGTCAGTAAAATATTGTTAGTTTAAAACTATGGTGGGAACAGTTAGTTATCAATAAGAGTCTTTGTTAATTGACATATGTTATTGTGTGCATGAACCATCTGTTGAAATTACTAGTAGATTTTCTGATACCAAACATAGCCGGTAACAGTAGTCAATGTTCCTGCCTTTTGGTTTGCAGGGTTTTCACCACACTCGGGTTTTGCTTTTCAGCATAGGAAAGAAGATGCTGATGAATTATGAAGCCAGATTAGTTATGAATCTATGTTGGTATTTCTTTTTTTCATATATTGGACAAGGCAATGTGAAATCCACTATTAAATATGTGTGTTGAGTAATGTGGGTAGGTGTCATTGGCATTGGACAATTAAGATGTGTATTTGGTTTGTTTAATCATTTTATTTTCATGTAAGACAATATGTGATGTTTTATTTGATTGGATGTGTTGCTTTATTAATTGGATAATGTTCGGAACCAAATATTGTGTGGCAGCTGCTACTTTGTTTTGTGGTCACAGGTTGACTAAGTTGGCAGCACCCACCAAAGAATGTTTACTGGTTGTCTCCATAGATCTACAGTCTAAGCTCCTTTTGGGAGAGCTTTTCTTTTAAGTTTTTTTTTTTGTTTCATGAATTTGTGATATGATATATTCTGTCATACCAAATTTTGTCTGATATCTTGAAGACCAAATTTGGCCAAACAGAATAAGGCATAGCATTTTAGATATAGAGATTCATGATTGGGAAGCATTGAATCATGTTCATTAAAAATTATGGGAACCTTTAGAACATGTTGAAGTTGATTGGTTCAAGAGTGAGTTGTGTAACTCATGCTTGATTGAACTCTAGTTGTCATTGTTGTTTCTAACTTTGATTTTAGATATTTTGTTTTACTCAGTACAATTAATTTGTAGTTGAAAAAAACCAGTGTTGCATGGTTTTTGTGCTACTCTTGGTCGATGTGTGTATTGTGGACTTGTGCTTCTTTTAGTTCATGTTTTTAAGGCTTTTATTTGTGGATTGTTTTATTCCTTGTATGGGGCCTCATTTTTTCGGTATGAAATTATGGTAGTTTTATTGCCTGGTTTGGGACGTCACTGGATTGGCATAGATGTCATGCCCCATCTAAGATCAAGGCCCAAATGGGCTGCCCACTTTATTCAGGCACTATAATCCTAATTTCTAAATAGTAGTCTATTAAATGGGTGGGCTCGCCAAGCATTTCAATTAGCATTCATGATTGACTACAAAGTCTGTGAGTAATATCCATACAGATGCAGTGAACTTAATTTATATATTGGGCGTGCCAATGTTGATATCTCCAATTGAATCCTTATTTAATGAACAATGGCACTTATTTGTTTAGGGTATTAAGATCGTATCTTCCCAAAAAAAAAATTTAACATGTTTGATGGTCCATTAAATAAATGTGGCAATGAGTATGATATGTGGATGTAAACATTGGACAGTTGGAAGCAATGGGCCGTCTGCAGAAGTGAAAATCATTGCCAGATAACCTTAATAATATGCATTACGCTGTCCAACAAGGTTTATAGATAGATATAGTATTAAGCTGTGTAACCAAATACATGCTAACCCTAGCAAAGAACCACACACAGCCTTCCTTTGTCAAAATTATAAAAATACCACACACAGCCATAAAAAAAAAACCTGACTATCCTAAATCAAAATATAGGCCATTTGTACTACACTATTATGGACAGTTAGAGCTTTCACAGCCCACAAAATGATAATTACAACCCAAAAGAAAGAAGACCGACATAGCATTAAGACTTGGATGCTCTTGGGGCACTAGACCACATCAGTCCAGGATTTTTTTCAACAACCCTGTGCAATTCATTCATTGGAGTGATTACTAAATCCAAAGCAGTCATCATTCTAACTTTATGCTCGTGCACCTGCAATGAGTAGGATTGTCAATAAGCGTAGATATTTGGGAAGTATATTAGGCTTTAAGGTTAACATAAGTCACATACCACTCCTATGAGGTTAGTGTGAAAACCTTGTCCCATGCTCATCCAATCAATTAGCCATTCAGCAGAGTTCACACTTGACAAATTGAAATGAACAAAATGTAAGCCACTGTCATTCATAGGACATTTAGCATGATATATTTTGTTAAGAATTCAACCATGTATGGTGTTAATAATATGACTTATGCGACACCAAACCTATGTCCACAATTTGGAATTCCCTTCACATCTTCAATAGGCCAAGTAACAAACTTGTTGCCATTTGATATCATATGCGGCTCAAAAAAACCACATTCCAATATTCTTGTGAGCATATAACACTGTCGATGATATGAAATTAAGACTAATTAGTTTATCCAATAGATTTCGAAAGTTATGCAAAATGATATATCCAATTTACATAATGTAACTTATGAAAAAAAATTTGACCACTGATCGGATTTTTTCATCCCTCTCTGCAATTCGATCCACTTCAGGATTGGAGTCAAGCCTATAAATTTTTCTGTGTACGATATTAATCACCATTAGCCACCAATGACCAGATTCGTCATGGAAAGGGACATAAATCTGTTATTGAAGTTGAAATAAGTAATGTTACAATATATGTATCTTAAAAAAATAGTATGTCATTCGTTTCCATTAAAGCTTACATATGAAAGATGACGGGTTGGAGGCATCCAGTCAACCATGTAATCCATAAAAGTTTCAAATATGTCAGCACTTGGGAGACTGTTGTGAGCTAATTCCTGCACATAAAGGAAACTTCCCTTATGAATGAATCAATGTTGTAATAGTAAACAACAATGGAAATGGATAAAAAAAAATTTCAATTATTTATATCACTCACTGAAAATGATGGTGGAAGACACCAAGTGGTGCATGATCCATATAGAGCCTCAGTCCACGTGGCTTTCAAGGCCACCATCTCTATTATCTGGTTATGTATTTATAATATTTTGAATTAGAAAAAACATAAATACTTATGTACATGCATATAGATAGATGCATTATTGTTTATAACCTTTTCAGATATTTCATTTGCTGGGCTTAGGCAGTGAAACTCTCCCCTAGCCATTCGATGCCCTGGATATTTAAATATGATCTCACTGCCAACAAGTGCCAATCACATGTATGATTATATTTATCGTTTAGGGGTTTAACACATTGATAGAGGTCGTGTTTCATACCTACTATCCAAATCAGTTCCGAATATATATGCAGAGACCTCCATCTGCTCCTTCTTAAGTCCCATATTTTCGTTAGGTCGAAACTTCGATTTCATAATAATATCCTATGTCATGTTTACAATTGATAATTAGAACAATAACATTATGCTCACCCACGTGAACAAATTGTGTGCATGTTGTATGCTTAAAAAACGCATACCTTGGGAAAGATGAAGCCATATGCTTTCTGCATCACACCTCCACTGCCATCCATCTTAATCTTAGCCTTGTCTTTGTTTGTGTTTTTCTTCCCCGTGGACTTGCTACCACATCCCTTACTGCTGGAAGTACCCATGGCTTTGGCCTTAGACTTTGTTGAATCTGGCACCGACGGAGAGCTAAACAATCGTTTCCTCCTCCAATCGTTATCTACGACTATATGATCCACTGTTTCCTCCTATTATATAAACATTATACGACATTAGGGTATGTTTTTTAGTATAAATAGCAAAAAATGCCAAATAATGGTAGACAAGTATAACCAAAGTTGAAGTATTACTTTGACAGTAGATTTAGATTTGCTTTGAATATTGAGTTGAGACATCCTTAACCTCTCCCACCCATGTGCATACGTGGTATCAGATCCTTGTGTCTTGTGCTCTATAGCAGATTTACGCTTCTTCCGTAGAGAGGGGCTTTGTTGAGGATCAATCTCATCATCAGATAGTTCCATGACATCAGTATCGACTAGTAATGCGTTGAATGCATCAGTTCGGAGACTAATTTTTCGACTCACAGCTGGAGTCTTGAAGTTGACTTGTGATTTGTCAGCAACACTTTTTCCCTTGTCAACATGTGGTTTATCTTTATTACCAGCATCAATGTCCACATGAACAGGGATCAGTGGATGGTTGTTCTCAGTGACTGCATGAGTTGGTTTGTTGCATATGAATTCTTGTAAGGCAGTTACAGCTATGCGAGTGCATTCCATGGCAGCCAACATTGAATCTAGCTTAGTTTCCATATTCTGAAAGTTGGTGGAGATGAATTTTAGAAACTACGTAACAAAATATTATAACTTTTGAAATTTATAACAAGGTAGCAGTAAATAACCTCCATTTTGTTGACGATCTTGTCATACATGTTTGATGCATCATTACCGGACTCTTCGTATTTTTCATCATGGAAATTTGGTTGCTGCAACTGATAAAAAAAACAAGTTAATATAAACACACAGTGGAAAAGATTGTGGCAAAAAAGTAGGAATGCATTTGAAAACCACAATGGGAGCTTTAACATTCCATTGACACTTACATCTTCAGCATCGCTTTTCGAACGATGAGTCCCGGGATGAATGACTTCAACATCAATGGGAATGCAATCACTTAAATCTCTCTGGGACGCCATTGATGATAAAACAGACAAAGAAAAAAGCTCGGTTCTTGGGTGCCAGCTATAAATAGGATACGCTAGTCTTGTAATATCACTCTGTTTGGTCGTTTTGGTTTGTCAATATTTTTTTCGATTTTTTGTATGATATAATATTAGAAAGTGTGTAAAATGATCTAAGTATGGTCTGGGTCGCATTCCGAAGCAATCAATACTGAGGACACGCAAAGTCAGACCATCATGACCATAAATTACCCTTTAAAATTTGAAATGTAAATAAATAGTGGGTCAATGACGATCCCTAAATGCAGTGAATTTTAATTTGAATACCAATATATTTATGCCAATCCTGAAATTGCGTTCGTTATCTATATTTGGTTATAATTAAGTACAGTTATGAATAATAGAAACAGAAACGCATATTAAATTGTCCAAAATATTGTTTGTGTTTTTTTAAATTTTGTGGATGACCAACTTTTGAATTGAGTTGATTGCGTTGACAATCAAAGAGCTACCCATGCAATCTTTTAACAATTTATTTCTTTATTGTGTCTTATTTTAAATGTAAAAGATTGTGCAAATTTAATGTAATATTGGTAGTAAATCATTATTTGCAATTCTTGTCTTATTTGTTGTCAATAAATGAGTGGCCTCAGAAAAAATAAAATTAACTATTAATTAATATGGTGGCCACACTAAATATAATCTGAAATATTGTTAAATGTTGATTATATTGTCTAATCACATTTAAAACCTTCGGTTGTTATTTATTCATCAATAATTATTTAGTATTAAACTAATAATTACTTATTTCAAAATAATTCTTACTTCAACCATTTACAATGCCAATGAGCAGTAGTAGTGGTTGGACACACAAGGAGATCTCAATATAAACACACAGTCATATATAACATTGATTTAGTTTAACTGCACCATAACATATTGATATTAGCAGTACCACATTAACATAGTTAACATTAATCTAAACCAACAACCCTAGCATCGGACTTACTGAAACGGGTACACGGATTAACACAAAAGTGGCACGGCAACGCCCTAAGCAACTCAGACAGATAATCAAAAGTTACAAACTTATTTTCGCACTATCATCCTTGCCATGACGAATCCACGGATGAAACCCTCCACAAACTTCTCACCTTGCCCATCTATGGCGTTACCGCTATAGGCCGATGGACCGTCTTCACCATTGTTCACATGATTGTATAGCTGGGTTGTTGGTTCGGTTCCTGGAGTCGCCTGCCCCATGACGTCTGCACTTGGATTCATACGTTTTTCTGCACAGTGAAAGGCCCAGCATGCTCGTGCATCTTCCAGATTATCGAAGGCTTCATGGGAGGCCATGCTAAATCCATTCACCTGGCGATGTGCCTCTCCCCAGCTTCTATACAATCCCGGTTTCCTGCCAACGTAGACCACCCAAGCTTTGTTCTTCTTAGCCTTTTTTCCATGACCATTGCCCAGTCCGCCATTTCCTGTCCGGTCTCCGATGAAGGGTTTCATTGCTTGAGTAACTCTGTTCGTATCAACTTATGAGTCATATATATTCAACTTCGACTAATATTTGTTCAGCAGAAACCCATTCACAAAGTGTTACAAATGATGAGCGGGCACGTGTATGATAATTTTGCATCTTTTAGATATTAAAAATATAAATATAAATACAATATCAATAAAGAAATATAAATATAAAAATAAACATCAAACCACACCTCTCCATCTGTATACATAATGATGGATTGGTGGTAGACTAGGACATCTATCACTCTATCAGAAGCTTTGGAAACTTAAAGAAATCTCATTCCCTGTTCATTAGTCGGATTTGGTTTGCAAAGTGTCCAATCACTGTCAGGCAGCGTCAAGTAACACTAACGCAGGTCAGACGAGTTTAGTATGTAATCACATAATTAATTTTTTTAAGTGTCTTGCTAACGAGTAACTATAGGACATTAGTTAAAGAACCCACAAAAGGAAAATTTGAATTTGAAAGCTAAGTGTTAGACTTTCCGAAATGCTGTATATATTATTTTTCATACAAATTTTCCTTATTTGGTTCCTTAAAAAATACCCTAAGGCCACTTGTTAGCATTTTTCTTTTTTAATAAGGGTTAAATGTACAATATTATACGAACTATTTGGGAATTTTTAATTACCTATCTAAACTAAAAACACTTCTAATTATGTTCATGAACTTATATAAAAATTTCAATTGCATCATATATTTGCCAATACATGTGATTTGAATGTGATCAAGGATACGAACTTCACAAATTACATTATAGACACAACACATGGGAAATTTATATTATTAATTAATAATTAAAAATAAATATTTATTATTTAATTAATAAATTTTGATTAATAAATATTATCATTGTGTAATAATTATGTTAATTAATTATTAATTTACATAGTTATTTTAATATTATTAAATTATTTATATATAGTAATAACTAAATAAGTAATTTATATTTAGTAGTAATTATATAAGTTATCAATTATCCGGCAACATGTCAAATCAAATCTTAAAGGAAGTCTATACGCAAATACAGCAGGATGCGTGTCAAGGATAATGAAATTACATAAATAAATAATATAATGAATTTAATTGTTATATATTGATAGTGTAAAGTTTTTTTACATCATCAACAAGTCAGAAATTGATATACCATGATAAATGTTTGCTTTTTATCCTAACCATTTTGAAGGATATGACTATCCATGATTTCTGATTGGTTGTCAGTGTAAAAATCTTTACACTGATAATACATACAAATTAAACTCTAATATATTAATGGTTTAAATAAGTTTTTGGTCCCTGTAAAATACACCAATTTTGGTTTTAGTCCCTGCAAAATTTTTCGTTAGGATTTCGTCCCTATACTTTCAAAAATTTTGGAAATGGTCCCTCCGTCATCTCTTGCCGTTAAATGCCACGTCATCAGGGACCATTTCCAAAAAAAATTGAAAGTACAGGGACCATTTCCAAAAAAAATTGAAAGTACAGGGACGAAATCCTAAGGAAAAATTTACAGGGACTAAAACCAAAATTTTAAAAATTTAGAGGGACCAAACACTTTGCTGAGACCAAAAATTTATTTGTGGCCCTAATGTATGTTTTCTTTCAATTTTGAAGCCAAATTCTGGAGTAAGTCGGACATGAACAAGAAATTACATCGATATCCCTGAGTATTGGATATCATACAAAATGAAGGAATTTAGCAATTTTAACCATGTGGTCCATAATGTATGATTTTCTTTCTATTTTCTTGCCAAATTTCATAGCAAGTCGGACAGGAAAATTAAATTACCTCAATACCTTTGAGTACTAAAAATCATACCAGATTAAGGAATTTAGCAATTTTAACCTTGGTAAAATTGGCTAGAATATAGAAAGCAATCATACATTAGTGTCTTGTGTTTCAAATTGACAAATCTCTTCATTTGATATGATTTCTAGTACTCGGAGGTATCGAAATAATTTCTTACATTAGGGATAAAAGGATAAAATTATCAAATTTATTCTTCGGATATAATTTATAGTACTCGTGGGTACTGAGGTAGTTTATTGTAATCTTATCCATGTCTGACTTGCTCTGAAGTTTGGCCAGAAAATATATATTTTTTTGTTTAAATAAGTTTTTGGTCCCTGTAAAGTTCACAAATTTTGGTTTTAGTCCCTGTAAATTTTTAAAATTTTGGTATTAGTCCCTGTAAATTTTTCCTTAGGATTTCGTCCCTGTACTTTCAAATTTTTTTGGAAATGGTCCCTGCTGACGTGGCATTCCGTTTGCCACGTCAGCAGTTAACGGCAAGAGATGACGGAGGGACCATTTCCAAAATATTTGAAAGTTCAGGGACGAAATCCTAAGGAAAAATTTTGCAGGGACTAAAACCAAAATTGGTGTATTTTGCAGGGACCAAAAACTTATTTAAACCAATAATAATCTAAGCCAAATTGGTGGCACCGTATGTAGACTACCAATATTCAGACCACTAGTTTTTTTTTTCTTTTTCAACATTTCAGCAGAGCACTAGTTTTTAAATATCCATCAAACGTTATAAATTATAATTATTTAATTATATACTATTAAGTTACTTAATTTTGGTATTAAGTCAGTCATTAAAAATTTCTTTGTCAACCAACCATACTGGCACCAGAGATTATTTACTCTACCCATCCGATACCCGCAACTCAGATGAGTGATTAAGTGATTTTCTAGTTACGTCATCCACGTCGACTACTTCATACATTTGATTCTTGCCACATCATCAAGTTTATCATAATCTTCAGTGAGCGTTGCCTAGGTCTTCGTCTGTGTTGACTGTATTTTAGACAAGTAGTTTTTAGCTGAGTCTTTAATCTGCGGTCAACCAAAATTTAGGCTCTAATGTACTTCTTTTTAGGTATAACTTTAACCAGGTCAGATAGCAGAAGACCACTTGCTGCATCCTACTATACTCTGTGAATAGTGAATACATGTATTTATCATCTTATCCTCTTATTATGTGCAGGATTATTGGCCTTCTGTTCTATTGGCAATGGCGGGTGGTGTGATTAAGCCTTGGGAAGCTATCTACACAATATGCTCAGGCTTTTCTCGGGTTATAAGTATGGAACTCTCAATTCCACTCAAACTTTAATTAATCGGCAGCTTCACACTGATGTTATAGGTATCTACACTCTTAGGAGGAGGATCAGTTCCTGTCCAATTTTTCGGAACTCGTTACTTTGTAAGGTTAGCCTGCAGCAGGCGAAATCATTTCTCAATGAACTTCTTACTGATATACACTTGAAGTGACACTATGCAACAAACTTAGTTTTATTGAACGTTTAGAAGAGGCAAAAAGGAATTTAAGTGACCATAAGCTTCCTGAGATGCTACAGTTGCAGAAAGGACGTACAGCTGATCACTGTAACAATGAAAGTGGAGAGGATGGGAGATATACCGATTCAGGTGAAGATTGTTTAAAAAACAAATGAATTTGGATCGGAATGGAAAATATTGAAACTTTTCCTTATGAAGTAGGAGACTTGCAAATTATAAGCCTTGGTAATCTTTAAAGATTGCTTGCATTTTATTTTATGTTCTTATGAATTTCTTCATGTAATCTTAACCGTTCTTTTTGGTTGGATCTTTATTCTGTTGATGCTTGCATCATATTATTGGTGTTTTCTGATTTCCCTTTTTGATGTCAAAGGGATATGATATATTGAATGTTTGAAAAGGCTTCCTTTGTTTTACTGTACCATTAGTTTAAGCATTATTACATAACTAATAATTAATTAGCTATTTCTTTGAATTGGATTCAAATCCATAATTTCACATTTATTAGTATAATATAATATAGATAAAAGGTTAAAAACTGCCACCAATGTGGTCCTCACATCGGCAATGGGATTCGAACTCATGACCTTGTGGGTTATGAATCGTATCCTTACCAATCTCAACAGCTATATTTTTTCTAAGCTTCAATTTCGTGTCTTTTAAAAAATATATATTAATAAAATTTTAATGTATGTCTACCCAAAACAAATTCTACAGATTTTAAAAAATTAATTACTATAGAGTGAGACACTTTTCTGGAATTTCATAAACCTTTCTAAATTACCTTTTACCTGTTTGAATTAGTAAAGTATTTCAATTACATTATTCAAACAATTATGTAGACTGGATTTTGTGTTAAATTTTCAGCATCGAGTGACGGGACATTACAATCATATAAATTTTGAATGGATTTATTATATAACTTTTTTAAAATATTTGATTTTTAAATGTTAATTCATGTTAATTTTCAAGTAAACTTTAAAAAATATATTTTTATCTCAACTTGTAAAAATATTAAATTTCCAACTAAATGATTTAGTTGTACAAAAAGAAAACCAAATAATTCAGAAAATTATTAAGATTTGATTTTAACTTGAATTTTCTTCATCACGTGTCAACACCAATAAATTACAAATGACTATTTAAATTATTAAGTTATTCCAATTAAATAATTTAATAAATTTTTTAATTTGATCATAAATTGAATTTACTTCATTAGATGTTAATTATATCTTTTTTATTTTATTTTTTTGGGTAGAAATTAGCCTAACTTTATATTTTTATTTCCTCCTTTTTTTTTCAACATCAATATTTTTGGATCTGATTATTCAATCTATTGTTCACTAATTGGTTACGTCACTTGGAACCATGACTTCTTGACAATTTGAACTCTGCGATTTGGATTTTTTATTTTTTATTTTACAAAGTTGTAGCATGAAGTCGTGTTGGGGTAACTATAAGTAAGGATTTAATGGATTTATGCTGTATGTATATTTGTTCATTGTTTTTTTTTTATGGATATATATAAGTAAGGATTTATATTTTTTTGGTGTTGTGTAAAAAAAAAAAAATTTGGTGACTACATTACTTTGTAAAACTTTTTTATACTGTCATTATATATATATATATATATATATATATATATATATATATATTGTTTTCCAGGGTATCCTTCACACGCTACTGTGATAAGGATTAAGCCAAATTTTCATTTTCCTATTTTAAGAATCTTTTATACCTTTCAGATTTATATGATTTTTACCTTTTTATAAATGTAATCTTAGATGTAATACCTTTCATGTTGACAATTTATACAAATTTACATACCATTTATAATTTGATTATTTATAAATAAATCATCATATAATTGTGTTTTGATGTTATGATACATTTTAGTAACAAGCTACATATTTAATAATTTGATAATTAAAAAAATGTTTGCAATTTTATTTTCTATTTGTAAATGTAAGCTCTAAAGTTGGAATAAATTGCATTTAGAGACTTATTTTTACAAAAATTATTTATAAAATGAGCTAAAAAATAAATAGAGATAAGTGTCCACATATGATAATAAATGATTTTTTATTCTATGCAATGTCGTGTGTATGATTGACGAAGTGAATGTTTTAGATACAAATCTATTTCAGCAATTTATATTATATTGAGTTATTATCAAATTTGTATCATATAATTTGTTTTTATATATTAGTTAATTTTTTACGAATTAATGTAGTATACACTGTTAGTGTACAAAGTTTTACAATGACATCCGCTAACATTTTGACATGTGTGCTTTTATTTTAATAACTATTACAGAGAAACAACAATTACGCTGATTTGTCAAGATATTATTGAATATTTGTGTAAATAAAATTTCACTGATACTGTATAAAAATTAATTAAACTTATTTTTTATTATTATTTCATGTTATGTAAATTAGATTTAGGCCCCTCTCATCGAAATTTTTTGGCTCCACCCCTGACTATACCAACACCTAAGGTTTTAAATTCTTTATTTTTATGAAACAAGAAACTTTTAAAAAATTTATATCTTCCCTTATTTCTTTTATTTTTTAAAATTATTTTCTCCCTAAAATTTCTGAAATTCTAAATTATATTATCGCAACCCAGCCAACCGACTCTAATTAAAGATGGTCGCATATTTCTCTCAATATTTGCTACTCCTAGAAATTTGAATAAATTGCGTCATGAGCAAAAGCAAAACGTACGGCCTCAAATCTCCAACCACATGAGCAGGTCTTCGATTTTCCATGACCCTTTCCAACCGGTTACGCTCAAAGTCATCAGCGCCGTTCACTAAATTTAATATTTTATCAATGGTCATGCTTCAAGGAGCACCGAAACTCCAAGTTCTCCATGGAGCATCGAAGACAATGCCAGATTAAAGTTCCATGTTGTTTGATAAATAATAAATCACATAATGTGAAACTCAGAAAAGTGACTACACAGAAGGAAACTAGTTGCAGTGGCCGGTGGGGCCGGTGACAATAATGGAAGGTCATGAAAAGTACGACTGCACGAGGCTCATTTAAAATTTGTTTGGATATATAAAGTGAGGAAATATTAACTTATTAAGAATATATTTATATTTTCTGTAAAAAAATATATATTTATATTTGATTGGTTTCAAATATATTGAGATTTCATATACTTTAGTTAATTAAAAATGAATATACTTTTATCTTTTTAAGCTCACTTTATAAAAACTGTGCAAATAAGTCAAAGCTAGCTGTGCAAGAATGTTTTCTCTTTGATGTAAGGTGTAAACTGTAAATTGACTTTGCTATTTGCAGCTTTGTTTTGATGTTTGTTTATATTGATTTTGTTGTTTTCGGTACTTCTTTTTAATTTTTTTTTCTTCCAATAATATTTTTATTTTGACTTTATTTAATTTCAAACACTTTTAAATTTAAATTTTGTATTATACAATACATTAAAGTCACATTTTTAAAAGTAAATTAAAATTATCGTACATTATTTATATTTTTTTAGTTTAAAATATATAATATTAATTCCCCTTTTTCAATATTCTTGTGATGATCAACACCCATTGGTCTAAGTCGCAAGGAATTGGGTTCTTTTTAAATAAGATTTCTGGTTCAAGTATTGTGTATGAAAAAATACACGCTCATGGAGCTTTACTCCTTAAATGAGTATTCTCGGCTTGACTCAAATTAGTTATAATCCAATGTGGTTTCCGGATACCGAGGGTTTGAGACCAAAATATCCTTGCCTTTAAATTAATTATTAATCATTTTATATGTAATTTTTTAGTGTAAATATCCTTCACCCGGAACGGACCTGTCTGTGCATGCGCGGATGTCTGAAATTCAGGATGAATTTTCAAAAACCCACCAAATTGTACACTGGTGGGAATCGACTGGTTTGGAAGTATAGCAGGAGCATGGAGTGCCGCTAGGACAACAATGTTGTTTTGTTTGTATCTCAAAAGTATAGTATATATATATATTTTATTATTAATTTAATACATACCAGTTCAATCAGCGACTCACTGGTTCGACTAGTGATCTGACCGAGTCGATGACCGGTCCAATTTTAATAACACTGATGAACAACGCCAAAAATCTCTGAAAACTGAAAGGAGTTTAGCTATATCATATATGGTCAAGTAATATATTTTTTTTTTGGTTAAAGTAATAAATTAGTCCCTATACTTGACACTAATTCTCCATTTAGTCCCTATACTTAGAAAATTATTAAAATGATCCCTACACTTAACAACCATTACCCAGTTAGTCCCTCTGTTGCCCAACGTTACTGTGCCATTACTAACGGATCTTACGCGACTGTTATCTCCCACATCGACTCCCCCCTTATGTCTCCTTCTGCAACCCTAAATGCACCATTTCAACCTTCAATTTTGCAGCAGCCGAAACTACTGAGGTTCAACCAAGATGGAGTCTGGAGCAAGAGTGTTCAAGTCGTGCTATTAGTGTCTTCACCTGCAAAAGAGGTGATTAAATGACAGCAGCAGAAGATTGGGGATTCAAAAGCACAATACATAGAAACACAAATAGAAAGGGTTTTCAACCAAATAATCATGAAACGGGGGATTCAAAATGTGCATTTAGGGTGAACACAAGACTACCCAATGAACCCTTCATGACGAAGTGCCTCTGCCATTCGACTATTTTCACCAAGTACTGCGGTGCTATCATTTGACCTTTTTTTTTAATGTTTTGGATTTGGGAAATGAAAGTGCATATGAAAGATGTTATTTTTGTTGTGATCAAGAGTGAAGAGAGAGGAAGTTGACTGGGTGAGTAGGAATCTGAATTTGATAGTGGGTGGGTTACTCAACCTGTGTTAAATTTTTGCCTGTAAATTAATTGGATTGCACTTGAGAATTGATTCACACAGGGGAAGTCATGGTCTCATGGATGACAAAATTCTATATACGATAAACCCCTTTCTTTTGAAACGTCAGTGGCATCTTGGCATGTTTCCTCAATATTTGCAAAAATCCCCTTTCTTTTCATACTTTACGAAGCTGTTATCTGCAGTTCTGCACTGTAAAAAAGGCAGTTTTCATATAAAAAAATTGTGAGCATCTTCTATGTTTGTCAGAAGTGTTCAGAAGTTAAGTGGTGAAGTGAAGGTTCAGAAGGGAAGTGTTGTAGAGGGAAAGAACGGAAGATTGGTGAGTTGGGTGCCAAGTTAAGTCAGGTGGGAGATAACGGACACGTAAGATCGATTAGTGATGGTACAGTAATATTAGATAACAGAGGGACTAACTTGGTAACGGTTATCAGGTGTAGGGACCATTTTAATAGTTTTTAAGTATAGGGACTAAATGAAAAATTGGTGTTAAATACAGGGACTAATTTATTATTTTAACCTTTTTTTTTTTAACAACAAGTAAGATTTTTTTAATAACCTTTTTTATAAGCTTTTAATAATTTTATTAATATTAAATAAAAGAATAGTTTGTTAATTAGTGTTTTAAATGTATTTGTAAAGAAATAAAAACGGATATTTATATTATAAAACTAAATTTAACAAATTTTTGTATATTAAATATATCATTTTTAATATAATATATAATTTTTAACTTCTTAACTAATGTCTTGAGAATGAATGATTAGCATCTATCATTAAAAAATATTAAATAAAATAATAATATTTTAAATATATAAAAAGTATTAATTACTTTTTATATAATAATTAAGAGATTTGATAGGAAAATTTGATTGGAAGTTTTAGAATTATTAAAGTGAAGCACGGGTGTTTCTATATAATAAGGACTACAGAGGATGCAAACATTACAATGAGCAGCCACGCACTAAGATTGGGAATTGCTTTGACAGCATGGCTATCAATGAATCTCTGCTACACAAGCCTAGGAAGTCCGTTTCCAAACTGTCTTTACAGTCAGTGTTATAGTCTCACTTGTCTTTGTTGCTTCTTATGTTATCAAACCCACCTCCCTCTTCAATCTCTCCACACCTCACCACAACATATGCGAACACGCCATCGACACAACATCATGCTTATCCCATGTCTCAGAAGTAGCTCAAACTCGAGAAAACACACTCAATTTGCTCCAATCTATCTTGACCAAGTCTACTTCGCACATTCGCAAAGCCATGGACACAACCAATGCTGTCAAACTCCGGATCAACAGTCCAAAGGAGGTAGCAGCTTTGAACGTCTGTGAGGAGCTGATGGACTTGTCCATGGACAGAGTTTGGGACTCAATAGTTGCTCTAAGTAAAAAGAACACCGATTCAATGCAAGATGCACACTCATGGCTAAGCAGCGTGCTCACTAACCATGCAACTTGCTTGGACGGACTGGAGGGACCAGCTCGGACCCTTATGGAAGCTGAGCTTCAGGACTTGATGTCAAGAGCAAGAACCTCACTGGTCTTGCTTGTTGCTGTTTTGCCTCCAAACCCAAATGGTGAAAGAGGACTCATTGATGAACCACTCAATGGGGGGTTTCCATCGTGGGTAACAAGGAAGGATCGAAGGCTTTTGGAGTCTTATGGCGGGGAGATCCAACACGACGTCGTTGTGGCTCAAGATGGGAGTGGGGATTTCGAGACAGTAGCTGAGGCAGTGGCGTCGGCACCAGACAAAGGTAAAAAAAGGTACGTAATCTATGTGAAGAATGGGACGTACAAGGAGAATGTTGAAATCGGTAAGAAGAAGAAGAATGTGATGCTGGTGGGTGATGGAACGGATGCAACGGTAATCACTGGCAGCTTGAATTTTATTGACGGCACTGGCACCTTCAAGACTGCCACTGTTGGTACGGATCTTCCCTCACTCATCTCTTTCTCATTTCCTTTACCTGTTATTAATTTATTTCCTTGATCTTTGTTATTTAGTATTCACGCATATTTTTTACGAGATTAATTTTTTTTTGTTCAAGTTTTATGAGATTAATTAATTTGATGTATCGCTGGAATAATTTTTTTTTATATTATTAACCTTTTTTGGTGAAATATATGATTTTTATATAATTATTATATTGATTGATTATTTTTAAGAGCTTAACTTTTATGTTTGGTCAATGTAATTTTTTTTACGGTAATATTTAATAATATTTTGATTAATCAATTTCATTATAATTATTTTTTTCTCATTTCAAAAAAAATTATTATAATTAGTTTTCTTAATTATTCAAATAAAAGAATATGGATGATATAATTTTTTTTACATTAATCATTATATTAAAATTTAATATTTTAGCATCAAAACAAATTTTTTTTTTTATGTATTAATATCCTATCTGTCTTAATCACGTCAATCACGCTGAATGACTAACAGCACTTGTACCACTAATCTGCACCTGGTAAATGGGAAAAGCAAATCAAGCCACGTATACAAATTGGATTCATCCTGGAACGTCCTTGTTTTTCTCGTCACGTCACGTGAGATCATCCATTTTGTGTTATTTTACAATACATAAAAAAATCAATGGAACATGCACAAAAAAATAAATAAAAAATCAATGGGATAGTATATGGTATCTCAATTTTGGTGATCAAATATCATTATTTTTTAAAAATATTTTTATCATATTTATTATTTAAAAAAATATTAATTAAATGTTATAGTTAATTAAGGTCATGCCAACCAGTATCCTAAGTATATTAGTTAAAAATACCAAAAAAGCAATAATTTAGTAAAAAATTAAGTTGAACATTTTAAATAATGAAATTCACCAAGTCCAATTGAAAACTTCATTTTCTAAATACTTATCCAATGCCCTGATTATCAATCTGGGTTTTGCTAACGAATATCCTAGGGACAAACTGATTAAGGAAAATCATAAAAAAAAATATTGTATTAAAAAAACTAATTTTAACAATTTTCAATATATTAAATACATTATTTTCTTATGTGAACTTTATTTATTTTGATTTTTTACTCAATACTCCGAACTCCGAACTCCGAAGATTGTGGTTAGCATTTCCTTATTTACTTGAAGCTCTGCCGACAGCTAAAGAGTCTAGATTCAATGTATTAGTACAAAGTAAAGTAAGCCATTCAACTTTCTCTTGTCGGTTGTTCATGCTTCCTAATTTTAACTTGAAAGCCTACCAAAATATAAGGCTTAGATGAGCCCATTTATTAAGTTTTGTATAGCCATGTAGGTTTTGGGCTTTTTTAACATTAGCTTCATATTCAATAATCTGGCTTTGCAGCTGCTGTTGGTGATGGGTTTATAGCCCAAGACATCTGGTTCCAAAACACAGCCGGCCCAGAGAAGCACCAGGCAGTGGCTCTCCGTGTTGGTGCCGACCAGTCTGTCATAAACCGCTGCCGTATCGATGCCTACCAAGACACTCTTTACGCCCACTCCAACAGGCAGTTCTACCGCGACTCCTTCATCACTGGCACCATTGATTTTATATTTGGAAATGCAGGTGCTGTGTTCCAAAACTGCACATTAGAGGCCCGAAAGCCCATGAGTAATCAAAATAACATGGTGACGGCCCAAGGTCGAATAGATCCAAACCAGAACACAGGGACTTCAATTCAGCAATGTCAGATAACACCAAGCCCAGATCTTAAGCCCGTTGTGGGCTCCATAAAAACTTATCTGGGCCGCCCATGGAAGAATTTCTCTAGGACAGTTGTGATGCAGTCCTCCATAGGGAGCCATATTGATCCAGCAGGATGGGCAGAATGGGATGCAGAACATAAGGACTATTTGAATACATTGTATTATGGAGAGTACATGAACAGTGGGCCAGGTGCTGGACTCAGCTTGAGAGTGAATTGGCCTGGTTACCACGTCATCACAGATGCTGCAGAGGCTAGCAAGTTCACAGTAAAAGAACTCATTCAAGGTGATGTTTGGTTGGAGAACACGGGGGTCACGTTCACGGAGGGTCTCTAGTGTAGGATATCACGTGCTTGAGAGACAAGTGCGTGCTTGTTTCTCATCTTATGTGGGCAGTTTTTGCCGAAAATAATAATCCAAAACTGAATATCGTATGCTATATGGCAGAGTGAGGTTTTGAAATTTTCGTTCTTACCGAAGTTTCGATAGCCTTGTAGACTGTAGTGGCCATGTAATGAATCGTATCTGCAAAATAAACTCGTCCAACTTAACCCAAGTGCTTCTTTGTTTTTCTCCACGAAGGGGTTTAATTTGATGCACCATGACCATCATTTGCGCATGCAGGTTAATTAATTTGGACCACGTATTTTTTTTTATACGCTGTTAATTTTAACTAGTTCCATGTGTTAATTATTTAATATCATATTCACAGAATTGTTTCATTAAAAAAACGTTCACTTATAATATGTCATAAGAAGTATATTAGAATTAATTGTTATCACTAAATTACATCAAAGTTTAAATTCTAATAATATATAAACTTGAGCAGTAAAAAGAAAATGCCACTATTTCTTTGAATTGCAGGCCAGATTCGAAGATCTTGAATAATGACTCAAGAAATAAGAAAAGATAGAGTTTTGTTTTTCTCATTCCTTGCAGTATTTTTAATCAACATTGACTTCTTTTGGATTTTTTTTTTTTTTTTAAGAAAGGAGTAGGAGTAGAACATTATTATGAGACTTCTTAAGTCATGCATTTATAATGTGAAATTGAGTTTCATGGTGGATTCATTTGCCATTATGATTTGGAAGTTTTTTTATTTTATAGTGATTTGGAAGCTTTGGAAGCCATTCTTCTTGTGAATAATCGCGTCCAAGAATCTGATTTGACTGATTTTCTATAATATTTAAATCATATTTGAATTTAATTTTGATGAAATATGAGTTTAATTTTTTTTTATATTTTCAATAAATTATATATTATCGTATGTATAATTTTTTAAATAATTATTGCAAGAGTTAAATATTTTAATAGCATCAATATAGTTTTAGATAAAATTACATTGAGATTAATCCCCTTTATGAAAGCATCTTGAAATGAAGGAAAACTACCAATTACCAACAATGACATGATGAATTGATGATTTTCTTTAGATAATAACTGGCCGCATTTCCATCCTGGGAAACCAAATCAGAAAGATATGAGGGCTATATCTTCTTCTAAAACACAACTGGAAACGTGCCTCCAACCATTCTGCCAGATATGCCAACAAAGCAAAGGAATTCGAATACAAGATGTCGCTGCATTTTTTCTGATGACTAAAAAAAAAATTGCTTACCAGTAACACTTGGATGCAGAATGTCAACAAATATAATTATTTCTGTTAACTTGACAAAAGTCATGTATCTTTTTTTTATTCAATCAATTATTAAATTCAATGGTGAATTCATTAAATTGCTCTATTTATTGTTGTATACAAAATGTACATACATATAAATAAACACAAAATGACTTCTCATGCTTGGGTGAGTTAAGTTCCAAAACAGAAGTTCTTACGTGAGTCAGTTTTTCCCCCCTTTATTTTCTTTTAAAAAAAAACTGAAATGCTTTTCTGGTATTGTTCCTGGTACCCCGGTATTATCATGTAATATAGTAAAGACACAGATTTTGCGCCAGCAGTATAAAATAAGAAAACATAAAAATGGAAAATTGATATCAACATGTAGCAACTAAATCTATCATGTACAATTAAGAGCGGCAATAATGTTTTTTTAATGTAAATAATTTACCAACTGATGTATGACTGTCTAAGGCAAAATGTCTATCTCAATTTCCTGTCACATTTCCACTCTCCTTCCAATGATAATTTGCTATTTTATAAAATAAAATTACAACCCATTAATATTTATACACATCCCTAGCCTTTGATTGGTAAATGATATCGAGACACATTTTTTTGGGACAGCAAAATTTTATTCCTTTGTTCAATGCATTGAATTTGATAACCAAATTGATTCTAATGAATTATTTTTCATATGCAATGTGTCACATAATAGTTATGTTTAAGAGTGAATTCTCACATCATCAAATTACTTAGGGTTTCCCCCCCCCTCAAAGGAGCCAAAGGCCCAAGGAAAAACAAACAACTACAAAATAGAAGAAATACAGGTATGGAAGCTATAGAAGCATCACTAGATTATGATAAAATTGATTTTGAAAAATTATTTTAAAAAAGTCATAGTTAAAAAATTGATTTATATTCGGGAATGATAATTTAAAAGTGAGTTTAGAAAAAATGATTTTTTTTTAAAAATAATAAAGTTAAGTCATTTTTGAGATGTAAATATAAAATATTTTGTGAGTCTTACACTTAAAATCAATTATATTCAACCGAAAAACTAGAAATTATTACTTCTCTTAAATTCAATTTTATGTAACCCATAATCAATTTTTATTTTTCAATGAAATTTTGTAAACAAACTCTTCCCAAAATCACTTTTACTTCACTTAGAACCAAGTTTGATTACTCAAAATCTTAAACAAATAAGCACCTAGTAAGCAAGGTTATTAATATCTCTAATTTATTTAGTTATTTCTAGTCCTACTTTATTACAAACCAACCTTGTACCGCAGAGGGTGACACTGGGATGCCAGAGCAGGAAGGGTAGGCAGAATCCAAAACCAGTATTGAATGAACGTTGATGCTACAAAAGCCAACCATGTAATCTCCTATCTAATAATCTATGCTGAACTTGAAGACAAGTTCATTTGAGGTGAAAGTAATAAATGAGCCACTAATAATTCAAGACAAACACTGAATTACAGCTCCTGAGTACACTAAATTCAGATAATCACTACATTTTACATCTCATAGAGTAGAGGCCAGCAAAAGAAAAAACAGGATACGAAGACTCGCGCATTACTCGCTCAACAACCAACCTATACACATCAGCATACACAAACACGCATACATCACCATCATCATCATCACATAATGGATACCTCCTCTAAATAAACCAACCCCATTATTAATTTACTTACCATTTTCCAATCTCGGTGCCAACCCTTCTCTCTTTCTCTCTCTCACCGTTCATTAACTGGTTTTCAGGGATCCCTTCCTCATATTTCCACCCTCTTCTTAGAGACAAAACCTCTGTTCTCTGTTTCGACTCAACCCGCGTTGTCTTCCCAGACCCATCATCAATAAAAGTCTAAAATTTTCAGAACCCCATTATTTCCCTTCATTTGATTTTACATTCAACGTTTTTTCTCCCCTAAATCTCGCGTGCGGTTTGGATTTATCTGCAAATAGTAGGTAGGCAACGCAACCCCTGAAATAAAAAGAAAACAGAGGCTTTGCTAATACATTGCATATGTCAGCATTCCCTGTGTAGAAGTTGCAGAATGATGACAAATGGAGCCCATAACAATTACTGGGCTTTGAAGAAAACCGGCTTCCCCGTTTCAATGCTTTTTCTAGCAGCTTCATCATAATCCTCGAGGTACCGTCTTGACTTCTTGTTTTCTTTACCCTTAAATTTGATTACAATTTAAATGCACCGTGTTGCTTTTTGACACTAACATCAATGTGGCAATGAAATCATCTTTGTATTCAATAATCAGATGCCAATCTTCATTCACAGAGGGAAAGAAAAGGAAGCTCCTTTTTCACATGCAGGGGAGCCTTTGCTGATACTCTAACCCCTTTTACGAATTGAGCATTTTTATATATAAAGGCATAGCGCAGCAGATCAATCCCAACTCATCTCGGGGAACACATTTTGTGACAGGCAAAAGCATTTTCTCCTGTAAAAAATTTCGGTTCTGTGCTTCCACATTTTGTCATCCTTATACGACATCGTTAGACTTTTGATATCTACCAAACCATGGCAACTAAGATTAAAGGGTTCTACAAAAGTCTCAAATACATTACCCAAATTTTTGGTAATCTTTCTATCCCAATGTATTTATTTTCCTGTGCTTGCTTTTTGTGTTTTTTTTTTCCTATATTTTTTTTTGGGGCTAAGTTGTGAAATGGCTATTGTTTGTAGTTGTGAAGGATCCGGAGATGGAAATTGGGTACCCGACAGATGTTAAGCATGTGGCTCACATCGGATGGGATGGTCCCTCAGGGTCTGGACCCAGTTGGGTATGGAGCTGATATGATTCATGTTTACTTTATCTCTCCATTTAAATTGCAATTATCTATGATCAAATGTTTCATCATTTTGTGTATTATTATTATTATTTTTTAAATTGCAGATGAATGAATTTAAAACAGCACCTGATTTTTCAACATCGATTGGTAGCTTGAATGAACGAAGAGATCTTAATTCTATGTCTGCCACCACATCATGGTCCACCAGAGGTATGCTTTGCTTCTCAACATTTGATGTGAGTCACCAGTCAAGTGTTGGTTTTGTCTTCCAACTGTGATATGGTTATTAAATATTGAGATCCTATATTCATGTGAAACCGTGCAGTCTCCCTAACACGAATTACACGACAAAAGGCCTTTCACGGGTTAACTAGTAGTAAGGGACTGCGTATTTGATTATTATTGTATCTCTTGAATTTCTTCGAGATAAATATGTGAGGCTTGGAAAAGCTATCTAGATTCTTTGCCTCCGTGGTAAGAGTTTGTCACGAGCAAACTCACCCACAAGGAGGGGAATCTATTGGCTCTTGGCTTTACAGTTAAACTCCATTTTCAATGGAACATACCAGAGTTTTATTAAACAGAGTGGTTTGATTGTATTATTTTTAAGGCACCGTTCACCACAAGTAAAAGTAAAAATAAATAGTGCACCACAATGCTTTATAAGAACATGGTGTGTTGGTGAATTGGTCTTTAAGTTTTATACCAGTACTAGTACTAGATAAGTTTCCTCAATGTTATTTGTTTTCTATAAAAAAAAAAAAAAAGGAAAGAAGATAAGTTTCCTCAATCTGATGCAATTAATTAATTCCATGACTAAATTTGATAGAGATCATGAAACTTATTCTTATGTGTGTAAGATGGAATCATCATCATAAGACATATTACTGTGACATATTAAATATATATCCACAGCTGACTGTAATGGCATTCTTTGCTTAGATGCCTATATGTAGAGGACGTGTTTGTATTTACTTTTAAAAGAACATTCAATGGAAAAATACACTTTTCCGAGGGACAAAACATGAAAGCATCAATTTGTTGCTTTCACTCAAACGGACATTTGAGTCCATTCCAACGTAAATGCAAACATACACATTATCATTTGAAAAGCTAAATACTGGTTAGTTGAGAATAATGCAATCATCACTTGCCAACTATGTTGATGATAGTATTTCAACCAATGGGAAAAAAAAATGTTAGAAAGAGAGTGATAAAGAATACGTTGCTAGCACTCCTTTTATTGAAATGGTGTGCGGTTCTTAGAACCTTCGGTTTTGGGAGCCATAGTTGGATAGACGTGTAGAGGCAGTTGCTGTGAGCTATTATGCCTTTCTTGATGGGGAGAGCATCCAGCTCCTTTTTGATTCTTGCATATGAATGACATCTGAAGGGTAAGTGGTACTATGTTCTTGTAAAAACAATATCTTTAGAGCTGGGTCTAGAGGTCTAGTGCTAGTTTGGAGTATCTCACTCTTTGTAATAAAGCCCAAGCTAAATAAGAGATTGATAAGATGATATCCTCTTTTTGGAAGCTGGGACTCCTTGAATGATGCAGTAGTTCTATATCCTAAGAAACTAAATAATTATTACACAATTTTCTACAATAGGCTGTTTATCTTCATATTGATTTTCATTTTATGATAGTTCAAGTTTGTTTTCTTTCTTCACAAGCTATCTTTGAGGGTGAAGTTATTGACACTTCCAATTGTTTACTCATTCTTCAATTGCACCTCAAATTTCGTATTTTTCTTCAATTGCACCTCAAATAGCATTTCTTTCACTGCCTCAAATATTATATTACATATGTTCTTCAAAATTCGTTTCAATATTTTGTAACTGTCTCAATGTAAATTAGATCTTAATGGGTTGCCACAGTGCTACCAATTTATTGTTTGGTTGGTTCAATGTTACTTCTTAATGATAATGTATTCCTTACTTGAATTCTTTGAACAGATTTTGAAGAGCCCACAGGAAGCCAAATAACAGCAAACAATTACCAAGGCATTCCATCTGGAGGGGTTGCTAAGAAGCCCAAGCGGAAAAGGATGAAGTCAACTTCCTCTCCAAGGTCTTCATCAAGACAGTCAAGAGCAGCAAAGTCAAAGGCTACGAATTGCGAGGGAGAAGCAACACCAATTGCTCAAGTCTTGCGTGTTCAAGAAAATGAAGTTAGTACAATGGTCAACGACAAAGATATGGAAATGTAAATTACACACTAGGAAGATTAAGAAAGAAAATAGACAGAGCCAGCTGTGAAAATTTTCCATGGTGTTTATTTTGTGAATCCTAATCCGCTTTTAGAGAAAAACCAAATTACTCGCTAACAGGCTGGGGGAAAAAGAGTGAAAAGGAAAATGTTGTTATTCTAGGGTGATTGGATTTGTCCGAGTGTTTGGTTCTCTGTGAATCATTTATAGACCTTAAATTCATAAGCCGTATTGTCAGTTTTGCAAATTAAAATGATAAAATGAATAGACATAGGGAAAAAAATGTAGTAATCCATGCTCATTTAACAAGAATCAGGATTTTCTGATTTTATACTCTAGTTAATAATTTTTTCTTTGAACAAGTTGTTTTCTCTCATCTTTGAGAGTTTCTGTTTTCTCTCATCTTTGAGAGTTTCGCTTTTCTCTCATCTTTGAGAGTTTCGCTTTTCTATTGACGAGTCCATGGCTGTCAACCTTGAAGGGCTATCCCTGGTGGATGAGGATGTGGAGGGGGCGGCGTTTGTTAGGGAGGAGGGTGGTCCGGCATTGGGACTGAATCTTGATCTGTGCCTTATTGGCAGGTTCCTAACAGACAGGATGCTCAGGGTTAATGCTATGAAGGATGTGTTGCCTAAGGTTTGGAGGCTTGGAAGAGGGGTCTCAATCACCGAAACAGAGAAGGGGCTATTTCTATTCCAATTCAATCATAGGCTGGATCTGGAGAGGGTGGCTGAAGAAGGTCCTTGGAGTTTTGATAATAACTTGCTGGTGTTAGGAAGGGCTCAGCTAGGAGTTGAACTGTCCAAAGTGGCTCTATTTCACATAGCTTTTTGGGTGCAGGTTCACAACTTACCCCTGGGTTTTATGACCTTAACTGTTGGTACTCGCCTAGGGAATTATATAGGCACGTTCATGGAGTATGATCAATCAAATAATACCGGGTTATGGAGGAAGTATATGCGACTGAGGGTGCTGCTGGACGTACGTGTGCCATTGAAGAAGGCGTGGAAGGTGAAGTTGCAGGGTGGTAAGTGGTCGACTGTGTTGTTCAGATATGAAAAGTTGGGCACATTTTGTTTCTTATGTGGGTTGTTAGGGCACAGTGACAAATTCTGTGACTTACGGTTCACGATGCAAAACGATGATGGCAGTAGAGGGTGGGGTGCGGAATTAAGGGCGGAGAACAGAAGGCAGACTGGTGGTGGTGGAGGCGCTGATGGCGGAAGCCGTTGGGCGAGGGAGCATGGGGACGTCCATGCTGCAACGACCCATGAGGAAGTGCCCAACCCTAACCGTGATTTTCGCAAGACCCAGACTGGAAGGAGCGATCCACGGGATTTGGGATATGATTCTGATATGGAAGTTGTGAATATTCAAAACCAGTGTAGCGTGGATTTGCATGGGCCATGCGGTGATAAAGGGATTTTGAACTTAAATAGGCAAGTGCTCAATAAAGGAAAGGCTGCTATTACCGTGTTTGCAGGGGAGAATATCATGCATGCAAATATGGTGGACCCCTCACGTGAGATTGTACCGGTTACTGTTGAGGAGTTGTATGGTGATAGGAAAAGGAGGAGAGAGGGTGGGGGTGATGCACAAAATGCTGATGATATTCTTGCTATTACTTCGGATGTGTCTCTTAATTTTTTATCGGTGGGTCCTGGTCCCCAGGCCTACCGGGAGCAATGACAGCCCTTAGCTGGAACTGTCGAGGTCTGGGTCACCTGAGGGCAGTTCCTTCTTTAAAGAACCTAATCCGGACTTATAAGCCGGATATTATTTTTCTGTTTGAGACTTTAGTGAATGCTAATAAAGTTGAGGAGGTCAGGAGGAGAATTGGTTTTGATGGTTGCTTTGCTGTGGATAAGGAGGGGCGTAGTGGTGGTGTTGCTTTTTTCTGGCGGAATTCTTTAAAGTGTGAGGTTACTAGTTTCTCTCTTCATCATGTGGATGTTCTGGTTGATGATGTGAGGCTTGGTAAGTGGCGTATCACTGGTTTCTATGGTTTTCCGGATAGAGCTCGCCGTAGAGAGTCTTGGGCGCTGTTGAGGAATTTAGCTAATGTTTCTCATTTGCCTTGGTGTGTTATTGGAGATTTTAATGATCTACTGTCATCGGAGGATAAGTTGGGCTCAATTGATCATCCGAATTATCTGTTTTCCGGGTTTAGAGAGGCGGTTCAGGACGCAGGCTTATTTGATATTATGTTGGAAGGGTATCCTTTTACTTGGAGTGCTAGAAAAGGTACCCCTAGAGCTGTTGAAGAAAGGTTAGATAGGGCCATGGCAAATCGTGGGTGGCTTGATCTTTTTCCCCAGGTCCGGTTACTCAATCTTTTAGCTCCAATCTCGGACCACACACCCATTTGTCTTCAATCAGTGTCTCCGTCAGTGCCAGTTCATCGCAAGGGGTTTCGTTTTGAAAACTCATGGACCTTGGAGCGTGATTTTATGGAAGTTGTGAGCAAGGGCTGGTTGCATGGTAGGGAGGGAGATATTGTTTCTAGGCTGAGTTGTTATGCAGAAAGCTTGCATGCATGGGGCAAGCACTTGAGAGTTAATTTCAAGAACGATATTGCTGATTGTATGCGGATCCTAGAGGTGTTACAAGAAAGGCGTGATGAGGAGGGGGCTGTTCGGTTTAGAGAAGCCAAGGAGAGGTTGGTCAATCTGTTAGTCCAGGAGGAAAGCTTTTGGAGGCAGAGGGCTAAAGCTTTTTGGCTTAAGGAAGGTGATCTCAACACACGATTTTTCATGCTACCGCTACCTCCAGGGCCAAAGTGAATAAGATCCAGAAATTATGTGATGATGAGGACATAGTTACTGATGATGTTGAGAAGGTTAAGATCATTGCTAGGAGCTATTTTGAGAAGTTGTTTACTCATCGGGTTGGTGTTTATGATCCAGTGGTGGAAGCTCTTGATCCTAGGATTTCCCCTGAGGATAATGAGGTATTGACTAGTCCCTTTACTCGTTTGGAATTTTCTACTGCTCTTAGTGAAATGCATATTGATAAAGCTCCAGGTCCTGATGGCTTTAACCCGGGTTTCTTTAAAAATTCATGGAATGTCTGTGGTGATGAGATTTTTGATGCTTGTTGTTTGTGGTTGGATAGGGGTTATTTCCCTAGTTCAATCAATGATACTAATATTGCTCTTATCCCGAAGGTTGATAATCCAGAATCTATGAAGGATTGGCGTCCTATATCCCTTTGTAATGTAGTTTATAAAATCCTGTCAAAGGTTCTTGCTAATAGATTGAAACAGGTCCTTCATAAGTGCGTGTCTCTTGTTCAGTCTGCTTTTGTGCCTGGTCGGTCTATTCTTGATAATGCAATGTTGGCTGTTGAGATAATTCACTTCATGAAGAGCAAAACTAAGGGCAAAGTTGGGGAGGTGGCTCTTAAGATTGATATGAGTAAGGCTTACGACCGTGTTGACTGGGGTTATTTGAGGGCGGTTATGAGGAGGTTAGGTTTTTCTGAAAAGTGGGTAGAGTGGATTATGATGTGTGTGGAATCTGTTAATTACTCTGTCTTGGTTAATCATGCTCCTGTTGGCCCTATTTCCCCTGGTAGGGGATTAAGGCAAGGTGATCCTCTCTCTCCGTATTTATTTATTTTGTGCTCTGAAGGTCTTACTGCTCTTATTGATAAAGCTGAGAGGAGAGGTGATTTGCATGGAGTTAAGGTTTGTAGGGGTGCTCCGATTATTTCTCATCTTCTGTTTGCAGATGATTGCTTTCTCTTCTTCAAGGCCAGAAATTGTGAAGCCTTGGCTATGAAGAACATTTTATCTGTTTATGAGGAAGCTTCGGGTCAGGAAATTAATTTTCAGAAGTCTGAGATTTTCTATAGCAGAAATGTGGAGGATGAATCCCGGGGGGTTATTGCTTCTCATTTGGGGGTCCATATTTGTTTGGGTACGGGTAAATATCTGGGCCTCCCCTCGATGATTGGTAGAAGTAAAAAAGCCTTATTTAAATTCATTAAGGATCGGGTTTGGAAGAAAATTAACTCTTGGGGTGGTCGATCTTTATCAAAGGCAGGGAAGGAGGTGATGATCAAATCGGTCCTCCAATCAATTCCCACTTACTTCATGAGTATTTTCCTTATTCCTTCTTCTCTGGGTGATGAGATCCAGAAGCTTATGAATTCTTTTTGGTGGGGTGGTGGTGGAGGGAATGCTAGAGGGATCAACTGGCTCTCTTGGGATAAGTTGGCTATGCACAAACAGGATGGTGGTATGGGCTTTAGGAATCTGTATACTTTCAATGTGGCTCTTCTTGGTAAACAAGGTTGGAGGATTTTGTCTAGTCCTAACTCCCTTGTTGCTAAGTTGTTCAAAGCTAAATATTATCCACGTTGTGATTTTCTTGAAGCTAATATGGGGCACAATCCCAGTTATGTTTGGAGGAGTTTGTGTGAAGCTAGGGTGGTTTTGAAGGAAGGCTTGAGGTGGAGAATAGGTGGCGGAACAAGTATTAATGTGTGGAAGGATGTGTGGTCTAGAGACTCTATCCCTCTAACCCCGAAGGACAATAGCAATGTGGATCCTTCCCTTCGGGTTTGTGATCTTTGGGTTCCTGGGTCCAAGGCTTGGAATGTGGAACTTGTTGAGGAGATTATGAGCCCTTCTTCTGCAGCGATAGTTCTCAATACTCCTTTATTTCTGGCGGTGCATGATGATAAGATTCTTTGGTGGCCGGACCGTAAGGGGAATTACACTGTGAGGTCTGCTTATAGATTATGCTTGGAGAGAGTGCTGGATGTTAATCACTTGAAAGTTGCTGGTAACTGGAAGGTGGTGTGGGAGCTTAAAGTTCCTCCAATAGTGAGGAATTTCTTGTGGAGAGTAGGGCGTAATGTCCTCCCTACTAGATCCAACCTCCAGAGTCGAGGTGTGCAGTGCCCTAGTTTTTGCCCGTGGTGTGAAAGGAATATGGAAAACAGTTGGCATATTTTCATATCATGTGAGATTAGTGAAGCTGTGTGGAGGAAAGTTGGATTGTGGGGTAAGATTTTCCCCCTCCTGGATGTGGCTAATAGCTTTTGTGAGCTGTTTTTCATGCTTCTTGCGCAGCTGTCCAATGATGATAAGATTGTCTGGGCTATGTCTCTGTGGAGTATTTGGACTAGTAGAAATATGAAGGTCTGGGATGAGAAGGTTGAAAGCGTTGAGGCCATTGTGTTGCGTGGTTTTTCCCTGCTGCGTGAGTGGCAGCTTGCGCGAGGTTTAGGGGCTGGCTTTTGTGGTAGCAATGCTGCGCCTGATAGTTCCTTGTTTAGCTGGAAGGGACCTCCTGAGGGCTTTGTGAAGTGCAACATTGATGCATCCTTCTTCCCAGCTAGCAATCAGGTGGGGATTGGCATGTGTCTTAGAGATGAGTTTGGCCACTTCTTGGGAGCCAGAACTCAGTGGTTCAGCCCAGTCATAGATGTTCACATGGGCGAGGCAACTGGCCTATATTTTGCTATTAATTGGATGAGGGAGCTTCATCTTCAGAGGATAATTTTTGAGCTTGATTCCAAGTTGGTAGTTGATAATATGAACTCCCAGTGTGTTGATGGTACCGAATTTGGAGCTATTATTTCTTCTTGTAAGGATTTACTTTATTCTGTTTTTCAAAACTCTCGGGTTGAGTTTTCTAGGAGGCAAGCTAATATGGTTGCTCATACCTTAGCTAGGGTGGCCATTTCCTATGCTAGTCCTCATTTCTTTCATGATGTCCCACTATGTATTGACTCTATGATTATTAATGAGATGCAGTGATTTTTTCTTGTCAAAAAAAAAAAAAAAAACAAGAATCAGTATGCAATAGTAAATCATTATTCTTGAAATAAAATGTTCATTAGTGCTTTTTTATGTAAGTGAAAATTGAAATGTGAGGCCAAAGGATGAGATTAGAAGTTGTGTTTATAATTTTTATTTTGATATGTTAGTAAGAAATACGTAAAGATCACCATTATTATTACATGGTATCGTACTTTTAATCAAATTCCCTTTAAAACAACTAAAATTATTTTGTAGAAATTTGATAATATATTATTATTTTTGTTCTGAAACCATCCTAATTAGCCCTTTGGGCCGAATGGGTTCACTAGAGTATTCTCACAGCTTAAGCACTTCGGGCCCGTTATGAGACTAATATATGATTTGACTGATTGAGCAGGGTTTTATCCATTGGTTCTTAGCCTCCTTATGGGGAGATTTGATAATATTTTTTACCATTAACGTAAAGTAAAATCCTTCGTTAAGCCTACGAATATTTTTTTAATCAATTATCAGTTTAGCCAATACGTATTGTATTATATAATATATAATGCAATATATTTAACATAAATAAAATTAAAATAACTGATATTGTATATTTTTTGGTTTTCCAGGGTATTCTCCGCGCGTAACTGCGAAGACTAATCCATCGAGCTGGGTAATAACTGATATTGTATATACATGAACTGAAAATGATCGTATTGGTTCCAATATTAGGGATTAAATGTTCATTTCTACTAGTAATATCAGTAGGCTAATTTTTTTTTACATCAAAAAAGGGACACCATACTGTATCTCCATTGTTATTTGATGTATTTTCGGGTTGCATATATATAAAGATGATAAAAAAGTAAGTAGGAGTTAGAAATAAACACATGTGATGTCACATACCGTGTCTAAATTTTGTTGTCCAAATAACACACCTATCAGTATTAATCATTAAGTCAAATTTTTTGGTCTGCTGTTAAATCACTCTTTTTTTTAGTCTGATTAAATTCCTCTATAAATACCCAAGAGCGCTTGATGAGATGACACAGATCTCTTCCAGCTTAACCAGTGGTCTCGAGTTCGAATCCTGACCCTGAGAATGCAATAGTGTTAAAACTCTTGAGGGTGAGATTTATCACCTTTGTAGTCCTACATGGCTCAAGGGATTAGTCGAGTAAAGATCATCTCCATTTTGTTCTCTCAATTTTCCTTCCATTTAGGAGAGATATAGACACAATGAGTTTTTAATTATTTAATTTTTCTTAAATGATAAAAAAAAAGTTTGAAACACAAATCTCTCCTTTGTGTCTATCTCTCTCTAAATGGAAGAGAAATGGAGTTAACGAAATGGAGAAGATCTCTTCTCGGATTAGTATCCACAGTTGTGTGTGGAAAAAAAAATTGGTAGAATGTCGAGTGAGGGTTGGTCCACTAACATAAGGCTTGTTACTATTGGGCCTAAGATACATGTGATTGCTTCGGCAATATCTTGGGCCTGAAATTTATCAGTTCTTGTAGCAAAACGGACCTCGTATTGCGAAATACTTTTTAAAACATGAAGTTATTTTGTTGGTTGACTAATGTGACTCTCTATTCACATTTCTTCTTTTATAATATTAAAAATTGAGTAGTATCTCTATTCATATTCCTTCTTTTACTAGCAAACCATTCTCAAAGCATCATAAGTTGTTGATTTAAATTTTTTTTAAAAGAGAGGATAAGTTAAAGCTTCAGAAATATATACTAAAAATATAATCTTCTTTGTATTCTATTAGAAATATATTTCTCCATCCAAGTCCTAAGACAGGAGGGAGTTTGAGTAGATTAAGGAGGAAAAGCAGAAGATATGGTTCCAAATGATGTCTGCCTCCACCAAATCCATCGTAGACTTTGAGGTTGAGGTTTCATCTGACTTATTCTTCGCTAACATTGCGATTCTCCATTCATCTTCATACTCCTACTCCTTCCCACTCCATT
Organism: Echinosophora koreensis; assembly: GCA_035048595.1. Classification (NCBI taxonomy): domain Eukaryota; kingdom Viridiplantae; phylum Streptophyta; class Magnoliopsida; order Fabales; family Fabaceae; genus Echinosophora; species Echinosophora koreensis. Next base: position 14,919,143 of record JAPCYP010000003.1, on the reverse strand, counting down.
TTTCATTCTTTCAACTTCTCTTACCTTTTGTTATTTTTTCCCAACAATGAGGCTGAGGCTCACACTCCTTTCAATTTCTCATGTTGTTACATCCTAAGCCAATTGCCAATAGAAAAATATGACAAGTGCATTCGTATTATATCTATCATCATTACTAGTGTTCTTGATTATTTCTAGTGGAATTCATGTGACTCAGGCTCAGCCTAAGGCTAAGCCTAAGCCTAAGCCTAAGCCTAAGGCTCTTGGTCTGGGTGGTGGTGCGGGTGATGAACCAGGGGCTCTCCCTCCAGCAGCAGAAACTTGTAATGGGGTCTACATTTCCTATGACTTCCTTTCACGTAGGAAAGAATTCCCTCGTGTCAAGAACGTAACAGCGCAATCTTGGGCCTTCAATGCCACCGCAACCGTCCTCAACACGGGCACGGAAGTGCTTAAATCGTGGAAGCTCTTCATCGGGTTTCAACATGAAGAGATTCTTGTCTCTGTAGGTGGAGCTGTTCTGTTTGATGGTGATGACTTCCCAGCTTCCGTAGGAAATGGCACTCACTTTGTTGGAGGTTCCACCGCTGATTTGGATACCGCCATCAACACCGCCGGTGATTTGACCCAAATTCAAGCGCTCATTCAAATCAGTGGCACCCAGTTTGGTGTTAAGACTAATGGAATTCCCATGCCTAAGAATATCAAGTTGGTAAATGATGGATACAAGTGCCCCAATCCAAGTACCCGTAGTGAGTCCTCCTAAAACGTTACTACATTACTCATTCCTTTTATGTTTTCAACGACAAAACTTATATGCAATTCCATAGGTAGATTATATGTTGTTTTCAATAACAATAGGATATGCGTAACAGCTACTACACATGTTATATTTTTATTAATAAGTTGTTACACGTGTGTTATTGTCATTGGAAAACAGCCTAATATATGTATGGAATTGTAGCTAAGTCTGGTCCATATTTTGATATCTATAGGTGAATGTTAATTAATGTTAATTATTCTTCAAGTTCTAAGTCTAACTATGGTAAAATGCATTTTTGGACAGAAAGTTCCATGTGGGCATGTTGTAAAAGAGACCCCAAATTCAAGTCTAAACTGAAAAAGACAAAATTCATGCCACGGCAGAAAGGGGATCTTACCATATCCTATGATGTTCAACAAGCCTATGATAATAACTATAATGTTGAAGTGACCATGGAGAATAATAACCCTTTAGGACGCCTAGATCGTTGGAACTTGACTTGGGAGTGGACAAGAGGGGAATTCATACAAACTATGAAAGGCGCTTTCCCGCGTGAGATGGACTACTCAGATTGTGTCACAGGTGCTGCAGGACAATACTACAAGGACATGGATTTCTCTAAAGTAATGAACTGTCAAAAACATCCCATAATCAGTGACATGCCTCCAGAGAAGAAAAACGACACCGAACTTGGAAAGATACCTTATTGTTGTAGAAACGGCACTCTTTTACCTATCCTTATGGATGAAAGCCAATCCAAGTCTGTTTTCCAAATGCAGGTCTTTAAAGTTCCACCTGAAATGAATAAAACATCTATATACCCTCCAGAGAAATGGAAAGTCATGGGAATTCTTAACCCTGATTACAAATGTGGACCCCCTTTGAGAGTTGATCCTACACGAACTCCAGACAAAAGGGGACTTGATGCACAAGTAATTGCTGTTGCAAGTTGGCAAATAGTATGCAATATCACCAAACCAACCAAGAGGAGCACTCGCTGCTGTGTCTCTTTCTCTGCTTATTACAATGAGTCTGTAGTGCCTTGCAACACATGTGCCTGTGGTTGTGATGACACAGACCATTGTAACCCGGACGCCAAGGCGTTGCTTCTCCCACCAGAAGCTCTTCTTATACCTTTCCAGAATAGGACAGTAAAGACACTTGCTTGGGCCAGATTGAAGCATTTCCATGTCCCTAAAAAATTACCATGTGGTGACAATTGTGGAGTTAGCATAAACTGGCATATTGCTTCGGACTACAAAGCTGGGTGGAGTGCTAGAATCACACTGTTCAATTGGGAAGCAACCCCTTTTCAGAATTGGTTCACTGCACTGCAATTCAAGAAGGCTGCTCTTGGTTTTGAGAAAGTGTATTCCTTCAATGGGACATTCCTTCCAAAGCTTAACCACACTATCTTCATGCAAGGATTAGAAGGAGCGAACTATTTGATAGCTCTAGATAACACAACAAACCCAAAATTGCCAGGAAAACAACAGTCTGTTATTTCCTTTACAAAGAAACATACACCGGGCATCAAAATAGCAAAAGGAGATGGGTTCCCTTCAAAGGTCTTTTTCAATGGAGAAGAGTGTAATCTTCCTACCCAATTCCCTGTAGGAAGTGGAAACCGACATAAAGCAGATTTAGTACATCAAATTGTAGTCTTAGTTTTAGCCTTTACATTGAACCATATACTGTATTAGGATGCCAATGTTAAGAAACAGTTATTTAGACAGCTTTATGTATCTAGCTTTGTTTTAAATCACCCTTCCTCTCTCTCTCTCTGGGATTGTCTTATATGCATAGACAAAAAAAGTTGAAGGAAACGGAAATCTAACTGCAAAAACAAGAAAAGAACTATGAAAGCCGAAATGAAACCGGCCGTCTCTTTCATTGTTTACATCCCCAATAGTCCATTTAATATTAAACTGAATATTAAGACCAATTAATCATTCCCCATCAAAACAAATGATCACAAACATACGTTTACAACTATTCCTATATAATGCAAGTGATCTTAAGTCTTAACTTCTAGATCTACCCTATTATATATCATACCCATTTGAGAGTTTTGCAAATTCTACCTTTGCTTTCAGTAGTCTGTGAAAGTTATCATGGCATGTGGCATGAAATGTTCCAAAGGGCTGAAAATTTGTTGTGGTGTCACTGCCATTCTTATAATTTTATTGTTAGTGACATTACTGGTCTTATTCCTAACAGTCTTCAAGCCTAAAGTCCCCACAATCATCCTGCAGTCAGTTAAGCTTCAAGGGTTTGAATTTGAAATTCCAGAGTTGATTCTAAATGTATCATTAGGCATTGTGGTCACGGTTAACAACCGTAATTATGGAAGTTTTAGTTACCAGAACAACACAAGTTATCTTAATTATCGTGGGAATCTTGTGGCTGAAGCTTCGATACATGAGGACACAATTCCAGCTCGTGGAGCCCTGAACATAAGCACATCTTTGAATATTTTTGCAGATAACGTAACAAAATTTCAGGGTATACCGGGTGATTATGCAAGGGGCGTTATAAATTTTACTTCAACTACTACCTTACCGGGGAAAGTTAAGATACTGAAACTCTTCAAGATGAAGGCCACTAGTTACTCTACCTGTGATATCTCTGTATTCGTACAAGACAGGAGTGTTAATTCTACCTGCAACATAAAATTCAAATTATGAAGAAAAAAAGCAATCTCTATTGCAATGTTGTTATTCATTTATTTAGCTAATGAAGATTTTAACTGGTAGTCTGACTGATGCTATTTAAGTCTCTTCAGATATTGATGCTTGTTCTGTTGTTTTTAATGATATCAAAAGAATGGTTTTAGAAATTTATTTTGAAGCACCTACTCAACTTAAGAAGTGGCCCAGTTTGATAATTTCTGTATTTAAGAGGTATGCTATACAATTAAAAGTATTGAAGTAGTGTGCAGAACTTAGTTCAATGAAATATAAATGCATAACTACACTACTGAAGTAAGATACGAAATGTGTCATTTCCCTAAATATTTCTTCAATGAGTTTCCTCTCAAAAGTACATCCAATTAATTGAGACCTTCGATACATCAATACATGGAATTGCAGAAACAATGTTGGTAAGAATAATGATGCTAATGCTACCGTTTGGCATAGACATGTATTTTCTTGAGTTGAGATAAAAACCAAGTAACTAGGTGGTTGTTTTCTGCGTTGCCGTACAAACTTGGGAATTAAGATTTCATTTTCTCAATAATGGTTCTCCACCCATATTGCTGGTCAGGCTTCAATGTTCCATTTCTGTCCCAACTAATAACAATAGTTAAGTTTACACCCAGAAAGTACGATTCTCCAAAATTTGCCCTTTTTTAGCTCGAGCTAGGCTTCTGTAGTTCAAAAAAAATTAATATTTCCGGAAACAGGACAACCTACCATATAGATTCAGGTTTTATTTTTATTTTTTTGTTTACAAGGCAAAGAAAACAAAAAAACTAACGCCTAAGGAAAGAAAGATAAGATCTCAAATTAATATTCCAATTTCTCTATGATGTTATGGTACACGTAGTTAAGGTTTTGCTGAATAATTCATTGATTTACTTTGTTGGATTAACTTGGTTATATATATATGCAGGAATACTCCAATATTCTAAAAATCAATTCGTTTGTGAAGTATCATGTCCTATCCGGTTACTAGACAGAATAACAAGATGGCTTGAATTAGTGTAAATCTGTAAAACCAGGAACATATAATTGCCGAGAGACCATTGTTTGTACATGATCAATTTCATTGCTCCACCAATCATACATTCCTGTAGTTGCTCAAGGACATAGATTAATGGCATAGAAGCTCATGTATCTTATTCTCCCAAAAAGATTGAGTGGGAACAAACATATATGCAATGAATGATCGGTTCATTTAACACTCTGTGTCGCTGCAAATAACTCCAGAGTGGGGACGAAATTAAAACGGGTCCGATACTTTCTGAAGAGAATCTTATGCGTCAAGAATTATGTCTGGAATCTGAGTACATCGTCCGATAGTAGTAATAGTAATCATTAAGAAAACAGTTATACAATTTGTGAATTTGATAACTGTTAGCTTTCTGATTTGGTTTGAAGAGGACGTTAGTGGCAAAAATTATTTTTGACTCCGTATTTAAAAATAGAGAAATGATAGTAAATGATAAGACAACTTGTTTACGAAATCCGGTACCAACAATAATCAAGAAAAGATGATGAATCAAAATTGCAAAGAAAACAAGAAATTAATACATAAAATTTTGAAGAATATTTATCCTCTCTGATTGTGGTACTTGGGCATAGTTCAAGCAGTAAGGGTGGGGTTTAGGGGAAGAAATATAGGCCTGGTCCATGTTATACATGTAAACAAAAAAACAAAAAAAAATCTATCTGATAATACATCAAAATTAAAATATGGGAAAATATATGTAATACGAATTTTTTTTTTAGTAAAATGTGTACAACAATTTCATTGGTTGTTTTTCTTTGATTATCTCCTATTGCCTATTTTGCTACATTGTTTTTAATATAGCTGTCAAAATGAGTTAAAACATGTGAAGCAACCTGACCCAACCTAACTCACTGATTGACGGGCTAGATTGTGCAAAACGGCAAATCTAAGGCACTGTTTGGCTTACTAAATCCGCTAGCGTTTAGCGGATAGCGTATAGCGGATGGAAAAGTAGTCCCGTTTGGTAATCGTTTTTAAAATTAGCGTATAGCGTTTTTTCACTAGCTTATAGCGTTTTTCTCAGACGCTACTTCAAGTAGCGTTTGAGCTTATAGCGTGGCGTTTCATTTTTTTCCATTTTTATCCCTACCATCTTAATTAAATTCCTCACTTATTCTTGATTATAAAATAAAATACTAATCACTTAACATAATATATAAATAAGAATTAATTTCACTATTTAGATTTATATTTAAGATAAAAAAGTGGAAAATATATTTTATCTATAAAAAATAAAACTTATATAAAAATCAAATCAATATATAATTTTATTTTTATTATTCCATTTTATTTATTAAAAATAATTAAAACTAAATTAATATTAAAATTAAAATTAATGATTAAATTTTTTAATCGATAAATAAATTTTTTTTTACGTGATAAACGATAAATAATTTAGAATAAAATAAATTATTATAAGTGATAATTATTTTAAAATAAATAATATAAATAATATATATACATATAATTTACATAAAAAAAATACAAACATATCCTTTCATGTCATTTTACATTTATCAGCTAGTCCAACCGCTAGTTTTACCAAACACTTCAAATCCAATCCGCTAGCTAATTCGCTATCCGCTATCAGCTAGCTTATCCGCTACCGCCATCCGCTAATTTATCCGCTACCGTTATCCGTTAGCTTATCAGCTATCCGCTAGTTTTTACCAAACAGAGCCTAACTCTTTTTTATTCTGGGTCAGTTTGACTTGACTCACCTAACTAGCGGGTTGGGCGAGTTCAACTCGGATTGAGTCGGGTTGACTCATGTGTTCAACCTTCTTTTAGAAAAACATATGTAAAGACAACCCAATCCATTTCTAAAAAAATCCAAAAACAAAATGCACACTCCTGTGTCTATGCTCTAGTACCCATTTCTGAAAGAGACAAAAGCAAATACCCATATTATCTCCAAGACAAACGCATCTGAATTATTTATAATTATTATTATTATAGTAGCTTAACACTTCCTGATTTTATTACATTCTCAATGATTTTTCGTTTCATACTAAATAGAACAACTCTTAAAATATTAAAAATTAAATTATACAATCAAAATTATTTATGATTATAGTACCTTAAATAGATATCTATAATTTATAAATAATAATTTGAAGTCTTATATTTTGTGGTATAATATAAACATACATTAATATATAGCCAATCAAATCTCTAATGACTTGAAACAAATTTATCTAACACTAAAGATATTTAAGACATTTAACAATATTGTTTAGCTAGATTAGCATACATATATACAAAACCTATGTGAAGGCAAATTAATTTGTCTTACGTAGAGTCTAGATCTGTTTGACGACAAAAAAAAAAAAAAACATTTAAAGGAACAAAGATTTCTTTCGCAAGAAACCTTCTTGTTCTTTGTGTACACAATTCCATAAGTCAAACGTGTACTGCCAAGCATATTTTGGGATTCAATTGCATGATAGAGGGAAAAATAAGAAATGACATGATAAATTGTATTGGATGATCTAGTGACTAGCGAGGGTGGGAAGTACTGTTTGGAAAAGAATGGATGATAAGTCATAAGAGATGATTTGATCCAACTTTGTCAAACCTCACACACCTATTTGTATAGCCGAAGGAGGATATAGTTGTTTTTATATGCTGGAAGGAAACATGGCATCACGATTGAACCTTTCATGAAAACGTTAGAGTACGTAAATGATGAAACAAAATTGGCGGCATCAGATGGAGTAGGGCTTTAGGTTTATAGTACTATATATATGTTACGCCTTTTGAATCTTCATCTTTGTAGAGTGGTCTTCTGTCAAAAAAAATCTTTGTAGAGTGGTCATGGTGGCCCATAGGTTTTTGATAAAAACTTGCTGATCATCATACAAGAAAATCACGATAATCCGAGATCTTTGTAACACAATTAGTTATGAGATCTATCTTTCCACGATATTATTATTAAATAAAATTTATGAAATCTATCTTTCGTTAATATTATTTATTCTCCTTCTTTTACATACTAAAGGGTCAGATTGGTGATGTAAAAAACGTGTCATAAAATTTATTAAAATATATTAAAAACTAGATCTAAAAATATTGTAATTCTGCGTCAAAAAAAAAAAAAATTGTAATTCAGTTTTTATTCTCATACCAAATTGACAATAATGCTTAAGTTTTATTTTCATTAAAAATTCAAATAAAAGTTTGTCAAAATAAAATTCAGTAAAAACTCGTGATTATTTATTTTCTGTTATTAATTAAATTTATTAAAAACAGATCTAAATTTTTTTAATCCTGTTTTAATTCTCAGATCAAACTGATAGTAAAAGTTTTTTTTCATTTTTTTTTACCATTTTTGTATACTCTTTTTTAAAAAAAAAAATACTTTTGTGATGTGTTTTTACACTTTTGGAGTGGATGGGATTGTATTCTGCTTGAATTGGCTTGGCCCAAGTGACAAAGTGTTCAAACCTCTAACAGTGCAAATAAAAGGTTGCCCCATGGCATGATGCGGCAGAAGAAGCAAGCAACGTCTTTCAGGTAGATGAGAGTCTTATTAATTCACTTCTAGTCTGAAAAAAAGTTCAGAGTTCACAATGAGCCGGGCTCATCTATGACATAGATCATGCTTAATTATCAACAACAAAAAATCTATGACATATGTCATATATAGATGTAGTTGGGTGGGATGGAGTAGTTTGAGTTAACATCCTCAATCATCTAACTCCTTAACGAAGGAACTCCCAAACAATGAGTTGGTATATTTTAACCGACTTGTGGACGGACAGAATAAGATTTTTTGATCAAAATGTGGACAGAATAAGATGAAACTTAATGTTTATTATTATTTTTTTCACATTTTTTTTATAAAATCATAAATGTTTTATTTTTAATCTCATGTACTATTTTGTTTTATTTATCAAATACACTAAATATAAAATAAAACTCATATTTTCATTTTACCCTGTTCATCACAAGGATCCTATTTCAAAAATTAAAAAAATTCATCTTTTATGTTTATCACTCTCTAACTACATGTGTAGTTTAACTCTAACTGATCCAAATCTGTCAAACAAAAATCAAGCATGGAACACTAAGCTTGTTAAATAAGCTATAAAATAGCTTATTTGACTTGACAAACAGCACCTAGGTATGTACAGAGTTTCAAAATAGATAATTTGTCTATACCAATAAAATAAAACATTAAATTGGATAGTATTCTTAATTATGAGTTAGTGCTTGTTTGCATATATATAAATTTCTATATAAATTTTATATATATTGCAACCCATCAAGTTATTCTGTATGTGCAAATTAGTAGTTCAATCATCAATTATATTACCTTTTCCAAAAGTTTAAACATTCTGGTTTCATTTAGTGAGAATAAACTAAACAGCTCAATTGGGGGCTTGCAACCTAATTTATTTTCGACCTACACATATTTAACTTATTTAGCAAACAAATCGGACTTAAGCGTTTTTAAAAGCTTGTTTAACCATGCATTTACTAAGGCTTGAGTTTTTTTATTTATTTAAAACCTGTTATTTGATATTTATGTATATAACTATAAATTTATAATATTAAATTAATTTACGTAAACACCGAGCAAGTTTGGGGTCGGGACAGGGGAGGTATCAATATTCCCATATCCTCCCCCGTCCCTAATCAAAACGGGTTTTCCTGTCAAAGTCAAGGCAGGTTTAGGTGAAAGCCCGCAGGTTTGGGCCTCGTTGTTAGGCCTAGAAACAACACCAAACAAATAACCACTAAATGCATAGCAAACTACAAATAAATTTATAATGCAAAGACCAAAGGGATTAAGGAATTGATACACATGTGAGTTCAGAAGCTATTCACTTCACCACACCTCATGTACACGAAGATATTTTCACATTGTAGTTTTTATGCCAGGCTTAGTGTTACTTGTTTTTAAGTAATAAAATAAGAGAATACACAATTCTAAAACCTAATCTCCTTATTCTTTTTAGAGTTATGATATTTGAACATCTAATTTTCAGATACCGTACGTGACATCATATATATTTATTTCTATCTTTCACTTACTTTTTCATCTTCTTTATATACACGCATCCCAAAAATACACCAAAAAATTAAATGGACACCGTATGATATCCCAAATTTGGTGTTCATATATAATTTCTCTTCTTTTTATTTCCCAAACAAAAGAATATGATATGAAGAAAAATAGAAAATGGTAGTAGTATGTGAACATAGAGTTGTGATAGCGTGACACAACTTTTTGACACAATATGGTTTACACCCTATGTGTGCAGGGGAACACACCACGCGCACGCGGACATCACGGCACTGTAGCACTACTGTAGCATCGTTTTTGTTTTTGTTTTTGTTTTTTTAATTTTGACTTTTTAAAAAAATAAAAAATTATTTGTAAAAAAACTCATTAACCAGCTAATGAACCGAATTCACCATATATTTGTACCGAATTCACCAGATATTTGCAAACCCATTAATCAGATAATGAATTGAATTCACCAGATATTTGTACATGATTCACCAGATATTTGTACATACTTAACCAAAAAATTTATTTCTCAAAAAAACCCATTCACCAGATAATGAACTGAATTCACCAAATGTTTGTACATGATTCACCAGATATTTGCACATACTTAAAGAAAAATTTTATCTCAAGAAAACCCATTTACCAGATAATGAATTGAATTCACTAGATATTTGTACATGATTCACCAGATATTTGTACATACTTAATCAAAAAATTTATTTCTAAAAAAAACCCATTCACCAGATAATGAACTGAATTCACCAGATATTTGTACCTGATTCACCAGATATTTGTACATATTTAACAAAAAAATTTATTTCTCAAAAAACCCATTAATCAGATAATGAATTGAATTCACCAGATATTTGTACATGATTCACCAGATATTTGTACGTACTTAACCAAAAAATTTATTTCTCAAAAAAACCCATTCACCAGATAATGAACTGAATTCACCAAATATTTGTACATGATTCACCAGATATTTGCACATACTTAAAGAAAAATTTTATCTCAAGAAAACCCATTCACCAGATATTTGTACATGATTCACCAAATATTTGTACATACTTAACCAAAAATTTATTTCTCAAAAAAACTCATTCACCAGATAATGAACTGAATTCACCAGATATTTATACATAATTAACCAGATATTTACACATACTTAACCAAAAATTTTATTTCAAAAATATAAAATTAGAAAAAAAACAAAAAATTTATTTTAAAAAAAAGCTACAATGCCACACAGTACAACTACAGTACCGTACAGTACGGCACTATACGATATCAACCGTATTAATGTAAAAAAATGTGTCATGGAATCATTTGTCGTGAAGATATATAATTTCTTCATAAGAATAAGAAATAAGAAATTTAAAACACGAGAAATGAGATCTCTCTCTACATCATCATCATTTACACCATTCGCTCCTCCATAAATGCTTTTGCACCGTCTCAATACCCTCTGCAATAACTCCTCGCTGCCAAACATATCCTTTCGACCATTCTCTCTTTCTCACTCCTCTCATCACCTCCAAATTAACCTTCATCTCCTCTTTTTCTCTCTCTGTGTCCCACCTCTTGGTTTAACATATAAGATATAACAGTAGTGTTGGTCTTAATCAGCACCCTCCCAGATAACTCCTCCACTTCCATATATAATTCCCACACCACACGTATCTGCTTTCTCCGGTGTCCCACACAACCGTTTCAACCATCAACATCACTCAGGTTCTACCAACAACCCCTAAGGCTCCCTTTTTTTGGCCATGTTTTTGCTTGTCTACTAGCTTTCACTTGCATATATATCTTCAATCCATGTTTCGGTTATGTGTAGTAAGAGAGAGAAAGAGAGGCAACGGTTGGGTTCAAACGCATTAATCTCAGTCACTGAGAGCGAGCGTTATAATCTTCTCTAGTGTGAAGAACCTTTCACACTATATCAACACAAAATCAAATTTGCTTTTTTTATACAGTGTCCTCTAAAACTAAAACTTGTTTTTTGTCTTTCTTTCTTGTGACTTAAGAAGAAGAAAAAAGGGAAGATCATAGTCTAACTATTTCTCCATTTTGTCTTTTCGGCTTTACTTTAATTTAGCTTTTTTTTCCCCTTAAAAAATAAGAAGTCTTGCATGTAAGATAAGGCTAAGGATAACCAAAAGTCATTTGTGCCCTCTTGCAACCTGTAAGAATAGTCTGATTATATTTATATTTGTTCACACTTCACACAGTCTTCCTGTGGCTCATACGGGAATCTTGAAAGCAACTCTCCTGCAAACAACTAATCTCACTGTCATTTCAAAGCATACTCCTGCATTAGTAGAAGAATCAGAAGAGAGAGATGCTTTGATCAGTCTCAGGTTTGCAACGCGGTGGCCTGAGAAAATGTATCCACCCAAATGCATGCCATCAAATTTTAGAGGGAGAAAGCATTGAGTTATTGCAGTCATCGTCATCAAACAGGTGACCAACACTTCCCTACTTTCTTTTACTTTTTCTCCTTATAATAAAACTATTGTACGAAATTTAAGCTTGCAAAAGTACAGAAATTTGAATAAATGGAAAATCTAACGTTCTCTTAATTAGTATATAATTATATATAGCATGTTATGAGATTAGATAAGATAAGGGGAGGAAAACTCTTTCTAGCTAGTTTATATGGAAAATTTTCACCCTTGGTAAGAATTTTTGCTTTTAGAGAAACTCCCATTGCAATTGTTGGTTTCTTAATTCTTTTCTTTTCCACTTTTTTTTTTTTTTTTTTTTTTTTGTGCTGACTTAATGATCGGTGTCTTGAGTTAAATTGTTTTCCAAATTAGTGCCTTCTGACGATGAAAGCTTTGCCAAATCACAGTCTCTATAATTCTTTGGCTACAATATGCATTATATTCTTTTAAAAGTAAACTACTACTTCTAGCTCCACTTTTACATAATTGCTTCACACATGTTGAGTGTTTGGCAGATTGGAAATTAAGAAGACCGTGGCTCGTGAAATTTAAGGATTTTCGTCAATGTTTCAAACAAACTCGTTATATTCTCACCATCACATGTTCGATATGTCATCCCACAAGACTTCTTCTGAGAGTGATTTGGGAAGGGCCAGAGATCATGATGATTACGAGATCAAATCTGGCAATGAGACCATGGATCCTCCTTCCGGTGAGGACCAAGATCCCAACCAACGACCCAAAAAGAAGGGCTACCATCGCCACACACAGCACCAAATACAGGAAATGGAAAAGTAGGGGCCATTCTTCCAATACATAAATTCTTTTTATCTGTTAACATGTGTTTGCTTGCTCGGTTTACTTATTTCAGTTATTTGATATAATATATAACTTTTTTTTTTTTTTCACTTTGCTTTCTCAGCTTCTTCAAGCAGTGTCCTCACCCAGATGACAAGCAAAGAAAAGAGCTTAGCCGTGAGCTGGGGTTAGAACCATTGCAAGTCAAGTTTTGGTTCCAAAACAAGCGCACCCAGATGAAGGTAAAGAAGTATACATGGCTCTAGTTCTTTAAGTACCTTTAGAATTCGACTGAAGTAACATTAGTTGCACCATGCATATTATAAAATGATTAGTTCGTTCTTTCTGATGGTCATTTACATATATAGGCTCAACATGAACGGCATGAGAATGCTATTTTGAAGGCTGAGAATGAAAAGCTTCGAGCTGAGAACAATAGGTACAAGGAGGCCCTAAGTAATGCTACATGCCCTAACTGTGGAGGCCCAGCTGCTCTTGGTGAAATGTCTTTTGACGAGCAGCACTTGAGGATTGAGAATGCTCGATTAAGAGAAGAGGTACGCCATTACTCCCACAAAAGAAGCTTGTTAATTAATCATTAATCACTAAACTTTCATCACTACTACATAATGTAAGATATATTACCCATTTTAATCTCTCCACTTCTTCTTGGTTGGACTAAACAAATTTTTTTTTCTTCTGATTATTTAAATCCTTTATTAGATTGATAGGATTTCAGGAATTGCGGCCAAATATGTTGGAAAACCCGTGACTTCATACTCCAACCTTTCATCTCACAATAACAATCACATGTCTTCCCGCTCCCTTGATCTTGGAGTTGGTAACTACGGAGCACGTTCATCAGACATGGTAGGAGAAATTTATGGTGGTGGTGACCTTTTTAGGTCACTCCCAGTTCCTGGTGATGCTGACAAACCCATGATTGTGGAGCTTGCTGTTGCAGCAATGGAGGAACTAACAAGGTTAGCTCAGGCTACACACCCTTTATGGGTCCCCAGCAACCACCTTACTGAGATTCTCAACGAAGATGAATACTTGAGTAGTTTCCCAGCTAGAGGTTTAGGTCCCAAACCCTTGGGCTTAAGATCTGAAGCTTCAAGGGAATCCGCGGTGGTTATCATGAATCACACTAACCTAGTTGAGATCCTTATGGATGTGGTGAGTGCTATTAATGTTATGTTCCCAACAATTTCTTCGTTTATTCCTATTATGTTTTATTGAGCGATGTGCGATGCAGTTGAGTGATTTCGAATTGTTAACGGTTTTCAGAACCAATGGTCAACCGTGTTTTGCGGTGTTGTTTCAAGAGCATTGACACTTGAAGTTCTTTCAACTGGAGTGGCAGGAAACTACAATGGAGCCTTGCAAGTGGTACTCACTTTTCTCCCATTGTTTTCTTTCTACTCAAGTTTGTCACCTAACCTCTCAAGAGAATTGATAAGAAGAGAAATATACATTTAATTAATCTAACCAGGATTTTAAATAAAAGTTCAACGTTTTGGTTTTGGAGGTTTCCAAAACCCAAATGCGACAACAATTACGGTTGTATTAGCCGCATTTTCTCACAAACTGCAAACGCTACCGCAGTTGTAATTTAAAACCTTGAATCAAACTAAGTTTTTTCTTTGTTTCAGATGTCAGCTGAGTTCCAGGTCCCTTCACCACTTGTTCCTACACGTGAGAACTATTTCGTAAGGTACTGTAAGCAGCATCCAGATGGGACATGGGTGGTGGTTGATGTTTCCTTGGATAATCTGCGACCTAGTACACTCTCAAGAAGCCGAAGAAGGCCCTCTGGTTGTTTAATTCAAGAATTGCCTAATGGATACTCCAAGGTGCAACACATTTTCAATTCAGCTTCTTTTCCCTTTGGAACTGCATGCCAAAGAAACAGAAACTAAAACCGAGTTTATAGTTTGAAGTCAATTTAATTAATTGTCTTGTTTTATTATTTATTCCTCTGCAGGTTACATGGATTGAACACGTAGAAGTGGATGATAGAGCGGTGCATAGCATATATAGACCTCTAGTTAATTCTGGGCTTGCCTTTGGAGCTAAACGGTGGGTGGCTACTTTAGATAGACAATGTGAACGTCTTGCTAGTTCAATGGCCAGCAACATACCAGCAGGGGACCTGTGTGGTTAGTCACATTTCAACTCTCCATTGTTTTTTAATCTTTTTTATCACATCAATATCATATATATGTACTCAAATAGATAACTTAGTGTGAATCCTCATATATATACAGTTATAACTAGCCCTGAAGGAAGGAAAGGTATGCTGAAGCTGGCAGAGAGAATGGTAATGAGCTTTTGTACTGGTGTTGGTGCTTCCACAGCACATGCTTGGACAACCCTATCCGCAACTGGATGCGATGATGTAAGGGTCATGACCAGAAAGAGTATGGATGACCCAGGCAGACCCCCTGGTATAGTGCTTAGTGCTGCAACTTCTTTCTGGCTCCCTGTTCCTCCAAAGAGGGTTTTTGATTTCCTTCGAGATGAAAACTCAAGAAGTGAGGTTAGTATATATAATATTTCAGTGCTTAACATTAAATTATATTTATAACAATATACGGCAGCAAGGAAAGAAACATATATAATAATTTTGTTTGAGAGGTGGAATGATCATCCTTATATAATCAGTGACTTAATTTGATAAATATTTATAACCACCTCATATTTATTGGTCAATAGATACAATAATGTTGAGTTTATACCTTACAAATCAAATGAATTTACAGTGGGATATTCTCTCCAACGGGGGTCTAGTTCAAGAAATGGCACACATTGCAAATGGTCGTGATCCTGGCAACTCTGTCTCTTTACTTCGTGTCAATGTAAGTTCCTGCCAGGCATATTGATCCTTGCTTATATATATTTCATTAACAAATAACCTTGACATGTCTTTTGGTAAAATACGAATTGCAGAGTGCCAATTCCAGCCAAAGCAACATGTTGATACTTCAAGAGAGTTGCACTGATTCAACTGGCTCATGTGTAGTTTATGCTCCTGTTGATATTGTTGCAATGAATGTAGTCTTGAGTGGCGGGGATCCAGATTATGTTGCTCTGTTGCCATCAGGTTTTGCTATTCTTCCCGATGGGCCTGGGCCGAATGGAGGCCCAATACTTGATGTTGGGTCTGGAGGTTCTCTACTCACAGTTGCATTTCAGATCTTAGTTGATTCGGTCCCAACGGCAAAGCTATCTCTTGGTTCGGTGGCCACTGTTAACAGCTTAATTAAGTGCACAGTTGAAAGGATCAAAACTGCAGTGATATCTGACAACACCTAATTTCAGAGTCTTCATATGGTAATCAAACTAATCAATCAATACTAATTTAAATTAATTTACAGTGACAGTTTTAGGACTGGAGTTCATTTGCTTAAATGACTAACATGCTTTATGCTGAAAGAATCTTAATAGTGTTGCTGTTTTTTCTTAGATATATATCATATATGAAAAGGAAATTTTGGGTTTTAACCATTAATCAATTTTTTTTTTTTATATAAGCAAACAAATTGATAGTGAAATGAAACTAGCAAAATGGGTGAAAATAACTTTCTACACCGGGAACGGAACTGAACGGTACTATTTTCCTGTCTTGCAGTTAGAACAAAGATATAGAAAGATGACAAACTTGGAAGGCTGTGCATACTTGGTTACTAGTCAATGAACGCACCTGTGTGTATCTTTTCATTGTTATAACTTTGAAGGATCTTAGGTTCGGGTATTGACTTTCACTAAGAAAGACGATAATGGATCCATCGTGCCTTAATGTTCTAACTTGGATTAACTCCAAATTTCACCTATATATGTTGTTATTTTAGTTCATTAGCGTTACATTGTAGATCGAGCAAACTTTCCTCAAGTGGTGTAGTGACGACTTTTCCTGTTTAATTGTAAGCTTGAGCAAATTTTTTCTCCTTTTCCGGTGTTTATTCATTAGTATATTGTCTCAAACTGTTATAATCACAATTTCACACACAGCTTTTTATGACTTCTTCAGATATTTGTTAAAATTTTTAAACAAAGTTAAATATTTGTGTAACTTTGTTCAAATGTAACTCTAGGAGCGTCACTAATTTTAAATTCAATAATGCATGATATACATTATACAAGAGAACAAACAATAGCGGCGCGCTCTTTAGTTATATATTTTCTTTACACTTTTTGGCACTTTCATATATCAATTTTTTCTTTAGATAAGCCAAAAAATTGTATTAATTGGATTACTAAGGGTACTCATGCCCATATACATAGTAACAATAAGCTTAATACCGAAACACAACAACCTTAAGTGTTAAGTCAATCAAATGATACTCTTCAAGGATAAGTATAGTAATTAATATATATAATTCACAATCTTATAATAATTTATTATTGTTAGTGCGTTACATTGATTGAAGTTTTACTAATATAATTTATTTTAAGTAGATAATAAGCTAATAAACACTTCAATAGTTTCACACTTCTGATGTGTTATTTACAAACTTACTAATTATGTTTTATAATTCTTTTCACTCAATTTTTATTTTTTAGTTGTTAAATTTGAGATTTTCTGAGTGGAGTTATTTTAAGTATGTCCAAAAATCAATTTTTTTAACCAAAAAATAAGTATAAGTATATATATTAAATGTAAATATATAATAAATTACAGATAATTAATTGGAAGTCTGAAAAATCAAAATTTTAATTAATTAATCCATTGGTTGTTCTTAAGGTGGTTCTTAAACATGAGAACTGGTTTTTTTAAGAACATCCGTTGAACATGAATGAGTTGCCAAGGTGTAGAACGGTTCTCCTATAAGAACCGTTCTTACCAAACAAATTTTTTTTCCATCACAAATTCCAACAAAAAAATGCAAGTAAAATGAAATAAAAATAAAACTAAATAGAAGTATAAATAATAAGTGGGACTCATTTAAGAACCCAAAATGAGTTCTTCCATTGGAGTCATGAACGAACCCACGTGTATTGGTATGCCCCCACCATTTTTTTTTATTAGCTCCGAAATAATTTTTTTTTGCCCCCACTAAAAAATAAATATTGCCCCCTAAAATTCTACTCTATTTAACACTTTTATTGTATACTACAAAAATTATAAAATTAATTAGAAGTAATGAAATAATTAATGAAAATATGGTAGAAAGGCAATGACACCACCGTACAAGAAGTCAACAAATTCATTATGCCTTTTGAAAGCTTTTGTTTTATGCCCAATTACCATTTACCACATCACACCACCATACAATTTAATAATAGATTTACCATTTACCATTTAAATGATTGACAGCAACTTTCAACGGCTTAATAATAAATTTACAGAGGTGAACACTTTTGTGTGACAAGCTTAAATCCAAGAGATTCATTTTTTCCATTTGACAAGAAGAAGTTGATTTGCTTGGCTCGACTTTATCCATCGGAATTTTCCTCGGTGGAGCTTATGGGGCTTGTGCCAACTTGAAAATTATATCATGGATGATCGTTCTAGTGAACATTTTTCTAATTTAAATGGGATTAGTGATCTTCCAGAAATGTTGGTGAAAACTAGAAAGCATATTGCATATCCAATAGTATAGTTACTTGTGCAGTTAGCTTTGATTTTGCCTGTGGACACTGCAACAGTTGAAAGGAGTTTCTCTGCAATGAAACTTGTGAATAATCATGTGCGCAATCGTATGGGAGATGAGTTATTGAATGGTTGTTTGGTCACATACATAGAGAGAGATATTTTTGATAGTGTTGAAGATGAAAATATCATACAACAATTTCAAAATATGAAAGACATGTAAAGAGCAGCTATATTTTGTGAAAGCTGATTATCTACTATTTTTTGGGTATATAATGATATAATTTTTGTGATCTCCAATTTTTGGCTTAATGATAATGATGTCCTTATTTTATTGTTTATCCATTTATATTTTATTTATAAAGGTATTTATAGTGTATGACCTCGCCCCCACTAGCTAGAATTTCTGGGTCCGTCCCTGATTGTTGTGAAAAGGAGGTTACATTCTTATATTCCAAGCAGCATCTTTGAACCCACCATATGATAGATAAGAACCCAAATATGGTTATTCTATTATGAATGCTCTAAGAAGAAGTGTAAACTCTTAAAAAAAAAAGAAAAGAAATGTAAACGATCCAACAAAAATGAGTGCTGTCCATAGAATCAAAAAGAAAAAAAAAAATGAGTGCTGTCCACTCCTTTTCTTTGCTTTATTGTCTCAAATCTCACGTCTCCGATAGGAATGGCAATTTTACCCGCACCCGCGGGTAATATCCGCGACGGGCACGGGCGGGGAGGTTAAATGGGTATCCGCGGATTAAATAAACGGGTTTTTTACACTACCCGTTTATTCACGGGCGGGGACGGGTACCTTGGTACCCGTACCCGCGGGTACCCGTGCCCGCTAGGTATTACTTATTTACTTTACTACCCCTTGACACCTCACTCATTTCCGCATTTGGAAAACAAACAAATCATAGAAAGTATTTTATTATTACTGCAACACAAGTTTGAAAGATGACCACACTCTTTATAGTCTCACTAGCTCATACTATAAATCTTTCTCAACCTCTCAGCTTCACTCACCACTGTTTTCCGTTGAAAATGATCACGTGACATCAAGGAATCAATGGTCTTTTTTAGTGTAAAATTGTACTCATTTATTATTTGAGTGTAGTTTTATTTTTATGGTTTGTTAAATACTGTCATATCTTGAGAATGTTTATTTTATTTGATATATTGCAATTTTTTTTATAATTTTTTAAGAAATTAATGTATTTTTTCAAAAAAAAAAAAACAGTTATTGGTAGTATCCATGGGTACCCGCGAAACCCGTCAGATACCCGCCCGCCAGATACCCGCGCGGGTGGCGGGCGGGGACGGGCTTAGATTTGCCCGCGGCGGGCGGGGGCGGGTAGGATGGTATCCGGGCCATCCGTGCCCGCCCGTGCCCGTTGCCATTCCTAGTCTCCGGTCTATTATGAATCGGGAAAACTCATGATACTTGCCAGTGGCCACAGGCATCGAATGAAAGATATTCTTCTTCGTCATGACAGCGTTTGTTGTGACTTACTAGATTATTAGATTATAGTTGACAAAACTGAATTTTGATATATTTGTTTCACAAATTTAATGTATAAATTAAAATTCAGTTTGCAATAAAATGGTTTATGTTTCAATTTTTTTTTATAAAAGTGATTTTAATAGAATAAATATTATTTGAATTTGAATACAATTAATTTTTCAATAAAAATTTGTTCAAAGTAGTAATTAATATAAATAACTTATTTTACATGTTCACTTGAATGTATGAGTAAAACATCGCTATTTCTACTTTAACTATTGTTTGGACACCAAATTTAATTTTGGTTTTGATAAGCGACACCAAATTTAATTATAAACAATGACAATTAATTTTGCC
Organism: Echinosophora koreensis; assembly: GCA_035048595.1. Taxonomy (NCBI): domain Eukaryota; kingdom Viridiplantae; phylum Streptophyta; class Magnoliopsida; order Fabales; family Fabaceae; genus Echinosophora; species Echinosophora koreensis. The sequence goes on along the minus strand of JAPCYP010000003.1, from coordinate 14,898,941 downwards.
AAATATGTTTTTAAAAAATGAAACTCAATTTAGTTACACCAAACTGTGTTTTAGAAGGTTTTCATACCAAAAACTGTGTTTTAGATCTGGTGTCAAACCGTAAACCATACATTTGCCTCTGTGTTTTGGTATTTTGCACAATTAATATTCTGACAGATGAGGTCAAGTAAGGTGCCTATCATAGGTAATATCTACCTTAATAATCTTTATAACTGACTAGGACTAGTCCTACATTTTTTTTTATGAGCAAAAGGGGTTAAACCCCCAAAAAGACAAGGCTAAAAGCTCCTAGGAAAACAAATACAAGAAACATCTGCTCTTAAGGTACTGACAATAGAGCTAGGAGGAAAATCAAAAATTCTAAAACGACCATCCATCGAGAGACCATATTTGGCCAAAGTATCCACAACCTGATTAGCTTCTCTGAAAGTATGTTGCCAAAATATAGAACCCAAATCATTGCTCACACAAAAAATGGCAGAAACTAAATAATTACAAGTATGAGTTCTACCACAAACATTCAAAATAAGACCCAATGCCACTTTAGAGTCCGAGAAAACACAAATTCTTCTAAAACTTCTTCTCCAAGCCAGAGTAAGACCATGAAAAATAGCCCATAAGCTCCAAGATTAACTGAAAAGGGGAATAAAAAATTACCATTGCGGCATTGCCGCTTCAGTCATCTTCAGTAATTAAGCTAACTAGGCAGTATTGTTTCATTTCCATCACCGGCCGGATTATGCCAAATTGACTAGCCGGGCTAGGAAATTATGAAAAATAGAGAAAAGTTTTTGCACGTCTTTTTGGGCATTGTGTTAAGAAACGCACACCAATCTGGAAAACTGGCAAATTTTCTTAGTTAGTGTAATTTGGTAATGTAATTATGTGAATGGTGTAGTTTTTAAAATAATTACGGAAGTGGGGTGAGTCGTAAGTAGTAGTAATGAAATAAAAAGTCGTACACCCTGCTTACGATTCATTTTTAAATTCATAAAATAAAAAAATAAGGGAGTCGTATGTATCTTATACGACTTGTATTTTTTATAATTTCTTTTGACAAGTCGTGTATTACAATTACGACTTTAGTGTTTTATTTTTTTTATCATTTTTTTAAACAAGTCGTATTCAATACTTACAACTTTTATATCTATATTTTTTTTGAGTAAAGACCCAAAGTGATCCTTCAAATTTTTCGAGTAGCCCAGATTGGTAAAAAAAAAAAAACAAGGAGATAATTTGGTCCCCCAAATTTTAAAAACAGGGGACAATTCGGTCCCTCCGTAAGGACCAGATTGTCCCCCGTTTTAAAATTTTGGGGACCAAATTGTCATTTTGTTTTATTTAGGGACCAAACTGGCCTACTCGAAAAATTTGAGGGACCACTTTGGGCCTTTACTTTTTTTTTAAAAAAAAAATCCAAGAAGCATGTCATAATAATGCCATATATACGACTCTAATGAATATTTTTTTTAATTAATAAAGAAGTCGTGAGTGTATATTACAATTTATTTAAAAAAATTGAATGAAAAAATCTAACTCAAGTCGTAATTGTTACTTACGACTAATTGTTACTTACGACTAGCCAAAAAAATAAAAAAAATCAAGTCGTAAATGATGCTTACGACCCCTTATATTTTTATTTTATTTTATTAATATAAAAATGAATTGTGAGTAGGGTATACGACTTCTATTTTGATTTCGTTATTACTACTTACGACTTATCCCACTTTCATAAATATTTTAAAAACTATACCATTCACATAATTACACTACCAAATTATACTAGTTAAGTAAAAAAACCTGGAAAACTGATAGTGTAGCCACAAGAATCCGACAGAAGATATTCTTCTTTGCATCATCCCAGCCGGGAGCAGATTCTCTGCCTTTGACGCGGGAAAGGCATGTGCCTTTCCCTCCTTCTTAGCCGTCGGATCCATCCGACGGTGCAGAAGGTGACATGTGGCTTCCTATTTTATTTTAATTTTTAAAAATCATTATAAGTTTAAAAGTTAAAACCCAGCATCAAACCTGCTACACCCTTCCCCTGCAGTGTACCTTCCGCTCTCCACGCCCACTGTCCCACAACTTGTCGTGCGCCACCGCGCCTCCGCCACCGCATCGCCCGCCGCAGTAAGGTGATGATCTCAGTAAACAAAAAAAAAATGCAAATTTGTTGGTGGAAACCCAGCTAACCCGCCCTTTGTTCACGAAGATTAAGATATGAATCCAGTGTAAAATCTCATTCACCCACCAGACAGAGAAGGCACTAACAAGCAATGTATTAAATTAGACTAAATATTCAAGGTATTACCTGAAATTATTAAGAGTTAACAGCTGGGTGATTTCTTTGTATAGTTCCTCATTGAAGGTGGAGAACACTTTTAATATCTCAACAGAACACCATAGACAAAACAAAGAAAATGTTAGCAATGGTCGTACCACCATATAAAATGAAGTTGGATAAGCTGCGGTCTAGGAGTGGTGGTCGGACGGTGTAGCGGCGTGGCGGAGGGCGACGCACGAGACAGCGCGAAGGGGAGATGCTTTTTCTCTGTTTTCTCCTCACGACAGCGTCACGGAGGCAGCGGTGACGGTGGAGCGACGGAATCGACGAGCGGCAGGCGGCGTCACAACGGCAGTGGAGAGGCGTAGGGGTACAAGGTGAGGGTTAGTGGGTTTGCTGACGTATCTGGAATATCTGGGTTTTTTCAAACTTTTATTTGTTTTAAAAAAAATTTAAAACATGTGGATACGTGGCACATTCTGGACCGTCGGATTAATCTGACGGTTCATAAGGAGTGAAAGGCATGGTGCCTTTCCCGCCACAACGGTAGACAATCCGTTTCCCAGCGGAGCCTTGCATCTTCTTTAATGGGTGATTCTTATATAAAAATTAACTATTTCTATAAACAACTATCCTTATACGTGATATTCATATCAACTTATTCCAATGATACAATTCAACAAGAATTTGTTCTTAATTTTAAGAATATGTTAAATAACTCTGATTAAAATTATGGATTAAAGTAGTATGTATTATCATTATAAAAGTTTTACATTAACATCCAGTAATATTTTGACATATGTGTTTTTATTTTAATAAATAAAATAGAGATGATAATAATGCTGATTTGTCAATACATTATTGGATGCCTGTGTAAAAATTCTTTATATCAATAATAATGCATAAAAATTAAACTCTAAAATTATTTTTAAGTTCTTTATGTGCAATAGTCCAAGGTACTTCACCAAATCATATGTTTATTTTTCTATAATCCCTCACATCAATTCAACATCAACGCATCTATAAAAATAAATAACAATATCAAGAAATTGTAATAAAAGCCTTAAAAAAAAAGTTATAATAAAATCACACATGTCAAAATATTAGTGAATGTGTAATAAATTCTTGTTATTGCAACAATTCATCCAATTTTTTATTTAAACATACATCCAATAATGTTTTGATAAATCAGTATCACTGGTGTCCATCAGATAACCAACTGGACAGCATTATAATTTTAGTATGAATTTTATAACTTTCGTTTTTATTCTAATTTTTTCATATTTTATTAGATTTTAGTTTTTTTTTCATAATTTTAATTTTCTAAAATTATTTAAAAAGACACAAATATCCTTGTGATAAAATTACATTTAAATATTGTTTAACTTAAATTAATTTTTTATAATTTTAAATATTCATTTTTAGTTTTCACTTTACATATAGTTAAATTATTAGAATAATTTTTTATATTTTTAAGGTTATTATAATAATAAAATTAACCTTGTGACAAAATAAAAATAATTTTTAAAATTAGTTATAATTTTTATTATTATTTTAAATATTTTATATTTTGTTATACCTTATTTTGGTAATCGTGTTATATTTTATTATACTTCAAATTATTATTTTATTATACTTTAATTATTTTATATATGAAATATTTTTATATTTATTATACTTTAAATTACCATATCCTATCATGTTGAGTCCTAATCCAGCCCTCCCATCAGGATAGAATTTTAACTAGATTGACAGGATATGATAGGTGACAGGATTAACTTATCATATCCTGCTAGTTCATCAAACGATAGTTTCAAATAGGATATGATAGTTTATCCTATCATGTCTTTATTATCCTGACCACCAAACGAACCCTAAGAGTCTTGCTAACGAGTGTCTTAAGGTCATTGGTTAAGAAATCAACAAAATGAAAATTTGTATTTAGAATACAAGTTTAACACTTTTTAATGTAATAGATACACCACTTTCACATATAAACTTACATTTTTTATACATTAATCGATGTCTTAACGACACTCGTTAGCATTCTCTCTATTCAATTATACTTTTAATTAAAAAAGTATTAATATTAAACTATTATCACCCACCACAGACATCTTTATCCGTTATCACACGTAAATCAGTTAACTCGTGAAAAACACGTTTAAAATTAAAACCACATTGGCACATTCTTTCACTATTGGGAGCATTATTGGGGAGAGTTTTTCTTTGCGTACACTTTGTAGGGATGTCTCTTTGCACTGTTTGATGGGACGTCTCATGACTAAGGTTTTTTTTTGTTTTAAATTTTCATAAAATTGATTTTGGTAGAATTAATTTTGAAAGAATTGATTTTGAAAAAAAATCAAGATTTAAAAAAATTGATTTATATTAGATAATAATATTTTAAAAGTGAGTTAGAAGAATTGATTTTATTTGGATGATAAAGTAAAATCTCTTTCTAAATATAAATATGTAGAATTTGTAAGTCCCACATCTAAAATCAATTAGTTTTAACGGAAAAGCTAAAAATTATTGTTTCCATTAAAATTAATTCTAGTTACCCAGAAATCAATTATTTTGGACTTAATTTTGTAACTAAATAATCTAATTAGTGTAGCAACTGGTGTTTGTATCCAAAGATGTAGTTTGTAACGCAAATCAAACGGGCACTAAATTAGTGTAGGATCCGAATCGCTGCGTCCATAATATTTGACCATGAATTATGATTGGTGAATTAATTTAAATATTTCATATTTTTTTATTTAATAATTAATATGTTCTTGTTAGCAAGTTTCCTAAGATATTGTTTAAGGAACCAAATAAGATAAGTATTTAAAAAAAACTAGATATATCTCTCATTTATCAGTGCATTAATTACATTATTTGTCATAAAAACTTTTTTTTTTTAATATTCTTTAAACAATGTCCTGGTTACCATTTGCCTAATAAAAAAATATATATTTTTAACTAATTAAAATTGATAAGAACCTGTCATGGCAGTTAGTAAAAGGAAAGGTGAAGGCAGGTACCAGGTTAGCTGAGACGCGTCGACTATTCACTATAAAGTGAGCCGGGTTAAGGGGACATTGTCACAAACACACACTAACTACTCTTTCATTTTTCATTTCGTAGTTCTTATTCACAGGAACACAAGATGATGATGGCATGCAAATTGCAAGGTGCAATTGTTAGTAGTCATAACATGACTGGACAATTCACAGATAAGGAAGGAGCGCCCAAAGCGCAAGCCTCGGTGGTGGTTCAAGCAGTGGTGGCTCCGGAAACCTTGAAGAGCAAGGTGCCGGAGTTGACCACTGCCTACGTGCCCCCGCCGAGACCCTTGACAGAAAAGGTGCTGGAAATTGTAAACAGGAAAGCCCTCATCGGTTCGGGAAATTTTGGTAGTTTTGGAGGGAAGTTTGTACCTGAGACACTTGTGACTTGTTTGAGCCAACTTGAAGCTAAGTTCAAAAAGATCGTGAATGATCAAATTTTTCAGGTTAAAAATTCATCACCAATTTCACATAACCAATATCTCTTTAAGCAAAATATGTCAATTAAGTTTGCAGGCGGGTCCAATGATTAATTGTTAATGTTTATTATCAACTCACAACAGCTTGTAGAGCTCTTATCGAAAGTTTATATGGAATTTATAAGCAACATCACTCTGCATCATAAGATAATTATATGGAAAGAATAATTTATACAAATTACTTGCATTTAGTTTGTAAGAAAACTAATTAGCATTTAAGTGTACATATATTCATAAATTAATTGTAATAATATACATATGAACCAAATTGTATACTCTTTAAAAATTTAAAACTATACATCCTACAAATGTTGATTTAATCAATATGGTTGTAACAGGCAGAGCTAGCCACAGCATTAAGAGACTTTGGTGGGAGAGAGACACCTCTGTATCATGCTCAGCGGTTATCGGAGTATTACAAGAGCAAGAATAATGGCCTAGGACCTGACATATACTTAAAGAGAGAGGATCTCAATCACAGTGGCTCTCACAAGATGAATAATGCTCTTGGACAGGCCATGTTTGCCAAGCACCTGGGCCGGAAAAGCGTTGTCACCGCCACCGGTGCCGGACAACATGGGCTTGCAACAGCAGCTGCCTGTGCAAAACTTGATTTGGAGTGCACGGTCTTCATGGCTACCAAAGACATGGACAGACAATATTCTAATGTGCGGTTGATGAAGTTGTTAGGAGCAAAGGTACATATAACTTTACCTACAAATTTGAGTGGCAAAAGCACTTAAATCTTTTTTGGTTGAAATACAAAATAAATAAAATAATAATAAAATTATATGATTTTTCTATGTGATGTTAGTTTTCAGTACTTGATAATTAATTAAGAAGCCATATCCTTTGTATAATTACTGTCTAAAAAGCTAGTTTAAATTACTGTCTAAAAAAGCTAGATTAGTCAGCTTCTAAATTATTTTGGTGTCTTGCAAAATATAACCAAAAATTTTGGAGGGAAAGCTGCCCTTCTGCCTCTGCCCCCTACACCAGTGGCTGCATGTGAATATCATGCAACAATTAATTTCTCTCTAGTAAAAATATATTTTAGGCATGCAGTAAACTTTAAAAAAAAAAAGTGGCCATGGGTCGTGTGTCTTCATGTACTTATTATATAATGTATTTAATGAGGTGTTGGGTGACTAGTTTGAGCTAAGGGTGGGTACGAGGAGGTGAAGGGGTTGGAGGTCCAGTCTTCACAAAGGAGAAAAACTAACATAGCAACTAATATACTAACATTTGTCTATAATATATATATATATATAATTTAATTTTTCATATAAATAAATTTGTGATTCATATGAAACCCTGAATATTGATGATGGTGTATGGATAATACATATATATGTAGGTTGAAGCTGTTAATGGAGGCTTCAAAGATGCAGCATCAGATGCCTTTCGTTGTTGGGTGGGAGATTTGGAAAACAGCTACTACTTGACAGGTTCAGCAGTGGGACCACACCCATGTCCCACAATGGTTCGTGAGTTTCAATCAGTGATAGGCAAAGAAACAAGGATGCAAGCATGGAAGAAATGGGGAGGGAAACCAGATGTGCTTGTTGCTTGCGTAGGGACTGGGTCTAATGCTCTGGGCCTGTTCCATGAGTTCATACCAGATAATGACGTCAGACTCATTGGAGTTGAGGCAGCTGGTTTGGGTTTGGAGAGTGGAACACATTCTTCAACGTTGGCCACTGGAGAAGTTGGTGTTTATCATGGAGCTATGAGCTATTTGCTGCAGGATGACGATGGACAAATTATACAACCACACTCCATTGCAGCTGGGTAAGTTAGTACTTAGTACACAGCACTACCGTTTATTCGAAGGGCTATAAGGGAAAAGTTATTTAAATTAGTTGGTTATAAATGGTTTGAAGCTTAGAATTTGAATGCCACTTTGATTGTTATTATATATTTATATTTTTGCTATTTTGTGGGTAAAAAATGAACTCTTCATTCAATACAAACCGATTAAATTTGATTTTAATATTCAATCCAAGCACAAACTACAACTAGTTATTATATTTAGATTGAATGATTTATGACATAAAATGATGTGCATTCTTTACTTGAAGTTAAATTTGCACATATATAGTTTTTATCAAAAAAAAAAAAAAACTTTGCACATATATAATACTTTAATCTTTTTTTTTAAACATGACATTAATATCTTTATCTTAACTGTACTCTCTATCAATATACTTTTGCTTACAAAAAAAAAAATCTATATCTTAATGAACAATGATTTCTTCAAATAAAAATTTTAATTAAAATACACTAGTATAAAAGTTTTTGTACACTACCAATCAATCATTCATTGTCATATCGTTTTTAAAAATATTTGATTCTCATGCTAATTTTCTTAAAAGTCACACAAAATAACACATAATCTGTTGATAATTTTAAAAAACTTATATTGAAAATATACTAAATTAAACTCAAAATATTACCAATTAAACTAAAAATTTGACTTTTCGTCAATTTGCAGGTTGGAGTACCCTGGTGTTAGTCCAGAGTTGAGCTTCCTTAAAGAAAGCGGGCGAGCCGAATTCAGCACCGCAACAGATCAAGAAGCTCTTGACGGTACGCTAGAAATATTGAGATTAGACTGATATATTAATATTCTCTTTTAGAAATTCATATTTTTGGATATTTATGTTGCAAGAGAGGCAAGTATAGTGATAATATAAATTTCAAGGGGTGAGTATAATGAGAACATATATTTTAGAAAAGATTAGTATAATATTTCAAATAAAAGATGTGCTGAATGTAATTAAACTAAGGGAATGTAATTTATCCAAAATATAAACTGCTAGCTATATTTTACATTTTTTTTATTTGAGTTTTAGGAAAAAAAATATGATAATGCTCCCACTAACGATTCACCTACTAATAAAATTTTCAGCGTACGAAAGATTATGCAAATTGGAGGGGATATTTCCATCCCTTGAGGCCGCACATGCATTGGCTATCTTAGATAAGCTGGTCCCTACTTTATGCGATGGTAAAAAGGTGGTTGTAAATTGTAGTGGGCGTGGAGATAAGGATGCAGCTATAGTTTTCAACCGCAGCATTTGATGCATTGTCCCCTTACAGCAAAAGGTGGGAAACCTGAGTGGCCCAGAACATTGTCCCCTTACGTTAACTCCGCGCTTAGTGTCCTTTCCTTTTATTTGAATTGCATAATTCTTACTTTTCATTACATAGTGTACACAGGTATTGTATACAATTGTATTAGTTAGACAATATGCATTAGCGGTGTGCAAAGATGTACAAGTGACTTGTACAGATACCGTATAAGTGACATGTGATTCTTGAAAGTAGTTTGTTAAAAATAGTTAGTTACGGTTAACGAATAGTTAGTTAGTTAGTTACGATGTGTATTTTGTAATGTAAAACTTTTATAAATACCTTATACAACAATCAATAAGAAGTGACATTCATAATTATATTTTTTCCTATGTTATTGGGATTCTCCTATCAGTGAGTGTGTGCAAATTGCTTCGCAGTGAGAGAATGATACAGAGTGAGCGCGCGTGTGTGAGAGTTTTCACTGACACTTTTGACTAATTAAGCGAGTCTTTGAATATGCAAGAAAATACGCATGTTCGTGGTGCAAGTGTGGAACTATACAAGTACATGATTTTTTGGCAAGAGACCATGTATTGCAAAATTCAGCTCTAAACAATATATATGTAAAAGCGTACTCCCTCCGGTCTATAATATAAACAAAAATTTCCAAATTTTTTGGTCCAAAATATAAGTAAATTTCAATTATTTTCTTCTTATTTAATGAAGTTATTCTCAAAATACCCTTAATTTAATACAAATTTTGTTTTCCAATGATTCCTTTTATTCTCAATAACACAAGCTTAATAAATAAGAGGAAGGGTAATTTAGGTAACAAACTTAATTTTTTATTCCCAATCACTCTTTTAAATGAGATCAATTATCTATCTTAATATATGTGTCCCATTTAATTTTTGCTTATAATAGAGACAGGAGGGAGTACACTAATTAGAAGCTCACAGTGCACAAAACTGGTAAACTTTAGTCAACCCCGCATCCATTTTCTTTGACTACCCTCTTCGCAGGTGCCCTGCATACAGAAGTAAAAACAGAAAAATATATCCCAATAACATTCTAATTAAAAAATTTAAATAATAATTTATTTTTTAAAAACATAATCTTAATTTAATGAATAATATAAAATTAAAAATTAAAAGTATTTGAAGTAAAATAATTTTGAGAAAAGTCATTGAAAATAGGAAACAACAAAAACAATTAATAAGATAAGGAGCCATAAAAAAAAATTACAAATTAAAAGAGGATGAGATATACTAATAGACTAATAGTATTATAAAGCCTTTTCTAAATTGAATTTGTCTTTAAAATGAGGGCGTTGTAATATCCTTAAATTTGTCCTAGGGGTCTCACACTCACACAACCATGTCGCACATCAAAAAGTTACGCAACATCATCGAGAAGGATACACGATTGCATGTCAACCCGACGCGCTTGTGTTGTAAATCACCGGTGTGTATATGAGTGGCACGATGGTGCATGTCTTCTAATGTTGGTTTACATGTTTTGACACATTGGACTTTTACAGAAGTTTTTAAATATGTTCTTAACACCCCTATGTCCCTAACACTATCTTCAACTCTAAAACTGATTGGAATCTCAAGGATGTGTTTGTTTCAAGGTTTAGAATTACAATTCCAAAAATAACATACCTAGAAATGCTATTACCGGAAATGACATATCTTCATGGGAATGTGTATTCCACCATCTATCATGGAAATAAAATTCTGGTAAAACATGGGTAACATGCTTTCCTGAGAATTATTAATGCACCGAATTTTTTCCAAAACCTATAACAAACTTGGTTATTCCCAAGTGACAAACACAACCTTAGTTTTGGTTATATTATGAAAATAATGAAACTTATATATTTTAATTTATTTATCTGTACAATAACTTTAGCTATTTAATAAAAGCAATAGATGGGTGGAGGCTAGCTAGCATTAAGCATGTGAGAATATGATACATGGATGTACCACTAATTTTAACCTAAATAACATGTGATAACAGGTAAATAACTATTTTTTATATTTTATTTTATTTTAAAATTACATCTCTACCCTTACCCTTCACTACCAGCCATCACCCCCATCCCTACCCAACCCACAACCACCCTTGGCCGGAAGACCCGTCCGCCAGTCCGATAACGCCACCAGGGAAGCAGTTGGAGCCAGAGCCAGAGCCAGAGCCAGAGCCAGAGCCAGAGCCAGAGCCAGACTTCGCTACAGCATTTCCGCCATTTCCACCCTGCTCTGAATCAGATACCACAGGAAGATGAGCCAAACAAGGGTTAAGATGACGATGGTGATTCAACCTCCTTTTCTTTTGTTCTACATTCTCCTAACCGAAACTTCAAACTATCACTTAGCATTTTTTAGTTTGAACATGGTGTGAGATCTCTCCCTTGCTCGATATCTATATTTTCTCTTTCTTTTTCAACACACAAAATATAGATACTGATTCTTTGAAAGTTTTATTCACATGATTTTCTTTTTTCCATTTTCAAACCATGACTATGCTTGAGGGCTTTTATCTTCTATGGTGAAAGACTGAAAATCCTTCTTCTTTGATATATATATATATATATATACTATTTAACTTCATGCTTTGTGAAATATGAGCCTAGCAACCAACTGTTTGGTGTTTGCAAGGATGGAAGCAACACAATACTACGGAAGATCTTGGACTATGTTGTGGGGATGGGGCTCACTCTAACCCTCCCACTCCATCAAAACGAGCCACAGGAAGTGAAAGTCTAGAGCCCCGTAAATGCTGGTTCTGGAACAGAGTAATCGATGGATGGTTTGACAGTGGAGTTGGGTGGGATGGGATGAGGGCAAAATTGTCATTTTAATTTTTGTTAGCTACCTGTATTATCAGGCAAAAGTCAGTTTTAAATATTTTTGGACCATCAAATCTGGATCATTGGTTAATTTAATAATAAATCTAATGGCTAAAAGTGATACTTCATCCATGTACTATTTGATAACATGCTTCATGCTAGCCTCACCCAAGTAATTAAGTAAATTATTGTTTAAAAATAAACCTCAGCCAAGTATGGACCTTGGTTAAAATGAAGTACGCGAATGTCCATTGTATTAGAAACTCCACAATTCTTATAAAAAAAAAAAAACTCCACAAGGCCCAAAAGCCCTACTAGTCCTCTGCCCAATAAAGAGCCGTGATCTAAATCCGATGCCCCAAAACCCTAAATACATTTAGCGGCACTGTCTTTCTTCTCAATCTCAATCCCGAGCTTCTCCACCCGCCCTGTTTCTCCGAGGCTTATCGTTTCCAAGACTTGGTAAGATCTCCTTCTGAAATCGAAACCCTTGGCCTTTAGATTGGCATTCTCTTTTCGTTCTATGATATAGTTTCCACGGGATATTTTAGCTATGTTATACTCTTGTTCGATAATCATCAGAAATTATTCATAATCTTACCACTGTCATGTTTAGATAGTGTTACTTATGGGTGTTTTGGTTGCAATAGCTAATATGGTCTTGTAGCTTCCATTCAGATTATTATCATTGATTAACTGTTGTATCATCTATGCAATTGCATTATTGGATTTTATAGTAGGAAACAACTATTACGACATACAGAATACTGTGTCATGCTGGTTTTGTTGATTTTTGTTTTGTAGTAGTGACAATGGTGAGGGTTAGTGTCTTGAATGATGCTCTCAAGAGCATGTACAATGCTGAGAAAAGAGGGAAGCGACAGGTCATGATTAGGCCATCATCAAAAGTGATTATCAAATTCCTTTTGGTCATGCAGAAGCATGGTATTTCTCAATAGCTTTTTTTACACCCTTTTTGAATACAATATTGTCTTATTCGCTGTTGGCCTCCTAAGAATTTAACTGTGGTCACAATTTGTTATGCTATGGTGTTTTCTAGGCTACATTGGGGAGTTTGAGTATGTTGATGACCATAGGGCTGGCAAAATTGTGGTCGAATTGAATGGTAGACTGAATAAGTGTGGGGTTATAAGCCCTCGCTTTGATGTTGGTGTCAAAGAGATCGAAGGTTGGACTGCAAGGCTTCTCCCCTCAAGACAGGTAAGCCAAAAATCCTTATTTACTTCCGCTATAACTTGAGTTCTTCTGGTCCTTTGCCTCTGCTATATAAACTGGTTGATTAAATAGTAAGTTCTTTAACTTGCTTTTGCTGTTGGTTATTGACTTAGTGACCATATTTGAAAGGATTTTTTTTCATGTTCCCCAAATACACTAATATTAAGAACTGGATAACTTAATTCACATGATTAATATGACTATACAAAATTCTCAATTCTGACTTTTTGAAATATGTTCAACATGTTGACTTGTTATTACTTGTTAGTTTTTCCCTACTTTCTTGTATTGGTGAAATTTTTTCTTCAAGTGCATACTGTTTGAGTTCTATGGTTCTATAAATATTAATGTTTCTGGGCAGGTATTGTTTTACCCCATATTGACATAGAAACATTTGGTTCTTGATCTAAAAAATGTGAACCTTTCTGTATTTGCATGTATATGATCATTGTTATGTCTGGCTCAACAAATTGGTTTATTTCTTCTGCTGTTATGTGTATACATGCAAATTTGTTGAGCCAGACATAACAATGGTTTAAATTTGTTGATAGCAATTTCACATCAAGCCTAAGAAATAAATCAACCCCTTTAATACAAGTAACACAAGTTTTTTTTACCACAACTAGTATACACATAACAAGAAACGCAAATTCTTTACTACAAATTGATTTATCATTGTAGTAAAAAAACTTGCGTTGCTTTTGATTTATTTCTTATGCTTGATGTGAAATTGCTATCATTATCTCAATTATTGAATTTTATGTTGTCTGTTCTGGTGCATGCATATGATTTATCCTTCTCCCTGTAACCAAACCATTGATTGCATGAAATCCTGCAGTTTGGGTATATTGTCTTGACTACCTCTGCTGGCATCATGGATCATGAAGAGGCTAGAAGAAAGAATGTTGGTGGTAAAGTGTTGGGTTTCTTCTATTAGGCTAGTTTTTGGTTGGTGGTTCGCACTGATTTCAATTAGAGACTCACCGGTTTTGATGGACGATGTGCTAGTGCTCTTGCAATTTCATTTATAGATAGCACTGGTTCTTTTTCGGTAATGCGCATTTTTCTGTTTGCAAACACCATTTGGTCAACCTAATCTCTATTTCTTTACCCTTATTTTTCTTGTACCAAAATACCAAATTGAATTGGCAGATTTGTTTTACCTTTTAACGAGTAAGGACTTCACTAGCACGGGATGGCATGCGATGGCCCATTTTTCATTTAAAAGAATCTTGAGTTGTTTACTCAAAGTTCTTCCGTGATGCTGCAAAATAAAGGGGTCGAATGGGTTATTAGAGTTAGGGGTATTCATCAAATGATCCAAACCAATTCAAACTGCAAAAATCAAATCAAAAAATTGAAAACTGAACAGGCTGAAAAACATTGTTTTTTACATTGGATCTGATTGATTTTGGATATCATTGTGAAAATCGATCCATTCCAAATCAAACCAATATATTATCTATATATATATATATATATATATATTTAATTATAGTGTTGCTCATACATAAGAATTGTTTTTATACTTTTATGACTGAATATCTTCATTCTCTTTAATATTTTTGTTGGAATGACATGAGAATTTTTAGAATAAATGTTAATGTCTTGAAATTATATTTTTCTAAAAGTTTTGATATATATCATATATATACTTGGTTAAACTGAAAAATAGGAGATTAATTAAATAAATTTAAAAAATAATTTGGTATTGTAGCTAATTCAAGGAAAATATAGGATAAGTGAGAGTAAATATGTATAATTAACATAAAAGAATATTTAATATAAAAGAACATGTTAAAAAATTTAATAATTATTTTTCTCAAACTATTGTTCTAATATGGAGAGGGTTAAAATAAATGTTGAGCACCCTAAAGGCCTAAACTAACTCTCTTAAATGAAGATTACATTGTGTTAACTATTAAACAAGTAGAGAGATGCTTGACATAAGGGAAAAAAAAAAGTATGATTAAAATCAAAATTTCTAATTTAATCCGAACTGCGTTTGATTAGATTGGATTATATTAGATTTTTTTAAGGGAGCAGATCGCTCTAATCTAAATTGCACGTTGTTTTTATTATTGGATCTGATGACTTTTAAACTCAAAATTGATCTAATCCAATCTATGAATACCCCTATTAAAGTAAGGTCCACTCTTGTTTTTATATGAGTAAAACTAGTGACAAGAGAGTTAAAATTCTCATTATTTTATTTTTCGATAAATGTTCAAACTCTTTTTTTTTTTTTTTTTTTTGCATTGTATTAGGATTGTCACATGCGATGCATTGTTTTTGTTCTCTTATGTTTCATCTCATATCATGAGAAAGAAAGAAAAAAAATTGCAATTATATGTTAGATCCATTTAAGTTCGGCTTTATTTCTCTCTCCTAACATTAAAGAAAAAACAAGAAAACAAAAAAAAATATTAGACCATTAAATGAATATTGGGAAAAACACCAACATGTAGTTGGTCCAAGTAGTAATGAGCTGAGACCCCTTAAACAAGTAGTCAGGGGTTCGATCCTTGACTCTTGCATATAGAGAAAATCTGATTGCGAGAGGTCAGCCCTTAAATACTAGAATTTGAGGTAGTGAAATTTTTCTCAAGTTTTTAAGAGTTTTCATAATATTAACTTTGTGTTATGAATTCTTATTGGTCAAGAAATACCGACCATCATTATTAAAAAGTTGTAGTACACTCAGTAAAAATTGTGGTACACTTCATGGGATAAAAGATGTTGTCTGTTTGTAACTGAATCAATCTAATTAAAAAAATATTAAAAATCCAACAAATTCTATTAATACTCCTTCTGTTTAAGAGCATATTTGGGAATGATTAATTATTTATGTTTCAGCTATTTTCTTGCGTAAAAGCTGTTTTGGTAAATAATTGTTATGTTTGGGTCTCCAGCTTTGTTTTTTATAAAACCTTTTTTTGTGTGGAAAAAAGCTGTTTTAAAAACATCTTTAACAAAGGACTATTGAATTGTTTAGATTAGTTTATTTCCTAATTTTAAGACTGATTTCCATGTATACTCCCAATCTCCATTACTTCCCCCACCATTCTGCCTTTTCCGCTCTAGGTGCTGCATAATAAAAGAAGTTTATTAATCACATATTATTTATTTTTATATTATAAGTAAATAATTGCTTTGAATTTATATTTTATTTTTTTATCAATTACATTAAAAATTGACATTTAAATTTTTTATATATAGGTATGCTAACCACCTTAATATTATATTTTTATTTTTGATCAATTATATTAAAAAATAATGTTTACTTAACATAAAAAAGTAAATATTTTAACCAGTTTTCCGTAAAAGAAAATTTTTAAAAAATATCAATTACTATTAATATAAATAAATAACTTCATACCCTTTTTTGTAAATTACTTTGTAAAAGTGATTTTTTTTTTGTACCACCCAAATAAAATAGATTATCTTAAAATTGCTTTTTAGCAAATATATCCAAATAAAAACAGATTCTGATTATAATTGATTATCATAATAATCGATTAAACATATAATTTATTTTTTACAGTTTTCTCATACACACTCTAAAATATATTAGAGAAAAAACAAAAAGACCAGAAGCAGAAAAAAAGAAATGGAGGAGTACTGGCTGGAGGAGTTGGGGCCACTGCGAGCAGTGAGCACACTATCCCCCTGAGCAAACCAAACAAACCGACTGTTACTTAAAGAAAATCAGACAAAACAGTAATTATTAGATTTGTTGAAGGTTTTTTTTTTTTACTTTTTCTTTTAATTTCGATCACTTTGGTTCAATTGCGACCACACTTATAAAAAAAAAAAGTTTTTTCTAATAAGAAATATTCTCCTATATTTTTTTCATCACATACTATATGAGATTCCCACGGGATGTCATGAGAGTTTGAGCATTTATTGAAATAATTTAATTGATGCATACTGTAAGTATAATAATTTTTTATACAATCAATTAATCATGAATTATCATATCAAAATATTTTACTCTTATTATAGTTATACTATTAAAAGTCAAATATGATAATTTGTGATTATTTAATGGTTAAATTAGTCTTTTGGTCACTTATCTTTATTTTAGGTTTCATTTTGGTCCCCCATTTATTTTTTGTTCCATTTTGGTTCATATCTTACAAACGTTAGCCTATTTTGGTACCGTCGTTCGCCGGAATCTGGGTTTAGAGAGAGAGAAAAAAAAAACTATTTTCCCGTTCTCTCTCTTCTTCCATCTCTCCCTCCCTTCCATCTTCCTCCCCTTCCTTATTTTTTGTTCCATTTTGGTCTCTATCTTACAAACGTTAGCTTATTTTGGTCACTTTCGTTAGTTTTGCACTGACGGCGTTAGGTTTCCGCCATCAGTTGCCTGAAACCACTGTCACTCGCCGGAATCTCCCCGGAATTTGGGTTTAGAGAGATGAAAAAAAACCATTTTCCTTTTCTCCCTCTTCTTGCTTCTCTTCTTCCCTTCCATCTTCCTCCCCTTCCTTCTTCTTGCTTCGAAATTGCTTCTAAACACCCACAACAAACTCAATGTTCTTGAGCCTCTTGACAACATTATCATCATTCGTGTTTGATAGAGTAAGATTAAGGGGAACCAATATTACTACTTAGAGGGTGTTCGAAAAAGATTCTTTTTGGGAGTTTCAGTTTCTTTTTTCTTTTTCTTTTTTCTTTTTCTTTTTTTTATATAAAAAGCTGTTTTGCTTGGGTCAATAGCTTAATCTTCAAAAAAAGCTTTTCTTTGTTAAAAAAACGCTGTTTTGATACAAGCTGGTAGAAAGGACTGTCTACTGAAAAAGCTTTTTTCCTTCCCTACGCCGCACAAGTTGACGAGCACTATTCATGTTGTGTCCCTACAGTTGACCAACACAATTCCATTTGACCAATACAATTCTTCCCTGCATCGCACAAGCATGTAAAAGTGATATTATTATTTTTTTAATTATAGTGTTGCTCATACTTAAGAATTGTTTTTATGCTTTTATGAATGAATACCCTCATTCTCTTTAATATTTTTGTTGGAATGGCATATATGAGAATTTTTAGAATAAATGTTAATGTCTTAAAATTATATTTTTCTAAAAGTTTTGATGTATATCATATATATACTTGATTAAACTGGAAAATAGGAAATTAATTAAATAATTTTAAAAGATAATTAGGTATTGTAGCTGATTCAAGGAAAAAATAGGATAAGTGAGAGTAAATATGTATAATTAACATAAAAGAATATTTAATATAAAAGAACATGTTAAAAAATTTTAATAATTATTTTTCTCAAACTATTGTTCTAATATAGAGAGGGTTAAAATAAATGTTGAGCACCCTAAAGGCCTAAACTAGCTCTCTTAAATGAAGATTACATTGTGTTAACTATTAAACAAGTAGAAAGATGCTTGACATAAGAAAGAAAAAAAAAATGTATGATTAAAATCAAATTTTCTAATTTAATCTGAACTGCATTTGATTGGATTGGATTGTAAGGGAGCAGATCGATCTAATCTAAATTGTACGTTATTTTTATCATTGGATCTGATGACTTTTAAGCTCAAAATTGATCAAATCCAATCTATGAACACCCCTATTAAAGTAAGGTCCACTCTTGTTTTTATATGAGTAAAACTAGTGACAAAAGAGTTTAAATTTTCATTATTTTATTTTTCGATAAATGTTCAAACTCTTTTTTTTTTTTTTTTTTGCATTGTATTAGGATTGTCACATGCGATGCATTGTTTTTGTTCTCTTATGTTTCATCTCATATCATGAGAAAGAAAGAAAAAAAATTGCAATTATATGTTGGATCCATTTAAGTTCGGCTTTATTTCTCTCTCTCCTAACATTAAAGAAAAAACAAGAAAACAAAAAAAATATTAAACCATTAAATGAATATAGGGAAAAACACCAACATGTAGTTGGTTCAAGTGGTAATGAGCTGGGGCCCCTTAAGCAAGTAGTCAGGGATTCGATCCTTAGCTATTGCGCATAGAAAAAATCTGGTTGGGAGAGGTCAGCCCTTAAATGCTAGAACTTGAGGTAGTGAAATTTTTCTCAAGTTTTTAAGAGTTTTCATAATATTAACTTTGTGTTATGAATTCTTATTGGTCAAGAAATACCGACCATCATTATTAAAATGTTGTAGTACGGTCAGTAAAAATTGTGGTTCACTTCATGGGATAATAGATGTTGTTTCGTTTGTAACTGAATCAATCTCATTAAAAAAATATTAAGAATCCAACAAATTCTATTAATACTCCTTCTGTTTAAGAGCATGTTTGGGAATGATTAATTATTTGTGCTGTTTTGGTAAATAATTGTTATGTTTGGGTCTCTAGCTTAGTTTTTTATAAAACCTTTTTTTGTGTGGAAAAAAGCTGTTTTAAAAACATCTTCAACAAAGGACTATTGAATTGTTTAGATTAGTTTATTTCCTAATTTTAAGACTCATTTCCATGTATACTCCCAATCTCCATTACTTCCCCCACTGCCTTTTCCGCTCTAGGTGCTGCATAATAAAAGAAGTTTATTAATCACATATTATTTAATTTTATATTATAAGTAAATAATTGCATTGAATTTATATTTTATTTTTTTATCAATTACATTAAAAATTGACATTTAAATTTTTTATATATAGGTATGCTAATCACCTTAATATTATATTTTTATTTTTGATCAATTATATTAAAAAACAATGTTTACTTAACATAAAAAAAGTAAATATTTTAACCAGTTTTCCGTAAAAGAAAAATTTAAAAAAAATATCAATTAATATTAATATAAACAAATAACTTCATACCTTTTTTCGTAAATTACTTTGTAAAAATGATTTTTTTTGCACCACCCAAATAAAATAGATTATCTAAAATTGCTTTTCAGCAAATATACCCAAACAAAAATGGATTCTGATTATAATTGATTATCATAATAATTGATTAAACATATAATCTATTTTTTTACAGTTTTCTCAAACACACCCTAAAATATATTGGAGAAAAAACAAAAAGACCAGAAGCGGAAAAAAAGAAATGGAGGAGTACTGGATGGAGGAGTTGGGGCCACTCTGTGAGCAGTGAGCACACTATCCCCGGGGATTTGACCAAACTGACCCACTTTTAGAATCTATTTACCAAAATAACCTACTTTTGAAACTATTTACCAAACTAACCTACTTTTGAATAAAATAATATTTTTTTTTTAACTTTTAGTGGCGCCGGTCAAACCAGCGCCATTGACTTTGGCCCGCCATATGGCGGGTCTCTATTGGCTAGAAAAAGAAAAAAAAAAGAAAAAAAAAGAGAGTAGTGGCGCCGTTAGGACTGGCGCCACTGATTATATATATATATATATTATAAATAATAATTATATATATATATAAAAATAATTAGATATATATATATATATATAACTTAATAATTTAATATAATTATTATATATAAATAATTTAATAATATTAATATATTTATATTAATTAGTAATTAATTAATATAATTATTATATAATGATAATATTTATTAGTAGAATTTAATTAATTAATATTTATTATTAATTAATAGTTAATAATATAAATTTGTGTTGTCTTGTGTCTGTAATGTAATTTGTTAAGCTCGTTTCCTTTGACCGATGACTTGGTTGCTCGTCACATTCACATCACATGAATGTTCACTGATCACAATACTATCACACTAGTGGACTGTTTGACAATTTCACAATTCTTGCTCCACAAAAACCAACTCTAACAAATTTGTTTATAATAATTAATTATTATATAAATAAATGATAATATTAATTATTATATATATAAATGATAATATTAATTTATAATTTTAAATATCTTCTTATAAAAGTATTTTTCCTTATATTTTTTATTGCTAGCTACGCTTATACAATAAACAAATACTGTTATGTGAGAAAAGAAACAACCAATGGAGGTTAGAAGCGTAGCTTGAAAAAAGCTTTTAACTGAAACATGGGAGGAAGACAGTTTATCTTGTGTTGTAGGACTCCCTGCTTGAACAGAGCTCTCAAGGATCATTTGTTCCTACCAGCTCCCGTCGGGATATCTTGGCTACTGCCCTTGGGAAGGAAGACCATCCTGGATGTGTCATTGGTGTCGGAAAGTTTGTAGGCATTCGGGCATACCACGGACCACCATCACGTGACAACTGCCATTTCATATGAGAGGATGTTAGACGTGAGGTACTTCCGGAGATATGTGCGAATGTTAGACGAGAGGTTCTTCCGGGGATATGTGAGGATGTTAGGCAGGAGGTTCTTCCAAAGATTATGGCGGATCTACAACGGGAGCTATTACCACGGATGATGACAGAGCTTAGAGAGCATATCTCATCTATGTCTTCCTCCCCTCATTCTACACAACATATTAGCACAAAGGGGAGTTGTGATCATGTACATGTGCCAGTTGAGGAGCATGATCATCATGATGTTTCCAACCTTCGTAAGCTATATGTTGTGGATCAATCTTGCCGGTTAGTGGCTTACGGCAAGATATACAATTTAGGGGATACCGTGCACCACATTATATTAGAGCATGATATGGCGAGGGTGTCGGTTGACCTAGTTTTAGATGCTGATGCTCCAGTCCCTGTACCCACTGATGAGGTTCAAACAGTGGGCCAGGCAGTCGGCCAGTTCATTAAATGGCCAGTAAAGGTATTCGTAATCATTCATGTGGAATTACTCAATGATCCTTTCTATATATATGTACAATTGAAATAACTTTTTCCATCTTTACTAACATTTTATCTTTGTTGTTTAGGATATTGACGACGGAGTTGGTCATCCATCATTGAAGAAACCACATGGGAAAGATGTTGTTCCAAAGGTATTAATTAATAATGTTTTATGTATTTCACTTGAATTGAAATAACTTAACTCCAGGATATATACTAATGCTTTATTGTTGTTTAGGATGTTGACGACGAAGTTGGTCGTCCATCATTGAAGAAACCACATGGGAAGGATGTTGTTCCAAAGGTATTAATTCATAATGATATGCTGCCTTGATCTTTTTCTTTGTCTCGAACCCGTTTTATGTATTTAACTAGAATTGAAATAACTTAACTCCAGGATATATACTAATGTTTTATTGTCATTTAGGATGTTGAGAATGCCAGTCCACCTCAACTTTCTACATTTTTACAGTTGGCTTCACTGTCTATGAAATACAAGACAGATAAGGATTTATTTTTGCCTTTGGAATGTGATGGAAGCATGGGATTTTCTGACCAAGACATCCCATTTTCAATTGCTGGGACTGAAATGCTTGATGTATGTATGAATGGGAAGCTTTGTGTTACGGTTGTACAGTTATGGTGCATGTAAGTACTTCCTTTATTTGTAAATCAATTTTATAATATAATATATATCAATCTTTTATACTTAACATTAATTTATTTCAATATCTTAATTATAGGCATATGTATCGCCTAAGTTTGTCCAATGGCACGGACCAGGTTTTTGGATTCTTGGACCCTAGCAGGACTCTGACTGAACAGAGCGATTTTCAAACTGTGCAGACCTACATCATTAATACAATTAGTAAAAGCAAAAAACAATGTTATCTAGCCCCATGCATGAACACGAGACATTGGCAGTTGCTGGTCATTTGTCCTGACAAGAATGAGGTCGCGTTCTTGTGTTCATTGCACAATGCTCCAGAGGAAGATATCAAGAACATAATTGATACGTAAGCAAGCTTTCACTCTTAATTTGTACTATTATTGCATCACCTTATTGATGTGGATGTATTAATTTACATGTATATCGATCTGTTTATCCCAGAGCTATGCAGGCATGTAGTAGGTTAGAAGGTAAAAGCAAGGCTAGGAGAGTAAAGCCTAAATGGATACGTTGCAATGTAAGTAATTAACCCGAGATTCAATTGGAAGTTATATATATAATAGTAATTATTATATGTTTACTCATTATTGTCTATAATTTGTAGTCTAATCGACAAAAAGGCAATTGGGAGTGTGGATATTTTGTCTTGAGACATATGTTCACTATTGTCTCCGCCGGTATTACTGATCGGTGGGCGGAGGTAATTAATAGTGTTTTTAAGTACAAGAGTTAATTATCATATGTTTGTTTGTACTCTATTTGCTAATATTGTTTATCTTACGTTATTTGAACGTGCAGAATTTCAACAATGCGGAACCATTCTCTTATGATGAAATTGAGAACATCAAGCATCGTTGGGCAAACTTCTTTCTTGATTATAGTAAACCGTTTGTATCTTAGATGTATTTAGTCTGACATTTATATGGGTTTAGTTTTTTGTTCATATAGCTAGATTAATTAGTGGTTAATTATATATATGGATGTTATGTTAACTGTTGAATTTTTGTAGATTTTGTGTTGTTGTTGATTTTGGATGTATATTGAAAACTGAATGAAAACAGGGCAAGGAAGTGAGGGAAGAATCGGATGAGGTTTTTTTTTTTAAAAAAAAAACAAGACTTTCTACATCGGTTGTGGTCTTAACCGATGTAGAAAGTCCTTAATAATAACCAGAAACCACACTTTCTACAACGGTTGGTCAACACAACCGTTGTAGGAAGTTGACCAGAAAGCCTGATTTGGAATTGAATTTGGCTTTCTACAACGGTTGATTTTACAACCGTTATAGAAAGTCCCTACTTTCTACATCGAGCGTATCTATAACGGTTGGTCTACCGATGTAGAAAGCCTATTCCAATCGTTGTAGAAAGGCTTTTTTGCACTAGTGAGCAATCCGTGAGTTGAGAAGTTGTGGTGTGTTGTATGGCAGGTGGTGTGGTGTGGTGTGGTGTACGTGTACAGTGTCTAGTTGTTACGAGAGATTCACATTGAGATTGAATTAAGGAAAATGCTGGATAGTGCGAAGCTATTTTCGTACTGTACTGTGCGAATGACGTGGCAGATCCCTCTGTCTCAACCTTTTCTTCTAAAAAATTTCTCTCAAACCCGCTGGAATGTTTGTCATTTTGAAATGGGTGAATGTGATTATAAATGGATGTTGATCCGGTGGTTCGTGGCGGTGGGCTGTGCGTGGAGGAGATTGGAACTGGTGATGATCTGAACAGCACTGAGCTCGTGCGCGGCGGTATGGGCGACCGACGACGAAGCTGTTGTCGTGGTGTACGAATTACTTTGGGCGTCTCCTACTCTCCCATGTTCCCCTTCCCATCTCTCATATTGACCCAGCCCCTCGCCGTTAAGAAAATCCCTTCCTAGACCGCCACCGGCAGAGCCACCATCCCTTCCAGCTTCTCCTCCCTCTCCGTCTCCGTTAGCGGCATCCCCCACGCCAACATCCCTCCTCACCCTCGACCATAAGCTCCTTGTTTGCCCAACACCCTTCATCCTCGGCAAGCATATACACACCGACGTCGTCTCTTCCCGCAAGGTCAGATTTCTGACCCATTTGGAGCTTTGTTGCTGTGCCGGAAATGGTGGTCCAGCCTGTGCCAGTGTATCAGCAACAAATTTGACCGAAAAATCATCACCAGCAACACAGCCATGGGAGAAGCTTCGACGGCAAGACACCCAAAGTATGTTACAGAACGGTGAAAGTATGTGGTAGAGATGAAGTGGTAAAAAATAGTTGGCTGTGGAGAGGAGAAGCTATCTACAAGTGGTGCAAACGACGACAACCTGCTGGCGGTGGAGAAGGAAGATGAAATGTGACAGGAAGATCCGAGCAAACGACGGTGGGGAGGCGGGGAAGCCGGGAAGGAACAACAGAAAAGGATGGGGTCAAGATATTTCTGTTTTTATATAATATAATAATTTAATTTAAAAGAAAGAAATGCTGGCCACGTCATTCGTTACGTACATACGAATTTGGTTTCGTACTAAATAGCGCTACTGTTGAATTAAATTTGGATGAATCTACATCTTATACCTATACAAAAGTATAAAAAAGGTAATATTGTAAACAAAATTTATAATTTACTCCATTCTATTACTTATCATTGTGACTTCCAAACAATGGAGTGAGATGTCCTTCTAAAACTCCCAAACATTGGAGTCACTACACTCTAAATCACTCCATTATTAATCATTTCACTCCATCCTCTCTAAAACTCCCAAACATAGCCTAAGAAATTGAGTTATGTATTAATTGTGTTGGATCATATTGGTCCTAATTGTTTCAATAAACATCTTCCTAAAAATAGTTTTTTTTTTTTGAACCATACTAGTGTCTAGTGAATGTTTTGCTTCTGGTAAACGATAAAGATCAAAAAGGGTGAATTGTATTGGAATGAGATCTGATATCCCATATTCTTGTGACATTATATGTCTCTAACCAATGATAATTTATCATTTAATACTATAAGATTATAACTCATTAAAACTCGTGCATACCCTTGACATTTGATTGGTAAGAGAGTAAATACACCATTTTTTGGACAACAAAATCTTATTCAAATTGTATCATCGGGGAAGGCGTATGGTAGATAATTTATTGGATTAATTAATGGCAGGTTGTAAAATGAAATGATTAGGGGAAATAGATTGAAATCCCTACAATATAGGTAAAACGTTGTCGTTGATACCGTTGCGAGAGCAAGTTTACAATCATTCTTGAATCTTGTATTTCAACTCTCTCACTGTCTCTGTCTCTGCTGCAAAACTACAAACTACAAAGAATGAAGGCATTCTCTCTCCTTTTCTCCTTCCTCCTTTCTTCTGTTCTCTTATTCAATCATCCTGTTCAATGCGGTCAGTACTCTCTCTCTCTCTCTCTCTCTCTCTCTTTCTTTCTCTTGGATTTGATTGGATCGCCTAATTCTCATTATCCTCAAACTGTCATTTGCATCAATGTTTCTTTCTTTCACTTACATTCCTCCCCTTTAACCTTTGTCTTTCGTTTTCATGTGCATTTGAGTTTCTCAATAGCCAATGTGAGCTAGATCTGATTGCGGTTCTTTTTGATCTCGATCTTTGAAGATCTGCTCCTTTGTGTTGAGTGCTGTTCAACAACAAATTTGAAATTTTCATGGATCGCAAATACATTTGAATGCATCATGCTATATTTCTTGTCGAATTGAAAATAACTGGAACTTAGAGTTGCTGTTTTTATTCGAATTAGACTATTTCTTTATCTGCAGGTTCCCCAGATGCTCATTGCGTATAACCTAATTGTCTGTTAATATAACACTGCTATAGAGTTCCATGTTGCTAGACACGGTTTGATCTGAATTTCATTATTCTTCTTGATAATGCATTTAAAGCTTGCTTGCTACTGGAGGTTGTGGATTTCTCTGATTGATTCAATGTAACTTATAAATCTGAGTTAAATGTCTTTAATAATCACATTGTGTTGCTTTCGACCATTTTTCTGCTTTTCAACTAATTAAGTCAGTTATTTGTGTTTCATGAAAATCGCTTTTGTCTCTTTTACTTGTACACATGCATGTACACACAGATGTAAGCATACTTATTAAAGTTGCCATTTTGAGACTGCGCTTACCTTATTTTCCCTGCGCAGATGAAGAAGATGATCTTTATCAGGGAATCAACAAGTATCGAGCATCATTGAACTTGACAACTCTAGCAAAGAATGAAAATGCAAATTGCTTCGCTGATAAAATAGCTGATCAGTTCAAGAATCAGCCTTGTACAAATACAACAGGTGCTAACACGGTACCAGGCACAGAACCTCGGTTCTCCAACTATCCAGACCTTTTAACTAAATGTCACTTGAATTTTTCCAACACAAGGGATGGATCTGTAATGCCTGCTTGTGTTCCGGGCCTGGTTCCGAGCGTTGTTCTTGCTAATTTCACGCAATCTCTCTACTCAGGTAATCTCAACGACTCAAAGTATACAGGAATTGGTATTGGTTCAGAAGATAACTGGATCGTGGTCGTACTGACAACCAACACTTCTGAAGGAAGCTTTGTTCCTGGGACTGATAATGGTGTCAATGGTGCCAATTTCCTTTCCAAAATCGGATGGATTTACAGCTCAATGCTCTTGTTAGTTGGTAACATTTTCCTGTTGTGAACAAGAGTCAAGAGGATGCTGTTCATTGTTAGGATTTTATTCTGAGTGTTGTCAATCAGGAGGCCATGCTACCACCACAAAGGTCTAACTGATATGTGTCAAGGGAAAACTGAAAATAATGAAGACAAGTGCTTTTCTAGTGAAACGTAGAGGGATACTGGTATTTGTGTTGTTCAGTATTTTAAGTGTCCGTAGAATGGTAGAGGAGAAATAGGAGAAAGAAAGCATTTTTCCTCAAGGGTTATCTTGTTGCCATTATCATCTTTCTTTTTAAAGTCTTACATTTTTCAAATGAGAACAAGAAGCAATAAATTGTACCTTTGAAGGCAACTCACGAGTAGTTTAATTTCAAAATGGAAATTCTGTTGCTTGTTTGCTTGATATTGAGGTTGCTCTTGAATGCGCAGTTCCAAAAGCATATAATTCAGTTTGGAAGGTGTCAGGAAAACTAACCAAAAATACGGCAGGATAGTTAGTTAGCATTCATATTAGTGAGAACTGGTAACATGAATTCCACCTTGAAGGTTCTCATCTAAACTAATTACACCATTAGCAATTTATTTAGCATAGAATGCAAAATACTAATCACAACTGATACAAGCATAAACATAAACAAAACTTTAAATACCTTTCCGTTACTCGACACTAGGAATGCATTAATCATTGTTTCTAAAATTAAGCCCTCGTTAAAAATTAATCCCTCTTTTCTTTCTAGACTCCAGTTTGCCCCTTGGGCTGGAATCCATGGCCCATGAGAAATTAACTATATAAGATTAGGTATCAAGGATTGAAAGTCGGACTAACATGTGGGAAAGGCCGGACTCTAAGTGGGCTAAAAAGCTGAAAGGCCTGAGTTGCTATGTTTTTCAACGACTAAACATAAAGATGAAGCAGTTTAACTGAAATCAGGGCGTTTTAGAACATGAAGATGAAGGGCTTTAGAAGCTTCTGGTGTATTTGTCATGACACTTAATTTTCCCACTAACCCAATTAATCACCCCACCTCCCTTTACCCATCTCTTTTTTTATTTTTTCTTACTTTTCCCCCTAAATACCCCTTATTTACACTACTCGTCTCTTCTCTTTTACCTTCTCAGTTCTCCTTCCCTTCTAACTAGAGTTGGGTATGCGGACTGGTCCGGTCCGTTTAAGTCCGGTCCGCACTGAAACGGACCGGACTTAAAAGTCCGCATGATAAATGGACTCTGAAAAATAGAGTTTGTGTCCAGTCTGCATAGTTTGAGGGCTAAACTGACTGTCCGCGGACTCGGCGCCAGTTAGTTTTTTTTTTTTTTGCCTCAAACATCAAAAGCAAATAATGACTTGTGTAGAAAAGCAAACCAAATAAACACTTTTTGGTTTGATGTGAAGATTGTCGTGGCATTTGTATAGGAAATGCTTGTGAGCTGTACATGATGCCAGTACAGCTTTTAGAATCTGATATGGTACTGTTTTGTTTTGTGCATTTGAGCTAGAGGCCATGGTTTTATGCTTTGTCTAATACTTTGCTTAGTTGGGTCTTTGGAAAACAAAGGGTAAAGTCAGCATCAGTTATGGCGAGAGCTTCTTTGTTTCCACATTTAAATGAACTCGTATTTTACCTAGTCCAAGTCCGCGCGGACTGCGGGTTAAACGGACTGTCTGCGGACCCAGATCCATATAGTCAGCTCTACTTCTAACCCATCTCCCATCACCTACCTTCATCTTCTCTGAACATAAGCCGGCGAGTACACCACCCACAATAGATACTGGTGAGTCAGAGAAGCACGACAGAGACAGGTAGCATTTTTTTAATTATAATTCATCGAAACTATAGTTTTCATGAGTGTTAAAACATTTTAACACACTAAGATTTATTTTTATTATAACTCACAAAAACTATAATTTCCGCGAGACATTAAAATCAGAAGAAAAAAATATATAAAATCAAGCTCGTCGTCGTGCTTTGTCGCTGCCTACACCTGGCCGGATGTTGCCAAGGGATGGTCTTTGCCTCGGATTATAATGCGGTGAAAGGTGGGAGGTGGGATGAGAGGTGGGAGGGTTCGACGGGGTGTGGGATAAAGGGTTGGGGAAGGGTATTTAGGGAATAAAGAAAAATTAAAGATGAAGTGGAAAAATGAATTTGTGGGTGCCAAAATTAAAAGCCATATGTCACCTCCACCCATCATCAGCAATATATCATTAGAACGGGCCCAAGAGATGTACATTTGGGCCGCTTACGGGTTATTCCCCACGGTGG
Source organism: Echinosophora koreensis (assembly GCA_035048595.1). Taxonomy (NCBI): domain Eukaryota; kingdom Viridiplantae; phylum Streptophyta; class Magnoliopsida; order Fabales; family Fabaceae; genus Echinosophora; species Echinosophora koreensis. The sequence goes on along the minus strand of JAPCYP010000003.1, from coordinate 14,869,693 downwards.
CGAGTTTTATCCCTTGGCCACCCTCCACCCAATTCAATTATGAAGATAAGCAGCAAGTGAAAACTTAACGACATTTATTGGGCATTGGTAAGGAATTAAGGAATAAATAAAATAAAGTTTTTAAAGGAATGTATTCAAAAATTTGACTCCTGTTATCTTCAGTTTTTTAATGAAAATTTGCTTTTATTACATTTTTTATCCAATACCCATAATGACTAGCAAGAGCTGCAAGACCCATAAAATTATTCATGTGATTACATCTTTTTTTTACCCATGTGATTACACCTAACTAATAGCTCAAGTTTTGAAAATAGTTAACCCATGATACGGTTAAGAACCTTCTATAACCATGTTAGAAATTTTATCCTTTCCCTTTCCATCCCCAGTTCTTCATGATTAAATTAAATTTAAGCTTTTGTTATTTTGGGTCTTATTAACTAATACTTTTAGGATATCAAAAGATATTGATAAAAGTTATAATTTTAAATTTTAATACAGTAAATACATCGTTTTCGAATATCAACTTTTTATCTCAAATTCTTGGAATCGGTGAACTGAATAGCATAAACCTCGTTTTTCTTTTTCTTTTTGTGGTGATAGTTAGCTATTGTTTAACAGGAGGGAGTCCATCTAATTAAAAAGACAGGATGAAAATCAATTGAATATAGCCTTGACCAGCAATATAATAGAAGATGTGTGCTTTATTGATAGCAGCAGTGAATGCACACGGAATGCGGGTATGGCATAAAAAAATGTATATTGTTCAATATTCTTAAAAGGAAACGGGAATGTCATTTCGTTTAAATTCAAATTTGGACTTTGAATGCAATCGATTGAAGCCTGTATTAGCTGCATTCTGTGCATGTGTATTGTTAGGTGTTACATTCCTGTAAATCATATGGAACTGTGAATTCAAACAGAAATCAGGGAAAACTAACTTCCTTGACCCCCTTAGCCTTAGGTACTAGTTGTTTTCATGCTTATACTGTTAGGGAGGAGAAGAAAGCTTGAGAATGTCCTGTTCATTTCTATTTCTAACGTCAAACACTTAAAATGAAATGTTTAATGTGGGTAAGGACTAAGGAACAGGCAAGAAACTGTTTGAATCGCCACGTTACCTGCGGGTTACCCTTTGTTTGTCCACTTGTTGCGTCCCAAATTAAGCACAAACTTAAACTAGTGGACCCTGCATGCCTTGATTTTCTTTGGAAAAAATCCCCATTAATTCTTGTTGTTCCCCAGAATTAATCAAGGTGATCTATTTGGATCTTCTATACTCTTTTTTTGTTTTTGGGTAAACTTCTATTTACTCTCTGTTAAAATTAGTGTTTTGGTCAAAAAATAACGAAAGGTGCACTTTTTTCTGATATCTTTTAAATCACAGCGTTGATCAAAGTTTTAAGCGGGACCCCTAACAATGAAAGAACATGATGGGAAGGAAGAAAATTGGGAACAAGGGGCTGAATTTTGAATTACAAGAATGGACCAAAAGTGAATGATAAGATGTGTGTGGTAGTTGAGGTGGACGCGTCTTACTCTTTGGTAGCATAAAGAAAACCTCTTTACGTGAAAGACCTATATTATGGGGAAATCAACATGATATGGAAAAATCGCATGAAAATATCGTTTGGAAGATAGGGAGAGAAAAAGAAGATGAAAATGATGCCACTTCCTGTGGTAGACCAGAAGAACAAAAAGGTTGGTTGTCAATTCTAAAAGGTTCACCTCACTTTTAATTCCCTGTTTGGTTAAGCTTTTGGTGGAAATTAAATAAACCGAGAAATCGTTCCAATGCAATTTTGAAGTAAGCAAGAATATGAGGCTTTGGTCAAACACTCGTTTGCAACGCTAAACAAATGGGCCTTAAGCTTCAGTAAATTGTATCACACATGTTGTATTATTTTTTATTTTTATAAAATTATTGCTTTAATTTAATTAAAATAATAAACACAAGTTATATTATTATTTTTAAAACATAACTTTTAAGTCAAATAGGTTTTAAGTATATAAATTTTAAAAATTGATACTAACCGATGTTTATAATTTCTAAAATTTAAATAATAATTTCTAAAATTAAATAAATAATATAACAGATACTTACAACTTCAATGATCCAAATCCTAGTTTTGTCTTTGATAGATCCATTATATAAAATTCTAATTTTTTTTATAGCATTGTATAAGATTTGTGGCGTAGAACAAGAATTATGAAAGATTCTTTCATAAGTTCAAAACTTTTCTTCGTTATATTGGGAACACCACTAAAAAAACAGTTTACACTGCTTGGGGAGCTCAATTGTTCATCCTGTAACAAAAGAAAAATAGTTGTTCATCTCCCAGCCCCTCCACAAACAAAAACAGAAAAAACAAAGCAAGCAAGAAAGAAAACAGACACATCGAGGAATCATCTCAAAATCTTGTGAATACTGAATATGGTCTAAAGCATGCTTTAGGGGACCATTTTGAAAAACAGAAAGCCAAGAAAGGGGAAAAAATCAAAGATTGTCAATCATGCCTCCAAATTCTGAAGAATGTGTCATGATTCTCGTGAATATACTCTTTTCTGTATAGGTTAGTTAGGTTGGCATCTCTGCCTCCCACCTCCCTTCATGCCAAAAAAAAAGTTCTATTTTGTTATGACAATATCATTTTACTTTGTATGTCAAATACATCACAGCTCCTCTTAGACATAGAAAGGTGTCTCTGTGCTTGTTTTGGTCCTCTCTTTAATTTTTATCATTGCAACAAGGATTTAAATTGAGCATTATTCCTTGTCGTGGATAGAACAGGGTTTGGGCCATATTTTCCAACACCTTCAGGGTGTGTTTGGTTCAAAGGAGGGGATGAGGATTTTAGTTAGATATTGTGTTTGATTGAAAGGAAGGAGGGGAAATAACACTTTCATGTTTGGTTGAGAAGGGGAGGGGAGAGATTTTAAAACAAATTTACTTTTAAACTTATAATTATTTATTTTAAATGGTAAGTGGGGATATTTTACTCAATACATATTAAATGTTTTAAAATCCCTCCCCTCCAAATTCTCTTATTATTGGAGGGGAGCCAAAACTCACATAAGGAGGGATTTTGCTCCCCTCCCCTCAAAAAGTTGAACCAAACATAAAGTTTTAAAAAAATCCCTCATTTCCTCTCTATTCCCCTCCAACCAAACATTACATCAAAGTCATTAATGAAATCTGAATCAAGAAAAGAGACTAAAAAAGAGAAGATGGTCCATTTGCTTGTACACGGAGTCATCAAAATCACCCACACAGATAGAAGATTAGTGAGTCCAATTCATCTGTATCGGTATCGGTAGTAATGCTTTATGGTGATAGTGATACCATTGTAGGGTATAACCATGAGACAAAGATTTGCTATCTCATATTATTATATCATACATTGTTCCCATTAACAACATCTTATAAGTTAAAGTTTTATGTAATTTTTAAAAAGCAAAATATATGAAAAACTATTATTGATGAAGAAGATAAGCAGTACATCAAAATGGGATAGCAGAACCTCATCCATAACCATGTGTATATATATAAAATGCATGCATGTAACTTTCTTATAAACAAGGGAATAGGTTTAATGCACCATCACACTCACATAGCTGCATGTTTATCCATTTCGGTAGTGAACGACAGAGAGAATCCTTATTTATTTATTTATATATTTATATATCTATTTATTATGTCATGCAACTTAAAAAGGATCTAACCCTATTTCTTTTGTAGCAAAACTTTTCATTTGGTACTTTGAAATAATAATAGTAACAATCAAATTATGACATTCTCCTAATTTTATTTGTATTTCAAATTAATATAGTCAAGAACATACAGCGTTCTCCAATAGTATAGGTCGCATATGGGTTTTCACTTTACATTGTTTGAATATATTACTTCATGAAGGACATTACATTATCCATAGCCAATTAACGACTGAATTAGTTGACCTCTCCAATTTTGTCCCCTTTGGCTTTTGAGTGGGCGTCCTCTCAGTGCTTGTGTCCAAGGTTGGGTGGATGTGGTGGTGGCCTGGTGGGGTCCAAAGGCTAACTATTAACAAACGTGGATGATGGAATGCTTTTATGAATTATGACAAAGGTTGTTCCTTTTGTTGGTGACGCCATGGCAAGTTAGACCCACCAATAATGGGGAAAGATCTCCTTTACAATTCTAAATGTTTCCTCTCCTTTCTAAGAAATCAGGGCATAAGCCATTTTTTCTGCTAATTTTTTTATTTACTCGTTTTTTTCTATTGTTCAATAACACATTTTTTTTGTCATTTCAAAATTGAGACTGGAAGTAGATTTGCCAGTCAAAAGTTGCAAACACATTGAATTGTCCATTTGTTGGAAAGCTCATCCATGCAATCTGATCGAACTAAGCAATGAGAAAACAAAACCAAACAAAAAATATGTGAAAATCCCTCAAAAATAAGTATTGATAGAAATAGTTCTAACATGTTGGCTATGTAAAGTTTTTTCCTTAGTCATCCTTATTCAGTGTCCATTAGGTATTATATAACAATTAGTTTTCTAAAACTTTGTGGAAGCAGAGAAAGAAAGTGAACATTTCTATTGCCAACGAACAAAAGCAAAAGGCTTTCCAATGCTTAACTAGCAAGAAAATCAGATGCTCCCTTTGCGGAGAGGCAATGCTTATCTCTCAGTTACTTTTTATCATCTATGTATACACACATCTCAAAAATAATACATCCAAAAACAAGTCCCAATTTTGTGTTAAAAAATCATTCCTCAATAAGAAATGGTAGCAATACACTCTCAAATACTTTCTTTCCAACATACTCTCTTCTGTTGGTTGAAATTAAAGTGAATCCCACTATTTTCAAAATGAGTCTCACTAGTTTATGCGAGTCTCACTTGAATTTTATATGATCTATATGAATTTCAAACAACAAGAGAGAATGTGTTGGAAAAAGAGGGTTAGAGAATGTGTTGCTAATATTTCTTTTCTTATTTTATTTATGTTTAATTTGCGCTTAACTTTTTTTTTTTTACAAACCATAAAAACCGATTTAGGACTTTTCATATTTCAGTAGTTATCCAATACTCTCCTCGTGGGAACAATACTTTACTCATACATTACATTGCATTGCATTACATTATATTATATTACTTGGACTAGTACGCATGTCATATTTTACCTAGCATCAGTTCTCATATCATTGTCATTATAAAAACATTGATAATATATCAAATTCAATACTATTAATAATTACCTACCTCTTATTTGTTTGTACATAATATAGGATTTAATTAAGGTTAGCTAAATTCATCTGGATTACTAAATTTATTTTGAAAAGATTAGTACTTATAATTTTTATATCTTCTATATTTATAATTACAAATGATTAATGAGTTGGCAATCAGCTTCATATGAGCGACAACACTTATGGGGGGAGGGGTTCTCTGACTTTGGGGAGGTATAACTTTGGTGACTTTAGTTATAAATGAGATGAGAGAGGTAAGAAAAAATGAAGGAAAAAGATGATAAAAAAATAAAAGATGAGAGAGATAGATAGAAAGTCACCAAAGTTACTAAATATGAAAGTTAGAGGATCCATTTCCCACTTATGGCTATAGTCACTTCATCAAAAGATCCAGTGGTGATTAATTTTTGCAGTAAAAACGCTTCATAATGGACCAAATATTTATATGCAAACCTTTTTTTTTGTGAAGAATTTCAACGACATGATTAATTTGTTAAAATATTTGAACAAAAAGTATTTAATCACTGAATAATCATTCAGTCTGAAAATTATAAAGTTTAGCGTTGTTGAACTTCTGTTTAAAAAAAACGTCGTTGAACACTTGAACTTTTCTGTCTTTCTTTATTTTATTTTATTTTTTACTTAAAAGATGTAGGAAATACTGAAATAGGAATGATGCAGTGGTGAAGTTGGTGAACGCCATACTTAAATGCTCTTGCCACGTGTTTCACGTTTGGGTATTCTAAGAAGGTATATCAATAATAAATCTTGATTATCCATGCATCTTTCTTTTAAATAATTTAAATAAATTTCAATGGTAAAAATTTTTTGATCTCACTTCGCATATAATTCGCTCAATACAATAGCTTCATCAGATTACCGTGCATGAGACTTTCATCTCGGATGGCTCCTAAGTGATAAAAGATAGAAGAACTCTTCATAAAAAAAAAATGAAAAAATAGAAGAACTCATCTTCTTCTCCAATTGAGCAAAAGCAAGCATGAAAATCGAAGCTATTAGAATTAGATTTTACAGTAAAGTTGCCTCAGGTGATTTTGGCATGAAATCAAACACATGCTCAATATAGTTTCTAAGAGCCGCACGGTGGAGCACAAAGTGATGTGCTGGCAATCATGAAATAATTTTGTTTTCATCAAAATAATAAAAGATAAATGCCTTAAAATGGATATTGTGAATTTAATTAGTATATAATGTTCATATAAAATATTTTACACCAACAATTAATTATAATTCACAATATTGATAATTTTTAAGATAATTAAAATAAAAGTTAAATATTTTTAATAACGTGACAATATATAACTAATTGATATTATAAAAAAAAATCTTTACATTAATAGTAGATATCAATTAAATCCTAAAGAATAAGAATTTTATTTGTATAAATATTAAAAAATAATAATGTTTTTTGAACATTAAAATGTGGACACCATATGATGTCTTATTTGATTTTTGTTGTATTTTTTAGATGTGTGTATATAAAGGTGATAAAAAATAAGTGAGAAATAGAAATAAACACATAATATCATATACGGTATCAATACTTTGATGCTCAAATATCACAATCCTAAAAAAATAATGGCTAATATAGTTTTACTGACACTCGTACCTAACGCTCAATACAATAGCTTCATCATCAGATCTCCAATTGAGCAAAAGCAAGCATGAAAATCGATGTGGCAGAATAAAATCAGAGTACACACGCAAGTTGAGAAAGTGATGATGATGAATCAACCAGAGCTGCAGAATTGGGTCCATACACATGAACCTATCCGAAGTCTCGAACTCTGAAACCCCTAGAATGATTGGATGTCGTAACTCCACGACCACAATCCCACATGTACTACTACTACCTATGGCTTTTACCTTCTCTTTTGTTATTAGGAATGTTAAATTTCATCACTCATTCCGTGAAAGTTCGAGACATTTTCTCTCTCTCTCCATAACATATATTCATATTGATTAGTCGGCTTAATTTTCAATCCTGAGCATTGAGTACGAAGGGTTATGTTAAATGAATATATCAAAAAACGGAAATACTGAATGGTTCGAAAATTCAGTATGAATGTCTAGCCTACAAAATTTAAACTCCAAATTCTAACAACGAGCATTAATTAAGCTTAAAGACGTGTTAAATTCTTTCTTGAATGAATATATAATCAAATCACCTACTTAAACAATCGTTTTCACATAAACTAAATTTTGAATGCACTTATTGAAATTAGTGGTACGTGTCGGTGCGCGAGTCAAAATAAAAGATGAGAGACCCACCCCACCCCCTTATAAGAAGAGCACTATCGATTGGGATCACTTTCACTGAGCACCCTCACAAGTAGATGAAAGGCACAATAAATTAAAGGAAGGGTTATATATGGTTTGGATTTTGCTTCAAGAGTCACAAAGATTTGTTGGTCCCCCGACTTGGTACGACACAGATACGAATCCTTTCATTGGTTTGTTGTTGTGTTACAGACCTCAATTTGGTTGTACCATTGTAGGTTGCTTTGGGTTATCTCAAAAAAGATAAGATCTATCTAGTTGAGCAAAGACACGGGTTTGACCCGTGCTCTTATGGAGAAGAGAAACAGATTTAATAGCAAGACGACCGTACAGATTGAACCAAATCTTGCTGAGATCACTGCCACATTCTTTTCTCATTGTGGTTGTGAATATAAGGATTCTGTTTCCGTTTTACTTGGAAAAAAGGAGCAATTTGGTGATTTGGTCACAGTGAACTTGATTCAATGCAAACGAAACCCTAATGCATGTCACGTATCCCCCAAGACTTTGGGTTGAACTATTTTTTTCTTTTTGTTTAACTACTAATAAAGGGATCCCTTAATTTGCTTATAATATTAAAAAGGTCTTATATAATCAGGGTTGTGAAATTAATGAAAAGAAAGTTTTGATTGAGAAGTTAAATTTAATGTTTTTTCAATGTAATAAATACATTAGTGTCCTATTGGATTAATATACACATGTATTAAATGTGTTAACCATGTGTAAACAGAATTTGTTAGGAAGTTAGTTTTATTAGTTAAGGAATTAGTTTAGAGCTATCAAGTGTTTGGTGAATTCTAGCATGAAGACCATTGTTTAGGGTATACCGGCGAGGTATTAATTTCACATATCAAAATCCACTTTTACCCTTATCCCACCCCACATGTCTTCTTCTGACTCAGATCTCTTACTCACACCTGCCATGTTTGGCTTTGAATCCACTCTGTGCGTGTGTCACTTTCTTCTCACTTCTCTTCTCCGATTTCGTGTGTGGTTTTTTTTTTGACAAGTCCGATTTCGTTTGGACGATAGCGTTTTCTGTTTCGTGTGTTTTTCCGCTGATGGGAGTGGAAGGCACAACCCGGACAACACTACTGTTTAAGCTCTTGCCGGAAGATTGGATCTGGTTTGCAGGTACCAAGCTTTTCAATTAAATCAAACAAAGTAGAGTGGGGTTCCTTTATCTCAGGACCGGGCAACAACTGTGCTAAATAGTATATAAATCCTTGCCAGATCAACGTTGTTTAAGCTTCATAGTTCATACCGATCCCCACCATATGAATGGAGCAATAAGTTGTTTGGAATTGATAATATTAACTTTTGTAATGATTAGAGAAACTATTTCCGTAGGCTTTGCTTCATTCTGCTTGGAGTCATCTTCAACTGAGAATGAGTTGAATGCCTGAGAGGTTTGACGGAAAGGGATGAAGGGCAAAAGAGTCATGAACCATTTTTTAATTTTTTGACCAACAAATCTGAACCATTGAATATTTTATTATTATATCTAATAGTGAAAAAAGGTGCTTCACCGGTATACCCATAAACAATGATCTTCATGCTAGAATTCACCTGTGTTTCTATATAAAGTATAAACACTCCATTTGTATCTTTTTATTCAATCAATTCAATCAATGAAAGTATTATCGAGTTTCTTTTCATAATATGTCCCATAAAAATATACTTCTATTGTATCATTAATCAATAGCATTCTCCTTACTAAAATAGTAATGGTAAATTTTTACCTACATTTCACAAACTTTCATCTCATTCATTATTTGTTGAAGTAACATTTCTCAATAGTAAATGGAACAACCAAAATCTTCCATGTTAAAGAGTACAAAGCTACGAGATTTCGTACTTTATTTGTGAATAGTGTTATATAATGTATTTTTCTCACTTTTATCACAGATCCCATCATGAAATCGGTCCTAAAATCTAATTTTGAAATCCACAGAGTTTTTCATATGTAAATTTTAAAGGCATCGATGGATGATATGTGTAGTGGTAGTACTGTAACTGAGCCACCAATAACACTAGTCTCCCTCAAAGTAACGAGTCTGAGTTTCACTGTGTTGCTGAATCTCCGTTTGTAGGTATGTGTCCGATAAACGCAGAGAATAACGATAATAACTACCGACCACAAGCATGTTTTATGGGAAAACACAAGAATTCATTAAAAGAAAAAATAGGAACAAAAAGGTACATTAGGAAGAGGACAAACACAAAAAAAAATTCTATAATGAATACAAGACATCCAAATCAGAGGTTTATTTAGGAAGATGTCACCCAAAGAGGTTCCCCCCAATTTATAAATAACTCATTGTTTTTTTCATGGTCACCTTCTTTGCACCTGCTTCTGCTTCCCCTTTCATAATTCCCCATTCTCATGCCACCCCCAATACTCCAGTTGTTGTCACACGTGTCTCTCTCAACACCATCTACCTCTGCCTCCTCCTCTGTTTCTTCTGCTTCCTCTTCCTCTTCTTCCTCCACATCTTGTCCCTGTCCAATCATTTCACTTTCAAGTTCTTCGTCAAACCCTTCATTGTCATCATCATCATCTTCTTCTTCTTCTGGGTCAAAAGATGGAGTGGGACTTTTGAAAAAAGAGAGGCGAAGTCGGCCATGGCTTCTCTCAGCTTGGAAACAAGAAGCACTTGATGGGACCTTCATGACCTCAATTACCAACCTCCCACCTTCTCTGTGGGGCCTCATTTGTAGAGACTCTGCACCCCTTATCGTTGTCAAAGGAGGTGGAAAATTCAGGGTTTTCGCTTTCTTAGCCCCCAAAAGTTGACTTGATTTCTTTTGCTCCCTTGTCCCAGCACAGTCCCATGAGGAAGAGAGCAAGTCAGTCCCATTATTCTCCATGATGTCATCAGTGCCTGTCTCGTTCCCTAAGTTCTCAGTGCACAGTTCCAAACTCTTGGAGCTGAGTCTCACTGATGATTGCTTCACCTGTGGAGGGACATAAGTTGTTGTTTCTTTATCTTTGGGACTTTGGGAGACATTGGAAAGGGCTTGAAGGAAGCTCCAACCACCTTGGTTGGGGTTAGAATGGTGCATGGTATTGGTTTTGTGACTGTTTTCCTCGTAATGGGGTTTGGTATTTGGTTCCCGGAAATGAGAATTTAAAGCTAAATCAATGGGTCGAGGGGTGAGGGGTTTTGGGGAAGGCAACCTAATAAGCCCGTGTATTCTTGACTCGACCAGCTGAGACTCCAGAGATGCCTGCAAACCGCGGCACACAATTGCAGCCATTTTTGTGGTGGCTTAACTTGTTCAAAGGGCTTGGGGTACAGGGGAAAAACAGAATATAACAGAGTGTTCTGTTTTTTGAGGAGGGAGAGATTCAGGAGAAGCAAAGCAGAGATCTTAATTTGATGGTAGGGAGAGAATAGAGAAGGATGGGAAATTGGCATGTAGGAGAAGTTATGGGGTGGGAGTGAATTTATAATCCCTCAAAAGTGCCTGGGGTATGTCATGTGGCAGGGAATGGGCCTTTGACACCACTTGTGAATTATACAATTATTATGAAAAAGAAAATAAAATTCTCACAGTATTATTTTTTGCTTTATAATGTGATAGGATGAGAGAGAGAAAAATATAAATAGGTGTTTTAGAGTATATAAAATAAAACATTGATGCTAAAAAATGTTATACAAATGATAATAACTCGTTCATAATCCACCACATAATGCAAAAGAGCCTTAAAAAGTACTTTTCAAAATAAGAAAATAGGGAAGTAAAAGAAGACCCCATGTTGGTATAGTTTTGTTTCTGACCTAATTTGACAGGAAAAGAATTTCAAATTCCGGGCAACTTCCTTTCATACAACCACTAAGTATGCAGTAGTTGGGGATTTTAGGGATGTCCTTAACGAGGAAATCAATGTATAAAGGGAGAGACATGTGGGTTTTTTCTTTGCTGCAAAATTACCAACTTTACTACTCCTTTCTAAAAGAAAGCAAACAAAAGGTCAGAGCACCAAATAGATTCTCCCAAATATTGCATGATAGTGATTGCTTCCCTGTCTATATTCATGGCCTATAAATAGCTTTTTTAAGGCTACCCAAAATTCTCTGTCTATGGTTCAAATGCCATATAGAGTCAAATTGTTGGCCGATTGCTATTTTCTATTAAAAGAGTGAAAGGAGGAAAGAAAGAAACATCAGCCCACAGCCCCTGGGGGGCAATGGTAACTGCCCAATTATTTCTTTTTCTTTTTGCTGAACAATTGTTTTATTCGATGTCCAAAAATGATGAATAGAATATTATGAGCAACCAAGAACGCCCGCAAAATTGATAGATAATTGGTTTTTTTTACCTTGTTAGTAGTTGAATTTTCTGGTATATATGAAAAATGTTTTATTGACATTGGCGGATTTTTATGGGAGTGGGAGGGAGCCCCTAGCCCAAAAATATTTTCTCCAACTTTTTTAATATAAAAAAAATAAATTTAATTTTTATGCACTTACAATTATACAGTATAAAGGAGTTTTACATTGATATTTAATGATATTTTGACAAATCGATTTTATTGGTTTTTTGTCTTAATTATTAAATTAAAAACTCAAATGTCAAAATATTAGTGGATGTCAGTATAAGTTTCTAAAAATTTCTTCAAAGGCTATGAGAGCATTAGATAAAAATTAACTTAACAAGTGGAGTTTTTTTTTTTTTTTTGGTTACAAGTGGAGTTGTTATTTAGTTCATTCTAGTTATTCATTGATATGGAATAATATTAATTAAATAGTCTTCTAAAATAAACAATATTATGATATGATTCTAATTAAATTGTGTTTCTTTTTTCCCTATAAATATTTTTTAGATCTTGTCAAGAGCACTAGTTAAGGAAATAAGAAAATGTAACGGTTTTATTGAAGAACTAAAAACTTTTCTCCTTGATGCATTAATTAACTACTCCCTCCGGTCCACAATGTAAGCAAAAATTTCTAAATTTTTTGGTCCAAAATATAAGCAAATTTCAACTACTTTCATCTCATTTAATGAAGTTATTCTCAAAATACCCTTCATTTAATACAAATTTTGTTTTCTAATGACTCATTTTATTTTCAATAACACAAGCTTAATAAATAAGAGGAATGGTAATTTAGGTAAAAAAAACTTAATTTTTTATTTCCAATGACTCTTTTAAATAAGATCAACTAACTATCTTAATATGTGTATCCCATTTAATTTTTGCTTACAATAGAGACCGGAGGAGTACATCACTTCCCATAAAACTTATCTTTTTAATTCTTTAATCATGATCAGCATTTCCCATATTTTTTCTAATTATTTATTATGTCCGGTGACTCTGTTCCATAGCAAAAATTGCCTCATATTAGCATTAACATATATTATCACCGAGCTGCTTTTGTAACCTTGATTTCTTCTAAAATACTATCATGAATTCCTCTCAAATTGGGAATGTAAATGAGAATTCATTCTTTATGGTTAGTTGTTTAGATTATAAGATAGTAACCCTAGTACTCTTACTCTTTTAATAAAATGATCGACATATTTTAATACATTAAGGTTCTATTTGCTAAAAATAGTCGATAAGCTGATAAACTAGCTTATGACTGATGTGCTAGCTTATGATTGATAAGATAGCTTATAGCCGATAAGCTAACTTTTAACTAAAATCTTATAAATGATTGCTGATTGAATTTGAAAGCATTTGGTAAAACTAACTGTATAACTAACTTATAAATGTAAAATGACATAAAATGATATATTTATATGATTTATTATTTAAATTATAATAAAAAATTTATAAATAGAACATTAATTTTTAATTTTATTTGTTAATTTTATTTATTTTATAATATAAATAAAATGACATGTTTGTATGATTTTTTATATAAATTTTAATTTATTAGGGGTCAGGTAAATAGGAATTTTATTCAAATATTAAGGATAGAAATGAGAGAAAAATTAATAAGTTGTAAGTTATAAGCTAAATATAATAGCTTATGAAAAAATTATAAGCTAATGAGATAAGCTTGTTTACCAAATACCTATATTTTGGTTAAACAAGCTTATAAGCTAGTCAAATAAGTTCTAGGCTAACTTATTATACTTGTCAAATAGAGCCCAAGTAAACTTATCTGTAAAGTAAGAAAGTAAAACTATATTTGACTATTTATCCTTAAATCATTTAATAGATTAAATTTCTATACACTTTATCAAAATAAAAATAAATATATCCTTAATTTCTCGCTTTATCGACACACTCACTCTAAATGAGCTATATCATCTTTCTTTTTTCCGTAAGTTTTGCCCCTACCACTTCCCTAAAATGTACGGATATCTCATAAAGATATGTTCAAAAGCCATTTGAAAAGGAAAGGACTCGAATGAGTGATTCTCCCCTTACCATTGTCGGCTAATTAGATTAACCAATGAATATTAAATCAACAGTCTCCATAGGGGAAAAAATAATGTCTCCCTCTTGATCCATTGATCTTTCCCTCGTTCTCTTATTTCTTTTCTGTGTTATGAAAATCACAAAAGGCTAAATTGGGAACCCAAAGCCCGTGTGGACGGTGTGGTGGACCAGGCCTACCCTAAATGCTTAAACTATTCCGATGCTCATTCCTCTAAAATAAAACAGTAAGGACTCACAGATTCCTTGTATAGGAATTGAGAATATCGTAGGAAGGTTGTGTTGAACCATTAGAGGTAAAAGCAAGCAGCTGGCACCAATCTGTGCAATAAAACCGATGTCCGTATAATTCTTATACATATTTATACCTTCAAACTTGACAAATTTGTTTGATCTATATAAGTTGTTTCATATTTCTTTGGTTTGTCGGCAAATCCGTTGTCCCCAGTACCTTAATTCTTCAAATTAATTATTGGATCTTTAACAAAAACGTTAAATCTTTTTCGCTAAAACATGTGGCAATGGCATGCTCTAATCTTGGAATAAAATGTCCCTTCTCCTGAATTTATGGTACCTCTTGTATCTAAATAAGCTAGCATGGTACCTTGACCTTAAAGCTTCTTTCACAAGTAAATAACTAAATAAGGTTATATTATTATATCCGCAACTAAATAGGAAAAGAGAAAGAGCGTGATATATGATCAAATTTTGCATGATATGGTTTTACAAAAGAGGTCGGCAACCACAATATTAACTGCAATATTGTAGTTTTGACTGTTTATAATCTCATGATAACTATAATTGCAACCTAATTATCAATCGTATTTTACAATTATTTGTAATTTATATAAACTCAATACGATAAACATTACAATTTTAAACTATGCATATTACCTACCTGGGTCTATGTGTGCGTTTTTCCGCTCAAAGACTTAAATTTAGCTAGCATTTAGAAAGAGAGTGATGTTTGCATCAGAATCCACATACAAATGGATGTTATTTAGCTTTGTTTTCAGTAACGGAGAATCTTTAACGAAGTATACGTCATGGCACTAGCCTAAGGTTACTTGTGCTTTCAAATTGTTTCCCTATAAATTTATATACTACGTAGTAGGGACTTTATTGTTGGGAAGGACAAGAAAATCCAACTCATAGCTTACACAAGCAAGTAAAATAAAAGGCCGAAACCTATCTTTTCTATAGAAATCATCTGTCTCATTTTGGTGTACTATATCATGTTTCAACCAATTAATTAATATCTTGTCATATATTCTATTTTTTTAATATTAAATTAAATTTTAATTTATGTGGCAATATATTATTGGTTGGAACATTATATGATATATCAAGTTCATCAAAAAAATTATATAATATATCAAAATGGGACAAGTGATCTTTATCCCTTTTCGACCATGCGTGCCTGTCACCTTTCTAATAATTCTAGTTATTTTAAAACCCCGTTCCTCCATTTCAGCTTAACAAAAACAGTGAGGCTGCTACGTACCCCATCAAAGCATGACAACTATTTAATTAGTGGCATAAGCATGAATCAAAATTGCTAATTGCTAATGAGCTATAATTAGGGTAGAAATAGATCAGACGATCCGTTGTGAGTCTAAATCTATTTAACTAATTAAACAAGCCAAGTTTTAAGTTTTTGTTAAAATTATTTTAAATTAGTGTGCAGTCTTTTAAATTATATATATACAGCCTGTTTCGTTATGATTCTATCCAACGCAAACGGAAGAATTTGGCTTCCCTAGGCACTGAAACGCTCTTTTATCCAAAGCTCCATTTTGAAGCTTTGCTCCAACCCAAAACGAAATGCTGGTTGGTGTTTAAAATTTTTTTAAACAAACACACGCTTTGTTACTTTACATATTATAACATTAATTTTACACATAATAAAATATTTTTGTGAAGACATTTAATTTTTAGACTTGTTAGCATATTTAAATAGACATTTAAATAAGTTTATAGACCACCTTAAAATGTTTGAAAAGGTCAAATCAGAATTTATAAAAGTGTAAATTACACTTTACCTCCATAGTTGGGTTCAAAACTACGGCAAATTCTAGCGTGGGTGATGTGGACAGGTCCTCTATATGGTGAGAGTCCCACTTTTACCAGATGAACCAGTCACTCATTCCACTCCAGGTTACCCATCTCTTTCTCTCTTCATCAGCCTCATCTTCTTCCATTTCCCGATTACTTGTGGGTTCTGTGTTTGCCACCCCACCCCTCACCTTGTTAGCCGTCAACTCCGCCGTGTACGTGAGTCATTGTCGTTCCAGTCATGAACTTCTCATCCATCATTCTACTCCCTAGCTCCCTACTCTCCGTCCACGACAGCCCAATTCTTGAGCCAACAACAATGGCGGCGGTGGTAACGACGGAGGTGCTGCAGCTCTGAACCATTAGAAAATGGACTTGCCGGAGCTCCCGCCGCTTCCGTCACTGGCGCAGCAAGCTACGGAGGTTCGAGGAGTTCGTGATGAGGTGGGGAAGGAAGAAGAAGAGCTCTACTAGTCGAGAGGCTCTGTAAAATGGCCGTGAGAGCTCGAACGGAACCAGAAGAGTGTTCTCAGCCATTGCTGCCGAGAATCTCGTGGGTCGTAGAAGCGAAGGAGTGAGGGGGTGAGTTGTTTAATGTTAAAATGTAACCAAGGTTAAGTTAATTGACATAGGTTAAGTTTAGAAAATAATATAATAACTTAACTATGGTTTTAATAACCTAACTAGAGTTCATTTGTAATCATGATTAGGTTAGATTATGTGGTTGAGAATGAAGGGAGGTGTGGCTGGTTTTGGGCCACAAATGAGGAGGAAGAAGCCAAATTGGCTTTGTCTTGCCTTAACCATGGTTAAAAACTAACTATGATAGGTTAGGTTAAGCTTAAGGGCATTTTGGTCATTTCACCTAAAAAATCATAATTCCTAATATCAATGGCTTCATAAATTCTTGGTGAGTCATCCCATAGCTCAGCTCCTCCGGTGTCCAGTTTTGTCTGCACATTCGTTCTCGACTCCGTCGGTTTCCCGATTAGGGTTTTACGCCCGTATAAAAACAAAATATTTCGTTTTCGATTGAAAATTTTCAAAATAACCAAACTCGTTGGAAATATGATTGAATCATAAATCATTTTGTTCACGAGTCAAAATTAGGTTTTCTGATCATTAAAATCTTACTGTCAGTGAAAACACCGACCGTTTTCTGTCTGAACTTTTACCAAAATTCGTCCGAATAAAGATAATATTTTATTTCTGATCAGAAATTTGGAAATTATAATTCCTTATGGACATAATAAAACAAATCTACAATTTTTTAGTTTCGGGTCAAATTAGGGTTTTCTGCCGGTATAAAATTATACTATCAGTAAAAACGCAGATCGGTTTCCGTCTGAGTTTTAAACCCAAATTTTAACCATAGATTCCTAACATAGAGTAGGTTCTAGATATGATTTTATTTTCTGCAAAATCATTTCCTAGGTCTCAGATAAAAATATAAATAAATATATCTTTACCATTAATATAACTTATACGAAAATCGGGCTGTTACAACACTCTCGTCGCCACACTGAAAGCTAAGCAAACTCAAACCAACTCAAAGCCATACATTTAACACTGTGAACAGAGGGAAGGAGGCGGTGGAGGTATGGGAAACAAAGAATGACACGACGGAGAATATAATCTACAGTAAATGGTTGCCTTGAATTTATATCTACCATCCAATTTTTTCTCTCAAGATCTAACAGTAGGATTAGGTCGCCTACCTTGAGCGACTTTATTACGTCGCGCATGGTAGAAGCTGTCTCGAAACTACTTTGCTTCATGTATCCTACAAACCTATTCCTAGGAATTTGCGGTCGCTAGCCAGCGTCAGAATTTAAAATATTAGTGACTGAATATTCGGTCGCTATTAGCGATAGCGATCAAAGAATAAATTTGGTCGCTAAATTATTAGTAGCGATCATGCTTTTGGCTACGCTCGCATTTCGGTCGTTAACCTGTTTAGCGACCGAATTTTGACATTAGTGAGCGAATTTTTCGGTCGTTAAATAATTTCTTGTTGTTGTAGTGAGTGGTAAAGAGAAACATTAAAAGTGTGTTTGAGAAAGCTGAAAAAAAAATTTATGCTGATAATCGATTTTTGTATAATCGATTATTATCAAAATATGTTTTTGTTTGGGTCTACTTGCTGAAAAGCAGTTTTAAGATAATCTATTTCGTTTGAGTGGTACAAAAAAATCACTTTTATATAGTAAATTATGAAAAAGGGTATGAAGTCATTTGTATAATTTAATAATATTTGTTTAAAAGTTAGTTTTGCAGGGGCAAACAGGGAAGAGCGTTTTGAGAATAAAAAATAATCAAATCACAACAATCTTAAGCTAAAACAATCCAGATGGCATAAAACAACTTTGTTTCTCCAAAAAAAAAATTTAAGTGATGTGTCAAACATGTTAGATTATTTTGAAAACAGTTTTTTGGAGATAAAACAACTAAAATGAAAAAAAAAATTCAGCTTTCCCAAACATGCTCTAAATACATACATTGGTGGAGGGAGGGGGAGGCCTAAGGTTGCCATGGCCTCCTCCAAGTTTTCAACTTAATTATATATATAGGGATTTGCTAATGTACATCCACCCATCTTTTAGGAGGTGTACGTTAGCAAGTTATAACTAAAAAAATGGAAAATACACCTGGAGATGTTGCTTGCTAACGTACTTCTTCTAAAAATGGGTGGGAATATATATATATATATATATATATATATTAATTTCATATCAAAAACTTATAAGCAAATGTATGTATCAAGTTGCATATTTTTTTTTATCAAGAAATTAAACTATGATAGGTGAAGTTGCATATAAATATGTTTGATTAATTTATATTATGTTAAGTTATTAATCATATGAGTTTAATTGATATATACTATTAGTGCAAAATGTTTTACGCTATCAACTGATCAAAAATTATAAATATGATATAAATGACTTTTAAGGTAGTCAGGACAAGAGTCAATTTTTTTTAATAATACATCAATTTATAATTGATTGACAATATAAAATACACTCACAGTATATATCAGTTAAATCCTAATTATATATCAAATTCTTTTCATATAATTTGCTTCTACATGTTAGTTAATTTTTTATTATTATTCCATGGTATGCATATTTGGTTGTGGCCCCCTAACGTGAAATTTCTGGCTTCTCCCCTGAATGCATAAAGAGAAGGTATCGGCCAAACCTATTGTGCGACAGGTCAAGTTTGCTGCACACCCTTGCATGCAACAATAACTAAAATCAAGATTAATGGTTAAAGAATGGCCCCAGGTTTTAAAACTCTTTTGTCAAAGGTGTAAACTGACTAAGCTCTTCTTGTTTGATATGATTTATTTATACAAAAACAAACTCCCAGTATTTATACATTGAAAGAATTGATCTATACAAGGAATACATACAAGAGTAAATAGAGTCATCATCAATTGTTGCAAAAGATTAAAGAGAGTAATAAATTACACGATTAACTCTGCATAATCAGTGGGATTTATTTGTTGACTTGGTATATATAGTGTGTGATCATCCTTAAATTTAGGGCCAGTACGGCCATGTATCTATCGTATCTTGATGATTTTGGTTATGGACAACTGCAGCATTATCAAAGGGATTGTATGTTTCCCTTCTTGTCATGCCCCATCGCCCCCTTAAGTTGGTGGGTCGGTGCGAAGCTGAGACGACAATGGCATCATTAATTCGCCCATGGCTACTCATACGATAGCACTTATATTATCACAGAAATAACTATGATTCACGAGAAAGAGAGGTGCCAATATGGTGAAGGAGATATTTTAAGATTATCCATGACTATGCCAGATTACCAGTTCTGCGCTGATGAAGGCCTGAAGGCCTTTGAAACTGTATTTTGCATAGTCCTAGTCCTAGCTTGTTTCAACAGGCAATCAGCCCTCAATTGGAATTAGTGGAAAGTAAATTTTTTTATGACTAGGTTTTTTTTTTTTTTTTTTATGAACAAAGAAGTATATATATAGAACTATCATAGAAGCACAAAGGGTGCTAACCCATATACAATAACAAAGGAAACAAAATGTCACCAGACACAAAGAACACAGTAGGAGAACCAACTATAGTACAAGGCTACAAGCCATTACAAGACCATGAACACGGTATGACTAGGTTGAATACTTAGATATCATATATTGAGGTGGGTATCGTGAGCATGAGTAGAGTAGATAGTATCCCGTATATTGATGTGAATTAAATGTAGTGAGAAAAATGTTAATTGACAAGAGAAATACTAGCAAGTAGCAACACATTCTCTAACATTCCCTCCTATTTGTTAACATTCGTATGAACAACTTGAATGCTATTATGCTAATATATCAATTCTTCCAATTGTCAACAGAAAATCTACGAGGAAACAACAATGTATAGACTCTTATGAGTCCTGCAGAATTCATGTGGGACCCACATGAAATAGTGGAACTCATTATCAAAATAGTAAGACTCATTTGAATTTTATATAAGAGGATGTATTGTTAACGTTAATTTCTCATACAGTGGACGACATATTCGTCCAGCAAGAAGTGTGTTGATGCTTAAGAGATTGTTTACTTTGCGCTTTGCCTACCTCTTCAATTCAAGGATAAGATTCTTAGTAAACATCTCCACCTTCCTTTGGCGTCATTTTCTTTTCCTTAAAAACTTGCACATCCTTGAGTCTGGCTATATATTTTATTTTAACTGAATACTAATATATTGCTCAACAGGACCGCTGAAGTCACGAACTCTGTTCTTAATGCGGATTGTGACTTCGCACTCTGTAAGAGTGACACAAATGCCACATTTTAAGATCATTCACATATATTTCGTTATTATATATGGATGGTAAGCGAACTAGAAGCCAGGTTCTGCTATAAGGAACAAAATCAGTCGACGCGAGCCTATACACACTTATCCAATGAATATTAAAAAGGTAAAGGTATCATTAATTTTTTGAGCTGAAGCATCATTAATTCTTTATTTTTTAGTAAACAAGTTTGAAAGCATTAACGAAGTTAATCCACAATATGACGTATTATACAACTTTATTGTTTGAATACTTATATTTCACACTTTAGTTAACGGCTTTATCACGGACTCACGGTTATTATAATTTATATATGAATAAAGGTCCAAATTGGTCCCCGAAAAATTTAGAGGACCCACTTTTGGTCCCTGAAAAAGGTAAATTACCAATTAGTCCCTCAAATTCACAAATGCGGAACACATTAGTCCCTCCTTCCACTTCCAATGTTCGTTTACTTGCCTATGTCTCATGTTAACCATTTTGCCTAATTCGTTAGTGATCCTATATAGCCTACGACAAATTTTCATTGTGAAAAACAAATAAAAGTAAAAAACATGCACAATTTTTAGATATTAGCGTTTTAAATTTTGCAGGTTTTTTCACTTTTGTTCTTTTATTCACGGTGAAAATTTTTCAAAGGCCACACATGACCACTAACGAGTCAGGCAGGATGGTTAACGGGACACATATGCAAGTAAACGAACGTTAGAAGTAGTATGAGGGACTAATGTGTCCCGTGTTTATAAATTTGAGGGACTAAGTTGGCAATTTATTTTTTTCAGGGACCAAAAGTGGGTCCTTTAAATTTTTCGAGGACCAATTTGGGTCTTTACTCTTTATACATAATATGTTTACTTTTTTTAGGTCCGAGATGGAACCCAGGGTATCCCACAGCTGATAGTCATAGGACTAATCCCCCGATAATGTAGGGTACCAATTAAGGGACAGCTCCCATACCCACAATACATCTCTATTCTCATCACCATGATTCGAACCCTGGACATATATTTACTTAACACAAAATGTATAACACATAACACTATTTCTTAAAAAAAAAAAAAACACATAACAATATCGATTCATACTTAATTTACATTTTTTTACCAAAATTATCCCTCACCTGATAGATGACTAGATTAGAGATTAATCTCCTAAGTTATTGTCAGGTGCCTAAGTGGGACCCTCTTTCAATAAATTTTTTTTCCATACATATGAGTTCAGGGACCGAATACAGGACTACATGTTTAAGGAACTCAAACTCCTTCTATTTGGACCAACACAGACTGGTCTTAGTTAATTTACCATGTTTACACTTAATGTCAAAAGTAAGTATCATAAAAACCAGAAATTATATTTGAACAAAAAAATTGGGACACCATACAATGTCCCTTTGATTTTTATGTGTATTTTTGGGATGCATGTATACAAAGAAGATAAAAAAGGAAGTGAGAGATTGAGATAAACATATACGATTTCACATACGGTGTCTAAAACTTGATGTTCAACTATCATAACTCTATAAAAAGCATTTTCTATTAACATAACACTTGGCATTTTTAGGAACTGCCCTTAGTTGGACACAAATTTAAACATCTAATAGTCAATCAAAAGATGCCTGATGCACCAAAAAGGTCCAGCACAATTGCTAGAAGTTGGGTTCCCTAAGCATATTGTCAAAGGTAATTTGATTCTTGTCGTGTGTATGAAAATGACTTTGTTGAAAGAGGCAAAACTCACTTCGATGATCTCTATGTCTCGAAAATGATTGGTCGCAAGCTATCAGCTAGATGATACCCTTGGGGCACAGAATAAAATGCCTTGCACGCGTTCCACGGATAAAGGTTGGCTCACATGCTTCACAAGTTGTACATTAAACAGCTGCATGTAGGGCCTTTACAAAAAAAATTGGATACCGTATAATCACTTATATTATGATTTAAACAAAAATCGTGTTCAGATTCTAAAATTCGTGCTCGGTTTTCGGGAAAGTATATAGTGACTACAACTACTATAAGATAAAATGACTATATTGGATGTGGCATTTGAAAAGGATAAAGTATTTTAAGATGGTAATCAAAATACTTCGATCTAAAATACTTTGTTTGGATATTAAATATGAAGGATTTTAGAAATCAATGGATTATATGGGGTATTTGGTTTAAGGTAAATTTGAGGAATTTGAAATACCACCTAAAGAGGTGATATTTTGAGATTCCCTCTCCTTACTCATGTGCTACCCACCACCGACGCCGGTCCCCAGACCACCGGACCCGCTCCTCAAACCATCCGAGCCCGACCCCTAAACCACCGACTTCGGGCCCCTGCCCTAGCCCCGGACCACCGTCGCCAGACCACCAGACCCGACCCCCGCACCACCCAGGCCAGACCCCGGGACCACCCGGCTCCCCACCACCGCACCACCGGCCCCGACCCCCAGACCACCAGACCCGGCCCCCGCACCACCCGGGGTCGACCCCCGGACCACCCGGCCCCGACCCCTTTGAAGGTAATTAAATTACTTTATCCAAACAAGGAATTTGAATTACTCTATCCAAACAAAGTATTTTCAAAATGAAAGTAATTCAATTGAAGCAATTCAATTACCTTGTATTTCAAAATCTTTTGAATTTGGAAATACTCCATCCAAACACACACTAGAAGATTCTGGTTCCTTTGTCGGCTGGAGCTCCATTTTGTATTTCAAAAGCTAAGCGGCCATTCCGGATATATAAATGTTAAAAAAATAAACTTAAGTAGCTTGAAATGTTTAAAATCCAAATCACGGACAGGGAATAAAAGTTTACTTAACTAATTAGTTTTTTTTTTCTCAAATAAATTAATTAAATATCACTATAAGTCCTACATTAACTATGTAAAAAAAAAAATGTCAAATAATTTTTCATTTTTACAAGGATAAATCACTTCTTGGCTATTTTTTCCTCCCTAATGGAGTTCTAGAAGTCAAAATCCCACTTGACTCTTGAGGGACTAAAACAGAAGCCCTAAAACAGCCCATTAGGAGCCCAAAAGAGGTTTTAGTATCCGTTTTATGCGTCCCTCATAAAAGATTGTTGAACTCAACCACCTTCATCATCTTATTATTGTGTACCGAGAAAAATCAAAATGCTGTTACTTCACTAACACAAAAACCAAAGCATCAATTATCGTGAAGGTAACCAATCCATTACCTCTGGTCATTATTATAACTTGTCCACCACTTTCCATTACAAAAATGATTTTTAGACAACTGGGAACGACAACTCTACGGTGACAACCGTAGAGTGCTACAGTAACGCGTTATGTAGCGCTACTGTAGCGTGTTACTGTAGCGTTTTTTTTTTTTAATTTTAAATTTTGACTTTTTTTAAATATATATATATTTTGCTCTTTTTTTTTTTTAATATCTGGTTAATCAGGTACAAATATCTGGTGAATTCAGTTCATTATCTGGTTAATGGGTTTTTTGGTTAAGTATGTGCAAATATCTGGTTAATCAGGTACAAATATCTGGTGAATTCAGTTCATTATCTGGTTAATGAGTTTTTTTGATTAAGTATGTGCAAATATCTGGTTAATCGGGTATAAATATCTGGTGAATTCGGCTCATTATCTGGTTAATGGGTTTTTTTGAGATATAATTTTTTTGGTTAAGTATGTGCAAATATCTGGTTAATCGGGTACAAATATCTGGTGAATTCGGTTCATTATCTGGTTAATGGGTTTTGTTGAGAAATAAAATTTTTGGTTAAGTATGTACAAATATCTGGTTAATCGGGTACAAATATCTGGTGAATTCGGCTCATTATCTGGTTAATGGGTTTTTTTGAGAAATAAATTTTTTGGTTAAGTATGTGCAAATATCTGGTTAATCGGGTACAAATATCTGGTGAATTCGGTTCATTATCTGGTTAATGGGTTTTGTTGAGAAATAAAATTTTTGGTTAAGTATGTACAAATATCTGGTTAATCGGGTACAAATATCTGGTGAATTCGGTTCATTATCTGGTTAATGGGTTTTTTGGTTAAGTATGTATAAATATCTGGTTAATCAGATGCAAATATATGGTGAATTTAGTTCATTATCTGGTTAATGAGTTTTTTTAGAAATAGATTTTTTTTAAAAAGATCAACATTTGTAAAAAAAAAATAAAAAAATTGTGCTACTGTAGCGCTACAGTAGCGCTACAGTGCACTACGGGACAAAAAGTTGTCCCGTAGAATTGTCCAGCCGGTTGTTCAAATATCACTGCTGTTTCCATTATTCAGTAAGTGAATATACATTTCGACTTTCGAGTTTTCTACTTTTCTTAAGGTTGACAGTTTAGACAAATAGTTTTATGATTTATCCAACATAGACCGCACTTTATTACCAAAAAATATTTTGATTATTGACTGTATTATGAGTGTAAATGAGCCGAGCTATTCGTAAATTATTTTTGGCTTGGCTCTTTAAATGCTCATTCAGGTTCGTTTGTTTAATTAAATAAACAAACTCATTCTTAAAATTGAGCTCGATTATTTAAATGTGTCAAGGTCAAAGCTTACAGGCTTAACATTAATAGCTCGCGAATATTATATATATATATATATATATATATATATATATATATATATATATATATATATCCTATTTTTTTTTATATAAAAGTATTCTTGTATAGTTTTCTAATGTCAGTTTTTTATGTAAGATGTTTTTATTTGCGAGTTAAAATGTATAGTTATAAATTTGTTTTTAAAATAAACAAGAAATAACAAAATAGCCAAGAAGTTATGAATTTTAATCTCTTGGATTATGAAAATGTAGCTATATAGAATTTTTGAATTTGACATACCATATGGTAAGCACATATTTTTATTTGTAAATTATCATATAATATTAAAATATTTATTAAATACTAATTTGATAAACATAAAAAATAGTTTAAGGAAAAATTTCATAAATGTAAAAAAAAAAAAGTTATAAATGAGCTAAACAAGCCGGCTAAAGCTTTATACTTTTTTAACAAGTTAAGCTCAAGTTTTTAGTTAGGCTTGTTTAAATAAATGAGTCAAATTTAAGCAATTCATTTTTTTTTTTCGCAAGTCAAATTCAATCTTCAAATACTCAATTCGTCTCGACTCATTTGCACCCAACAGCTTGAAACACTTACCGTATCTTGAATAAATGTATACTTATATTTTCAGCAATTATTATCTATAGGTACAAGGTATCCACCACCTATCTATCAAAAAAAAAGTATTCACCACCTGTTAGCAGTGATTAGTCTCAGTCAGGGAACCTATTGGGCACATAAAGTGTATTCTTCCCTCCTAATCAGATTTTCTTCATACACAGGAGCCAAGATTCGAACCACTCGTGTCCCAACAACATATTGGTTTTACCTTGTCTAGAATAAATGTATGCTTATATTTTCAGTAATTAATTTTCACTTTAACAGACTTCCGCATTTAACATGAAACAATAACAATAACATTTGTAATAGGTTTAATTACTCTGTAGGTTCCTATACTTTTTGGGAATTTTTAAATAGGTCCCTATACTTTTAAAATTTGTAATTAGGTCCCTGAACTATTATTTCATTTGTAATTAGGTCCCTATACTAAAAAAATTTGTAATTGGGTCCTCGAACTTTTATAAAGTTTTCAATTGGGTCCCTGAACTAAAAAGTTTTTAATTGGGTCCCTGAACTTATATAAAATTTTCAATGGAGTCCCTGGGGTAGGGTTCCGTGAAAAGGTCTTTAAGTCTGCTGATGTTAAACGTGACCTGGAATTCCCCCAAATTTGTATTTAGGGTTGCAAGAGACCAAAATGTTGAGTCAGAAAACCAAAAATTTACCTGTGATTGCTTTTCCTCCATATGAACAAATAGTTCATTCCTTCCACCCAAACTACTCTTACATAGCCAGCTTGGATGAAATCAGTTATATTCTGTCCAATTCAACATATCACTAACGAATTTTATAATTTAGGGACCCCATTGAAATTTTTATATAAGTGCAGGGACCCAATTAAAATTTTTTTTAGTACAAGGACCCAATTGAAAACTTTATAAAAGTTTGAGGACCCAATTACAAAATTTTTTAGTTTAGGGACCTAATTACAAATGAAATAATAGTTCAGGGACCTAATTATAAATTTTAAAAGTATAGGGACCTATTTAAAAATTCCCAAAAAGTATAAGGACCTACGGAGCAATTAAACCTTTGTAATATAGTATCAAACCTTTTTGCAAGTAAGATGAAAAGGATAAATGATTTGTAGCGTTATTAAATTGCATAGAATCATTTAGTTTTTCAAATAATACCAAAATGTAAGTGCAATAGTATACAGAAAATACTTTTATTTATATGTAACTAGATGTAACTAGATGTTGTACTGGTGCATTGCACGGGTCTATTATACGTCTTTACACTAAATTTCTTGGATAGTTGTTTTTAAATGTTGTAAATTTCAATTAAAATTAATCTTTTTTAGTTATTGGAATGAAAATTTATTGAATGGATGTTTTGTGTTTTGTACTTCTAAATATGTTTTTATGTTGACAAAGTTGGTTAGATAGCAGAGATCCTTATATTATAGGTGGTATCGAATTCGATGAATGGTAATAATGGTAAAATATTCAATGTTAGTCGCTTGCACCATAACAATTACGAAAATAATAAAAACCATGATTTACATTAGATAACGAGGAAACGGAATATCTGTTCACTGTATGATCTAATCAATTAAAATGATAATATATTTATGATTGTTCACACAAACACATGTTAAAATTCAATCCATGTACCACAAGTCACTGTAGAAAAAAAAATAAAAATAGAGAGAATAAATTAAATTACATCAACCATAGAGATAAGTCTACACAGCTTCTACATTTTTTTTACTAATGCCGTCATTTACACGATTTTTTAATTTTATTCAACCAAGGAAATGAAGTCCAAAACATATAATAGATTAAGTATGAGTTACCAATTTTAAATTCTGAAAGACCTCTTTCTAAACCACATTAGAAGTGATGTTGGACACCTGATCTTCCTCGTCTCATATTAGTAATTATAATCCATGACGTGATGTTGCTGTTGAAATCATAACATATAATTGTCGATGTGAAAACACGGGCTGTGGAAGATAGATACCACATGCCGAAGAGACTGTCTTTGACTCTTATTTATGGTCATTGCAAAAGAGAGAATAATAGAAAATTGCTTCTGTTGAAACTTGAAATGAATTCTTTTAATGGATGTGGTCAATGACAATCTTGGAATATAATCTTTGAGGCCAATTTTGCTTCTTGAGATAATTTTTGCCTATAAAACATAACTGTTGATTTGGGAAATTATAAGTTAAGTTTCATTGCATAATTCTGATGATTGATCCATATTCCTCAATAACATTATTGAAACACCCATCTTGAGTTTTGATTCATGATTTGGAAGTCCAGAAGATGTTATTTGGATGTTCATCTCTATTGTTGACAGTGAGCAAAATAAAATTATTTTAATTGACTCGCATGAGTTATATAACAAATGATTTTTTGACGTCATCGGGCGATGCATTAAACATAGGAACTATATTTTTTTTTAATTTTTAAGATAGAAATATTTAAAAATAATGTTATGTAAAATATAAAATATAATTTTTCTTATAAGTTGATAAGTATAAACTTAATATATTAAGTAGATTATTAAAATATATATGAACCTCTTAATTTTAAATTTTTTTTAATTTATAGTGAATTTTATTTGTTTTCAAAGAAAAATTATATATTAATACAAACCATTTCTTGTGTCACTACCTGCATATTTTACCATTTCTTGTTATGGTAGCGGTTTGTCTAGATCAATGGATACATAGAACAATTTTAAAGGATTACTATGAGAGTGTCAAAAAAGCAACAATACTCTAAGATATAGATAAGTTCATCAATAGATCATTAGATTTTATTTCAAATACAAATTTATTTCATTGTCTAAACCTCCGATATGCTATAACAGAAGAAGAAAGATAAGTGTCTTTCCTGTGGTTGTAATACTCATTGCCACCATAATTTGAGTAAAAGTCCGACAACAACACTCTAAGATATAGATAAGTTCATCAACAGATCATTAGATTTTATTTCAAATACAAATTTATTTCACTGTCTAAACCTCCGGTCTGCTATAACAGAAGAAGAAAGATAAGTGTCTTTCATGTGGTTGTAATACTCATTGCCATCATAATTTGAGTAAAAGTCCGGTTGCAAAGTGCACGTGCAAGAACAGTTTACTGTTACCAGTCTACAACAATTTTTAAAAATAAATCAAACTGTATCAGAGAGAAACAAAATTCATCACAAGTTGATTATACTAATAAACACATTGTAAGAATTTGTTACCTTTTGCACCCATACCAGTAGTTCTACCTGTGCGATGAAGGTGATCAATCTAAAATTGAAAGGGGAAGTTAAGTTCAATAACCAATTAATATCAAGAAAGCAAGGTAGAAAGAAGGGTTGACCAAAATATGATCTCATAGATAATAATGCTTACAGAATTAAAGGGGAAGGCAAACATGACAACATGATCTACATCCAAGTCGAGACCCCTGGCGGTCATGTTTGTGCAAACCAATGTTAAATTCGTATCAAGGATATTCGTTTTTAAAGATGGAGAAGATTAAACCCCAGAACAAAATATGGAGAAGATGGAGATTACGACTTGTGAACACCATATTTTGTCCTCCCTTTTTTGTATAAAATAAAAAGTAAAGTAAAACAAAAAAAGAGAAAAGACAAATAATTGGAAAATAGGAATGGTGGCTTTTTGCTTGCAGATGTAACAGTTTTGTGAAGGAATAAAGAGTGATTAAAATGTTTTATGCTCATATAATGAATCATAAAATTATAACTTTGTAACTGAAGAAAATAAAGGGAATAATTCACCTCTAATGGCAAATGAAATCCTGGGTTAATAGGTTTGAGTCAATTACAAAAGAGGAATAATCATCTATCAGTATAAAAGGAAAGGTTTGATACAGAGAAAAGGGGTCACGTTTCTGACCACAAGTTACAAGACCAGATATTTTTATGCTCTTTCTTTTCTTCCTCTTGAGAGTGTGTTTGGGAAAGCTGGAAAAAAAAAGATTATGCTGATAATCTATTTTCAAATAATCGATTATTTTGATAATCGATTATAATCAGAATCTGTTTTTGTTTGGGTATGTTTGCTGAAAAGTGATTTTAAGATAATCTATTTCATTTGGGTGGTACAAAAATAATCATTTTTATATAATAAATTACGAAAAAGGGTATAAAATTATTTGTTTATATTAATAATATTTATGCTTTCTTTTTAACTTTAAAACTTGTTAAAATATTTAAAATATAAAAAAAAAAATCACAATTATTTTTTTAAAAATAAATACACGAAAATAATGCAATAATTTTTTTTCCCAAATTTAAAAAACTCTTGTTCAACCATCGTCTAAAACATTCTGGAACATTCCAATTCCATTGGTTCTTTTCATTTCAGCAAAATAGGTTCTGCCTCTGGGTTCATTTCATTTCCTTCAAATAATCGATTATAATCAGAATTAGTTTTTGTTTGGGTATGTTTGCTGAAAAGCTATTTTAAGATAATCTATTTCGTTTGGGTGATGCAAAAATAATCACTTATACATATTAAATTACGGGAAAGTGTTTATACTTTGAACAAAACAGCTGTTTTGTCCCGAAAACAGTCCTGGACCAAAGCTTATTTGTTTACAGCATTTTTCAACTATATTCAGCTTTTTTGAAATTTAATTTGTTAACCCAAACATCAAGTTGTGATTACAAAACAGCTTTTTGTTCTAGAAACAGCTGAAATGGGATAATTTCAGCTGTCCCAAACACCCTCTATTAGCTTTTTTGACAAGTTTATAGAAATAAGTTAAAAAAAGTTTATGAAAAGATCATAAACTATTTTAATAAACTATTTGTTTAGATTTATTATCATATATGTTATTCTCATAAGCTCTCCTTAAGACCAACACCAAACATGCCTCTAACCCCACCTGCAAAGACGTTTATGCCCCCCCCAATCACACTCACATAATATGCGTCCATAAATATATCGGATGAATATCAAATTCACGTGGGGGAGAAAAAACATTAAAGTAAATCATCAAATAACCCCTTGAACTTGATCCTCGATTGTCATGAGGTTAAGCTCCCTCCAAGGTCGCCATTGCATAATTTGAACATCTGACGTTAAATTGAACATTAGTTGTAATTGTAATTCACTAGAATTTGATCCCGTGCTCGCACGGGAGTATTTATAGATGATTTTTAAATTATTTGATTGACAATTCTTGTATTATAAAATAACTTTTGAATTTTGACACATCAATTATATAAAGTTTTTAACATAATATACACAAATCTATATAAAATATATAGTGTATGTGAATATCATATAATTAGTTAAGTTTAAAGGACCTATTCAATAAATTGAGAAATAAAAAATATTGATTATAAAATTTGATATATTGCTAGGATCAAGTTTTTTATATTGAGACTATGACGTAATTGATGGGCATAAAACCTTTTCAGGCATTATGTCATCAAGACAAGTACATATCATAGCCGCATAACCTTTACTTTGATCTTAAAATCCTCCTCCTTTTTAGGCGTTATGTCATCAAGATAAGTATATTCAGAGGCCATCTTAAGTCAATGGGGAATTGAAGGGAACATAAGTAGTGAACACGATAGTATGAAGTATGAAAAACCAACTTATATATGGTGGGTAAGAGAGATTAATTGTAAGACTAATTTTTGAATTTCAATTTTGAATCTAAATCAAATATCAAACTTGAAATTAAATCTATACACAAATAATTATTGTAAATAAGTTGTTACAGTATTACTTGTTTTACAAAAAAAAAAAAAAAAAAGAAGATAAAAAGAGATAAGGTAGGTAATTAGAATAAGTTATTTTTTTAAAAAAAATTTACTATATTGGAAATTTAAATTTAAATAAATTAAAGATAAGATTTACATAAATAACCCAAAATGCATTTAAAGTTAGTCATTCAAATAAGATCAAATACATTTCTGAATTACATAATTTCAATTTTATTTCATTTTTTATAAGATTTATATAAATACATTTTGTATGACCTTAAAATTGAAATAAATTAACTAATTAGATAAGATAAATTACATATAAAATTTTAATTTCAATTTATATAGTTTCAATTTAAATTCAATTTTGATAAGACTTACATAAATACTTTTTGTATGACCTTAAAATTGAAATAAATTAAATAATTAGATAAGTTTAATTATATTTTTAATTTAAATTTAAATTTAAGTTTAAATTTTTCAATTTCAATTTATTTTTAATTGTGATAAGATTTACGTAAATACATTTTGTATGACCTTAAATTTGAAATTAAAATTGAAATAAATTAAATAATTAGATAACATTAATTAGATAAGATTGATTACATTTTAAATTTAAATTTTCGAAATTAACCCAAATGTTGAAGACTAATTATTGGTCGGAGATTTGATTTCTTATTTGATATTTGATTTAAATTCAAAATTGAAATTCAAAAATTTGTTTTCAATTTAATTAACAATTAATTTTCCCTCATTTTTTATTTTTATTTTGTTATTTTTTGTTAAATTTATAAACATAATAATAAATAAAAAATTGTAGTGTTGACACTTGGCTTATGACACATGGCTGCATAGGGAAGATGACACATGACAATATGACATTGGATAGGGGATAGAAATGTATTGTTTATAGATTTCCGTTATGACAAACTACTTTTAGATGTTGCAAACAAATATAAGGCCGTTTGTTATATATAGTATATATAAAACCCAATAATATCTACCGTTCACTGTCATGTGTCGCCATTTCTCTGTTTAACCCTTGGAAATATTTTCCCCCCATTACAAAATAGAAGCTTCTAGATGAACTTCTTCATCTACACATAAAAAACTATACTTATAATAAAACTAAGTGATTTCATTTTAATTGTTCCTACCAAGATGTCACACACTGTACATAGGAATGTTTTCAACTTGATTATTATGTTTTTTTTTTTTTTATTATTTCAGAAAAGGTGTCCCACTACATAACTATAATGCATTATATTTTATGAAGTTAGGAAAAAATTATTTTCAATAATGAAAATAAAATAATAACATAAAATAATAGGATACGAAATGAACAAATAAATACTATATTTATAAAAAGAGATGAAATTACTAGAAAATAAAATATTTTAAAACAATAAAATAAATAAAAATACAATTTAGCAACAAACTTATTGTTTAAAATAATAAATAAAATAAAGATTTATTAGGCAGAGTGTAAGTTTCTTTACATAATCAATTAATAAAAATTAAGAGATCATTAATATATATATATAGTAAGAAAGGAAAATAAAGCAAAAACTAAGCTCTAGGAAAAGCTAAAGATCATTAAAAATATTTTATTATTAACTTAACTACCTTAAAAATTAATTATATCATGTGATTTCTGATTGGTTGATAATGTACAAATTTTTATATTAAAGTACATACCAATTAAGCTCATTAAATAATAGAAAATGAATATGAACAAGATAATCTAATTTTTTTAATAATAATAATAATAAAATAAAAATAAAATATTTGAACTAAAAATTAAGATATCCATTTCAAAATGTACAACAAAACTCAAACATTAAAATTATTTTAATAAGTTTATTTCATATGAGCTAATGAAAAATTATAAGTAGTTAGTCCTTGCAATTTTATGCTAGAATTATTCCTTTTTTACTTTGGTTAATCTTACTTTTAATTCTTATGATGTCTCAATTTTATTTTGATACAAAAATATTATTAACTTAAAAACTACATCCTAACTCTTCTTATATGTCCTATTATTACTTTTATGTTGTATAAAGTTATATATTAGTAAATTTTTATATATAGTCATTATTTGTAATCATTTGTTAGCAAATATGTAAATTGAATGTATAAAAAGGATTGTGTTTTTTTATGTCAAATACTTATGCTTGCTATTCTAATTTTTTGTAGCTTTAATTTCTGATTGTTATTCTCAAGTGGTTATTGCATTTTCCGATTATGATATATGGAAACGATTCTACCACTGCTTTCAACATTAATCTCAACATACCATTTTATGTTCATGAACTATGTTGATGAATTTTATATAGGATTTAATTTGTTTGCACTGGCAGTGTGAAGATTTTTTACACTATTAACTAATTAAAAATTGACACATCATTAAATTCTTCGACTTTGATGCTAACTACCTTAAAAGTCATCTATACCTTAATTTTTAATTGGTTGACACTGTAAAAAACTTTATACTATAAGAATAACTTATTACTATATACAACAATTGTTTTAAAACGTTCGTAAAAAACCAACAAGGCCCGTGCGATAGCACGGGTACCATTCTAGTTAATTAAAAAAATAAGTAATTTTGACATTTAATAATTTAAAGATTATTTTTAGAGATTTTAAAGAAAAGCAGAATCAATTTTGTATTTGTTTACTATCATAAAAATCAATTTTTTAAAGTATTAGTTATAAAAAATGATTTTTTCCAAAAGCTAATAAAAATTATTTTTCATTTTAACCCTATAAATGATTTTTTTCCTGCTTTTTTTTATTTTTAAAAGCAAAGACAAACACATTAAAAGTTTTATAAAATGATCTTTTAACAACATAAGCAATAACAAACACACTCATAATTTTTAATTATCTGAATTTTTATCTTTATATATCTTTTTATATTGATCATATTTTAACTCATTAGCAATTGGTTGCAAAACAAATGATTTCCTTATATTC
Organism: Echinosophora koreensis; assembly: GCA_035048595.1. Lineage (NCBI taxonomy): Eukaryota > Viridiplantae > Streptophyta > Magnoliopsida > Fabales > Fabaceae > Echinosophora > Echinosophora koreensis. The sequence goes on along the minus strand of JAPCYP010000003.1, from coordinate 14,835,045 downwards.
ACTTCTTTACATATTGATATTTGAGTAACTAAAGTATTAATGAATAAAAATATACGACCAATATTAAAACTTTTTATTATTATTTCTTCTTCCATAATTCAAAACAATTGCACAACTTTTTCTCAAGAAAAAAAAATGTTCGCTATTCTATATTGAATATTGCATTCTTTACTAACCATTTCAAAATTTACAGAAATTCATAAGTGTCACAATATTATTTTTTTTGGTACAAGAAGTGTTACAATATAATATAATGCGTGCTTTGGTTTAGTGTTTATTTTTATTTGATTCTATGAGGTGAGCTTGAGAAGATAAGAACAGAGAAAGGAACGAGTTAGGGGGAACAAAAATTTATATATTACATTACTGTAACACTTCCTAATTCATACTAGGACTGAACTTTACATGAGAATCTGTTCAAGGTATCAAAATCTAAGAAAATTACAGAGGTATTGTCCTTTGTTCTGAGTATTTTAGCCTCACTCACCAAGAAACTAGCAATCTTTTCTGCTGAATTCTCTCTCTCTGTGTAGTATCTCTCCCTCATCTGTGCAGTTGAGAGAGCAAAACCGTTAGAGCAAGTTTGTGGTATATTTAACAAATAACAAAATAAACTACAACTGGAAACAGAAGTTTTTTGTTCAAAACCTGAAGCACTAGCTGAATTGCCTTCTTCATGCCGATGACATCCCATAACCCATCACTGAAAATTTTGCAGATGCCAAAGTAATATTCAACATGGTCAAAAACAAAATGAGAATGTTCAAACAAACTAACTAAAATAGTTCGTAGTGATTGAACAGTTCAAGAAAAAAGCACCACGGTTTAGAATTTGCACAATAAAGCCAGTTACTTCACCAACTATTCCAGAAAGAACATTCGGAGACAGCCAAACAATAATATTCAGAAGATATATATTTTGCTACGAAAAATTGTTAAAGCATACATAAGAAGCAAAATCACCTAGCTAGAACAGCAAAAGCGCTGCTTGTTTGATCAATATGCACGACTTGACTTATATAAGGTTCTGAACTGAACCGGGAATCCTGCTGTTTCAGGAATTTGTCCCCAAGCATCCTTGCTAGATTTATACCTGCATCAAGGTGAGAACCAGAATCACCAATTGCAAAGTCAATCCTGAAACTCAGGAAAATAAAATTTTTATTTCAAGTGAATAAATGATTTTTTTTTCCAGTCATACCATATAGGCGTGTTTCCCCATCTTTCAATGGATCACCTGTCTCTTCAATTCTGAGTCTTTCAGAATAATTCGTTATCTTGTGATCTTCTGTCATCTTGATCTGTTTCCCATTAACACTGCCAAAATTAATTACTAATGAGTTTCATATAGGCATTAAAGTATGGTCACAAGATTTCCTGTCCACATACAGCAAATTAAAATCCAAGAGTGTTACAATTGAAGTCACTCAGGTAAGAAAAAGACTCGTGATCATACTGTAATTGTTGCATATAACTAGATACATAAAATGCTGCCAAAACTTAAAACAAGACAAAACTACGGAATGCTATCAACTGCAACAAGAAAAAATAAACAGTGTCTCCATTCACAAAATTTGCCAGCTATCCACCTTGAAAATTCCAGAACAAATAATGTTAGGTTTTTTGTGTACAATTATTATCTATCAATAGATTACAGAATGCATGCATCTAAATGTACAGAGGAAAGTGAATAACATAAACCATAACAACCGTATTATTTTGCTTCTGATAGCCCAATGTAGTTTTTGGAACAACTGCTAACACTACTTGGCCAAAGCTTGCAGTTGATGGGCAAAGCCGAAACTTTATTTCATTGAACTATTAATGTTTCTAAGAACTGTGAGCATTAAGCAAGTGCGCCCATTAGAGATGTCATGGCAGGATGTTAAGTAGGGAGACATTGACCAAAAAAAAGTCAACAGTCATCTTGCCTACCAATAATCCATTCAAAATTCAAACACATCATCCCAAGCATTCCAGTTGGTTACGTAAATGTACCTCATAACACAGGCAGAGTCTCCAACATTTGCACACTGTGCAAAGAAATTTTGATCACGATCAGCCCACACCAGAAGCACAGTTGCTGTACATCCCTGCAAAGAGTTTATTATTAACATGTAGAAATAATAAATGTAAACATTTAGAATTTAGAATAGGAAATAAGATAAACAAGATCATAGTGGAGCACAAAATACCTCGTAATGGTGATTCATGCATGCTTCTGTTTGAGAAAATGCATCTCGAAGAATGTCTGAAGCATCATGGTCTGATATAACGCTCTTCCTTTTTGATGAATCAGATAAAATACTAGCCACTATCTCGGGAAAAAGTCTTAAAAACAAATAACAAAAAATTAGCTATGTTTCATAGATTAAGAACAGAAATGACCTAAGATGAATAATTAAATTATGTACAGAAGGTTGTTGGAATTTTGAATATCTATTAAGTACTTTTTGGTAAAATTTTCCTTTTACAATAGGTCCCAATTTTGTTCTGCGAGTAATAAAATTCTTCATGTTTACAATAAAACTAGAGCACCAGAACATATCAGCCACATAATGGCCATCTGTTATAAAGGATTCAGATTTACTTCAGAACATATGTAAGCATGAGCAGGTGACTTATTTTGTCTGTATAATCTGGCATATATTGATAGTCTGAAACAACACTTTCCTACAACTTAGTGCAGGATTAAAATTCTCAGGTACGATAAGTGTTTCAATGTCCATTATAACCTTAATATTATTGGTGCAGGATAGATAACAATGAAACTCAATTTACAGCAGGCCAGGATTATTGGTGATGCAAATTATGACAAATAACAATCAATGTGACAGTGTAGGTAAGTCAATATAGTTTATTAAATATTAAATATTCTTTATATTTAATAGTTTGATCAATTACAGTGGGATGCTCACTGCAACAACAAAACAACCAGGCAGGAGAAAGTTACATCAATATACTACATATATTTAAGTTACTTAAGGATACAGGAGAAAGTTGAAACAGACAGGACATATTATAGAACAATCAATAGAAGAAGTTAAGAGATACTACAAATCAGCAAATTACTTAATCATGGAAGTCCACTTTCACAACTAGGGAAAAATACTCTTTCCAACAAAATTAAATTATTTCTATACATCAAGTCCGCTGTCCACAGTTACCAACATAAGGCAGAGTATAAAATTGGCGTCCGCTAAATTGTAAGTTTCATAAAAAACACCAACCAACAAGCATGGCTGACCTAAGGAAGAAAATACTAACTTGCTAGCAGATTTGGCAGCTCCATCTCCACCATGCCCATCACAAATACCAAAAAGTCCAAACTGCAAATTAGGCAAAGAGGTGGGTTAGTTCCCTCTGGAAAGTGTGAAATAAAACAATAGAAGAGACCTTCATTGAAGGAGTGCTATGGATAAATTAAGAACCTGATCCAGCCCAGGTAGGGGCCATTGATAATAGCAAACATCTTCCATGGGAAGCTTTTTTCCTCCTCGACGCATAGACATGGGATCTGATGCCATACCAACTCCAAAGGGAATGTGATGCTGATTTTGCGAAGTAATATGAACCTGGCATACCGCAAATGTAGGAATGTTTTACAAAAGCAGCAAACACCCAAATTCATAAAATCGTAAAAAAAGAAAAAAAAAAGGGCAGCATAACCACTCCAAGTATCACCACGTGAATGTAAGAAGTATGATGCAAAACAGACTAAAACAACAGGAACAATTAAAATTTACTTACAATAGAGGCTTTGGAAAATCATAGAGAGAAACTTTTTTATCCTATGTGAACTCAAAATAATCACATTTACCCTTAATTAGCTAACACACATTATTTCCTATCATGGAGGAGGCAGAATATTGAAAGAATAAATACTACATTTCAGATTTAATCTAGCTAAAATCTATCGGGATATGAAACTTTTATTCAACCTATCTCAACAGAAACAGTCGGATTCTGTTTTAAATCGATAAAATTGACCTCCTATTTCTGCATGCATGAAACAGGACAAGAATTGGCATCCAGATAAATTTCTAAATAGAATATTTCTACATATAAATATTGGTGGATTCAAAGGAGAGCAGAAAACTCAGCAATAATAAATTACCAATTAAAACTTATTACCTTATTCAATCCGTTAAACCCACAGACAATATCTTCACGGCTAATATCATGCATACACGTATAAGCATTGCATCTATGACAATCAAAACAATGCAAAGGGGGCAGTAGCTTTAAGCGAAATTCAGCCATGATACTTACAACTACTTTTGATGTTGTTCCAAGTGTTATGATATCTCCATTGGCAAGATTTATTGGGTCTCCCCAATTCCTACTTCCGGTATCTGGATGGTTGACTGGCTGAGAATTCAAAAGGGTTCCGTTTAGGCTACCCATATCCACCAGCTCCCATTTCATCTTCTGAAAATTCAATTTCGACAATAATTATTACAACCATACATCTAGAGAAATCCAAATGCAAGTCCAAGAGAGAAAAGAAAAAAAGAAAGAGTTTACATCCAAATTCCAGTTTACTATTGCATGCTTTCCGGAGACTTCCGAATCCTTTATCCATAAATCAATGGGAGGATTTCTTCCCAAGGTCAGGGGTAGCCGAGAGGGATTTGTTGACTGTACAGAACAACAAGCTCCGCGAGAAGGACCACTGATAACCTCCAAAGTGAGGCAACTTCCTGCACTTCTAAAACAAAGATATGTTGACATGTTTCGCGTAATAAGGCGATGCAGATACAGATAGCAATAGGAAATGCCAATTCAATGAAAAAACAATAGAATTAAGAAATTACTTTGATCAGAGATATCTCTTTGCACAAGGTCCTGCAGTCTATCATTTTGAAAATTGGGTGTGCCATGCTTTTGAATTTCAGCAAAGCGAGAAGGGGATAGCTTAAGTGTTTGACCAACATCAACATCTTCAGAAACTACATCTAAAACCAAAGTATCACCTTGTTGGGGCAAATGATTATTATTATTAGGAGAAAGAGAAAGAGCAAGCCTTTGCTTATGAACAAGCCCATGAGATCGAGGGGAACGAAAATGAGGTTCATTGGTGTAGCAGGCACCCTCAAGATCATAATCTCTACGAAATTCATTGCTCTGAATCTGATTATTATATGACACATTTACATCATCATCAACAACAAGGGGCCTCTCTAGCTCATCCTACAATTCATAACATAACATCAAAAATTGGGTTTGTTTCAGAGATCATCAGAATAATTGGGATTAGGGTAATAAGAAAATGAAAAGTTAAAAATAGCAGTAGTACCTTGATGGGGGAACGGGAAGGGGAAGAAAAAAAGAAGCGCCATGGTTTGAAGAGAAAGAAGAGGAAGATGATGATGAGAAGAAGCATAAGGAGGAGGGACACAGTCACAATGGTTTGTAGCATCATAGGCAAACCCATCGTCTTCCTTCTCTCTCTGCCTTCGCGACAACCTCGCTTCGCTTTGAAATGGTCACGCTCTCCTTTTCTTTTCTTTTTTCGTATCCCAATCTTACATCCAAAATAACTTATATTTTACACATTACAATTTACAAATTATAACACACTTTGAATTACCTAAATTTTTTATATTTAACTCTTGAGTCTTGAGTGATCCCTAAATTATTTAGGAATTTTCAAGTAAATTCCAAAATTAAAAAATAATAATTAGGTCTTTAAATTTTTTTAAAGTTTTCAATTGGGTACATAAAGTAGAAAATCCATTAGTGATCCGTTGAATTAGACGGAATATTATCGATTCCATCCAAGCTGGACACCCGTATCAGTTATCTATGGATGATTTGGGTGGAGGACGAATATTGAGACATTATCAAACCAAGATGCAATAAGATAAAGTGAGATGTAGGGTCCGTTTGATTCGCATGACAATATAGGATAGGACAAAACAAGCGGTTGAGTCATGACACAACTTTTTGTACTGTATGATATTTGTTGATATGCTTAGTACTAGACCGAACAACATAAAATTTACTAAAATGCCCTATGTCTTATATAATGTTTGATTTGCATTATCAAAAACACAGAACAAGTTTTTTACATTTTAAATTATTTTTATTTATAATTAAATTGTCATCAAACTATCCTCTTATTTATAATTTATTAATAATTTATAATTATAATTTATTAATAATTAATAATGTGGACATTTGATCATAAAAAAAATGCGGACATTTACCCTGGATTAGAAAACGGTACTATTGGAGGGGAAGCTAGAAATATGAGAACCCTGATGGCGATAAGAAACTCTGTTTATACCCATTGTGGATGATATTTTCCTCGTAGAAACTGCAAACTTAAGGACTTCTTTATGATACCCTACTCTAGGATTCAATTAAAAAATTCTTTTAGTTCATGGACCTAATAAAAAACTTTATAAAAGTTCAGATACCTAATTGAAGATTTTTTAGTTTGGGGTCTTACTTAAAATTTTCCAAATAGTTCAGGCATCAACTAAGTAGTTAAACCAATTTTTTAATATCAGATTAAAGACCAAAATTGATGGCCGACCAAAAACACTAAGACATATTTGGTCCCACACAAATGGAAAATACTGATTTAAGACATTGTAGTCCCCAAGAGTTTTAAATGACGCTTAAAATAGTCCTTGGTATGGACTAAAATATCCCCATAATTTATCCTAGAAAGGATTATTTTGAACGTTATTTAAAACTTTGTGCTTTTTTTTTTAAGGACTAATTTGGGTCTTCATTCTTAATATTTTTTTTCGATCCGGAATGGAACCCAGGGTATCCCCACAGCCGATAGTCGTAAGACTAATCCTTCAAGAATGTAGAGTATCATTTAAAGAGTAACTCCTCTACTCACAGATGCAGCTCTATTCTCATCACCAAGATTCGAACCCTGGACATATGATTAAATGGCCTAAGCTACCAGCCACTTGGATCACACCTTCTAAGTTTACTCTTAATATAATTCCATTCATAATGTCATAAATAGTTTCTTTAACTAAGAGCATCCTCAATGATTCAACTCAGTGTAGTTACTTAATTTTTGGGGATATTTTAATCCGTGCTGAGGACTATTTGGAACATCATTTAAAACTTTTGGTGACTAAAATGTCCCAAATCGGTATTTAGTTACGATGTCGATGTGTGTTATTACTATTAACCAGAGGGATCTGTCTGATATGTTTTCGGTTTGGCAATTTCTGGGCTTGGACTTTTATGAAATCCCAAAACCTATACTACATAGCCTAATTGGAAGCGGACCCCAATTGGACATCCCAAAACCTGCATTTGAATAAATTGTATAGCCAAACGCAGAGAAAATATAAGAATGCCGCGTAATATAAAAGGGAAAAGGTAGAGATAGGATGCGGCGAAGAGAGAGATGAATTGAGTCGCGAAGTAGCGAAACATATAGGGAGGAAAAGCAGTGGAGTGAGCGAATTTTTGTTTGGCACTGCACTCGGTCTATTTGAAATCAAATATATACCTATTTATATATATTTATTTAGTTTGGTCAATAATAAAAAGGGTACCGTTGCTTGTAAGGGTGACTCATTCGGTCATTCCCGCCATGGCGATGGCGAAGGCACTGATTGGTGCCCTGAACGTTGTCTCTCGCAACCTCCCTCTTCCTCCCAAACTCATTCACACTGTTTCTTCCATCTATCACAACATTCCTCATCCTCATCGAAACTCCTCTGTACGTCTTTCCTTCTCTTCTCTTGTTGTTACTTCTCCAAGTCACACTCCACTCCACTCCTGTGTTTCAACTTCACCTTCTCTTCTTTATTGCGCAGGGCGATGACGAAGATTTATTCGCAGATCTTCAAGACGCACTATTGAATCAACGCTCAAATTGTGCGTCCGCTTCCAAATTTAATATAGCAAGGGAACACCGTTATCAAGTTCTCTTTCACCATCGCTTAAGGGTGTGTTTGGTTCAAAGGAGGGGAGGGGAGGGGAGGGGAGGGGTTTTAACTAGCTATTGTGTTTGGTTGGGAGGAGGGGAGGGGATGCAACACTTTCATGTTTGGTTCAGGAGGGGAGGGGAGGGATTTTAAAACAAATTTACTCCTAAACCCTTATAATTATTTATTTTAAAATACATAAGTAGGGATATTTTAGTCAATACATAGGTTATATTTTAAAATCCCTCCCCTCCCCTCCAAATCCCCCCATTATTGGAGGGGAGGCAAAACTCACTTAAGGAGGGATTTTGCTCCCCTCCCCTCCCCTCTTAAAATTGGACCAAACACACAAGTTTTAAAAAAATCCCTCCCCTCCCCTCCCCTCCCCTCCAAACCCCTCCAACCAAACACTATGTAACTCAACTTCAAGGTTAAACCAAATACCTCCTCCTCTTTCTTACTTGTTACAGTATTAATGATCTTTAGAGGTATAGTAGGTATAACTTTCCTCAGACCAAGTTATCAGCCTTGAAACCTCACCCTAACTGCTTTCAGAATATTTCTAAACATGCAGTGTTGACTATTTTACTGAAGAATTACTTCATGTTTTACTGTTTTAAACCAGAATTGCCTTCAAGCAGGGGAGAGGACCTACAGACAAAGTTATGGACTACAGGTTAAGTTGATTCTTGATTCTTTACTCTTTCTTCAATGCTTAATATATTCTAAATCATGTCTAACTTTTGGCAAATTGGTTATTGAATTGACATTCAATATAACATTGCACAGATATAACATCTATGTAGCTTACTCATTATTATATAGAAAGGCACAGCTAAAAAACTGTTTCCATGCAGATATTATATCTATATTTGCTTGTATGAATTGGAACCGAGAAATGACAACCATTGTGTCCTTGTTGGCAAGGACTTTTTTTCTGGCTGCTAGCAGAGTTGCAGAGGAAGGTTCGATGCGATGTCAGTTCAGAATACTGGCTCAATGTAAAATGTGCATATCCTGACAGGCAATTGTTTGATTGGGGCATAATGCGATTGCATCGACCATTGTATGGCGTTGGAGATCCATTTGCGATGGATGCTGTTGATCAATTAAGGAAAAAACGAGATGCTGAGGTGATTTTCTATTTTATTTCTCAATTCCCCCTCGCCCCTTCCACCCACACTATTTGTTTAAATTTATTTTCCATATCATGGATATTATAGATTATAGTTTACATCTGTTGATGATGAGGCTTCATTGATGCAATGAGTACATAAACATGAGATGAAAATTATTTATACTGCTTATCTCATATAGACCCTCAAATGCAGAGGCTATCAAGATTAGAAGAGCAGGCAAAATATCATGTAGAGACCAGAAAAAGAAGATTTTTTGAGGAAATTATGAATGCTGTCCGTGAGTTCCAATTACAAATTCAAGCTTCTTTGAAGCGGAGAAAACAGAGGAATGATGGCATCCAGGTATTTATCTCTTCCCTATGTTTCCTTGGTACAAAGCATGTATTTTATATGGAAAAATGATATTTAAATTTGGGATATAACTTTTGGCCTTTTAGGATAAGATATACTTTTGAACCACTCTTTTGCTAATTAGATGTATTGGGAGAGAAAGTGTTCAGTGTGTGCACGCATACTTACTTTAAATAATGTAGGATATAGAGAACAAGAACTTTGTTTATTTCCAAAATATGTAGAAGAATGTTTGGGTTTGATTGTATCTTTTTGGTTCCTTGTGACACTTCTATGTGATTTTAGTTGATATTCTTGGTCTTATTTGTGGGATGAAAGATCATTTCATAATCAGTTGAATATGGATTATAAATTCTCATAAATAATATTGCAGGCATGGCATGGAAGGCAAAGACAACGTGCAACTCGGGCAGAGAAATTGAGATTCCAAGCCTTAAAAGGCTGATGATCAAGAAACTTACATGAGAATGGTGAAAGAGAGTAAGAACGAAAGATTGACTTTGCTTCTTGAAGAAACAAATAAACTACTTGTAAATTTGGGAGCAGCCGTTCAACGTCAAAACTTGAAACAATCAGATGGTATTGAACCCTTGGAAGATTCAGAAGCTGATTTACCAGACTCAGATGCTTCGAAGAATGGGATTTCTAAGGAATCACCTCTTGAGGAAGATGTGGATGTAATAGATTTTGATCATAGTGGTGACTCTAATGATTTACTTGGAGGTCAGCGGCAATACAATTCAGCCATACATTCAATTCAAGAAAAGGTAGGTGTCTGTGAATCACTTCATTGTAATTCTGCCCTATGTCCAATTCAATAAAGTTGTAGTACACTGGAATTCTAACGGGCTTAATTATTTACAGGTAACTGAGCAGCCATCTATCCTTCAAGGTGGAGAATTAAGATCATACCAGATAGAAGGGATCCAGTGGATGCTTTCGTTGTTTAATAACAACTTAAATGGAATTTTGGCCGATGAAATGGGGCTCGGGAAGACAATACAAACCATTTCGTTGATAGCATATCTTATGGAACACAAGGGTGTGACAGGTCCTCACTTGATTGTGGCTCCAAAGGCTGTTCTGCCAAATTGGATCGATGAATTTTCAACATGGGCTCCTAGGTATGTCCAAGGTAGACACTGAGATTATTTCCTAACCTGTGCTGCTGGTGGGGAGAGGGTAACCAATTCTGGATTCTTTACATCATTTTCATTTTCAAATCAGTTGTTCATTTTCTTTCTGATTCAGCATTATGGCTATTCTTTATGATGGACGGCTGGATGAGAGGAAATCAATGAAGGAAGAATTGTCAGGAGAGGGGAAATTCAATGTTCTGATAACACACTACGATCTTATAACGAGGGATAAAGCATTTCTCAAAAAAATCCATTGGAACTACTTGATTGTAGATGAAGGGCATCGGTTGAAGAATCATGAGTGTGCCCTAGCAAGAACCTTGGACTCTGGATATGATTCTACATGACCAATATTAGTGTTACGATAATGTTTAATATGTTCACTTCCTTAAGTTATTGGTTATGCTATCCTTTTATTTGACTTATAAAAATTCTAAACAGCCTGACAGCTGTACCAGACTGATAAAAATATAAATGCTGAAATCAATGTGGAACATAGCTTTCAAAACTGTGCATAGCATAATCAATTCAGTTAACAACACTGTTCATTAACTGTCAGTGTGGTGCCACCCTGTGGGTGATTTAGCTCCCCCCCTTTTATTTAATGTTTCCATGTTTGTATTTATATCCACATAAGTTTGATGTGGACTAAAGTTTGACCTCGACCCCAGCCAACAATTGAATTTTGAGACTATGGCCTATGGGATGGCTGTTCAGGTTCTACAAGTCTTCAGAATTGCTTAGTCACAACACAAATGCGTCAATCGACCCTCTTTTTAGAATTTCACTTAGAAGCATTATTTTGTTCTGCCACATCACTGTCATATATTTCTTTGATAGGTAACCCCATTAGTTAGTTAAGTAGTTAGTTAGTTAGTGGGTGAGTTAGGGGAATAAGGCATGTTGCCTATAAATAAGAGAAGAGGTTGAGAGAGAGGGCATCTTGTCATTTGGGAAATAGTTGGGGCCTTTGGGCATTAGGAGAGTCTAGAGTCTCTCGAATACTCTAGGAATACATTCTGTAAAAGGGTTTTCCCTATTTTCAGTAGTAATATCAGTTGGTTCCTATCATTCTTCGAGCTGTTTTGGTTCTGGAATATATATTATGTTGACTTTCTTTCTTTTATTTTTTAAAAAGTTCCATTAGATTAACTATTTCCTTCTATAAGTGTAAGCAATGGGATCAGAATGCACAAAGTGTATGACTTCTCCGATTTGATTTTTTACTTTTGTGCAGCTATCACATCCAACGAAGACTTCTGTTGACTGGTACCCCAATTCAGAACAGTTTGCAGGAGTTGTGGTCCCTGCTCAATTTTCTCCTTCCAAACATTTTTAATTCCGTTCAAAATTTCGAGGACTGGTTTAATGCTCCTTTGCAGACCGAGTTGATGTCTCTCTAACAGATGAAGAACAGTTATTGATCATTCGGCGTCTGCATCAAGTGGGATTTTCTCTTCTAGTTTCTTACTATCCTGCTATTGTCAACTTCTTTCTAATGCATATCATTTCACTCTTTTAGGTAATAAGCCCTTCATATTAAGAAGGAAAAAGGACGAGGTGGAAAAATATCTTCCTGGGAAAATCTTAGGTCATACTCAAATGTGACATGTCAGCCTGGCAGAAAGTATATTATCAACAAGTAACTGACGCGGGCAGAGTTGGCTTAGACAATGGTTTGTATCTCAATTGTTTTCCAATTATCCTGTAATCCACTCATCCTATTAACCTCATGAAATTACAATTGTTTTTCCAAAATACTTTTGATTGAGTATCGGTTTGCTTCTGCTAAAGGTATTAATTTATTCCCACCCCATTGGTAGTTGGTTCTCAAAAGTCAAAACCCTTGACTATAGTTATACTTTCAAGATGCTTATGAATCAGCTCTGCCATCTTCAGCAGTTGCAACTTTGTCATGAAGAGTGTGTTTGGGAAAGCTGGAAAAAAAAGATTATGCTGATAATCAATTTTTGTATAATCGATTATTATAATAATCGATTATAATCAGAATCTGTTTTTGTTTGGGTCTGTTTGCTGAAAAACGATTTTAAGATAATCTATTTCGTTTGGGTGGTGTAAAAAAAATCACTTTTATATAATAAATTACGAAAAAGGGTATGAAGTTATTTGTATAATTTAATAATATTTGTTTAGAAGTTAGTTTTGTACGGGTAAACATGGAAGAGAGTATTGAGAATGAAAAATAATCAAATCAAAACAATCTTAAGCTAGAAAAAACTAGATGGCATAAAACAGCTTTTTTCCCCCTAAAAAAAGCTTTTTTTATAAATTTAAGCAAAATGCCAAACATGATAGATTATCTATGAAACAGCTTTTAAGCTAAAAAATAGCTGAAATGGGGAAAAACAATCTTTCCCAAACACACTCGAATTGGTGAAATAAGATTATTTTTTTGTTAGTTCAATATAGATGTGATTTTCAATAAACCTGGTGCTGAAGTTTTTCTGTCTTCCTTTAACCAAAAGAAAATTTTTGACCCTTGTAACATTAGTTGGTTGTTACATCCTTCTATACTTAACTGATTTCTTGGGTACTTGAGTTACAAACTTGTTACTAACTAGGAAACAATTTGTAGGTTCTGGAAAATCAAAAGGTCTACAGAACTTGACAATGCAACTTAGAAAGTGTTGTAACCATCCCTACCTCTTTGTGGGAGACTATGACATGTATAGTAAGGAGGAGATTGTCAGAGCATCAGGGAAGTTTGAACTTCTCGATCGTTTGCTCCCAAAACTTCGCAGAACTGGTCACAGAACTGGTCACAGAGTCCTCCTTTTTTCACAAATGACTCGTCTCATGCACATTCTTGAAATTTATCTGCGCCTTCATGATTTTAAGTTTCTTAGACTTGATGGCTCAACAAAAACTGAGGAAAGGGGTTCCCTACTACGGAAATTCAATGCTCCTGACTCTCCATATTTTATGTTTCTCTTAAGCACCCGTGCTGGAGGTCTTGGTTTGAATTTACAAACAGCAGATACTGTTATAATCTTTGACAGCGATTGAAACCCTCAAATGGATCAACAAGCTGAGGATTGAGCCCATCGCATTGGACAAAAAAAAGAAGTTAGGGTTTTTGTATTAGTTAGTATGGGATCAATTGAAGAGGTTATTTTAGAGCGTGCAAAACAAAAGATGGGTATTGATGCCAAAGTCATCCAGGTGGGACTTTTCAACACAACTTCAACAGGTTTGTTCTTGATATTTTTGCTATACCTGAGAGCTGAGAATATCTATCTGTAGCTAGTTTTTGCACAAATGAGGTTAGCTTTTTTTGGCATGTTGTAAAAAGGGGGGAAGACAAAGTTTCTTTTATTCACTGCTTATGATCAAGCATCATGCCTTCAAATTGCTGATTATTATACTTATAACCTTCCCTGAACAACTCCTTAGATATATTTTATGTATCATGTGCCAAACCGCTGCTAGACTACAAACAAATTACAGAAGTGGTATCTGCAGTATTATTCATGACATGTTGATGCTTGATACAGACTCTTAATCATGGATTCGAAGTCCTTTATATTTACCATTTTATGCACTTAATCTTCGTATGTTCTGTTTATTTGAGAATCCCATCCTATGCATGTCGATATGAAAGTTACATCCTTACAGGCATAACATGCATCCTTTTAGTCGGAAGGTTTACCCACATTTTCATCTCATCTCACTCGAGCACATTTTTATTTTGGTTGAGCATTTGATCAATGATACAAGAAGTTGGTTATGACTTATGATGAAAATTGCATTCCTGATTGTGTTCGACTTTGTCTTCTGGATTTGAGGATCACTCTGGGATTAAGTAAGAAGAATTAGGAATGCTAGGTCTTTCATATTTTACAAAAACACAGTCACTTTAGAAAACTTGTGTTCAACTTGGAACATGTCTGTGCCACCAGATCAGTCTCCTGTGTTGTGCTTCTCAAGTCTTGCTAAAAATTAACTGTTTGAAAATATGTTTTTTTATTTTTGCAGCGCAGGACAGGAGAGAAATGTTGGAGATTATGCGTAGAGGTACAAGATCACTTGGGACAGATGTGCCGAGTGAGAGAGAAATTAACCGCCTTGCAGCCTGATCGGATGAGGAATTTTGGTTGTTTGAGAAAATGGATGAAGAGAGAAGGCAGAAAGAGAATTACAGATCCCGGCTCATGGAAGAGCGTGAGCTGCCAGATTGGGTATTCTCTCCACTAAATAAGGATGATAAGGTCAAATTTTTTGATGTTGGTAGTATTACTGGAAAGCGGAAAAGAAAAGTAGTAGTATATGCAGATACAATAAGTGATCCACAATGGATGAAGGCTGTGGAGAATGGACAGGACATATCTAGGTTTTCAGTTAAAGGGAAAAGGAGAGATCACCTCCTTTCTGACAACCGTGCACAAGCTAGTGTGATAATGATATTATGGGAGCAGAAGATAGATTGTTAGAGATAAGGAATGAAAGTGTCCCCATGGCAAGTGACAGATCAAGGGAAGATGATTTCGATGTGACACCTGCACACAAGCCTGAAGAAACAAATTCCCAGAAACATGAATACGAGGATGTCAGGGCAAGTGGTTTGAAGGAGCATATATTTTCCTGGAATACTCACAGAAAGAAGAGATCAAGCTATCTTGGCCAGGGTTCATAATCTGATACTAGAGGGCAGAATGCAAATGGAAGAGCAAACTGGAACTGATCGGAGTTTCAACTTGGTCATGCATGCCAGGATTTTGCACATTTGAACTGTGATTCTGCTTTTTAGTTCTGTGCGTTTGTCTGGAGTTGTTGGTAGATTGCACTCTCAACAAATGAAGGTACACCAAATTTCTTCTGTCATTTGTAACATGTTTATCAGCATTATTGTAAAATCAATAAGCAGATTTCCCTGGTTCATTACCCTGCTACCGTCTGGATGGCCAAGCAACGGAACTCAGTGGGGAAAAAATGCATCTCAACGAAATAAATGCCAAAACGGCAGCGTAACAAAATCAAGTATAGCTTACACACGATTTTTTCTCCTTTCCTGTCCATGAATTGAATCAATAAGTATGGCTCCTTTTCAGGATATTCTTCTGTTGTAAATGAATATTAGTTTCATGAACATCAAAATACGATATCATAAGGTGTTCTTTTTCTTTATTTTTTTTTATATATTTTCTAAAATGTGTATTAAAAAAAAACAGAGAGAGATAGAGATGAGTTGGAAGATATGAGTTTCTTGACGAAAACCACCCACTAAACTGTTTCTAAATTGGTAAAAAACGTGGGTGGAATTCGTCTACTAAGATGACATCCTACTCTCATTCACACATCATATATTTATTCTGACTTTTAGATTTAATAAATTCACAGTATCTAGCCGAATTGCCATAAAAAAATACACAGCACACAAAGAAATGTCAAATATTAGAGTACATAAAACATTAGTGTTTTCAAACACAACAAACACATATAAAGTCGTCGACTATAGACGTTTACTAAACTTTTTCTTCTGCATAATCCCTCTCACGTCATTATTGCCAGGGGACGAATCCTAACGCGTCACTTTTCACACAAAAGAGAAATATCAAAAGATTATTATTCAATCCTAATTAGTTCTGACTCAAATGAGAAAAGAAGCCAAGCGTTTGATCATGTTTTTAGCTGCATCAGTTTCAGGTTTGAAGATCTGGAAAGCATGTGCATCATCTGCGGCATCAAACAGTTCCAGTTCACCTTGCCACCCACTTTTCTTGAGGGTCTCGTAGTACAAAAGATCTCTGTCTCTAAACTCATCTTTGCCAGTAATAGTAAGCAGCACCTTAGAGCACCCAAGTGTAGCCAAGCTGGGAGCACCAGGAGCACAGGGGTTGACCTTGGGGTTATCAACCCCACCTGGTGCATCTGGGTACACAAAGTTCCACACCTTAATGGCCAAGCTATTCTCGTGCCCTTCAACAGGTTCAGACCCAATTGGCTTGGAACCCCAGAAAAATGGGCAGCAAAGTAATGCACCCAATATTTTAACATTGCCGGGTAAGGTCTCAGTCCCAGCACGCATAGCTAAGTTATGTGCAACATTAGCACCATTGGTGTCACCTCCTACATAAAGCTTGTTGAAATCACCATGATTGAGTAACCATGGCTCAGTGTTTGTGGGGTTATTGGTGGCATGGGAAGCGATCCATTGGAGAGTAGTCCAACCATCTTCATAAGCTGCAGGAAGAGGGTGGTGTGGAAGGAGTCTGTAATCCACAGACACAGCTAAAACATTTGCTTCGGAAGCTATGAGGTTAAGGTAGCGGTGGTTGAAGAAGGAGAAGGCTGATTCAACGCAAAACGCGCCGCCGTGAAAGTAGACAAAGATGGGAAGTTTTTGGGTCTGGTTCTCATGAGATTTTGGAAGGAAAATGCGAGCAGAGACCAGGGGGTTATCTGAGATAACAATGTCTTTGGATGAGACACCGGTTTCAGGGTCTTGAGGGAAAGGTGGCACATTTGGAGAGCTTAGGAGACGTTCCACGGTGCCATCCTTATAGACTCGGATAAGGGGAAGAAGCTCTTTTTCTATCTCTTGGTTGGAGGTGGTGGAAGAAGCCATTGAAGGGAAAGAGAGTGGAAACAAACAGAGATGATGTAAGAGTGGGGATTGTCGTGAAAGGGTGCTCTGCTATCAAGGTTCAATTAATAGGGATGGAGAGAATCCATTCCGGATTGAATTAGTGGATACGAATAGAGCAGATCAGACGCATTTAAGTTTTCAAAATTTATTGTTTTTATTTTTTATTTTTTTGGTAATCATGATCTTTATTTTGGGTCATGCTAACTAGTGTCCTAAGGTTATTGGTTAAGAAATCCAAAAAAAGAAAGTTTGTATGGAGAAATTGAGGGCAATACTTTTCAAAATATTAAATACACAATTTTCCATATAAATTTTTCTTTCTTGAATTTTTAAACAATGCCCTAAAGGCATTCGTTAATATTTTTATTTCATTTTTAGTGTTAAAAGGGGCTTATATAAACGGTAATGTTTTTTAAACAACCAGCATCGACAACTATACGGGACAACCCGTATAGTTGCACAGTGTAGTGCTACTGTGCTGCACTGTGCAGCACTGTAGCACTACACTGTTCACTTTTTTTTTTTATTTTTTAAATTCCGAAATTTAAAAAAATTTGTTTTTTTTTTCTAACATTTTTTAAGTATGTGCAAATATCTGGTTAATCAGGTACAAATATCTGGTGAATTCAGTTCATTATCTGGTTAATGGTTTTTTTTTTAGAAATAAAATTTTGGTTAAGTATGTGCAAATATCTGGTGAATCAGGTACAAATATCTGGTGAATTCAGTTCATTATCTGGTTAATGGGTTTTTTTGAGAAATAAAATTTTTTGTTAAGTATGTGCAAATATCTGGTGAATCAGGTACAAATATCCGGTGAATCACGTTCATTATCTGGTTTATTCATTATCTGGTTAATGGTTTTTTTTTTTTAGAAATAAAATTTTGGTTAAGTATGTGCAAATATCTGGTGAATCAGGTACAAATATCTGGTGAATTCAGTTCATTATCTGGTTAATGGGTTTTTTTGAGAAATAAAATTTTTGGTTAAGTATGTGCAAATATCTGGTGAATCAGGTACAAATATCCGGTGAATCACGTTCATTATCTGGTTAATGGGTTTTTTTGAGAAATAAAATTTTTGGTTAAGTATGTGCAAATATCTGGTGAATCAGGTACAAATATCCGGTGAATCATGTTCATTATCTGGTTAATGGGTTTTTTTGAGTAATAAAATTTTTGGTTAAGTATGTACAAATATCTGGTTAATCGGGTACAAATATCTGGTGAATTCGGTTCATTATCTGGTTAATGGGTTTTGTAGAGAAATAAAATTTTTGGTTAAGTATGTGCAAATATCTGGTTAATCGGGTACAAATATCTGGTGAATTCGGTTCATTATCTGATTAATGGGTTTTGTTGAGAAATTTTTTTGATTAAGTATGTGCAAATATCTGGTTAATCAGGTATAAATATCTGG
Source organism: Echinosophora koreensis (assembly GCA_035048595.1). Taxonomy (NCBI): domain Eukaryota; kingdom Viridiplantae; phylum Streptophyta; class Magnoliopsida; order Fabales; family Fabaceae; genus Echinosophora; species Echinosophora koreensis. The sequence goes on along the minus strand of JAPCYP010000003.1, from coordinate 14,816,476 downwards.
TTAATTCCATTCATTATCTGGTTAATGGGTCTTTTTGAGAAAATAAATTTTTTATTTTTTTTAAAAAAAGTCAAAATTAAAAAAAAAAAAAAAAAAACTGCAGCGCTACAATATCGCTACAGTGCGCTACAGTAGCGCTACAGTGGGGAGTTGTCTGGTTGTCCCGTATTTGGGTTGTCCAAATAACGGGACTCTTATATAAATATAGTCGTGAGAAAGAAGGTTTATTCTATGGTGCACCATTCAAAATTTATACTATCCATTGTACTATCCAGGTGGTAAGTGTTGAATCAATTATTTTGATACCTGGACATTTGACTTTTTCATTAGTCAAGATTTGAAAATTTGACCCACTTATATGGCTATTTGATTAGCTCATAATTTGTCACATGGGTAATATAATAGGTGATTTAAATTTTGAGTAGTACAACTTAGTCCAAGCCGAGGACAATATGTTGGACTTTTCCATCTAACTATCTCCATCGAGATTCAGCTGTCCAAGACTCCATCCAGTGGCGGAAATAGGGCTAAACAAGTGGGACGGTGACTTGCAGGATGAATTATTGAGATGCTAAACTACAGCTAAAGGCTCAATTTTTATTGGGTCAACTTAGATGTATTTTGAACATAGCAATCAGAGTTATGTTATTTGAATACAAAATTTAGATATTGTATATGATATTATATATTTTTGTTTCTATCTCTCACTTATTTTTATCATCCTTATATATACATATTTCAATAATATCACCAAAAAGCAAAAAAAAATATCATATGGTGTCCTTAAAATGTGTTCAACAAATATTTCTGTAGTAATAATATGGTCAAAAATTTGTTGTTTATTTGACTTTTAGGACAACTGACTTTCAATAATTTATTCATAAGTCGATCACGGCACCTCCGGGTACAAACTGGTTGTTTAGAGTCCATCTACCTAACCCCAATTTCCACCTAACCTCCCAGCTGCGGCAATAATAATCCTAAGGGTCTTGCTAACAAATATCCTGAGGATATTGATTAAAAGATTTATAAAAAAATTTTTTAATGAAAAACTAAGTATTATAATTTTTAAAATGTTAAATACATCATTTTTCATATAAATTTTCATTTCTAGGTTCTTTAAACAATGTCCTAAAGATACTTGTTAGTATTTTTCTATTTATAAACATAGAGTGATACTTATGACTGGGCCGTGTTTGGGTAAACAACTTAATTAAGAGCTTATCACATAAGACCTTATCACATGAGAGCTTATGCCATAAGAGCTGATGAAGAAAGGGACAGGAGAGGATTCGAAGGGGGAAAACACGGAAGGGTCATAGGTACTTGTTAAAATTCCATAAGCTTGTTCCAGTGACTTATGAAAATAAGTCAAAAACTCCTTATGGGATGACATAAGTTACTTTTATCAGCTCTGCCAAACACACTGCATAAGAGCTTATGTCATCAGATAAGTCAAAATGAACTTAAATAAGCTCTTACAAACACCACCTAAGTGTATGTGCAGGTTTTGTACTAATTGTATAACCATAAATCATTTATCTATTGTTATTTTCAAAACAAAAGAGTGAATAAGCAATGATTTTGGGAGTTATAAGGTGGTCAAGGTACTCCCTCCGGTCCATATTATAAGCAAAAAAATCTCAAATATTTTGGTCCAATATATAAGCAAATTTTATTTTTCAATGACTCATTTAATGACATTATTCCTAAAATACCCTTTATTTAATACAAATTTTATTTTTCAATGACTCCTTCTATTTTCAACAATACAAACAACTTCTCATTATCATAAAGGGTAATTTAGATAAAAACCTAATTTTTTAACCAAATTAAATGAGATTAATTAACCACCTTAATATGTGTGTTGCATTAATTTTTTGCTTATAATATGGATCGGAGGGAGTAGTTTGGGGGAGGGACATAGGGATTGGATCATTGGAGTGATAAATTTGGAATTGTTTAATATGTTATTGTTATAAATCAAAATTAGTGTAATCTTTTCTTTTAAAATATATCAAAAATAAAATCCATTTAATTACAGTTGTACATATATTCAATTTTTTTAAAAATTGAGACAAATGATCTTGATGATTGATAATTATAATTCAGTTAAAGATGTTCATAGTAAATAAATTCTTCTAAAAAAATAATTTAGTTAAAAATTATATTGTATAAAAAAGTTATTGAATATTATAAGAGTGTTAAGTCTTATACTGAGGTAAATTAATCCTTTCCCAAATTAATTTTTATTTTAATTTTTTTTTACTGTAATTGTTTAACTTTATTTTTTAGGGAAAACAGCATAAAACTCCTCTAAATTTTAGCTTATTCGAAAATAGGCACCCTCAACTATTAATTCTTCCCAATTAATCTTCAAACTCTAATTATTAGTAAAATTGGTCATTTTGTTAACCCAAAATCAAATTATTAACAAAGATCGAATCCAACTGTCCATTTTTTCTTAAACCTAAACCATTCATAATTTTTTATTTTTTATTTTGACTGGAAAATAAGTAAAGTTGTTGAAACGGAAAGAAAGAGCAAAATAAATAAATAAAGGGTGGAAACTGAATCTAGTTCAATTAACTTTGAGTGAAGCTAAGTTATAAAATCAGGCTGGATCTTAAGCACTTAGATGATGTAATCTTAAAGTAGCTTTAATATGGGTTTTGTCATATTCTCCTATAAAATTCTTTTATTAGTTCTTTAATATTAGATAATAAAAAAATATACATGTGGTTGGTCCGAGTGGTAACTGACTCGTTCCCCTTAAGCAAGTGGTCAGGGGTTCGATCACTGACTCTTGCATATGGAGAAAACCTGGTTGGGAGGAGTCAAATGGTCAGGGGCTCGATCCCTAGCTCTAGTGATTAGTCTCCGCAGTTACATGTGCAGAGAATACTTTGGAGAAAAAAAATAAAAATAAAAAGTAATATATCTGATGTCTTGAAAATCTAAAAGTATTTAATATTTTTTTCTTCAGTAATTAAGATGATTATTAGGATGATATAGAATTATTCTTTTAACTCGCCAATATCCTGTGGATGATATAGAATTATTAGGATTCCGAAAAAATCTACTAAGTTTCAAAGCTATACATGTCAAATGGTATCATATTGAAACCATAAATATAGGAGATGCAAAATATCTCTTTATTACTTATTCAATTTTTGTACCAAAAGTACTATGTTATATAAATTATCAAGTTTCTTATTAGAATTATATTTTACAAAAGTGAGAATGGTTAAGTAAAATTATATGCACCGAAAATGTTTATCATAAAGCTTTTGTACTTTGGCATGATTGCCTCTGTCATATAAGTTCAATTGTCAGATATTTTTATAGACTCAGAAGGTCACTACACTAAGTCACATGTACCAATCGCAAATATTACTGCATGGTTAATGATAAATTGTCCCGCAGGACAACCTGCGTGTATGGTACGTAACTCATGAATCTAAAGTACGCAAGAAGCGTTGTAGACCTATCAGTGCAAAGAATATTGTTCCTTAAAAGGAAAATAAAATTTTAATGTGATGCTCCAAAATAGATCATTGAAACTCTAGAAGAAGTCAAAAGTTATATAGATCAACAACGCTCATATTTCAAGGGAAGCAACCCCAGAAGTGGTTCTGATACCAGTAAATTATGATATCTCATTAAAATATGAAAATATAAGGGGAAGATATATTGTTTTTGTTGATAATGTATTTGCATATGCAATAACCATTGCTTATGAAATTATTAATGATAATGAACATGTGAAGCTCAAATTATAGAGAAGATGTCGACATTAAATTGATTGGCCAAAATCGAAGGGAATAATACAAGTTGAGCTATGGTTATTAGCTAAACTAAAGCATTTGGACTAGTGGTCCAGACACCTGAAGTTGTCAATTTTTGTCATGGATGCAGTTACTTTTAAATTATTGATTAGTTTGGCAGTCCCTGAAGGAATTGGCACACGTCTAATGGACGTAATGACCACATACTTTTATAGCTCATTGGATAATGATATGTATGAAAATCCTTGAAGGATTTTAAGATGCCTGAAGCATACAATTCAAAACCATGACAAAAGTACTCTAATAAATTGCAAAGATCATTGTATGAATTAAAGCAATCAAGATGCATACGGTACACTCGTTTGAATAAATATTCTTTGAAAAACATGTATGAGAATAATCCTCCTAGCCTTTGTCAAGAAAATGAAATATGTATTTGTAATAGTAGTATATGTTGATGATTTAAACATAAAAGGTCTCCAGAAGAGATCACAAAATTACATAGTACATAAAGAGTGAGTTTCAAATAAGGATCTTGGAAAGACAAAATTTTGTCACGACCCAAAATCAGAGTTGTGACAGGTCAGAGGGAAGGACATAGTCCCATCTCCGAAGCCTAAAAGTCTCACATAACGAATCAACCCAAACCTTCCGAAAAATCAATAAAACCATCATCATCACTTTCTAAAGTTCCCCAAGGCAAAACACACACACACACACACACAAAACAAAACAAAACAAAATTAACAAAAAAAATAAAAATACATCAATATTCAAACGACAATCTCTTAAAGACTAAGTCCATAACAAAGTAATAAGTCCAGGTGTAAATAGAAGAGTTATATAAAACCAAGGAGGTCCAAAAAGAAATTTTAAAATGTTTTGAGAAGTCGAGACATAACACTAGAAACCCCACTCTCAAGGTGCCGGGGCGGCTCGAGAAGGTCCAACAGCTCCTTTGCCTGCATCTGAGATAGTAAGGGAGTGAGGTGCATGAACATTAGTGAGGGTATGGATTAAAAGCAAGACATAATGAAACATAAAATGTGAATATAAAAAGAGTATTGTATAACTTTTTTTTTTTAAACACATTGTATAACTTAATTAGTATATGCACAAGGAACTTGCAGTGGGTCTCGTCACGATGCCCTACATTGCTTACACAATTTCAAATAATTCAACTCGCATTAATCCTATATCTCATAGGTTCTCATGAATGCATATATCGGCACTTTCAATTCACCCTTTTGACTAACATGAGAATCCATCATATTCCATTTTATTATTTATAACAACAACAATTACATCCCTTGAAACTCAATCATTTCATAACATCAATATCATCATGATTCCATCCTCATTATTCCGAAGAAATAGAATACATTATGTCATTATAAGCATGATAAAACATTTGTCATAGATATTCATCCTTACATTTATAATTCATAGGTAGACTACTCGTACAAATATAGAGAATCAAACATACACTACATTATACCTATACTTAACTCCTCATCCAATAAATACACCTTAATTCCTCTTTACAAGTCCTATATTATAATATTTATATATTATAAAATTCCACCTTTATCACATATTATATATCATATAATATATATACTTACATATATAATGAAAACAACATCTGGTCCTGGCATTCGAAAGCTCTGTCACCATGACCGGCAAATTTCATGGTTTGCCAAAACAGGGGATCAATATGGGTTTAACAAAAACCACCGGATAATGCTTAGAAAAATAAATTATTGCAAAAAATATACATAGATAAACCAATCCAACTCAAATCCAAGATATCAACAAGTTAGAGATTTAAACCCTTACCTTTTCAAAACCTTAAATTCTTGAGATAGGGAAAAGAGTCCTTCAACCCCTCTTCTAACTCTTGCTTCTTCTACACAAGTATAGATGGCAAGAGCATGACATGGTTCTCATGAGAAGGAAGAAGAAATAAGTGAAGAAGACACTTACCAAGTTTCCTCTCCACAAAACCCTAAAACTCACCTCTCCTCTTTTCTTTCTACCGGTTTTCATGAAAAAGCATAAGTGAGACTAACCCCTTCATGCTTTTAATTTCATTTCACTTATTGCTCGTAGGTCCTTTGTTTATGTTAATTTGATTATTCCTCTCCATATTTACAATTTAGTTATGGGACCAAAAAATAATATCTATTTTATTCTTTTAATACTTTAAAGTTTTTACTTTACCTAGGATAAAAGAAGTCAATTTTCTATTATCCCACATAATAGGGACGGGTTTTACTGGTTTTCAAGTTGAAAATTTGCGAGTGGAATATTTATATTGATCAATCTCCTTATACTGAAAATTTTCTGAAGCATTTTTATATGGATAAAGCTTATCCATTAAGCACTCAAATGGTTGTTCGTTCACTTGATGTTAAAATCGATCCTTTTCGCCCACGAGACGATGATGAAAAAATTCTTGGTCTCGAAGTACCATATCTTAGTGCCATTGAAGCACTTTTATATCTTGAAAACAATATTAGATCAGATATAGCCATTGTAGTGAACTTATTAGCAAGATTTAGTTCAGCACCAACCTGAAGACATTGAACGAGAGTCAAACAGGTTCTTCGTTATCTCCGTGGTATATCTGATATAAGTTTGTTTTACCCAAATGGAGTAAAATCAGAATTGATAGGATATGTTGATGATGGATATCTTCCCAATCCTCATGAAATCCGATGACAAACAAGTTATGTCTTCACATGTGGAAAAAACTGCTATCTCATGGCGATCCATGAAGCAAACAATCATGGCCATCTCATTAAATCATTCAGAGATACTAGCTATTCATGAAGCAAGTTGTGAGTGCATATGGCTAAGAACTATGTCCAAGTACATCGAGGAGCATGTTGTAACACCCCGCTTTTCGTTAAGTGCTTTGTTATATCTTTGTTTGGTTGCTAAGCTTATAGCCTAAGTTAGAAGTTGTTGGTTTAGAGCTTGGTGGGATTTTTTGCTTAAAAAGTCCCTTTCTGGTGCATGAGCACGACCGTGCTCGTGACCAGCACGCTCGTACTTGAAATCAGGCGCGTTTCGCTGATTTTAAGTTTAGCACGCCCATGCTCAAGTGTGGATCGCGTCTCATAGACGCTAAGTCCAGCACGACCGTGCTTACCGAGGAGCACGGCCGTGCTTCGAGCGCAGTTTATATATACAGCACAGAAACCGAGGGTTGCGTTTTTAACCCTATTTTTGGTGGCTGTAAACCATAGTGCTGTTGCTACTGTTTCATTCCCTTTTTCCCTCATACTCAGAGTACTTCTTGAGTATTGGAGACCTTTGGGAAGCTCTGTTTCGTCTGTGCTCTTATATAGGTAATGTCTCTTTCCCTTTTGTGTTTTCCTTTCATTGTCTTGAAATGGAAACTGAGTTAGTTTGTGTTTTTGTTTATCAAAGGCTTGGTTGTGGACTAAGCCGCTCGTGGGGTCATAACCAGTTTGCTGTTGGCGCTTTCGTGGAACCTTCAAACCAGGTATCGGGAGAAGGGTAGTGTAACCATCAGGCAGTGGGGGTAACATAAGGTAAAGGGTTCTCATGACCCCGAGGTCTTATATGATGCATGTTTAAAATGTTCTAAATGCCTATCTTGATGAATCTGTTATCTGATGAGTTGTATGCCATAAAATGTATTTTTGTGCCTATGTTGATTATCTTGATGTGAATGATAATATGTTTATTGTTGGTTGATATTATGTTGATTGGATAGTTGCTGCTATGACAGTTGTGATGTTGATATGCGATGATAAAGTGATTAACTGGTTATTTAGGCTCCTAAAACGAGTTAGAGTTTACAGAATTAATCCCTTAAAAATTTGTTAAAGAATTGTGTTGAAACTCTGCCCAGAACATCACTGTCGCGCAATGAGCACGGCCGTGCTGAACAGGGACCACGCTCGTGCTCCTAGTTTGAACTATGAAAAATGGCCAAGTCGTAAGCACGACCGTGCAGCAGAGGAGCACGACCGTGCATAATAGGAAGCACGACCGTGCAGCTGAGCACGGCCATGCCTAAAAGGAAGCATGCCCATGCTCCACTTAAGTGGCAGTATGATCGTGCTAGGGATCAAGCACGCCCGTGCTCCCCTCCAGGACAGAAATGAAATTAAAGATTCTAAGGGGTTTTAACCCCGATTATCCCCAATAACGTTATGATAACACAACCAATCAATGATGAATGTTAGATAACTTGGTTAAAGACTAATGAAGATAACTAATGATGATAAGATGGTTAAGCCGGTACCCTGTGGGTTACCGCACATTGCTAGCTTTGGTGCTTATTGGCCAAAGTAGCCTCGATGCTTATTTGTCGAGGTGTTGATAAGTTGTACCTTGGCGCTTATTGGTCAAGGGGCCTTGACCCCGGATGGGTCTAAGGTGGTGTTGTTGATAACGTTGAAGTCTTGGGTGCTTATTGACCCAAGCAAAGAAGGTGGTTGCTTGTTTGTTGTTGTGCCCATGCATCATTGCATCGGAGTTATTAGTTGGGGGACGTTCGACATAGGGGAGATCGTCCGAGAATAAGGCGATCTGGCCATCCACGGTAGGTTACCCAAGGTTTGGTGGCTGTGCGCCTCCGTGATAAGGCATCCAAGGTTTGATGCGTTGGCTATCCATGGGTTCACTCGAGGTTTGGTGAACTGCTGGCATTGGTGCTTCTATGACCAATACGGATATGTAACTCCGAAGTGTTCATCCTGAGTTAGTTGGATCCACATGCATAATGGAGTAGCGGAGTAGTGTTGCATTGCACTGCATAGGATACTTGGTTGTTATGATGTTGATGTATGATGATATAAATGATGATGTATGCTTATGATGCTGCCATGATTGTTTGTTCACCTTACTTCATATCTCCATGCCGTTGTGTTTACATGATTCTTACTCCCCATTCTCTGTTTTCTTGTTTGGCATGTTTGGCTTTATGCGAAAGATGACGAGCAGCCCGGAGAGGAGTGACTCTGAGGAGCCACCGCTCATAGTTAGGATTTCCCCTTTTGTTAGTTTAGTTTCAGTTATATTCCGAAGTTTTTCCGAAACGATTATACCAGCTCTGTTGTGACATCGGGTTGGGTTTTGTTTGTTATGTTTATTTATTTGATTTAAACATGGTTTTATATCGGTGTTTTCTGACCTCGTTCATGTGGGACCTTTCTACCCATGGACAATCGTTTTAATTTAATGAAGTATGCATGTTAATTTCTATATCTCTTTATCTTTATCGTTTTTATAACATGCGGGGTAGCAGGGTGTCACACATGTGGATTAATGAAAGAAGATGACAAGCCCACTTCATTGAATGAAGATAATGCCGCATGTATTGCACAGATTAAATGGTGGGTACATATAGGCATTCCGACTTCAGTTTTAAAGAAGCACGTGCATAGCGTTGGAATGCGTCAATTAAAGGACTTTCATTGATCGAAGTATTTTTTAGGGAAAGTATGTTATTGTGAATATTGTACTCTTTTTCATTTGCTAATTTTTTATCCCACTGGGATTTTCTTAACAAGCTTTTAACGAGGCATATTCATAGTATATAGTCATCCAAAGAGAAGTGTTATAAATATGCAGATTTGGTGGATGACTATATCAAATTGTTATCTCATAATATCTTTACCATATCTCTGTATTTACGTCTCTTGATTTGGTCCATAATTAGTAGTCTATTATTACCTTATATATATATATAAAATTTAGGGTGAGAGGATGGTGTCCCAGTCTAAGGCAGGGAAAACCTTCGGGCTCTATGAGCACTTACAAAGGGATTTATATTTACCTCACCCCAAGGAGACTAGTGGGTGCTCGAACCTGCAACATGTCAGATTCGAGACCCTGTCATGCTCCACTAGACCAACCCCTTAGGGGTAGTATTCTATTATCTCTATAGATAGGATTATTAGGTTTATCTTTGTACACACTCAATCAGATTATCAATACAAAGATTGTAGCTAGTTCCTGAAGAAATAGCCTTTGAATCCTAGTTCCTGGAGAACTAAAATTTGGGCTATATTTCTATTGTCTCAATTTCTATATTTTCTTTTCTATTTATAACAGTTTATTTATTTATTTATTTTTTATAGAAACACATTCCGACTTTACCGTCTACGCAACCGTGAGCATGTGACTTTTATTTTATTTTATAACAGAGCATGGGAATTTAGAGTTTTGGATTTTGTCCTCCTATAACAATTCTCTTACTGAGTCCAACAAAAAAATTAATAATTCTCTTGCACGTAGGAAAGTTCTCACAAATATAACAAAAAATAAGTAGAGTTGTTGAAACGGAAAGAAATAGCAAAATAAATAATTAAAGGGTGGAAACTGACTTAAAGTGCGGTTCAAATCCAATCTAAAAGACTAAAACTAATATGCTTTGTTTTTTAGAACCTGAATCTAGTTCAATTAATTTGAGTGAAGCTGAGGCTTTGTTTGGTTGTGAGAAGAAAAGGAGAAGAGAGAAAGAGATGAGAAAGAGTATGAGAAGAGAGAAAATAGTGAGAAATAGAGTAGATTTAATATGTTGTTTGGTATAAGAGAAATAGAGGAGAAAAATGTGTTTTCTCTCTCTCTCTCCTTTGTTTGTTTGGATAGAAAATAAGAAGAAAAAAGTAATTCTTTTTTAAAATGACAAAAATATCTTTAACTAAAAAATCAATATAAAAATATTTAAATTTAATTGATTTAAATTATTTTAACTAATCAAACACTTTAAATTAATTTAACTGATTTAAGTTATTTTAAATAAAATTTATGAGTTTAATATAATTATTTTATTTATTTCAATTTAATTTAATTAAATTAATGATTACTTTAATTCAATTTATTTAAATTTATTAAATAATTGAATGAAAACCCAAGAAGAATGGTACAAAAGTCATTTTACATGAAACATTCTCTCCCTCTTCCATTTTCTTCTCACTTGAGGAGAGAAAAAAATTTGAGGTGGGTCCCACTAATTTTATTCTCTCTTCCCTATTTCTGTCCTTCACCAAACAAGATAAAAGTGTATTTTCTCCTCCTTTTTTCTTTTCTTGTTTTCTCTCCTATCATTTTTTACTCTAACAAACAAAGCCTAAGTGATCAAATCAGGCTGGATCTTTTTTTCTTTTTTCCTCCTGAGGCAAATGATCAGGCTGGATCTTAATCACCTTAGGTGATGTAATCTTAAAGTAATTTGAATAAGAGACAAGACTTTTGTTATATTCTCGTATAAAATTCTCTTATTAATTAATTATTAATTATTTTAGAATTAAAATAAGAAGTATTAAATAAAAAACTAAAAGGTAATGTATCTGATGTCTTGAAAATCTAAAAGTATTTTATATTTTTTTTTAGTAAATAAGATGATTATTAGGATAATATAGAATTATTCTTTTAACTTGCCAATATCCTGTGCATGCTGAAGTGTCATCTCCATCAGACATGTCATCACTTAATGGTCAAACTTGACGGCAGGAACTAATTGCAAAATTTTAAAAGTTACGAGGATACAATACAAAAAAAAAGAAAAAAGATAGGGACTAAAACCAAAACACCCCTATTTTACAGGGACCAAATGTTCATTAAGCCGATATTCTTATGTAACATGTTATAAATTTCAACTTCTTGATTTGTTAATATTAATTTTTTTAAAAAAAGGTTATGTGAAAATTTATAAAGTTTATAAAATTAATTTTTAAAAGGTAACGATTTGAATAAGATATGATAGTAAATAATTAAAATTTGAATTAATTTTCAAAACGTGACAAATTGATTATATGTGATAAAAAATAATATAAAAAATAAAAAAACCAGTATTTGTATTTATGAGCACCTGTTTTGAGAAATAAAAAAAAATAAATGAAAAAAATAAGTAAGGATCTAATAATTATAACAATGAATTAGTTGATTTGGAAATGCATGTAAAAATAAATAAAAATTACAAAAGTAAAAATTTATGTAGGTGACACCATGTGGCACACATAGGATGAGGGAAACCGTGGATAATGACTCACATTCAGGGTTGGGGTTGCTAATTAATTTAAGATATAGCCCTTGATTAGTAGTAAAAAAAATCCTGAAAATAGAATTAAAGATTAAAGAAGTAATATAAAATTATAAAATTAGTATTGATAATTAAAAAAATTTGTTCCAAGAGGAAAATGATTAAATGAAAGAAATAAGTAAGTGAATTTGGTAATTATAAAAATCAACTGATAAAACTATAGTAATGATAATTATAATAATCAGAAATGGAAAAGAAATAAAAAAATAAGCAGCATTAAAAATGTACTTAAAAATGACACTTGACATCGAGGAGGAGAGAAATTGAGAATGACACACGTTTAAGAATGTGGACTAGTTTTGGAAATAGGTTAGGTTCGTTATGGACCTATGCTCTGAGCTGACCTCACTTGTTGAATAAAAAGGTCGAGTCTGTGTCTTTTTTGTATTAGAAAGGGGGTGAGGCCCCAAGAAACAAAAAGACAACTACATAGTAATACCTAAATAGGGTATGGAAGCCCCATGGTCATTATCAGATAATAACAATGCTAACTCCTCACTAGGACTAAAAGAACACCCTAGTATTAAGACTTTCTGAAGAGAAACTGAAATTGGCAAGCCAAGATCCGCACATCGATTTCCTTCATGCAGTGTATGATTAAAACTAAGCCTGCAGACTCGAGACTCCACGTTCCAAATGTGCCACAAGAGATTGTTATGAATCTCATATTTCCTCTTACTAAACATGGAAATCATGCTAGAGTCACATTCAACAAACATATCTCGATATCCTTCCTCCCATGCCAGCTCCAAACCCAGGAGAACACCCCAAAGCTCGGCCCGATAAGCATCACATTTCCCCCAACCGCTTTGAGAAACCCTTCAACCATTTCCCACTACTGTCACGCAGCAATCCTCTACAAGTCGCCTCTCTTGGATTACCGCGCGAAGCTCCATCAGTGTTGAGCTTTGCCAAGCCAGAGGGAGGAGGTCCACCACCTGCAAGGGACTACTCTCCACCGTAGAGCCATCCTAACCTCGTGATCCCCGAGCTTCCATAATATGATCAGCTACATAATCAAGAATGGCTCGGGTAGGATCGTGAGGCCTTCAAAATTCTTCCTCGAAAATTCTTTTGCTGCGCGAATGCCATAGTGTACCACACGCAACAACGAACACGTCTCTGCAAGGCAATCCATGTTGATTGACCAAATTAGACTCAAGATTCTGAGCTATCCAGGTGCTAAAGTCCCCTGAGTAGAACTGCACTATGCGATTCGACAGAATCATTCTCATCAAACATAGCTAGCTTCTGAAAACATGAAGTATAGATTCCTCGACATCCCCACAAGCAATGCACAAGACTTATGAAAACTTTTTTTAGATAAATAAGTCAAACTTAGACTTATGAAAAGGCTTTTTAAACTTGTTAGTTTGGCCCGTTTGTAAATAATATTATTTTTTTAATAAAATATAATAGAATATTTTTTTAATAATATATAATAAGCCTATTCAAAAATATGATTGTTGGCCTATTCAAAGTTTTATATATTAAATTTGTTAGCTTATTGACCTACTAAAGAGATAGGTTTATTGGCCCATTTAAAGGCCTTAATGCGAAGTAAGTCTTGAATTATTTTAAGACCACACCAAAATTTTTAAAAGGCCAGATCTAGCCTTAAAAATGATCTATATTAGGTAATAGATCGATCTGAAGCCATATATTTTTTTGAATAGGCCAAACTTATTTAACTTAAGTCGATACTGATCTGATCTATTTTCATTCCGAAATTGAGGACTCTATTTTTTATTTTTTGACAGAAGAACTCTATTTTAATATATAAAGGTTGATAAGTAAAATCCATTTTTTTAGGTTTATTGCATCAAAAATACTATTGACTAACAAAATTAATTATTTGGTTTAACAAAATCTTTCTGTAAAAATTGAAATATCGAAACTATGAACTGTTCAATTCGTAAGTTTCTTAATATGAAAATCTTGATTTGAAACAACGAGAGGAATAATAGGATGGACAATACCTTTCTTTTCTTTTTTTTGGCTGAAAAATGATATAGCTTCCTTGCTTCGTAAGAGAGATCATGTGCTAGGATAGCTGTGAAAGATTCCTCTGAGTATATAATAAATACTAGAATGAGCAATTTTAGAATTCAGATCGGCACGAACTTGGCCTACCGTGGAACATGGTTTCGGTATTTATTTTCTTAATATACAATGAGCATATCTAAAGCATACATCCACGAGTCTTAATTGAGAAATTAACAATCAGAAACCATTTGTTCATATAATGGAAATGGTTAATTTAATGGTAACCAAATCTTTCTATTGGAGTAAAAAATCAGCAAAGCCTTCCACTTAAAGCATTTCCAGTTGACCTTGCCACCCACTCTTCTCGACAGCCTCACAGTACCAAACCCCTCTTTCCCTCAACATATCTTTCTCAGCAACACATACAAGCAGCTTAGAACACCCAAGCGTAGCCAAGCTAGGTGCCCCAAGAGCCAAAGGATTGATCATGTCCACCTGGCGCAGATGGATAAACAAAATCCCATACCAAAAAGGGTACACTCTTTTCATGCCCTGCAATTGGTTCAGACCCAATAGGCTTTGAACCGAAGAAGTAGGGTTGAGAAAGAAAAGCACCCAAGACTTTGACCCCACCAGGTAAAGCCTCAGCCCCAGCACGCATGGCAATGTTACCACCAGCACTGTCACCTCCAATGAAAACTCTGTGGAAATCAGCCATGGCTCGGACTTGGTGGCAACCCATTTAAGAGATTCCCCGCAGTCATCATAGGCTGCAGGAAGAGGAGTCTCTGGGGCGAGCCTGTACTCCACAGAAACCACTAGAACTTGTGCTTTGGAGACAAACATGTTGAAATAGTTATGGTGGAGTTGGTTGAAGGCTGATTCAAAGAAAAATCCTCCACCGTGAAAGTAGACCAAGATGGGGACTTTGTGGTGATCCTTTTCATGGGGTTGGATCATTTTTGGAAGGTATAGACAGGCAGAGATGGAAGAGTTGTCAGAGATGACAACGTCTTTGGATGAAACTCCTTTGATGGGATCTTCTAACGTGGGTGGCACAATTGGAGAGTTTCAAAGGCGTTCTAAGGTGCCATCCTTGAAAACACGAACAAAGGTTGGAATCTCCATGGTTATCTCTTTGGTGGTGGCGGCGGCGGTGGTTGCGGATGGTGTGAGAGTAGAAGCCATTGCAAGGACAAAAGGTAAGTGCTGAGAACAGGGTGGAGAAATTGCCAAAGAAGTAGTAAGGGACGCTGATCTATTGGATATTGAATAAAACAGTTCCAATATGATGTCTCACACGGTTCATGCGTCGTGACTTTCCTTTCATTTCATTAATTAAAAAAGGGCAATTTTATTTTATTTTATTTGCAAACCAATTGATGATACAGATAAAATTAATTTTTTCTGTAACCTGTGGATGATTACTACAATATAAGGTCAGTTTTTGAAGAACAAATAGTTTTGGTCAAGGTACCACCGCTGTGACTTTGCATGACATGTGTGAATGTCGTGTCACGGCTGTGTGAATGTATTGTTACACGGGACTTTGTTTGTTTCAGGGTTGTGAGTTGTGACTCTATTTTGCAAAAGTGGAACAAAGAAATAAAAAGGTGTGGGAGGGGCGGCTAGCCTTGCAAACTCAGATCCCACTTCATCTCATCAAGCAAGGTTCTAAATCACAGTCGCGGTCGCGGTTGCGGACATGTTGCAGTTTTCGCGATTACGGGTATTGTGGATATTGCGATGCGGATTGCGGTCGCTGCAGTGTGACATGATCACAACTTTGCACGAAATTATACAAAAATGATATATTTTTACTGTACAACTAATAATAGCTTATAGTTTATATTTTTTTCATTATTAATTATGAGATATCCAAAGTAAAAAAAATTAATTATAGTATGTTTAAATATAAATAAATTAGCATCTATCTACTAATATTTTACATGTCTTAGTACCTTGACATAAATAAATTAATAGCTAGTCACATACTCAACAAAGTCCATGCATGATTAATATTTACCTCAAGTCCTCAACATAAATAATTCAAAAGCTACTAATATGTTTAACAAAGTTCAAGCAAGACTGATTACCTCACCAATCACCACATGGTAGAATAACGTGGAGGATCATAACCACCGCCACCACTATCATTTTGACTATCATTATTTCCTGTACCTCCAAATACATAATCAAAAAATCCTGAACTTCTTGGTGGCTCCACTTGTTGTTGTTGGTCATAGGAAAAATTTGATGAAGGGGCATAAGACTCTTGGTAAGTTGTTGAAGGCTGATAATATGGTGGGATTGGCATAGATGGATAATAGCCATGTGACATGTAAGAAGGATGTTGATAGTATGGTGGATAGTTGCCTTGGCTACCATCGGATGATGCACCGACACCAAAATCACCATAGGATTGTGCAACACTAGATGAGGAAGAATCATCCAACATAGCATCTTGCCTTCTGTTTCTCCTAGGATTTGTTCCACCTCTACTGCTACCACCAATTACATCATCAGAAGGATTTTCATCCATCCTATATTGTGTTAAGTCAAGTATGAGATTTTGATCATGTCTGAAACATGGCTCTTCCCGAAAAGAATGGAATGACCCTTCACCTCTTCCTTGACTTTGTTCTGTATTACCACCACCATCACTACCGCTACCACTACCATTACCACTATTATTACTTGGTGGACTTAAGCCACCACTACCACCAGCTTGACTTGGTGTTTCACTTGTGTCTAAATCATCCCCACCACCTTCTCCCTCATTATCATCATCAGAATCAATAGGGAGCCATTCTGAATTTTGCACTCCATCCAACAATGGCCCTTCTCTCCTCAAGCCATGGAGACAAAGGATCTTCCTGAAATATATAATCAAGATTGATAGGGTTGAAACTATTTTCAATCTCTTCTTGACTTCTTCTCATAGTGTGTCTCATTTTCAGCTTCATATTATAAAACGTAAAGACAAGTTTCTGTAATCTCTGATATTTTAGTCTATTTCTTGTCTTTGTAAGGATGTAGCTAAAAGTACTCCAATTTCTCTCACAATTTGAAGCTGAAGCAGGTTGACAAGAACTTTGATAACTATACTTTGAAGTTGAGGAGCACAATTTCCATAAATTATCTACCATTCAGCTGATTAAAAAAAAAAAACAATTATCTATTATTATGTTAAAGTTAAAAAAATTCTGCATTTATGCATAAAAAAGCATAAAAAAAACCTTAGCGGGATCCATTTGAGACCAAGCTTTTTGAGCTTGTAATGTTCCAAATGTCTCTCACTTATCCCGAAAAAGTAACAACTACAAGCACAAAGGCACTCATAACAATAAACTATAATATATTTCAATCCAATTATATATCAAATTATAGCATTTTAAACTACTCACTTGATTGATGGCTCTGATTTGATTATCAATGTCTGTTTCCAATTTGTTTATTACTTTTGTGGTTGCATCCAAGGTTTCCTTGGCTACATCACTTATGTGCACAACTCCAAATTGAAATTGAGGATTGAGAAAATAACCTTATAAATAGAAAAATAATTAATATCCCAAAATCAAATTTAAATCTTTCAAAAAAGATTTAAATATATAGGCATACCTGCAGAATGTAGATCAGAATGCATGAAGAACCATCTTTTGTCAATGAGTTCATTATATTGAGTGTAATAGCGACAATTCTGTTGAATGGCTTGCTTAGCTCTATCAATTGCTTCATAGACAAAACTCGTTGTTGGTTTTTCATCACCATCCACCATTCTCAAAACCTTGACAATTGGCTCAAATACTTATATCACTAAGCCTTACTCCAGAATTCTTTGCTCTTCACAATTTTCAGGGCATCATGTGCATGTCCTGATTTCTCATTTCCAGACTTAGACTTCTGGAATTCCTCGGAATCAAACATATTTCATGAAGCTTGTTTTTGCTTCACAATTGATTCTACCTGCAAAAATTGTGTTGCAAAACAAGTTATTGCTGGATGAATGATCTCCCTGCCACCAGTATACTTCTTCATGAGACTTACTGTCCAAATGTGGTTGTAATTAAGTAAACAAAGTAACTTTCTTTGCTTCATCTAGTACTTTTTGGACATTGGATATTTACCCAATATCCTCCAAGCATAAATCCAAGCAATGAGCTGCACATGCTGACCAATAAAGACACGGTCTTTATTTCATTAATCTCATACCAGCAGCTTTTAATGCCTTCTCATTGTCAGTGACCACTTGGACAACATTTTCTTCTCCCACCTCCTCCAGAACTTTGTCTAGTAATTGAAAGTAATAATTGGTGTTCCTACTGGCAATATTAAAAGCATCAGCAGACTTTAAGAACACCGTTCTCTTAATGCAATAAACTAGAAAATTCATAATGTGCATGTGATTTATGCCATTTGTCCAACCATCACACATTATAGTCACCCTCCTATCATTCCATGTTGGTTTTAGTTCTTCTATCCATTTTTTTCATCTCCTTGTATTCAGCTTCCAAGTAGACCTCTGAAACCTCATTAGGAGTAGGACATTTAACACCTTTTCCTAAATTAACAGCTTTAGTTAGCAAATTGTGAAACCATGGAGAATTGCACAAGTTCATAGGCAATCACTCATATATTATCAATTTAGACACAACTTCTCCCAACTTTTTTTCTCAATGTCTTCATCATTCCATTTTTAGTTTTAGGTTGCCTCACACTTTTACCCCTGGTCAGATCAACATCAACTAACCTCAAATTACGTTCAAGATCACCTCGTTGTCGTTGGCAAGAAGCTCCACTGCTACCACCTACACGAAACCCGCCTCCACCTTCATACATGGAATCTAATGTTCCTGTTTGGTTTCTAAAACTTTGCATGTCTTCCCATTGTCTCTGTGACCTTACACTTTCTCGTGTAGCTTGTCTCATAGCTGCATCTTCATCGAGAATACCTTCAACCTCATCATCGTCATTATCCCCTCTCAAATTACTCATGAATTCTTATTTTCCCCTTTTGTGATCTTTTTTCTTTGACTTACTATCTAATAGAAGTTTCATCATATTTTCTCTAACAAAACCTGATACTCTGGCACAACCCTTAACTTCTCCTTGCATGTGGGCAAGATGTTCTTTTAACTGAGTAATTCCACCGGTTATAGGGATAGCAATTTGTACCCTACTTGTAACACCCCAATTTTTCGCTGTTTACATGTCGGTAATAAATATATAAATACATATATTTTTATCCGAGTCTCAGAAAATGAGTTTAGGTAAACAACTGTTATTTTCATGTCATGTTTTATATCTTAAGGTTACGATAAAATTTTGGGCTGAAAATTCAGACGGAACCCAGTCTGCGATTTCACTGACAGTAAAATTTTACTGCACAGAAACCCGAATTTTAATTCGTGAACGAGATGAATAATGTTTTTATCGTATTTTCTACGATATTGGAAGTTTTGAAAAAAATTAGCGTAAAAATAAAATATTATATATTCTACGGGCAGAAACGTCGAGATATCTCTAGGAAAAACCTGAGTCAGATGAGTTCGGGAGTCGGCAATGTAGCAGAGATCCTGATGTGACTGAGATGACAAGCATTTATGACGATCCTATCCGAGTCATAATGGCCATAATGGCGCATTTATGACAATTAGATATTTTGGCATGGAAAAGACTATTTTACCCCTAGTTTCACTTGGTTTTTACAAGTCTTGCCATTGTGTTTTTGTACAAAATTACCCCTACACCCAAGGCTGCCCCCTTGATTACCATCACTTAGGCAATTTTTCATCATTCAAGTCATCTGTTCTCTCCAAAGTTCATAACTTTCCTTAAGAACTCCAAGAACTTCATAGGTGTTCATACACGTCAGATTTTGCACAGAGATTATGACCATTTTCTGTTATGAATCTAGAAAAACTTTATGCATTAAAGTTTTTCCTATTTCTCTCTTATTTCCAACGAGCTAAAGATCATCAAAAACGGATGAGTATATTGAGAGTTATGACCAAAATACAGAAACTGCCCAGAATCCTTAGATCCATGCGAGACAGCAGAAAGAAGCCTATTTTTACCCCTGTTATGATCCGAACCAAATGAAACCTTCAACCTAAAAGTTGTTCCTTTTCTTCTTATATTTCCAATAATCCAAAGTTTGTAATTTTTGGATAAGTAGATCATGAGATATACTCACAAAACCAACACACCCTCAAACTGTCCAGATTAATATAAGTGTTGGTTGATCATTTTCTTCATGTCTTCAATCCTCAAGAGGTAAAAGCTCAACTTCTTCATCATCTAAGCTTTAATATTCAATTGTTTCTCATGTTTATGCCATGAATCATATTTTCCCATTTCTAGATCTAGAACTTTGAAAATTCATAACTCATTCTAGAAAAATCCTATGATGTTGAAACCACTTCCTATGTTCTTATAATCATGCATACTATCTAAATCCAAGAGCATGTAGTAATCAAAAATTTCCTTCCTAATGAACTAGCTATTGCCGAACCTAGGAGAATGGGTTTGGTAGGAGTTTTGTTCATATGTTGTCATGTATGCTCATGTAGTTCATGTGACATGTATGTCTATATACTCTAATCCATGTTAGTTAATCAAAATGAAAATTATTACTCTATGTCTCTTGATGGCCGAACCCTAGGGGGAGAGATTTGATGAGTTCTATTCAAGGTTTTCATCCATGATCTTGGTAATCATCCTATTAATATGTATGCTTAATAAATCCAAGTTGATTTGTCAAACAAAAATCCCTAACCCTATGGACTTATCATGGCCGAATCATACATGATCATGAGTTAGGAAGATTTGATTCTTAACTTTGTTGTTTAGTCTTAATCCATTATCTTTAGTATATTAGGATCCTTAATCCATGACTTAGGAGATTATGGAATCGGTTTAGCAACTAAACCCTATTAGGCCGTGACCTATATAGGTATATTAGTGATGCTTTAATTGTTTGATTAAGGGATTGTTTGGTTGTGTTGATTGAAGGTTAATTGTTTTACGGCGTACGAGGGTTTCCGACAACCGACAGAGTTCTTTTAATTTCACGGAGGAGCTCCGAGAGGTAAGAGGGGTTACTTGAGGGATCATTCGGATGGCCATGTGTACTTTGTTTATGGTCCATATATGTTTATCTATGTGGCTGTGGTGTTTTTCTGATTTATTTTACTGAGCTATGTGTTTATAGCTGTAAGTGGTTTATCTGTGTTTCGGTTGTTTATCTGCTTTTAATTGATTTAATTATCTGCAGTTGTAAATTATATTGTTGTGATGCATGATTTTTAATTATGATGATGATGTTGAATGTTGTTTGTGAGGCCTGACAGTGGTGAGTGCACAATCGATTAATGAGATAAAAGCTTTAATAAGCTGTGTATATTATATTCAATGTTTTATGGGAAATATTGGGATATAATGTTTGTGGAAATTATTATTTGGGAGAAATAATAAGTATTTGAGAAATCTTATTATTTTAATGATTTATTTATAAAAAGGTGATTTATGGGTCGTAGAGGGGTGCAACCATGAAAATATTTTACTACTGCTAATTTTTACATAAGATATTCCGCAATATTATAAAAAGATATTTTGTGAAATTAATATGCGAAAATAACTCAACCGTGAATTTAGAAAATTGTTTAAGCGGAAACAGCTAAGTTTTTCCTTAAAATACTTTAAAATGATTTAACAACGGCAATTTGGAAAACCGACGACGGCAAGTATTTTAGAAATGGCAGCTCATATTTTTTATGAACTTAAAACCTCTGTGACCCTCTTTTCTGAAAATGACATTTTTCGGTAACCGGTGTTTTTATGATAGAAATCTTCCCACTTAATGTGTTTTCCGAAATCAAGTTTTGACTTGGATGATATATTAAAAGATTTGAACTTAATAATCGAGACATCGGGATATTAAGGTTCTGTATATGGTAGACTAGATAGCTACCTGGTAGACCGGATAGCTACCTAAAAGAGATAAAACATTTTAAAATGTTTTTTTATTACCACGAACCTAAGGCTGATGCATCGGTCTAGGGGTTTCGTGATTGAGCACTCAGACTTTGAGGTCCTGTGTTGTTAATGAATGATTTTAAAGATGTTAAAACGATATTTGGTCTACAGCCGTTGAGCTTTGCCAAGGAAAGATATAACACAAAGAACAGTGTTGAAAGAAATATGTTTTCGAGCATGCATTTGGCAGACGTGCCACAATACGATATATGATTACCTTGTGGTGTCAGGTATTTCATGCCCTGAAGTTTTCATTGTGCCGGACTGACAATGGAACCCCATTCACGATGTTATCACTGTGCCACGATGTTGGACAGTGTGCGATGGGTTTCGGATGTGGGCCTGTGACTATATGTCTGTGGCTACATGCCAGGAGTCTGATCAACTCAAACACGAGGTCGGGATATCTCATGAGATTAAGTGAAAATGGTAGATGATGTATATGAAGTGTTCATGCATATTTTCAAAAGATGTTGTTTGGGGTGTGAAACCCATTATGCTTTGATGTTAATGTTTATGAGATCACAAATATGTATATGGGTACGTATATGTGTTTTTTTGTTGTGTCGTGCATGTGGCTATCGCGTTATGTCCATATGTCGGTTTCTCACTTTTGCATGTTTTATTTGTGGTTTCTTTTCTGGGTTCTATGTGGTGGAATTCAGATGAACCTCTTAAGGTCTATGATGTCTACAAGGAGAAGAATGTTTAGTTCGGGGCATGCTGATGCTGCTTCTTTTTGTCGTAGTGTTTGACCAGCTTAGGTTTACGTAAGTTATGTTTTGGGAATAATCTTTTCATTATAAATGTTTAAGTGTGAAACATACGAGATAGTATAGCTGTAGGACTTATATATATATATATATATATATATATATATATATATATATATATATATATATATATATATATATATATATATATAAGTATGGTTATGATTATGTGAGCGTTGTTGTGACAATGTTGAAAAGAAAAAAAATTTATCACCATATTTTGAAGAGATTCACGTTGAGAAATTAATATTTTCTGAAAGCAACCAGCAAATAAAATCTTATTTTCCGCAAACGGGTAACCATGTGATGACCCGGGAGTAGGGTGTCACACTACCCATTGGGTACCCGTAAAAATTACTCACGATGGGTAAGGTAATTACCCGCATAATGGGTAACGATCCGGGTACGAGTAATTACCCGCAAATTTGAATGGGTATGGGTGAGGGTACGGGTACTATGGTACCCACCCCACCCCGCACCCGCACATATATATTTATATATTTATTTATTTATATTACTAATATGTATAATTTTAACTACAATACAAAATTTAAAACCAAAATTAATTTAAAGATTCTTAACTTTGTACCTAGTTTCATCTATAATTTCTTTTTGGATATTTTCATTTATTTAAGTATTTTGATTTGTAATATTTTATTAGTAGATTTAAAAGACATTTGAATATTTTTTAATTGTTATAACATTTCTTTTCTTATTTATTGCTTTTTCACAGTTAAAGTGCAAGTAACGAGTCCGGGTACGAGTACTTAGATACCCAGAGGGTAGGGGTACATGTACTAAAGTTGCTGTAGTACCCTGTCCAAACTCTACCCATTGCTATCCCTAACCGGTTATCACTCTCCCACAGTGTTTACAAGATACATCATTTCTATTTTTTCCATGTACAAGTGTTGCAAAGTGCCAACCAATATCGTCTTTGGGAGCACCTTCTGCTCTACCACTTGGAAACTCTTCTCTTGGTGGCATTGTTTAATCATCCTACAAATAAATTATCCATGATATTAATAATGATACCATGATACCATTTCATATATTCTAACACGTCAGATATTAACCTGATAAATTTCATAAACAACTTACTCTGATACGTGTCAAATTAAAATAACACAATGAAAAAAAAATACACCAATAAAAATAAAAGTTAGAAACATATTACAATTTGTTAAAAATAAGGATTAGAAAGAGATTAAAAAAAATACACCAATAATTTATAAAATAAAATATTTAAGTTTTAATTTTTATTTTTATTAATCAGATCAAGTGATAAACTCCCCCAATTTAAATAATCACAAAATTTTTTTATTACTTTTGTTCTTCTTTAACCCCTTGCTCTGCTCTGAGTCATTTTTTTCTTCATTTCTTCTCTACGCCTGCTCTGAGTCTCGATGGAACCTGTGCCTCTTCAAAGCACAACCATTTTTCCCCTTAACCTCACTCAGCCACTCCTAGATCTACAGATCTACCCAACAGCAGTGGAGAAGGAAGAGTAGATAACCAACCTCTGTTATGGGGTGACGGTGGCGACGGATCTGGTACGAGGTGGCGGCAGTGACGGATCTGGTACGAAGCGGCGGTGGCGGCTACTGATGCGAGAAGCAGTGACTCCGAGGGCAAGAAGCAGCGGCTCCAAATGCGTGCAGCGACGGCTCCAGTGGGTGAATCGCAGGGACAGAGAGTGATGAGGGCAAGAAAGTAGGAACTAGGAACTCAATTAATGAATCTCTTAGGTTAGGGTTGATTTGTGACCAAAAAAGACAATTTTTTTTTTTATACTCAGAAGTAGAACGGAAAACGGATTGTGGTCTGAAAATTTTCCATTGCGGTTGAAACAAGACGTAACAGCCGCAACGCCGTCCCGTTGCGGTTTTTCTCCGTGAATTTGATTCACACCGTGATAACAGCCGGATACAGTTTCGGCCGCCACGGCTACCATTTTGTAGTTGCCGCAATACCCGTTGCGGACTATTTTTTGAAACCTTGATCAATCAAACCAGTTTCTGATTAAAAAAACAACAGCCATTGATATCAATGTGCACGGTAAAAATTCCTTGAAGAGATTTCTTTCTCACGTGACTGCCAAATATGGAATCTACATCTTGCTCATTCGTATTAGCAAAAGCGTCTGATTTAGACCCTCTAA
The DNA here is from genome assembly GCA_035048595.1 of Echinosophora koreensis. Classification (NCBI taxonomy): domain Eukaryota; kingdom Viridiplantae; phylum Streptophyta; class Magnoliopsida; order Fabales; family Fabaceae; genus Echinosophora; species Echinosophora koreensis. The sequence goes on along the minus strand of JAPCYP010000003.1, from coordinate 14,791,645 downwards.
CAGTTGAGAGTGAGAGTTAATCAATTGGTATGGGGGCCGTTATCGTAAACATAATAAATAAAACACTAAAAATTAACATTAAGTAATAAATATCGGCTAACTGCAATGACTCAACATTAAATTAAAGTCCTTTTTACAAGTGGATTGAAGTTTAACCCCCTCCAATGATTCTAGCTCAGGTAACACAGTAGAGAAAAGAAAAGAATTTTAACTCACGTGACACTAGGCAATGGTGTAGACTATTGAGATAGGAAAAGGTTTTTGTTCCTTCTGTTAGAGACACGATTTAGCCACACACTTTAGCCTCTCACTGTCCTCATCCATGTATCTATCTGTATCCACTCTGTTTCTCATTTTCTGTGTCCTTGTTCACATGGCTTCCTCTGCCTCCAACCCCAAAGCCACTGATATTGTAGCAGAGATTCCCACCTACATCATCGTCTACAAGAACGGCACGGTGGAACGGCCACGACAAACCCCACTTGTGCCGCCCTCTCTTGATGACCCAATAACCGGAGTCTCATCCAAAGACACACTCATCTCACAAAACCCCTCCATCTCTGCTCGTCTCTACCTTCCAAAATCCAACCACCACAAACTCCCCATCTTGGTCTACTTCCATGGCGGTGGATTCTTCTTTGAATCAGCCTTCTCTCAACTCTACCACCACTACTTCAACGTTTTTGTCTCCCAAGTCCAAGCCATAGTGGTTTCCGTGGAGTACAGGCTTGCACCCGAGCACCTTCTCCCTGCAGCATATGATGACTGTTGGGATGCTCTAAAATGGGTAGCTTCCCATTCTACTCATGAGAAACTCATCAACAGAGAACCATGGCTTGTCAACCATGGCGATTTTCACAGAATTTTCATAGGTGGTGACAGTGCTGGTGGTAATATTGTGCATAACATAGCCATGCGTGGTGGGGCTGAAGCTTTGCCTTGTGGTGTCAAAGTTAAAGGTGCTATTTATGCTCATCCTTATTTTTATAGCTCGAAGCCAATTGGTTCTGAACCTGTAACTGGGCACGAGCAAAGCTTGCCATATTTGGTGTGGAAATTCGTTTACCCTTCTGCTCCTGGTGGGATTGATAACCCTATGGTCAACCCTGTGGCTCATGGGGCACCTAGCTTGGTTGGACTTGGGTGTTCTAGAGTACTAGTTTGTGTTGCTGGCAAGGATTCGTTAAGGGACAGAGGGGTTTGGTACTATGAGGCTGTGAAGAAGAGTGGGTGGCAAGGGGAATTGGAACTGTTTGAACAGAAAGATGAGGACCATGTTTATCATATATTCCATCCTGAATCTGAGCATGGAAAGAAGCTCACAAAACTCATGGCTTCTTTTATGCTGGAGTAAAACAACTGCTATTGCTTTGGCTTAATCTGTTGAATGTGTTTGTGAAGTAATAAAATGATTGTCAATAAGGATAGCCGTTTATTTGAGCTCTTCTCTTTCGAACTCAAAAAGGCAAAGATGCAATCAGTAGCCTTATTTTGTGTTTCTTGACATTCTGTATAACTATTCTGCTTTATTTTATTTCCTCTTTTGCTTTGCAAGCATTATCCATACGATGAATTATGTATGTTAAGCTTTCTGTAGTAATTGTTTGCTGGGTGACTCTAATGTTTCTCATCAATAAGTTACACCATGCTGAATGCCTGCAAACTGATATGACTCTTTATTTTCACAATTATGTAGTGCTTTTGTTTTGTTTTCCCATTCACAAGGTCACTTTTAACACAAGTAGAATTCACATTATTATCTGAATCAGCAAGATAGCTAGCAACCTCTTCCCTGGATATCCCCTGGTTCAAAAATTACAAATTAAAAGATGCGATTAGCTCATTGGATTAGTTGTCAACACAGTAATGTCTTTAGCACAGCTAAAGGTTAAGTAGTTTTACCTGTTCAACTGATTGTGCTTGCTTGATTGAAATTATTGTGATTATTGTGATTCTGATGCTAAAAAGTTTATTACTTGTCTGGTATGCTTGAAATTGCTGGCCTTAATTGATGTGGAGGTGGTTTGGAATTGGTTGATGGTGAAATGTAGTGGGGGACATAATATTGTTGGACTTATTGTGATGGGCTAATCCTTGTTGGACTGTTGGATGGCATTGACTCTGGTATGTGTTAGAGGTTTGGTACCTGGAAGTGGGCCCTGGTTTGGTTGATGATGGACCTATAGTATAACTGGTATGCTCTGAGAGTAAATGAGAGTAAATGAGGCCGAGTGAACTGAGGGTTAAAAAGTGAGGTGAGCCTTTTTTAGGAATCTAACATTTTTTTTTGGTGGCTTGTGCACCTTTTTGTGTGTTCTTTGTGCAGGTGGCATAGATTTCCGGTGGTATGGAGTTTAGAAGCTTCCAAATGGATTCCAACTGGTTGCCTTATGTTTTTGGATAGGATCCAATGTTTGGTCCCCCCTCCATAGAAGGAAAGACTATTGTTAATCTCATTCTTCTTGGTTGTGGTAATGTAGCTGTGTAAGGAGTATGTGTGGGGGGGGAGCACAGAGAGTGGTGTTTTTGGTGTGTGGGTTTTTGTGTGGTGTGTGAAATGGGGTGCTGAATCTCAGTAATTCCTGGTGTGGCATTGCTTCTCTTTTGGCTTCCTCTGTTTTAAGGACTTTTATCCCACAATTGTCCTTTGGGTTGGCAGCAATTTTTTCAAACGGGTTCTGTCTGGGATAATGCATTCCTACATAGGTCTGCACGACTTCACAAAGGCAAGAATATGAAAGAATGATGGGCAGGTTCTAATTAAGTGCTAGTGTTGGATTGATTTCTCTTCTCTTTGCAATTTTCTGACAAAGTTGTGGCTTATCTATTGCCTTTGCTCAACTAACTGATCTTGGCTTCCATTTTCTCGGATGGCTTAAGATGGTTCTCTTTTAAATCAACAGTGAGCTTTATGAGATTGATGGCCTGTGCATATGGTTCGGTTCTGTGCTTTTGTGGCTGGGTGATATTTCCTGTTTTATCTATTGGTCGTTTTGGTGGTTTTTAAAGGGTTATAGACTAATTCTATTATTTTGGGGTATACAGTTGTGGGAGGTGAATTAATGTATCTTCAACCATTTGGTGTTTCTTTGTCTTAGGGAAGTATCCTTTTGGTTGAACTCTACCTTACTTACTACTCATGTAATTAGCATTTTTTAATTTTTTTTTATGGATTAGGGTACCCCTCGTACTCTTTTATATATATATATATATATATATATATATATATATATATTTCTTTGCTTATCAAAAAAAAAAAAAAAAAACTGATTGTTGGCACAGGAACTACAATGACACGTTCTTTCTAGGCTATCCAAAAGCTAACTATTCCTGAACCTATTATTTTGTATCCACGTCAGTTAGTGTGTCCTTCATCATCAGCAATACTTCAATTATTGTTATCGTTGTTAATTTATTTATTTTTCCATGCTATACTTAAATTATTGACATGTGGATAATGAAAAGGTAGTTTAGTTTGACCAGAGACAGAGATATATATTGGATGAGGAACTCCTATCCCTTTTTGGTATAATATATGATCATGTCCCAACCAATAATATCTTGTCATGTAAGTTAAAATTTTATTTAATATTGAAAAAGTAGAATAAATGGCAAGTTATTATTTGTTGGGATATGGTGTGGTACACCAAAACGGAACCGAAGATCCTCGTCCATATATATTTGCCTGCACTGGATGCACCCTATTAATATTGTCCCACCTTAATAAGGGGTTGCTCGTGAAAGATCAGCATGTGAGTTGCGTTAGGAGTTCGAGTATGGGTGAAATAATTCTGACATTGAGAAGGGATAAAATAAGTGATGAACACATAAGTGGATGAATGCATAAATACAATGTTGTGAGGTTTTGGATCAAATTGTGATATTATAATGACATGTGGAGGACTTTTTTTTAAAATAAAAATATGGAGTGCAAAGACATCACAATAAAACCAAACATCCTACATGCTGAGGACTTGCACTTGAGAGAGATTGTTAGAAATAATGAGGGAACATATAAGGACTCACAAGGACATGTTTCAGAGCCAATGGTTCAGCTGTGCTCGACTCAAGCGGATTACTCACTCTTGAGAAAGAGATTATTAGGAATCCAAGTGTGGAATAAAATGGTATATATATACAATAGTTGAGAATAGAAAAATGACATTCTCATGTTTCCTTTTGAGCTTTTTTTTACGTTTGTAGTATAATTTGATTGCAAAATTACAGGTATGATGTACATTTGAAAAAAATTACTAAAATAGAGTAAGTCGTATATAAGATATATGACTTATCTGAGCAAGTTGTATGCCTAAGCCACGACTCATTTTTATATTCGATGGCAAAAAAGAAAATCTTAAATCATTAAAAGTCGTATGCAAGATTCACGACTTGAACTTTTTAAATTTTTTTAATACTTTTTGATAAGTCGTAACTATGAAGTACGACTTTTTTATATATATTTTTTAAATAATTTTTTGCTATTTTTTTCCTAAGTCTTGCATGAGATATACTTTTTGATTATTTTTTTTTTCGTATTTCACTGAAAAATAAGTTTAATAAATTAATTAATTAATTAATTTTGAGTCGATTTTTATTTATCTTTGTGCTAGTGGAGATGTTGGCTCACGGTTGCACCATGGTGCAATGAACGACATGCGATACAATACCCATGATTAAAATAGCAGTATGCATCCACCCATGTCATCACTATATGTTCACATGCTGCTCGTGACTTCATGACATATGTGTTGGATGTCTACAAGTTGCAGAATGTATTCAACGTTTACAGAAACAATTCGGCGTCATGCCCAATGAAATATATTGGCTACAATATAATGGAGAAACAGTGTGCCATAATCCATAAATGTATCGAGAAATCCACGGGGTCGTCCAAAATCTACAGGCATTTGTACTGGGATGGACCTCAAGAAAAAGGGTCACCCAAAAAGATATGGACTGTACCTAGAAATTTTAATTCAGTATACTTTCGTTATAATTTATAGTAAGTTCCTAATAAATTTTAATTAATTTTTTTTGTATTATTAAGTTTTTTTTATCTATTAATTAACATAACAATTAGCTTGATTAAAATAATTAACTATAAATACTAATGAATTAATTAAACCATTTATTAATTAAAAAAAGAAGCAGCAGAAAGTATATCACATACGTGACTTAGCAAAAAGTTATAAAAAACAATTAAAAAATTTATAAGAGTCGTACATCTTGGTAACGACTTATCAAAATTATTAAAAAAAATTAATGTCATAGACCTTGCATACGACTTTCAATGATTTTAATTTTTTTTTTTATATATCATCAATTATAAAAATGAGTAGTGGTTGAGGCATACGACTTGCTCGAATAAGTTGTAAATCTTATATACGACTTACTCTATTTTCGTAATTTTTCCCAAACATGCACCATACCTGTAATTTTACAATCAAATTACACCAGACAAGTAAAAAAGTCCTTCTTTTCCACAACCATTGGTTTTTTTTTTTTTTTGATATGCCAAAGTATATTAATAGGGAGTACAAGAGGTACTCTAACTCATGTACAAAGAATATTAGGCCAGAGAAGGAAGATAAAATGTGATTAACATACTGACTAGACTAGAAAACAATAATGACTACGTAGATAATCAATGATTATAAAGTATGTGTAAAAAGGTGTGTCAATAAAAAAGCGAAAATATCAGTACTCTTAGAATAATATCACGTATGGTGCTATTTAGTATGACACTTTTTTTTTACAAATGACTTTGCCAATACAAATAACAGGAATCAGAAAGAGTGAGAGACATTAGGTAATAGCGTGAAAAAGGGAAGAGTTGGCTGTTGAAAAATGTTGAAGAGTTGGCTATTAAAAACAACAATAATGATATCTGGACACAAATTTTGGTATTATGTATAAACAACATATAGCTGATGGGGTATTTTGAGAGTGATAAAATAGATAATGAAAGAGAAGAAAACAATAAATAAGTACTGCTGGAGAGTATATTTTTATACGGTCTTGGATATCATTTTTGTGTCCAAATATCATTACTCTAAAAACAAACCAGCCAGTTAGAAGCAACCTGCTCATCTCATGATTTTTGTGATGCTAAACATTACTCTAAGGTGACCTACGATATCAAATATATTGGCATTCCAGAGAAAGTGACGTGGGAATAAATTATTCTCATGTTTTGTGACTAAAAATTTTACGAGTTTAATTTTTATGCACTATCCGTATAAATGATTTTTATATTGTCATCCAATAATATATTGACAAATTAGTATTATTGTTATTCCTCTCTCTTAGTTATTAAAATAAAAACATATGTCAAAATATTAGTGGACATCAGCGTAAAACTTTTTACACCGACAGTACATACTACTTTAATCCAAATTTTATTCCCATGTATGAGGATGGAAATTCCTAGAAATGAAATTCAAAAATATAGTTTACTTGAAATAAAACATTCAATGAACCAAACCTCACTTAAGAATAATATGTTCCTTGTAAAATAAATTTGGACAGCTTTGCTTTTTATAATGCATAGTACCACTACTTTATGTTATTAAAATTAAAGTTATTCATTTGTTAAAGTATATCTCCACAAAATATTTTAATTACTTCCAAACAATTGCCAGAAAATAAAATAAAAACTATAATAATAATTAAGATGAGTAGAGATGAGCAAAATCATCGTGATCATTATTATTAGGATTTTTCTAACTTGTACAACTTTACACTTGTTAAGGAATCATAAAATAGAAATATTGTATTGGAAAGAGTAACTTTCAAGTTTCCAAACAATTGAATACTCAACTTTCAATAGATTTCTATTTTTGATTTCTTAACATGTGCAAAGTTGCACATGTTAGAAAAAACGTTATTAGGATTATTTATTAAGGAACGACTCTGTATGCCTAAGGTGACAAAATGCGAGAGTAAAAAATAGTTTCAAAACCACAGAGATTCCGGTTTGAGGTCAAGCATACACAACAATGAAAGCAAGCTAAAAAGACAAGCTTCTTGTGCATGTTAGATTAGTTGTGAAAAATATATCATTTCAATAGTTGATTATAGGTATAATAATTCATCATCATCATCATAATCGATTAAAATAAAATTAAATTTATGTTTAGATGTGCTAGACATATCATATTAAACTCGAAACAACTTATTTTCAAAATTTAAGCCTTTTTTTTTTCTTCTAGGGAAACAGGTTTTCCCAAGCATGCTCGCTTTGAGATTAGAGAGAACGGTATTACCAGATTCACAAATTCTTGGAGCATATAAATTAAGATCTTGGGATCAGATAATGTCATTTTTTTTCCTATTGTGAATTATGCTAAATTGAAATAATATAAAAAATGTAATTAATTGGTGTGAATGTGATGATGAAAAATATTAAAACAAAATAATATAAAAATGAAATACAATCAATTAGCAAAAATGCTTAATTGGAAGAATTTATACTAATAATCAAGGAATATGATATAAAATTAAAATTAAGATATTTTTATTAAGAATAATTGAATAGGTGGTCCTATTATTCCACAATATTTTTTTTTTAAATCTTTGTTCTAACAAGAAAGAGAATTAAAATGACCACTGAATTTGGTAGTTATTATAATTAATTATTAAATTTGTAATTATATTAAAAATTAAAATATGAATAATATATTTAATGCACATGAAGTCATGTAGCTAGTCAAGAATGAGAGTCGTTGAGAAAAATAATACATATTCCCTCCGGTCAATATTATAAGCAAAAAACCCTAAATTTTTTGGTTTAAAATATAAGCAAATTTTTCGTACCTCCATCCAATTTAATGCTATTATTTCCAAAATACCCGCTACTTAATATAAATTATGTTTTTCAATATTCGTTGATATTATTCCCAATTTAATGCTGAATATAAAGGGTCATCTTCCAATTTAATACTGATATTATTTTCCAATACTCCTTAACATATAAAAGGTCATCTTCCCTCTCATCCTTAATAAAAGTGGGATCTATTTAATGCAGATGTATTTTAACGATGAAAATTGAAATTTTAGATGAAGGATAATTTAGGTAATAAGCCTAATTTTTTAACAAAATTAAATGAGATTTATTAACTTCCTTAATATGTGTGTTTTATTTAATTTTGCTTATAATAGTGACCAGAGGGAGTATTTAATAGTGAGAATTCAATTTAATATATAGAGATTAACAAGTAAGTTAGCATTAAAGAAAATTATCAAAAAAAAAAAAACTCAAAATCCATGTGTATTGAATACTTTTAAGTCTTTCAGTTAATTAGGATGTAATAATGTAAGTTATCATTTTTTAACATTTTCCTGTTATTTTGGTAAAAAAAAAAAAACATTTTCCTGTTATTATAACAATATAATTTACACCATCACGAATTCACTTTTGTGTGAGTCGTCATGATTCAATGTTTTCTTCTTCTTCTTTTTTCACCTACTTTTTACCATAACATTCATTTGAATTTATTGACAAAACAATGTGTAATTACCAAAAAAGAATGTGTATATATGCATATGTATAATTGACATAAAACTTTAGAAGGCATGTGTATCCAATTCTTTTAAATTTTTTGGTAGACAATGTCTATCCAATTCTGCTCTTTAGGTATATAATTTAAAAAGAAATGTATATTCGATTAATGTTTCTGTTTGTTTGGTTTTATTATTATATTTTGGTAGAGGTTTTTATTGTTATTTAACTGTAGAGCAATGAATGTAACCTTTTTGATACTTGAGATTTATTTTTATTAAATTAAATATGCTCTATACATTTCATGTGAAGTGAATGTATTAATCTTAACATTTTGTTTGTTTTGGTTTATTATCATTCCATATTCAGCCCCATTTTGGTAGGTTGGAGATCACCTATCCCAAGATGGTGTCTCATTCCCTATTTCATTCACTTAGATTTTATCATTTCATTTTAAAAAAGATATATTTATAATAAATAATATAATTAATTTTCTAAATGACATAATATAAGATTATAAGTGGGTGAGACAGAGAATGAGATATCATTTTGGGACAAGTTACCTCACTCGTTTTTGGATAGCCCATGTATGCTCTTTTATTTAAAAAATGTTATCACAAAATATATATATATATAGAGCAGAAAATTGCATGTACTGATCCCAAGTCTTGTAATGCTCATTTCGCATCCTTGAAAATAATGGCTTCCACAGAAGACACCACTTCCAACAACAACAACAAGAAGATCATAGTCTCAGAGGTTCCCTCCTACATATGTCACTACAGTGACGGTACCGTGGAACGCCCCAGAGACTTCCCAAGAGTTCCACCCTCACCACAAGACCCTATCACTGGCGTCTCATCCAAAGACATTGTCTTCTCAGAGGACCCTTACCTCACTGCACGACTTTATCTTCCAAAACTTGCCGAATCCAACCAAAGAATCCCCATCTTGGTCTACTTTCATGGTGGTGCATTTTGCTTCGAATCAGCCTTTTCATCACACCACCACAACTACTGCAACCTCGTAGCTTCCCAAGGAAACGTTATAGTTGTTTCCGTAGAGCACAGGAAAGCTCCTGAGCATTATCTCCCTGCAGCTTATGATGACTGTTGGTCTGGTCTCCAATGGGTAGCTTCCCATTCTTCTACCCATGATCAGAACCCCACCAACAGTGATCCGTGGCTCATCAACCATGGTGATTTCAGCAAAGTTTTCATCGGAGGTGAAAGCAGCGGTGCTAACTATGTTCACACCATTGCTATACGTGCTGGGGTTGAAACTCTACCTGGTGGTGTCAAAGTATATGGTGCTTATCTTAACCATCCTTCTTTCTGGGGTTCAAAGCCAATAGGGTCTGAACCTGTTATAGGGTTCGAGGAGAGCGTGCCGTCTCAGATGTGGAACTTCTCATACCCGAATTCGCCTGGTGGATTGGATAACCCTTTGCTCAACCCATTGGCTCCTGGGGCACCCGACTTGGGTGGACTTGGATGCTGTAAGATGTTCGTTGCTGTTGCTGGTAAGGATTACTTGCACTTTAGGGACAGGGCGGTATTGTATTACGAGGCTGTGAAGGCGAGTGGGTGGAAAGGGGAAGTGGAACTGTTTGAAGAGGAAGAAGAGGATCATGTTTATCACATGTACCATCCTGAAACTCCACAAGGCAAAAGATTGATTAAAAAAGTCACTGATTTTCTTCGCCACTGAAATGGAACTGCCATTGTCCTTCACGAAAGGTGCCTAGTTGATAATAGAGCATTAAATAACAACCCATCTTATCTTATTCGAGATGGAGTAGAAATCTAGATTAATTTTATCGCTTGCTATATGTTATTAGTATCATCTCTTGTATTAAAGATGGCAAAACGATTGGATCGTTTATCTACTACTAGAATCTTTTGTGACTTTAGCAATGGAGGAACTTCATCCTCAAGGCCTTAGTGGCTTTATCGAATAAACTCCAGCTATATTATTATAATCTATATCTTTATATATATTATCACATTATACTTTGAATCAAATTGTTTTGAAGACATGAATGACACTATATTATTAAATATATAAATAATGTTATTAAATTCCAATTATTGATGACACTATATTATTAAATACATAAGCATTATTATTAAATTCCAAGTATTCATAACACAATATTATTAAATATATAAATATTATTATTAAATTTCAACTATTAATGAAATTATATTATTTAATATTATTAAATATTTAGTATAAAATAATTTTCGAATAATTAAAATTGTATAAGATCGTAATACATATACACACACCATCTTATAAATTGTACTCCCTCTGGTCCTATATATAAGAGACAAAACCCTAAAACACATAGACCAAGGAAATGCATTGAAATAAGCTATTTGTAATTAATATTCATATAAATTTACAAATTTAACCCTTCAATAATTAATGAACAAACTCACTTGTATTGAAAGTTGCACTGTTTCGTAAATATAAACCCTATTATAAATAAGGGTAAAATTGGAAATGAGCATTTAATATTTGTCAAAATACATGCATGTCTCTTATATTTTGGACCAAAAAAAAGTAGTCATTTGTCTCTTATAATAAGGACCGGAGGGAGTAATAAATAGATTTGTTCAAATTTAATAATTTTATTGTAAGAGCCATCCAACAAAAAGGGGAACCCACGTTGAATTTATTTGGGTAGAGTTATTTTTATAAATTTTTTTCTGAGAAGCTTATCACAATAAGCTAAAATGAGCTGACATGAAGATTATAAACTATTTTCATAAATTATTTGGTTCTATTTCATAAGCTATTCTTTTTTTAGGTCCGAGATGGAACCTAAGGTATTCTCACGGCTAGAAGTCGTAGGACTAATCTCTTGAGGATGTAGAGTATCAGTTAAGGGGTAACTCCTCTACCCAGAGATGCAGCTTTATTCCCATCATCAGGATTTGAACCTTGGACATATGATTAAAGGGACCGAGCTACTAGCCCCTCGAACCACACCATATAGGTATTTCATAAGCTATTCTAATAACCTCGAATAAGGTTTCTATAAGCTCTTCCAAACATATACTTGGAAGACTTCACAATCACTTGTATAAAATTTTATTGGCCGAATTACACATCTCTCTTGTTATGGCCCAAGAAATACACATTTTGGACCCAAGTCAAGAGATCCCATTCCACAACAAGGCTCAACCCAAATGACTAATGGACTATGAAGCATCTTAGGAATCTTTTATGCATATGCTAAAATCATCTAGAATAATGATGAGTCACATCACTAAGGAAGGATCTAGAATAATGATGAGTCACTATGATGAGTCATTGCTAGGTTTGTTAGATTTGTTATTCAATGATGCTATATATGTAACCAATTATGGAATGAATGACAAGAAGAAAAATATTAAGGACAGCATTTGCTTTAGGATGTTGCTCCCCTCTAAGGATTGTTTTTATTTTATCTTACTCTTTCAATTATTTTCCTGTTAGGGATAATCCTTATACCTTACATCTCTCCACATATTACTATTTATTGATTCAAACGGAAATGAGTTTGATTTCTATTAAATAAGATTTCAATTAGTCAGAGTTTAATCTGATTTCTAAAGGCCAATAGTCTAAATAATTTAAATAAAGTCTAATATAAAGTAACTTAATCTTAAAAGTATTTGGTAACTTAGTAGGATTATAGTAGTAACACAAATTTTAATAAATAGAATTTAACTATTCTCATTGAATAAAAAAATTCAAAAAAAGTATGGGCTTTGCTGATAAGTGCTTATTAAGAAGTCAAAATTAAAAAATTTACATGTATTCAATAAGAGCACACGTATAATTATAGATGTTGTCTAAGGTGCATAACTCACCAAAATGGTATAGTGATGCACCACCCAGGTAGCACAATCTGGATGAATCAGATTGTCATTTTGGGTGGTTGACTTTTCAACCAGGTTATATGGTCAAAGTCCAACTAACTCAATGACAATCTAAATGGTCTAGATTATGCCACTTGAGTGGTGCACCACCCACCATGATGCACCGTAACCGTCATCATAATTATATAAACAAACATAAAGAACTCATTGTGATGTTTTCGAAGTTTGGAAGAACATAACTTAGTGCATGTTTGGATTCACTTCTGGAAGAGGCAAAAGTGATTCCAGGGACATAAAATTGATTTTGACATGTTTGGGTTCTCTTGATTAGAATTGACTTTACATTTGGAATTGTTTCTACCTTGAAACTAGAATTTGGAGCTTTTGCCCCGAGATTTTTAACCCCAAAATTGTTGTTTAACTCGCTTTTATGTAAACCTATCCAAACATAAATTACTTTACTTCAAACTCAATTATAAATCAATTAATTTCATCCCAAATCATGTTTGTCAAACGTTCATCCAAATACACACTAGAAAGTAACAAAGACTGAGATCAAGGGTCAATTACTGGAAACCTTTTGTTATTATTCAGTATTCTATGACACGCCAAGAAAGTAACTAGAAACTTGCTCTATTTTCAACAATAAAAGAGGCCAAGCGTTTGATCAATTTCCTGGCATTCTCAGATTCAGGATTATGGATATGATAAACATGGTCCTCCTCTGTCTCCTCAAAAAGATCCAAACCTCCCTGCCACCCACTATTTTTCACAGCTTCATAATACCAAACCCCTCTGTCCCTTAATTTGTCCTTGCCAGCAACACACACAAGCATCTTAGAGCATCCAAGGCCAGACAAGGTAGGTGCCCCAGGAGCCAAAGGGTTGATCATAGGACAATCAATCCCACCAGGTGCAGAAGGGAACACGAAGTTCCAAACCAAAAGCAAGTAATCTGGCCCTTGCCCTTGCCCTTTACTCACAAGCTCTGACCCTATCGGTTGTGAACTATAGAAGAATGGGTGGGAAAGAAAAGCACCCAGGATTTTGACATCACCAGGTAAAGTCTCCTCACCAGCACGAATGAGTATGTTGTGAACAATATTACCACCTGCACTGTCACCTCCTATGAAAACTCTGTCGAAATCTGCATGGTTAATCAGCCATGGGTCTGTGTTGGTGGGATTTTGGGTGGAATGAGTAGCAACCCAAAGTAGAGCAGCCCAAGCATCTTGGTAACAAGCAGGGAGAGGGTGCTCTGGAGCGAGCCTGTACTCCACTGAAACTACTATGATTCCATCGACTTGGGAGACAAAGCTGTTGAAGTGGGTGTGATAGACTTGAGAGAAAGCGGATTCAAGCAAGAATCCACCACCATGGAAGTAGACCAAGATGGGGAGTTTGTGATTTGATTGGTTCAGTGTGGTGATGGATTTTGGAAGGTAAAGACGGGCTGAGATGGAGGGGTTGTGAGCGATGATGGTATCTTTGGATAAAACTGGATCATCAAGAGGGGGTGGCATCAATGGGGTATGTCGGAGGCGTTCAATGGTGCCATCCTTGTACACCCTGACACAGGTGGGAATCTCTGCGGCTATCTCTTTGGTGTTGGTGACACTGGTTGAACTTGAAGCCATGTTTAGGATTTCCACACAATGAGTATTGAAAATAAAACTAGACTTTGGAAAAAAAGGGTGCAGTTTCTCTTCTAGTTTTTAACAGACCTTGCTATATAGCAGAGTTGCAAACCACATGAGGGAATGAGGGATATACGTACAGAATGAAAGAGGTTAATGGTCAAAGTGTCAGACGAATCTCTTTTCTCCAACAAAGCATATATGGCAGATATTATATATGCCAGAGGACATATTTTACTGGAAATATTTTGAGAGTCCAAATTCATGTATGTCGAGAACGTAAGAAATAAATGGCCGGGGCATATTCTACAAAAATAAGTGATGATTCTCAAGCACTTAATTTGTTGTTTTTTTTTTCATTTTTTATTATATATAAAAAACTTACACGTGACAGAACAAACTTCTTCAGTCATCTGATTGGAGAACTCATAGGAACTTAGAGCCATAGCCGTATTAGAATCTGAAAGGCTAAAAATTGTAAAATGCCAAAGGACAAAATACAAAGCACCGTCAACAAATCCTAAGCTTCATGCTTCAGCTCTATATATAAATGTAAAAGCCAATAATAAAACAAAATGAAAAGGACGGACATCAGGTTCGGGTGTAACAAGGAAACCATTAGATGTTAGCTTTATACTTTATAGTCAAAGATAATACCATAGACAAACTCTTCTGTGTGTTTTGATTCTACTTATGGAGACACCAAAGTGTTTTTACACTTATCAAATGCGATTCTAGTATAAAAAAAAAAAAGGAGATGTTTGGTTACACGTTTGGAGAAGCAATTTTATATCCAAAATCAATTATATCAAAAGCATCTTGGAGTAGTTTCTGCTTTTGTATTAAAAAATTATATTAAGTTTTACATCCAACTTGCTTTTAAAATAAAAACATTCAAACATAAATCACTTTACTTTAAACTCAATTATAATGAAATCATTTCTAACAAATCAATTCCCTTCAAAATCATGTTTGTCAAACGCTCGTTCAAACACATATTAAGTATTATGACGTTTCATTCTAACTTTCTATGCAATGGAGTTACGGTTTGTCCCAACCGTAAAAAAAAAAAAAAAAAATTAAAAAGAAAAGAAATTATTATTGAGTCACTACCGATTACTTTATCCATCAAAATAGAATAATTTGAGGGGATGTTATATATATATATATATATATATATATATATATATATATATATATATATATATTATAATTATTTTTTATTTTTTCCCAAGAATCATGATTTCCAGTATCATTTTCAAAAATCATGATTGATGAAAATGTTAAAATGTGCTTTGGAAATAAAAAGAATCCCAAGTTTAGTTTAAGGATATCTTTCTTGAAAATGTTAATATTATTTTTAAAAACAAACATGAATATAGCTTATTCGAAAAGAAAAAAAATATTAAAAAATAAATAATTTTAAAAAAAATAATGCATACCATTATTTGTTCATGCCTTGATTTTATATCAAGTTCTTTTTTCTCAAACAAAAATATATTTTAACATAATATTAAAGTTGTCTATGAAAAACTAGGATATAATAATCTTTACAAAATCAAAAACTTTTCCATATATCCATGAAAAACTATGGTTCTCTCCCCCTCCCATGAAAATGATTTTGGAGGAAACATAATTTTTAATCTGGGAAAATGTTTTAAAAAAAAAAAAAATACCAATTATGAAAGTTTAAGATTCTCATATTAGGATTCCTAAGAAACCAAATAAAATCCCTATACCAAACGCCCCTTAATTGGATTATCCTAAAAAGTGGTCGGTTTCAAAGTTTAAGAGTTAATTACAAATAAAGAAGTTATTAACACCCTATACTATCTGTTCCAAGAATAACCACCTATTTAATCAAATGTATATGTTGATTTGATTGAGTTGATTCTTTATTATTTTAAAACAAATAATTTTTTTTTCACATCTTATTTTGTTGACAAAATAATATATGATTATAACAGGGAATGAATTACTAAGTCATCAATTTTCTCTACTCAATAAGTTTAAATCGCACCTGTTGTAAACGAACCCGAAATTTTGCTCTAGAGAAACCAAGCTCCATACTACTTATTAGGCCAACTAGACAAAAAGATGTTGATTCCAAGAAACGGAATTTATAAAAGTTGCAGAAATGATTTTTTTAAAAGGTTTTGAAAAAATACACAAGGTTGGCGATAAATAAATTTTTTTTGTACAGTGGAGAAAGTGGTGATAGATAAATTTATTCACATCCATTTTTTAAAAAAATTTGTATTATTATTAAAAAAAAATGTACGCTCTAAAAAATGTAGCATGCTTGGGTCACGAGTATTGAAGTGGTGTATTTGTGAGGCATTAATTTACAGCACATTTTCCACGTTAGAAGACAAGATTTAAGGACTTGGCATAGCACAAGTAGTTGATCAGCAGCACAATTTTCTTGCAGACGACTATCTAATTGTCATATATACATGAAGTGCTTGGGTAACCCATAATCATAAACTCAACAACTGTAAATCAAAATCAATTTGGGAAGAGAACTATCAAGTCATAACCATCACAATATTGCATGAGAAAAAACAATGTTCGTGAAGGTCATATTTGCTACATCTATGACAACGATATTACAGCCAGAAGGGACTTACACTGCATCAGAAAAGAACACGCATGACCATATTTCTTTAAGCAATTAAGCCATGCTGTACGCCAATCAGGAGATCCCTTTGGATAATTCAACTAAAGGAAGAATATCTGCCACATTCTGTACATTACAATTGGTTAGATGTCAAAAATAGAAAGAAAAGGCCCATACTATGGCTGGATGTGGGAATTGGTCTTTGTAAGAGCTTTAACAAAGTAGTTGCGGATCTCTGGCGTTACACGCTGAATCAGAAGAGAGTGTCTGCAAACAAAAATTTGAGAAGCTTAAGAATTTAAGACATACACGATACGATGATAATGAGAATTTCAACCATCATATTCATGGTTTAAGTAAATGGCAGCAACCAAGTTCCAAATAACTCTGTTTTAATCAAGCTACTAAAACTTGATTATCCAGCTTATTTCAAACCAACGGTTGGTGTCTATTGTTAAAACCTCTATCTATAATGAAGTTTAAGATCCCTGCGTATCATATTTGTCACAAGTAAGCAGAACTAAGAATACAAGAAGTTATTATGCACGGAAAAAAAATATGCCTGCAATATATTGAAACACAATTCGCAACACCCCAACTCTCCCAAAGAAAATTCAGTACACTTCTGTCCACATTTTCATAGCTGCATATTAAACCCTTCATTTCTCAATTCTCATCTTAACAGTAACAAAAATAACGTGAAAATATGTTTTTTATTTTTTATTTGATATAATGAAAATGTTTTCTAGTCGCCACTTAACCTTAAAATGAATAGGAGCTATGCACTAAAATAAGAAAGGATCATTGGAACCAAGTTTACTACTTTCTTCAAATGTAGGGTAAAGCAAACACTCAAGCCAATCCCATATACAACTGGAGAAACTTTTACTCAGCCACCCCCTCAGTATGTGAAATACTTCATGATTCTGAAGAACTACTCCTTATTAATTACTGGAATATTAGGCTATAATTATATTTTAAACCTTTAACAGACAGTCAATGTTTAAGTAGTGCCACCAAAACTTTCTATACCTGAATTCCTTTTAGGTCAACAACATGCTTCACCAAAGCTACAAGGAACATAGAGCCAATGGGCACTAAAAGTAGATGCAACTAGCCTCAAAACCTCCAGCTCACCCAAGATTCATCAGATATAAATTATATTCAGATTAACTACTCATTAGTTTGTCACAAACAACTATTATGCATTGCAGAGGAAAAGAAACATTTACAAGAAGCAAAGTAGCAATCAAAGGATTGAGGGAATCAGATAGATACCCTGGCCTTGCACTCAATTTATCAAATTGCTCCAAGATAAAAAGGATGCATCTGTGCCTCAACGATATAGCATTAAAGGCTTCCGAAAGTTCATACATACTTGACACATTCTCCAGTGATATATCCTGTGACAAAAGCCAGTCATGAGAAATCCACTTTCCAGTCTAAAATATTAGAGCAGGAACATGAGACTTTGTAAGAAAACCAATTCTCTTAGCTGACCTGTGCTATCGTGTATTCACAGAGTCTCTTAAGTCCTTCTAAAAGATATTGATCAGCTGCTCGGAGGAGATCTTGTGCAATATCAAGAGTTACATCAACTGATCCAGTATATATAAATCTGTGCAAAGATTAAACAATAAGATATAAGATGTCCACAAATTATTAGAAGCCTTTACAGCACAACTTTCATAGAGCATATGAATGTAGAGTTTATTAGACCTCATCATCAGCTCAAAAACCTCCCATCTAATATTTGGAATCTCTATGTCCCTTGCATCCTTCTCCTGTCATACAATAAAAGACTTGTATATCACAGACAAAAATCTATAATGTTCTGTTCTGCTTAAATTTAAAATACAAGCTGTGATTGTTATATTTAAATTCTCCATTCTATTCATTAGCTAAATCTCAAGCAGAAAATTTAATGAGGTAGACAAATCATAAAAAACGAAATCGTAAGTGACAATGTCTATATAGAAACCAAGTTGGATCAACAGTGGAGTTTTCCTTTTTAGGCTGATAATTTCTATAATCTAAACAGAAAAAAGGCATGCTTGTAATTTCTTAATATCTAGGAGAGGCATCGCGCAGTGGGGTGGGAGGAGAAGACACATGATCCAATGGGGAGAGCAATATATACTGACCCGATAACCACCATCAAACATTGCACGAAATGCATCTGAAGATGCAAGTAGGCAGATTCGGTGAGCATAAAACCGTTTGCCTGCAACAAAGTATGAAGATACCTGGTTAACTACAAATGTCAACTGAAGCAACAGCACTGTTATATTTCAAGTAACAGTTTTAAGAAATAAACGATGTGGATGAAAAGCTCAACCTTCAACCAGAAATGTAACGTCAGACAAGGTAGCATTGTTTACATACTGCTCTCCTAAATAGACCTGCAAAAAGGAAAGTCAAGGATAAAAAAAATATTCCAACTTTTACAAACACCTAACTCCGGAATTATTTAGACAAGACGGAGAGTGAAGAGAGAGGTGTGCATCAGGATTCTCATGCAAGTTGCAAGCATATAATATGGCAAGACATTGATTGTATTAACTACTGATTATTGGGTCAGCAAATACTAATTAATAAAATGGACCATTTTTTTGTAACTAGACAGTCACTGGGATATTCAAATCAACTTTAAATGGCAAGAGAATCACAACATGCCAAACACAAAATACATGCAAACTGGAGGATAAAAAAAAGAGTCAGCATTGTTGGCCAGGCCAGTAACTAGTAACTACTATAAAGGCCTCACGATGAGAAGAAAACAAGTAAAAAGCATTTATAAACAATGGTAGGATTCAAATAAATAATTAGCCTCACAGCTAACACTTCTTAACTGCTTAAGCATGAGCATGTGAATGCAAATATCTTACTGGTATAGAAGGACAAAATAAAAAAAACAGAGGAATCAATTTTCCTATATCCCCAATAAAAGGAAAGGGAAAGAAAATTTTGAACTGTGAACGTCAATGTACAAGTAACCCATTGAGATTATATGGAAACACTTGCTAAAAAAAATATCAAGCTATTGGCAGTGGATTATGGAGACTCTGGACAAGCCAAGCTGTATCAAGGCCTACCTGTGGTGTTGGAGAAGGGGGTGCGGCATCTACGGGAGACAGAGTCATAGCTTTGTTGGCCAACTTGCATAAAGCCACGGCACCATCGAGTTGCTGCTTAGGGCTGGAAGAGCCAAGAAGCCCAAGAAGCAACTCCAAACCTGCATAGATACATTCTTAGCTTCAAATAGAACAAGCAATAAAATGTCCACAAAAAGGATTTCATACAACAAGAAACAACATACATCAAACTTATGCAAAAGATGTGACTAACATGCATACCATGGTGATCAATAAATATATTTTTCTGATCATCTGGAGAACAAAGATGAGCAAGAGCCAAAGCAACTCGTCTTTGGAAAGCCTTTTCTGAAACTCGCATAAGATATAACAAATGATTCAGCACCTACAAGGAAAAAAATAACAGATTACAAGTTCGAACACAATATAGAACCTGTGGGATTAAGCTCGGCTGTTCTTCTATTATAGAATTTACGGAACTGATAATTGAGATACAGTATTAGTGCAACCCTGACATTTAAACATTAATTACAATAAAATGCATAAAGTAACATGTCAATGTGACATTGTGCTTACACGTCCATGAATCTTCTCTTCTAATCTTTTCAATGTCTTTGCAATACAATCTTTGGTTGCCTGCAAAACAAACCAGTTCCATATAGGTCAGCATGTATTCAAGAAGAGACTATTCTCTCCAGTATATAAAAGAAATTTCCATGCAATCATCTGAATCATTTGATTCACATTGACATAGGCAACAAAGGGCAAAAGCTGAAACCCTCACATCAGAGCTACTGTCTAGGTATTAAAGAGGCAAACTTACTTGAACAATAAACTCTCCTTCCTGCAGTCTCTGAATTCCACCTACCCTAATAAAATCGGACACATTATCCTATGGGACAAATTAAAATAACAAAAAACAACAGTCAATCAACTTTGGTTTGAGGCGACACGTGTTATTCAATTAAAACAGAATATCTTAATTATTAAAATAATTACAGTAATATCTTACTTCATTATCTGCAAGGCCATAAAGAGCAAAAGCAGCATTATGTTGCAAAGACCCATTTTTTGAGTCAAGAAGTTTTAGTAATGGCATTAAGCCACCATTGTGTGCAATGCCAGCTTGGTTATGCGTGTCCTGAAAATTAATACTAATATTAATATTTTCACTCAGGCCCGAGGAAATCGTTATGGTCATAAAAGGAACCCAAAATTCAACTTACACATGGAAATGGTTTCAATACTTGTATTTAAAAAACTGTAATATGATATAATAGTAAATAATTTCTAAGACCACTAATTATTCAATACAAAGACAGAAATGTATAGACTATATATGTTAGAGATTCAAAAACTACATTATATGGAGCAGGGGAAAAATGCCAAGTCATTCCCCTGAATATAGTGGTCACTTTACCTTCTCAACTTACATAATTGAACTACAACATGGAAAATAAGGAAAAGAAAAAACCTGGGCCAATCTCCCCAATGCAAAGGCAGACATTTCTCTGAGCTGTACATCAGGGGACTGAAGCATCTCTATCAGAGGTCGGACAGCACCTCTCTGTACAATGTGAACCTATAAAAACCAAGTGAAAGGGAAGTAAGAATTAAGAACAGGTAGATATAATACATGATGCATCAACACGGGAGCTAACTACCATTTACAGTATTGTGGGGATAGTGGAAACCTTACTTAACAAGAACTAAGTAACACAAAGCAATCCAAACTTGGAAATTGGAATTATTAAACAATTGTTCCAACTCCTTTTTCCACCCCTCTTCATGATCCAGTCAACAAACATAAAAAATAGGTGTAAATTGTAATGGTCTCGTATCTTTCTACCTCCCCCTCCCTCCCATTTCGGTACAAGTCATAAACATTAGTCAGAACAATGAAGTTTATGCTTGCCTTGCAGTCTGAATCAGTAGCAGCAAACTGTCCAAGTAACAAAGCTGCTTCCCTCTGGCTTTCAGAGCAGCAAGAGCTGTTACATAAAACAATATTGGAATAGGTTAATAGAAAGATATCCTTTTCATCAATATATCTTATGGAAGATTTGCCATGAAAAAGGAAATTTAGGATATAATAATTATAATACCAATACAAATTGAGGGTAGGGAAGAGGGAGAGGGAGAAGGAGGCATTGCAGTTTTTCAGGGTCAAAACTGAGGATATACCTAAGTAATCCAATAACAGGTTGTAAAGCTCCAGCAAGAAGAACTTCTTTCTTTATATTTGGGGAGGAGTGGACCAGATTTCCAATCACACCAACCTTCATTACAATAAAATTCATTGCACATGCACAATAAGAGAAGTGCAAAGGCCAAACCCAATACTACTGCAAAATTTAACACTTATAAACAAGCAATACCGCTTCATAATGAACAGCAGCATCTTCGGAACGAAGCATTAGAATCAGAGTTGGAAGAGCATTGCATTCAACAATCTGACAAGTCATGATGTTTAGTGACATAATTGTATCATATTGGAGTCAATTCAAATTCCCAGCTTTCAGAAAAGATCACTTACCTCATTTTTATTTTCATCATTTTTAAAAGCCAGGGTTCGCAATGCACCAGCAGCTGCTCTTTGCACCTTAGTATCAGCGACGTCAAGCAAATTAACAAGTGGTGGAATCCCGCCTTCCACCCTACATATTAAATCCAGATATTCACTACAACAGAACCATTCCAAGCTAAATTTCAATTGTATTGTATTCTTTGAAGAAGCAAACCTGACACGGGTTTTAATGCCGCTGTTCTCATGAGCAAGATTAGTGATGGCGTCTGCAGCCCTACGGATGAGACTATTAATGGCACGAGATGTGAAGCCAGTGTGATGCCTCCTCAAAAGATCAACTAGATGTTTTAAAGCACCGTTGTCAACAATGAGCTGTTGATGTTCTGGCTGTAGAAGGAATTTTCAATGGAAAAAGAATACAGTTTAGAAATTATATGACATATTAGAACTTCAAGCATTATCTTTGAAGCTTCTCTATACCATTCAAAAATCGGTCATAGCCAAAACAATCCAATAGTACAAACTTAAAAAAGGAATAAAAAACATTTCAAATTAAAATACATAATTAACATCGAGTAAGCGAATTTAACATTAAAATACATCTTCCGTCAATATATTACAAAAATTGGCATCGAACTGTAACCTTTTCAATCTCAGATTGCAGAATCAAATAAAAGATCAATATACAGGTCAGAAATTGCAGCATACAAGGCCTAGCTAAGCTCAATTGTAATAGTTCTTAAATAATAGTTACTAGGAAACAGAGAAGTCAAGTTACCTTGACGGCAAGAAGACCAAGTGCGAAAGCACTCCCTTTCTCGACCTCGTGCTCGAACGGCAATGGCTTCGGAAAACGGTGGTTCTCAGCCAAAGGAGGCGCCTGAAGATGCATAACCAAAGCCGGAATGGCACCTCCTTCAACAATCACGTTAACTATTTCCTCTACAAAATCACAACCACCGCCAAACGATTCACACACAGAGACACAAGCATGCATGCGATATACGAATTGAACAAGAAGCGAGGAGATCGAAGGAGAAGGAATGGATTTACCGTTTTTGGCGAGATCGGCGAGGGCGTGGGTTGCGCGCTTAGCGGCGGCTCGATCAGATTCGTTCCACGAGAAAGTGGATTGGAGGATAGAAACCTGTTCGGTGACGTCGGAGAGGAGGGACTCCGGGGCGCAGATCTGTGAGTGGTCGTCGAATTCTTCCTGGAGCTTCCTCTTCTGGCCTTTTCTCTCAGGGAGACACTGATCTGGGGCCCTCTGAAGCTCCATCACCGTCTAGAAGAGAAGAAGAAGAAGAAGAAGGTCCCTCTCTGCGAGGTACTGTGTGAATATGAAATTGTGTGGGAAAGAAAGAGAGACAAGAGGATGATCCGAAAATGGAATTTGGGATTTCAACATGTTGCCATATCGGAGGGGTATTTCGGGGATTACAGGGATAGTACCTCTTTTCTCTTTTTTCTTTTTTTCTTTGAGGTGTCGGGTTTTGAGGGGGCCACATGATTTCGGGTTCTGGATTAGACCGGGGTGAACACTGCGCACTGACTTTTGGTAGGCTTTTTAAGTTTGGGTTAACGAACTAACGTGCGCTCCCGCCGGGAATTGAGGGTAAAGAAGGGTTCCGCTAAAATGTGCGTAATGGGTTGAAACTTGAAAGTGTGGGTCCACTTGTAAAGTTGGGAGGGCCTGCATGGCTACGGTGCAGATCATTCATCATACACGCTTGGTTATGATTTGATTACGGGGTTTTGCTAACGAATGCCCTTACGACATTAGTTAAAGAATACATAAAAAGAAAGTTTGTATCGAAAAATTAAGTTTGACACTTTTCGATATATTAAATACATAAATTTTTATACAAAATTTCCATTATTGATTCTTAAACAATGCACTAAGGACACTTGTTATCATTCTCTTTGATTATATTAGATTGAATTAGACTAGATTGGCTTATAGGTGACATTTGTTTAATGAAATACTTTACAAGAAGAATATCTTTTGGGCCCAATGAACGTGGCATCACAATGAAATTGTGCTTGTTTGGGCCCTATAACGATGATGATACATTGTTGCTTGCTCCATACCAAGCTAAAATTGGAACGACGGTGTCCATATCGAAGTACTGCTAAACAACAACAATTTGCATGGTCTGATTCTAACAATCCTCTGGATTGGTCCTCAAGTAAGTGAAAACACTAATCTTTCTTGTCACCATGATTTTTGCAGTTGTTCCACAGCTTGCTTACTACTCTACATTTATTGACAGAACTTCTTGAAATAATTTCGGAGCACAAACACCAATTGAGTTGTTTGCTCAATGACTTTCCCTAGTAAAGATGAAGCCTTTCCTCACACCATTGTTCTTTTCTTTTTTTTTTTTTGACAGGAGGATTTTTTGTTCTTGCTATGCTTTCACATATACATTATATCTTTTGCATGGAAAAACTACTATTAATTTTTTTTTTCCTTCTAATTTTGGTGGAAATACTTCACCGTCAAACCGTCAAGGGAAGTGCACTTAATTAATTGTGACATCTCGTGGTCTTCCAAAAAAAAAAAAAAGTCATCAAGAGAAGATCAAAATTCATTCAGGCCTCTAGTTGGACAGACTGGTTTCTTGTTAGACTTTGAAGTGAACTTGCAGATTTGTTGTTCATATTAAGTCCAGTTTGATTTTCCTTTCCTTGAAAATTGGTGTGTAACTTGAAAATTGTATTTTAGTCTTAAATATTCTTGTATATGCATTGTTTATTATTTTATTGAGTTTTTTAAGGCGAGAAGAGGTCCAGCAAATTTCCAATTTAAACCTATAAGCAATAATGAGTGCACTTTACTGGTAATTTAGTTCCAGACAAAAGATTAATGTCTATTTTGCAAGTGAATTTTATTTTGTTCCTTATCACTAACTTTTGTATTTCACTTTTACTCCCCCCCGTATTTCACTTTTACTCCCCCCCCTCCCCCTCCATTGACCAGATCTCTTTGGTTGGTTGGTTCCCACGTCACAATGTAGGACTGACATTATTATGAAGCTCAGCATATATCATGTGACATGATTTCCTCCTTCCTAATAAGCTATCCAGAACTATAACATACTAGAGGAATGTTTTTTAACACAAAATTAAATTTGGGACATTGTATGTGTGTATATAAAGATGATAAAAAGTGGGTAAGAAATAGAAAAAAGAAACACATACATGTCATATATGGTGTCTAAAATTTGTGTTCTAATAACACAACTCGAAATATTATTGGCTTCAATGATACAATCGGAATGCACAATTTAATGATTATTATATAAGCTAGACTTTACATTGTAATATATTGTTTCCAGTTTCCACCCCCAACTATCATCTAATCTAGCATTGAAACATGCTTTGTTGAAATAAAATTAATAAAATAAAATAAATGATAGAAAATAAACTTGTTTGTGAACTGTGAGGTGACTAAACAAAGCTGAGTAGTGAGTTCCATAATCTTTTAAGTTAACCTGTTTAGTGTGAGTTTAGATTAATTTTTTTTTAGTTCTAAAGAGCTTATAATCGAAAGTTTTCGAGAGAACTTTGAAAAAATATGCTACTATATATTCTTCCTTGCTTAAGTTGAAACAGAGTGGCCAAGGCACTGCTATTCACCTGTGTGCAGATTGGCAAGTTAATCGTTGGTCTAATTCTGATGCTTGCTGACCTTGTCCTCTCTAACCCTTTCTTTATCTTCTTCACTTGCTTTTCTTTATTCCTTCACGGCTTCACCCTTCTTTCCATTGAGATTGAGATTGTTAATTACTCTCATTTCTTGAGACGAACCCAAACTCTGCATCATGTCACGTTCTTTCACGTTCCTTTTCTTGATCTCTTTCATTCTCACAGTTTGGGCTAATGGAGTTGAAGTTCTTTTCATCTGGTAACAGCTGAGAAAGAAGTTCTAGGACGTGAAAGCGCATTAATGGATATGAGGGTAACCTGAATTGGTTCAAGGGAGATCACTTTTGCAGTGTTTGGGAGCACAGATAGATGGTACATTATGGTAAATCTTCAATGTTGTGGATATCATGTCTTAACTCCCGAAAAGGCTTCCGTTAAGATTTGCACGTTGTAACTAGTTCCTGACAGCTAATCAACATTGAGGTAAATCATTCGATTATTACACGTTAGTTACTTTTATTAATGAGTACATTATCATTGGGAATTTAGTGGTCCTGCCT
The DNA here is from genome assembly GCA_035048595.1 of Echinosophora koreensis. NCBI lineage: Eukaryota > Viridiplantae > Streptophyta > Magnoliopsida > Fabales > Fabaceae > Echinosophora > Echinosophora koreensis. The sequence goes on along the minus strand of JAPCYP010000003.1, from coordinate 14,765,183 downwards.
TTGACCACTATTGAAGTGCAGAATAATGTTTTACAAATGAGATTATGATATTCAGTTCGAACATTGTGCTACGAAAACGGAACGAATTGATAATCAACCAATGGATGAATAAGTCAACCAAGAATCACAGGTATCAAGAAAATGAAATGAGAAATAAATCATTGTTCGTACTGTGATACGAAAATGGTTTCGTACCAAGTAGGATTTTCCTTTACAAATTATACTCTTTAAAGTGAGTTTGTGGGTAAAGTGAGTAATGTATTCATCTTCAATTAGTTAAAATGCATAAAAAAAAATGTTTTGATTTCTCAATTTACTTTCATTAATTAATATACACTTTTACTTTTCATTTTACACTTGAGCTGACTTTATCCATTTTATTTTAGCTTAGTTTAGGGAGCTAAATATGCTGGTCTTTATCAAAAGGAAATAGTCGTACAAAATTCAAGAAAAATAAAGAAAAGCAACAGGTTAGTTTTCGAACGTGGATAACTCAAGATTGAGTGTGTGTTTGGATGAGCGTTTGATAAACATGATTTTGAATAGAATTGATTTTGTAGAATTGATTTTGGTTAAAAGTGAGTTCAAAGTGAAGTGATTTATGTTTGGATGCATTCATTGTAAAAGTGATTCTTATCAATTCATGTTGTTTGGATAGTCAGGATAAAAATTGCTTTTGGGTATATAATTACCAAAATGGGTTTTGTATACAAAGAATGTTAATTCTCCTTCACAGAGAATTGCCCACATTCTTGATACAATAAAGCATGAGTATATTTGCTTATTAAAAAAAAAAAAAGAAAAGAAAGAAGGAGCATGAGTAGATAGGTGGATCCCATACAAAAGCATCTTATTTCCAAATTCACCACCAATCTTACTTTTTGGTTGAATTTGTAGCCTATAACAATAAGCATGATATTACAAATGGAAAGATTAAATAATCTTCAATAACCCAATATCATGATTTCGATGGCATTAGCTTGTATAAAAAAATACCAGAATAATATCACTAGTTAGCTAGTATGGCATAGTATATAATATAGCTTTGTTTACTTTTGTCAAACACTTTGAAGACACTCTTTAAAGCAATTTTATACTCATGCAATTGAAACAGAGAAGAGCTACCATTTCGGACAAGTTGGGAAGAATGAAGACTGTGAGAATGGGCAAACAACAACAACATGTAAGAAAAGAGTGGACAGTAAATGAATTAATTCTATCAACCATAGCAAATGACACTAGTAGCTAGCAGCTTCAGTGAACTATTCGGCAATTTTACTTGACTGGTGTAATTTGGTAGTGGAATTACGTGAATGAGGTAGATTTTAAAATAATTATACAACTAGGGTAAGTCGTAAGTGGGAGTTACGAAATTAATGTAAAAGTCGTCAACTCACGAATCACTTTTATATTCGAAATATTAAAAAAAGTGAAGGAATCGTATACATAACTTACGACTTAAATTTTTTATTATATTTTTTCGCAAGTCGTATTTAGTATAAACGACTTCAATCTTTTTTTTATTTTATTTTTTAAATTTTTATGCTAGTCGTATTTAAAGCATACGACTAATTTATTATTATTATTTTTTAAAAAAAATGGGTAAGTCGTATGCAACGTTAACGACTTGCCCATAATTGTATTAAAAAAATTTATTTTTCTTGCAAAGTCATGGATAGCATTAACGACTTGCAATTTTATTTTATTTTTTGAGGTACGACTTACAATGTTTGGAGGTGGAAAAAATTGATATATACTTGTACTTGTAACACCCTGTTTTTCTTAAAATGTTTTATTAAGTTAATTTTATTTATTTAAATTTGATGGTTGAGGGCTAAGTAGGATTTTAGCCTAAAAGTCCCTTTCTGGTACATGAGCACGCTCGTGCTCATCAGCCAGCAAGCCCGTGCTTAAAGTCAGAAGCGTGTTTCTGATTTTAAGTTGAGCACGACCGTGCTCAATAGTGAGCACGCCCGTGCTCAATGCGTGGACCGCGTCTCGCTGACGTTAAGTGGAGCACGACCGTGCTGAATGGTAAGCACGACCGTGCTTAGGTCCGAACGTTAAATACGTAAACAGAGTCGAGGGTTGGCAGATAACCCTACTTTTGGTGTAGTGCAGCAGCCGTAGTGCGGCCAAAGTACGTTCCCACTCTGTTTCCTCTTCGTTCTTCATTGTTGAGAGTTATTGGAAGTCGTTTGGGAAGCCGGTTTGGTCTGTGGTAGTCTAGAGGTAACGTTCTCTCCCTTAGTGTTTTCCTTTCATAATGGTGTGAATAGGAAACTAATGTTTGTGTTCGGTTTGGCTAAGGTTGTGTTGAATCGAGCCGCGTTGGGGAACCGTGACCGGTTGCGTTAGGAGCTAACGTTGGAGCGACCTTCAATCCAGGTATGGGGAGAAGTGGATTGTTTCCATTAGGCAATGGGTTAGTGTAAGGTAACGGGGTTACCCATGACCCCGGTATTGTATGTCTATGAATTATGATGACTTGGTTGATAAATGATTGTTCTGGTTACATGTTCATAATATTTATTATATGTTCATATTGGTTGTTGAATGATAGAATGACATGCTGATTATTGTTGTAATATGATGTTGGTTGATTGATGACATTGCTGTTATGATGGGTTGAGGTTAATGAAACGATGTTAATCATTTATTTAGGTGTAAAACGTGTAAGTTATGGGGATTAAACCCTACCATAATTGATTAGAATACGGTTTCTGTCCCTGCCCAGAACAGTGCAGTCGTGCATTGAGCACGACCGTGCTGAACAGGGAGCACGACCGTGCTCCCACTCAAATTCTGGAAAATGGCCGCGCTGCTCAGCACGGCCAAGCAGGTTGAACAGCACGATCGTGCTGCTGAGCACGACCGTGCTGAGTGTGAAGCACGACCGTGCTTCACTTAAAAGGGCAGCACGCCCTCACGTGTCCAAGCACGACCGTGCTAGGGTCTAAGCACGACCGTGCTGACCCCCTGGACAGTGATACAATTAAAGGACTTAAGGGGTTTTAAAACCCCATTCCCCTATGATGATAAGTTGAGATAATTAATCAAAGATAAAGATTAGACAACCTGGTTATTAATTATAAAAGATAATTAGATAATCAAATGTTAAGTCGGTATCCGTTGGGTTACCGCACGTTGATAAGTTGAAGTCTTGGGTGCTTATAGACCCAAGCACGTTGAGTTGAACCTTGGTGCTTATTGGCCAAGGGAGCCTTGACCCTACGGTTTGGGTCTAAGGTCACGTTGAGTTTGATGTTGAAAGTCTTGGGAGCTTCATGGCCCAAGCAAGGAGGTGGTTGAGATTGTTTGTTGTTGTGCCATTTGCATAAAGCATTGGAGTAGTTGATGGGGGTGGTTCGACAAAGGGGAGATCGCCCGAGAGTACGGTGATCTGGCCATCCACGGTAGGTCACCCAAGGTTTGGTGACCGAGGCCCCCCGTGATGAGGCATCCACGGTTTGATGCGTTGGCTATCCATGGGGTTCACCCAAGGTTTGGTGAACTGCCGGTGTTGGTGCTTATATGGCCAATACGGATATGTAACTCCAAAGTCGTTCATCCTGAGTTAGTTTGGATCCACATGCATAGTTGGAGTAGCGGAGTAGTTGATGCATTGCATAGCATAGCATACTTGGTTGTTATGTTACTGATGGATGTTGATGTATGCTTATGTGTATGTTTACCTTGCGTACTATTCCCCTGCTGTTTAAATGATTACATGAATCTTACTCCCTGTATTGTTTGTGTTTGGCCTGATTGGCATTTGCAGAGGATGACGAGCAGCCCGGAGAGGAGTGACTCTGAGGAGCCGCCACTCATAGTAGGGTTGTTTTAGTTTAGATAGTTGTTTCCAGTTGTATTCCGAGGATTTATTTCCGGAACGATTATACCAGTTCTGAATTGTGACATCGGGGTTGGGTTATTTATTTGATTATGTTTTCATTTGATTAAACTTATTTTGTTATTTTCCGTATTGTAAACGAGTCCATGTGGGACTTTTCTACCCTGGACAACTGTTTTAATTTAATTCAGTTAAATGCATGTTTTTCTTATTAATTGATTTATATTTAAATGCCTTATAACATGCGGGGTAGAAGGGTGTCACAGTACTCCTTTATTAGCATATAAAAAAAAGGCTAGAATACTATTTTGATCCCTTATTTATTTTAAAATATTCAATTTGGTCCCTTAAATTTTAAAATATTCAAATTGGTCCCTTATTTGTTTTAAAATAAAATATCTGAACCAAGTTGAATAAATTACGACAAATGAATGACCAAGTTGAATAAATTAAAACAATTGGGGGACCAAATTGAACATTTTAAAAATTAGGGTTTTATAGCTGTGGAGGGGTTTTATAGTAGTAAGGTCATGTATCGTAAGGGTTTAGAGCAACTCGTATTAGTTACTTACGAATTGGCCATTTTATTTAAAAAAAATAAGAAAAAATATACTGAAGTCGTGATCCATGGATACGACTTTAGATATACATATATACTGAAGTCGTGTTCCATGGATACGACTTGCTAGGAATTTTTTTAAAAAAATATTAAAATAACAAAGTTAAATTTGCTAGAAACGATTTGTAATAAAAAATAATAGATAACATAAGTCGTATGTGATGTATACGACTCCTTAATTTTTTTCTTATTTTACAAATATAAAAATGAGTCGTAGATGGGGGATGCGATTTTATATTTGGTTTCGTAACTGTCAGTTACAACTTATCCCACCAGAGTAAATATTTTAAAAACCACACCATACATGTAATTCTCAAAACAAATTACACTACTCACATAAAAAAGCCCAATTATTCCATTCATCACAGGAAAGGAGCAACAAATGAAGGGAGTTATTGAAGGGTAGAGTAGGGAGTTTTAACAGTGACTTGATAAATCTCAGAATCAATTTTCAACCCAAAAGTGAAAGCTACTTTGAGTTGCTTCATGTTAGAAGCGATTTTGGAAGGAAAATCAAGTACACATACCTGAACCCAAACATCTTTATAGCTGGTCAAATCCAAGTTTCACCACAGAAAACGCACGTTTGAGGGAGTTGGACGTGTAACCAAACACGTACTGAGCAACGTTTCATTTCACCGGTTTGTGCACTGAAATTTATGAATAGCCGGTTAAGAGTGTGTTTGAGAAAATTGGAAAAAAAAAAGATTATGCTGATAATCTGTTTTCAAATAATCGATTATTGTGATAATCGATTATAATCAGAATCTGTTTTTGTTTGGGAATGTTTGCTGAAAAACGATTTTAAGATAATCTATTTCATTTGGATGATGTAAAAATAATCACTTTTACATAGTAAATTATGAAAAATGGTATAAAATTATTTGTTTATATTAATAATATTAGTCTTTTTGTACATTAAAAATTATTAAAATGTTTATTTTTTATATTTTGCCACCAATTTTTTTCTATTATAAAAGATTAAATACAATTTGTTACCTTTTTATTATGAAAAGTCAAACTATGTACAGTCCAATGTGTAACAGAGTTGCTTGCGTCATTTTTGTTTTTTCCTTGCGATGTTTAGTAAAAAACGGGGCAAAAGAGGAACACATGATTATAATCGAAAGCAAGAAAACACTATTTCTCAAAAAACAGTCATATCCATGAGATTATTATAAAACAGCTGTTTTTCAACAAATTTTTTTTTTTTTAAATAATCTAGTTGCTATACATGATAAATGATTTATAAAATAGCTAAAAAGGATACAAAATAGCTGAAACTCTAGAGAAACCATGTTCCCAAACAAGCTCTAAATTTAAGAATATTCATATTTTAAATGGAAAAAAAAAACTCCAAAACTCCGTCCCGTGTATGAGTCACCTCACTATTTCATATTTTAAATGAAAAAAAAAACTCCAAAACTCCGTCCCGTGTATGAGTCACCTCACTATTTCATATTTTAAATGAAAAAAAAAAAAACTCCATAACTCCGTCCCGCATGAGTCACCTCACTATTATGATTTGCCTTTTTTTAATCCATGCATAGGTTAAAAAAATTCTAAAACAACAATTATTTATTAAAAAATATAATGCTAACGAGTGTCTGTGTCACTCGTCAAACAAAAAAAAAGAAAGATTTTATAGGAATTAATGTATTTAATATTTGAAAAGGTAAAATATTTAGGGTCTGTTTGGTTTGTTTCTTATTTCCTGTTTTCATTTCCTAATTTCAAAGATAATTATAATTAAAATACTTACAAAAATGACACCATATTTTCATTCTTTTTCTTGTTTTCAAAGATTTGTATAAGAATAGTGAAATAAAAAAAATGTTTTCAGTGTTTCCTGTACAAATATTTGGAAACAAGAAACATAATGAAAACAATGTCTCAGTTTTATAATTATTTTAGTTGAAATTGTCTTTAAAATCATGAAATAAAAATAGGAAACTACATATAAACTAAAGAGGTCCTTAATGTCCTCTTTAGTTTATTTTTAGTTTCTTGTTTTTATTTCCCGATTTCGAAGATAATTATAACTAAAATAATTACACAGTGTCACCTTGTTTTCATTTTATTTATTGTTTCCAAATATTTGTATGGAAAACACTAAAAGCAACTTTTTATTTGTTTTCACTATTCCATGTACAAATCTTTGAAAACAAGAAACATGATGAAAATAAGGTCTCCTTTTATAATTATTTAAGTTGTAATTGTCTTTAAAATTAGAAAATGAAAACAGAAATCTAGAAACAAACCAAACAAGCATTTAGTTTTCCAATGAAAACTCGGGGCCTGTTTGCTTTGTTTCCTGTTTTCATTTCCCGTTTTCAGAAATAATTACAAACTGTCACTTTATTCTCATTCTGTTTCCTGTTTTCAGAAATTTGTACAGGAAACAGTGAAAACAAAAAGAAAAAATATGTTGTTTTCAGTGTTTTCTGTACAAATTTCTGAAAACAGGAAACATAATGAAAACAAGGTGACATTTTTGTAACTATTTCTGAAAACAGGAAATAAAAATAGGAAACTGGAAACAAAACAAACATACCCTCGCTTTTCTTGGTTTCTCAACAAGTGCCCTTAAGGCACTCGCTGGCGGACACTCGTTGACATGACTCATTAAAAAAATTAAACATTTATTTTTTAAAGTATAAAATACACAAATTTTCAGATGAAATTATTCTTTTGGGTTTCTAAACTTATGCAAAATCGCCCATGATAGAAAAATTCTTATGATTTATATGACATTAATGTGCCTCAATAGTTTTTAGGCCCAAATGCAATTCTAGCTACGAATTGCTCCATGATGGGCAGCCTGGGAGACTTGTTGGGACTTAGAGAGTTAGGAGTGCGCTAATTTGGACAAAACACAAAAAACCCACCATCAACATTATATTTGCAAGCTTGTTTGTTAGGTACATGTCACATATAATTTCCTTTCCGTAATTTGGATTTGGAATTTAGAAATTAGAAACTAAAAGAAAGGCGTGGGGAGAGAAAAAACTAGGAAAGTTGGGGGAACTTCCATTCCAACAAAATGTTGACAAATACACACATAATCCAGCAGGGTAGGCAGTTAGCAACAAGACCACGTATTCTTTTGTAAACTTAATATATTATGTAGAACAAGCTAATAAAAACACACCGATACATCCTTACAGTATGAGGTAATGTTTAATGTTTCAGTATAAACACCAGATTTTAATTTTGATACAGAGTTGTTATATCCAAGTTATATTATTAGGGGCAAAAATAACATTTTATAATGTGAAATTATAATTAAAATTTGCATTTGTACTTCAAATGAAAATAAATTTAATATCATGTACCTGTATGGAAAGATCAACATCATTACAGGTATGGAAAAAGATCACCAGATTCAAATAGATTCCTGGAATAGTACTTGTGCTGGCAAAACACAAAGCCAATGGCAACCACTAGGATTTTGATATATTACAGTCGGCTGATAGATCCACAACATAACCAATAAGACAATAACAATAAGTAGCAAAACATAAAGAAAGAGGCAGGGTCTGTGGTATTTGCAAATGATAGTTACTTAAGCACGTGAAGAGAGGATCTGAGGTTTATAAGCGTAGCAAGTAGCAACATGCTGGGGCCATTTACTTCATTCATTGGCTGAACTCACTAAGTGACAAATGGCATCTGACATATTTATTAGATAGCTTAGTTGGTTTAAACTTTTGCACTTAATTGTTAGGTTCTAAATTAAATATCGCTTTCATCACTTTTTTTTCTAGTATGAATATAAAACAAAATTAAAGAATTGCTACTTAGTGCGGGAAAAAAAATTACGAATATGATACGAATTGAGTTGATAACAAGTGAAAAATGAAAATTATGTGTGAGAAAGGATACAATAATTGCCATTTCTCATATATATGACAAATCAGTTGAAATTTCAAAATAAAAAATGAAAATCTTTGGATTAATTATTTATGGCATAAAAAAATTTAGATGATATGTTGACCGAGAGAGACCACGTGAAACTTCTTCCCTTTTTTACGTAGGACAACTTGGAATTTCCAATATTGAAATTGACCTTACAAAAAATTTGATTTTAAAGCACCAAAATGAAAGGACGTTGGAAGCTATATATCCTAATTAACTATCCTAATTAAGGCCCAACATCTCTAGCTATTATTTGCAACATTGGCTCTCCCAATATTTGTATGAAATAAACAAATAGTTAGGATAAAGCTCTGATTGGTAAAAACTAGCGGATAGTGGATAAGCTAGCGGATAGCGGATAAACTAGCGGATAACAGATAGCGGATAAGCTAGTGGGTAGCGGATAGCTGATTAGCTAGCGGATTGGATTTGAAGCGTTTGGTAAAACTAGCGGTTGGACTAGCTGATAAATGTAAAATGACATAAAAGGATATGTTTGCATTTTTTTTATGTAAGTTATATGTATATATATTATTTATATTATTTATTTTAAAATAATTATCACTTATAATAATTTATTTTATTCTAAATTATTTATCGTTTATCACTTCAAAAAAAATTATTTATCATTTAAAAAATTCAATCATTAATTTTAAATTTTAATATTAATTTAGTTTTAATTATTTTTAATAATAAAATGGAATAATAAAAATAAAATTATATATTAATTTGATTTTTATATAAGTTTTATTTTTTATAGATAAAAATATATTTTCCACTTTTTTTATCTTAAATATAAATCTAAATAGCAAAATTAATTCTTATTTATATACTATGTTAAATGATTAGTATTTTATTTTATAATCAAGGATAAGTGAGGAATTTAATTAAGATGGTAGGGATAAAAATGGAAGAAAAAATGAAACGCTATACGCTATAAGCTCAAATGCTACTTCAAGTAGCGTCTGGGAAAAACGCTATACGCTAGTGAAAAAACGTTATATGCTAATTTTAAAAACGACTATCAAACGGGGCTACTTTCCCATCCGCTATATGCTATCCGCTAAACGCTAGCGAATTTGGCAAACCAAATATTACCTAAGAAATTTCATGTCACCTGCCAAAATCCAGATGCCATTTCATTTCCTATATAGAAAACAAAAAGCACTGTTTGGTATCACCAATCGCATGTGCGCATGCATTTTTTCTATTTGATTTGATTGTTTTTGGTTTTAATCTGTTATGTTCTTTTTCGGAAATGAACGGTAGAATAACGATTTATGTGTTTTTTTTTTAAAAAAAAAAAATACAAGAAGGGGCTTATAGCCCAAGAATACAATCTACATGTTCACTAGCCGGGCAAGGGAGCCCCTGATACATCACTAAGCAATAAGATCATTAAACTGGGAAGAGGAGAAATAATTTCCTGATATCCAAATTCTTTTTCTAGGCTTAGATTTACAAGCCAATTGGCACATGTATTTCCTTCCCTTAAGGTGTGACAAAATATGGGGCCTGTTTGGATTGACTTATCAACAGTTTATTCGGGCTTATCTACTGACAAAAGTTTTAATAAAACTGTTTGGGAAAGTTTATTACAAGAGCTTATGACATACTCATAAGTTATTTATAGCTTATTTTTACAAGCTTTGGTGACAAGCTTATGATATAGCTTGTGCGGAGCTTATGTCTCACTAAAAACTTCCGTTTTTTTTTTTTCCCAACTCGATTCCATGTGAGTCCACTTTAACATTTTATTTTTATATTAGTGAAACCCTTGCGTAATTGCGTTGGCCTTGGCCAGCCTCCTCTTTGCTTCAAGGCAAAAACCCTTGCGTGAGAACTTTAACCCTATGACTGCGTCTTGTTCTCACTTCCAGTCAGTGTGGTCATCATCTTTGCTTTTCTTTTTTAAAACAATTTTATTAAATAAATATATTATAATAATTATTATTATTATACGACTCCACCATCCTTCAATGCTTTTTCTTCCTTTTAATTTTATGCCATTTCATGTCAGTAGTTTGGACAATTCTTTATCAATACCAATTGTCCATAATAATTGTGTTATGGTGATTGGAGAATTTTTAATTTTAACAACTATTTGTTTCATGGTATTTTTTTAAAAAAATTATATTTTTAATTATTGTTTGATTTGTAATACTTTATAATTTTTAAAAATATAAAATTTTATAAGTACTTTTGTAATTATGCATCCAAACATTTTAGTGTTCTTGTATAAGTACTTTTCAATGTACATATCCAAATGCAATTAGCTTATCCAATGTAAGCGCTTATGACATAATCTCTCATACGATAAGCTCTTATGTCATAAACGCTTAAATAAGCTATTATCCAAACAGGGCCATGATTACCAATGAAGCCTCCATTAGATGCTTTATTCTTCTGAGTATTTGATTATTTTCTGCAACAACCCCTCTTGAAGGATGAACAGTGATCTATGTGACGTGAAACCCATCAACCACTTTCCTACTTCATCCCTAATGAGGCCACCACAACCCCCATCACCCGGATTGCCCTTTGATGCTCCATCTTTGTTAAGCTTTGCCCATCCAGAAGGAGGAAATCTCCATTTTACATCTACTGCCTGTTGCCTATTTCCCTTCATACAAAGCGGCTCCCCTATTTTAGCAATATCCTTCACAAATCTATGAATCACTGCCAATTTATTTGAGGGATATTTGAACCCATTCTCAAATAAAAATTGATTCCTCCATTTCCAAAGCATCCAGCAAGCTACCTGGAATAAACCTACCCAGTCCATTCATTTCCCATTCCCATGTCTTGAGAGATGCAGACCTCAAATTAACCATTCTTGTTGTTATAGCGAAAAGACTCAATTATATTTAAAAGAATCAACAATCAAGCCTTATACCACTAGATGGCGGCATGTGGTGGAGGTTCCGTGAAGATACCAACGAAAGGCCTCGATTATGATATTGTGTTTGCCAAAGCCTAAGGTTGCCGGAGTTGGTAGAGTTGCCTCTGGAAGGTCTGATTCTAGACGAGTGGAGAAAGAAAGAGAGAGTTGTAAAGTGTTAAAATGATTTTTTTAGTGGACTGTAAGCATAAGCACTTTTCTTGTTGACCATTTAAGGTGCATAGTTGCACCTTATTTTTAAACGGGCACTCTAGAACCATCCCGGCGATATCATTCCAAACTCATCTTATATAGAAACACGATAACTCATGGAATCTCAAACATCCACTTCCTGTCCATGGGTTTGCTTCTTCGATGGTCGGTTAAGATGAATCACTTTTTGCTCTTCTTACCATATCCGCTGAATCAAATAGTGGAAAGTGCATCTTCTCTTTGATTTCTCTTCTCCCAATTTCTTTTCCTTTATTTTCTACCCAACCAAACATAAGTCCAATGCTTCAAACATGTATAGAAATAAGAAAAAGTAAAAACTTGAAGCATGTACCATAATTTTTGTAAGGTAAAATATTTAAGATAAATTGTCAATAATATCATTTGCTATGTATTTTTTTTAAAATATATTATAAATTAAATATTTAATAAATATTTCACAACTTATCATAACATATTATTTATCATGAATGCAAATTCGTGACATATATTTTTCTAAGGAAAATACTAATCAATGTCCCTGGTTAAGTTTTTTTTTTAAAAAAAGCATTTGCAAAAAAATAATTTAGTTAAGACATTGAAAGTTAAACTTTTTATTTTTCAATAAAGTCTTATCTTCATCCCTTAAATCAATCTTGTTGGCTCATCATAATCATAATCATAATCATAATCATAATGATATGTAATTTTCAAATACCAAAAGTCTATATATATAAAATAAAAAATAAACCTCAACTTTCAAGGGACAATAATGGGTGTTGCAGCCCCAATTCCAATTGAAAGTGGGCATTAATATGGCTATATGGGCAACAGAATTCACCAAGCAATTTATCCTAAGGGTGTGATTGGATGGGGTATTTTCAAAATTTCAAGTAATTTGAAATACAAGGTAATTCAATTACTTCAATTGAATTACTTTCATTTCGAAAATATTTTGTTTGGATAGGGTAATTCAAATATCTTGTATTTTAAATTCTTTGTTTGGATAAAACATTTAAATTACCTTCAATTACATTTTTTTAAAATATTCCTTTAAAAAACACTTTGTCCGGGGCCGACGCCTCCCACCGGTGGCTGCCCCCCCCCCAACCGGGCGTCCAGGGGCCGGCGCCCCCACCCCCGGTATGATAGGGGACGGCACCCCCCCCCCCGGGTGTCCGGGGACCGGTGCCGGATTGATTGGGGTCGGCGCTCCCACCGGTTTGATAGGGGTCGGCGGCCCACCGGGTGTCCGGGGGCCAGCGCCCCCCCACCTATTTGATAGGGTTGGCACACCCCCCCCCCCCCCCCCCCCCATCGAGGTGTCCGGGGTCCGGCATCCCCCACTGAGTATCCGGGGGCCGATGTCCCCCCCCCCCCAACCTGAGTAAGGAAAGGGAATTTAAAAATACCACCTCTTTAGGAGGTATTTCAAATTTCTCAAATTTACCTTAAACAAAATACCCCCATAAAATTCATTGATTTCTAAAATCCTTTTATATTTAATATCCAAATAAAGTATTTTAAAGTGACGTATTTTAATTATCCTCTTAAAATATTTCACTCTCTATAAATACCTCATCCAAACACACCCCAAGCAAGGAAGCATGAAGCAAGCGTACATAGAACCTTCTCATCTGTTTCATTGAACAATAAATAAATGCACATTTAATTACAACGTCTTATCCCATCAGAAGAGCGGAAACTTCGTTTCAAAGTACGCACATGCATGACATCAAGTCCTTTGACCGCAATAAATCAGCGTGAGCTCGTTTGATAGTCAGGATCAGATCAAAAGATCGAGATAGATATAATAAAGGAGTATAATAGGAGTAAGATAAGATATGAGCTGGATAAACTATTATCCTATCTGATATTTGATATCACCAAATAACCAATCAGGTATCATTATAATTGCAGTATAAATTTTAAAAATTTTGTTTTTATTCTAAATGATTTCATATTTTATTAGATTTTAGTTTTTTATAATTTTTATTTTTTAAATTATATAAAAAGACAAAATTATCATTGTAATAAAATTACATATAACTTTCTAAAATATTGTTTAACTTAAAGTAATTTTGTTATAATTTTAAATATTCATTTTTAGATTTTACTTTATATATAGGTAAATTATTAGAATAATATTTTATATTTTTCAGTTTTTTCAAATAATATAAAATAACAAAATTAGCCTTGTGACAAAAAAAATAATTTTTAAAAATAATTATTAATATTTTTATCATTTTAAATATTTTATATTTTATTATACTTTTTTGGTAACCATATTATATTTTATTATACTTTCAATTATTATTTTATTATAATTTAATTTTTTTAAATTTTATTATACCTTAAATCATCATAACCTATTCTATTGAGTTTTAACCCAGCCCTCCCCTCAGGATAAAATTTTAACTAGATGGACATGATATGATAGGTGACAGGATTGACTTATTCTATCCTGTTGGCTCACCAAACAATAGGTTCAGACAGGATATGATAGCTTATCCTATCATGTCTCTCTTATCATGACTACCAAATGAGCTCAATAAGTTTTGTTATATAAATAAAACCGTTATAAAGCCATCCAATCATAAATTGTTATTTTTATAAAAATTGTTATGAGTTTAATTAAGTCCTTTTTTTTATATAAGTTTAATTAAGTCCTTTGATCGCAATAATACAGTATAAATTTAATTATTATATTTTAACACTGGAAAGACATCCAATTATAAATTATTATCTTTATGTCAATTATCTTAAAAATCATCTATAACATAATCGATAATCGATTGACTGTCTATAACAATTAAACACTTTGATTTTATTCGATATTTCATTCAAATATCAAACGAGTATAAAAATATTTTTTATTGTAGTACCTATATTGTACCATTGCTTTTGTAGATCTCAATGAATCAACCAAGTACGAATCAAACAAACACTGGATCATTATAATAAAATAAGGAGTATGCTACCTGAGCTTATTGGTTTAAGACACTGATTAATGAATCAAAAAAAAAAATTATTGAAAAATGTTCTATCTAATATTATGAGAAGGTAAATACTTAACATCCTAATAAAAACTCACTTGTTATGATTTCTTTAATCAATATCTCTGGGCACTGAATAGCCAGACTCACAAAATAAATATTTAAGAAGATTTTCAGATGCTCAGGTAACGTTACAAATGGAATTCGTTCCGCAGAAAACTCCAATTGAGATGCTGCCAATTTTGCGTTGCAGAGCAATTACTACCACAACTAAGTCACTGTTATTATAATTATGAATAATGCACACACAACCATTTCAAACTTCAACGAAACCAAAGGCTACTAACAGTAACAGTCAGAAAGAGAAAAGTCCCAACTTTTCATACTATCTTCCTTTTCACTTATACAAATCCAAATAGTTGTTCCACATATAGTCACATGCAGCTTTTTAACCTCAGTTCCATATAAGATTCGATTCTAAAAGTTAAAACATCAAAATATAATTAATAAAAAAAAGAAAGAAAAAAGAAACTTCTTTGGACATGACTGTTGGTTAATCAGATCCTGGATTGGATGCAACGGGAATGGAAGAAACTAACCCTTTATTTGTTTGGTTGATTAGATTTCGTTACTGACCATAGTTTTGCTGTTCTGGTTCTGAATCAAAGAGTTCTTACAATGCGCGATTGCTCCTTGTATTGCACTCTGCAACTCTTCCATGGAGGAAGTGTCTCTCCCTCCTGCAACGGGAAACGAAAGCACACCAGAATGGCTCGGCGATGATCTCATTGAAGAAGGGCAACTCGAAACGCAGCTTCTCCTTCGAGGGTACCTCAAGTTTCCAGAGAACGAATGAGAAAGCACACCCATATTCTCTTTCCTCCCTCTCTTCACAGAAACCTCTGTTTCCTTCGTAGATCTCTCTGTTTCCTTTGCACCCTCTTCCATCAACTCCCCAGTTCTCTGTTTCTGTGAAAACTTCTCGTACAAAGGCTTCACCTTCTTCAAGTACTTCCTGATAACCTCTTTTGCAGTGGCACTCATTCGCTTCACAGATGAACCAGACACGTTCTCAGCTTCACGGGTTTTGACATTGTTGTTGTTCTCTTTGTTGCGGAAAACAGAGGAGAATCTTGATAAAGAGAAGTACTTGTGGTGGGTCTTCTTCATCTGGGTGTGGTCCTTGGTGGAGGAAGGGTTATGAAGGCGCTTGAACTCGTCGTCTTCGGTTACAGAGCTGGGGCGGGAAGAGTCGCATTCGGGGAAGAGAGCGAGGTCGCTGTTGAAGGAAGAGTGGGAGTCGTTGGAGCTGCCGGTGGAGTCGCGTGCGGTGGTGGTGGCGGTGGAGGAGGAGGAGGTGGAGGAGGAGGAGAGGAGGAGGGTGCGGACCATGGAGATGCGAGGGGAGAGGTGGAGAGGGAGGAGTTGGCCTTTGTAGAAGAGCTCATCGGCGGGGCAGAGAGCGGTGGAGGATTTGCGGGGAGAGATGGAGATGGTGAATTCGAAGTCGGAGGAGGAGGAAGAAGAGGGTGAGGAAGGAAGAGTGTAAGACTTTGAGTCTTTCCCTATTCTCCTTCTTCCCATCTCTCTCTTTCGTTTTTTTGCTGTATCTACACCATAGGCTTAGCCATGGAGAGAGTGAGAGCCAAACTTGGAGAGAGACAACACGGGCACAATTTATATTATTGATTTCAAGCAGGGTGGAATGGATTCCCTCCCTCCCAAGTTTTTTTTATTATAATGGAAAATGGATCTACTCATATGCATTTTATTTTGAGTTTTAATTGGTATAAATGGTTAGTGTAAAGTTTTTTACGCTGTCAATCAATCACAAATCATGTTATAAATGACTTTTAAGGAGATTTGGATAAGAATATAAGATTTTCAGTGACGTGGCTATCTGTGATTGATTAATAGTGTATACCAATTAAACTCTTTTATTTTATTATTTAAAATAAAAGTAACAAAATATTATAATGAAAATAGTGTATAAACAGAGGAATGATTTTTGTACATTAAAATAGGGACACTTTTTTGGGTGTATTTTTTAGAAACGTGTATATAAAAAAGATAAAAAAAGTAAGTGAAAAATATAGATAAATATATTCGATATCACATACTATATCCAAAATTTGTATTCAAATATTATAAGTAGTATAAATATATATCATTATTGCGGTATAAGCATCCCATCACTTTCAAGGTAACACAGATAACGTGGGTTCGTCATCCCCCAACCCCAAATGTAGTGTGAGTCTGCGTATATCTAAGTATTGAATCAAGATCCTCTCCAGTACTGGAGAGGCCAGTAGGAGAGAGACAGAAAGAAAAAATTAGGAGAGGGATGACATGTAAGTAATAAGAACATTTAATACATATAAGTAGATAAATCTTGTTTCTATCTCTCACATATTGGACTCTCCGGTACTGGAGAGGATTGGGACTCGTAAGTATTGGTTAAAAGCGGTTGGATTTCCAAATTATCCATTATCTTTGACCCATTACACACCATTTCTTTTGTAAAAAGTGATATTAACACTCTTAACTACTTATTTATACGCCCAGTTAATTATTTGTATTTCTATAAAATAAAAAATTAATATTACAATTGATTAATAAAGAGTGTCAATAGTTGTTCTATCAAAGAATAATGATATCAAAATGCTACTCAACTTGTAGTGTATAAAGGGGCTGATCTACTAGAACTAACAATTAAGAATTAAGAATTATGAGAATGATAACACTCAAGAATTGTATACAATGTACTATAGCTTAGCGATAGCTTAGTGTTCTAACTATAATTAAGAGGATCCCTACTATACTCTATATGAATTGTTGGCTTTATCCTCTATCACGAGTCTTCTATACATAAACCTTTTATGTAACTGATTCTTTAACCATCTTTATCGGTCTCTTTATTGGGGTGCTTATAAGTTAAGCACCGACTCTTAAAATATGAGCACTGATGGGGACAATACTTACAAAAGTGCTTAACTGGGAAGGATCTTGCACAAGCATCGATGGAGAAATGAGGTGCTTAAGTTAATAAAAGTAAAAGTAAGTAGAAAAGATGTGGGGTCCATTTAAGAACTTTTTAAGAATTGCTCCTGAGATGGAGAGATGAGGTGCTTAAGTTATTAAAAATAAAAATAGGTGATGTATAATGGTGGAACCCATTTAAGAACTCCAAAGTGGGGTGCTGGGATGTCTCTTGAGTTAAGAAGATTTGACCCAAAGAAGAGTTGATCTCTACGGGCCTAAGACTTTCTCGACCCTCTTTACATAAATTAAATGTAAAATCTTCTATGAAGTAATAATTATATAAACTCTTTGTTATAAGTAATTAAATTTGTCTGAATGGTAATTCAATTCCATTATGATGAATCACCAATGATAGTTCACCGTTGATTGTTTGCAAAAATGTTATTCTGATGCTCATATCGACAACTATACGGTGACAATCGTATATTTGAACAGTTATCTGTCTTTTTTCTTTTTCTTTTTCTTTTTCTTTTTATTTTTTTTTAGCTTTTTTTAGTGCTAACATTTTTTGTTAATTACTTGCAAATATCTGGTTAATCACGTGCAAATATATTAGGTTTACAATCATTTTCCACAATCATGTAAATATTTGGTTAAATCATATGCAAGTATTTGGTTAATTTAGTTTATTATATGGTTAATGAGTTACCCTAAAGCTTATAATAGTTTTCCACAGCCATGTAAAGTGAAAATATTTGTATGTGATTAACCATATATTAAACTACATTAATCAAATATTTGCAAGTGATTAACCAAATATTTACATGTTTGTAGAAAATGATTGTAAGCTTCAGGATGACCTATTAACCATATAATGAACTGCATTAACCAATTATTTGCACGTAATTAACCATATATTTACATGTTTGTGGAAAATTATTGTAAGTTTCAGGATGACCCATTAACCATATGATGAACTGAATTAACCAAATATTTGCACGTGATTAACCAAATATTTACATGGTTAGTGGAAAATGATTGTCAGCTTCAGGATGACTCATTAACCATATAATGAACTGAATTAACTAAATATTTACATGTGATTAACCAAATATTTGCACGTAATTAACAAAAAATATTAATACTCAAAAAAGCTAAATAGATATTTTTTTTAAAAAGGTCAAAGTTACGAAAATGCCACTGCATGGTGGAGTTGTCGTTGGAGTTATCGTACGTGGGTTGTTAATAACATATATGGATTTTTGGTGATGAGTTATGCAACGAGTATAGGTAGCTTGGGCTAAAGAAATTTTGTTATGTACTGTGACTCGTGCGAATCTGAGGGCCTGCACATGGGATAGGTGGAGTTTATGAAGGGTCATGCCATGTGTGTTGTGAATTTTGGTAAGTAGACGTGTCACGTGCTTTAAACGTGAAACAAGGAGGACGAAACATGGGTGAGAAAAGGGTCGGCTTCATATTTTATGAGAAGCTCTCCCTTTAGAAGGGTAATTCTGAGGCAATCTGTTATTTATTAATGTAGAAATTAATTAACAGAGGCTAAACATTGTTATTATAGTGCTAAGCAGAGTGATAATGCAAATCCTAGTTGTTCATTCTGATCAGTAGCCAGTAGGCCAATTGTTATAGAGCTGTTGCTTCTGCATTCATGGCTGCAGATTATTATCAGTGATCAGTGAGCAACAATTAATTTAAATTACTGTTGCCTTCTTCTCCAGCAGAATCCGGGCTTGTCAGATGATTTGGATCGAAACTCAATGGGGCATATGCTTTCACCGTAGGATTCGTGGCATTACTTGTGCTTGCTTTGTTTATAAGGAGTTGATTATTAGATCATCTGTACATTTTTGCCATCTCATTTCTTCAAAGCTCGTCTTTAACTAGTTTATTACTAGGTTTAATGAACTTTTTAGTCCCTGGAAAGTAGGGTCGTTTTGAAATTCGTCCCTATAAAATTTTTTGTGTGATTTTCGTCCTTGTAAGTTTAACTTTTTTGAAAATCGTCCCTGCCGTTAGTCTTCACTGTTAAGTTGCTGACGTGGCTAACGGTGAGCCACGTCAGCTGTGCCAAATCATCTGGCCTTGCTGACATGTATGCCACGTCATATTTTTTTATTATTTTAAATTCGAATTTTTTTTTAATTTTTTTTTTCTGATTTTCATTTTTAAGAAAAAATTAAAAATTTGTTTTTTTTCAAAGAAACCTAACCCTAACATATCATATAGCCCTCGTCTTCTTCCCTCGACCCGCCTCCCCCCAACTTCTTTTCTTCTCTTTTCTTCGTTTTCGTCCTTGATGCTCACGGATCTGTGCTCGCATTTGAGCGCCAGCTTCGTCACCGAGTCGAATCAAGAGAAGAGCGAAGGGATGAAGGGAACGAGATCCGATTGCGTGTTGAGAGAGACACGGTTGCGGGTCTGTCCTTCGATCTGGAGCCACCGCCGGCAGACGAGGGAGCAACGGATCGACGGAGCTGAGCGACTGGAACACGGTAGCCAAGCACTCGTTGGGGAGATCGGATATGTAGTCAGGGATAACCGCCTCTCCGCCGCTATCTCTGTTGTCGTCGGCGGTGACGGCGTTGAGCATCGGAGAAACCGAGGACGCGGTGGTGGATCTGGACTTGGAGGAGTTGGAGGAGAGGTGATGGTGGTGGCCTTGGGCGTTTTCGCTGCTGGAAGAGACGGAGGAAACCGAGGACTCGATTAAGATCTTGATTGTTGAAGCTGCAAGAACAATCTAGTTATTGTTGTTGTTGTTCATCTTTGTTTGTTGGAAATGTTTCGGTTCAGACTTCAGAGCTCAAAGTGGCGGAAGATGGATATGTTAGGGTTAGGGTTGTGATGATGGTCTTGTTTGGTTCTTGATTGAATGAAGGAGCTGAGTTTGTTGTGATGATGGTCTTGTTTGTTGTTGATTTGGTTGGAGAAGGTTACGCTATTGTTGGTGAATTTGGTGATTTGTTTTAAAAGATTTTTTTTTATTTTGTTTTTAAATTTTTTAAAATGAAAATCAGAATATTTTTTTTTAAAAAAATTTGAATTTAAAATAATAAAAAAATATGACGTGGCATACATGTCAGCAAGGCCAGATGATTTGGCACAGCTGACGTGGCTCACCGTCAGCCACGTCAACAACTTAATAGTGGAGACTAACGGCAGGGACGATTTCCAAAAAAGTTAAACTTACAGGGACGAAAACCACAAAATTTTTTTTACAGGGACGAATTTCAAAACGACCCTACTTTCCAGGGACTAAAAAGTTCATTAAACCTTATTACTATGTTATGAAGGCCATTGATTTTTAGGTATTAAAAAATTAAACTGTACAAAATTATTCATTTGATTTTGACAGCGAAGCCACTTCCGACTTTTATCAACTTTTGACTATAACCTAGGTGCCTTCTATGTCTTACGTAAACAAATATGGGAACGTATATTGTTTGACCACCAAAAAATTTGGTCCAAGATCAGCCACAGGCCTAACCGACAATGCTCCCGCCCATTAGTATTAATTAAAGCTAAAATTTCCTGTTTAGGGTCGAATTAATAAAAGTGCTCAAATATATTTTGTTTCTCATGAATCTGTCTTGATCCAAAATTGACTAGGCTAACCCAATGGGCCGATTTAGAATCATCATCTTTAAAAATCGATTACACAATGCAAAGGGTCCAAACACTGGGAGTTATTATAGGCTTATTATAGCCTTGATAAGCCATAACAATGTGAGTATTAAAAAGCATTAACCAACGCTTATAATTCTAGCATATTTAATGTGTACAATTTAAAAAAAAAAAAACTCGATTTAATGTACTTCAATTAGAGTAACTGACCCCTGTCATACATTGGGAATATACTAATTTTTTAGGATTTTATCAAAAAATATTAAAATCTATTTGATTTATTTCTTTTATTTTCCTGTGCAAGTTAATCATTTTTATAAAAATATATTTATCTATCTTATTATTATTTTTATTCTCTCTTGAAAATTTATTTGATTTATTTCTGGTTTTTTTTCCGTGCAAATTAACCATTTTTAGAAAATATATTTATCTATCACATTGTTTTTACATTTGACATTGCTCTCAATAAGTTGTTATTCTACTTATCTCAACATTCAATTTTACAATTGAATTTGAATACAAATTATTGAAGTTAATGCTAAAGTCATTGACCTACAGGGAATTGGCATGATTGCGCTAATTAGAAGCCGGACATAAAAAAACCTTTCATAATTATGCAAAAAAAAAAATCATCTGCAGAACAAATACTTTCTACGAAATAATACATTAAATGTGAAATGTCTAAGGAGATGACACTTGAAAGCATATTAAATTAGTTTTATTCGTAAATGTATATATTATAAATATAGATTTTAAAACTGGACTGACAAGCAGCCTGTCTATGTTTGTTTGTGCGTTGAAGAGGACACAAAAACATCAAGAAACAGCTTTTAGGTTATATAAGAAAAATATTACGCCTGTGTTTGAGTCTACGTTCAAACCATCTAAAATCATGTCCATAGTGACATAAATGTAATTTTTTTTTTATCAATTTAACTCGAAAGCTATCAATATCTACTTCCACATCGCGTCAGTGTGAATGTGCAAACAAACATGTGCTACATCTGTATCATTCCAAACATGATTTTAGGAAATGAGACATGAATCTAAACACATCATGAAGCCCGCGATGGAATGATCTCGACCAGCAAATAATCAATCTTGACTAATATTATTTCAGTTATTGCTCTATAAGTTCTGCAGTGGTTATAATTAAAGATGGAAATAGGTGAGTCAATTCGTTGTTGATCTATACCTTTCGTCATCATCATTATCATTATTACTATTATTATTATTTGCCTATTATTGACTTGGGTAAGATTTTAACAACCGTTCCTCTTTTATGATTTGTTGTTTTGGTAGGACTAATGTCATAAGGCACTTACCACTTATTCGAGCTTTGGTGTGTTAATATGATGTACTTGTTTTACATAAAATATAAAATAAAGGTCCAAACTGGTGCTCGAAAAAAAAAACACAATGACATTTTAGTTCATAAGAAATGAAAAATATCAATTTGGTCATAAAAATGTAAAATGCATGTCAAAATAGTATTTTATTGGATAATTTTCAGAAACATTTTAGTCTTCATCAAGGACTATTTTGACCCACATTTTACATTATTGAGGATCAAATTAATATTTTTCATTTTTCAAGAACCAAAATGTCATCGTATTTTTTGGTTAAGAACCACTTTGGGCCTTTATTCTAAAATATAATAATTTTTTAAAAAAATTATGCCTATTTAAATATTAATCAATTTAAGTTTCTTGATTTATATAAAAACCTTCAAATAATATAAACCTTTTAAATCAGTTTTGTCAATAACTGATTTTTGTTAGAGAACCTGTCTGGCCACTTTTTGTTGGGTCATCTCTTCCAACCACATATTTTTCATCCACAAGACTCGTATCCGAGATCTTGTTTAAGAGATTTGAGTTCAATCATACTCGGACCAACTTAATATATGCTAGATCATTGACAGAGCTTTTAATCTTCAGAAGTTGAGCTCAAAACTGTCTATTTCATAAAAACAAAACCCACGGACACAAAAAAACAAACTTAATTGAATAATAATCATAATCATATATAACAACAAAGTGATACTTGTCTAAACAATATTAAAGCTTTAAGCTTGCAACTAGGGGTGTTCACGGATTGGATCAGATCGGTTTTGAGCCAAAAAGTCATTCGATCCAATGATAAAAATAACGTGCGGTTTGGATTGGATCGGTTTGCTTCCTTCAAAAAATTCAATCCGATCCAATCCAATTAAATGCGGTTGGATTGGATTGAATAATTCGGTTTTTATCAATACATATTTACGTAGTTATATCACATCAAAGAACATCCAATCTTTCGATTTGATTTGGATTTAATTGAGTATTTAAAAAGGCATATGCATTTGTTACTTATTTAGAATAAAAATTAATTTTAAAATATTACACCGACAATTTCTAATAAGTTTTTTAACGGGATATTCATGAATTTAATTGATATGCACTCTCATGTGTAAAGATATTTTAGACTATTAACTAATCATAAATTGTTAAATCATTATAAATTTTTAATTCTTGTCCTAAATATATTAAAAATCACTCATAACATTATTTATAATTGGTTAACATTGCAAAAGTTTTTACACATACCTTACATTTACATACCAATTAAACTCATGTAACATAAGGACTAGTTTTTGACTCAGCATAAGGACTACTTGATAACTTATAAAAATATAAAGATTAATAATTACTTTTATAATATAAAGATCAAATTATTTTCATTGAACTAAATAATTTCGGTTCGGTTTGGATTGGATCAGTTTTACATATAGGATCCGAAATCCAATCCAATGAAAAATTTCCGTTTTTTCGATTTTGCGATTTTTTCGATTTTCGGTTATTTCGATTTTCGGTTTTTCGGTTCGGTTAGCGTGGTTGGCATTGGATTGGATCGGTTGATAAATACCCCAACTTGCAAGTGCAAATTAATACTTTCTAAAATAAGTTAATCGAAAAAAAAAAACTGAAAATATCCAGAAAAGCAGGTAGGATTACGAATTCACGCAAGTCAAATGCATGTCCAAAAGGGGACACATCACCCATCATCTTAATCATCACTTCCTTGCTTTGCGTGCCGTGCTCACTGCTTCCTTCCTCTCCTGTCTTTCTTTCCCTGACAAACAAACTTAACGTTAACTTAACGATAGCCGTTTTGCTCCGAGCTTCTATTCCGCTAATGGAACCCACTCCCGAGCAACGTCGTCTCAATGCCATTCACGGCCACCTCATCACCGCCGCCGATTCTCCGTCCCACCTCCGACCAAACCCAACTGCCGCCGAGTTCTTCTATGGTACAAACTCATTCTCCCCCTCTCTCTCTCTGTCAATGTTTCTCTTCCTGTTTGATTTTGCTCTTGTGAATTTGGATATGTATGAGTAGAAGGGTTGTGTCAGTGGATGAGTCTGAATTGGGCGGCAAAGAAAAAGAGTGCGATTTTTCATTCAATCGCTTTTTGAGCCTCTGATTGATGTTAGTGTTGGTTAAAGTTACATTTGGTGGTGTACTGTGGTGGCCCCATTTATGGATTATCAAGGAATTAGCTTTGTGGCATTGACTAATATGCAGAACAATAGGAGTATTTTGCTATTTTTCCCACTGCTTTTGGAAAGTTGAATATTCTTTTGAAAATCAATTTGTTCGTTTCAAGTTCAAGTGGTAGGGCACCACACCAGTGGCGGATCTTGACTGAAAACTTTGGGGGAGCCAACTAGCTACTAGCTAAAATTATTTATTCAATCATATAAAAAAATATTTATTCAAAATATATAATCAGTTATATATAATTTTAAGCGTAACCGTGATAGACCACCAATATGAAGTTTTTTATATTGTTAACATATCACAAATCATCTTATATGTGACTTTCTAAGGTATTTAGTATAAAAGTGAAACATTTTTATTATGTAATAATTTATGATTGATTGATCGTGTAAAATTTTTACACTAATATTACATATCAATTCCATATAATTCCCGGATTAAATCGGTACATATTATCGGTGTAAAGATTTTTTACACTCCAATAATATTAAAGTTATACAGTTTTTATCTCTATCATATGTTTTCTTCTTCAAAAATTGCATCAATTTTTTATGCTTGTATCATTATATTTTTTAAGCTAAAAGTATCACTTATGAAATATCTAAAATTAATTACATAGTATACAATATTTTTAAGTGTGTAATATTATTTTTATATTGAAGAAATTTTGTTCAAAAAAGTTGGGGGGAGCAACGCCCCGTAGAAGGTCCGCCATTGCACCACACCACCAATAACAACCAAAAAGCCCTTTCCCACCAAGTGGAGTCCACCGACGAACATACTAGTATTACTGAAAGCAAATTATGTTCATACTACTAACCTTTCACAACTAAGAAATTTATTATTATTTTTTATTTTCATTTCACCAATTATGATTGGTTTTGATTAAATTTGGGAGAATAATCATTTTTTTTAAAAGCTCTCTTAGGGAGTTTTTAAACGAGAATCCATACTTACAAGTAGATTTTTATATGCAGACTTCATCAGTATCATCATTTTACCTTCTTGCAACTATTTTCGTTTTTTAGGCATATTATTGATGTCACTGGTTATGATCTTTACTTGTGAGCAGAACAAGGGTACAGTGTCGTGCTCCCAGAGAAACTGGTGACAGGAAAATGGAATGTGTATAGGTATACTTCTTCCAATGTTCTTCATCTCAGTTATTATACATCATCGCAGACTATTATTCAAATTTTTTTTTTTTTTTTGCAGATCAGCACATTCTCCTCTGAAGTTAGTGAGCAGGTTCCAAGATCATCCTGAAATTGGTACACTACATGATAATTTTGTGTGAGCATTACTCGCTTTTCTATGTTAAGTTTTATTTTCAACTTCATTTATTAATCAACAGTACTTTGATAGGAATATATTTTGCATGCCTAACAACCTAAGAAATTGATACATATTTTGTCCAAAATCTAAATTTTTAATCATAGGCGCTCGGTTGACACTTTTCGAGACTACAAATATCTGGGAACCCGGATCTGTGCTGATGGAACAGTTGGGGAGTAAGCTGCTCAATTATCAGCCCAATAAGCTTTCTGGGCCTTCTTTGCTTTTCTATTCAAATTTATTTACATTCTTCTCATCATTGCCATTCTTACTGCACTCTCAAGGTACAAATGGATGACATATGGAGAAGTAGGTACTGCACGGTCAGCAATAGGCTCTGGTTTGATTTATTATGGAATCCCAAAGGTTAATGCTAGATTATATTTATGTGATTTATTATTTGTTCTTCTTCATGAATCATGTGGGATTGAGCTTGAGAGTTGCTACTCTGTCCAAAATGTCTAAGGCAATTTGGACTTGTGCACTCCAAGCTTTATATTCATTTTACTTCTCTTATTTCTAATGATGTTGGACTTTTTTATTTTCCAACAGATTATAGTTATGTTGTTGATTATTCATTTTTCATACAATATCATGTAACCTTTGGTACATTCATATGCAGGGCTCTTGCATCGGGTTATATTTTATTAATAGACCGGAATGGCTCATTGTTGATCATGCTTGCTCTGCGTATTCATACATATCAGTGCCTTTATATGATACTCTTGGTTTGTTGCATCTAATTTATTAGGGAGCATTTTTTCTTCCATATTTACCTTGGCCTAACCTTTAGATATTACAACAAAGAATTGTTTGCTCCGTAGGTCCTGATGCTGTCAGGTATATTGTTAATCATGCTGCTGTACAAGTTATATTTTGTGTGTCTCAAACATTAAATTCAGTAAGTATATGTGAGCTTCAACTTGTACTTTACAAAGTATACCCCTTTTTGTTTTGCTACTCTATTATATTTTACAATCCTCTTTCGTGAAATTTATGAATCTTGTCCCCTGACCTTGTAGTTGCTGAGCTTCTTGTCAGATATTCCAACTGTACGATTAATTGTGGTATGTATGTTGCTAATATTTGCTACTAATCTTCATGTACATATTAAGTTCTGTTAGAAAATCATAGAAATATCTGATAATATCCTTTTATATCTTAGAATATTTTTAGAGTATCCTAGATAATCTCTTAGGATTTATTTCTTATTTATATTTTATGTTTTGATTCTCTATTTGATTAAGATTAGGATTCTACTTTTAGTATAAATGAAACTATTGGGTTGTCTTTTGTAATCACATCATCACTACATCAAATCAATATCAGTCTTATTATTTCTTAGTTTACTTCTCTCTTTTCCACCTTCCCTACATAAAACCTTCCAATTCAACATGGTATCTAGAGCCAGACAAAGGTACCATTCTCCGTGACTTGTACTGCCACTATTCCGCTGCGGGGTTCCGCTAAGTATGAAAGAACTCTAATCATCTTATCATCTTCTCAACCATACAAAATCCTGCCATTTTTTCTCTCTTCTGTTGTGTTCTTCTTTTCCGGCGTGTTTTTGTCTTTCCGACCCTCGTTCTTGTGCTGTCAGTCGCCATCAGCCACCGTCTGCTGTCATCTCCGGCCGCTGACCACACCACCAAACTTGACGTCGGCTGATCTGTCCAACTGTCTAGACAGCGCTGCCGTCCGCCTCCCGACGCGCCTCCACTCGCGTCTCTTCCGATCTGCGCGCAGCCGCACGCGCGAACATTCCTTCGGAGCGTGGCGACGCGTCCGGCCGCCGTTTCCAGCGCCGAGCTCGCCGGTCTTCGCTCTTTTTGGATCTGTTTTCACCTCCCTCAATGGACCACTTTTCAGCAACCACCTCAATGTGTTTAACTCTCTTTGGTTATGTTTTGCTTCTTCAGTGTTTGTCATGCAATTCTTATCCACTAAATGGATCATACCAGTGACTTTTGTTCCCACCGACGATCATTCCGGTGGTGACTCCTTTCCCATGGATGAGTCATATTAGTGGTGACTTTTGTTCCTACCGACGATCATTCCGGTGGTGACTATTTTACCACATATGAATTATATTAGTCGTGACTTCTATTTCCGTCGATGGTTGACTTATGTTGGCTATGACTCACACTAGCCCAACTCATTGTCCCAGATGCTTTGGCCCGGCTCTTTTCCTAAATGCACTGGCCCGTCTTTCTCCCAGATGCACTAGCCTTGGCCCCTTGTCCTAGATGCATTGCCCTCGTCTCAGTCCCGGAAGTAGTTGTCTAACTTAATCTCAATTTGAAATAATTTAGGTCTCCGATATTGTTGTTGAAGCTTCCAAATACAGATTTGAGAAGTTCGGACCTTGCTGCTAGATTGCTTGCCAAGAAATTTCTGTCAGGTTGATGATCATTCCAGCTACCTTGCTAAGTTATCTTTCCAGCAACTCTCTCCGGCCTCTCCAACATTCTTGAGTTGCCTTCCAACCATTATTTTCGTGGAGCTCAGTTTTTTATTTTAAATTTTAATTTAAGGGGGAATGCATTGTTTTTCGTGTAACAAGCTTAAAGCTTAGTAAGCTTTAGCTTGAGGGGGAGTGTTATAAAATCATAAAAATATCTGATAATATCTTTTGATATCTTAGAATATTTTTAGAGTATCCTAGATAATCTCGTAGGATTTATTTCTTATTTATATTTTATGTTTTGATTCTCTATTTGATTAAGATTAGGATTCTACTTTTAGTATAAATAGGACTATTGGGTTGTCTTTTGTAATCACATCATCACTACATCAAATTAATATCAGTCTTATTATTTCTTAGTTTACTTCTCTCTTTTCCACCTTCCCTACCTAAAACCTTCCAATTTAACAAGTTCAAGCTGATGTTTTACTAGTATGCAGGTAGTTGGAGGTGTGGATAATCAAATTCCATCACTTCCGCCATCAACTGGAATTCAGGTTATTACATATTCAAAGCTACTAAATCAGGTAATCTAATTGCTTTTTCTGTGAAACACTGTTGATTGCCTGGAGTAATACATAACATGTTCATATTCTATTATATGTTTCCCTGGATTACTTAGGAAGTTTTGCTTATGTTGTTCTCCTTGTCTTTATCTTCTACTTGTATTTTAGGTTCTAATTATTTTTAGATGATAATGGTAATCTAATTATTTTAATTTCTGATTATTTTACCTAATTGTGTGGTTTGGATTTAGGGATGCAGTAATCTTCAGCCCTTTTGCCTGCCAAAACCTGATGATGTTGCAACCATTTGCTATACAAGTGGTACTACTGGAACCCCAAAGGTGTGTAGGTACCTGTAAAGTTGTGGTTTATTGTTTATGGTAGAATATTGTGTACTTGAAATGCTTTCTTTGCTTATAGTTGCTATATAAAGCATTTCTCATTCATCTTTGTGCTCAACACATTCTGGCAGGGGGCTGTCTTGACCCATGGAAACTTTATTGCAAGTGTTGCTGGGACCACTATGGATGAAAAATTCACCCCTTCTGATGTGTGAGTTCTTTTTAGCTGCCTATCATGTATTGTACGTTATTTGTTGCCATTTTTGGCTCTGATAGATTATTCTGATTGGTCCTTACCTGGGTTTCTTTCTATTTTCAGTTATATATCCTATCTTCCTTTAGCACACATTTATGAACGAGCGAACCAAGTCATGACAATATATTTTGGCATTGCAGTGGGATTCTACCAGGGGGTATGAATGTTGAACAAGTTAGGCTTTTTTCGTCCTTGCATTTTGCTTATATGGCAGAGCATATATATTATATTTTTTTGATAAGCAAAAATGTATATATTTAGGTACAAGGGGTACCAAAACCCATATACAAATAGTGATAAACAATGTACAACTTCAACCTAGAGAACAAAAGAGCACTAACACAAAAACATGATTGATCATTCAACAGGGTTGAAAAATACATTATCCCCACTACCACAAGAACCAACACATCAATATCAACCAAAGAGAAAAACGGCAGAGCATATCTGCGTTTTCATACTTGACATTTCATGAAATGCCACTTTATTCTGTAAATGAATTTTGTATGAATAACATTCTTTTCTGGGTTTTACTGAAAAGGGTGGAATACCTAAGAAAACTTTAGGAGAAGATCATCAAAAAGGACTTACTCTAAACTTTAGGAGAACGAGTTATCAAATGCTTGTTGATAACTTGTAGTTCCAAGGCCCTGTCTTATTTTTCTTTTTTAAAATGGTTGGTTTTTGCTGTGGGTATAATTTGCAATAGAAAAATGCCTCTCAAGCTTAAAAGGAAAATTTTACCACATAGCTATCACACCTATTGTCGAAAAGATGGTAGAAGGGTGCCTCACTATATGCTTTAATGTGTTTTGATAAGCCTGACTTACTTATTTGTAACGTTCACATGCAGGACCATATGAAATTAATAGATGATCTGGCTGCTCTAAGACCTACTATCTTCTGTAGTGTTCCTCGGCTGTATAATAGAATATATGCTGGGTAGAGTAATTATGCTATAGTTTTCAGAACTGTTCACTGCCTTCTTGTAATTCATGTGTTGTGCCCTTCAATTGCATAGTTTTGTTTTGCAGTATTGTTAATGCTGTTAAAGCATCTGGTATTTTGAGGGAGAAGCTATTTAATGCTGCATACAATGCTAAAAGGCAAGCAATATTGCATGGTAAAGTTTATCACAATGAACTAAAATTTGTGCAGTATGCATTTATATAGGTATTTTACCTGTTTTATTTATTATATTACATAACTGATACCTATTTGTCCTTAAGATTGATCCTAATGATACTTGAATCAAGGTTGTTTGCTTACTCTTTATTCCTATTATGTCCATATTTTCATCTATTTCAGGCAAGAACCCATCTCCCGTGTGGGACAGATTAGTTTTCAACAAGATAAAGGCAAAGCTTGGAGGACGAGTTCGTCTTATGGTGTCAGGTGCCTCACCTTTATCACCTGATATCATGGAATTTTTAAAGATGTAAGTTTTTGCACAACTTTGGTGTATACTGTATACATTGCTAGAGAGGAATATCCTTCTTTTTCTTTTCTGTTTCTTTTTAAAAAATTTCTGGTCCAATGATGTTTTGTAACTACTTCACAGATGCTTTGGTGGTCGAGTGGCCGAAGGATATGGAATGACTGAGACTACCTGTGTTATAAGCCGTATTGATGAGGGTGACAACCTTGGTGGTCATGTTGGCTCTCCTAATCCGGCCTGTGGTGAGTAATTGATGAGTTTCATATCACGATTCAGTCATTCATCATTGGGACTTGGAACACTTTTTCTCCCTGCCCTCTACTAGTTCAAAAGAAATTAAAAAATGAAGTCTTTTTTCGTTCGTATTAGCTGTTGCTTGTAGTGCCAAGTGCTAATAGTTTTGTTCTTTTGTTTCAGAGGTAAAACTAGTGGATATTCCAGAAATGAACTATACATCTGACGATCAGCCCTGTCCCCGTGGAGAAATTTGTGTCAGGGGTCCCATTATTTTTCAAGGTTATTACAAAGATGAAGCTCAGACGTAATCACCTCACCTGTTCTATGGTTCTTATAAGTGAAATTTACCTTGTCCTGTTTAAAAGTTACATGAGTGTTGAATCAAATTGAGCAGGAGGGAAGTCATTGATGAAGAGGGATGGCTGCATACTGGAGATATTGGGACATGGTTACCTGGTGGTCGTCTCAAAATTATTGATAGGTGATATATTTGAGTAAAAAAAATGGCATCTTAAAGTACCACACATACATAAATTGATGTTAACCCTGTTTAATTCCTTTGTCTGCTAGTGTACTCCGTGCTTCAATTGCATTTTAGAGTAAACTTGCTATCTTCAGTTAGTGCTTTGTTCAGCTTCAACTAGTAGAGCTACAGGCTTATGACCCCCCAGTTTGATGTCTAGTGTCTTCCAGTTGTTTCAACTTTCATGTGATTTCTTTTAGTGTAGTTGTCCACTATTTCCATTTTTCTGCCTCCCTTTATTATTGAGAAGTTCTACAAGATTTCCTGTGTGTTATATCCCAGAAGATCCATTTTACTTCTGAATTTCTCAGCACACCTATTACTAGTCTGGCTACATTTGTCAACCATTTAAATCAAAACTTTGCATTTTAATATAGGAAGAAGAATATCTTTAAGTTGGCGCAAGGAGAGTACATTGCTCCAGAGAAGATTGAAAATGTATATGCCAAATGCAAGTTTGTTGCACAGTGCTTTGTATATGGTAAGGAAATGTGGTCTTACTTATTTGGGGTGTGTGTATGTAATCTTCTATCTCTTTCTCTGCCTTTATCTCTCTCTGGCTTGATGGTGCTTGTTTTTCCTTTCGTAGGTGATAGCCTAAATTCTTCTTTGGTAGCTGTTGTCTCGGTGGATCTTGATGTTTTAAAAGCGTGGGCTGCTTCGGAAGGCATTATGGTAGTTTTTATTTTTTCTTTTTTTCTTTTTAAAAAAAAACTTCTTATTCAAATGCATTGGCTGAAAAGGTGTCATCTTAACTACCAAGAGAAGAATTGATAGCCTGCATTGTAGGCATTTTGCAATTTTGCAAAGTTCATACGGCTTGACCATGTTCTTGGCCTATATTTAAGCAAGCTGTTATACTTAGGAGACCAAGCATAGTCATTCTGTTTGAGAATTGAATTTCATACGTTGGAATATCCTTTGCAGCTATTATATGTATAACTGATAGATTGACCCTCGCCAATGACTTCCTTTTGATGCTGTGTCTCTGAAAACCATGAAACGAGTCTTAGTTTTGTGAGATTTACAATTTGGGATATCCTGGGAAACAAATTTATAATTTTTGATGTTATGTGTATGTCATTGCCTAATGCCTAGCTTTGTACAGAGAGGTCTTATTTATAATTGTTGAGTTGGCTTGAATTTGTTAATGGGCCGCCCTAACTATGACCTGACCTGGTATTTTTTGGAGCTGAAAAATAAGGAGAAAAAATGGGAGGTACGGACCCAGGCCCGTTTTTGTTATTCTTTGTTAGTTGTACCAGAAAAATAGGGTGTGGTCAAGTTTGAGTGGGTTTCTGTTCATTGTAACAAGGTTGACGGTTGTAACCTCTTTTTCTATTGAATAAAAAATTTCTCTGACTTGCCTGTGGATGTAGGTCACATTGGCCGAACCACGGTAAATTTTGCATGTTGATTCTCCTTCTCTTGTTCTATTTTCTGAACTCTGTTTTGGTATTTTTCTGTATGCTGTCATAACAATAATTTATTATAGAATGCAGATGGTCTCTGTACTTTTTGAAACAATGAGAGTTTGTCATGTTAAAATTTAAAACAAGGCAACCTGTTTATTTTGAAAACAAGAAGTGAGGATCCTGTTTATTTATCAAACTTCAGGGGAGGTTTATGAAATTTACTGTAGTTCTTTTAACTGTGCTCAATGTGTGGGTGCTAATTTTAGAAAGCAATATGCTATGATAACAGTTTTGTGGGCATGGTTTCAGTATAATGATTTAGCACAACTTTGCAATGATCCAAAAGCAAGGGCTGCTGTCTTGGCTGACATGAATGCTGCTGGACAGGAAGCTCAGGCAAGTTATTCATTTTATGCCAAGGTTACATGCTTAATAAGCCTCAGCGTTATTAATATTAAACATCTTATCTTAATTGGTTCCCTTCAGCTTAGAGGTTTTGAATTTGTAAAAGCTGTGACTTTGGTGCCTGAACCATTTACAATAGAAAACGATCTGCTGACTCCTACCTTTAAGGCAAGTGTTAAGTCCTCAGATTGCCTGATTGTCAATTTGTTATTCCAACTAGTTGTGTGGCAGTAAATCATGTTTTATATATCTGCCTTCAACTTTTCAGATTAAGAGGCCTCAAGCGAAGGAATACTTTGCAAAAGCAATATCTGATATGTACAGTGAGCTCTCAAGAACTGATCCTTCTCAGAAGACGTTGTAACATATTTAAATTTTATTTTAGGGGTTATGAAGGATGGTCAGGGAAGCCTAATCTCCCAGACTAGGCCGTGCTTAAGAGATGTGATATTGAGTGTTCATAAATAAACCACAAAAGACACATGACTGAACGATCCTCACCCTAAAGCTTCAAGCATTCGCCTCATTCTAGAGGGTGAGATTGTAAAGGAAAGATCCTAAAGTTATTGTTGTATTTTCTGTTGTATCTCAAAAATAATGCTGTCATGCTGATATTCGATTAACATTCATAGTATTCACTATCTTAACAGTTCCTTCAATACTATCTTTTTTACAATGAGATGCATTTTTTTATTTTTTTGCGATGCGTCAACATTTTTTTTATCAAGGATGGACTATGGCTTCATTATCATTATTTTGATACTAAATACCAGTTGAGAATGTCATAGCAATGCTACGTTAGCACCTAAGATATGCGGAGTGGATTGGCAACGTGTTTTAAGTTGAACCTCCATAAAGATATCACCATAGATTAATGGTTAACAATATCATCATAGTTTGGGTTATATTATTGTAACTAGCAAAGAGATGCTCTAATTAACTTAAATATTATATATTAAGATAGTTTATTCGATCTTAAAAGCTTAAAAGGATCATATTTTTCATTGTTTATATTGACGATGTATAATGATTCAATCGAAAATCATTTTATTGTGTTAATACATATTCGGATATGAAGGGGTCCAAATAGTGCAGCGGTTGAGTCTTGCTTCAACCTTTTACCAATGTGGTGTTGGTTCAAGTGGTAAGGCGGCTTGGGTCCCTTAAGCATGTGGTCTTGGGCCCGATCCCTGGATTCATGTGCATGAAAAAAAATTCTTGCGAGGGGCCGTTCGCTTAGGTGTGTCATAGTACCTCGAAAGATTAGTGTCTAAGCTATTGGGTGAGACGATACCCTGGGAAACCAAAAAACATATTCGAAAGGTTGATGAAAGGTTGATGTTTAAAAAAAATAATGAATAAGATGGACTCGGATTCCCTGCAGTAGCATAATCACGCAATTGCACGCAATAAGCGATTTGGGCCATTGGATTTAAGTCGAACGGCTCATGTTCAAGTATACATTAAAATACATCGTAAAACATATGACTGGGATGATAACTGCGTCCTGCAATAACAATGGGGAATCCGTTTCCGAATAAGATTGGCATGGATTGCACATCAAACTACCATAGTAGCAATTAAGGCACAATATGTAATAAAAATAAAGAAAATTAGTTGTAATAAAACAAAGAAAATAATAAAATATTAAGTAGAAGAATAATTGGGAATAAGATAACTAATATAATATTAGAAATAGAAAATATGTAAATAAATCAATTACAATGTCTAAAATAACGATAGAAAAGAAAAACAAAATATACAAAAGAGTAAATCCAATTCGATAAAGACAAATGACTGATAAAAAAAAGTATTCATTCATTCAAATTGGTAAAATACATTGAAAACAATACAAATCCAACATCGCTAAAAACCGAAAAGGATGAATCTACGAACAAACTTACAGCACCCAGGTTAATAGCATAACACGGCAAAATCAAAATGCCTACAAAAGTGACAAAATCAAAGTCACCGGAATACCCATGTCTCCGGATCTATAACATTGACGCCCAATTCTTGATCAAATCTGTGATGGATCGAAGCAGATCTGCCAATCTGAACCAAACGAACACCGCACCAAGACGGGAAACCAAATACCGCCGCACACAGACGATGAACAACAATACCGCCGCACACAGACGACAAAAAACACGAAAAAAAATAGATCTATGTGGAAAAACCACTTATTTAGATAAACGGGGAGAAAAAACGAAGCAAATGGGTGATTCCAGGCCAAAAAATGCCCAAAACCACCCCCTCTAATGGTGGCACGCGGCTGTGTGTATAGAGAGAAGGGAGAGAGTTTAAAATTAGAGAGAGAATTCATGTACACTCAATGATTGAATCTCCTAATGTAGCACAAATGTGCTTAGTTTTCAAAATTAACCTTATCTCCCAAATATTGTATTTTGTAGAATTTCAAGTAAAATCTAAGTTTCATTTAAATCAAAACACAAATAAATTGTTGGATAAATACATAATTAGTATAAATTGCCCAACAATACTGTAGCATTTTTTTGGCTGGAAGCAGGTTTTTTTTTTTTTTTTTGGGATTTGTTAACTTGACGTATAAAAAAAACATAGAAGGGATGGGACACTAGCGAAACACTGTAGCGGGAGATCAGCAGATATATATATATATATATATATATATATATATATGGGTTAAATATGTTTTTAGTCCCTCATTTTTTACAAAAGTTCGGTTTTAGTCCCTCGTTTGAAAAATATACTTTTTTAGTCCCCCGTTTTTTAAAATATGTTGGAAATGGTCCCTGCACCAATATTTTTTAGTCCCTCAATTTTGACAATCACACATTTTTAGTCCCTCATTTTTTACAAAAGTTCGGTTTTAGTCCCTCGGTTTTCAAATGGAAGTGTGGTGCAGGGACCATTTCCGACACATTTTAAAAAACGGGGGACTAAAAAAGTACATTTTTCAAAAGAGGGACTAAAACTGAACTTTTGTCAAAAACGAGGGACTAAAAACATATTTAACCCTATATATATATATTATAAAACCTGAATCCATTTAAAAAACGATTATGTAGTCAACCAAGATGCTGATATGTAAAATAAGGAAAAGGCCACTTAAAATTGCTGGTAAAAAATAAGAATATATTCACCCTTGAGCTAATAAAATGCATAAAAATATCAACTTGCTAAATAATTTAAGGGTAGAAAAATAATTTTTACTTAGCCAACGAAGGTTGATTCAGTTGGTAAGAATTTATCTCATAACCCATAAGGTCATAAGTTCGAATCCCACTACCGATATGAGGACCTCGTTGGTGAATAATCTGTAAGTACCTCTATAAGCGCTCTTTGAGCCGTAAAGCTTGCTCTGACCCTGGTGAACCCCCGGGACCCAACTCACCTAAACTTTATTATATATAAAAAAAAAACTTTACTTACTATAAAGTATAAACAAACTCCATTTTATATGAGCATTTTCCATTAACTAGCGCAAGACATGAGATACACCCAAACAAATTTGGAGTAATGATAAGTGAACACCTAAATAGGACACCTATTTGGAACACCTGGTTAATCATGTATAAATATTTGATTAATTCAGTTTATTACATGATTAATCATGTACAAATATTTGGTTAATTCATGATGACTCATTAATCATATAAAGAACTGCATTAACCAGGTATTTACACGTAATTAATCAAATATTTACATGATTATGATAAATAAGCCTATTAACATGATTAACCATATAATAAACTGAATTAACCAAACATTTATATATAATTAACTAGTTGTCCCAGATGGATGTCTTATTTGAATATTCACCTATCATTACTCTAAATTTGGACGGGCGTAAGGAAGTTTTGGTTTTTAGCGGATTTACGTGGCTGATACAGCAATTTTTTCGTTTTCTTAACATAAATCCATATAATATTTGAGTAAGCAGCCATGCACAATATCGAATTGGTAATGAAAGTATCTTCCTCATTCGAGATTTGCTAGTCCATCTTGATGCTGCTGCGAACATTTTCACTCATATTTTCAAGCCTTTTCCAGTCACGCCTAAAACAAAGGTTGCATATTCTTATATATTCTCCTTTTCAAAAATGCCTAGTGGAAAATATTGCAACAACGACCGCAGCCAAAAAGAAACGGAACGAAAATTCATACATTTTAATCGATCATTTGAGCTACCATTTTAGCTATCTGTAATGAATTCTCTTCCCGTTTCCCTAGTGGATAATATACAAAATTCCTAGGGTATGCTATCTGCAACCCCATCCCCAAAAGATTGGGCTAACCTATTTGAACATGAATACAAGAATAATAAAGAATAATCTTCAAGAAAAACTGGAAGCAGAAAGGACTGATATACAGGAAATTAGCGGGCAGTATTAGTCAGATATCTGATTCGGAACCAGAAGACCATTTAGCAAAGGGCGCTCCACATCTGCATTCCTTGTCGTCAATCTATTATTCTGATGCGGAGTTCTGTGATGAGAAAATCATGAAAACAACTCAAGTCAATTTAAGCATGTGAATCCTGGCAAGATACAAAAGCAACTTGCTTTGCTAAGGCAGCACATAAATGCACAAAAGTTGAACATCTCATTCATCCTTAATGGATTTAGAATCGGACAACCATATAAGAGCTGCTCACAAAATTCCACTTTTGATTGGACAAATCA
The DNA here is from genome assembly GCA_035048595.1 of Echinosophora koreensis. Taxonomy (NCBI): domain Eukaryota; kingdom Viridiplantae; phylum Streptophyta; class Magnoliopsida; order Fabales; family Fabaceae; genus Echinosophora; species Echinosophora koreensis. The sequence goes on along the minus strand of JAPCYP010000003.1, from coordinate 14,726,949 downwards.
CTTGCATACTTTTACCATTTATTGAACTCAATCCAACAACTCAGTATATCAAATTATGAAAAATCATAATATTGTGAGTCTGAAAAATACTGTTTAATTAAAATGAACAATGACACCTTTCCTGGAGTAAAATGGTACACAAATGAACAATGACAATGACACCTTTCCTGGAGTAAAATGGTGCACACATCGTCATAATGACACCTATTTGAAAAATCATTTGAGTCACAATATTTTACTCTCAAAAAAATTCCAGAGAGCGGAAAACAAAAGAGAGAAAAAAATAAAAAAACAATTACCATCAAGGATAAAACTATTTATGCTCTAGTTCAATTTTCTCAAAAATTATCATTAAGTCAGTGAGTTATGGTTAAAACCTTGATAGAACACTAAATATCAGATCAAAATTTGCGGGGAGCCACCAAAATAGAACTCATAGTTTTATTGGCATCTTGGCAAACTAAGGGTCTGTTTAGTTTATTTTCACTTTCCTGTTTTCATTTCATGACTTCAAAGATAATTATAACTAAAATAATTATAAAAGTGTTACCTTGTTTTCATTTTATTTCTTGTTTCCAAATATTTGTACAGCAAACATTGGAAACAACTTTTTACTTGTTTTCACAATTTCCTGTACAAATCTTTGGAAACAAGAAACGTGATGAAAACAAAGTGACACTTTTGTAATTATTTTAGTTGTAATTGTCTTTAAAATTAGGAAATGAAAAAGGAAACTAAAAACAAACCAAACATGCCCTAAACTGAAACTGATTTTAGAATTTAAACAATTATGATTGCAAAAAAATTTAAAATTTTAATTTGAAAAAACTGAATAGTGTTCACAATGAGTAAAGCATCAGAGACCTTACACCAGTTGACTGGAGTTCTAATGTATTCACATGTTCTGTGTCCTGCCAAATTACAAAGTATAATAAGAAAAAATATCTTCTGCAATTCGAACACATCTAAATTTCAACAGTTATGAAGAAAGATCACCTCAATCAACAAATCTTTTCTGGTTATCAAACCAAGCACACGAGATGGTCGGGGTACTACAAATAAATGCCTCAAACCAAGTTGGCGGAAAAGATTGTACACCTGTAACAGCAGCAAGACATCATTATTGTCGGACAATACAAATGGAAAGAGAAATGAAAAAGATATTATTTTAAGAATTTTAAACGGCACACCTTGGTCAAAGACATATCTTCAGGTACAACATATGGTGAGGGATTCAAGAAAGGGGCAAGATCTATGTACATTTCCAAGTCATCTGAACTTAGATGTATATCATCAATAGATATTCCTTTACTGGAAACAGGCTTTGCGAATTCACCAGAATCATGCCTGGAAGTTTCATCAGCAATTCAGAATACAGATGAACAAGGATAAACTCAAAAACTTCTCATGAAGCCTTACCTTATTGACCTGGCACCACCTCTGGGATCAGCAGGTAAAGGACTATGCTGGAAATCAATCTTTGACTGCAGAATTACCAATAAATGACTGCACGGAAGAAAAAGATAATAGAAGCTTGAGTTTTCAAGTAATTCAAGCTTTTGCGTGTTTCACAACCAAAAAGATATCGGAGTACAGGCAGATGCAGAAGAAGTTCATTATGCTCATTGCTCACCTCCGAAGCACTAATCCAATAACAAGTGGTTCTCCACTTCTTGTGTGATCAATCACCTGTGCATAGTAAGTTGTAGAATACAACTTAGAAAATGTCAGGAACAATAAACAAAAGGAAAGATCAGTACAAGAGCTATACATACTGGAAAACCATTGTGTTCGTTGCTCCGCAGAATAGAAACTACATCTGAAACCTTAACAACACGAGGGAAGGAGACCACCTTCAATAGACAGATTTACACATACAATCAGTTGACAGAGGTATACTTTAAAACCATAAAGCATGTGAAAAATAGTTTAACCAGTGGCAGCCTCATTTTCCACACATGTTAACCATTATAGGCAGGGGCAGTGCTTCATTAAGTTTTTTTTTTTTCTCTCTCTCTCTCTCTTAACTTCTATATTTTGCACAAACTTTTTAAAAAAAAAAAATCTTTAAATTGCCCTCTGCCCCAAAACAATGGTGTTCTTGACCTGGAAAAAGAATATATTTCGATCTGCCTTGAACATAAGGCAACCTCTTTCTTTTTCTAAGCTGGTGATATTAGTAGAATCTGCAATGGTTATTTCAATTAGGCTTCTTTTGCACTTGTGTAGTTCAAACATATTTTCTATGTTCCAAACAATTTCATCACTTGAAACAATGAAAGAAAAACATAATTTATTTGTACAACTACTAACAACAACTGATAAGTGATTCTTTAAAAAAACTCAATTGCATTCACCCTTGTACTCCCACTTGCGGGAAAAACTGACAGCAAAATACAAGTTACTTAGACATTATGTATAAGCAATTTCTTAAAGAGTTTCAAAATTTCATTCACCCTTCCGCTCCCACAGGCCTCCTTTGCTGTCATATTCCGCATCTCATATTTAGGCCTTGATTCCAGTAATGGAATGCCCCTTAATCGTGCCTGCTCTTCATAGAGGCCCTCATTAAAAGCATCACCAACAGCCTGTAAGGGAAAAGCTTAGTAAATTCTGAAGTGAATTTTCTTTGTAAAGGAGAGTTCTGATATGCATACCTTCGATATAAGAAGAACAAGCATAATAAGAGGTAAAAGTTTTAAGTTATTTGTAATTTCAACCATAATGACACACAGAGACACTGTCATCCGCATTGAGCCTCCAAGAAAAGATGCAGCTCCCAACAAAGCATACCTGAAGAAAAGAAAAGTATAACATGTACATTTCATCAGGGAAAGTAGGGAGTACAACAATAGAGAAATCAATCTAGATAGAAGAGGCTCCAATAACAAAAATTATAATCTAGTATGTATTACCCCGAAAACAACATAGAGAGGATTCATCAATTGATAAAATAAATCGCATCTAAGAATAAATCCAACTCATATATATAATAGAAGGGAAAAGTATATCTTGTTAATCATGATTCTAAAGAAAAGCAACTAGCAACACACTTACGTTCCCTCTTCGATGTTGAGCTTTCTGTAATATTTTACAACAACCATACCAACAAGACGTCCATATGTTGATCCTATCATAATACCAGGAACAAATTGACCAGCTGGCACAGCAGTACCAAACGTCACCACAGCTAAAGCATAAAACATGACCTGCCACATAATAGAGAAAATAATCACTATAGAAACACATAAAGCATAATAAGTTCCAAGTGCCAACTCTATCCACTATGGGACATGAAGATTAATTAACTGGAATTCCTGTAGTATCATGGTCATAAGAAAGTAGATCTTCCATGCTCCCCCCTCCACCAAAGAAAAAAAAACTGACATGTATGCTCATTAAAATTTTACATATAATTCATACAAGCTTCCCATGCAGATATACAAGCATATACGTCCTATTACAGATTTACATTCATCCTATAAAATATCACAATATACTGAATGATGTGGCAAAGACCAGGAGAAGTAAGCAGGAATGCAATACCAAGAAGGTTAATAAACTTTGGGAACTGTACTCATGTATTGTTTTTGCACTGAACAAATTCCTTATGGCATCATCCTGAAACAATAAAGGAATAATTGAATGTAATGAAACGATAAAAGAAAAGCAGATAAAGATTTCCAGTTCATTCAAAACCTGTGTATTGAAGAAAATAGTTGCAAGATCATTGTATTCCTTGTCTTTGCTACAAAAGAACTGCAAAGGGAACACGATTAAAAAAGAATCTCCCGAAGTAATTAAATACAAAAGTGCAATGTCAAATATCTTTAGAAAGAAGTTAAATTCAAAAGAACATTTACCCTCACAATGGAAGGAAAGAGGGGCAAAGGCTTTTGGAACAAGCATTTTAAATGCCCTCTCTTTGGTGTCCTGCCCATGTTTTCTTCCTTTTTCTTTTTCAAGGGAGTCCCCTCGACATGTCGATAGAAAAACCTCAATGTGTTTTGAGGCTTTTATTTTTTCGCTTTAGTTTTGAACCTTTTTTAGCTCACTGTTCAACTTTTCTTTTTAGGAGGCTAATCTTACGTTTTCCCATCAAAAAAATTTGTTCTTTGATAAAAAAAAAAGACTATATGAGAATGAGACATTCTATTTCACAATAAGAAACAAAAGCAAAGTGCTTCAATATTGAATTCATCCCTCATTTCCTCCCAGTTCGAACAGACAAACTGTCGTTAAGTAGCATTAAAAATATGAATATTATGATAAAGATAATTGAAATTCAGCATAAACATAATTTCAGGCAGAAAATAAATATGAAGAAAATTAAGCACATCAAAGAAACAATATAAAACAAATGGTCTTACATTTACATAATTCCCGTACATTCCAGGAGGTCGTGGGCATTCAATACCAGAAGCTGGATCAGATTCAGGGCATGGACTACAACTTCTTAGAAGCGGCAAGCCAAATGAAATAACTGATGTTAAAAGGGAGACAAGGCATGCTTCAACAATCTGCAGTTCAGGGGAAGGATGGAACGAGCAAAAAGTAAACAGACAAGTGAGAGAAGAAAATGTACCACTGGCAGAATAAACAATAATATATTGATAATAATCACTTTCTTCAGTTCAATTTGGTTCTTCAGTCTTTTGTTACTTTTTCTTCCTTCATTTCTTTTCCACCTTTTTGATTTTCTTTCTTTTAAGGAAGCATGCGTAGCTAACAATTGGATCAAAATCAAAAGCATACCTTGACTCGGCTCCCTTTCTTGTGAAGATGGTTTCGACGCCAAGTAGTAATATATAGTGTAAGCTGGTTAAATAAAGCTCCTGCAAATTATTGAAGCTAATTAACAAATGAACCAAGAGAAACTAAAATTCATGAAACAATTGAAGTGTAAATAGAGGCAAAAATCCCTACCTAGGAGACCTCCAATAACACCAATAATAGCCATTGGCAATAGCTCTGCAAAGGAATAATCTTCTTGACCACTAAAAATAAAACTAGTCAAGATGGGTAAAGGAAGAAAACAAAACCTTAATAATCAACTGACATGAAAAAGGTGAAAGCTCAGATCTTAACCCTGATATATCCCATATTATGAATCCACCTGACCCAAAATGTCCACAATTTCCACTCTTACACCACCCCATTGCAGTTCGCACCACAACAGCCACAATAGCAGAAGTGAAGAAGACACGCCACATGAGTTGACTCCTCCACCTTCAAGAGCAGGGGTAACAAATTAAAGCAAAAAAGCAAATACTTGTACATATAAATGTGTATATTCACTCACTAGCTTCTTCCAAATATGTGTATGTCTACAAACACACAGCACATAATGTAGGCTTCAAGTCACAAGAACAACAGTGATAAATATAAGTAAAACATATATGCTATCTTTAACGCACATGCTTCTAGGCAAACAGAATCATGTAATGAAGAATTAAAAATCCTTACCAAGATGTAACCTCCTCCAATGCAAACAATACACCACCAACTGGAGCTCTAAATGCAGCAGCAACTCCAGCAGCACACCCACAGGTTACCTTTTAAGATATGAACAAAATAAAAAATGAGCATTTTCTGCATTTTCTTTTGGGGTTTGAGCAGTATTGTTCAAAGACAGGTTGTCACCATTTTGGGGCAGAGAAACAGGGGAGGGAATCATGGAATACAAAATAAAATGTACATTCACCGCTCTAGTCAGGTAAAATTTAAAACTAGTAGATTAAAAGGCACAAAGTGGTTTACAAGATCACGGCGATCCCGATCACTTTTGAATACTTGAAACCACCTCGAATTTAGATGATACTTGGTTGATCCACCCTGCTCAAGAAATGACATCAAATATTATTACAGTTTCTTGCAAGCATACAAACCTACACATCCGATAAAACTCACATAAAGGCTCAATTTCAGAAAATGAAATCTTTCGGGATGATAAATTTTTATTACCACCATGTCATAAAATTGATATATACACAGAAATATACAAATATACAAATGCAAACAACACAGAATTCAGTACCTCACCAGTGTAATAAATGCAAATATTAAACTAGATGATGAAACTAGCCATGGAAACAATGCAGTGAATCTTTAAATATTTCACAAATTAACAATAGATAGCTATGAAGAATCAAACTTCTTATATGGGTTCAGGTTCAAATTGGCCTGGCCTGATCATTAATTTTGGGCTGGAATCAGACTGACATGGTTCCTACTTTCGAGAGAATCAATATGGCCCAGTCACTGAACTGCTTTCATGCTGGAATTGGACTGGGCCCAGTCACTACCTTTCAGACTGAAATCGAGCTGGCCTGATCACTAATTTCAGGGTGAAATTGAGCCAGCCCAGTATCATTTATCATGTTAGGAGAGAAAGAAATAGCCAAGGCCATGGTAATGCAACAAGGATCTTTTAGGTAATATGTGTAGATGTTAATCACTAATCATAGTTCATTTAAATGGTCAGTTAAAATATTATAGACACTCCAGGTAGCATTAATATTACTTATCACCTAACTTTTAGGTCTCATTTAATTATTTAAGTTAAATAAATATTGAAAAGATACATCAGTAAGGTCTCATGCATCTACTATCTCAGTACCCTACTTTTAACAAACTGTATAGATACTAACAAATATTCAGTGGTACATACTTACTTGTCCAAGCAAAGAGGCAATACAAGCACCCGTATGGACAAGAGGACCTTCTTTAACCCAAAGCAAGGCCTCCTCCCACCGAACCAATGCTTCCAAAAATCTGTAGCACGTTAAATAATCTTGAAATTAACAGACAGACACTCATTTCTAAAAATAACACCCCCCCCCCCCCCCCCCCTCCCCCCAAAATAACAATACAATCAATCACACCTTTCCAACCAAAGTTCTGAAAAGAAGGATGCCATGAATATCAACTCCTGTACATAAATGGGAATCAGCACTCTTGAGAGTAAATGGGCCTTTTGGATAAGCTGGGTCAACATTCAACACAAACCTAGAAACACTGAAAAGTTTATCTCACCATTTAAGTAACCCTTGATTTCAGGAATACCAGATCCAGCAGCAGCTGGTGCAAATTGTGTGACAATAAATACAGAGGAATACACCAACACCAAGTTGATCAGGGCATATACGAGGAAGCCAGCAATGTATGATTTCTGAATTATATTAAACGTCAATGAGAACTTCCAACCAGCAAAATTTTCAACAGAAATATTGATGAAAACAGCAGCAAGTCCAGTACCTGCCAAGCAATCAAGGAGAAGGATACGTATAAAAAACAAATTTACTAAGTAGAAAAGAGATATGAGGTTACTATAAAAGACACAAATGAGGGTGTGAATTGAGCAGAAGGTGTCATTGGTATATGAAATGTAGTCTTTAATGCGAATTAAAATATGCCGCTGAATAAAATTTAAAAAAAAAAATTGTAGTAAGGGAAACTAGTATCAATAGATTATTTAAAGACAAAAGGAAAGAATCGCATTCTATGACCTCTTAAAAAATAAAATTTGGATATTCTCATAAGTACACAATATAGCAATTCAAAATCGATGGTCATAGAAAGTGCTTAGGATTGAAATAGCAGTTTCGAAAGGTGAGATAAAAATTGAAGAACGCACCAATGCCAATGAGCAAGGCAAAGAACCATTTCACCACCAGCAAGTAACCTACATACAACTTCCCTCTTTGCGCCTACAAATCTCATTTCATTAGATATCAATCAGAATCCATATGAAAAGCAATGATAGAAATAAATAAATTTAAAAAAGAAAAATAAAAAGAAAACCTGTTCTTCTCGATAAGCAAAATTCTCGATGACTTCATAGTCAAGGCTCTCAACACCGCTTCCATCGCTCTTCTTCAAGAGGCCAACGGCGTCGTCGAGGAACTGTGATTCTTCGGAGTTAGGAATTTGCGACCAAACGAACCTCGCAGTTTCGATGCCGTTCTGGAGATGATTTGCCAGCATGGTTCGATGACGATCAGAACCAAAACTGCCCCCTCCACTCAAAACCTAGAATCTATGTGGCACCATCTCCCCAAATCCCAGATTCAATCGAATCGAATCGAATCGCATCGAAGAGGAAGTGAGAACTGAGAATCCACGGAACGGAACCAGCACAGTGTCGTAGAAACGTAAACGACTGTCTTCCTTTTTTGTTGTTCCGTCGTTTTCCCTTTTTACAGTGTGCGTGAAATGAAAACGAATTTGCTATTTTATTTCTTAGCGAGCAAACCAGGTATTTACTATCTAGACCGAAAAAGAAAATGAAGAGGCATAATGTCGTTGTCACGTGTCAATCATCGGATGGGTCTTATTCCTTGTTGACGTTGTTGCTATAGCGTGCCGCTGTAGGGGATCATTTCTTCCATCTCTTGTGTTGTGAGATGTGACGGATCACGATTCTCTGACTTAGACACGGGAAAGGCAGGGTAACTTTATCTTCTTCTGGTTCGTCGGATCAATCAGACGTTCCAGAAGACGACACGTGTCGCTTTTTCTTTTTTTTTTGAAAAATGAATTTTGAAACGTAAAAGACTGAGAAGACACCCAGCTTCCTTCTCCCTCCACCATGGGTGCTGGTCTTCTCCCTCCACCACGCCACGCCGTCGTCGTCCAAGCCCACCAGACCACCGTCGTCGACTCCCACCGCCGCAACATCTACACTGCTTCAGACTTTGGATCTCTAGCCAGTCTCTTCCAGTCGAGGCCGCCGGCGTCTCCGTCGCCAGCTCCTCCCAAATCACAGTCGTGGTCTCTCTCAAGCAGCCATGGATTAACGTCCTATAGTGTTCTTTCTCTCTGTGAATCGTTCATATCATAGCATCCTATCCTCTCATAAAACCAACATGTTGTATTATTTATTCCTTGTTGACCAACACTGATTATCTTCTTTCTCACCTTGTAATTGGTTATGTTTTTCACTGAAATATTAAAATTTCTTGTTTCTGTCGATAGGTAATTGTCTGAAACAGAAGTTCTAGAAAGTGTGTTGGAGATGGCTATGCTCTATATTGCTGATTTTGTTTCAGAATTAAAAATACCTTAGGATAGCCTTAATCAACCGTTTAACCAATGCCCTCCCACTCTGCTCATTCGCAGTCACATAGCCCGAGTGATTCAATAAGTGAGTCATGAGTGAGGGTATATTTAAGAAATAAAGCTATTAATCCAAGTGATTAAGATTTTTTTTTTTTTTACAGTAAATGATTAAGATATTTAGCCTGGTGGAAAAGAAGCTAATGAATGGCATTCCAATATCTAGAAAATACAAATATTTGCTCATGTGTTTGGTTCTTGAACCATACAATTAACATTGAATTGCTAAGTAAGAAGGTCTGAGAATATTTGTAGAAAAACTTAAAACCACCATGAGTGTTTGATACTAGTACACGAAGCAATAGGTTCTCAATAAGTAGTACACTTGCAAAAGATCCCTAGCGCTTGTAATATATATAGGCATTCAACTACTGTCCTGCATGTAGTAGTAAAGCAAAGAAAATTTTCTGAGTACAGGAAATACAAAAACAAATATTTCAAAAGGAAATTGCCATCTCAATGATATAATGAGAACCAAAAAAAGGCATGCATTCCTACCAACTCACTAACTCAGCTATCATCCTAACCAATGTGTAATCACATATTCAAGTGCATTAATGTAATTATGTAAGTAAACAAGTTTTGCTTCTAATAGGTCTTCAGAGTTCAAGGAAATATTATTGCATCCTGCAGTCAAAAGATACTGGGATGCAGATTTAGAAAAACCACAAGGTACAAAAATGATCTAGCTTTAATGCATTTGATAGCACGACGTATACAGGGACATTTTATATGCAGAAAAATGTCTACTAGAGAGTGGTTTGAAACTATGCAGAAAAATCAGTGTTTTGAAACAAACCTCAGGGAATCGGGAGATAGAGAAACAGAGAGGTGGGGAGGTGGATGCCTAGAGGTGGGGGCGGCTTACACAGCGGCGGCTGCCAAACGACTATGGTGTGATGTGATGTGGTGGCTCAGAGGAAGTTGACGACTGCAGTGGTGGATGCGGCCTCGGTGGTAGGAATCATGATGGCGGTGGTGGTCGGAAAAGGGAGCATCGGAGTGGTGGCCGGCGTGGTGGAGGGAGAAGACCAGCACCCATGGCGGATGGAGAAGGAAGCTTGGTGTCTTCTCTCACTCTTTTTCGTTTCAAAATTCATTTTTTCAAAAAAAAAAAAAATGTGACACGTGGCATCTTCTGGAACGTCGGATTGATCCGACGTTCCAGAAGAAGGGAAAGTTACCCTGCCTTTCCCGCGCCTAAGTCAGAGAATCGCGATCCGAGATGTGACGTGGACTTACCGCCGACTGCTGTGGTGTACAGACTACAGACAACAACGCCAATTTCAACTTGAACACAAACAACAACTCTAGCTCTAGAACAAGGCAAATTCTAGGGTGAGCAAGGTACCCAAATCTCTCATCATGAGAGACCATCTGTTACCATTGATCTAATCTAATCTCATGATAATATCATATACCCTCTGTACCAGATTCTTTCTCCCTCTAACTCTGTTGGCTGCCTCACCGCCACCTCCCTCATCACTTTGCCACCACTGTGACCACCCTTACCTCGACAGCCACCCCTTCCCCACCGCCACAGCCTTCCCCTCCCACCCCACCTCCACCGTCACCCCTCCCCACTCCCAGAACAAATCTTGTGCAGCAGAGGCACATCCTCCTCAAATGTTGCTGTGCTCGCCGCGGAAGTGTCGCCTTCGCCCTCTCTCCTCCGCCGCGGCGATGATCTTCATCTCCAGTCCAATGAGCTTCTTCTCCAAATCATCTCCTTCGCCACTCCCCCCCTCTACAACCTTGCCACGGTCTTCAACGTTCTCCACCATTGCCGTTTTGCAGAACCAACCTCCGCAAACCAAAACCAGATCCAACCTCCACATGATAATTTCATGTACCACGAAACATGTCCGCCCCTCCTCCCCCACCACTGACACCGTCCCGGTTACTGGCAGTGGCTATGGAGTCGAACCCAAGGAACCCTAGATGGGGTTGATTCTACATCAAAAATAAATTCCAAAATCAAAATAAAAACCATAAAATATCCATAATTAATAACGATTTTGATTTTTGATCTAACAACGACAAGTTTCAACCAGAACAGAGGCAGATCCCTAATTCCTAAATCGAAATGAGAAGAACCATGGATTATGAAAAAGAAAAAACCTAGGCAACATATCCAACCAAGTGTTAGGCTAGGGTGAGCTGATGTCATCAATGGGGACCAAGTGAAATCGGAATCGACTGGAGTTGACCACAACCGTCGTCGTCAGAGACCTGGATTTCGAGGAGGAAGGGTCCAAGACGCATAACGATTCGATTTGGTGCTAGTCAGCAGCTTGAGATCTTGAAGGGGTCTGAAATCTTGTGCCTTTTGCGGCGGAGGTCATCGACGACAATACAGGAGAGGAAGTAGGGGTGATGGAATGGGAGGAGGGAGGGTGAGGGACTGGGGGAGGCGGCACGGCGAGGGCCGCCATGACAGAGACTGACCAAGGGAGGGGAGGCGATGGAGTTGAGGGAGTTGAGGGATGATATGGTGCAGAGGGAATAGGGTAAGGATGTGGACATGAGATAAATCTAACGGTGATTGGAGGTCTCTCACCGTGAGAGAGATAAACTCCTCGCCCACGCTAGAATCCGCCAAACCCGCTTCCTATTCAGTTTCTTTTATTGACGAATCTCTTTTTTTAAACATCTTTTTATTTTCTTTCCCGGCCATCTTTCGGTGTAAATTGGTAACTCTTCATGATAAAGAAAAAAACTCTAATGAGAGTTATATAGAACTAAGCCATTATTTCTTATGTAGTTGCACCATTGCCATTCCTATCCACCTTTTTTCCCTAGGTATGTACCTCCGCAACTGTGAACAACCTAGAAATGTTTTCTTCTTCAAGAAAGTTATTTATCATCAAACAAAATTAAAATAAAGAATGATTTAATCGGTATATATATTTTTAATTAATTATTAATTATTAATTATTATATCATTCAAAATATGTAAGTTTAATTATAATTATCTTACTTTTTTGGATAGATATTGGAGAGAAAGAAATAAAACACAAGTGAAAGTTTCTTATTTAATAAGGTAGAGAAGTGAGAAAAAAGAAAATTTTCTCCATTTTTTAAATATTTATACTTGAAAAAGTGAAAATGACTAAAATCAGGAAATAAAGAGAATAAATTGAAAATAAAGCAATCTCTAAACAACTTAATTTAAAAATAACTTATAATATAAAACATTTTTATACAAACATTTAAATAAGTTGTTTAGTCGAGATTAGTCCCACTTCCGGTGGGGATACTCCTGATCAAGAACCAAAAAAAAAAAATTATTTAGTCAAATATTCCCTACTAACAAAATCTGTTTTCTTTTTAACATATTGGATTATGACTAGGCCTTTCACTATCATGGTGCCTTTTAATTAACTGTCTGTTTGTTTTGTCCATTTGATTTCCCTAGGGTTGGACAAAAAAACCATACCGACCTGAACCCGACATACCCGCAAGAAAAAATCAGAGCGCGGGCAGGTCATCACGCATCTTGAGTTGGCGGTTTGGCAACGACAGAGTTGAAGCAGTTGACGGCGGTCAGGCTCGGTTCCGAAAATTTCAGACCGTCGGTTACCGAACTCGACCAATACAAGAGAAAAGGATAAAGAGATTAGGGGAGGAAGGTGGCTGCCATAGCATGGGGGAGAGATTTCCGAATTCGATGATGGAGAGAAAGAGATGAGTGTGCGAGCAATGTTGCGGCGGACGTGGCGGTGTCGAGTAGTTGTCGATCGTGAGTTCATGACGGTGATGAGCAGTGAGGCGAGACTGAAATGGAGAACTGGAGAACAGAGGGCGGCGACGGCGTGATTCGTTAGAACTAAGAAGGAGAGGCAGAGAAAGTAAGGGTAAGTAAATTAGGGTTTATATTTAGGTTATAAAAAAACAAGTAAAAAAAAATAGGGCCCAAAATTGAAATGCCCAAACAAATTATGGCTCAAATAAAAATTACTTACCTGCGTTTTGGTTTATGAGTTAAAGAGGCCCAATTTTTCATTGTTACTTGTGTTTTGTAAACCCTAGTCACTACTCAATCTAGCGCCGCTTTGCCTCTACTCCCTCTCACTCATCTTTCTCATTCTCGCAGGACAAGCAACAATGGTGAGAGGCACGCCAAATAGAGAAACGAGGAGGCTACTGTGTTACTTCTCACTGTTCTCCTTTCGTAAGTAGAGAAACGAGGAAGATGTTTTGACTTCTCTGTGTTCTCGTATTCTTTGTTTTTCTTCTTCTCTGTGTGACTGTGTTACGTCTTCGATCTCTGTTTTCTTAACCCGTTCTACCCGCCCACCACAGGTCAACCCGTCATCCGACCAAACCGACCTCCCAATCGGATGGAAATGGGTTCTACATTATCCACTTCGGTCTGGTTCGGATTGGCCCGTTTGGGCCCGAATCCGACCAAACCCGACCCTTGTCCAGTCCTAGATTGCCCACTAAAGCAATAAAGTCGATCCCCTAGGATTTTCAGGACAACATTTCATGCCCACATCTAACAAAGTGAAACTATCGACTCAACTAAGGACCGAAAGGTGTATATAATAGAAAATGCTAACAAGTGTCCTAAGGACATTGGTTAAGGATCTAAAAATAGAAATTTGGCTTTGGGACTTGGTGCATTTTATGCTTTGAAGAATGATAAACTTACTTTGCCAATGAACTTTTGTTTTTTGGGTTTTCCTAACCAATGCCCTTAGGGCACTGGTTAGCATGACCCTATATAATAAAAGGCAAAATAGGTAAATTGGTCCTATACGTTTATTTTATTTTTCATATTGGTCTTATAAGTTTTTTTATTTTTCAAATTGGTCCTACACGTTATATCCCGTTTTCACATTAGTCATTTCCGTCAATTTTAACCTAAAATCGTCAGTTTTGATCTGACGTGGCTATCACCATAGTCTGACGCATGGCATTTGATCTAACTCTGTTAGGTCAAAATTGACAGAAATGACTAATGTGAAAACGGAACGTAACATATAGGATCAATTTGAATAATAAAAAACTTATATGACCAATATGAAAAATAAAATAAATGTATAGGACTAATTTACCTATTTGGCCTATAATAATACTATAATCTATATACTATGAGTTGTTTGGGAAAGCTGGAAAAAAAAAGATTATGCTGATAATATGTTTTCAAATAATCGATTATTGTGATAATCGATTATAATCAGAATCTGTTTTTGTTTGGGTATGTTTCCTGAAAAGGGATTTCAAGATAATCTATTTGGTTTGGATGGTGCAAAAATAATCACTTTTATATGATAAATTATGAAAAAGGGTATGAAATTATTTGTTTATAATATTTGATGGAAAATAAAATAATATTTGATTTTTTTTTAACATTTGAATTTTATATTGTGAATTTTATATTTGATGTTTTTAAAAAATAAAAATAAAAAATCAAATGATTAATGCATAATAAATGAAAAGTTGAACGGTTCTGGAAAAAAATTGGCACTAGTCTAGCAGTTCTAGAAAAAAATTGAACAAAAAGTTCAATGCATAGTGAAAGGGTGTCAGCGTATATGGTTATGCATGAGTGGATGGGGGTTATATGGGAAAAAGACTTTCTCATCAAAGCATGATAAAAGCTTTTTTCCATAACAGTTATTCTTTTTAGAGTGTGTTTGAGAAAGCTAGAAAAAAAAGATTATGCTTATAATCTATTTTCAAATAATCGATTATTGTGATAATCGATTAGAATCAAAATCTGTTTTTGTTTGAGAATGTTTGCTGAAAAGCGATTTTAAGCTAATCTATTTCATTTGGGTGGTGCAAAAATAATCATTTTTACGTAGTAAAGATGGAGAATGTTGTGAATAGATGCTGGTTAGAAAAAAAAATTTTAGAAAACAACTGGGTCTTACAGCTTGTTAGAAAACAGCTGAAATGAGGAGAAAAAAGCTTTTTTAGAAAATAATCTTGGTACCCAAACATACAAATTTTTTCACAAAACCACTTAATTGCTCAAAAACAGCTGAATGGTAATCTTTCCCAAACACATAGACCCAGAGTGTGTTTAAGAAAACTGGAAAAAAAAAGATTATGCTGATAATTGATTTTTGTATAATCGATTATTGTGATAATCGATTATAATCAGAATCTATTTTTGTTTGGGTACGTTTGCTGAAAAGCGATTTTAAGATAATTTATTTTGTTTGGATAGTGCAAAAAAATCATTTTTACTTGTTTATTTTTTTGCATATCTTGTCATCAATTTTTTTTCTATTATAAAAAATGAATAAAATTTATAACATTTTTTCATGACTATGGAAAATATGTTGAAATTTATTTTTTAGAATAGTTAAATAAAAATAATATATATTCTATTTGAACAATATAGAAGATTTTAATATAAAAAAGATATTATTAAGAGCATTTTAATATATATATATATATATATATATATATATATAAAAGCATGGTGAGAAAAAAAAAAAGTGAAGACGGGTGCCGAAAATAGACACGAGACAGACAAATGAGAGTAAAGTAAAGATGAGTGGAAAACCGATGGGGGTATAAACGGGAAATGCTTACCGCATAATCAAAATAAAACAATCAACCAGTGCTCCCTGCTAGAGTGTAGTAAAACAACTTTATTTTCAAATAAAAAGCTTTTCCAAAAATTAAGCTAGGCACCCAAACAGAACAGATTATTATAAAACAGCTTTTTAAGACAAAAAATAGCTGAAATATAAACAATTCATCTTTCTCAAACAGCATGTTTGGGAAACAGCATTTCAGCTATTTTTTTTAATACTTTCAGCTGTTTTATAAACCATTTATTATGTTTGACAACAAGATTATTTTTTAAAAAAAGTTTTTTCTTTCATGAAATGCTGTTTTGCAATCATCTCACCATTTTCCAAGAGTGTGTTTGGAAAAGCTGAAAAAAAAAGATTATGCTGATAATCAATTTTTATATAATCGATTATTGTGATAATCGATTATAACCAGAATCTGTTTTTATTTGGGTTTGTTTGCTAAAAAGCGATTTTAAGATAATCTATTTCGTTTGGGTGGTGCAAAAAAATTCACTTTTATATAATAAATTACGAAAAAGGGTATGAAGTTATTTGTATAATTTAATAATATTTGTTTAGAAGTTAGTTTTGTAGGGGTAAACATGGAAGAGAGTATTGAGAATAAAAAATAATCAAATCACAACAATCTTAAGCTAGAAAAAACTAGATGGCATAAAACAGCTTTTTTCCTCTAAAAAAAGTTTTTTTTTTATAAATTTAAGCAAAATGCCAAACATGATAGATTATCTATGAAACAGCTTTTAAGCTAAAAAATAGCTGAAATGAGGAAAAACAATCTTTCCCAAACACACTCCAAGACGGTTTGCTTTTTTTTTTTTTCTTTCAGATTATAATCTACACTCACCGCATTTGACAGTTTCCACTGACCAAAGTACCAAACGGTACAAACGTGGCAGCTTGCTACTTGCTACTTTCCATAAAAGTGATTATTTTTGCACCACCCAAACGAAATAGATTATCTTAAAATCGCTTTTCAACAAACATATTCAAACAAAAATAGATTCTGGTTATAATCGATTATCACAATAATCGATTATTTGAAAACAGATTATCAGCATAATTTTTTTTTCCAGCTCTCCCAAACACAATGTATTTTTAGTAGTTATACTTCTTTGAGTTTTAATTTGGATTGATATTACACGTCATTTTAATTTGAAATAAATCCTAAATTTTGTTTCATTATAATTTTATGATTTAATTATACATAATATTTAAATTTATACATCGTATTTATATGTTGAAGTTGTCAGATTTTGTTTATTATTATCAAACCATGACCAACTAAGATTTAGATATAAGAAAATGGTCAATCAAAATATTGGATTAGCCACTTCTACAAATGACATCAGGCTAAACCATGTTCCACATTGTCAAGGAAGAAGGAAAAAAAATACAGGTATTGTTTCAAGACAAACTCATCCATATACACCACTTAATTGGACTGGGCAGTAAAGCAGGAGGCATAATACCTGATTACATACAAATCATTATAAAACATGCACCACTATGGGACTCACTGCCTTTTAGTAGATTTTAACTTGATATTGCAAGGTAAAGAACAAATTATTTTATCTTTTATGACAATATATATTTATTGATAATAGTTAAACTCTCGTTTGCAATTCGACTATGATATTAAAAAATGAATTTCATTTCATGATCAATTAAATATATGTTTAAATTGAATAACAGAAATATTTCTTTTAAATTACATTAATATTTGATTTGGCATACGTCTTTATTTTCTCGCTTTTTGACCTTTAATTGTTGCCTAAAGTTTACTGAAAATACCATGTAAACCACAATCACATATCAACCACCATTTGCAGAGCCCGCTTTAACAACTCCAACAACTCGGAATATTCCAATAAGAAACAAAATTATATCAAAATGGCCCCAAAAACCAAATTCTAACAATTAACAAGGACCCTTCCTTATTAAGCATATTAGCTAGAAACAGCAAGTGCAAGGAGTGTCATGGCCAAACCCATTACATAAAAAACTCCCTTTAGATTAATCAGTGGGGCTGCATTGTTGGGAGCTGGTGCAGGTACATTGGCAGCTGGAACTGGAGAGGCCATTGCTGATGCTGACGGAGTTGGTGCTGCCGCAGAAACCTTGAGCACGTTAATGTCAATCTTCTGTCCGGCTTGACAGTGGCCAGGGACGCCACATAAGAAGTAGTGGTGACCATGATGTGTTATCTTTATGGAGTCATTGCCACTGCTTAAGGTGGTCAAAGGGGATGATGTATTGCATGACTTGTACATGGCATGTGTCACTTGCATCACATTGTGGAACTGAGCATTGTATTCAAAAACTGATCACAGAAATTACCAAAATTTTGAGTTCATTACTTCTTTCACTTTCATCAATAATAATTATAATAATAGAGAAAAGACCATGCTCTACAATGATTTTGGTTTGAGGATACTATTTGTGAGTCCACCATGAGACCAGCCAACATCCTTATTGAATTTGGTGTTAACCTTATATTCTTTTTATGGTTTACATGTTTACTATTTTTCTACCAAGAAGAACAAGTGCTGAACCCCATGAAGACAAAAGGCTAATAAATGCACACGAAAGTTATAGGTCATGCTAGTTAACAATATCAACACGAAACAGGTATCTAATTGCCTCTTACAAGAATAGAACCCTCAAGAAAACAAAAATCATATATGTATGTAAGTAGAAATAGAGTCTCTAATGTAGGGGCCCTAATCAAAATTTCTCTTAATAATAAAGGGCAGCCCTTCATATCTTTTATTTTAGTCCCCACTCCCCAATTTTTCTAACAATTGGCAATGGCTTGAAAGGGATATAACAGACTTGTCAAATTTTAGTAAGATTATTGCTTATCTTCTTTTGAATCTACTCTTGAAAAGACTTTCCATTTTCCAGAATTTTTTTTAACTAATATGCTAACAATGTAGATAAAAAACCATAAACAATTGGATTATTGGAGTGAGGGGACTTACTGATGGTGTCACCAACTTGGAAGTTCTTAGTAGCAGCCCACTTCTTGTAGTGTATATTGCCAGTGATGGTCCAGCCAGCAGAGTCTCCAACCTTGTACACTGCTGCAAATGAAACCTGGACAGCTGCCATCATCATTAACATTACCACAACCCTCTCTACCAATGCCATGACTCTAAGCTCTGCACAGTAATTAGAAACCCCTTTCACCTTCTCTTGTGGTTTTAGTTATTGTGGCTCTTTATATATCCTTTTGGATGTTGGACGATGGAACTTGAAGAGTTGCATTGGAAAAGCGAATTAATTAGTCTCTTTATTCTTGTTATTATAATTGTTTTCATGAACAAAACGGCATGTGGCCCCTGCACCTAGTCCTCATTACAACAACACTTTGGACGGTGGCAATGGGTCGAAAACTGTTCTCCTTCCTTTTTTTTAACTGAAGTTTATTTTATCCCCCTTTTTTTTTTTCCTAACCTATCCAACATTGCACTTGTTACAGGTTCAAAAATAAAAATGTTGTATTAGAATTAATATTTTTTAAACTTATAAAGAATTAAATACACAACTTTTAATATAACATTTCTATTTTTTGATTTCTTAATATTTGTAAGTTTGCATAGGATAGAAAAGTCGTTTTATTATTAAACTAAATTCTTGTTAAATATACTTATGTTATATTGATTGTGTGGGATGTGGTAAAAGGGATTTGGCTCCGCTAAGATGATTAAAAGTGTAAAGGGAGAGGATAAAAGTGCATCCACCATTGATTATATAAAAATGAGTTGAGATCTCAGTACGCTTAAGTTAACTAAAGATGGATATACTCTCATTTTCCTCACATTACACATTTGCTCATCTTAGAAAAAATTTATCATGATAAAAGTGGTCCAAGCTAGCATGCAATTGCGGATTATATGGGTTGGCTCATAGGTTTTGGCCTATTTTTACGATGCTTATGAAGAGCATACATGAGTGCAAACGACTCAAGGGATGATATTGAAATTAACATTTGATTAAATACTGAATATTGGTAGATATTATTAATTGCATGTCCTCCATATAAGCCTTAAATTTTGCAGCTTTGAGCATCTTAGTTGTATATGGTTGTAAGGTTGTGACTTGTGAGACTTGAAAGGAAAGAAAATTGGGGGAGGTGGTTTGGATCTGTGCGGCTACTGCCCTTCATTGCTTTTTTGTATTTTTAACTTATTTTTGTATCAAATGATTGGTGAGCGTAATCATAAAATGGATACCACCATAGGAGTACATTGTTTCCATTCGGTGATTACATTGTTTTGCGCATGAGAAAAGCATCAAGCATAACCCTCACTTTGTACAGCATCCAATACGTTATCATTATGCATGCGCATCAAATTCAAGTGCTAAGCAATCCTCGAATATAAATAAGGTTTTAATTTGTTAAATCTTTTCCTTTAAGCACCTGAAACGGGATACCAAATTCACTACTTTTGGGAGATAATGTCATTACTATTAGAAACTCTTTCATCATAATCACAGAGCTAGTGCCTTCTATTTTTATTAAAATAGCGTCATACTTCCCAATTCCCATAAAATTACCTACGCTATTTTACGAGTAACTAGGGGCGTTCATTAACCAATCCAAACCGATTCAAATAGCAAAAATCGAACCGAAAAACCAAAAACCAAAAAAACTGTTTTTTTTTCATTGGATTGGATCGAATTTTGGATCCCCTAGTGAAATCCAAACCGATCTACTATAGATATATAATATTATTTTTGAAATATAGTATACTCATAATTAAACATTGTTTTTCATATTTTTATGACCCCATTCTCTTTAATAATTTTGTTGGAATGACATATATGAGATTATTTAGAATAAATATTAATGTCTTGAAGTTATATTTTGCTAAAAATTTTGATGCATAACATATTTGTACTTGATTGGGTAAATATGAAAAATAGGAAATCAATTAAGTAATTTGAAAAATAATTAGCTACAATTTATTTGTAACTGATTGAAGGAAAAAAAAAGGGATAATTAGTGAGAGTGAATATAGAGAATTAACATAAAAGAATATTTAACATAAAAGATTGTCTTAAAAAATATCAATAATTATTTTTTCTCAAACTCCCAATATTTTGTTAAGAATTCTCTAAAATTTTCCTAACTCTTCATCAAATCAAATAACGGTTAATAAGGAATAAATAATTGCTGGCTTTCATAAATGTTCTATTGTTTTATTATAGAGAGAGATTAAAATAAGTATTAGGCATCCTAACTAACCCACTTACATGAAAATTATCTTTTGTTCACTACTAAATAAGTGGAAATGATACTTGACATAAGAAAAAAACAAAGTATGAAAAAAATCGAATTATTCAATCCAATCCAAACCGCATTTGATTGGATTGGATTGGATCGGATTTTTTTTTAAGAAAGCAAGCCGATCCAATCCAAATCACATGTTGTTTTCATCATTGGATCAAATGGTTTTTTAGCTCAAAACCGATCAAATCCAATCCGCGAACACCCCTACGAGAAACTATTGTAATTATTTTAGAATAGCACAGTGTTAGTAAGACCGGCATATTTTTATTGGGTCCAAGCCACCTAGTTGATGTCAATATGACCGTGGTTAACACTTTTGAAAAATAAAAAAATCCCATATAAAGTGGAAATGAGACAACTAAAGGGAATATAAAGTTTGGAATGCACAAGTTCAAATTATCTTAGGTATTTTGGACAATGTTGCAATTCTCAAGTAAAATCCTACATAAAGACTAGCTCACTCACCCCACATTGAAAGACTTGAACGGTGTAATCATAAATTCCAACATGATATCAGAGCCCATATGATGCCTAATCATAAATTTTAACATGATATCAGAGTCCATGTGGCCTCATGGCCCACTGATGATCCAAGCCAAGTCAAAGTAAAAAAAGACAACTACAGCCAATGTTGTATATCTATAACATCGGAGACACGCCTTTAAAAAAGGAACACAAACACAAGCCTAGACAATAAAATGAAGATGTGGCCTCTCATAACAGTTGTCTTCATATATAAAGAACCCATAATAAATAGTTTAGGCCATGTGTATACCCTGCCTCCATCTTGGTCGCAAAGAATGCGTCTTGCTTAATGCTCGTCAATTTATTTGTTAATTACTTAATTCTACAATTTCCACTTCCAAACTAAGGCTCAAGCTATTGCATCTTAAAAGCTGTTAAGATAATATGCGATTCCTTGTTTGCAGGTATAAGTACAAATTTAAAGTAGAGGAGTACAACTTGCTAGTAGCAAGAAGCAACGTAGAACATACGCAGGTATATGGCCTTGTGTGTTTATACTTTGCATAGTGAAAGCTGGAAATCAGTCTATATTATTTCTTTCAAAAGACAAACCATTTGTATGGAACAAGCTTTTCAAAATACAAAAAAAAAAAAAGAAAAAAAAGGAAGAATGTAAGAAAAAAAACTGTATATATCATATATGGCTTGCAGAGCAGGATAATTATTATGTCATTAGAATGTTGCAGGCATGGGGCAGCTTCATCATGGGGATAAAAATATCTTGTTAACTGCAATACCCAATTCTCAGGCTTAGCATGTAGTCCTACTCATTTGACATAGCAAAGTTTTGCCGAAATCCATGTGATTTACAACTGTGAAGCCGGATCATATCCATTATTTGTCTTTGGGTTATTGAAATTGGCAACTTTTTGGTCAGCAACATAATCATCTTCAATATACCTCTTCCAGAACCAATGCTGCTTCCACACTCTCTCAGTCATCTCTTCAATGGGGATATTCTTTGTCTCGGGCAACAGGAAAAGCACAAAGAAAGACATGATCAAGACCCATCCAGAGAAGAACAAGAAGATGCCAAACTTGAAGTGGCACAACATAGAGAGGAAGGCCTGTGCTATGACAAAGGTGAAGAGCAAGTTGACACAAACAGTGACACTCTGACCAGCTGAGCGAGTCTCTAGTGGGAATGTCTCACTTGGGATCAGCCACCCAAGAGGACCCCATGACCATGCAAAGGCAGACACAAAAGTGCAGACCATAATAACCACAAACACTGCATAACCCTTTGCAAGGTCATCAGAATGGTCCTTCACCTTTATCCCCAGTACTATTGCTATCACTACTTGGGACAAGAACATCTGCACTCCGGCCTCCAGTAAGAGCTTGCGACGTCCAACTTTGTCCACTGAGTAGATGGAGACAATGGTGGAGAGGACATTGACAGCACCGGTGATCACAGCAGAGTATAAGGAAGCATCATTCTTGAATCCCAGAGTGTTGAACAACACTGGAGCATAAAACATGATGGCGTTGATGCCTGTGAATTGCTGGAATATCTGTTACAAACATAATAAGATCAATCAGCAAACGTAAGTATGTTGTGTGAGTTAATTTTCGTTGTTTTGTTATTCATAAAAAGCAGTGCAAGAGTGATATGAAAGCATATAAATGAGTTTTACACTAACATTCAATGATATTTTTTGACAAAAAATTGACGTTATTATTATTTCTCTCTCTTAGTTATTATATATTAAAAGCACGCATGGTAAGATTAAGATGGTAGTTGAGGTCATACTACTTTAATCCAATGAAAATAGAGTGCGATAACATTATTGTTTGAAAAATGTGAAGTGAAAGTGACCAAGTGAGGAAGGTAGTAGTGACCTGCAGGGCAATGGAAATGACGAGTTGGGGTCGGTTCCTGCGCTTGAGAAGATTCCTGAAAGGGTTCTTGACCGCTTGAGCCACACGACTTGCCTCAAGAAGCTCCAAGAACTCTGGTTCAATGTTGTCAGTGCCTCGAATCTTTCTCAGCACAGCTTTTCCTTCTTCCAAGCGACCACGCTCAATGAGACTGTTGGGGGTGTCCACCACCAACAGAGCCCCCAAGGTTAGCAGAAGTGCTGGGATACCAGCCAACCCCAAAGATAGCCTCCAACCCCACCCACCTTCGATTCTGTCGTTTGTTGTAGGGAACAACATCAATAATAGTCAATGAACATGTAAATCAAAACAAAAGGACAGCAGATTCACAAATTTAATTATTTTGTCTAGAAAAATTTGCAATCATTTTACAAGAAAACAAATTGATTTAGTAGGATTGATTTCTTTTCCAAAAGCTCTTGATAGATTGATCATAATGTTTTGACTTTCTTCTTGAGGTTTGGTTAAGAATAATGTTATATGCTTACACATTATTTCATATATTTGCAGTACATTTATACTATGATTTTGTCAGTGATATAAATCTTATATCTAAAAATAAAGTAACATTACACCGTTGGTTTTATTTAAGGGTCATCTCGCGGACTATATGGGCCTATGTGTACTGCATTACTGTCTCCATTTTGTCAAAACTTCTGGGCCTGGACCATGCGGGCCTTTAGTAATTTGGGTTGCCACGACTCCCATATGAAACTGAAAGTACGGTTGTTTCACTCACTTTTTTTGTTTTCCTCAGAAAAATGAAAATTAAAAAAAGATATTTTTGCGATTTTTTAGGGATATCCACCTTTGACTAATGATAAGAAAGATACGCTTGAGGGCCAAAAAAAATAAAAAAAATATAAAACAAGACACTTGTCCTGTTTGCAGGTAGCACACTACAAAGGGCAAGCATGTGCTGGACTTTTATGAGTATGGTGATAGAAGTAACAAAAATGACCATAATTTTGTTGGTTTTCTATTCAACGGCATCTCTCAGTCACGCCTATCAAATAGGCAATTTTGACCGGCACCACCCACACTATTCATTAATATAATTTGCTAACTACTACTAGTGATGAAAATCTGAGCCTGAATGATGTCAACAATGTGGAAACTAGTTAATGTTTACTACTCTACTGATTAAGATTTATTCTATTCTATAACACATAAATCATCTGATTTTGTTTTAGTTCGAATAAACTACCCAAAGG
Organism: Echinosophora koreensis; assembly: GCA_035048595.1. Taxonomy (NCBI): domain Eukaryota; kingdom Viridiplantae; phylum Streptophyta; class Magnoliopsida; order Fabales; family Fabaceae; genus Echinosophora; species Echinosophora koreensis. The sequence goes on along the minus strand of JAPCYP010000003.1, from coordinate 14,702,353 downwards.
ATGCAAGGACAGCACGCAAGAAACTTACTTGTTGGTGCCATAGTTGACAAGGTTAGCGAAGAGAATGCCAATGGTGATATTGAGCTGGAACAGGATATTCAATGCTCCACGAATTCTTGAAGGTGCGATCTCCGAAAGGAACACGGGCACGGCCTGTCGACCAAAAGTACCATTAATTATTAGTCAGAGTTGATTTTTAGTTCCATTATTATAACTGAGTTGGACCACAAGTATCTTAGCTGTATTGTTTGTATACGTAATGAATCAAAATTAAGGTACAAATAATACAAGTAATATATGACTAAAGGATGACAGAAAAACAAAATAGATTTGTTGAACTACACAAATACTGCACTGCCGAACGCCTTAGTTTGTGAGAAAGCAAAAGCATAGTGACTTTTCAATTCAAATATGGAAACTCATTTCAAAATTAGATTGGGAGATTCAAAGAAAATGAGTTTTTGGAGGCCTTTTTTACTTGTCAAAAGAGACTCTTGATAATGATAAAATATATATAGAACTGTAAGGGGTCTCCATCAAGTGCCATAAACGTCAAATGGTATGAATAAAAGGTGCGGTGGGTCTGGAGCTGGAGAAACCAGTGGGTGATTAAGACTTCGGCGGTGTAATTGTCACAAAAGTCTCAGTTCAAACTATAAACTTGCCTTCTATTGGCGCATGACAATGCATAATATTAGTTGTGGGGCTATTCATCTGTCTGGCCTCATCCATGACAATACCCTTTATTAGGCTTTTAACATATATCAAATCAAATTATTTCTATATTTAATATGTCGGCCATGTTCTCCCTATATAATATATACACACGCAACACACTCCTAATAAAAACTGCATACAATTTTGCTTCTTTACACGAAAGGGGGCACAACAAAAAATAAAATCTGACACCAGCCAATTAAGTTTTGTGGCATAAAACAAGAATGATGCATTATAGAAAAGCTAGATCAGTATACCCTTTAAAACTCTCTAATAAAGAAAACGTCAATCCTATTCAGCAAAGGAAAACTCGTTAGGGGTTAAGAAAAGAAAGTTTTCATAAAGAACATATATATTTAATATTTAAAAAAGTGAAATATTTAATTTTTTAATAAAATTTTCTTCCTTAAGTTCTTAAAAAGTGTCGTAAAGGCAAGATAACAAATTATTATAGTTGATGACCAAATAGGAACTATCCTAGACAGAGTGACAACGTTGATAGAATCATGATAGAATCAACAACAATGTTTTTTGAACATCAAATTGGGACATTGGGACACTGTATGATGTCTCTTTTGTTTTTAGATGTATTTTTGAGATACATATATCTCAAAAATGATAAACAATAATTGAGAAACACAAATAAACATATATGATATTATATACGGTGTCAAAAAATTGTTCACATAACATAACCCTAGAATCAATGGATGTCGTATAGTTCAAAAGAAAATATTACTAGTATATGCATAGCGATCCATGAACGAAGCACGTGTACGATAAGTCAACAATGATAACTTCATTAGCATCGGTAAGTCAACAATGTCATTTTACCTTGAACATTAGTACTCTTTATCTAATTATGTTATTGATTATGTAATCGTAAAATGTAAAATATATATATATTAAAAGGACGAACTAACCTGGTTAGCAAAACCAACACCACATCCAAGCAAGATCCTGCCAACGATGAGCATGGCAAGGTCTTGAGCTGCAGCATTAAAGACAACTCCACAGATGAAGAAGCAGCCGGCAATCAACATGGTGAGCCTTCTTCCCAACCTCCGAGTGGTGTACGAGGCGAAGAAAGTGGCAGTTAAACCAGCCAGGTACAGAGACGACGTGAACAGTTGCAGTCCCTGGTTGTCGTATTTGCAGTAATTACTCTCCAGCCCTTTCTCTTCCACTGTTTTTCTGTATACCGCCGGAAAGAACTTCTTCAGGAATGGTGGCATAGACGTCACACCACCTGATATATGTTCAACCCCATAACACAAACATTTTATTATATTATTATTTTAATTTTTTAAAAAAGGAGAAAAAAACATTTAACAAATAAGAGACCAAGGACCATGAAAATGGTAATTTAGTTGTGGGGAAATATTTTTTCAATATTGTTATTGACAATCAGTAGATTGATGTGAACTAAAATAGGTATCACCCGAAGTATATTATATTTTGAGATATCTGCTGTTGGCAATGTAAGAAAGGTGTCAACTGATGTTAAATTCCGATGTTCAACTAATCGAGGTGTTAAATTGTGTATGTCTGTATGATGATGAAAAATGAGGAAGATAAACTAGGCTAATGGTGGCATTTTTTTTGTTTTTTCAAACAACAAATTGTATATATAATGATTGGCATGTTAGCAGAAGAAATTATTACAAACTAAAAAAATACAGAAAATTGATGTAAGAATATAATGATTGTTGCTTTAATTAGCAGCTGAATTTGGGGAAGGAGTGAGGCAGGGCCCCTTTGATTTCATATCGCAAAAAATATGAAATCCCGAAAATAACCCTGGTCGGGTTAGTTTGGTGATGGAGGCGGTTGTTGAGCAATTTTGGGAACTTTCACGGCCAATTGGATAAATATTAGCGCGTGGCGGACCAACTAGACCTAACTACTCGTGATCCTCGTCAGCCATATATCAAGGCAAACCAAAAACAATTGAAAATTTCTTGGGTTAAAATATCAAAGATTCAATGCACCAAAAAAAATTTAACAAAGATTCATTATCCACATAAAATTATCTGAGACTTGCTTTTTGAAAAGTGCTGAATCATCTTTTAAATGGATAAAAACAATATTGGGTCACTTTATCAATCAAATGAACTTCGAAAAAAGCCGACTAAACAAGACAATTCCATGAAAAAGATGAAAAAAGGCATCTTCCCTTCCATTTTGTTCATTTAAAAAAACAAAACAAATTTGTAACAACGAAAAAAATGGGGTCTAGCTAGGTAGATCATGGCTGAGTTGATGAATAAAAAGAGTTTTGTTAATTATGAATAAAATTTGATTAACATCAAATTTTGGATATGTACATATCATATCACATGTGTTTATCTATATCTCTTAATTACACTTTATTATCTTTAATTACGTAACCACATTCCAAAAAAAAAAATTGTTCAAGAATCCATTTTTCAATATAAAAAAAAAAAAAAGATATATAGAGTAAGATGCATGACAAGAGAGAAGAAAAAGAAATGTTTGATTACGTACCAGAAACACCGACGTCGTATCCGAACATAAGGCCCCCGGTGGCAGCCAATATACATGAAATGACGACGATTGGAGTGATCTTAGCCTCAAAATCGCCGCCTCCGCCACCACTGGTACTGAAACCTCCGCCGGCCATGGCTGCTCCAAACGACTGCTTCCTGAATGGATCAGTGTATTATGTATGCAAATTAATGCAAATCTAAAAAAAGAGAGAGAGAGAGAGAGAGGTAGTGATAGTGATGAAGTTGTTATGCAAATGAAATATAGTGAGACTCAAAGTCGTATTTATAAGCGAGCAAAGAGAGTTGCGAAATTGGATATATATATATCCATACGATGATGGCGTAGGGGGCGCTACCACTCTGCTGTTCACACGTGGCCATACCCGTTTTCTTTATTATTTTTCTTCTTCTCTTTTGACGGCTGCCTAGTCAATGCCATGTAATATATACTGTTACTGTTGGAAACGAGTTTAAAATGTACAAATTGTTGCAAATTACCAAATTCTTCTGTTATATAGATTTTAGGGCTATTTGATATAGATTAGAAAATATTCTTATATAAAATAATTTAGAAATTACATTTAAAAATTTAATTAAATCAAAAATTAATTTATGTTTGCTTATAGTCATATGATAAAAAAAATATTTGTTTATAATCATAAAAATCATTTCTAAAAAATCTCTCCTTTATAGAATCAAATTTTAAGGAGAATCTAAAAAAATAATTTCAGATTTTTTTCAAATTAATATTTTTTCAGGTTTCCATTAATTTCAAAAGCTGAAACATAAATAGCTTGTTTCACAAAATAAATAACACTTTAAAAAAAATGATTTTCTTCCAAAAAAAGGGCTGAAACAATTGGGTTCTTAATCATTTTATATCATTGTTAACACCTATAAATATTCAAATCTCTGGATGAGAATTAAATCAATTTATATGTAATTTTTTTTTATGAAATAAATTTAGGATGAGGGGATGAAGCCATAGTATAAGGCATGAAAAATCCGTGGGCTCCATAAGCAAATGAATTTACATTTACCTCCCCAAGGAGGTAAGTGGGGGCTCGGACCTGCAACATGTCGGATACGAGACTTTATCATGCTCCACTAGTCCAACCCTTGGGATTAATTTAAATGTAATGGTTTTTCATAGATATAATAGCATGAGAATATCTACAATTAATTAATTAATTAACAGCAGAGAGGTAGATTTTATTTCTATAATAAAATTTAAGCTATCATTTTTTTTTACAAAAAAATTAAGCTATCATAATAACTAAGAATTGCCATTTAAGTTATCAAATCCCGATCCTTCGTTTTATTGTAATTCAATGATCTATATTAATTTATTAAAGAAGTCACCTAACTTTTAAAGAGTCACTTAAGCATGTGTGTGTGTACGTATGTAAAAAGACAGAGTCTGTTAACATCGAGTGTCAAACTTTATTTTTACATCAAATTCTATATTTCAGTTCAATCTAATAGTTTAAATTTATCACTTTTATTAAAGAGAGAATAATTAAGAACGACTCTAATGTGTAGAGAGAAAACTAATATATTTAATGGAGAGAGATATTTAGTATCTTGATTTATATTTAAAAAATCATAACAATTATTTATTAAATATTTTATATTTTAGTTTCAGAGAGATCTGACATCATGTGTCAAACTTTACCTTTACACCAATTTTTATCCGTAGATTTTAATTTGATCTAACGGCTTAATTTATCAATTATATTATAGAGAGAATAATTAAGAATGATTTTAATGTATTGAGGGAAAATTAAATATATTTAATAAAAAGAGATATTCAGAATCTTGACATATCTTTAAAATTATACCACTTATTTATTAAATATTTTATATTTAAGTTTCTATATTTAATTATTTATTAAATACTTTATACTTAAATTCGTTAATGTGTATTTATTTAATTTTCAAAGTCTTTTTTTTTATAGAAAATTTTTAAGTCTTATTATTTTTTCATGAACTTAATATATTAAAAAATATCTATGTGTGTTCATGAATTAGACTATAATATTCCTTGATTTAAATTTTTATCATTATTTTTTGAATTTTCAAAATATTATAATTTATTTCTGAATGTAATAAATAATAAAACTAACCTTAGTTTTATCTACAAATAAAATTAAATAAAGTGTTTTACTTAAAAATACAATAATGAACTCTTATCTTTATAATTAAAATTTCTAATTACATATGCTAGTCTTTCTTTTTTCTGATAAATTTAATATATTAAAAATGTCTATGTATTAACAATTTAAAATTTTATAATCATTTTTTGAATTTTTAAAATATTATAATTTATGATTAATTAAAAGTATAAACAATCTTACCAACATGTAGTTGGTCAAAGTGGTAAGGGATTTTGACACCTTGAGCAAGTGGTTAGGGATTCGAATCCTGACTCTTGTATATGGAGAAAACCTGGTTGGGAGGGGAGAACTCACATTGTGTGCTCAACAGGTTCCCTAACGGAGATTAACCATTGTTAACGATGATGAATTACCCAAAAAAAAAGTGTAAACAATCTTTACATTAATAACACATATCGATTGTCCCGTGTAGCTTGCCCAAGTGGCCAAGGGACATAAAGGAAGGAGTTATATGGGAGGGGTTCGATCCCCCCTCTTGTATATGGAGAAAACCTGGTTGGGAGGGAAGAACTCACATTATGTGCCCAACAGGTTCCCTAACAGAGATTAACCATTGTTAACGGTGATGAATCACCAAAAAAAAAAAAGTGTAAACAATCTTTACATTAATAACACATATCGATCGTCCCGTGTAGGTGGCCCAAGTGGCCAAGGGACATAAAGTAAGGAGTTATATGGGAGGGGTTCGATCCCCCCCACCTCACCCCACCCCTCTAACAACTAACTCTCTAACAATTAACCATTTGGCCTATCAAAAAAAAAAAAAAGACACATATCGATCTTTGACACCAGGTGTCACAATTTGATCTATCGGTTAAGCTTGTCATTTTTATTAGTGATAAAAAAACATTCAAAAATAACTTGGAGAGAGAAAATTAAATATATTTAATGAAGAGAGATAATAAGTATCTTAAATTTTCTTTAAGATTATAACAATTATTTATTAAATATTTTATAAATTATTTTCTGAATATTCATTATTTATTAAATATTTTATTTTTTTATTTTACTTGACGGAAAGCACTCACACAGACACTCTATTAATTTTCTAGTGTATATTTTTAAATTTTTAAGGTTTTATTATTTTTGATTAATTTAATATATTAAAAAATCTATGTATTATTATTATTTTTTTGATAAACCAAAAATCAATGTATTAATATTTACGAATTAAGCTTTGATAGTATTTGCTAAATTTAAAATTTTATAATTATTTTTTTAATTTTTGAAATATTTCGATTTATTACTGAATTTTAAATATAATAAAATTAAATAAAAATTATCTGAAAATATAATAAAAATAAAAATAAATAAAACTTTTTTTATATTAAAAATACAATAATGTTCAGAGTAGAATTCAGTCTTTATAGTTAAAATTCTCTATTGTGTATGTTAGTATTTTTTATTTATAAATTAAATATATTAAAATATCTATTTACTAATATCTACAAATTAAAAATTTATAATAATTTTTTGAATTTGAGGTCTTATTAAAATCAATTGCTGAACATAATAAATAATATATTTGTTTTTAACGGATTGCTGCAACTTATTTTCCTGAAAAACCCACCCAAAACAATAATTTTAAAATTAAACAATATATTGCTGACTTGTAAATATATTTTATATTTATTAAGTATTTAATATTTTTAATTTTTTCATACTATCATATTATTAGTCAAACATTCTCAGTCAATTTAACTTATATTATATCTACATATAAAATTAACTATGCTTTTATTATTCATCAAATTCAGTAGTAATTAGTAAAGCACCAACATGTGGTTGGTCCAAATGATAAGGGACTTGAGCACCTTAAGAAAGTGGTTAGGAATTCGAATCCTGGTTCTTGTGTATGGAGAAAACCTGATTGGTAGGGGAGAACTCACCTTATATACTCAACAGGTTCCTCGACAGAGATTAGTCGCTACTAACGGTGATGGATACTTCGTACCTATGTCATGGTTAAAAAAAAAAATCAATAGTAAAGCTTAAAAATTAAAATTTTAAAAATAATTATCAAATTTATAATTCGAACAATAAATTATTAAATTATAAAACATATCTATAGTTATTTTTTTGCATTATATTTGTAGATGATATTTTTAATTAATTAATTTTATCCGTGTCATATCTACATTTTCAATAAACAATCTTATATTAATAAACATATCAGCGTCAAGATATTTAAAATCAGATTTAATAAGTATATGTGGATATTGTAAAGTTTTTTTTATACTGTCAATTAATCCGAAATTGAGATATCAATAAAAATATTTTATTTTTATCTAATTACCTTAAAAGTCATTAATTTCATGATTTTAGATTGATTGTCAGTGTAAAAATCTTTACATTGAAACTGTATACAAATTAAACTCTTTATAATGTTTCTGGATTAAATATATTTAATTCTCTCTTTTCGTATTAAAATTACTCTTAATTAGTTTCTATCTTTAATAAAATTGATAAGCTTAATGCGTTAGATCAAACTAATTAATACCAACGGACTAAAATTGGTAAATTTTAAATAAGGAGCTGAAATTATATGATCAATCATCAATGTGTAAGCATCTATTTTAGTTCTATAAAAAATTTAATTATGGGCATTTTGGGAAAAAAAAATACGGAAAATTATCAAAATATCTTCCTTCTCCTTCTCCCGCAAAAAAATACGTCCATGTTCATGGGTACTGCTAGGCGCGTCAAGATTTAACGGAATAAAGAGGGTGTTAATTTGGCGAACTTGTGAATAAATAAATAAATAAAAAGGAGAAAAAAAATACAAATTGAAATTAGCCAAGTATACATGTGCGAAGTTGTTATGTTGACCTACTAGAGTCAGTGGTCCCACTCCCCAAGTGGTTCTCATTTTCCCGGTGCCAAGGCTGAAAGCTCCCATCAATGTCTCTCCTCATTGAACTATATATATATTTATTCCAAGCCCAGTTGCTATTGAAATTGACACACTATTTCTTCTACAAACAAGCAAACTCACACCATATGGCAAACCTGTGGTTTAGTTTTGTCACTTTGTGAACATAATAACAAATGGCCTCCATAGCATTTTGGTGCCTGCAGATATGTTCAATTAAAATAATAATTAAATTAAAGTGCTTAACCTGATGCACTCTAATTCCAGCAAATTAAACACACAATTAGCTCGTTGGTACTACGTCATAAGATTTTGGGATTTTATTTTCAACAATCATAAATTAATACTGGTAAGTACTGATAAATTAATATGTGACAGATGATGCTCCATTAATATGTAATTATGACTATACTGCTCTCGTGTGGCCCCGAGATTTTATAAAATGTATCATGATTTTGTGTCATGATTTTTTTTTTCCAAAAAAATTAATTTTTCATCACCCTCAGTTATTAATTGTTAGATTTCTAAATTAATTGACCAATCAGAATAAAAAACATAAAATTGCGACACATTTTGTGAGAGCCAAATGTTGTCTCGTCTAAGCTTTGTTCCATCGAAAGTCCACTAATAATTTTACTTGCTAAACACAATACTACAATAAAAAATTTAAAATTTTAATTAACTTTGCTATATATTTGTGCTGGCAAAACAGAGGAAAAGAAATATGTATCTGAGAAGTGAGCATCCAAACCAAAAGCTCATTTTTTCAGAAACAATATGAAAATGGGTGATATTATCGTATGACGTGGCAGATTGCCTCATGAAGGTGAAAGAATTCTTAATTGGTTTTACATGTGGCGATCGATAACGTGGTATACGTCACCTGAAAAGTTAGAACTAACGAAGGCTTCTTTCACTTGGATGTTTGTTTGGTAGTATTTTAAAAATTAATTTTTTAATTATAGAACGTGAAAGATATATATGACGGGCCTGGCCATCTAGAAACAGTGAGATTCTTAAGGAAACAAAAACCTGATTTATTTATCTCTTTTTTCTTTTTTCCTTTTAAATCTGCTTCGCTTTCGCTTAATTTGGTTTTCCAAATTTTTAGGACTTTCCCCTGTACCAAGCTACCAAACCTTGCGGGGCTACAACAGATAATAACAACCCACCAACCATCAATTTGAAAGCAAAGCAAGAAAAAATGCGTTTATCCATAAATGGTTGATATTTTTATGGTTAATAATGTTAATATAAATAAGTAGTTAATTTAATTTCATAATATATACTATCCTCACTTTAAAAAAATAGGATAGTGCGAAATGCGAAACAAGTAAGGGATTCACACCAGGTTCTGGACTATAGAAGCAGGGCTTTTTGACTTGTAATTAATCTCAGCTAGCAATTAATGACGTGGAAGCATCCGTAGTAAAATTTGGCAGAAAAAAAGTAGTGGCTACTTTATAAAGAAGCATAGTCTGAGTTGGAGTCCTCAAAATTGACCAGCTGAAATTCCTCGTCCAAAAGAATGGTAGCAATATTTGAACTTTGGATAAGGACGTAAGAAAAAGAAGGAAGATACTGGCTATGATTCTAATTCTAATGTTAATATAAAAAGCATTGGTGCAAACTGGTGATGGCGTGCATTTGGTGTTCACGGGAAGAGGAGGGTATAATGAAAGAAGGAAAGAACACGGATATATAATGCAGTGGTGTAAATCCTCCAGCGCAAAAGCTTTCTTTTATCCACACATTCTCGCTCTATACACCCATAAAACTGATAAAAGTCTCCGGCAAACACATTTGGATAAGATTAAATTTTTAAGATCATTGTCTAAATAAAATACTACTCGCTAACGGGAAGTGGGAACACATTAAATGTGAGAGATATTGAACCATGTTTACATTTGGCTTTTGAGTTTTGACTATCACACAACTCCTGACGTCACTATCTTATCTATTTTTCTGATCTGGATTGTCTCCGGCATCTCCAGCCTCTCCAGCAACATTTTGTTTTTCTCCCATATATAAAACCACCGCATGCAGTAGTTTCCCTTTGTTTTTTTTGCTGCTGGACTGTCCAACTGCAGTAGGAAATTCAGATTCCTATTTTTTCTAGTGGCATACGTCGCCTCAAAATTACTAGAATGATTTTTCTTTTATTTTTCGGTTATACTCCCTCCGGTCTCTATTGTAAGCAAAAATTAAATGGGACACACATATTAAGATAGTTAGTTGATCTCATTTAAAAGAGTCATTGGGAATAAAAAATTAAGTTTGTTACCTAAATTACCCTTCCTCTTATTTATTAAGCTTGTGTTATTGAGAATAAAAGGAGTCATTGGAAAAAAAAATTTGTATTAAATGAAGGGTATTTTGAGAATAACTTCATTAAATGAGATGAAAGTAGTTGAAATTTGCTTATATTTTGGACCAAAAAATTTGGAAATTTTTGCTTACATTGTGGACCGGAGGGAGTAATTAATATGTGACATTATATTATATTGTGAACTATTTGTGGTGAGACGAAGTACTTGTGTATTTAATTTATATGTATTGTTAGTATAAAATTTGTTTATACTATCAATTAATTATAATTTGTTACTCTGGTCCTATATATAAGAGGCAAAACCCTAAAACACACAGACCAAGGAAATGCATTAAAATAAGCTATTTGTAATTAATATTCATATAAATTTACAAATTTAACCCTTCAATAATTAATGAACAAACCTACTTGTATTGAAAGTTGCATTGTCTCGTAAATATAAACCCTATTATAAATAAGGGTCAAATTGAAAATGAGCATTTAATATTTGTCAAAATACATGCATGTCTCTTATATTTTGGACCAAAAAAAAGTAGCCATTTGCCTCTTATAATAAGGACCGGAGGGAGTATATCATTAGAAATATTTGACTATTGTCATAATTACCTTAAAAATACCTTAAAATCACACAAAATAATTTATCATTGATTGAGAGCATAAAAAACTTTTCTACCAAAGTATCAAAATTAAATTCTTAAGTTATTCCTTCGATAATAATTGATAACATTAATGCAATCTAATTATCGTTTATAAAAAATCTATGCCATCTTAAGAGTCAATCCGATAGCAAAAAATGTGACATTAAAAAAATAATTTAATAGTTTAATTTTAATATATTATCTGTCAACTAATCGTAAATTATTCTAGGTGTAACTTTTAAGGTAATTATAATAACAGTCAAAATTTTTTAATGATATGATAATTTATGATTGATTGACAATGAAACCTTTAGATTGATAGTGCATACCTATTAAATCTATTTTAGAAAGACAAAATAAAATTTACTTAAGAATTTAATTTTGATTCTCTGAAAAAAAGAACGCATGAATTTAATTTAATTGATAGTACAATTATTTATGCCTATAAAAAAAAGTGTAAAATTATTTATATTATCAACTAATCGCAAATTATCTTATATGTGACTTTTAAGTTAGTTATTGTAAGAAACAAAATATATTTAATTATGTGATAATTCATTATTCGTTAGCAATATAAAAATTGATATTGACAATATATGATAATTAAATCATTTACTTAAATTGTTACTCATTTATTTATTTATGTGTTGGAAAATGAAAAGTATAAAATGTAATCTTATATGGAGTTTGGGGTAGTAGTTTAAACTTTGTCTCCAACAAACCATTAACTTTAGGTATGTTTGGGAGTTGGAAGGGGAATAGAGGGGAGGAAAAGGTTTGTAGCTAAAATTTTTATTGTATGAGAGTATTATAAAAATTAATCTTGTCTTCCAAAACCCTCCTATCATAATTCATTTTTTGAGTTCCCCGGATTGGGGGGTTTTAATCCAATGAAGAAAAATCAACCCCCATATAAGATGAGTGACTATTTTCCATTCTTCTTCCCTTTCCTCCTCTCTTTTACATGAAACCCCTCCCCTCTCTTCCTCTTGATTATATGTACTACCAGAGTGAAAAAAAAGTTTTGTTTTTTTTATTGGTGTGGAAAAAGAGTTATATTGTCAACTAATTATAAATTATCTCGTCGTTAAAAATATTTGATTTTTATTACAACTGTCTTATATGTCACACATAGAATGATCTGTGATTGATTGACGTATATCAAAATTGAACTCTAATTTTGAATATAATATTTTGAAATAAATAATTACTTTTCGGAAATATTTTCAATAGAATGGTCACGAATTATTGAAACTGATTAGTTTGGCATCTTTCCTACTTTATATGTGTGAGAGCGATTTAAGTGGTAACTAATAAGTTTAATTTTATTTTCATGAGAAACTAATATAATGTTAGAAGTTACGACTAACATAAAAGTATTAGTACGTTGGGAATGGACAATTTTAATGTTGTGACTTGTGCGTAAAGGTGAGAATAAGTTAGGCCGCTCCTCGGTGACTTATGACCTAGTCTATTTAAGACCTTACCTGACCTAGCCTATTTAATAAAAAAAGTTAGGTCAATATTTTTCAAAAAGCCTATATAGTTAAAAAGGACAGACCTAAGGCTTTAAAATAAAAAAACATATTAGGCCTATCAAGCCAGCATATTTGACACATACACAATATAAGTATATATGTATAATATATATATATATATATATATATATATATATATATATATGAGGGATCAGCTTACACTCCATAAAATTTATACTTCTTACACTAAAACTCAGCCATTGATATAATTAAAATCTGATGGCTCTGAATTGCTTACTACACATGTCCCGTGACCCTCTTATTCCTTCTTTTCTCCAATTTCTCTTTCCCCGATATTTTTCCCCCGTTACAAGTTCCAACTTTCGTGTTCTCTCTGCAACCGTGTTCCATTCACAGTAGAACCATCTTCAACCTCTAGCCATGACAATCAATGAAAAGAGACAGACAGTGAGGCAGGCACCCATAGCACTGCATAGGGATGGGGACTGAAACGAAATACATAGGAGAGACGGAGAAGGATGGAGACATGAACACCAAAGCATTAGTGGTTTTGGCATTAGTGGTTTTTGCTCTTACACTCACAAAAAAAACACACATTTATTTGGAAAAAAAAATTAAATTACCTTGGCAGTCTTGCTTGTTGACTGATTAGGGAAGATTACAATTGTACCTTGTTGTTCGTGCAGCTTTTTTATTTGAATAATAAGACTTAAGCACTTGCTTTTCAGGCAATCATCAACACTTGCTTACACCCCAAAAGATTTACAACTATTACACCCAATCTCAACCATTAAAACACTTTAAATCTAATGGCTCTCTTTTATTCATTTAAACACCCACGTGACATGACCTCTCCTCCCTTACACATTTGTTTTCCCTCTTTCACCGAGATTACTCATTTACATGACACAGTTTTTCTCTTATGTGAACTCTCCGCCGCATAAGAAATCAAATCTTTATACATCCAACAAAGAAAACAAGAAAGAACAGCAATGGTCGGCCCTTCCCAATTGCTCTCTATGCATTAGATTGTAGACTTGAATTCCTTAACTTTATCTCATAAGAATTTAAAGTTTGAAACAGAACTAACCTTCTTTTTTGTAATATGATTTTTAAAAATAAAATGATCCTTAGAAGATAATAAGTAAAACATTGTCGTCTTCTCATAATAAATGTTCCCAATTGATCGTTTTTCATTGGCAACTGCGGTGACTATATCGAACCAAAATGAAATGCATGCTCACTGCTTTCCCAAACCAAAAGAGAAAATGGTTCGACCGCTGTCGTTTGCATCCAAAGTGATAGAGAAAATGGTTCGACCGAAGAACGGTGGTGAGTTGAGAAGAGAGAGAAAAGAAAAAACAGGAGAAAAGGAAGGACAAAAGGAAGGACGTGAGTGTTTAGGTGAATAAAAGAGAGCCATTAGATTTAAAGTGTTTTAATGGTTGAGATTGAGTGTAATAGTTGTAAATCTTTTGGGGTGTAAGTTGATCCCTCCTCATATATATATATATATATTATTTTTAATATTTGAAAGTAAAAGTATACTGGTCATGTAGTGACCTACTTGCCTATTTATTTGTAAAAGTCCGGTGACCTATTTATCAGTATAGGTCTACCAACCTCTTTATCATTAGAGGCCTAAGAGCCTATTTACAAATGAAGCCATGTGACCTATTTATAGGTGGAGACATATTTAAAGTTCTTGTTGATAAGTAGACTTTTAAATATGCTTTCAGGCAAGGCCAAGCTTTAAAGTAAGTCATGCTCAGGCCTTAAAAATTGGTCTATATATCAAGCTAATAGGTCAGCCTCAGGCCTCGAGTTTAGAAAGTAGGACAGGCTCAGACTGGTCAGGACCTAGCTCGACCTAGCCTATTCCCATCCCTATTTGTTCATATGGTTGATCTCCTATATGCTTCTTTGAGCATGTTTGGATTAACTATGAAAAATTAATTATTTTAATAATTGATTACATGTATAATCATCATATAACTATCAGAATGAGTTTATACTAATGGTATATTAAAATCAAACTCTTTTACACATATCTAATGATATCAAATAAAGTTTCAATTTTTTTATAATCTAAAAGATGATTTGACTAACAATACATACCAAATTTTACAATCTAATAGTAAAAATGAATCACATAATGATTTGAAGCAAACGATGTATTTATTTTCCGAAATATAAAATAGGATATGCTGTATCTTTTTTTCTTTGAAATACAAAAACAGGATATGTTGTGGACTGTGGAGCACAGGGAGAGAAAGTATGTGGGCTTTCCAGAAACCTTTCAAAGATTCTGGTTTATCGGCCCTTTATCCATTGGACAAAAGTATGGGCTTTTTACTCGTTCTCTTGTCACATAAGAAGCCTGGTCCACTCTACTGCCGTAATTCAAGGCAAATTACGTTTCTGGGAATCACATTTCCGAACATAGATTTTTCCCACCTTCACATATTGGAGTAAATTTTTCTCAAGTTTCTAATTATTATTCACTAATTTTATTCCTAGAAATCGGGAATAAATTTTTAAAACTTATATCAAACATTAGAAACTTTTATTCCATGCCAACATTCCTAAAAATGTTTTTTTAAAACTCGTAACAAATGCTGCCAAAAGAGTTTTCCTACGCTCACGAAGATCAATATATGCCTTCGCTCACTATTAAATTTAATACTTTTTATAAATTTTTCTTCAACAATCCGATTGATATGCATTTAGCGGAATATTTATAGTTTTTATAATAAAGTTTTTTTTTTTAATATTTAGCAGAATATTTTCTTTTTTTTAATAAAAAGTTGCTTAGTATTAATTATTTTTACAATAAAAAATATAATTTAATCTTTCTTTATTTTTTTTTGCAAAAAAATTATAAAATAATAATTAATAGTCAACAAATTTTTTTTTTTTCATGCCCAATGGGGACCTAGGGCCCAAAGAAAAGAAAATTACATATTCAAAACTAAACGGGGTAAGGCTAACCCAGACCCATCACTATGGACAAGAAAAACTAGATCCATCGGGAGCTGATCAAAAACATGAAAACCCAACTCCTGCTCTAGGCTCCAATTTGCAATCCAATCAGCACAACTTGCAGAATAGCGTAAGAGTTTGGACAGTGACGGATTTTTTAAAAAATTATCGAGTCAAAAAAGATAGTTGATAAATAATAAAAAATTATAATATATTTTATATAATATTCATATTTAGAGACATAATCCACCATGTATTAAAATATTTGTTTACAAAGATAAATAATTGTATTATATTATAATTTCTTGTTTAAATTTTTGATGTAGTCATTAAAATACAACCTTGGTTGCATGTTTGCCTAATGCCTATAGCCACTGTTTTTATGTCCAATCAATTTTTTCTTTTAATATCTGTATATATTTATTTAATTGTTTTTTTTTGACTGCATATATTTATTTAATTGTTAGAAATGTGTGAGTTAGTCAATTTGGATATAATTATATATTTTTCAAATTCATAAATTAAGAGATTTATAAAAAAAAAGTGATTATTCTAATGTGACATCATGTATTTATTAATTATTATATTTTAATGTCACGTAGACTGTCATATAAGAATAATCGATTTTTTAAAATTTTAATATATAATTTTAATACTAATATTTATTATATTGAATCATTATAATATTTAAATTTTGACTTTAACGTATTATTTGTTTTTCATATGTATTGTTCAGACTTATAATCAAACCAAGGTTGGTCTAGTGGAGCATGACAGGATCTTGTATTTGGTAGGTTACAGGTTCGAGCCCTTACTAGTTTCTTTGGGATGAGGTAAATGTAAATTCCTTTATAAGTACTCATAGAGCCCGAAGGTTTTCTCTGCCTTGGACTGAGGCACCATCCCCTCCTCTTAAATTTTTTTTTATATAAAAAAAAAAAGACTTATAATCAAATCGTAAATTACTTATTTTTTCCTCATCTAACAGCAGGCTTAACTGAGTATTAAAAACAAACAAACAAACAACAGCAGGCTTAAAATTCACGTCAGCGTGGAATTAACGGGGGCGTGGAACCAACGCCACGGCGCAAAATTTTGCATTATAAATTGAATTGAAGGAGAATAACAAGACAGTTAATTCAAAGAAGTCAACAAGAACAAAGAGAGAGAGATACGTAGAGGTGAGTAGGTGGCTGTGGTGAACTGAGAAGTGAGAAGAGAACTCAACCAGCGGAGGTACTCTTTCCTATCAACATTATAATATTTGTATGTATGACTTGATCATTTATTATGCGAGTTCTTTATTGATTTCCAATAACATACGCATTGCTTAATCAATGTACTTGAAGATATTACAAATTTGGTCTAACATACTGATTTGTTCTTTTCTTCCTCCTAAATGATTCTTCCTTTATTTTTTATATTATCCATCCATTATGATACTCCCTCCGGTCCTTATTATAAGAGGCAAATGATTATTTTTTTGGGTTCAAAATATAAGAGACATGCATGTATTTTGACAAATATTAAATGCTCATTTCCAATTTGACCCTTATTTATAATAGGGTTTATATTTACGAGACAATACAACTTTCAATATAAGTAGGTTTGTTCATTAATTATTGAAGGGTTAAATTTGTAAATTTATATGAATATTAATTATAAATAACTTATTTCAATGCATTTCCTTAATCCGTGTGTTTTAGGGTTTTGCCTCTTATATATAGGACCAGTGGGAGTAAAACCTAACCATTTGACACCCCGACACTCGCTCCAGAATTCTTTATATTATTAAACTTGATACTCCATCCATTATGATCCAACCTAACCATTTGACACCCCGACACTCGCTCCAGAATTCTTTATATTATTAAACTTGATCCTCCATCCATTATGATCCAACCTAACCATTTGACACCCCGACACTCGCTCCAGAATTCTTTATATTATTAAACTTGATACTCCATCCATTATGATCCAACCTAACCATTTGACACCCCGACACTCGCTCCAGAATTCTTTATATTATTAAACTTGATCCTTCACACAAGTTATTGAATTCTCTTTTTTCTATGTTTACTAGTTTTCTGTTTATTTATTTATCCCTTTTAGATTCACACATAACCCTAATACTCTATCTTTCCGTTGCTAGGTTTTTTATGAATTTCAAAGTGTTCCTTTCGGACAAGTCTTTGAGCATTGAGGATTGAACAAATTAATCAAAAAATTCAACAAATTCCCGTGAAACAGAACAAATACTTTACTTGGACTCTGTTTCTGCTCAACCTTTTCAAAATGCTCCAAATTCTGTTTTATTAATGGCTCGAGGTTCCGTTCTATTATGTGGAATTTGGGTTCATGGTAAATGATGTCAGTTGGATTTTCTGCTAGTGCATTAAATCTGCCCGTGATTGAGTATACCCTTATAATCTTTAGGATTTAATACAATGATATGCTGCTAGTATGAATTTTGATTCATGAATGATTTCAGACATCAAGTCCCATATTTAGCTTGATATGCAGCAACTATGGTATGATGGTGGTGCTTCTACTAGTTCTGTACACTTGTTGGGTGGAATTGAATACAACCATGTTTCTAAGAAAATCTGTTTTTAGCACCACTTAATGATTTAAGGAGGTCAAACCAATTTTGATTCCAGGATTTTATATGAAATTGTTTGGTTATGCATTCAAGAAAGAAGGTGTTTTAGTGACATGGAGGAACTCAGTTATATCCCAAGAGATATAATTGTGCATTACTGCATATATTGTACAGGAGAGAAATAATTTTGCATAGATTGCACATGAAAGAAATACTTGGGCATAGATTACTCTGGCCATAGCTACATATTTGTGGGGTGTCCACAGGTGAGTTCAAATTAAAAGTTGATAATGCACTGGAGAGAAAGTAAAGAAAAGGAACAAATCAGAAAAGAAGGCTAAGGCCTTAGAGGAATGGGGTTGGATCAAATATACCTCCAGTATGTTTATAAAAGTCCAGGTTACTTAAAATGTTTGTTGATTTTATTCATTGAAGTTTCTTGTGAAAAACCTTGGCATTAAGCTGACTTGTGGATTTTCTAAGTTTTATTTCAAAGTTTTCGTAAAACCTTGATTTAATGGTTGAAAAAAAAATTGCGAGGAAATGTTCTGTTTCCTTCTTGCCTACCAAGTGGTTGTACTCACTCCTTCCAATACTATATTTCAGATCAATAGTCTTGAAGTTTGAGTATGAACTTGCATGATTTTGATACGCTCCAGATGATAGTACTCAGTACACACAGGGAGTAACATCACTGGAAGAAGACGACCCTTAAATAGGTGACACATATAGGAGAACAGTTTCTATGTACAGAACTGATGTGGTTAGTCAAGTATGATAAAATGATGTGTTAAAGTGGTTGTATTTATGATTAGCCACATTGTTCAGTTTCTTCCTTATTCGATTTATGAATTAACATATCAGTTTTATGATACTAGAGAATTGCCAAATAAATTCTTTGGCATAAAATAGTGAGCGGGAACAAAAAGGTCTAAAAGGAAAAATTTAAATGAGAGTAGCACAGCTGAAGAATATAGAATTTAGTAACATTTTACACTAGGGATTAGGGAAGTATAATTGTCATAAATATTCAGGATAGGATGTTGCACATACCATATTTCATCAAGACCATTCTATGTTGTATTTGCAGCTTGATATTCTATCAGTGCTTGTTTGGTTAAGAAAGGAGAGCATGGTTGTCAATGATGTTTGTAACTTGAATTTCACAACTCCATCTCTCCAAGTTTAATAGACAAAAACGCATCTTGTCTTCTATTTGGACCATCGAATTCCAATTCCAAGTTCAATAATTAATGTTTTGTTGCCATTCGATAATTATCGGCAGCCTTCGAATTCAGTAGGTGCGGCGTCTATGACATCATGCTTCAGTTAGGAAGAAGATAGTGAGTTGTTCTTGGTTCTCAGTGAGCTTATGTTGTGTGTTCTGAAGGCTTGTACTAACAAGTGCTGAAATCCGTATTGCAATTTTTTTTTTCTTGATTACCCGTATTTCCCTTGTTTTATTAGCATCCAAATCAGGAGTGATGAGTGTTTTCATTTGTTTCGAGAGTTTAAAGTATGAAGCTTGGTCGCAGAATTTCGATAAGAACCCAGGATCTGCACCTGAAAATGGCGATGCATCATGTGATTTGGCCAGTTTGCAAGGCAGTCAGGCATCGGCGGAGGCACAGCCAGAGTTGATTAAGGTGGAAAGCAACATTTCATCGGATTCTAAGCCGTCAACGGAGGAATCAAAATAGCAAGATGGGATTGAGCATGGAAGTGCATCCTCAGTCACCCAAGAAGGAATTTTTGGTCAAATTAGATGATGACCCTGAAGATGTGAAATCCACTAAAGCGTGAGCATCATCAACTTCAGACTTGTTCTCGTGGGCTCGCTCTGAATGTGAATCCTGATCTTGCTTTGTTCTTTTCTTGGTTCTACAGGAATCTAATTGTGTCTGAGAGTGAAAACCCGCGAGAAGAGAAGTTCCACATAGATCTGATGGTGCTTATTTTTTATTTTTTTAATCTTCACTTCAATTTCTTTCTTTCTTTCTTTTTGATTTTTTTTTGGTTATGTTTTTAGGTGCCTCCTCATCTATTGAGATCTTCTCCTGAAAGATATATGAGACTGATTTTGTGGCTGGAGTTCCTAAACCTTTGGCAACTGACACTGAAACGGTGAGTGCTTAAACATATCTCTGCCTTGCTTGCGCAGGAAGTTAAGCCTGTGTTGAAGGAAGATGAGAAATCACTGAGAATGAGTAAGGAAGAGGTTGTGGCCGCAGAAATGGACAAATCTGAGTCCCAGAAACTGACCATTTTGCAGAAGGAAAGAGGTATTGACTTGCAGCTTGATTTGCAGAAGGCTGATAAGGAGATACTAGGGGCAATGGCAACATAGTTTACAAGAGGCAACATCAAAACAACATTCAGTTTATCTTTTTAAAAAAATTATACTTTTGGCAATTAATATCTTGTCATAAATCTCAACATGGTCCTGCTTTCATCCTCTCTCTGAGCCAACAGCAAGCAGCTGCTGCTGCTGCCTCAGTGAAGTCTCTGCCTGTGACCAGCATTGGCAAATGGCAATAAAACTCAATACTTGGCCATTTTGAAGAATAATGCTTACCCATTTCCAATACTAGTACATGTTGGAAATATCTTTTTCAGCAAATCCAAAATCAACCAGTGTACAAGTTCAACCATCGAGTTCCGCCGAGTCTCCATCTCCAGTTATTGTTGGCTCACCAACAACTTCATCAATGTCCAAAACTACTAGTAGCCCAAGGACGACTTCAACATAGACCAGTAATCAGATTAGCCCAACTTCTTTAGCCTCTCAACAAACTAAGAACTCTCAGGCTGTGCCAAGTAGTAAATCCCCACCTGCTGGCGGCAGGATTGCAGGAATGTGGCATCAATCCCCAATGGTCCTCAGCTAACAACTTCCAACACTGGGACAAAACCCCAATTGCCCCAACAACAGCAGCAGCAGCAAATATCAAAGCAAACATTACCACAGGTCCAGTTGTTCTGTAGCCACTGCGGTTCAAGTGAAGCCAGCAGAACAAAAACATCCTGCAGGTGAGTAGAATGTCCCTTGGTTTTCTCACGTTGCACTCTGTGCATATGGTTGGAAAGGTGAATTGGATGCGATTTTTGAAGTGAAAGATGGTGTCTTCCCAATGGGAGGATAATGCTGATGCTGTTTATGTTTGGCGCCCTTGAGATGGAACAAGCAAACTTGGGCAGACCACAAGTTCATCAAGATCTCAAATGTGGCCGATCACAACAGGAGGGCAAATAGTGAACAGTATTATCATGAGCTCAACTTTTCTTTCTTTTGGGGAGCGGGGTCCCTCCCTTTAACCTTACCAGAACCATTGGCTTCCCCTATTGAAAAGAGAAGTCTTTTAATAAATGATAGATCAATAAGAAAACCGAATCTGAGCTTTGAAGACATTGAATGCATTTCTTTCTTTCTTTTTTCTACCTCCCTTTTTCTTTTATTTTGTTTTTGTTGGCTTATCTATAGACTAAACCAAAAAAGAAAAAGACAAAAAAGAACATGTGTTTAGAATTTGCCCTCAACCATGTATCAGGAAAGGGGAAACGAAAGACAGATTGATCGCAGAAGAGACACCGGAAGCAGCAGAGTGGCAGAGGGGATATATAGGGAGAAACACTTTGGAGATGTCTAAAATACAGAGCAAATCCAGTACACTTGTCGTGGACATTTCAGTGAACCGGTCCTATGTTTGTGGATGATAGATAACAAATAATGACTTGTTTCATGAAAATTCACAGGTGGCTTTGTCATATTTGCAAGTTTCCATTTGCGATTCAATTCACTTGCCAATGAAGCAACCCCTTCAATTCAGTACAATTTGAAAATTAATTTAGACGAACCATGAAATCTCATCGGCACATCCCTGGAAAGGGTTTCACAATCCACTATCTCAACGAGGCGAGCTAACATCAGAGACATAAGATGACTAAAGCGTAATAATGACAGTGCTTAATGTTTAATGAGAGAGAGAACAATCTGTTGTTTAATAGTCAGAGATAAAGGAACTAACAATCTGTCTTGCAATTGCAAAAGAATAGTAAGATTCCCATAATTCCATCGTAGCAGTAGCTAATATGAGCTTAAAATCTAAAATCTAAACAATGCTTGCCCCAAAGTTACAGGGTTGAAATAAAAGTTGCAACCTCTGTTGCCTACTGAGTTTGTATATTCACTCCTGTAGAAGCTCCTGGTAGGATCTCTGATTCTTGGGAGTAACTTTCATGGGGCCTTCAGGAATGCTGTAATTCAAATTTTAATTCAATTTTCAATTTTCTACTTGCAAAAGGAACCAAAAAAAGGCAGTGACATCAGCATTTCATTGCCCGTCTGAATCTGTTGAGGGAGAGCTTTTCATTAATGCAGCTACCTCTCTCTCCTGCTGTTTCTTCAGATACCTCTGTGCAGTTGCATTCACAATCTTCACAAAGAAGTTCATAAGCATGAGCCACACAACAGTGTTCCATATTGAAGCAAAAGAGAAATTCCACTTTTTCCCCTGAAGATGACATATGAAATAATTTCAGGAAAAGGAAAATAAGCAATAATTGAAGAAATAACCGAGAAATGAACTAGACTTTGTGAGTGTTGTTCGATATTTGAGCAAATCAATATTCAAATCAATGTAGAAAGCATTGATAAACATGTTGCATTGCCGTTAATGGGTACCTGAACATTTGGGGAAACTGGATGAGGTGCTTTCAGATACTTATCTTTCATTGCATGGAGATTAGCTATCAATCCAGGCAAGAAAGATGCAAAACCAGGTACATGACTGAGAACCCAGATAAATTCATTCTCTATCCAGTCAAGAAGTTGATTATTGCAAACTGAGATGATGAATACCGTCTGCAAAAAGAATACAACATACAGGATCAATCTAAAGCTTTTGTGCATATAGACTGCTAGCTTTGTGCCTGAGTGAATTTCTTATTTATTTTAACTAATACTCTCCCCCATTTTCGTTTATCTCTTTGCTAATGAGGGACCACATAAAATATAGGTAATAGAGTAGTTATAAAATTAAGGTATAAAATATCATGTCTTTATTATTTTAAATAATATAAATATTAATGGGAGAGACCAACTGGAGAGTTCCCATTAATATAAAGATTAGGCTGCCCCCATTAGGACAAACAATTCCTTGTTTTCACACTCTTCTTTCCGAAAAATCATGTAAAAAATGTTGCGTGGCCATTTATTGCAGTTACCAAGCCACAAATCTAAATTTGGAGTCTATGGAAAGCAAATGAAAGGCTTAATAAAGGTTAAATTAGGAGGTAAGGGGAGAAGAGAAGTCTAAGCTTAATAGCTTATACAAACCTGTATGTGAGTTTTAATAATTGCCTTTCCAATCAAGGTTGAAAGAAAAAATTTCCAAAATGGAATACCAAATTGTCCACACATGATGCCAGCAAGGTCAAATAGAGGATTTGGCACCTGAAATATAAATTCAGTTAATAACCTTGATGAAGCATGTATAATAAATCCTGGTTTATATGCGGATGCACCTTGAACAAAGGAATAGCTACCATTTTTGTAAGAAGTTGGAATCACTATTCGCTACTTTATTTTCTCAATCTCAAGATTTATATCGAGAAAAGACTCAAACAAGCAGAAGTAAAAAATGCACTAGAGCACCCTGATGCATAATAATTGGGATATTACTCATTAACATTCTTTTATGGATATGGATTATGAAGATGCAAAACTAATCAGGGGTTACAGTGATCAAGACTATAGTCTGTAGGACCAAAATAGAGAAACCTTAACTAGAAAACTGTACTGATTAAGGATTTCAACTATCCTGTCAAGCTTACACTAAAAAAAATTTCACCTTTATATGCCTACAAGTGACAACTACTTTAACCAAAAAAAAAAAAAGAGTGACAACCATTGTTTCCAGAATCACCATTCTCCAAAGAATTTTAAAACTAAAACCAAATTCATCGATATGATTGCAGTGAAATCAACACAAATTCAAATTTTGATATGAAAATTCTAAACATTGGGAAGAACAAACTGTTCCATGGTGGAGTCAGGACTAACAACACAACTCAGAAAGTCACTAAAAACAAAAGGCCTCTAATATTACAACCATCCTAGAAATATGTCAAGAAAAGAAACTGTTAAAACAATTTAATGAAGAAGAAAAGGTCATGCTGGAAATGAAGCATGACGTCCATACTAACCGAAGCAAGCACTAGAATGGTAAGGAAATTCAAATATTGAGAGTGTGAAAGAAACCAGCGCTTGATTTGATTCAAATGAGCAGCCATGATTCCTTTATCATCACTATCCAACTCTTCCATGGCATCCACTTTGCTCCCAGACAAGCGTGCTACATGAATGTTTTGGTTAGAATCATGTAGAAAAGGAGACATGGTTATAAATATGACTACTCTCACATACAATAATGTTCAAACGTTAGAATACATTCATAATATCATCTCTATTCAACCGCAAACATGGCCAAACTCTTTAAGTTGTATCATCCATTAGATTAGATATTCATGTTTTACCAAATTTACTTCGGCATTTGCTGAAGAAGCCACATTTCTAACAATTATGTTATTTGTAAAACCAAGTTCAAGATTCGCTGTTTCATTCATTTTAAAGTATTATGCAACATGACACATTATAAAAACATCAATAACAGCTAATTTATAATAGTCATAATAGATTTTTTGCTGCTTAAAAACTACAAAGGAATTTCCTTTTCTTTTCCACCTGTAAAGGATTTAATAAAACAACAGATTTTCAGAGCTTGCCAGCATCCTAGAAATGAAGTATAAATACAAGCTAGATGTAAATACTGAATAAGTATTCCCATGGTAAGCTTATTTTTGTCTGAATAGTAGTACATCACAAAAATTAGATTATTATCAACTTAACAATACAACAAGAAGAACAAAAGCCTTTTCCCACTAGGTGGGGATTGTTTCAACTTACAATAACTTTGTTAAATGAAGAGAATGACACATGATAAAAATAGACACACTATACCTGCCCTGGAGATAAAATAAGGAGGAAGCTCCCCTATAGCTGTTCCCAAACCCCATAGAACAGCCTCCACCTGAACTTGAGGCAAAATGCTGCTAAGTGGAACCCGTGAACCATATCCTGACTCGAATAATGGTGGGCCAAACTGAGAACAGTCTTTATCAAGCCAAGAAGGACCTCTTTTTAATTGTATTGTATCATATGGAGCACTTTTCAAATCAACTCGACCGCATTGCATTGCTTTTATTGTAAATAGTGCTATGTGGGGACCCAAATATAGGACAAAAGTGTGCAAACCAGATCCTGAACCAAATAAAATGATATGAGAACGGTTTACCCCCAAAAAAAAAATGTAAAGGGAAAATGCAAACTTATTGACTACAAGGTATGATCAAGATACTGGCAAAAGGATTGGCAAGTCTATACAAGTATAAATTCTATAGAAAAGATTCCTCTAAAGTGTACAAGTAAAGGTGTATTCATCCTAAAATTGTTTAGGTAGGTTAAGACCACGATGCACTTTAAATAAAATTAAGGTGAATATACCCTTACCCGCTCACTTTAGAAACAAACTCATTTCAAAGTAACTTTTTCGAAAATCTAAAAATTGCAAACAATTGTTTATCTCTAAGTACAAATAACAAAAGCTGCCTGAACACCAACTTATTGCTACCACAATTACACAATCAGGAGCCATCATCTGGGTATGGGGAAAGGTTATCTTGGTGCATGACTATTTTACTTACCAAGACCAATTGAAGATGCAACCCCAAGGGCCATCCACCACAGTCCAAAGCGGAAATATTCAAGAAGCTCCTCAAGATGCTGCAAAAAGAACAAGCATTTATAGACTCCAACACTGTGATTCCATCCCAATAAGTATAATCTTCATACAATAATATCCAATATAAATAGGAACATTCACTCAGGCCAGTTATAAATTTTTAGCCTGCTATTACTGCATATTTCAGAGACCTTGGATGTCCAAATTACCATTACCAAGGGAGTATATTGCATTTGCATATAATAGCCAAAAAGATACAGAAACTGAGTGAATACATAAGAATACCTTCTCGTGAGGGCCATCAAGGGTCATCAGCACTATGCCAAGAGTCCCTACTAAAACACTTGAAAGCATAAGCCACCCACCTTTTGACAAAAGATATAATGTTGTTTTCTTCATGTATTGAATAACAGCCAATGTAAAGAATTTCAATGTTTTAAAAGGTAGTGTTGTTAGTGTCAAATTTTCTAGTTCCAGTTGGTGCTTCTCTCGAAGTCCTGCACAATAAAGAATTTCTAATCAGCATATGGGGTATAATAGAAACTTAGGATTTAAACACTGCTTTTATGTTAATTTTCCTAAATCTTAATCATTAGTTTGGAGTACAATGTCTGTTGCTTTGAATCACAACCAATGACATATAGCAGTGATTTTGTTTTGTTTTGAAGAGTTCAAACATAAAGCCATGTCAGGTTAACATAAAAGGTCCAATACTCCAAGAATGAAAGGACAACAAATCAGCCACATGACTAGTAACCTCTATGCTCTATGTTCACGACAAAAGCTATCATGACTCATTTATATCTATAGAGCACGAACACACCAGTTTGGTGTCAGCATGTGCCGGACACCAACACATGTACGAGGACACACATCCAATTTATAAATGATTTTTTGCAGCTTCGACAAGATACTACGATATTACGAATTATGAATATTTTATCTTAAATTTTCAATTATATACATATATATGCAGTGTGCTACAGTTTCTAAAATTTGGTGTCTGCGTGTCCGTGTCGGTGTTTGGGCTTCATATTTTTTATATTCAAATTATCTTTTGTCTTCATTTTCTATGTAGCACGAGACTCCTCCTCCCCCAACTACCCATACTCGAACTTTTCAGTGATGACACAGAATAACAATTTTTATAACCTTAATTGAGGAACTCAACTGAAAAGGAAACTGTAATGATGAATATATGGTTCCAAAACTCCTTTTCAGACATCTAATCCTTAAAGTTAAAACACCCCAGCATACAATTCATAGTTAAGTGATTTACACTATGCCTGCCTAGACTCCACATGAAAACCCATCACCTCATCTCACCCCTCAAGAAATAAAAAAAAAAGTGGCCATCAAATAGATGGTTTCTCAAATTCAAGTTTTGTCTAGAACTGTAAGGAGACCATCGACTCAATGTAGGAAGTCGTTCTTCACTTGCCACTCCCCCGTTTCAGAAGACAAAGGCTTCATGAATCCCATGTAACAAAATTTCGTCACAATCTTACATTACAAGTTATGATCACTTACTTCCCCAGCAGCCGCTTTAAAATCTCTTTCCTAGCCCATCCAAATTGATGATAAAGTGAGACACTAAAAAGATTATGCTTTTCAATAACTGTTCAAAAACACAGTACTGAAAACTCTCTTCCACCATACATCATCACCAATCCATTTGTTAAAAGCCTTCACAGTCTTAGCAGTCCCGCGACCCTAACTATGAGGAAAACACAAACAATTTCACAGATCCAAAAACCGATTCCTATCATTTATTCATTGATAGCAAATTCCCTACACAAAAAAGATCTACCCCAAAAGAGAACTAAAACTAACAAAACTAATGGATATGGTAATAAACGGTAAAGTAGTGATAAAAAAAATAAAAAAAAATAACAAACATTTGAACGTAGGGAATCAAAATATGAATGATAGGATAGTGAAAAAATTGAACTGAAATGAAAAGACTTGCCTGAGATCGACATGTGAGCATGCCCAGAAGAAGAATCAGCTTCTTTTCCAGACCCCATTGTTGCTCACATACTAAATAATGAATCTTTGCTGTTGGGCACGCAATACTCTCTCAATTTTTGCTTTGAACTACGGAATTTGGCTACAACAAAAATATTTTATATAAGTTTTCCTTGGATTCAAATGACCCAGGAAAAAGAGAATAAGGATCGCTGTTTGATTTGGGAATGATTGCAATAGAATTTGAAGATCTAGAATAGCAAAATCGGAGCTTTGCGTGGAGATCGGGCTTGGAGCCTTAGTTTGTTGCACTCGCTCTCAATCTCCCTCTATGATGGAGTTCCTCCAAACACGCTTACTTTAACTTTCCTTTTTAGGTTTTCATTATTATTATTATTATTATTATATTTTCTTAACCTGGTTTTTATTTTTATTTTATTTTTTGTCAGGGATGGAATCCAGCAGCCGATAGTCGTAAGACTAACCCCTCAAGGATGTAAAGTACCATTTAAGGGGTAACTTTTTTATCCATAAATACAGCTTTATTCTCATGCTAGTATTCGAACCCTGGATATATTCGAACCCTGGATATATGATTAAAGGTCTCAAGTTACCAGCCACTTGACCATATCTCGTGGGTTTCTTTTTTCCTTCTTTAGGGGTTGAGAATGTGATGCAATTTGCATTTTGACGTAATTTCTAATGAGCAGGGAGGATAAGGCCAAATAAATAGATAGATAAATAAAGAATTCGTGGAGAGTAATTAATTTCTACTTAATTTGATATAAATATATTTAGTATATTTTAATTAAGTTATCTATTGTATTTTTCTCTTCTTCTTTTTTCCACTGATGCTTTAAGAAAAATTTAATGCAGCTAATTTTTTTTTTTTTTTTGAGCAAAATGCGGCTAATTTTATACTCTTTGAAATTGATTTAAAAGGCATAAAGTTGTAGACTGCGGTACCAAAATTTCATTCTGATCTAAAGTAGCGAGTTATCCTCCTTGCTGAAAGGCCATCCTTTATGCCAAGGAATATATTCCACTTCTAAGAACATTTTCCTCTTTAGCCAACCCTTTTATGGGTGAGGAGATAGTTTACTTTCCGCAAGATTTATGGTTGCATCGTTCTTTTTCTTGATCATAAACAACTGAAGTACAGTAACATCTTTGGAGGCTCCAAATTACCAATGATGATTTAATATCAGATTAATTAGCGAAGTCTTTGTTTTATAAGGATTGGGCATTTGAGTATATATGACCAATTATTGAAAAAATATTGAGCATTTGAAGACAACAAGCAATAGGTAAGAGATGCTTTCGTGATCCGAACATCAAGAAGAATATACTTCCGATGGGCTAAAACGAAACAAATCATGTATATTGAACTGATCCAACAATGCAAGCATCAATAGAGATAAACATGAACGGTTAGAATAATTGCCTTGCAAGTAAGGGTCTTGACATAAAGAGCATTTTGTTTGTCACTCTCGTTGCCATATTGTTTGGTTTGGTGGACAAGAGCCAAGTAATAGTCACAAACATCGAGATTTACCAATATTGGAAGAATAATTTTGAAAAATTTACAGACATCAAAACATAGTTTATGGAGAAAACCGTATCCCAAATAAAAGGTCAATTCAATCAAATTTTGACCTTTTTCTGAACTGTATGCAAATATAAGCTTTGACAAATAAAATAAAAATAAAAAAAAACCAGAATTGACCTAGACCTTTCTTGTTACTCAGATGTATTCTTTCCCCTATCTATTTTTTTTAATGAATAATGTGATAGTAAGAATAAATTTTTAATATTACCAAGTGTCACTGACATGTCTGAAATCTCAAAAAACTTGTAGAATGATCATTCAAAGAGTGATTTTAAGCAAAAACTTTGAAGTGATCATACATTATTTTAATATTACATACCAAAGGTGATATTTGTAATTTTCTTCAGTATTTTTATGGAGTTTTCCAATTTTTTGGAGTGATTATAGCTGCAGTTCATTCCCATAAAGATACCCTTCTCTCTTATTATGGTCACGAAAACATAATTACTGCAATAGGATTCAGACTTGTGCACTTGAGTAGTGCATACTACTATCTGAAATGCATGAGCCAGTTAAATCAATTTGTCTTAGTTATCAGTGGCATAACAATTTTAGTGTGTGTTTGGTTTCACGTTAGAAACCTCCAGAATTGATTCTGTCCTCTGTCAAACATGATTCTAGTAAAAATGAGATGTTTGATTAGTAACAGGTAAAATTGATTTTGCCTCCAGAAACAATTATGACTAGAAGCAATTCTGTCAAACACACACTTACTCTTGGTATGGCTTTACATGTCATTCAGAAGATGAATCAGGAGAATTGAGTACCAAATTCCTAGCACAAAATGGTAGAAAAGTGATGCTTATACACTGTGCACAGGAACTTTTTGTGATATTCTGCTGCTGGTTTGAACAAAGCAGACAACATCATCAACCCACAGGTTCGGATTAATCATGAATAGGTAAAGTCTCTTCTTTTTGAATTCCCCTTTTGTCCCCGCACCAATCAGAATAAGTGTCAGTGAGCTTGCATACAAATGTGGATCCCTTTTCACTTTAGTTAACGTGGCCATGTTTTAAGGGTTAAGGCGTGCATTAGAACGATGGAAATAGTGTTGACTAAAACCAAAAGAATTGTTGATAGAAAGTTGTGATAAAATGGTCACTCTTTCATCTCACACGCTTACTCTATGTCACGATATCGTGTAAGTGACGTATTCCTCGTGAAATTATAGAGCTCAAAATTGTTCTGAAGTGCTGAATGAGTCAGAAATATCAAATATCAGAACCAAACGAAACAACATTCGGCAAAGGAAAATGCAAAACCGTACCAACACAATTTCGCAAAACGCACATGAAACTAAGAATAGATCTCCTGAAAACTTGCGTGGTGATTCTTTGGATACTTGACGTTGACGAGCTGGGTTTGCTCCTAATATTGGTAAAATAATGGGCTTATAAGTGACCCAAATTTCTTGCCATTAATTATGAAGAATAGCTTATAAGCGACCCAAAGGGAACGAAATTGATTGTACGGTTTTGACATTTTTTCACAGAATACATGACGTTCTTTTCTGATTCAGTAAAATTCCCAATCTAAAAAACGTAATTTACAACCACGATTAAATTGGCTCTCAAACTAATATATGAAATTCTCATTCAAAACAATTGATAACATATCAAAATCCTCCATTTAATTCCAAATTATGACATATATAAAATGAAGAGATTGGCTTACATCGATGTATGTTAAAGATGTTTTTACATCCGTGAATAATTTTTTTTTAATACACTTTTTATAAAACCAATCGTTGGATTAAAAGTCCTCATCACATAGATCATGTGTATAAAATTTTACATCAATTCGAAATTAGTTAACCCTTCATTGATATATATAAAACCAAAGTTATATGTACTTTTAAAATATATGGAAAAAAGAGTTATTCCATTAGACTTTTAATGATGCTCAATTTTTTCAACATTTGATACAAATGGTCGATATAATCGATGTTTATCTTTTAACGGCAGAAGAGATGGAATACATTTGCGCTACAGCAATGCATGATGCCCCATGAGGTTGAGGCCATTTTACGTGTCCCGTTGTTTGCGACATCAATGAAGGATTGTCGTGTGTGGGGTGCGAGTGAGGATGGAGGATTTACGGTCAAATCTGCCTATGAGTATTACTTGAATAATTTTGTCGATTCCTCTATATTTTTCATTAAAGGTGATTGGAAGTTGATTTGGGATTTGAAAGTTCCTCACAAAGTTAAAGTCTTTGCTTGGCAAGCTTGCAGAGACTGCATTCCAGTTCGTTCCAAGCTTCAATCCAAAGGAGTGGTTTGTCCAGAAAGCTGTTTATTCTGCTCATCAGGTCTTGAGAATGCATGGCATACTTTCCTATCATGCCCGAGTGTTCAAGGTTGTTGGGAGGAGGCTTATATATGGCAGTTGATTGAACCTTTGCTAGGTGAGGCCGAGAGCTTTCCTGAGTTCTTTTTATGCTGGGCAACTCCTTAAGCAGGGAGTTGAGGGTGCAGTTTGTTATGTTGCTCTGGAGTATATGGAGAAGACGCAACCTAAAGCTCTCGGAGGATAAAGTTGAAGGGGTTTCACAAGTGGTGTTCAGAGCAACGAGTGTACTGGATGAGTGGATGGCCGCGAGGTCTACCCAGGAGGTAGCAGTCCCTACGCCTATTGCAAATGTATGGTGGGAACCTCCCCCTCTTGGGTGGTTAAAGTACAATATCGACGCTACTTTCTTTAAGGAGAAGAATCTTACTTCGTTTGGATGTTGTTTACGAGACGAGTATGGTACTTTTGTGCTTGCTAAATCTGGATGGATGAATCCGTTGCTGCAGGTTAGGGAGGGGGGAAGCAGTTGCCCTCCTAACTGGTATGGAATGGATTATGGACATGGGCATGGGCATGGACAAGGTTATTTTTTATGTTGATAGTAAGAGTGTTGCTGACGCAGTTATCTCTACAAATCATTTCGCTGTGGAGTTTGGTGATATTATTGTGAATTGTAGGGAGATTCTTAGTTCTAATTTAAATCTCAATGTTGAGTTTGTTAGGAGATTAGGCAATGTTGTTGCTCATAGCCTTGCTAGGACGGCTTCTAGATATCCTAGTCTTCATGTTTTTTATGTTATTCTCACTTGTATTACTGCTATTATTTCTTTTGAAATGAAATAAACCTTTTTCAGTCAAAAAAAAAAAAATCTTTTAACGACTGAATTGATAAAAAATATATTATATAAAAAATTATTAAATAGTGTGAGAGTGTTGAGTCTTACACTAATATAAATTGAACAATTTTCGCATAATTTATAACATATTTGAGTTTTGGTTATAGAAATACCTAGAGATAACAAGTCGAGCACAATAAATCTTGAAAGAGCAATTATGAATGAGGCATATGCAAAGGGAAGAGAAACTATCCTCATTCTTTATATGCACAAAACTCTTAGTAGTTCAACCACACAATTAGTATGCAATAAAAATATGAGCTTATGTTTTTTGGGTGAACCCGGATATCCTCCGATCGAGAGCCAGAGACTAATCCCTCGAGATACTGAGATCCATCTAAGGGGTTGATCTTTCCCAACATATGCTTTTCCATATGCATAAGTCATGAATCGAACCCCTGACCACATGCTTAAAGGACCCAGTTATCTACTAACTGTGTCATATCATGTTAGTACGAGCTTCTTAGTTTATGATACTAGTTAATCTACCTATCACAGAAAGCACCCCACAAATCAGCAAGAGAAATTTGAGAGACCAGTCCATATGAGTAATTAGCTTATGTCACTACCTCTTGATTAATACATGTTTCCGTTAATAAAGATAGAAATCTATTATTTCATACTTTATCCTATTTATCATTTCTTAAAATATAAGCAACAGAAGCATAGGTGAAAAGCTAAAAAAACATTTATTTTATTAATTAATAAAAAATAGTCATAAAATCAAATATAAAAATTACATATAAATGTTATTTAAAAAGTTGTTTTTTCCCCCAAGTAAAATCCTTCAAAACTAGACTATTGAATTGAGCATGATCAATATGAATAAGAGGTGGTGGGAGGCTTTGGTGAGAGAACGAATCAAAATCATGCATTGTCATTGGTCTAAAACTAATATCACCTTATCCATAAAACATTCACACCACCCATCCAAACTGTCTCTGACTATACATTTTGTTTCTTCACATAATTACAAGTGATATCTCACAAGTCTCAACTATTCCTCCACCATCACTCACCATGGCAATGGCAACCCAAGCTTCTCTTTTCACCCCACCTCTCTCTGGCTCCAAACCCAGTGACCGTGTCTCTGTACCATGGAAACAATCATCCACCATGTCCTTCACCAGCCCCAAGCCCCTCAAGTTCACAAGAACAATCAGAGCAGCTGCTGCAGAGGAGAAAACAGAAGCACCACCAGCAACAGTAGAGGCACCAGTTGGATTCACCCCACCTGAGTTGGACCCAAACACTCCTTCCCCAATATTTGGTGGCAGCACTGGAGGCTTATTGCGCAAGGCCCAGGTGGAAGAATTCTATGTCATCACATGGGACTCTCCAAAAGAACAGATCTTTGAGATGCCCACTGGTGGTGCAGCCATCATGAGGCAAGGCGCAAACCTTCTCAAACTGGCTAGGAAAGAACAGTGTTTGGCTCTAGGGACTAGGCTAAGGTCTAAGTACAAGATCAAGTACCAGTTCTATAGGGTGTTCCCCAATGGGGAGGTCCAATATTTGCACCCCAAGGATGGTGTGTACCCAGAGAAGGTGAACCCGGGTCGCCAAGGTGTTGGCCAGAACTACAGGTCTATAGGCAAGAATGTGAACCCAATTGAGGTCAAGTTCACTGGCAAGCAAGTGTATGATTTGTGAGCTTAGAGATGGTTACTTGGGGTACATTATATTATGTTGTACTTGTATGTACTTATGATCACATTTATGAGAAATGGTAAACTCTTTACCTGTGTTTTTATGGTTTTTCTTTATGATTATTTGTGTCAAGAACATGTATTGGAATGTTATTTTTCTTTAGCTTTATCTAACATACAAGAGAGTATTTCTTCCCCATGTAGAAGCGAAAAGTTGCTGATTGATTTTAGCTGAAATGGATGTTAGAATTTGGCAATAATGAATCAGTTTTAGCATGAATTACATTCTCTTTAGAAGTAAAATTATATCAAAACCCGCAACTCAGTAAGAATTCAATTTCAAATATCGACAGAGCATGCCAAGAAATATCATATATATAGTTGTTGATCATCTGAATGTTTAGGACATCTTGCTTCTTCAACTAAGTTGGTCAGCTTTATCATATTAGCAATGCTTTTTTCCCCATATAGATACTAATTAACCAAAAACACAAGATAACAGAACGATATACATACAATTAGCTCATCAAGTTTCCTGCTGCATGAATAAAGAGGGTATTCTATATGCTTCTTCACTCATTCTTAATGCTATTTTAATTGTTGGGAAAAAAGTTGTTCAAGTGAAAGCTTGAAGAATTATTCGAAACATTTTTCTGGAAGCTACAGCTCAGCATTGACAAACTATAAGCTTTGATCTGCTATCATATGATCATAAAGCAAAGGTGGAATCTCAACTTCCACGGTTCCCTCTAGCATTTGAGTGACCTTCTTCATCGAAGGTCTAAGAGCTGGGTTTGGATGAAGACACCACAACCCAACCAAGGCCATTTGCTCAAACCTCTTGAAGTCATTGAGTACTTCTGAGTCATTCCCAACCACAAGCTCTAGTTTCCTAGCCACCATACACCTTAGAACCCAATTTGAAAGAACTAAATCTTCATCTTCACTTCCTCTCCCATCCTGAGACCTCTCAATGTGCCTTCTGCAGCAAATAATCTCTAGTAACATAACCCCAAAGCTGAAGATGTCAACTTTGGCAGTTATTGGTGCACTCCTTAGCCATTCAGGTGCTATATACCCTACTGTGCCTCTGAAGTTGGTGCTTGTTTTAGTTTGATCTTTGTTCAAAAGCTTGGAAAGCCCAAAATCTGCAATCTTTGCTGTGAGATTGGCATCAAGTAACACATTTTGGGGCTTGATGTCACAATGTATGATCTGTGTCTCACACTCTTCATGCAAGTATAGTAAACCTCTGGCGATTCCAAGAGCCATTTCAATCCTTTGACCCCATGGAGGTCTTTCTCCTTGTTCAAACAATAAACTGGACAGTGCTCCTTTTGGCATAAACTCATAGACAAGAAGTCTATGGCTATTCTCATAGCAAAACCCCAAAAGTCTCACCAAATTTTTGTGATGGGTACGGCCAATAATTTTGAGCTCAGTCATGAATTCCTTTTCACTTCTCTCGATCTTCTTTTCCAGCTTCTTTACTGCAATACTAAGTTCTGCATCATCTATCATTAAAGTGCCACGGTAGACTTTGCCTGAAGATCCCTTACCAAGAATGTTACTGAATCCATCTGTTGCTTCATGCAGCTCCTGGAATGTGAATTGTCTGAAGTTGATTCCAATAGCATTTGCATTCAGAGACTTCTTTTTTCTTATTAGTCTCTGGCCAAAAGGATGATAGAAGACAGCAAGGGCACCACAGAAGCAGGCAGGCAAGAGTGGCACTAACTGCAACCATAACCTTCAAAAAAACTCTCACATTAAACTTCTTCTTCTTAGAATCTTCTAATGTGCTAGACTCATCACTGTTGGGAACTTTAATAAGTGCTTTTTGTCCCTTTGAAGATGAACTCTTCCTGGCATTCAGCAGTGGCACTCTCTTCTTGGCACATGTTGAAGTTGTAGCATTAAAAGTAGCAGCAATGATATTACAATCATCCATTACAGATTTCTTACAGCCCTCCAAATCAACATTATTTATTACAACAAAGTCTGGATAAAATTGGAAATCAGTGTCATCAATCACCTGAAGCTTGAAGTTCATCATAGAAGGTCCTGCACAATAATTAATTACAGCAGCCGGGCGACACCCTTTAGACAAATCTTGTTGATCCAATGGGATATGACCTGGAATGCATTCACACTTGACAGATTCATTGTCAGGAGAAGTGCACAGGCCAAACACACCACAAACAAAATCCACTCTGCATGGATCATCTATGGCTCTCCAAACCCTGGTCCACCTGGTGCCATTTCTTTTGTGATAAGCATATTGTTGGAAATTGCCATTTTCATCTATTGTTGCATGGTGATAGTAATCCTCTACTGGGGTTGGAGTGCTGGTTGTTAGAGGGTAAATGTTGGTGGTATCACTGACAAGATACAAGAAAGCACTAGCATTAAACACCAAACTGACATTTCTGAATGCTGTTGTTGAAGTGTACCAATATGCAGGATCTGACCATTGGTATGCTTTGAGCACCAAGTTCCCATCATTTTGCATCTCCAACAAGAAATTTCCTGCTGAGTAGTTTGAAGATCCTTTCCCCTTAGAATATAGGGTTTGACCAGCTTTCAAGATTTGGCCCGGTATAATAGTGTCAGCTGGAAAATTGAAGCTCTCCCACACAACTCTTAAGTTGGAGTCTTTCATGACAAAGTTGCCATCATTTTGCATGTAGGCAGAACTTGCAGTGTCTGCTCCATCATCTATGGTATGAGCAGTGCTTCCATTTGGATATGTTACCACAAGGTGTCCTCCTGAATTCAGTTGGATTATGGAATTTGCTTCCATTGGGGGACTCTGGTACCATACCAGTGTTCTCTCCGGGATTTTCCCAAACCATATCCCCACAAGAAAGAGACCAGAGGAAACGCGGTAGAACCCAAATTCAAAATCACCAGAGGGAGATTTCCAAGTAGAGTTTGATCCAGCAGTGATGCTGGAATTTAATTCTATGGCTGAGGTGGTAGTAGAATTCTGGGCATATAAGCCATTGAAACATGAGCATGAGAGTAATGCAAGAAGAATACAAGGCAGCAACATAGGTAAAGATATGGGGAGAGAAGAACAAGGTGCACAAAAGAGAGATGATATGAATCGAAGATGAATTGCATTACAAAACACGGCAGAGAAGCCATCAATGAGCTATAGTTAAACATAAAAACATTTGACTGGAAAAGTTTGCTGAAGCAGGTAAGTAGTACACAATAAGTGGTCATTTACTTGTCCAAGTAATTGGGTTGAGCAGTTGATTCGAATTTGAGGTCATCAACCACTGCGTACAGTACTACAATTCTTCCTTTAGACTCTTTCATTCGTTTAAAAATCAAAGTTCCAAGTCATTAGGCCTACCGTTCCACTAATTGAATGGTATGCATCAAGACTGAGTTGACTAGGGAAAGGACTCTCAGTCATTTTATTCATACAATTGGGAGAAATAAACATAAAAATTACAATTTTTTATATAACGATGTAATAATAACAAAAATTGTGAGAAAATATATTCCCACTATTCAAATGAGTCAAATGAGGGTGTGGGGGATACCCTCCTGGCCGAACTCATTGCTATTAAAAGAGGGTTAAAGATAGTGGCGGATCTTCAATAAAAATTTTGGGGGAGCCAATAGACATTAGTTAGAATGATGCACTTAAAATTCATAATTAATTATACATAATTTATTACTCAAATATATAAAGAGAGTAAATATCTAATATGTGAAATCCTAGTTGATGCTTGCTCATCATGCAATGGCGCAGAAGCGTGCGAGAGAGACTAGGATGTTTGATGTGTAGAGGAGGATAAATATAATTGTAATGAGCCTTGATGGTGTTGAGTAGAAAATGATGTCCATTTTGATAAAATTGTTTAGTCATTTGAATATTTTTAAACCAATGTGAATTAATAATAGTAATATAATATCACAAAACAAATTATATGATAGTTTGTAAAATTTACATAATAATGTTTCAAAAAATAAAATATATGATAGTTTGTGAGCTTTGTGTGTAATATTTGTTGTATAAATTATTTTAAAGGTGTCGTATATAATTTTTTTATATATAAAAAAGGTAAAGAAAAAAAAAAACTGGGGGGAGCAGTGGCTATCTCCAGCCACAAAGAAGGCCTGCCTCTGGTTAAAGATGGCTTGGGATGGTGGCTTCAAGTTTATTCTCTGTGAATCGGATTCTTTAGAAGATGTTTCTTTGATTGTAGATTGCGGTAGGTTTAATGTTTATGCTACTACGCTTATTGATATTATGGGGCTCATTGATCAGCAATGGTCTGTCCAAATTAATTAAGCATATTTTCAGAGAGGCTAATGCATGCACGGACTTCCTTGCTAAGCTTGGTGTGAATCAGTGCTCTAGTTTGATGCTTTGGGAGAACCCTCCAGCACTGCTAGGATCCCTTCTCTTAAAGGATAGTCTAGGAGCGTCCTTTGTTCGTTAGTTTTCATCTTTTGTTATTTTTTTGTTTTTGTCACCCACACCAAAAAAAAATTGAGGCTAGTAAATACCTACCAAAAAAAATTGAGGCTACAAAGAAAGAAAAAAAACTAGTAAACCAATATTTCATTGATCTGAGTGGAACTGAGCTCACATCCTTTAAGCAAGACATCGGATTCGAGTCTTGTGAATAGAAAAAATGTGATTGGGAGGGAAGACTCCACTAAAGATGATTCGTCAGATTTTCCGATGGAGATTAGTAATCGACGAAATAGATAGATAGCTCACAAGGTGACACCTATTACATGGTAAAAAAAAAAATTTGAGGCTGGTAAAAATACGTTTATCCCATTTTTGAATGTAAAATAGTCTGCGTGTATGAAATGAAATGGGAGGCATGTGTCAATTTTTATTTTATTTTTTATGAAAGAGGCATGCATCATTTTTCAATTATTCCTTCCGTTATCGTATTTCTTTAAAACCTTTTTGCAATCTAAAAGTTATTTTTGGATTCTAATGATTCGAGTTAAAATGGAAAAACACCTTTAAAAAAGGTCAAAAGAACTCTTTGAATGCCTATTTTTCTATTCTCATTCCTCAAATCTTGGGTAACGTTTGGTATATGGAATGTTTTATTGGCAGGAAAACTATATTCCCGGAAATGAGATTCCCAGGAATATTAACCAAACATGTTTGATTGAAAATTCATTTTTCTGAGAATAATATATTACATTCACAATCCCATGTTTGGTTCATTTGAAACATTTCCAAGGAATATAGTTCACTTTTCCAAAAGTATCCTTATAAAATAAAAACTTCCAAAAGTAGTGTGAAGAAGGCTTCAGAGTGAAGGAGAACCCGACCAAAGAAGTCCAGAAACCGCATGAAGACTACCCAAATCCTTTACACTAAAGAAACCGCTGCTGGACTTAGTGTAAAAACAAATCAGATTTTTGCAGCACCGTGACAGTAAAGAGGATCATTTTGTTCAGTCATTGTTCCAAATGATCCTTAACTGATTGCTGCAACTCCATGGCATTTACCACAAATAATAAAATAGCCCAAACCCATTAAGAAATAAGAATATTCACCTACTTGACTCCAAGCGAGTATTCAAAACAACCAATGAAACTAGACAAAAAACAATGGTGGCGTAAAAGAAGAATCAAGATAAAAGCTTGCTATACACCACCCACACACAGTAAAAGCAATGATTGCTTGCTATACACCACCCACACATAGTAAAAGCTTACAAAGAACTTGTTTATGCCCACGGCTACAAAGGAAGAGAATGTGCAAAGCCAGAGAGAAAACTAGAGGGAGGATACAGAGAGATTTGGTGGATACTATTTTAAAGAAATTGATTGGGATAATAAAATAATCTAACTTCTCAAAAGTTTTGCATTTCCTTCGGAAAACTTTTTTCCCAACTTTATACATGGGAAATTTTTTTTCCCACCCTCTTCATAAACTCTATTTCAGGGAATCTTTTATTTCCAGGAATATATTTTTTCTTTTATACCAAACATAGAAAAATTTATTCCCACATCACATCACCGGGAATATAAAAATATCTCTTGTACCAAATACCACCTTAGTTAAAGAAAATGGAACTCTCTGTCATTCATTAATCTACTTGTAATTGTCTTTTTAAAATATAAATATAACTTGAAAAAATTAAAAATATCAATTAATTTATCTCAAATTTATTCTCCTTCTTCATTTATCATCTCAACTAAATTCATTAATTACATATATTATTCCTCCTACTCGTTTGAGTGATATACTAATTTTTTTATTATTGTCATGTTAGGCGCCTAAACGGAGAACCCTTCTAATAGTTTTTTTTCTTCCTATTATCGTATTCTAAAAGAACTTTTTTTAAAACAAATATTCTTAAAGAACTTAAACCATTTCTATCTAGACCAGCACATGTTGGTAATTACATATATTATTTCAACCCAATTGACATATTTAATTTAATCACTTAAATATAGTTGATTCTTTTTCAAGAATACATATATCGACCCATTTTTTATATTAAATTAGAATCATCACTCTTGTCATTCTTCACGACCCTTGGAGGTTAATAGAATCACTCGATCATTAC
Source organism: Echinosophora koreensis (assembly GCA_035048595.1). Taxonomy (NCBI): domain Eukaryota; kingdom Viridiplantae; phylum Streptophyta; class Magnoliopsida; order Fabales; family Fabaceae; genus Echinosophora; species Echinosophora koreensis. The sequence goes on along the minus strand of JAPCYP010000003.1, from coordinate 14,661,243 downwards.
TCTACAAACTATTAATAGTATAGAACCCTACATCATGGATTTAACTAAAAATTATTTACATGTTCATTGGATTGATTACCAACATTTAAAGTCTATGCTCCCAAGTATAAAAATAATTTACAAATTCATGGACCCAATAACGAATATTTATAATTTAAGAGCCAATTTAAAAGTTCTTAAATGATTTAAGGACCTACAAGGTAACTAAACCTTTTTTAATGGTTGGTAATGATATTTTTTTTTAGTTTAATATTGATACATTATTATAGCGTATACTGATAATAAATTATTTTATGTGTGACTTTTAATATAATTATTATAAAAATAATATTTTTAATGACATAATAATTTTTAATTAATAAATAAATATAAAAAGTATTTATAAATTAAATCATATTTTAAATTTTTTGGGAAAATTCCTATATAAAAAATAAAAAATGGAGACAATAGACAAGTATGCATCTTCGTCACTTGCCACGTAGTCCTTTTAGAGGTTGGACTCTTCTGATTAGTCGTCGTCGATAGGTGTACAACTAAATCTAACACCTACACCGTACAAAACTACTCTGGCAGACTTGTTTATATTTTTTTCTCTCTCCTCAACAATTGAAAAACCTCAAAAAGTGGTATATATATACGGTGTCTTGAATAAGGTGTCACAGCATAGTGTTCAAGTATCATTTCTGAAAAAGAATTTTCGACTTCAGGATCTCATTAATTATTAATTAATAAAAGAAATATTATGTAAAGTGTAGCATAAAATTATTATAAAATAAAACTACTATTCACTTACGAACTGTAATTTTTTATTATTTCAATACTTAAATTCATGTATTTTACACAAAATTTCAAAAAATTAACGTTAATTAATACTAGGCTTAATTGTAGTTTTGATCTCCTATTATTGGTCATGTGTGATTTTGGTCCCCTAAAGTTTTTTCGTACACATTAGTTCCCTATTTTTTCAATGTTGTAAATTTGGTCATTCTGTTCAATGTCTGTCAATTTTTTCAACGATCAACATAGAGCGACCACTCCTCTAAGCACATACAACCCCTGGATGAGGTCCTCCCTCCTCCACGTCTACCATTCAACATGATTCAGTTGTTCCTTTATGCTATTTACTGGTTTTATCCCTCATTTCCGAGACCTTTTTTGGTTCTACCACACGATCCTTTACAACAAAAGCTCAAATAGAGGTTCGATGCACTTAGAACAATGGTTCTATATGTTTAGAGCAATGATTCATCTATGTTGATCATTGAAAAATTGACGAACGTTGACACAAGGACCAAATTTGCAACATTTGAAAAAAGAAGGACCAAATACACGGAAAAAACTTTAGGGACCAAAACCGTACATGATCAATAATAGGAGGACCAAAATTGCAATTAAGTCTTAATACTATATATTATGATCAATAACATTTTAAAGTGATTTAAGATATTTTCAATAAGCAAATAGGAATAAATTTTATGTAAATTTACAACTGTAAAAACAAATAAACAATCCACCGAAACTGTTAACTATGACTGTTTCTGGGAGGGTCTAGAACACGACCACCTTTGTATTAGTTTAGTCAGTGTCTTTTTGTGATCTCAATCTGTCTCGCAGCTTCTGGTGCTCTCTTCCATTTGCTTTATTCTTCACCTTTTGCTGCAACTCTTTTCTTGTCCTTACAATCATCTCTTGTTCTACATTGTGCTGCACCACCCAGGTTTGTCATCTTTACCTTCATCTCCTCCCAAACTTCCTTGTTCACTGCTTCTCCTTTTTCTTCTATGAAGGTACTTGTTTTTATGATAGAATCATGATAATGTTACTGACACCCGCACTGGATTCGACCCATTTTGATAATACTTCTCTTCGATTACGCATGCAATCAAGGACGTGTTAGTACGCTGTTCTACAATGGCGTTTTCTGTTCCTTGATGACCATCTCTTCAGTTTTATAAGAATCAGTACAAAGTTTTTTTAAACCAATTTACTGGACTTGAGGAATGTATTTAATGAAAATGAAAAAGAGATTCCTGGTCAGATCCTATGTGTTAATTAAATTCATCTGCAACATTGAAATTTGAAAGACATGTGTAATTAAGCTTGCTTAATTTCTTGAATGATATGTCCTGATAATACTGCAATCATGGTATGAGCTTTACTGAGTTCTCACTGTTGTTTGTTTTTACCTGTGAGAAAGTTAGCTTGTAGGTGTTTGTAAGAAGGCCTACGTGGAATGCTTTTCTTGCAATCTTCTGGATTTTAGGTCTTTAATTCTTCTCAAATATGGTGAATTATTGATGCGTAGGATCTAGCGATCTCTATTTTTCTTATCAGGGAAGTGACCAGTACTATATGTATTTGTTGCTAAACAACGCAAAAATCTTCTAAGATTTTAAATGACATATAAAATTAAATTAAATTTTACCTCTAAATGACAGATACTAAGGATGGAGTAGCTATTTTCTATTAATAGGGTACCTTTTGTCTTTTCTTTTTTATGCTCTGTTCTAAACATTTTTTTTCAAGATAATTGATAATTCTATGGTATTCATGTATTTTATGGACTAAGTGCTCAAAGTATTATTTTGACCACAATCATAAAGTATGGTAGAAAAATCTCAATTTTGCTCTGTCTGTTAAATGCAGGATGGCTGAACCTGCATATACTGTGGCATCTGACAGTGAAACCACTGGAGAGGAAAAATCATCTACTTTTCCTGAAATTGCAATTGGAGTTGATATTGGCACATCACAATGCAGTGTTGCTGTGTGGAATGGTTCCCAAGTGGAGCTTTTGAAGAACACAAGAAACCAGAAAATGATGAGGTCATATGTAACCTTCAAAGATGACATCCCTTCTGGTGGAGTTAGCAGCCAACTCTCCCATGAGCATGAGCTGTTATCTGGAGACACAATCTTCAACATGAAACGCTTGATTGGCAGAGTTGATACTGACCCAGTTGTCCACGCAAGTAAAAATCTCCCATTTCTGGTGCAGACCTTGGACATTGGCGTTCGCCCATTTCTTGCTGCATTAGTGAACAACATGTGGAGATCCACCACTCCAGAAGAAGTCCTGGCTATATTTCTGGTGGAATTAAGAGCAATGGCTGAAGCTCAGCTGAAACGACCAATAAGAAATGTAGTTCTTACAATTCCAGTTTCATTTAGTCGATTTCAGCTAACCCGGATTGAGCGTGCTTGTGCAATGGCTGGCCTTCATGTTCTCAGGCTGATGCCTGAACCAACAGCTGTGGCCTTGTTATATGGACAGCAACAACAGCAGGCTTCTCATGAAAATATGGGCAGTGGAAGTGAGAAAATTGCTCTCATTTTCAATATGGGTGCTGGTTATTGTGATGTTGCTGTCACTGCTACAGCTGGAGGAGTTTCACAGATAAAAGCTTTGGCAGGAAGTACCATTGGTGGGGAAGACTTGCTTCAGAATATGATGCGGCATCTCTTACCAGATTCTGAAAGCCTATTCAAGAACCATGGGGTCAAAGAAATCAAATCGATGGGCTTGCTTCGAGTTGCAACCCAGGATGCAATTCACAGGCTTTCCTCTCAGACCAGTGTCCAGGTTGATGTAGACTTGGGAGATGGTTTGAATATATGCAAGGTTCTTGACCGGGAGGAGTTTGAAGAAGTTAACAGAAACGTGTTTGAGAAGTGTGAAAGCCTTATCATCCGGTGTTTGCAAGATGCAAGGGTAGAAGTTGAGGATGTAAGTGATGTGATAATTGTAGGTGGATGTTCTTATATCCCAAAGGTAAAGAATCTTGTTACTAACATATTTAAAGGGAAAGAACTTTATAAAGGTCTGAATCCTTTGGAAGCTGCTGTTTGCGGTGCAGCGGTGGAAGGGGCTGTTGCTTCAGGCATCAATGATCCCTTTGGGAACTTGGACTTGTTAACTATCCAAGCCACACCTCTTGCCATTGGGATTCGAGCTGATGGAAACAACTTTGTCCCTGTAATTCCAAGGAATACCACAATGCCAGCGCGGAAGGATGTTGTGTTTACAACTATTCGTGATAATCAGACTGAGGCATTGGTCCTTGTCTATGAAGGTGAGGGAAAGAAGGCAGAAGAAAATCACTTGTTGGGGTATTTCAAGATAATGGGAATACCTGCAGCACCCAAAGGAGTTCCAGAGATCAATGTGTGCATGGACATAGATGCTGCAAATGTGCTGAGAGTTTTAGCTGGTGTTGTGATGCCTGGATCTCGCCAACCTGCCATTCCTGTTATGGAAGTGAGGATGCCAACAGTTGATGATGGGCATGGTTGGTGCGCTGAGGCCCTAGATAGAACCTATGGTGCTACACTAGATTTGGTTACTCTCCAGAAGAAGGCATAAAGTGTACCTTTATAATTGTTGTTTTCATGTGTTTCAGCAATAGGGAGTTGATGTGTATGTCTAGTGTTTGTAAACTGTATCTTAAATTATGGAAATAATAAATGTTTGAAGCCTTTGGTTGTAAAATAATTCCAATGGAATTAATGAGTCACATCTTGGATCAACCAATTATCAACTTTTGATTATTGTTCTAGGCCGGCTCGGGCCCACAACCTTTGGGCTGGCCACGGATATTGGGCCGCAGTGGCCTAACCCAAAAACAAACCAAAGCGTGGCCTCTGTTAGTGCCCCCACCCCCACCCAAGCGCAGACAGAACAACACTGAACAGTTATACTGGATAGAGATATCAGTTGACAAATCCATATTGAAAACTGCTTGCTGGCAGTGCATGTAGATAATTCTACTACTCTTGGCCCCAATTATCTCATTTCGAATGACAGAAACCTTGATTCCTAAACGACACATCCTATGCGACAAGGAACCAATCCTCAACGTACGCCAGCGTATCTACCCATCTTTCTTCATTTTTCTTTACACTTCTCAGTTCCACGTCCCAATACTCACACATACGTATAAACGGAAGAAGTTCCCCTTCGGTCCTTCTCACCTTCTCATGTTTGACTTCTCAGACAACAAAACCCAACGCACATTCCTACCAACTCTCGCATCGTTGAAATCAAATTTCGTTTTTCTTATATATATTATGAACAAACATAGTCCAACCAACTTGGTCCAAAAGATTCCACCTTCCCAAAATAAATATAGCTCTGAGAGCTCTCGGTATCACGCCCCGAAGAAGAAAGGAAAACACCACATTTACTCAAATAAATAAAAAATGGATTTGCTAACGAGTGTCCTAAAGTGTTCTTAAGGCACTAGTTAACAAACCCAAAAATAACACGATTTCATTGAAAGATCAAGTATTTATCTTTTTAAAATATTAAATACATCATTTTGCAATAAGATATTTCTTTTCTTGGTTTCCTTAATAGGGCACTCGTTAGTAATCTCCATGAAAAATTACCAAACGTCAACCTTGTTTCATTTTTTCAACGATTTTATTATTATTATTTTTTTTTTATGTTGGTCTACATGTATTTGGACTTCCTAGCATAATATTTCCAAAGCAGGGTTCACCGTTTCGACCACGCTACCTTCTTCCCATGCAAACCATGGACTTCAAATTACAAAAATAAACACACCGCACACCAATTCACGCCTTGACAATGAAAGCACAAACAGACTTGAAACTTGAAATTGAGGGAAAATAATTAATGAATAATTGGCACATTTTTTTTTACCAGAATTGGCATATTAGTTAAATTCATTCAAAGTAAATACACTATATACTTTCATTTCATTTCATGGAAGGAAGAAAAGAAAAAACAGAGACAGAGTAGCAATTGGCGTTGATTGCGTTCAGTAACGTTGAGAGAGTGACACATGGCGTCTTCTTATGTGAGGAGAGACGATAGAGATGAGTCCACCGAGTGGGGGCCGCATCTTTGACCTATATACCATTTCATCGTACGGTCTTCTGTAAAACTTCAAATACGCCATGAACGATTCACGAGACCTCTCTCCTTTTTCGCTCTTCCTCCACAACAACATAGCCGGTGATTGCAGGAACGAAGGCCGCGGAGTACGCGACGGAGCCGTCACCGCCACCGCCTTCTTCGCCGTCACGCGCTGTGGCAACGGCGTCGACGGGAACAAGGTCTTCCTAGCGGCGGGTGATGCGAAAGAGAAGGAGCGCGCGTTGAGAGGAGAGATGCGAGCGGGGCCCAGAGGGGGTCCCACTTTGGATGCTGACGTGTCAGCTAAGCTGAGGTACCATGGCTTGAGAGAGTCAAAGTGATGGGATACGGTGAAGGCGAAGCGGGAAGAGGCGCACGACCCAACCTTGGGCGTTGATTCCTCGTAACGGAGGGACGAGCCTCGAGAGTATGCTCTGAAATCGTTGAATTCAAGGGACTCCTCAAAATCCAATGATGATACCACCGTTGTCATTGCTGATAGCTCCACAAACGCCCTTACACCCTGCAACCCCAACACACACTATCATTTTCTCTATCTCAATAGATACACCCGTTACTATAAATAAGTAAGAATTAATACAATTTCATATCTGTTTTTCAATGACAACATGGACATACGTGGCCGTTCATCAATAAAAATATATTAGGTGTAACAATTATTACACATGTTCTATTATTATTTTGAAAAACAACACCTAATGTACCTATGAAATTATATTTAAGTTTTGTCCATAATTATGCAATTGGTTGTAACCGAAATTAGAGGAATAGTTTTTGTACATAAAAAATGGGACACCATTTGGTGTCTACTTTGTTTTTTGGGTATATTTTTTAGAAGCGTGTATACAAAGAGGATAAAAAATAAGTGAGAGATAGAGATAAACATATACAGTGTCACATATGGTGTCCAAATATCAAAACTCTTGAAATTAAGCAACATATTTGGTCATGTTAATAATACTTAAATTTTAAGAAATAATTGTTTTCTTTCCAAAATCTATCATCAAATATTTTTTTATTATAAAAAGTTTTCAAGGTAAAATAAAATTATCAAAATTATTTGTTTGAATAAGCTGCGAAATTTTGATTACTTTAATAATTAACTATATGATATAATCGATCATAATAAAATCATTTTTATGTTTAGATGTGTTTTTTTTTAAAAAACGATTTTAAGATAATTTATTTTATTTATGTTGTATAAAAAATTATTTTCATATAGTCAATAAAAAAAAGTATAAAATTATCTATATTATTTAAGAATATTTGTTTGATATTAAATTTTGTAGGAATAAAATATGATTAATATAATTGATTTTAAAATAATCTAAAAACTTTTTAAATATGTTTAAAATTTCTAATTTTTCTAATAACATTTCTTTTTTCTCATAAAGACTAATGTTTTTTATAATTTAATCAGTTTAATAAAATACATTTCATAACAACTAAAAAACAGCTTTTAGCATAAAAAAAACATTTACCGCCTCTTAAATTGTTTTTCTTCTCATTGTTGTATTTGAAAAAAATTGAAAGGGACAGATTTACGCATGGACTTGGATTGGGTGAGCTATCTAAAAAGCAGTGCAGGTGGTCCCGTTGAATTGGATTGTTAATAATGGTCAAACAATGACGAACATGCATGCAGAAACACGTTGTACAATAGTGATAGGCCAAACTTTATAAAAGTATGGTCTAACAGTATTGGAGTTTAACTGGCACTGGTTAAGAGTACATGGTAGACTGCCAAAATTGTGTATGTGTAGATTTTGAATTTTGGTTTACCTTCCACAAGTAAGCGAACAGGGAAGGAGGGTCTATGATAAACGCTTTATGTAGCCGCCCCGGATAGTACTCCCCCACTATTTTCAGTGATGCCAGTAATAAGTTCATAAAAGCAGATGCCGTCCTATAAAAGCCTGCAGCCAAACATGCCCTAATACTTATTAGTCATTTACCAAACCTTGTATATAATATATATAGAATGTGTTTTGGAAAGCTGGAAAAAAAAGATTATGCTGATAATCTATTTTGAAATAATCGATTATTGTGATAATCGATTATAATCAAAATCTGTTTTTGTTTGGGTATATTTGCCGAAAATCGATTTTAAACTAATCTATTTCGTTTGGGTGGTACAAAAATAATCTTTATTACATAGCAAAGATGAAGAATGTTGTGAATAGATGCTGGTTAGAAAAAGTTTTTTTAGAAAATAGCTAGGACATGCAGCTTGTTAGAAACATACCGATTTTTTCACAAAACCACTTAATTGCTCAAAAACAGCTGAATGGGAAAGATTTAATCTTTCCCAAACACACTTATTGTGGTAAAAGTTAACTTATGATTAAATCACAGTGATTAACTTTAAGAGGGGGGTGTAGATTTATAAAAATAAAAGTAATAAAGCAAAGAGAAGAAGATCACCGGGTACTGGCAAAAGCTAAAAGGAGCATCAATATCAAAATTCAAATGTACTTCTGCAGCTACTGCTACTCTGGAGGATCGATAGGATAATTTAAGGAAGCAGTAAAGATTGGAATGGACCAATTCTGGGAGAGAATATTAATAATAACTCCAATTCCCGATAATACCCTCTTGAACATGGTCTCTAATTGGTGCCTAGACCGTGACACCTTAGGGGCACTCCAGACACCTTCTGAGAGTGCCTCAGACCGTGCCGGTGATCCCAACAGGAACAACAACACAGTTCAATGTCCATTTTTGCATGCTGGTCTTTTCTCACAATCGTTACTCTTTTTTTAGTGTGTGTTTTTGTTTTGCTCAATAATATCAACGTTGTTTTCTAAAACGGCCTTGCGGGAATTGTGGGTGGACTTACTTGCGTCAAAAAGCATGACGAATTGTTCTACGTTTTTTGGCATGGTCGAAATTGCCACCTCCATTGTGAACACCAACAAACGAATAAACCTTCACAATTCAAAAAAGAGAGAGAGAGAGAAACAGAGAAGAAACACAGTTTAGTAGCTGTACTGCATTAGCAGAGACGAAATGATGAAAGGGTAAAAGGTAGGTTTCTTGTTTTCTCTGTGGGAACTTACTGTTTCTGTGAATGTAACTTGTGGTAGTCTTGCTTCATCTGGAAAATCTGTTACCCCAATTCAAAGTCATTAATTAACTCAGAAGACAGAACAGAAAGCTAAATACAGGACAAAGAGAAGGGTGGTGAAATTACCATAACAGGTCTGGATTCGTCGTCATGGCCAGCCACATAAGCCAGCCCATCAGCAAGCTCACCTGAGAACTCATCTGCTATCAAATGCTCTGTTTTTTCAAAATAAAAATAAAAAATAGAAACTATATTAGCAGGAAAAACCAAAAATGGAAAAGGGAGAGAGAGAGTTACTTTAATGATTGCAAGGGAGTAGGGTGAGTTGTACTTTAAGGCTTAATTAATTCAAAGTGAAAAGGAAAAGCAAGATTCTTTAGCGAGCTAAAACAAAAAGAGAAGTCGATGATTCATGAAAAAAAAGGTGCAATTGCAGTTTTCACAATGGGGTAAAAAGCTTTTGCAGAAGAATAAGAAGAAGAAGAATGTGGAAACAGTGTTGTACCAATGCCTATGGTCTCTCTCCAAGAAAGGCAAGCCTTGAGTTGTTTCGCAGCTCTTTTCACATTATCACCCTTGGCTTTCAGAAATCGTTCCACACAAGCATAGTTGCAGAACTTCTCCTGCATACACACAAACAACAGAACCACATAGCAGTGGCTTTGAGCAAATGGACTGTCTCTATAAATAGTCACCACATGTAATTAAAGGCACAAAAACAGATGAAGATTTCAATATAAAACAGAAAAGGAGAAACAGAGGCAACAAAATCTGTGACTACTAATTCACTCAGCTCATTTTTTATTATGAGTTTATGACTAAAAGAAAAGTAAGTGAATGTACTCATGTAGAGAGAAGAAGGTGGAATATATATATGGATATGAACCTGTTTAACAGTAAGAGGGGTTTGTTTCCTGATGAGCTCAAGAACAGCCTCAACTCTCCCCGTGTCTCTCTGCTCTTCCTTCCCCATTTCGAGAAAACACTAAAATGAGGCGATTGCAATAAATGATCAATCAAGAGAACACAAGAGCTAATATACCAGACTTCTGCTGCACGCAACCACGGCCAAAAATTTGAACTCAGGAGAGAGAGAGAGAGATGAGATGGAAGAAAACGTTGAATAAAGGAGGGTTAGAGGGAGATTGCCGTTTATATAGCGAAACGACGGCAGATAACGCCGTTACGCAGCAGGCAGGCTTGCGCATGAAAAAGTCACTTATATTATGACTTATGAGAGAAATAACTTGAATCAGTCTTTTTGAAAACGCAGGACTCCCCAGTGCTTTTTGGTCAATGTGCAATGAGATAAAATGGGTCACCACGGCACCACCAAAGCAATGATGCGTCCGAGAGCACAGCATTCTAACGGAAAACGCCCACTCACTAATTAAACGACACCGTCACAATCCTTTGGCCTAGTTTAAACGACACCTTCACTAATTATGTACACATGGATATTGTTGAGAAGAAAGAGTTTTATGGCTCGAATTCTTGAAAAAAATAAACTCATTGAGAGGGGGTCGTATCATGTTGCTCGAGGTCTCGGAGTGGTAGCTCACTCACAACCATTTTTTTAATGTAAAAAAAAAAAAAAAGACATTGTCACACTCATATAACACCCTTGTTGAAATTGGTCTCTATATATTAATTTTTTCAAATCATATATAATTTTATCCTCATCGTTTATTGATGTTACAACTTAAAGTACAAGGATCATATTAAAAATGATAATCACGTACAAGGACTAAAGTAAAAATGATTATCACGAACTAGAACAAAAAAAAATTGAATTCGATCCCTATATGTGAATATCATTTTCAATTTGGTCCATATACTTTAACTTCAACAAATGATGTTATGATACCAATAAACGATGAGGACTAAATCAAAAGATAATTATATATACAAGGACCTATTTCGAAAATTTTCACATATAAGGACCAACTTCAAAAAATGTAACATATGGGGACGAAAATATCAATTCAACCATAATTTTTTAAATAAATAGTTAAACTAAGGTTTTGGACCTTATATGCGATGTTGATTTTGATTTTAGTCACATCCATGCAAAATTTGGAAAAATGTCCCTACTTGTTTTGTCGTTACCAAATAAGTTACACGTGGTACCAACGTTATTAGGACTTAGTAACAGTCATACGTGGACAAACAATCATCCTGATTGTATTGGTACCCTACGTGGCTCCATCTGGTGGTTGAACTAACGTTTTGGTCCATGTACATAATGCGAATTTTGATTTTAGTCTGCATACGAAAAATAATTTGAAAATGGGCCCGTACACGTGTTATCGTTACCAATCACTCTCTTCCGTTAGCCAAGGTGTGGATAAACACTTGTTTGCCCACTTTAAAGATAAACTTATTTAATTAATTAAATCAAGAGGTGGATGTAATTCAACCTAGCTTGCCCATTCACTTTAGAGATGTTCACTAAATTGGGGATGAACATACTCCTACTTGCTCACTTTTAGAGACAAACTTACTTTAAAAGTATGGATGTACAAATTGTAAATGTGGTTTTAATGGGATGTGACTCCAAGTATGGTGTTGACGTTGATTATAATTCGGAATCGAAATGTGATTTGAATATGTAAGGGTTTCATTGACATTCTATTTCAAATTTATTCTACTCCTGATATTTTTAATTTTGAACTATATATTCACATTCTAAATTAAAGTTATTTTTATTTTAAACGGTGGACAAAAGTTTATTTTTTATTTCTTAAAAATTTTCTTTTATTCAGTTATGTACAATATTTATATTAAATTCTTTGTTTAGTATCTTCCTTTTATCCCAAGGGATGACATTATATAGTCTATTACTAATTGGAACATGCCTTTTGCTTGTAACATGCCATTTTTATATGAGATTCCTTTAAAGTAATTTTGTCTTTAAAGTGGGCAAGGAAACATATTTTCATCCCGATTTAGTAAAAGTGTATGAAGATTTCAATCTGCCAAGTGATTTAAGAATATATACATCCTTTCTAATGTTGTTAGCACGGTAGCACCTTGGCTAATTAACGATAGTGTAATTTGATAACGATTACACATTTAGGGATCTATTTCCATTTTTTTTTACGTATGTGGATTAAATCAAAATTCATGTTACATATAGAGATCAAAACATTAGTTCAATCGCGGGATGAAGTCATGTGTGATGCCAACAAGGACGGGTGTTTGTCCAAGTAGGACCATTATTAAAGATGTTGACACATTGTGTAATAGTAAGACTGATTTGGTAACAACAACATATATAGAGACTGATTTTAAAATTTTACGAGTACCAAAACTAAAATCAAATTCAATGTTACATATATCTATATAATTATCTATTGCTCATCCGCATTTTTACTGTAGATCTACAGTAAAAATGCGGATGAGCCACTTTTGGTTTTATTTATTTATTACAATATTAATTAATAAATATATATAAATATAATTATTTAATATATTTTATTTAAATTTTATTTGTATACAATGTTCAAATTTTAATATGAGTTTAATTTCTATACACTGTCAGTATAAAGATTTTTACACTGACAACCAATCAGAAATCATGGAATTGATGACTTTTAAGGTGGTTAGGATAAGAATCAAAGATTTGATATGGTGTGTCAATTTCTGATTGATTGACAGTGTAAAAAAATTTACACTGTCAGTGTATACCAATTAAATCCTTTTGGCAAATAAAATATTTATTAATTATTTTTTACAACATTTATTAATCATGTTGTTCTAAAAATTATTGGTCATGATTTTTAGGGAATCATTTATTTTAGTTGTATTATTTATTTTCTACTTCACTATTTAATTATGTTTTTGAAAGGGCAATATGAATGTACTAACTTTGTCTTCGAATAATTTCTTTATATTTAAATTTTTTTGCTTTACTTTTTTTTTAAGCATTTCGCTTTTTGCTTTACTTAAAAAAAAAGATAGATTTAGTTTTTTTAAGTCGAGTGTAATGCCAACAACATAGTCTACTAACCCAAGTGAGTTATGGGGATATACTACATAGAAGGAAAAATGTTAATTTAACAATCCATCAATGTAATAAAAATTGTTATTTTGTTTGTATTATTGTATAACTTTTTCCCACTTGCATTTCGATTTTTATTTAATTGGTTAGTTGTTATTGATATTATAGAAATGCATTTTCAAGTTCATGATGGAGAAAATCCTTTATTTGTTGAATATGATTGTGAAGGTATTTATTTATAAATCAATGTCTATTTGAATATATTAATTTAATTTAATTTTACCACTTTTTTTATTATTTTTTTACATGTCGACAGATTTGTTAAAATTTTTCTAGATTGTCTCGACTTTAGACGAATGAACCGGTGTGGTGAACATTGTGGTGCAATGATTGGTTTGAGGAGTGGTCAGGAAAAAATAAAAATGATCTTAGAGTAAAATGTTAATTTAACAATCCGTCAATGTAATAAAAATTGTTATTTTGTTTGTAATATTGTATAACTTTTTCCCACTTGTATTTTGATATTTGTTTAATTGGTTAATTGTTATTGATATTATAGAAATGCATTTTCAAGTTCATGATGGAGAAAATCCTTTATTTGTTGAAGATGATTGTGAAGGTATTTATTTATAAATCAATCTTTATTTGAATATATTAATTTAATTTATTTTTGCCACTTTTTATTTTTATTTTTTTACATGTCTACGGATTTGTTAAAATTTTTCTAGATTGTCTAGACTTTGGACGAATGAACCGGTGTGGTGAACATTGTGGTGCAATGATTGGTTCGAGGAGTTGCCATGAAAAAATAAAAATGGTCTTAGACTTAGAGTAGAATTGTTTTGTTTTAATAAATAGATATGAATATAATTATTTAATATATTTTGTTTGAACTTTATGTGTATATAATTTAATTTTTAATATGTAAAATATTTATTAAGTATCTTTTACAACCTTTAATAATTGTGTAGTTCTAAAAATTATTGGCCTTGGTTTTTAGGGGGTCGTTTATTTATGTTTTATTATTTATTTTTAATTCAATATTTAATTATATTTTTTGAAAAGGTAATATGAATGTACTAACATGGTCTTTGAATAGTTTGTTTATATTTGATTATTTTTACTTTATTTAAAAAAAACATAGATTTAGATTTTTTAAGTCATGTGAAATGCCAGCAATATGGTCTACCAACTGAAGTGAGTTATAAGGATATATTACGTAGAAAAAAATGTTAATTTCACAATACGTCAAGGTAATAGTAATTTTTATTTTATTTATATTATTGTATAAATTTTTCCCACTTGCATTTCAGTTTTTATTTAATTTGTTCATTGTTATTGGTAATATATAAATAAATTTTCAAGTTCATGATGGAGATGATCCTTTATTTGTTGAAGATGATGGTAAAGTTATTTATTTAGTAATCAATGTCTATTTACAAATATTAATTTAATTTATTTTTGTCACTTTTTTTATTTTTTACATGTCGTCTGATTTGTTAAACTTTTTTCTAGATTGTGTAGACTTTGAACGAGTGAACCGGTGTTGTGAACATTATGGCGCAATGGTTTGGTTTGTCTAACGGTCAGTAAAACATAAAAATAGTTCCGGAGTAGAATTGTTTTGTTTTAACAAATATATAAGAATATGATTATTTAATATATTTTGTTTGGACTTTTTTTGTATACAATGTTTAATTTTTAATATGTAAAATATTTATTAAGTATTTTTACAACCTTTATTAATTATGTAGTTCTAAATTTATTGGTCTTGATTTTTAGGGGATCAGTTATTTAAGTTTTATTATTTATTTTTTACTTTAATATTTAATTATGTCTTTGAAAGGGTAATGTGAATGTACTAACTTTGTCTTCAAATAGACATTGATTATATTTAATTTTTTTTCTTTATATTTTTTAAAAACAAATAGATTTAGATTTTCAAGTCGAGTGGATGCCAGCAACGTAATCTTCAAATACTTTTTGTTATTGTTATTATATATAACTTTTTCTCACTTTCATTTCGGTTTTTTATTTAATTGGTTCATTGTTATTGATATTATAAAAATAAAAATGGATTTTCAAGTTTGTAATTGGGAGAATCTTTTATTTGTCGAAGATGAACGTGAAGGTATTTATTTAGTAATTATTGTCTATTTGCATGTATTAATTTAATTTATTTTGCCACTTATTTATTTTTTTACATATTGACTGATTTGATAAACTTTTTTCTAGATTGTCTAGACTTTCGAGGAATGAACCGGTGGTGCGAACATTGTGGCGCAATGGTTTGCTTTGAGGAGCGGTCAGGAAAACATAAAAATAATTCCGGAATAGAATTTTGAATATGTTGTATGAATGAAAAGGTGAAGTTACTATATTTGGCCAGGCCACCAACTTTCCTTTGGAGTTTAATACATGGAGTAATAATGAAAATAATTTTATTTGTGAAAGTAATAATAATTATTATGATAATGAAAATAATGTCAAGTAAATTAGAGTAATAAGTATAATGTTGATATTGTTATAAAATAAAGTTTTAAGTTTATGTGTTTTAAGAAAAAAAATTAAATTTTACATGCTATTAGTTTAACGATTTTTATATTGCTGGATAATTATATAGTGATACATTGTTAAAAAATAGTCATTCTATTATTTTTTTCTACACTATCATTAAAAATTAATGTACACATAATATTGTCTATATATTTTTATAATAATGTAATTTTTTAATTATTAATATTATCAATATTATAAAATTTAAAAGAAATTTATTTAATAGAAATTTTACCCGTACATTGCACGGGTGCTAAAAACTAGTATAAACCAAAACCGTAGTTAAATGCAATTGCAGTTTCACTTACATGGTAAAATTATTTTATCCTCGTGTGTTAAAAAAACGGGGATTACTATATTTATTTTATGATGCAGGAATATACATTCATGGCGCAGCAGTGACAAACTTGCATTGAATTTTCGTTGTGACAGTTGCACTGCTATGTATGAAAGGGGGAGCTCAGTGGCAGTGTGAGAGTAATTGGATGAACAGAACAAGTACGTCGTCGTTTTGGAAGATGATGGCTGCAAGAGAGAATATGGTAATTGATTAGTAAGAGGCCAAGACAGGAACCCAGGCACGTGAACGGATATTGCGGGATAAGTAGGCGTCTGATTAGTGAATGTTACAACTTAACAGTTACAGAGTGGTGAGGGTTTTCTTTGTTTGGTTACTGATTGGGATAGGATTGTACATGCATTTTGCTGTTTTCCCTTTCTATCCATTTATTTAACTACGTGCCATTGTGATTTTGATTTGCGTGTGAAATAACGCTGAATATTGTTGTTGGGTCAGAAATGGAAAACGGTGGAGTCCACTTTTCTGGTTTCATGTTGTTCTCATTGCATGAGAGGTTAGAGGGAATGTTCATATATCATCAGTACCCGTGACCAGTCGCTATATTTCACAGTAGATTCTGCGATCATTTTGTTTTAATTTCTTGGAAGCATGTTGAAAATTCTTCACGTACGTTCCCCTTCTTTTTCTGCATTTAACTATTGCAAAAACCTGAATGAATCATTTGAAGCTTCATATATTCATTCTTTACCCAACCTAAGTTTTTGTTTTCTTTATCATCGATTGATGCACGCATTAGCAATGTATCAGAAATATCTACAAGTGAGATTTAGATTTGACTAGTTCCTAACTTGAGAATCATTGCATTCGTATACTCTTCAGTTGCTTTGTACTATGTCATTCGAAACCCGTGTTTATTCAAATAAATTCATTTTTTATGTTTTAATGTCAAGGAACTACGTATGGGCGTATGGCTGTGTTAGCTAAGTTTGAGACGCTAATTTTTACCTAATAGCTTATAGCTGATAGCTGAAAAGCTAGCTGATTGAATTTGAAGTGTTTAGTAAAATTAGTGGTTGAACTAACTTATAAATATAAAATGACATAAAAGGACATATTTATGATAGACATGGTAAAGTGAGATTTCATTAAATGAATGGGGGTAAAAATGAGAGAAAAGTCAATAAGTTATAAGCTACTAGCCATAAGTTAAATAAATTAGCATATGAAGAAAAGCTATAAGCTAATGAGATAGGGTTGTTAACCAAACACCTTTATTTCAGTCAAACAAGCTGATAAGCTAGTCAAACAAGCTATAAGCTAGCTTATTGGACTTTGCCAAACAGAGCCTAAGCCTCCATTTGGATTAGAGCTTTTCTATTGGTAAAAGTGCTTTCATATTACAAAAAAGTTTTCGGGTAAACTTAAATAATTAAGTAAATTATTAACCCCAAAAGTTTTTATTTATTTATTTATTTATCAAAACAATATTTTTTAAGCATGACGAAGAATGTTTTATGCATTTAGAGACAATCGTACGTATTCTAATCATAATTTGAAATTCTATGAAAATCAAATCCTTCATCTCCCACCTTCAACGTACTCTTTCGACCTTCAAGCCTGTATCCAAATATTAAATAACTTAGTTTAAAAGTAACTTATGACATAAAAACATTTTACATAATTAGGTTTTTCTTATATAAACACTTAAACAAATTGCAATTCCAAACCTCAATTCCAGTTTCCAGTCTTGTTTTAGACGCCAAGACACTAGTTGTTAGAAACAACAAGAAATTTTATTTTCTCCACTCATTCTTTTGTATTTTTTAAATTTATTTTTTTAACAATACAGGCAATCGTAGAAAATTTCATCCAGTACTAAGTTTGGCTTCCCAAAACTAAAGACAATGGTTTCATTTGTCCTTATCTAAATATCAGAGAGATTCTGTTATCTTTTCTCTCATTCAATTATCACTCTTTCATCTTGAGAACATCTAGAAGTAAACTAGTATTTGAAGTTTTGATTAAATATAATTTTAATAGAATAAACGCTTTTTGGTCAGGTTGGCTTAATTAGTTGAGCTAATAAGTAATAGGTATGACTTTTTGGGAAGACACATCATCTGTGAAAGTGATTGTCTACTTGCTTGAAATTTACCCACATGGCCCAAGTGTACTTAAGTTGTTTCCCTTGTTCGCACCACGTACCTACCCAGTACCCATATAAGAAAAACCTGCATCTTTTTCTCTGATTTCAAATTTTGAAACATCACCTACCTTCCCTCCTTGCCTTCGATCGAGTATATATATATTTGCCAATGCATATATATTGCACAGCACGTACGTACTAACTTTTCAATATAATACACCACATCATGATTCAATCATTACCCTTTCTTGAATTCAAAGTGCACCTTGCTTTTTTTTTCTCTCTAAACTATGATAGCAATCTTAGCTTATTGCGAGAGATCAAGAACGACCCTTAAGCATTCTAGCTTACATAAAGGGTGAATATATCAGTACTGTGTTGAGGATTCGGAGTAACAGTGATTTTTGCTATAATAATAGGAGAATAGGAAGTTGCAACCAAATATTTGAGTGGGTATGGCCCAGGTGTCTGCTTTTATATATGGTCTGAAATGGACAGAAGGGTTCATGTGCACTGGGCGATCAATCACACATATGTCCACATTAAGAAATGGTATATGCTCCCCACCTCTTGCAAAGCAATCAAACGTACCTTCCAAAGAAATAAGAAAACAGAAAAGGAAAATTTCTAATGAAATAATTTGTAAAAGAATTATGCGTTTTACAAAATCTTTTATGGCTCGTTTGGTGATCAGGATAGGATAGGGACGGATAAGATAAGAGAGTAGGATAAGAGTAAGATAGGATAGGGGCGGATAAGATAAGAGAGTAGGATAAGAGTAAGATAAGATATGAGCAGGATAAGTTATCATATCCGACGTTTGGTGCCAACCAGATAACCAACTGGATAGCATTATAATTTTAGTATGAATTTTAAAATTTTTCGTTTTTATTCTAAATATTTTCATATTTTATTAGATTTTAGTTTTTTTTTATATTTTTTATTTTTTAAAATTATATAAAAAGATAAAATTATCCTTGTGATAAAATTACATATAACTTTTTTTTTTCCTTCTGAAATCACATAACTGTTTAAATCTTTAAAATATTGTTTAACATAAATTAATTTTTTTTATAATTTTAAATATTCATTTGTAGTTTTTACTCTACATATAGGTAAATTATTAAAATCATATTTATGTTTTTAAATTTCTTAAAAAATAAAAAATAAAAAATAGTGTTGTGACAAAAAAAATTAAAATAATTTATTAATATTCTTATTATTTTAAATATTTTATATTTTATTATACCATTTTTTGTATCCATGTTATATTTATTATTATACTTTTGATTATTATTTTATTATAATTTAATTATTTTATATATAAAATATTTTTATATTTATTATACCTTAAATCACCGTATCATATCTCGTTGAGTTCTAACCCAGCTCTCCCCTCAGGATAGAATTTTAACTAAATGGACAGGATATGATAAGTGACGGGGTTGATTTATCCTATCCTGCTGGCTCACCAAACAATAGTTTCAGACAAGATATGATAGCTTATCATATACCTTCTATCTTATCCTAACCACCAAATAAGCCCTTACTTGTTCATCTTGAACAAATTAATTAACCCACATTTTTTCTCAAATGTTGTTTGGTGTTTTTTGAACCTTTTTTACGGAAATGTACTTGAAATGGAAGCAAGCAAATGGTAACTACATTATTGTTAATTTTTTTACACTTTCATCAGTCTCTCTATTTATTTTTTTATTGTCCAATGAATTTTTCTCATTAAAAATTATAAAACATATGAACTAATTAAGAACTCCAAAAGGGAAGTTCAAACTCAAAACAACAGCCGTAAAGCACGAAATAAACAATCAAACGGTAACTACATTATTCTTATCTGAAACTCAAAAGATCGTACAAGTCTTGTTAAACATGTCTCTAATCTTAAAGATTTGAACTAACTTCATTTCTACTATTTTGAATGTAAAGCGCGATTCCGTCTAGATTTTTCATAAAGACAACGAAACTTGGCTTTTTTTTTTTCCCAAAAAAAAAACTTGGCTAATTTAACTACGTTGAATTGTTTTTTTACTCAACTACGTTGATGTTAAACCCTTGTCATGCAACTAATTTTATATTAAGTGTTTTGCACCAGTAACTAGTATCCTAAAGACATTAGTTCAAGAATTAACAAAATAGAAATTTAGTATTAAAAAAATATAACTTTTAAACTTTAATGTATTGAACATATTATACTTTCCAATTTCCAATACAAAATTTATATCTTCGATTTCTTAACCAATGTTTTTAGAATATTGTTCAGCATTTGTTATCTTATATTAATACAATGAATTTAGTTAACCAGTACCATTAGAATAATTGTTAAGGATTCAAGGATAAAAAATATTTATTTAAATGTAATATATTTAACGTATTGGAAATTCAAAGACATCAAATTTTCTTAACAAATATTTTCTTAATAAGTATCCTTAGCAAATCAATTTATATGTTTAAAAGAATGGATTGTGCGCAGAAAAACGTGGCAGTGGCACAAAGCTAAGCAGCGGGGGTATGACCTGGAAATTGGAGTTGGGTGCCGCATGCAACTGATGATGACTAAAATTGATAGCAATTTCCCTTTTTTTAATTTTTTTTTAATCTTTTGACTTTCTTTTTGGTCTCAACTGCACGGCTAAAAGATTTGGTTCTTAACCAACCGTTGCAAATACAATCGCAGGGAACAAACTTTTTCCTTTTTGCTATTTTGTGTTCTACACAGCTGAACCAACGGTGCTGTGTAGGTTCTCTCTTTTAGCCAAAAAAAAAAACAAATAAATAATTGTAACCACGCAAATTAGATGAAGTGGGCACGACCAAGTTACATATTTTTTTAATTTTTTTTTAGTTTAATAACTTTTTGTTGCGATAACAGAAGTACAAAACCACTAAATGAGTGGTCTTTTAGGCAGACATGTACCAATTTTATAGCAGGGGTTATATTGCAAAAAATGTATTTACAAATATCACCTATCAACACTTTAAAATGATATATAGAACCTTATGTTTACCTACTACTCCAGGCCATTTTGTCTCCCTCACAGGTGATGGACATAGTCATTCCCTCACATTAGACATCACCTATTTTTATATGTAGGATCAGTTGCGGATCCAGGACCCTGAGCCACTGAGGGCAATCTATTTCCAAAAAAAAAAAATATTAAATTTAATTACATTTTTATTCCTTCTATTATTAGTTTTATGCGACTTTGGTCCCTATGATTTTTTTAGCATATTTGGTCTTCGTATTTTTTCAATGTTGCAAATTTGACCCTTTCATCTAACGTCCTTCAATTTTTTCAATGATCAGTTGATAAGAACCACTACTCTAAGCACATATAACCAGTGGCGGATCCAAGACCCTGGGACAGTGGGGGCAACATGTTTTCAAAATATATTTAATAATAAATATTATCATATATATGAAGATAAAGATATTAATGTTAATATCATAAAATTTTAATATAACGTCTAATCAAATAAAGTAATACCCCATATCATGTTTTGAAATCATTGAACGATCAATTCATTGTCAATTTGATCTAAAAGAAAAAGAATAAAGGCCCAATTTGGTCCTTGAAAAATTTAGAGGACCCAATTAGTCCCTTCTTTCACTTCTAATGTTCGTCTACTGACCTATGTGTCTTGTTAACCATCCAGTCTAACTCTTTAGTGGTCCTGTATACCCCATGACAAATTTCCATAATGAAAAACGAATAAAAAGTGACAAACATGCATAATAGAGTTTTACAATTTTGCATGTTTTTCACTTTCTTTTTTTTTTCACGGTGGAAATTTGTCATAAGCTACATATGACCACTAACAAGTCAGACAGGATGGTAAACAAGACGTATAATCAATTTGATGTCTAACCAATAGATTCTGATGAAATAATATAAATATTACAAAACCCCAATTTTAACGCTAACCTATCAATTTGAGGTTCCACAATAATACAAATAATTTGATAAATCACCACCACTAATCAAAAGACGCAAAACTGATGAGTCTTATTATCACAGTCCACATGTTGACCAAGAGCACATAAACCCTCTTAAACAGACAACAAAATTATCACAGTTATCCACATTCCAGTGAGTTCATATTTCAACCAAAAACACTAACCTATCAAATTAATTATCATAAGGATAGTTTGAAGAAAGCAATTGAAGAATAGTTGCTTCACTGTGGCTGTGGGTGTCGGTGAAACAAAAATAAGAGATTCAAGAAAGCAATTGAAGATGTAGAGAGAGGGAAAAAGCCAAAAGGTACAAATGGCGGTGCTCAATCTCGATTGGCGACGGTGGTGCTCAATCTCGGACGGCGGCGGTGCGTGTGACTTTTCTCTGTTTTGTGAGAGATGAGTGACGAGGAGAGAGGCGGAGGGTCGCCGATCGCAGACGGCTTGCTGGGCGGCGGGGGTGGCGGTTCTGCTGGTTCAACGATGAAGAAGAAGGTGTTGTTGGGGTTTGTGTGGGTCCTTCCTAGTTCCTGGTAGTGTGACTTGCGAGGATTGGTCCAGTGTTGAGTATGTCAAAAATGAGTGGCATGGGTGCAATATTATATAACTATTGGGGGCAAAAAAATAACTGAGAAGGGTACTATAAGAAAAAATTTAAATTGAGGGTGTGCATGTGCACACCCTGGACAAAGAGTGCGTCCGCCACTGCATATAACATTTAATTGAGCTTCTTTCTCCTTTGTCCGTCCATTTCAACATTATTCAATGCTACCTCTACGACATTTGTTAGTTTCATGCCTCCTTTTCGGACCTTTTTCTTTTTGTTTTCTCTAAAGGGTCATTTACCACAAAATCTCAACAAGAGGTTCTATGTGCTTAAAGCAGTGGTTTCTCTCTATTGATAATTGAAAAATTAACAGACATTGGATGAAATGACCGAATTTGTAACATTGAAAAATAAGGAGAAGTGAAAAACCAAGAGTGTAATTAAGCCTAATTTTTTTAAAGGCCGTAAGATCTCTAAACTTCACAACTAACCCTTTCATAAAGAAAAAAATTCCTTTTATTTAAATTTCCCTTAACAAATTATTTAAACAGCTTAAAATATTTTATTTGATTAAATAACTATTTTTAATTGTTAGTGGTATGTTA
This sequence comes from Echinosophora koreensis, assembly GCA_035048595.1. Taxonomy (NCBI): domain Eukaryota; kingdom Viridiplantae; phylum Streptophyta; class Magnoliopsida; order Fabales; family Fabaceae; genus Echinosophora; species Echinosophora koreensis. Next base: position 14,638,143 of record JAPCYP010000003.1, on the reverse strand, counting down.
GTGAGTAGCTTAGTTCCTGTACACCTGCAGACCTGTTATTAATCATTAAAATTAAATACGATACACACTAGACAATAGGGAAAAACGTTGCAATGGATTTAAGAAAAATAGACAATAGACACTAGACAATAGACACATGCACACACCTTACAGAGTTACAGGCTAACAATAGGGAGGGGGGGGCTGATATGGAGAGAGAAAGAATAGGATGTTTTTTACTAAGAAAACAAGGAATGCGAGGGGTAGCAGGGTAAATCAAATGAGAGAGTGTTGTGTAGATGGGTCACAATAGATGAGAGAGATGAAAGAGTGCAAAGTAGTGGGTGCAAAAATGTCGAGTGAGTGGGGTCAAAATAATTTTTTTTTTCAAGGGAGTAAATAAAAGTTTTTGATACTCAGTGGGCCGTGGGTTCATCTGACCACCCTGGCTTACATGTGGATCTGCCACTGTATAGGATCCTTTCAAATTTACTATCTTATTGTCTCTCATATAACATGTGAGAAAACCTTAGACAAAGAATGAGTAGATCCTAGTCCAGAAATTAGAGCGCGTAATCACATGACAGTGAGAATGGATTGTGAGAGAAGAGTATCAATGGAAAATCTGAGGCAGCTATTATTGAAATTCTCTGCTGATTCATTCACATTCAAGAGATCAAAAGACTGAGGTTGTATGAGTGCAACTTTTGAACTAATTTAGTTGATCCCTCAAGCTCTAAATCTGCTGAATACTAAGCCTCCAATCAGTTCGGATCCATCCTTTGATGGGCCTAGACCCTACAATCCATACTTCGCTGCTACTTCATTACTTATCTATGCAATTTTTCTTTGACACCTGACACTGGCACCAAGACATGATTTAGAAAAAATATAATAAATGGGGTTTAGATATTGTCGAGTGTTTATTGCCACTCCTTTGTCACATTTATTTTACTATTTTATTTAAACAAACTAATATGAACTATTTTTTCGCATTAATGATCATTTTGGTGATGACTCCTCTCTCATGAGAGAATTATATTGGTGGTGACTTTCATTACCACCGATGATTATTTCAATGATGACTTATATTGGTTATGACTCATATTCATCCGTTCACAAAGGGCTGTTGTTTGGTTTGCTAGGACTGTTATTCCTGTCGGGCCTCTGAAGTTAGGCCATGGCTGGGAGCGTCTTAGGTTACTTGGAACAAAAATTAATGGCTAAATTATATTTTTGGCCTCTCATGGCCTCATCTGTATTTTAGGTTTCAATCTGGTCTTTCTTTTATTTTTTGTTCCAAAATGATCCTAATTTTGCAAAGTTATGTCAATGCAATCCCTCTTTACATTTTTTTTTTTGCCCGAAACGATCCCTTAAAAGTTATACAAATGTGGTCCCTTTTCTTGTTCTAAAATGGTCCCTCCTATTTTAGTGTCCAGGCGAGTTTGGCCCCCCAATTTTTTTAGCTCGATTTTAGTCTACACATTTTAAAAATGTGCAATTTTGGTCCATTCGTTATGTTAACTTCCAATAATTAACATTCAAAATCAACATTCATTTACGGTACCACTTGTTAGAAAGCATAAGTTAGGTCAGAATATCATAAGCCACGTTAGAGACATTGTTAATTATTGGATGTTAACATAATTGATGGATTAAAATTGCACATTTTTAAAATGTGTTGACTAAAATCGAGCGGGGAAAAAAATGGGGGACCAAAATTGCCACAGCACTAAAATAGAGGGACTAAAAATGCAATTAAACCTTCAATTTTTTTTTGTCTCGAAATGATCTCTTATTTTTCAAAATTTATATCAATATGGTCCTATCTGTACCACAATTTAAACGGAAATGACCACATTGAAACCTAAAATAAAATAAGGGATTAAAACGGACAATAAAATAAAAAAGGACCAAATTAAAATCTAAAATAAAGATAATGGACCAAAAGTATAACTTAACAAAAAATAAGAGTTATTTGATTACATTTAGTTGATGTTCAATTTTTTAAAAATTTGAAACACGTGGTTTAGATGATAGATAATTATAATTCAACGTTTGAATCGATAAAAATTATAAATAAGGCTAAAGTCGGGGGAAAAAATTAAAATCTTCTATCAAAATGAAATAAAATATTATATATTATGTTCCTTTTCTAATAAAATGTATGCCTATGCCTTGTCTTATTTTTCCAACTTCATTGCTGGTTCAGCATTTTAACTGTGAATAGGTTGACTAATAAATTTAATGTCTTGTCACACTTTAATAATCATACCGGTGTAATTGGTTCGTACTATTAGTTTTGAATAGTGCTTATAAGTAAGGGGCAACCCTCACCCTGTAAGCTCGCTTTTGGGGTTGAGTTAGGCCCAAACCAAAATTTTAAGAGGAAGAACGTTAATTTTTTTTTTTAAAAAAAGTTAAAAAGGAGAGGGCCAGAGAGGAGTTGTAAAGTGAATGAGATGGAAGGCAGGTAGGTTGGTAATGACAGTTTAGTTTAGTAGACTAAAGATGAATGGGGCTACTCTCGAGACTAAACTACTTACTTACATTCACATACCTTTAAGCTTCATTATATTTAATAGTAATACTTCTTATGGAGAATGACTGCATGACATCCTAGTGACTACTTTGCCATAATTTTATCAAATTAGAATTTAGAACTATCCTCATTGTATATATATTGAATCAACAATAACGAAAACATGCATAAGATTAATTATATTTATATATATGTGGCTGGTATATGAAATTTGTGCTGCATGGTGCAGAAAGCATGACCTAAAACTGAAGACTATTTTATTTGCAAAAACTAACAAGCCAAAGATACACCTAAAAGAAACTGAAGTATATATAATTAAGAAGGAAAAGCCAAATGAGGAGCACCACTTATGAATCAGGAGTATATTATATATTATATCATATATATAATCTAGTAAAGAAATTCCCTATCTCAACAGTTACATTGCTATGCCCTCCTCTCCAAAATATTAACAAAAAGTTATCTAGACCACTACTCAGAATCAAAATGATATCCGACCAGTTCTTTTTCGCCATTCTCTGCAAGGCACCATTATCCCACCAGTGGAGTCTTAACCTCATTCATTTACCATTATACCCCACCATACCAACACCAAAAGGGAAAACAAGATTAAAGAAGAAACCTAAAGGCCAACATCCAAGTGTAAGTATTAGGCATAATAGAATTTCCCAAAGCTCCCATTATCATTTTCCTCTCCGTCGATCAGAAAATGATTTAGCAAGCCTTAAGAGGGTTCTAGGTTATGGAGTCCCTAAAATCAAGGACGGTGCTGACTGTGGTAAGAGTAAAGATTAGTAAATAAATGAAAAACAAATGAAACTCAGAACAAAGATGTCATAATTTAAAATAACCAATACAACATTGCCAATTTTGTTCCTGATTAATAGATACCAAGCAAATTGTTCTATGCCACATGACCTCACACCACGCTTGAGCTGTATGCCATCTTCTGCAAACCCAATACCCAATGGAATTTTAATTATCCATAATCAATGTCGTTGACTTTGCTACCATAGCCAACTATTAAAATTGGATGATTGTATTCTTTAAACGGCCCATCATGCACCTACAGTCACATAATTTCAAAATGTTTTTTTGGTAACAATAATTTCAAACTGTTATTATAAAGGATATGTTTTTTAATCATAAATTTAGAAAATATCAAACCTGTCCATGTGTCCAACTATCTAGTTGTTTCCAACTAGTAGCATCAACATCGGCAACCGCTTTTAATAGTTCACACTCACCCTTTACAACTTTTACATAATCATCAATTTTAAGCCTCAGACCATTCGGGATCTGTCAAATCAACAGAACTTATTTTCTCATATTAATTACAAAAAAAAATATATGGTGATTTTTTTTATAAGCAATAATATATTGATAAAGAATACAATGGGTACTGAGGATGTAAATGGGTTGAGTTATTCGTGAACTTTTCAGGCTTGACTCGTTAAATGTTCAATCAAGCTTGTTTCTTTAATTAAGTGAGTCAAGCTCAAGCTTGAGATTGAGCTCGATTAATTAAATGAGTCAACCCAAGCCTTACAGGCTCGACATTAAACGGCTCGTAAATAGCCCGTATATGTGTTGTGGCCTTTAAGTTGTTGCAGTGAGTTTTTGTTGGGCGAAGTTGTTCTGCTAGCATTGGACTAGATATCTCAATAAATAAATGGTGGTCATTTTTTTTAGACTCATACTTTTGTAATGGTTAAACTTAAATTGTATATTTGGACTCATGCTTTTGTAATGGTCAAGCTTAAATTGTATTTGGCAAGGACATGTTTTTATGATGTTTTGGTCAAGCTTTTGATATATATATATATATATATATATATATATATATATATATTTTGGCAATAGTCAAGAAATCCTGAATTTCACATACCATATGTTAAGTACATATCTCTATTTTTATATATTATCATATAATATTAAAATCTTTATTAAGTTTTAAATTGATAAAATTAAAAAGTAATTAAAGAAAATTTTTCATAAATACAAAAAAAAAATTTAATTATAAACGAGTTAAACAAGCCAAGCTCAAGTTTTGCTATTTTTTTACAAGCCAAGCTCAACCTTCAAGTGCTCGGCTTGGCTTGACTCGTTTGTACCCCTGATGGGTACTATATCCCAAATACATGGTTGGAAGCACACGAGCAGATGCTATGTAACTAAAATACTAAAGTTATTAGGTAAAACAATAAAGGTCAAACCCAAGCAACCAGTTATCCGACCAAAAACCAAAAAACACCTCTGCAATCAAATTAAGCCCGGATTATACCAAAAGCTATATCCTAAAAGCTTAACAAAACTATAGTAGCACAAAAACCCATCCAAATATTAGAACTCAATTCCAATCACTATCCAAATAAACAAAACTGCCAGAACCAAACCAATTCGAAAGCTAAACATGATCACCAACACAGAAGACGAAAGAACTCCACAAAAGGTATATCCACCCGAGGACAACTGCTTCAAGTGAATTCAGAAAATCCCTGAATAGCATTCCAAACACAAATAAAAGTTGATATTCTCATTCAAATAAGTTGGAATGAAGACCCCACCAGTTTACACCATAACAGGCATTACAGGGGACTAAGAGCATGTTTGGGATATATAGATTGTGTGTGTTTTCAACTGTTTTTGGTTTGAAAGCTGTTTTGATAAATAATTATTATGTTTGGGTCTTTAACTTAATCTTCTAAAAAGCTTTTTTCTTTGAAAAAAAGCTGTTTTATTACAATCTACGAGTGAGGACTGTTAGATTTTTTTCAAACTGATTATTTCCTATCTCCAACTTTTGTTCCCCTTTTGCCCCCAACGCTGGCATGCGAACCTCCCTTTTTTTCACCGCAAGGCACAAGCTTTTTTATACATGATACAGCCACCGAAGCTTTTTTTACATACATGCTTTTACTTCCCTTCACAAGGCGCAAGCTTTATTGTGTTGGATTGTCAATGAGCTTGACTTTTCATAACAAAAAAAATTTCACAAATTTTGTTTATTTTTTTATAAAAGAAAAAAACTGGTGACAAAATATAAAAAATAACCATTTTAATAATTTTTAATGTAAAAAATATCTAATATTATTAATATAAACAAATAACTTTATACCATTTTTCGTACTTTATTATATAAAAGTGATTATTTTTACATCACCCAAACGAAATAGATTATCTTAAAATCACTTTTCAGCAAACATAACCAAATAAAAACAGATTTTGATTATAATCAATTATCACAATAATCGATTATTTGAAAACATATTATCAGTATAATCTTTTTTTTCCAGCTTTCCCAAACACACTCTAAAATATGAAAAAATGTCCTTAACAGAATATGCATAAACAGGAACCCGAAAACGAGATAAACATCATTAGATAACCACCAAAAGAACCCCTAAAGCAGAAACATTGATCCCACATACCTCATGTGTTTCGCTATGATAATACTGATCACTAACCCAATTAAAACCCTCATAATAATATGAACAATAATGTGATATAAATATTGATACTCACTTGAAAATTACTGTCACAAGTGGCTCTATATGGATAACATTTCTCTGTTGTAACTCCAAAATCACGAATGTATCTAAATGCCATTACAGATAGATTGGCAAAATAGTCTTCCATGTCCACTGAATACAACCTTAAAACTATATGCATCATAACAAATAATCAGAAGACAAATGTTGAATCATGACATTTTACACATCCGGAATTTAATTTTCAGATACACAATTTCTACATAAAAAAACTAAACTCCGGATGTGTAAAATTTTACACGTCCGGAAATTAGTTTCCGGTAGTTAGAAATATAGACATCGCAAATTCAAATCCGGGAATTAAATTCCGGTGGTTTAAAATCTTACACTTTCAGATCCGAAAATAAAATTCTGGGAACTCTACACAATATTGACCTTTACCCATCCTAATTTTAATTTCTGGAGTTAAATTCTGAATGTCCGAATTTTAATTTTCGGATTGTTTCCGGAAAATAAATTCTGGGTAGTATGAACGTGAACACAATAACGAGACACTCACATGTTCACTGACGCTCTGTGACGAAAGCGCGACAACTCTATCTTGCACCCTTTTGCAGCGTCGTTGACTTGTGAGAATCGTGGAGGATGCGAGAATCATGAAGGTACGAGAAATAGGAATTGAGGAGTGAAGAGGGTGTTGATGAGAGTGCGGGAATGATGTTTTTGATTGAGTTGGGAATGATGTTTTTGATTGAGTTATTAAGACGAGTGGAAAAGGCATTTTTGTAAAAGAAATAAAAAAAAGGAGAATGCTAATAAGTGCCCTTAGAGTATTGTTTAAGGAACCAAAAAAAGGAAAAATTATATGGAAAATGGTGAATTTAACATTTTGAAAAATGTTACAGTTAGTTTTCTAATACAAACTTTCCTTTTGTGGGTTCCTTAACCAATGCCTTTAGGCTCTGTTTACGAGTTTGGAAGGGAAGGAAAGAGAGATGATCAAAAGGAAGGAAATGGGATGAAGAGGAGAGAAGGAGAGTATAAAATGAAAAAACTAGGTTGAGGAGGAGAACGAGGGATTAATTAAAATACCTCAAAATATTTTTTTCTAATTAATAGAAATCATAAATAAGAGGGGGAGAAAATCAGCCTATTATTTCCTCCCCTTCCCCTCCAACAATTAATTCACAAACATAATTTTAAAATATTCGTTAGCAAAACCTATAAAAAAAAAAAAAGTGCAAAGTATGTTGCCGCTCAACCAAAACCCGAGTAGGCCTAAACAATCTGAATGAGCTGCATGTAGGAATGAGGCCCACGACTCACGACCACACTTCCATATAAAGATGCTAGGTTGTGTCTGGGACATGCAGGCGCGTGCGGCATAGTTCCTGGGTTTTTCCAATTTCCCAGTCCTGGTCCTGGAAGGAAAAGCAAGGATCCCAGTACTTGGAGGGAAACTGTATAAACAGCCACAGAAACCACCGTGATTTCGCCACGTCAATGACATGGCTAAGTGGCAACATCGGAAGCGTCGAATCACAACCAAAGAGAGAAATTGGAGGGAAAATAAGTTGCATGTATTCTGGAAAATTAAAAAAATAGAAGAATATACCCACTCTATGTTTCACCCTTGGAATTAGAAGAAACGCAAAACACAAAACAAAACAAAAAGGGGAATGACACTGTTTCTGTATTAATTATTATTATTATTATTTATTATGATGATTATGATAATATAGTGGCACTGCGTCTGCAAAAATCTCTAACCAAGATCTCTTTCCCTTTCTCTCTCTATCTCCATTGTTCGTTCATTCTCTCTCTGATTTCGCCGGCGAATTGCGTCACAAGAACACAGAAATTCGCGAGTGACGGAGCCGGTGAATTTTCCGGCGAGGTAAGATTCTCTTAAAATCCTGCTTTGCCGTTTTGATCGGGTCTGAGGGGGATATTCCTTCAGATCTTCGAGTGTGTGCCGAGGGATTTGTGTAGACGACGATTTAGGGTTTTCTTGGTTTGATTTTGTTGGTGAATTGCAATTGTGGGGAATGAATTTTTTGGGGATTTAGTTAGATAGAAGGGTTTTGGTTTTAGGAGATGGAATTGGGGATGAGAGCAGGTTCAGGTGGGGTTTTGGTGAAGAAGAAGTCGTCGGGTTGTTTAATTGTTCGAAAGAAAGGGAATGATGTTGTGGGTGCTGCTTCTGGGGTTGGTTCTTCTTCCACCTCTCGGAAGCTCAATGCATTCAACAAAAGGCCTTTCACTGATTCCGGATCAAGTGACTCATCACTGATGCCTCCTAGTATTCGAGTCTGTAGTGGTAGGAAGAGGGATATATTGGAACAAATTAGGGATAGTGGGGAAGGTCTGATTGCGGAGAATGATTTGGATAAGAGGGAAATGAAACGTAATAAGTTGGATTTGTTTAATTTCAATGAATATGATGCTATGGATGTGGAAAAGATGAGAATGAGGCATTTTGATAATAATGGAGTTGGGTTCGGAGGAGGAAGGTTCATGGGATCAATGCATGCTGCTAGAATTGGCATGGATAGGGAATTTGAAACAGGGTCAAACAGATACATTCTTGATAAGATGAAGAACTCCTATTATGATAGGACAAGTGGCTTGTATCCGGGAGATAATGTGGAACGCAGATGGTTCAAGATGAACAGGGATGGAGCTCCGCTGCCTCCACCCTTGTTGAGGGAGAAGATTAATTCAGATGAATACATTAGGATTCAAGGGAAAAATGGTGTTTTGAAGGTAATGGTTAATAAGAAGGTTGGTGGTGGGCCATTAGAACACTATAATCATCGTAAACGTGTGGAAAGCAGGCAAAGATTGAGGACTGAGGGGTTTGCCGACAAGAATGTTCTGATTCATCCTTCATCATATTTGGAAACGAAACCTGCTGAGAAACCTGGTTTACCTGTTAGGCCAGAGAAGAAGCAGATAGCATCAAAAAAGTCTTTGTCTAGCAAGGACGTTAAGGGTGAGGAGTGGGATTCTGATAACAGTGACACATCATTGAATCCAGGAATAAAAAATAATGAAGTTCGCAAGTCTGAGAAGAAGATAATATCCGAGGATGAACAAAGAAATACTGAAGCTTGCAAATTTGAAAAGAGGATAATCTCTGAGAATGAACAGACTCCTATGCATGAAAAGCTTCCGACTTCAACAATTAAAGAAGGAAAAATCAGGCATGGTAGTGCCACAGAAAGACAGAAACTGCGAGAACGGATACGGGAGATGCTGCTGAATGCAGGTTGGACCATAGACTATCGGCCTCGAAGGAATAGAGACTATCTAGATGCAGTTTACATTAATCCAGCAGGGACAGCCTATTGGTCTATAATCAAAGCCTATGAAGCATTTCAAAAGCAATTGAATGATGATGTTGATGAGACCAAGCCCAAAGGAGATGGTTCTTCCTTTGCTCCTATTGCAGATGAGGTGCTTAGTCAATTGACAAGGAAAACTAGGAAGAAGATGGAGAAAGAATTGAAGAAGAATAAGAAGAAAAAGTATGATACTGAAATTGAAAGTGGAAAAGAGCCTCGCATTATAAGATCTGCCAGGAATAAGCATGATATGAATAGCATGGATACTGATAGCAACGGAGAGAAATTAAGCTCCTTTGTAAAGCAGGGAAGTAATTCAATGAAAAATAATGAAAATGCCATTGTCAATGCTAGTTCTAAAAGCCAGAATGCTACCCATCACTCAAACGATAGAAAAGAAAAGTCATTCTTTGGATGTGTTCCTCATCATATACATGGAAGAAAGAGTAAAAATTATGGAAGATGTACATTGTTAGTTCGTAGTTCTAACAAGGGATTAAATTCAGAATCTGATGGCTTTGTCCCATATACAGGCAAACGGACAGTGCTTTCCTGGTTGATTGACTCCGGGACAGTAGTGTTAAGCCAAAAGGTTCAATACCGTAGATGGAAGAAAGTACTGCTGGAGGGATGGATCACAAGAGATGGTGTTCATTGTGGCTGCTGTAGTAAGATCCTCACAGTTTCGAAGTTTGAGCTTCATGCAGGAAGCAAACTGACCCAGCCATATCAAAACATATATTTGGAATCTGGAGTTTCTCTTCTACAGTGCCTGATAGATGCATGGAATAGACAAGACAATTCTGAGAAAATTGGTTTCCATTCAGTGGATATGGATGGTGATGATCCAAATGATGATGCTTGTGGTATATGTGGAGATGGAGGGGATTTGATCTGTTGTGATAGTTGTCCATCAACATTTCATCAGAGCTGCTTGAATATACAGGTATGTGTACATATTATATTAGCCATATGGCATGTTATGGTTTTCAACATATTTATGGTCTAAGTTACTGTTCTCTCTATGGTTTTATGTTGTCTCTTGTTCCACAGCAGCATATAAAATTTATGTTTTCCTTTCAAATGCTGTTAGGTTTGTCTATTTTTTGTTTGGGGTGATGGAAGAGGGACAGAAGATCTTATTATTAATAGATTTGTTGCTATGAATACAAGGAGAATAGAGAAAACCCTCCATTCTTGTTATTATACTTTTTTCAATTGTCTTTATGGGTATGCTGAGAAAGTGGTATTCTGAGACAAAACTTGTGCCTACTACAATGTAGTAGGGCATGTCCAATGTCAAGAGAAGTGCATGAAAGAAAGAATTACCTACCTATAATAGTTTTTATGAGTAAAGGTTATGCCTACCAACAATATACGAGCATGCTGAAAAGTGGTATTCTGAGACAAAACTTGTGCCTGCTGACGATGTAGTAGGGCATGCCCATTGCCAAGAGAAGTGCAGTGAAAGAATGAATTACCTACCTACGATTGTTTTTATGACTAAAAGTTTTATCTACCGACAACAATTTAATTCGTGACTTACTAAATTCTTTGATATCTAGATGGTACGTTGAATCTGTTTTCTCATAAAAGTAGAGTCCAGTGTTCACGTACACGAAAGTTAGAATAATCTATTATTGACAATGGTGTTATTGATTTGTTGTGATTGCATCATGTACTTTATTTTAGCAACATGATTGATTTATTATAGGAGGATGGTTTTGCTTTATGAGGAACTCCTTTGTTTTGTTGCAGATGCTTCCTCCTGGTGAATGGCATTGTCCAAATTGTACCTGTAAATTTTGTGGAAAAGCCAGTGGAACTTTTAGAAAAGATGATGCAACTATGTATGCCCTACGTACTTGCAACTTATGTGAGAAAAAATGTATTCACTTTCCCTTGTTTATATTTGTTTATGTTTCAATATGCTCTTATTATTTTCTCCCCAACTTACCTTCCTTTTTTATTTTTCTCTTTGACTTTATTTACTGTATAACTTTCTGTTTGAATAGATCATGACTCTTGCACCAAGGAGATCGATGCCCTTCCTAATAACCTCAATACATCAGGCCCTTCTTTTTGTGGGAAAGAATGCAAAGAGGTACCTCTTACTCTCTTACAGTTACTTCCAGTTTCCAACATTTCATTGTATAGTCTTACAGATGTACACTATTTATTTTACAATTTTCCGTTTATATATTTTGTTACAAATCAGCATGCATAAGTACCATTTATGCTTGTTCACAGGCTTTATAGACTGTTTTAAGAGATTTAGAATTCTTTTTCTTGGAACTTGTGTATTTTAGTGATTGTTAAATAAAAAATGACAAAAGAAGAAAAACATAAGTGAGCTCTTGTAGCACTGCTGCGCTAAGGCTAGGTTCTGAATAAATTCTTTATACTTTTACAGCTTTTGGAGCACTTGAAGAAGTTCATTGGTTTCAAGCATGAACTAGAAGCAGGCTTTTCGTGGTCTCTTATTCATAGAACAGATGAAGGCTCAGAGGAAGCTAATAGGGGAATTGCCCATAGGGTGGAATGCAATTCTAAGCTAGCTATTGCACTGACTGTGATGGACGAATGCTTTTTGCCTGTTGTTGATCGGAGGAGTGGGATCAATTTAATTCGTAATGTTTTATATAATAGTGGGTAAGCACTAGTAAGAACATTATGGATGAAACCTATATTGTTGATTCATGAGACAATTGAAAAAATGTCTTCCTTTCTATTGTTTCAGCTTTTAATGTTATCTGATGAAGTATCTGTAGAAAAGAGATTGGTTAATTTATAAACATGATGTTACTCAGTGTGGTTTGAGTTACTCAAAATCTTGAAATTGCTTATAGAAGGGTCTCTGATGAACTTTAGCATCGTGCTCTAAATACCATTAAGTCCACAATTCAAAGTATACTTTTTCTTGATATTATTGTTTTCTGTGTGATACCTTGGCAGCTTTTTACTCTGCTTCCTCTTCTTTTTCAGGTCAAACTTCAGTCGGTTGAGTTATTGTGGCTTTTACACTGCTATTTTGGAGCGAGGGGATGAAATAATTTCTGTAGCATCTCTCAGGTACTAAGCTTCAGAGTATGTCATTTTCTTTTGGGGGAACGTTATGTAGCCTTACTAACTCATTCACTTAAACTATGTCCTTTTCTTTGAAGAGAAAAAATGCAGAAACAGTAAATCTTGGGTAGTAAAAGGTTTTTTCTGTTGCACTTGAATTGGAAGCCTGCACTTACCAGATGTACCTGGGCGGAGTTTGGAAATTAGGGAAAAAGTGAAAATAATAACTGCCACTTGACAAGAAAAATAATTAGGGCCCATTTGGTTAGGCTTAAAAAAGTGATTTTGGCTACAATTATAAAAAAAAAAAAAAAAATTGAAAACTGTAGCTTCTCATGAAAGCTAAATTTCAGCTTTTAGTAAAAATTCAATAAAAAATGTCATAACACTTTTTTTTGTGAAAAAAGCTTAAACAAACGAGCCCTTAGTGTTGTAGATTGAAAGCATCTGTTTTAATCATGTGAAGGGAATGAACTCTTAATTGTGTAAAATATTCATCAACCATGATTCACTTGCTTAAGATAGATCCTTTCCATATGACTTGTATGTTTAATAGGCTTTAACATCTGTCATGTGCTACAGTCACTTCCTTACCCTTGTATTTTCTACTGACATTTGTTGGTTAGAAATTGCCTAATTGGTGCTGAGGAGGACAAAAGCTTAATAAATTTGGCTGCGCCCTCATCTGTCACTCCCTTCACAAGAAATCTCTTGATATTACTTGATTCATATAATGAGGAAGCATGAGTGGAATTGGGTAGTCACTTACCCTTGTCCCCAAATTTCTCGAAGATAAATTCAGTTTTACTGACCTAGCTGAAAAGGATAGGAAAAAGCCATGATTTTTCTTTTTCCTGGTTTTCAATCAATGGCTCCATCACTTTGTGCTTTTCTTGTTATCATAAATAAATGGAATATGGTTGTATGCTTTTTTACTATCCTGTGTTAGGTTCCATGGGACTAAGTTAGCAGAGATGCCATTCATTGGAACTCGCCATATATATAGGCGCCAGGGGATGTGCCGACGGCTTTTTTCTGCCATTGAATCGGTAAAAACCTTGAAGCTATTGTTCTTTGTGATTTTACTTGCATCTGATATCTATTTAAAAGTGGACATTTGCCTTTCTGCATTCATCTTTTCACTTTTCATGACCTTGACATGTTCTTGTTTTATTTGTTCCTCTTCTATTGGAAGGCTCTTTGTTGTTTGAAGGTTGAGAAACTCGTTATTCCTTTAATTACTGAACTCAAGCATACATGGAAAGCAATTTTTGGCTTTACACATCTTGAGGAATCACTCAGGCAAGAAATGAAGTCGTTGAATATGTTGGTTTTCCCTGGTATAGATATGTTACAGAAGCTTTTAGTGGAGCAAGAAAAACACAAGGGCAATACAACTGCTGCAGGTGTTGATGCTATTTGTATTTTTATTTATTTAAATTAAATATCAGCAAGTTGCTTTCTGCCTGTACTTAAGTTTCACTTTTATTGTGTCAGGTTCCAAGAAAACGGGAAATGGAGACATCTTAATCAAGACCAAAATGGCAAATACAGTTATAGATTCCTCAATTCTGCAGGATCCCCATGGAAGTGATGATGCTAGTTCAAATCCTGCCAATGAGATGAATCAATTTAGTGATGCTCCTCAAGAACCAAACAATCAAAGTTTGGTGGACGGGAGTATGTGTTCCAAATCTCATTTTGAGGAAAGGTTATCTGATTCAGTTTCAGAAAATTGTGTTTCTCCTTCTAGTACTAGTCATGGTGCACTAGACATGAAAGATAAAATATCAAATGCTCCTCCTATTGATGGTAAATTGAATCCTTCTCCCAGTGTTTCGCCAACTGACAACTCTGATGTTCCAGATTGCGACGAAATTCCAGCTTTGGTGCAGGAAACTGCTTGTTCTGACCCTGGTTCAGCAGAAAACCTTGATAGGAAATGTCACTTGTTCACTGCTATGAATTGTGTTTCGTCGGAGCTTGACATTAATCCAGTGTTGGATTCTCAAGTGGCAGACAATGCTTCGTCTTCTAAAGAGATTCATATGAATGATGCTCATGGGGTTCTTGAAGCTGTTCCTTCAGGGAATTTATCTGAAGAGAATATTACCAGGGAGAATAATGAAAATGTAGATGTCTCTGGTTCTGTTCTCAATCATGCTGATGAGAGTTTGTTGCAAGTAAGATCTGATTTCAATGTTGAAGTTGCATATGAGGGAGAAAGGAACTTACATTCGAACACAGAAGTTGCTTTGAACAAAATGTATTTTGATGAAAGTGGCCTAAATGCTTCTGGCGTTAGTTCTGAGACTGACCCAGACTAGGAGAATGGCCGAGTCTTGTACTGCTGCTGTGTTTAGTGCTTTACTACTGCTCCTGCTCATTATACTCTCCTCAGCCCTCACAAGTCTTCTTGTCGGAGCTTCAATGCCTTGTATGCAAATCAATATTCAAGGCTTTTGGAGCTTATTGTTTCATGCTTTGATCTGGATAGTATGGATAAATTAAATTCTATTAGTTTCAATTCAAGGGAAGTATTATTTGGCCCCTTGTGCCATCGGTAAGTACGAAATTTTCAAGGTTCTAAGTATGTTTACATCATCTGCTTATAGGTTGCATAGGTTAATATTTTGTCCTTTCTTTTTTCTGTAATTAAGTTAATGTTTGATGTGAAATAGAACTGTATTTTTTGGTAGAAGAGTTGTCCCTTAACCGGTATTCTACATTTTCGGAAGATTAGTCATACGGCTACCGTCTGTGAGGATATCCCGTGTTTCATCCCGGACCTAAAAAAAAGTTAATGTTTGATGTTAAAACGACAATTGATGCTGTCTAGAATAATATTCTTGCACTTTGTTTGAGCCTGTACTTTTTATTTATTGATTTCGGGGAATAACGACTAGCAAAATCAGATTCAGTGTAAACCAGTCTTAGGACGAAAATAAATATCCTCTTTGTGGTGTGTATTGCATCTGCTATATAAGTAGAACAGTATTGCTTTCTACTAAAATTATGAGGAATTCGCCATTTCATGGTTTAGAAAAAACTGTGCCTGGATTGCCTATTTTGTGTGTTTATTTTCAATATAAGAATATGGTTAAAAATATGCTTATTCAGGTTTTAATAAAAAAAAAATTTTTAGTAGTCAAATAAGAAATAGAACGCTTGGATGAGATGACACGAATCTCTTCCAGCTTAACCAAAGGTCTCGAGTTCGAATTTTAGTCCTGGGAATGCAGCAGCGTTAAAATCTTGAGGTAGAGCTTTGCTGCCTTTGTAGTCTTACCCGGCTCGACGGATTAGTCTTCGCAGTTGTGCGTGAAGGATACACTGGAAAACCAAAAAATAAGAAATAGTTGTTTCTGGTATTGTTTTCAGTTTTAAAATAAAAAATAGGAAGTTATGATGGACGCGATAACTTTATAAATATATGGCTTAATTAATTTGTAAGTTCTTAAATATTTAGGAATTTTCAAATAGGATATGATACTTCAAAAATTTGTGATTAAGCCCATGATCATATAGAAAGTTTATAATTAGGTCTTTCGTATACTTTTTGGTTAGGATTTTATTATGATATAAAAAAATATAGGGATGTATTTAAATTTTCCTATAAATTATAGAGACCTATTTGAATTTTGTCAAAAAGAGCAGTACCCACAAATGATGAGTGGATGGATCACAATAAATATTTAATGAAAATCCACCGGAAAAGTATGTGAAAAATCTAATTACAAATTTTTTATGTGTTTACGGACTCAATTACAAACTTTTAAAATATAAAAACTTAAATAAAAATTCTAAAATAGTCCATAGATAATTATAAGTCTATAACACAAAGTTACCTTTTTTAAAATCTTGAAAATAAAAAGTAGTAAATTTTTTATTTCTGATAAAGCCTAATTTTATTTGCCAATCCAAAAATAATAAAAAAAAACTATAAAATTTAGAGTAGAGACCCAAAGTGGTCCCTCAAATTTTTCGAGTAGCCCAATTTGGTCCCTGAAAAAAAAAAGTAGACAATTTGATCCTCCAAATTTTATAATGGAGGACAATTTGGTCCCCCAAATTTTATAACGGGGGACACTCTGATCCCTCCATAAGGACCAAATTGTCCCCGTTATAAAATTTGAAGGACCAAATTGTTATTATTATTTTTTTTAAGGATCAAATTGGGCTACTAAAAAAATTTAAGGGACCACCTTGGACCTTTACTTTAAAATTTAAGGATGAAATATGGCACCCGAAAATGGAGAAGTAGAAATTGAAAGTAATGAAGTAGTGGTACTGATCATTGTAAGGCGAGAGAAGCTTCATAAAAGAATCGGCGACACACAACACAGCCCCTTCCTCCAATCTTGTATTTGTCTTCACTTGAAGCTTCTAACTCCATCCAACCAACTACATTTGCACTGAATCAAATCTCAAAGCTCTCTTCTTAATCCTATTCATTTATTTTCTGTTCTTCGGAGACAACGATCGACGCTTCCAGTCTTTGGTCACATGAACATCCCATCATCTCTATCTCACAAATTATCTGTCAGCGCAGGCCAACTGTTCGGTGTTTTGCTTCTTTGACCACTCACATTTTTTCTCTTTTTCTTTCCCTGGTTCTGGTCATGGTTTTCATGCTCGCAAGGAAAGGTGTTTCCTTACCTTCCATATGCAATCAAAAGCCTCTCTTGAGGGCATTCAATTTCTGCTTCATCAAGTCCCTCACCACCATTCCCATTCCCAATAAGGAGGATTATGGTGCAGCTGAATATTCAAGCACCCTTCATCTTTCCCCACTTTTCTCCGACCCCAACCATTCTTCAACAAGATATGATATCGAGCTTGTGGATGGTGATGCTTGGAGGGTCTCATCTGGGGTGGCACAAGCCTGGCAAAGAAGGGATTGTGCTGCATCATCAGGAGCTACTTCTCTTGCTCAGCAAGTCATTGATTCTCATCCCTCACATGTTGAGGGTGAACTGGATTTTGAGGACATAGATAATATGAGAGTTCGTGGCAATCTCTTCTATAAGCTTGACCGAAGTTCCAAGGAGTTTGAAGAGTATAGTTTAGAATTTCACCGCAAGAAATCTTCCAAGAAGGAAAATGCTAAGGAGGTAAAGAACGCCAAAACATCTCCAAATGTGAGTTCCAAAGAGGAGAAGCTTCCCAAAGTTCAAGTCACAAGGAGTTCAAGTGTTATAATACCTTGTGTAGATGAAATCAATAATGTTCCTTCTGTGAATAAGAGGCAGAGGATTCCCACTTTTAACCAGCTTACGGGTCCTTATCATGAACCATTTTGCTTAGACATTTTCATATCCAATGCCTCTGTTCGTGCATGCATTGTTCATAGGGTGACTAGCAAGGTTGTTGCTGTGGCACATTCCATTTCCAAAGACATCAAGTTTGACCTGGTTTCTACCAAGAACAAAACCACTTGTGCTGCCGTGGGGGCGATTCTTGCTCAGAGAGCCTTGGCTGATGATATCCATGACGTGATTTACACCCCAAGGAAAGGCGAAAGGCTAGAGGGGAAGCTTCATATTGTTCTTCAGTCTATCATTGATAATGGCATCAATGTGAAGGTAAAGATTAAGCAAAGACCCAAGAAGTCATTCCGCCACATTTGACCTAGGGGCATCCTTGTTCAATTAGCATTGTGTATTGGCCGATGGTTTTATAATTTATATGACAGATATGAGCTATTTGTACATATGGAAGGGGATTTGGATCCTCTTTTGTGAGTTTTTCAATGGCAATGGTCATGCAAAGAGATCAAAACATAAGGACCTTTAAGAGGACTCATATCCCAACCCAGAGCCCTATATGCTTTGAGCCTTTGACTTATGTAAGATCTTTGTGTTTATCCTTTTTTCTCGTTATCTTGACATGAAGAATAACTCACATGATAAAGGATCTCAAGCCCATGCCAGCATGCTGATTTTTTAGAGGGAGTGATTTTCCATGTCCCCATAAATCCTACCACTGCTTGTGGAGTATGGCTAGCCTGACCAGGAACTTAAAATTTTGGCGACAGTGAACTTCTACCATATTGGATATACCCCTCATAATGTGTGAACAATATTTGTTTTCAATAAAATCGCATAATCCACATTAAGTTCATTATGACAGTTGATCAACATTTGTTGGGCAATTGCAATCTATTCCGATTTGAGTCAGGTGTTCTATTTCATGCATCAATGAAAAGCCACGTAATTGAATTGAAGTATATATATATATATATATATATATATATATATATATATATATTAAAGGTTAAAGTAATCTTTTGGTTCCTATACGTGACACTGATTTTCAATTTGGTTCTTATACATAAAAAATTATTAATTTGGTCCCTATACGTGACACTGGTTTTCAATTTGGTCATCACCGCTAATTGGTCCCGATATAAGAGGACCAAATTGTAAATTATTGTCACATGTGGGGACCAATTCAACAAAAAAAAATGAAATTGGTCCCCACGTGTGACAATTATTTTCAATCTGATCCCTACATGTGATAATAATTTACAATTTGGTCCCTCTTATATAGGGACCAATTAGCGGTGATGACCAAATTGAAAATCAGTCACGTATAGGGACCAAATTAGTAACTTTTTACGTATAGGGATCAAATTGAAAATCAGTATCACGTATAGGGACCAAAAGATTACTTTAACCTATATTAAACAAGAGTAAGAGCAGCAATTATAAGAAGGAACAAGCAAAGACTCAATGCCGTTCACTAAAACCAACAACAGCATGGAAATACATTCAAAACTCATACTAGTTTTAGTCATTGGTTGCGGCTAGTTGCAAAGACAGTAGCTCATCCTCTAGGATAGTCCTAATGTGACAATAGGATAGAGGGTATGCGGAACATAAAAGTACATAACCACGTTCCACCACAGGAGAAATACTCCATAAGTTTCCACAATAGATTTATTATTATAAAATTTCAATGGCCAAGATTGAGAGGGTAAAGTGGGTATTATGAAATAGTAATTAAAAAAATTTAAAAAATGAAAACCCAACATCTGCTTCTCCATCTCTGTTCAGTTCACCACCACCATCCCACCGGACCCACCACCACCAGCACCCCACCAACCACCCAACCACCAGCTCAATAACAACCCACAACTGAGGCCTCCCAACATTAACATCATCATCTGATGGAAGGGGAGGGAGGCGCCGCCGCTAACATCTCTTCGTAACCACCGTGTTCCGCCATCGCCGCTCGGAACCTATCATCATCATCAACAACATCTGATGGCGCCGGCACGGGCTCCGATGGCGCTGGAGTCTGATGCAAAGGTGGTCGCTTGACTCGATTGCAAGTGAGTCCACAACACACTGCTCGGTCCCCAAAAGCTTCAGACCCATTTCACAGGTAATCATTTCTCAATTTCACTTGATCTACAGCACCCACTTGCAACAAAAAGCTAAGCCTTCGTTTGGAACGTGAGAAACAGGGAGGAAGGATAAAGGCATGATGGAAAACACATATTCCTAAGCATTTCCACCGTTTGGTATTAGCAAGAAAAGGAAGGGAATGGAAGAAACACACGAGACCCACAGGGTCAGCTTTCCTTCCAAGAATGAGCAGAAAAGTCACTAGATGACAAAATTTGTGATGCAATTCCAATAATATCCCTATCTTTTTATCACATCTAATTTTTAATCAAGGATATTTATGTCATTTCATATGTATATTTTTTCTTTCCTCCTACTTTCTATACAACCAAACAAGAGGAGAGAAATATTTTAGTTTTCTTTCCTTTTGTTTTCTCTCCAACCAAACAACTAAATAATCATCTTATTTTCTATCCTTTTTCTTTCCTTTCTCTTTCTTTCCTTCCACTTTCTTTCCTCTTATTTTCTTTCACAAAAAGTCGAATCTTTTGCCTTTTGTGTGAACTGGGTTTGTGTTGCTTGGGGCGGCACTGCTGCAGTGGGACACTGGGACGACGGACACAGGATATCGAAGCACGGGACATGATGATGGTGGCGGAGGAGGAGGGAGGGGACGGCGGCGGTGCCGTGAAGGGAGAGAGAAGGGTTTATTTGGGGGAGAAGATGTTTTTATTTTTTGTTTTTTGTTTTTGATAGAAAAAAAATGAAATTGCCAATTATACCCCTTGGAGTATTGCTCCTCTGAGTTCAGCTGGAGCATGGAAGACGAACCCTCCACCACATCAACGCTGATCATCCCATGCTCTGATCAACAAAGGCTTGCAGTCATGAGGGACAGGCAATCCAGAGTCCAATACCTTTGATAGTGTGGTCTCATCATGTTCAACTTCCAGCTGGGTAGGCTGACCTCAAGCTCTACCAGGGACGGATCCAGAAATTTCGACTAGTGGGGGCAAGATCATATATTATAAATATTTATATAAAAAATACATCAATGCATAAGCGGTAAAATAATGACATCATTATTATTAAGCAAAAAATTGGAGATTGCAAAATTATAGCATTATATATCCAAAAAATTGAAGACACCTCAACATCTATGAATTATAACGTGTCTTCATATTTGGATATTATTGTATATATTTTTTTCTTCATTTTCAACACTATGAAAAATATCTCTCTCTCTCTCTCTCTCTCTCTCTCTCTTTATGTATATGACCAAACAATCATTCAAATTCATCACCCTTATTGTTGTGCATTTGATTCTCCAATGAATTCATTGCAGAGAAACATATTTCAACTATAGCAGCTAGCACAAGCAAAATCGAAGCTAACATCAGAAGTATATACACCACTGTGTATGCAATATGTTTTCTAATTTCTACCAACATTCTGACAGGTCATTAATTCCATCTAAATTAGAAAGTTGTTCGCTAGAACAAACATCCATATTGGGAATGACAATATTTTGCTTCTCACAAAACAATGACACTTCATTGAGCAAATTAAGTCAATCATCTTCTCTCATTCTTGGCAATCTTTCCTTTGACACTACATGAAAAGTATTTTATAGATTAAGGTTGCAAGGCAACGAGACAACATTTATTTTTTAGTGGGGGCAAAAATAAAATTATTCAATAACTAATAAAAAAAAAAAGTTAGTGGGGGGCAGTTGCCCCATTCTAATGAACGTGGATCCGTCCCTAGCTCTATCACCACTTTATAAGAACGGACACCAAGTGATGGTCATGGGCGTGGTCGAGTGTTTGGACTGAGAAGCAGAGGAGAGTTTGGCAGTGGTGGGGTGCTTTTGTCTCAAAATAGTGAAGGGTGGGGATGTAGTGTCTTGAGATTTTGGCAGTGGTGGGGTGCTTTTGTATTGACCGGAAATATGGCCATAGTAGTCCGTATAAAGTTTCGATGATCTTCACCTCTTAAACTATTTTTGAGGTTGAGTTAGGCCTAGAATCATAATTTAATGAAGTGAAATGAAGAGTTGCATTGTTACGTGTTCGAGGATTTTAAGGGAAGTGTTTCTAAAGATCCGCAAGCCATATGGTGGTTGAAACTTGAAAGGATGAGGCGTGTGGTTGTTGTTGGGTGATTTAACCTTTTTCATACATCTTGTAGCAAGAGATTTGCGACACAACCTTCCTAAGGAGAAAATGACTTAAATCTATTATTGTCTATAAAAATGGTGCAACTTGTTGGAGTTGTTTAATTCCTTCTTTTTATGGGTCATATGATCACACCACATTACTTTTTACTTCTTTATATTACTTTAAGCAATTTTACGCTCCAATGATACAACTCTTAAAATTTAACTAAATGAGTTCCACAAGTTATCACACATCTTTATTTGATTTTTTATTATTGAATCTTGAATGTGATTGAGTTGGTTGGTGCATATTATGTTTCTCTTTCTTTTTTCTATCGGTGGTCCTCATATAAGAACAAGTTGTTTATTAGAAACAATTGTTCTTATATGTGCTCTAATGATGCAACCCACTAAAAACTTGTCCTTAACTATAAGAAAATAAATGTAATATAAAATAATAAAAAATAATAAAAAGAGAAATAATAGAAAATAAATATAAATAAAAATGTCATGTAATTTGTGTGACTTATTTGATGAACATTTCAGAGTAATATCATTAGAATAGAGAGTTGTTTAAAGTAATATAAAATAAAAAAGTAGTGATTGACATAATAGACCTATAAAAAGAAAAATTAAGGAATTCTAATGAATTGCATAGGTAGAATCTATTTGCAAGTGATATTTTGAAGGAAAATGGAAGACTTATTTTTTATTTCATTAAGGAAATTATAAAATAATTTATAAAAACATAAATTATAAAGCTATATAATCATTTATCATTTTATTCTTTATTTTTTTTAAAAATCTCAAATATAAATTCGCATATAGATTAGAAAGAATAAAAATTCTTTTCCTTTTTTAAAATCCCAGTCGCAAAGAGACCAGCCTTTTAGTGTCAAACCAAAAAACATAATCAAGGGACACTCATTGATTATTGATTTTTTTTTAAAAAAAAATATAACTCCCATAATTTTAACATACAATTTGAACATTTGTATAAACACCGTAGAGCTTATGAGTATCTTGGGAACAATAAAATACATGATAAGAGAAAATAAAACAATAAATTAGTGGAGAGAAGTACTTTTATACGGTATGAGACACTATTTTTGTGTCCAAATATCATTACTCTCACCAACATGTGGTTGGTCCAAGTGGTAAGAGACTTAGACATCTTAAGCAAGTGGTTAGGGATTTGAATCCTAACTCTTCTGTATGTAGAACTCACCTTATATGCCCAACAAGTTTTCGATGGAGATCAGTCACTGCTAACAGTGGTGGATATTTCGTATCTATATCCATTAAAAAAAAATAAAAAATATCATTACTCTAAAAACTCCTATCAATATCATTACTGTTCTGTTACTAATACTATTACTTGCTTTGCCTTTCGTACTTCGTAGGTGGTCGTTGTCAGATTCCGTGGCGCCCGTGTAGGGCTATCGTCATCTCCGAAGGTGGACTCTTCTCGTCTTAGCATCTCTTAATTGATAATTACGCATCTAAATCAACATCTCTTTGCCACTATTCAACCCCACTCCATCAATATCACTTGTTTTAAGTTCCTCTTTTTTTACTTTTTACTTTTGCATCACGGTTTCACTGTGCTAAAACGGTGACGTTCGACCTAGGACCTCAATTTAGATCATTAATATTGGTGATTAAATATAATCAGAACGTCTTTGTCATATTTTTGCTTCAAGGTTCTTTATTATTCGATTCGTGTACTGATATTTCAAGCAAAAGTCTGTAGATTTATTCGTTTTTGTGTCTTCCCAGTTGTTTGGTTCCAAGAAAGGTGATGTCGAGGAAATGTTTAGATGTGGCATTGGATCTTAGCTGAACAAGATTGAATTTTTGTTTTTCGAGTTTTGATGAGCTTTTCAAGTCAAAGTTTTTTTATTTTTTATTTTATTTTAATATTTACCAAGAAAAACATAAGCTTATTTGTTTTTCTATGTTAAGATTTAAGAAATGTTTCACATTCCATTGGTAGTATAGACTATAGAGAACTTGTAGCTTTGTGGATGATGGAAATTTGTGGGTGCTTTGCTAATAGTTTGTCTTTGTTTGTCAGTGCTGTGGTGAGCTGGTATCATGACGGTTGAAAGGTCTGGAATCGCCAAAGATGTCACAGAAGTGAGTTTGTGAACCTTGATGACAAATTTTGTGTGATTTTTCTTATTGGGTTTTGCCCCATTTGATAGTTTTCCTTACTATATAATATACTTTTGTCTGATGTTTATTTTGTGTAGTTGATTGGCAAAACCCCATTAGTATATCTAAATAAACTTGCGGATGGTTGTGTTGCTCAAGTTGCTGCCAAACTAGAATTGATGGAGCCATGCTCTAGTGTAAAAGACAGGTAGCCGTTTCTGTTTTTTCCATCGTCATAAGTCTCAATTCTTTGAGTTTTAATTCATGCCCTTGGCTAGCTTTATGTTTGGTACATGATTTGTTGGTTTTTTTTGCTCAATCTCTTGTTCTTATGATATTTGTTTGAAATGCAGGATTGGGTATAGTATGATTGCTGATGCAGAAGAGAAGGGGCTAATCACACCTGGAAAGGTTGGTATATTTTGATAATTGAACTAGTACTAGATCAGTAAAGGTAGACAGACTCCTTGGAATAATATGGTTTGGTGCAAAAATAAGCTGCTTTTTACTGCCAGAACTTTTGTTATGACATACACAGTTATCATAATTACTGTCAGAACTTGTGTTATCACATACAGTTATCATGATTAGCTTGTCGTCTGCGTGTTTGTGTGATGAATCACAAAATTCTTAAATGTTCAAGTTTGAAGGAGTAAGGCAATAACAGTGAATTAACATAATCCAAATAATACATACATAGAATAACTACCTTACAAGTTACAATTGCCTTCAAGAGAACATGGTTTTGGGTGAATGCTCGTTTCTTATGATGGTTATATCATAATACATGAGGAAACATCTTATATATGGGAGGTTTGGCCCAAGTTTAAATAAAATGTGAAAGATTTGTATAAAGAAACTCAGTGAAATTTATGTTACATTGTTACTCCCACAGCATTTTGTAGTTTTGGATGAATACACTATTTATTGCTTTCTGTTACAACTGAGATGTAGAATACTAGGATTCTAGGAACTAGTAGTATCTCTGAGTTGATAATTTTGTTACTTTTTCTGCATGTGGGTTTCTTATTTTACTGAAGAGTGTCCTCATTGAACCAACAAGCGGTAATACTGGCATTGGATTAGCCTTCATGGCAGCAGCCAAGGGTTACAAGCTCATAATTACGATGCCTGCTTCAATGAGTCTTGAAAGAAGAATCATTCTATTGGCTTTCGGAGCTGAGTTGGTTCTGACAGACCCTGCAAAGGGAATGAAAGGAGCTGTTCAGAAGGCTGAAGAGATATTGGCTAAGACACCAAATGCCTACATTCTTCAGCAATTTGAAAACCCTGCCAATCCCAAGGTAGATACACATTTGTTCTGTAGCTGGTACAATAAACTTTGGGTGATATATTTTGTTATCATTGCAGGTACATTATGAAACCACTGGTCCAGAGATATGGAAAGGCACGGGAGGGAAAGTTGATGCACTTGTTAGTGGGATAGGTACCGGTGGTACCATAACTGGCGCCGGGAAATATCTTAAAGAGCATAATTCCAATATAAAGGTTTTTTTTTTTTTTTTTGGCAAGTTAGATAACGGGATACTTGGAAAGGGTTTTTCTTGAAAATGGAAATAATTTCTCATTGTTTTCTTCCCCTTTTTGCAGCTTATTGGCGTAGAACCAGTTGAAAGTCCAGTGCTCTCAGGAGGAAAGCCTGGTGAGCCATAACTTCTACTGTGATAATGTGTTTTTGGATATCTTTCATATGAACTACAAAATTATTGCTTTGCCAGCTGATTTGTTACTAGGTCTTTGACCTTTGAGAGCCTTGTGGATCAAATGGAAGGCCTAAGAAAACGTTAGGAGAAATCATTAAAAAAAACCTTGCTCTTCCTGGTTTTCCCCTTTTGGCTTTTACATTCTCTTCCCGGTTTTGCTGAAAATTTGGTTTTTGATAGAAAGCAATGGCGTCAATTGATAATGTGGCCGACCTCACTTATTGGAGTAACACATGGTTGTTGTTGCTTACTTTACCATGTTAAAGCATATTGGCTGGCTGGCATTAAAGAACTGATTGCATTTGGAGTTATTATTAAATAATACCCCCATCCCACTTCCCTCCAACCATCCAGGAAGGACTGGGTTTTCTTTCGTCCTGCCTGCCCATATTATTGAAAGAAGATTTTCATTAAGTCTTCTTTATAATACAGCACTGATTGTTATCTATCCTTGTTGTAAAATTTTCTTGACACCATGTCTTGGTCGCTTGCCCAGATTGACCCTTGGACTAATAAGATGCTAAGCATTTAAATTGCTGTCACAGTGATTGTGCTGTCTTTTCTTAGAATTATCCTTTTAGAGTTTAGATTATGAGTCGGTTCCTATTTGATTTTTCTCATTTGTTTTTTTTTCTCTGGTGGTGGTAACTGCTGTAGTTTTATTAACAGTTTTTATTTATAATAAAACCTTAGGGTTGAGGTAAAGAACTTTCTTTTCTACTTTCTAGCCATTGCCTGGTGCTAACTTGCAAATCTCCATTGTGAATGTTCAGGTCCACACAAGATTCAAGGGATTGGTGCTGGTTTTGTCCCTGGTGTCTTGGAAGTCAATCTTCTTGATGAAGTGGTTCAAGTAAGCTTGAATAACTTTTAGACAATAGATACATTATTCAAGCGATTATGTAATCATATTTTATAACATATTATGGTTTATGAACATTTAAAAAAAAAATTGTTGGATGCTACATACAGTTTTGGAAAATTTTGATAATTCACGTGTTTATAGCTGTTGCATCTAATTGTTGATAATTTCTTTACATTCTTACGCCTTCAATTCTTATCAATATGAGATATTGATACAATCATTACAATATCTACTTTTAATTAAGAAGCTAGGTTTTGCTACTTATTGGTCACTGGTCAGTTCTCCTCTTGTCTGGCCAAGACCAAAGTTCAGTTTGAGGGTCAACCCCAAATAGTAAATGTTGAGATGACTATTTTTTTTTTTTGATAGGAAAATGTTAATATGTGAGTTGTTAATTCTTCTTCTTTGCCAAGGTTTGAACCTTCTTGGACCTCCAACACCTGAAACCCTTAGCTCTTACCACTTGAGCTACCCCACCCCCCGTTGAGATGACTGTATTGATTTTATAATATCTTGTAACTATTGTAGATTGTACAGTTATCAGGGTAGATTATTGCTTACCTTATTTTTTGCTATGTTTTAGGTATCCTTACTCTATATAATGTAAATCCTTATAAAGGGTTATTCATTCAGTCATAATAATATTCAACATCTTTGGTTCACGTGTCAATATGAACTTTTGAATGCTATTTGACATTATCTAATCTAATGCTTCCTGTAAGTAATCTGTTGCAAGCATATAGAATAATATACAATGTTGCTTCTAATCTGTCAATTGATTTTTTATTAGATGGACTTTTGAATTTAGTCCAAAAAGTTGTTAAATTCTAAACGATAAAATTGTGATATATGTGTAGTATCAGAATAATATTGAACATCTCGGATTTGTTTTGAAAGTTGCTATGTTTTGTTACACCTGAGATGTGTCATTTGGCAGATATCAAGTGAGGAAGCAATAGAAACTGCGAAGCTTCTGGCACTTAAAGAAGGCCTATTTGTAAGTTCTGAACCTATAATTAAACAACAAAGAGTGAGCATAAGTTGTCCGGCCCTATTATATATTTTGTTGAGCCTCTTTTGTAATTCAAAGTTGGATTTTTTCTTTTTTCTAATTTTATATTGTATTGAACCTATTACTCTGGATATCGTTTTAGGTGGGAATATCTTCTGGAGCGGCAGCTGCTGCTGCTATTAAGATAGCTAAGAGACCAGAAAATGCTGGAAAGCTTATTGTTGTAAGTTGATTGTATCCCTTAAATTTCCGTGAAAGTATTTGGAAATGTCTGTTGAGAAAAACTGAAGAACTGGTAGTATAATCTTTAGGTATAATATTTCAATAAAAGAACTAGCGATCTCTTGGATCACAATGACAACATTAACATTACTGATGGGACAGGACAAGTAGATATATTGATGATTAGTTGATTACATATGTCCTTATTATTGACTGTCATTACCATTAACATGTGGTAAAATATGCTGAAAGAAATACAATCTTATGAACCAATAGTGTGATCTTGTTTGTCAGCATGCATTTTATGTATATTAATATTAATGCTTTATCATCCATAATCCATCCGGGCTTATCCTGAGACAAAAATCCGTATAATATAATATATCCTGAGTTGCTCCTAATGGGTGTGATATGGATTTCAATTTCAAGTCATCTGGAGCTCTGTTAATATATGCAGACTGGATCACCATTCACCAGTCTCATTGCTACAGTGGTGGAACCGATCTAATTTTATTCATAAAGATGACTCTGTAGCTTAAGAACTCACAATATAATTTCATGTTTCTGTTGATCTATATCACTAGCGTGATTTGTTAACAAATTGACGCCTCGTTACTACGAGTAACTAACACGATCTGTATATTACAATTAAAAGTTTCATTTTATTTATGGCACTTTCTGAGTTGCAGTTCCACTTTGATATGGTGCAGGTTGTTTTTCCAAGCTTTGGTGAGAGGTATCTGTCCTCGGTGCTATTTGAGTCAGTCAGACGGGAGGCTGAAAGCATGACTTTTGAGTCCTGAATTCCTGTTTAAGGCTTTAAGTAGCTGCTTCAGTTCTGTTTTTTAAGTGGTGAATTTTGACTCTCAGAATACTATTTGTGATTCTGAAATTAAACTTGCTTAGAAGACTTGAAATATTATGTCACAAGAAAGAGGAAATAAAGTTGACATCTTTCAATATATTGTATCTTGAAGTTTTATGTCAAAAGAAAGAGGAAATAAAGTTGGCATTTTTCAATATATCGTATATTGAAGTGTTATGTCAAAAGTGCATTTAAAATAATGTCGTGAAAAAACACACCACCAAAGCCTACATAAAAACAGAAAACAGGGTCTTCATAAATCTATAGCTAAACTTTGATGAGCATCGTATTCTATAAACATGAATGCCCCATCAGAAGTTCACGAGGAACCCAGCAAACATTACGTGATATAACAGGAAAAATTGAGATGAAAATAAAAAAGCTGAAGTAGATGATGATTACTGCCAATGAAAAAACATGTATAAGACCATAACAGCATAATTCTAGTACGGGTTGCAAACTGAGCAGCATATTCTGAGAGGAGTTCTGTTAATTTAGATGTTCAAGAATCATTTTTCTTCTGAGAGGAACAATTTAGTATTGGAGAAAAAACGAACGCAGATACTCAAGACATGTTAATCGTTAGCTGTTCTTTAAGTATCAGGCAATACATCGATGGCAAAGGTTGAAGTAATTAATAATTTATGGGAATTAAGTTTCTACAATTTGCTTAAACCTTTTTAAATGAATTCAACGACACATCATCACTTTATCACCGAACTCTGCAAGATACGATTTTTCTTTTTCTTGTTTTAAACCTAATAATGCAAAGTAACCAAATCCCAGAATTTAGCGAGATACATTGAACAGTTGAAGGGTTAGTAACGGGATGTTCAAGCTCAAGTGAAGAAATCCTGAACCCCTTTGCCTGCAAACACACGGTCAGAAAGCTCAGCCAAAACGGCATTGACGGTGAGCAAAACGACGCTAGAACCAAGGATAACAGCGAGGACGACACCGGTGGTACCCAACACTTTCCCGAACACGGGCCACTCGATCTCGGTAATCTCTTGTGCCACTCCGCCCCAAAAGTTGTCGCCTTCTTTGTCCTTCCTCTCCTGCATCGCCTTCTTCAGTTCCGATGCCAACTCCGACTGAGCCACCGGCTGTTGTTGCTCCTCCTCTGCTTCGGGTTCCGAACTCTCTTGGCTTTCCTCCACCACGCTGGCCACCGGTATCCGCGGCGATATTCCGATGGGTCGGAAAATGGGAATGAGAGGTTGGGGTTTGAAGGTTGCGGGACCACTGTGGAGACGACACGATGATGATGATGATGATGATGGAAAGCGCGATATCACCGGCAACTGTAATTGGAAGTGATGGACAGCTTGCATCGCCATGTATGATGTGTCAAGAATTATGAATGATGGTGTCCCTGATTTCTGGATAACTAACACAGACTCACGCTCCTTTGTACTCTGTCCCATTCGGGTCAATCCGACCCGCTATTCTCCTGAGTTGAGTTGAACTTATACAGGGTCCAATTAAAACTTTTTTAGTTCAGGGACCCAATTGAAAACTTTATAAAAGTTCGAGGATCCAATTGAAAACTTTATAAAAGTTCGAGGACCCAATTAAAAACGGTTTTAGTATAGGGACCTAATTACAAATAAAATAAAAGTTCAGGGACCTGATTACAAATTTTAAAAGTATAGGGACCTATTTGAAAATTCCCAAAAAGTTCAGGGACCTACAAAGTAATTAAACCTTTTAAGAATTTCACCGTATAAATATATGATGTTGGACAACTTTTGGTTATTCAGATATCAAAACTCTATCTATTGACTGCGACTTTTTTACTTAAGTAGTGTAATTTGGTTGAACAATTACCGGACTAGTGTGGTTTTTAAAGTATTTACGTAATTAGAGTAAGTCTTACCTGACATTAACGAATGCAAATGAAAGTCGTATCCCTCGTTTAAGAAACACTTTTATATTAATAAAATTTTAAAAAAATCAATATATAAGGGAGTCATATATAATAGATACAACTTCCATTTTTTATAAAAAAAAATTTCACAAGTTGTATGAGACATATATAGTTTCTATTGGTTATAAATTTTTTTTAACAAGTCTCGTATGAGTTATATATGACTTCATTATTATATAAATATTTTTTATAAATTTTATGAAAACCGAATGGGTCACATACGACTTCTCTTGAAAACCGAATGGGAAAACCGAATGGGTCACATACGACTTCTCTTTTTTCTTATTCCTATAGAATATGTTCACGGGACAAACCAAATGTGAGGTCTGGGTCGTTCACAGGAGCTCATTGCCACCATTTTTTTATAAT
Source organism: Echinosophora koreensis (assembly GCA_035048595.1). Classification (NCBI taxonomy): domain Eukaryota; kingdom Viridiplantae; phylum Streptophyta; class Magnoliopsida; order Fabales; family Fabaceae; genus Echinosophora; species Echinosophora koreensis. The sequence goes on along the minus strand of JAPCYP010000003.1, from coordinate 14,607,061 downwards.
TCTTTTTTTTTTGTGGTAATTTTTATAATTCTATTATAGTTATTTAATGGTTAAATTATTAGGTTTTAATTTGGATCCTCCTTTATTTTTTGTTCTGTTTTGGTCCCTTATCGTTATTTTAGGTATCAATGTGATCTTTTCTGTTTAAAATGTGGTATGAAGAGGACCAAATCGATATAACTTTTGTAAAATAAGGGACCATTTCGAAACAAATAAAATAAAGGAGAGGTCATTTTGAAACCAAAAAAGGGATCACATTGATTTAACTTTTGTAGAATGAGGGACCATTTCGGAATAATAAAAAAAAAGAGTGACCACATTGAGATAACTTTGAAAAATAAAGGATCACTTTGGAACAAAAAATAGAAGAAAGACTAAATTAAAATCTAAAATAAACATAAGGGACCGGAAGTATAATTTAGCCTTATTTAATTTTATATTTCATGTTGTAGTTATTTTATTTTATTTTACATTTCATGCTGCAGTTATTTAAATTTATATTTCATTCCATAAAAAACTTCAATTTCTAATTTTATATTTCTATTGTTCTTAAAAAAAAAAAACAAAATAAGTAGTGGTTATCACTAGGGGTAGGAATAGGTCGGGCCGTCCGATAGGAGCCTATGGCCTGACCTTTTTAAGACCTGGCCTGGCCTGTCCTATTTAATAAAAAGGCTGAGTCTAGGCTTTGCAAAAAGTCTTTATAGTTAAATAGGTCAGGTTTAGACTTATGAAAAAACCTTAGCGTGTTTAAAAGTAATATTATTTTTTAATTAAATATATAATATAATATAATTATTTTGTTAAAAAATTAAATGTTATTCCTAATGGAAAGTGGAAACCCTAGTCACTATCACACACTGACTGTTCAGTTTTGAATTTTTTCTCCCCTCCTCCTTCGTAGCCGTCACTCCCTATTCGCTGTTCCCTTATCTAGTGCTTGCCCTGGAACGCTGATTTTACTTTCATTTTATTGTCCACTTTCTTTTATTCTTGTTTTTTATGCTAGAAAGTCTGCGCTACACAAAAACCAACTGTATCTATTTATTGAAAAAAATTAATTTCCACTATACTGAATGTCACAATTGCTCGAATGCCTGTTAGATTGTTAGTATATTAGCTAATTGACCTATTATTGTATTGAGCAGGTTCATGGATTTATTTGGGAGTCCATGGGAAACATTGCACTAATACTTTAATTTCTCATTTGTACAGTGTTAACTGTTTAGGAAGAATCTTATGGTACTATTTCTCATATGGGAATTATACTTGTTTCAACAAGTCTGGATACCATTGGTATGAATCATTCTATGACTTATTTTGGTTTGATTTATGTGCATGTGTATTTAAGTGGCTAATTTATTTATTATTTCAAATGATTAGTAAATTTGTGTGGTATAAAGGAGAGTCGAAAAGAGCTTTTTTTTTACAATTACGGCTGCATTGAATGCAACGTCACTGTGTTTTTTTGTAGAGAGGAAAAGAATTGAAGGCTGTTTACAAGAAACAGTGATTCATTGTTGGCTTATTGTTAATTATTGATGATCTCCTTCTCTCCTCTTCCCCGTTGATACTTTAATATGTCACACAAGCACCATTTGTCATTTGTAATTTAGAGAAGCTGGAAGTGGTTCCTTGCTTTGATTTAGGTGGCGTTTGGAAGAGCTTATTTAAGCTCCTTTTGACTTATCTGATGACATAAGCTCTTATGCAGTGTGTTTGGCAGAGCTTATAAAAGTAACTTATGATATCCCATAAGGAGTTTTTGACTTATTTTCATAAGTCACTGGAACAAGTTTATGGAATTTTAATAAGTGCTTATGACCCCTCCGTGTTTTCCCCATTTGAATCCTCTCTTGCCTCTTTCTTCATAAGCTCTTATGGCATAAGCTCTTATGCGATAAGGTCTTATATGATAAGCTCTTAATTAAGTTATTTACCCAAACGCGGCCTTAATAGCCTTGTGGACTTGAAAAAACTAACTTCTCGAGGACAAGACATTCACATGAGTGACAGCTTTAGAACTACGTACTAGTTTCTTTATTTCCATCTACCTTCTTGATATTGTAGAACTTACAATCTAGTTATTCATTCTATGCCTGTTAATATATTAGCTTATTGGCCTATTTAGTGACAAGGAGTTTAGCCTATTAAGTAGTAGGCCTATAGCCAATTTAAAGGGCTTAATGTGAAATCGGCCTTTAAATAGGCTTTTAGGTCAGACCAGGCTTTAAAAAGGTTAGGCCAGGCCTTGAAAATAGCCTATGTCAGGTAACAGGTCAGGCTTAGGCTTTATATTTTTAAAACAGGCCAAGCCTATTTAACTAAAGCCTGGCCTGGCCTATTCCTACCCTTAGTTATAACCATATGACAGGTTTCATAAATATTTTTAAAAAAATTATACAATAAAGAAGGCGTATATGACCCTTACGACTTGTTAATTTTTTTTTTAATAATAAACAGAAGTAGTATGTTGTGCCATATGACTTGTGGGAAAAAATTATAAAAAATAGAAGTCGTATGTACTATATACGACTCGTTTATATATTGGTTTTTTATTTTTATTTTATGAATATAAAATGTTTCGTTAATCAAGGATATGACTTTCATTTATATCTCGTAGCTGACGACTTACATTACTTATGTAAATATATTTTTAAAATCACACTAGTCTCATAATTGTGCAATCAAATGACACTACTTAAATAAAAAAGCTGCCGACTGCTGTTTCCTAATAACGTTTGTTGCCTATTTTCTTTCATATTTTTTTTGGTAGACTTTCATTTTTCTTTGCCAAAAATAGAATGCCCTCGCTCCTTTCCTTTTTTCCCCCTTTGTATCTTCTAGCTCAACTCAAGAACTTCTCTCCACAATATCTTATCATCACTCACTTTCAACAGGATACGAGTTAGTAGATACCTTTTTTTTGGTCTTCACTTATGCTTTGTTTTGTTATGAAAAGAAAATGAGAAGAGAGGAAGAGATGAGAAAAAGTATGAGAAAAGATAAAAATATGAGAAAGAGAGTAGATTTGATGTATTGTTTGGTATAAGAGAAATATGAGAGAAATAGATGAGAAAGAAGTGTGTTCTCTTTCTCCTCTTTGTTTGATTGGATAGAAGTAAAAAGAGAGAAATGTAAATTTTTTTTTTTTAAATTTTCCTTTAACTAAAAATTAATTTTATTAATTAAGTTAATTTAAATAATTAAATCATTTAAATTAATTTAATTGATTTTAGTATTTTAACTAATAAAATTTATTAGTTTAATATATTATTTTATTAATTTCAATTTAATTAAATTAAATAAATGATTAATTTAATTCAACTTATTTAAATTTAATAAATAATTGAATGAGAACCCAAAAAGAAGGGTACAAAAGTCATTTTAGATGAAACACTCTCTCCTTCTTTCATTTTCTTCTCACTTGGGGAGAGAAAAAAATTTGATGTGGGTCTCACCAATTTTGTTCTCTCTTCCCTATTTCTCTCCTCCACCGAACAAGAGAAAAAATGTATTTTCTCCTTATTTTCTCTATTCCTTTTTTTCTCTTCCAATTTTCTACTATAATAAACAAAACATAAGCGTCTTTGTATGTATAGTTGTAAAACTAACCTTTCAATTGAAGATGGTGATTAGATAAAATTCTATCTAATATTATAGATAAAGTTCGCCCAGGGCACAATTCACATACTACAGTCAATTAATAGAATTAAAGGTAATAAAAAATTGATTTTGTCATATTTATGACATGATGTTTTAACTCGTCGTAATTTAAATTTAAATATATAATAAATAACAGTTAATAGATGAAGTAATAGAGGGATAAAAGATAATAGATTTGTAAATATGTCTTTCATTATTCATTGATTTTAGGAAATTATGACTTTAGTGTGTAAAATTATAAAAGTACTAACGATTTTAAAAGAAAAATATCTTTTTTTTAAAATTATAAATTAATAAGATGGATTTTTACCAATTTTTAGTATAATAGTTTTCCCTAAACTTTTAAAAACTTCATTAATAAATTTTTGATGGAAACGATCCCTAAACAAAAAATTAAGGGCATGTTTGCCTTGTTTCCAGTTTCCTATTTTCATTTCCTGTTTTCAGAAATAATTACAGAACTGCCACCTAGTTTTTATTTTGTTTTTTTTTTTTCAGAAATTTGTATAGATTTTTTACTGTTTCTTGTATAAATTTATGAAAAAGGAAACAAAATAAAAACTAGGTGACAGTTCTGTAATTATTTCTGAAAATAGGAAATAAAAATAGGAAACTGGAAACAAAACAAACATACCCTTAAAGTTCTCAAGTTTTCTTTCTTATATCACTTAAAAAAGAATTTAAGTTATTTTTTAATATTTAAAAGAAAAGAAAAGAATCGAAGTTTTTTTCTGTTAATTTTTTGGTGTTGAGAAAAGGCCGATGTATGTTTTGTTTTTGGGTTCAGCCTTTTAGTATTGGCAGGCAGTGCCGCAGTGAGCGTGATGGGCCCAATTATTAGGGTTAAACTTTGTGGGGGTGAAACTGAAAAGGAAACGTTATTAGGGTTATTTGGCAGAGAGCAGGTGAAAGAGGAGACGCAGAACGCAGATGGCGAGAGCTAATGGAAAGTTACCGCCTTGGTGGGTGGGTTTCACTTGCGCATCTCACTTTGGTTGCATTGCATTGCATGTGTTTGAACTTTGAACTACCTTCTTCTTGTTGTTGTTGATGCTATGCTGCTGCTATTGTTAGATTCAAATAAATATAAAGAGGCAATGATGATGGCATTAATATAGAGTAGATTGGAAGAGCCTCTCTGCCATGCCTTTCCCTTCCCTGGCGAGGTGTTAACGCAGCCATGGGATTGGCATTGGCGTGAGTTAGTTGAGGCTCTTCTTCTGATTCTGGTTTCTGAGCCTCTCTTTCTGTCACTCCCAGGCATTAATCATTAGTTTAAGTATGAGGCTGGTTGAGTATGGCACTCCAGAGATATATGGTTGTCTTTGAGAGCTGTTACCATTCTCTGAGATGCTCTCTCCTTGCCAGCCTATGATACTTTCTCATCATTCATATTCTTGAACAGCTCTCCTGCTACTTACACCCCTACACACACGCTCTTTCTGTCTTCTGCTTCGCCATATTCAATATCATACCCTTCTTCTTCTTCTTTTTCTTCCTCTCGATATTTTTAACGAGGCAGTGATGATGTTTTCTGCGATTCCATCAGACATTGAGTTGAGTGAGTGAACAAGGAAGAGCTGTGGTCGTGTCCTGGCTAGGCGACTCAGTTTCTGTGTTCCTTTTCACAGATGCTTGTTGACGCAGCCATGCATGCTCACTCTCTTCTCCCATCCTCTCCTGTCTGACAAAAGGCGAATCTGAGCCTCCTCTTTCAACCCCCAAAACAAGTGCTTTTTGTTGTTTTCATTAATATAAGTATTCTCGGTTTGCTCTTGATTCAGGAGTGAGGCTGAGATTAATTATGGTGGGAATCTGTTGACTTGTATGAATGCTATTCTCTTTATCTTCTACCAGTGTCCCCGGCTACAGATTTCTTTCACTTTATTGTTTTGCTGAATCTTGTATAATTTTTTTTTTGTCATCTCTTATGTTGCAGTTTCTACGAGCAAACACAAGAAGCAAAGTTATTAAGAAGCTATACAAATCAGAGTTGATTGAGATCTGAGACCATTGTTCAAGAATGGGGTTAGATTTCTTATCTATAGACTCTCATCTCATGGAGAATTGCAACTCAATTGTTTTGCAGATTCAAGTTTTCACAGAATCACTCACCCAAGTATGGATAATCAGTCTTGCTGTGAATTTTGATTCTTCCTCCACATTTACATGGCACTAAAAATTGCATTTGAGTCTGTCTTGTGAGCTTGAGCATAGAATTAAGAACGCTGTCCTTAGTTATTTGAGACCTTTTATATTATTTCACTAGTTATGCCAAACCAGCGACCCATGTAGGGTTTAAAGTTAGTGTTAGAGAAAACAAGAAATGAACATAGAGAACTTTCTGATTTTGTTAGAAACGGAACTCGAGTACAATTGGGGACATATAACAGTATTTTTAGCTGTGTCCTAAGCCCTTAGGCGGTTACACTAGAATGGCCTAGTGACAACAGAATAACTAATTAACAGTTGGTTAGTTACAAAGCTTGGTCTAATATACATTCACACATCCTGAAAGGGAAACACGATTAGGGTGATTTAAATAGCATGCAAATCAGCTCAAAGAGGAAATGAGCATCCATCCCTAATTGTAGATGGTGTAAAAAAAGAGGATGGGCATGAAATACGAATCCAGAATTTGAATGCTTTGGCAGTAGGTTTTGGGGAGTCGTTGGGTTTCATTTCGCATGTCCCTTTTAATTCAATGTTTGAGTATTTTAGGCATCTTTTGAATGTTGCAATGATGCATTTGGACTGCTTTGCCTTTTAGAATTGGCAGGCAGTGACCGTGATGGGCCCAATTATTAGGGTTAATCGTTGTGGTGAAAGGGAAACATTATTAGCGTTATTTGGCTGAGCAGGTGAAAGAGGAGATGCAGAATGCAGAGGGCGAGAGAGAGAGAGAGAGAGTATGGTAAAGTTACTGCCTTGGTGGGTGGGTTTCATTTGTGCATCTCACATCTGAGTGTTGGTTGCATTCCATTGCATTGCATTTGAACTTGTTTGTTGCTGTTGATGATTGATGATTTTGTTGGATACAAACATATATAAAGAGGCAGTGATGATGATGGCATTAATATTGAGTGGATTGGAGACTGGAGAGCCTCTCTGCCCTGCCCTTCCCTTCCCTGGTGAGGTGCTAACGCAGCCATGGGATTGGCATTGGCTTGAGTTGATGCTCTTCTTCTGATTTCTGAGCCTCTCTGTCTCTCGCAGGCATTAATCATTAGTTTAAGTATGAGGCTGGGTGAGTATGCACTCAGATATATTTGGTTGTCTCTGACAGCTGTTACCATTCTCTGAGATGCTCTCTCCTTGCCTATGATCCTTTATCATTATTCATCTCCCCAAATAGCTCTCATGCTAGTGACACACACTCGCTTTCTGCTTTCTGTCTTCGCTTCATTATCATCATAATCTTCTTCTTCCTCTCGATATTTATAACGAGCCAGTGATGATGTTTTCTGCAATTTCATCAGACATTGAGTTGAGGGAGTGAACAAGAAGAGTCGTGGTGTGTCCTGGCTAGGTGACTCAGTTTCTGTGTTCCTTTTCACAGATCCTTGTTGACGCAGTCATGCATGCTCATTCTCTTCTCCCATTCTCTTCTGTCTGACAAAAGGCGAATCTGAGCCTCGTCTTTCAACCCCCAAAACAAGTGCTTTTTGTTGTTTTCTTTAATAGTCTTTTTGGTTTGCTTTTCATTCAGGAGTGAGTCTGAGATTAATTATGGTGGGAATCTGTTTGGCTTGTATCAAGGCTCTTAAGGAATGAATGCTATTCTTTTTATCTTCTACCAGTGTTGTCTGCAACAGATTTCTTTCAGTTTATTATTTTGCTGAATTGTCTATAACTTTTTTCCTCATCTGTTATGTTTCGGCTGGTACGAGCAAACACAAGACGCCAAGATACTAAGAAGCTAAACAAATCCAAGTTGATTGAGATTTGAGAGTTGAGACCATTGTTCAAGAATGGGAGTAGATTTCTTATCTGTAGACTCTCCCATCTCATGGAGAACAGTAACTCAATTGTCTTGCACATTCAAGTATTCAACAGAATCACTCACCCAAGTATGGATGATTAATCTTGCTTTGAATATTGATTCTTCCTCCACATTTACATGGCACTAAATATTGCATCGGGTTTGTCTTTTGAGCTTGAACATATCCTTAGTTATTTGTGACCTTATATATTATTTCGTCAGTTATGCCAAACCAGCGACCCATGTAGGGTTTAAAGTTGTCCTGAAAGGGAAAAACAATTAGGGTTATTTAAATAGCATGCAGATCAGGGTTAAACGAAGAGGAGCATCCAACCCTAATCGAAGAGGGTGTAAAGAAAGAGGAGCACAAAATGCAAATCCAGAAATTGAATGCTTTGGCAGCAGGTATTGGGGAGTAGTTGGGTTTCATTTCTTTTGTCACTTTTAATTAAATGTTTCAGTATTTGAGGCATCTTTTGAATGTTGCAATGTTGCGTTTGGTCTGCTTTGCCTTATAGAATTGGCAGATAGTTACCGTGATGGGCCCTGTTATTAGGGTTAAACGTTGTGGTGAAAGGGAAACATTATTAGGGTTATTTGGCACATCAGGTGAAATAGGAGACGTAGAATGCCTTGGTGTGGGTGGGTTTCATTTGTGCATATCACGTATGAGTGTTGGGTGCATTCCATTTCATTGCATGTGTTTGAACTTTGAACTTGTTTGTTGTTGATGATGATTGATGATTGATGATTGTTGGATTCAAATATGTTTAAAGAGGCAGTGATGATGGCATTATTTTTTAGTGGATTGTATAGCCTCTCTGCCCTGCCGTGCCCTTCCCTGGCGAGGTGTTAGCACAGCCATGGGATTGGCATTGGTGTGAGTCGAGACTCTTCTTCTGATTTCTGAGCCTCTCTATCTCTCCCATTAGTTTAAGTATGAGGCTGACTGAGTATGCATTCAGAGATACTTGGTTGTCTTTGAGAGCTGTTACCATTCTCTGGGATGCTTTCTCCTTGCCTATGATCCTTTCTCATTATTCATATTGCCAAACAGCTCTCATGCTAGTCACAATTACAAACACACTCTTTCTGCTTTCTGTCCTCTGCTTCTTCATCATCATCATCATCATCATCATGAACTTCTTCTTCTTCTTCTTCTTCTTTCTCTGGATATTTATAACGAGGCAGTGATGATGTTTTCTGTGATTCCATCAGACATTGAGTTGAGTGAGTGAACAAGATGAGTCGTGGTAGTATCCTGGCTAGGTGATTCAGTCTCTGTGTTCCTTTTCACAGAAGCCTGTTGACGCAGCCATGCATCCTCACTCTCTTCTCCCCTTCTCTTTTCTGACAAAAGGCGAATCTGAGCCTCCTCTTTCAACCCCCAAAACAAGTGCTTTTTGTTTTTCTTTTAATAGTTTTTTTGGTTTGCTTCTGATTCAAGAGTGAGGCTGAGATTAATTATGGTGGGAATCTGTTTGACTTGTATGAATCGTCTATAACTTTTTTCCCCCTCTTCTCTTATGTTTCAGCTTGTACAAGCAAACACAAGAAGCCAAATTATTAAGAAGCTAAACAAATCCGAGTTGATTGAGATCTCACCATTGTTCAAGAATGGGGGTAGATTTCTTATCTACAGACTCTACCATCTCCTGGAGAACAGTAACTCAATTGTCTTGCAGATTCAAGTATTCAACAGAATCACTCACCCAAGTAGAATTAGTCTTGCTGTGTAATATTGATTCTTCCCTCCACATTTACATGACACTAAATATTGCAACCGGGCCTGTCTTGTGAGCTTGAACATAGAATTAAGAACACCCTCCTTAGTTAGTTGAGACCTTTTATATTATTTTGCCAGTTATGCCAAACCAGTGACGACCAAAGTAGAGTTTTAAGTTGTCCTGAAAGGGGAACACAATTAGGGTTATTTAGCAGGCAGAGTCAAACAGAGCAGCTCCAAAGAGGAAAGGAGCATCCAATCCTGATCTCAGAGGGTGAGAAGAAAGAGGATGGGCTGAAAATGTGATTCCAGAACTTGAATGCTTTGGCAGTAGGTATTGGAGAGTAGTTGGGTTTCATTTCACATGTAACTTTTAATCCAATGTTTGACAATTTTAGGCATCTTTTGAACGTTGCATTGGTGCGTTTGTACTGCTTTGTTGTCGATATATAAAGAGGCAGTGATGTATTGGGGCATTTAGATCCAACAATGGCATTGTCTTACCCATGAAGCAGACCCCATCTAGTGGGTAAAGGCTTTGGTGGTTGTATCGAGTGTACAGGAGAGCCTCTGTCCTGGCGAGGTGTTTCTGTGTCGCAGCCATGGTATTGATGAGGCACTTCTGCCTCTTTGCTGTGAGATAAATGCAAATCTGAGCCTCTCCCTACTATTAGGGTTTACACTCATTAGTCATTAGTTTAAGTATGAGGCTCCACACTCAGAGATGTGGTTATCTTGGGAGCCATTGCCCATGTCTGAGTTGTTGCGCTTGCCAATGATCCTTTCCCATCCGAATTACCAAACAGCTCTCTGATCACATACACACATACATATATACTCGCTGTCTGTCTTTCTCTCTCTCTCTCTCTCTCCCCTCCCATCTTCTGGGTATAATCAGGCAGTGATGATATTTTCTGCAATTGGATCAGACATTGAGTGACAAGAGCTGTGTCCTGGCGAGGTGACTCAGTCTGTGTGAAATTACCTATGGTCTCTCCACAGATGCTTGTTTACGCAGCCGTGGTCACTCTCTCTCCCCTCTTGTCTGAGAAAAGGCAAATATGAGCCTCTTCCAAACCCTACACAAGTTAAATTATGTTTGCTTTACTTTCCTCCTGTTTTTTCCTCGTTGAATTTTCCTTTTCTGCACTAATTCAGATTATAACATAAATGATGGAAACAAGCAGGGAAAGTCTTAACTTTTCACCATTCTTGCCTGACCTTTCTTTGCAATTTTTTTTCCAGTGGTTATTCTTTCCTTTCATGATTCATTAATGGCAGTAGTTCCATTCTTTTCTCATTCTTCTTGTTTTGCGGGTTTCAAACATTTTCCCGAAAATCCCCGATTTTATTTTTTCTGAAGACAACAAACAATAATCGGTATAGTTGCACTCATTAGTATTTCCTTCCCTAAACATGCTTCTGTATCTTGATAATGTTTTCGAGTTTGTGTGATCCGGGATGAGTCTTACATTATGGATAAAATCTGTTTGGTTTTTATGTTAATCAGTATGCTTGATGTCATGAAAAATTGTAGAAAGGCTGTTGAGTAATGGATGCTATTCTCATTATCTTCTACCATAGTCACCGGATACAGATTTGTTGTAGTTTACTATTTTGCAGGTTAGTGTATGACTTTTTTCTTCTTCTGATCTCGTTATGTTTCAACTGGTATGAGCAAACACAAGAATCCAAGTTATTAAGAAGCTTAACAATTCCAGGTTGACAGGGACGGATTCAGGAAGTACAAGAGGGATGGGAGTAGCCGAATGTATAAAAATAAGATTTAATTGTGATGCATCATTAGTATAAATTTTTTTACACTATTAATGAATCATGTATTGTCAAATTATTGTAACTATTTTACTTGTGTTAATTACTTTGTTTGGTAACAGTGTAAAAGCACAAATGTGGACATCCATAACATGTTAGACACCAATGTTTATCAAGAGAACAAAATAATGGACAAAACAATTATTCAATATTTGTCACAGGTATTATTCCCCCTTCCCTTTTACACTTGGCCATATATAATACAAGGCCTTTATGATTTGGCACTGTTATTACAACTGCGGACTTAATTATGAATGATTATGATTTATTTGTTGTGGGAGCGGTTGTAATATCCATGCTAGAATGGGTAATGATTTAGTTGCTGCGCAATCAAGGGGTGATGTCAAAGCGCAAGGGGTGATGTCAAAGCAATAAGAGAACTGGAGCTGATCCTCTATTGAGGAATTAGACATTGCTAGACTCCCTTGCAAGCTATGAAAGAGGCCATTTCATGCACCCACCAGTGATCATTCATGGATATACCATCCCAAAGGATGCATAAGTGCTAGTTAATGTATGGACTATTGGTAGGGATCCACGTGTTTGGAACAATCCAAATTTGTTTTCTGCATAAGGTTCTTAGGATTAAAAATTAAATACAGACATATTGAACTCGCACCTTTTGGTGTTGGGCAGCGAATATACCTGACCTGCCATTGGCTATGAGGATGTTACGGCCATTGATCAATTTAAAAGCTTTAAGAAGGCGTGAAACTAGAAGATTTGGACATGGATGATATATTTCGTTTAACCTTACAGAAGGCTCAATCCTTACGGGTTGTTCCAGTTAAAATAAGCAATTAAGGTGACCTGCATCTACATTTGTAACGTGTCTTGTCTTGTTGAAAGTGTGTCTGTGTGTGTGTTTTTTCTTCATTTATTCTGATTAGAAATAGTAGAGTGAAAATAAATGTGTTGTTATTATGTGAATATATCTGTCTAAAAAGTAAATTTCAATGCGTACAATATAAGTTGTATATGAAGAATCTCATTGTAATGATATATGAATCTTCTAATGGCATGATGCATGTTTCGAACCTGGCAAGTATTATGTTCCACAAGAGAATCTTGATCATGAAGATTGAATGTGCGATTTTCATGCCTGATACGAATATCAGACACGGATCAAATGAGTGTAGGAAGCAAGTGCCCAGATCAATAGATACGATGGCAGATAAGGTGTTTTTTTTTTTTTTTAATAGATTAAGTGTAAAAATGAGAAAATAAAAATATATTCATCTTTAAATAGTGAAAGTAGATTGAGATTTTAATCTACGTTAGTCAATCAAAAGTTATATATTTTTCACTTTACTTTAGACTCGAACTCATCATAGAGGAGTTTTTCCTACGATAACCGACAAAATTTTTGCAAATTAATCGTATACTTAGACAAATATTATTGACAAAAAGTTCTATGTAATTCAATTCAGACAATCAACAATCGATAGTTATCCAAAGTTGAAATTGACATTTATAAATTACGGAACAAAATTTGCATCTTGAATCTTTTTTTTACACGCAAATGTTAGTATGTTAATTAGTTGTTAGTTTTTTCTCCTCTGTCAGGGTTAGAACTCTGGACCCCGCACTCCTTCAACACCTTATACCCTTAACTCAAACCAGTTAAGCTACCCTACCCCCAATCTGCGTCTTTCTAACGTTCGAAGTTCTTTCTAGTTTATGGTTCCCGTTTGTTAACCTGATTTTGCATTCCCTTCTTTTTCGAGAAATTGATTATAGCCAAGATTAGCTGCAAAAGTACACAAACGAGCAAAGACTGTCTAATGCTGTTTGGTAAAGGGAACATGGGAGTGAGAGAAGTGTTAAAGACAATGTACTTAAAAGTAACCAGATATATTGTACATTATCATCTTCCATTCATTTCCTCCATTTCTTTCATACCGAACACAGCTCAAAATGCGAGAAAAATCATGCGCAACTACTCTATCGAAATCTAGCAACACTCTAGGATTAATGAGTACAAGAAGACAATCAAGGAACAAATTAGGAAGATATAAGAATTGTCCATAGGCTGATGATAGTTGGTCATACAAATCACAAATACACCTAGAGTGAACATATCTGTAATTACCGTTTGGTGTTCTTAAATGATATGGCACATCACATTATTATATAGTCATACACAATACAGACACGGCAAACTATGACTCTTCCCGACTTGCCACCTCCAAACCATTACCTGCAAATACAATATAGTGCCAAAATCCATTAATATCTATTTGCAGAGTCACGGTTTAGTGGTTTACTAATTAGATTTCAATGGTAAAGATCAAAAGACATTACCATCAGGGTCGAAAAAGAAAACTTGTTTGATTTTCCCGTTAGGTAGAGATCTCTCAAAAGTCTCGATACCCTTGTCCTGCATTTAAAAAAAAAAAAAAAAAACTCATGCATCCACTCAATTAACAATCTTGCATGGTGTTAAGTACAGAGAAATAGCAAACCAATGTGCATGCTTATTTTGGTTAGCAAAGGCTGAGATTTCATTTTAAATTACTTTTTCAACTACTCTCTCTCTCTCTCTCTCTCTCTCTTTCCATGTCTTTTCCAATAAACAAAATTATGCTCTCAGTAGTTATCCTATTATCACTGTCTGCTAAGATGCAAAGTTAAACCTGGAAGGGAATTCATTTTGAAATGGACATCTCACTTCTAAATACTGTCACAACCAACCCAGATCTCATATCATTTTCAAAACTCTAAAGCAGAAGAACAAAAAATAATATAAAAGACTTAACTTAGCATTGAGCTCATTGGTTTTACTGTTGTGAATCATATAAAAAGTTAGTTTGTTGAAGAGAAAGATATATACTTTGAGAGTGTGGAGAAAGGAATGGAAATTGGGAACGGAGAAGCAGAGATGGTGGCCTCTGGGGAGATGCTTGGGGTCAGCAACAGGTGACGTGGCACTCCATGGGCCTTCGGGGAGGTTGTTGGTAGGGTCGCGCTCGATGAGATGAAGACACAGAGAAGAGGATGGAAGTCGCAGCCATACCACCTTAAACTCTCCGAACTCAGGGCTCTCCACTTCCTCGAATCCGAATAGCTATCAGGATTAATAAGAATTCATCATCTAATCTAACCTCTTCAGTTCTAATTACGCAAATGAATTAAGAAAACGAAATTCACCTCTTGGTAGAAATTGGCGAGGCGTCTTATGTCAGACGACTCTCTAGAAATATGATTAAGGCTCACTCCTTCCGCTGCCATCTTTTCTTCTCTTCCACCGCTGCTTTCTTCTCCCTTCTTTTGCCCTACCATAGATATATATTCTAATATTATATATAATAATTAATTTCACATATATAAAAATATGAATATCTCATCGTAAAGTGACTAAACTAAAGTCAGTTTTTGATAATGAAAAATATTATCGTAAACACATTCATTTATAATCTTTACACTATTCACAAATAATGTGTGATGGATTTATTTTGTATCCACATTATTAATCAGTAACGAATTGTTACATTATTTAAATTTAAATATTTGATTCTTATCATAATTATATTAAAAGTAAAAAGTGATATGGTTTCTAGTTAGTTGATAACGTAAAATTTTTTAGATATTTCAAATTAAACTTATATATTAATAATGTACTATATTACAAATTAATTAGTGATCAAGAATGTTAATATGTTATTATTAAGATACTAATTGATTACCTCTCATATCACAACACAATACCCAAATGGATTAACATTCTTAATTATTATATAATACATATTGATGATCAGTTATTTGCACTCTGATAATTAGTAGATTGTCTCATCTACTCATTCGTTTTAACATTGTATTGTATAGCAATAGCAATTTCATTGAAAGGTTGATTTTACACACGAGACAACAAATTACCATTTATAGAGGAAGGAGGGCCAGCCTCGAATATGGCCAAAACTGGAACTTGCTAGCCAACCTTTAAGTTTGAAAATTTGATGTCATTATATGCATAAGGGGGTTAAAGAGACTTGGTGTATAACAAGTTATAAAATCAAGTAGTTTGTAAACTAAAAAATAAAATAAGAAAATAGATATGGTGCATTTAAAATATCACATTGAGTTTGGCGTGAGTAGCTAAAGACGTCTCGCCGCTTAACTAGGGATGTAAATTTTAGCCGTACCCACGGATATCCGTGGATAATATCCGCAATGGATAGAAAATGGATACCTTAATGGGTATCCATGGAAAAATTAAATGGATATTTTTTCTACCCGCTTATTAATGGGGCGGGGGCGGATATTATAGTATCCATACCCGCGGGTACCCGCTAAAGTGAAATTACTAAAATATCTTTACATATATAAACCAAATGCCCTATTTTTTTTTCACTATTTTTATTTTATTTATGAAATATGGCAGCCGCAACACTCAAACCCCATCATACCCAAGCCCTATGAATCATTGTTATTAATTATTGCTTTTGTTCAACTATTGTGTTATGGATTAATGCTTATGTATGAATGATATCAACATAGGGGGTTTGAATAAAAAATTTAGTCTAGTATTCAATTTTGTGAGGTGTTTGAATATCCATGGATACCCGCAAATATTGATAAATCTGTTTAAAACCCGCAAGATGGATACCCACACGGATATGAGATGGGGAGGGGTATGAAATTCATCCAATGGGGTGGGTAATGGGGGGCTACTACCCATACCCACCCGGCCCCATTTACATCCCTACTCTTAACCAAGGTTTCGGGTTCGAGCAATGGGTATAGAAAAAAACTCAGCTGGGAGGGTTGCCACCCATCGAGGTGCCGAACAAACTCTCATGGGAGATTAGTCCCCGTCTCAGATTGACGGTGAGATACTCCTTGAAGTAGATCACAAAAAAAATATCACATTGTTGTTCATGAAATACATTTTAATAACGAAATAAAAGTAAATGATGATGTGTTTTTCTCTTTTAGGCTTACCATATATAGATAGAAGGTTGAAACAATGCATCCTCCTCACCAACTCATTCATATCACCATTCCCAAAATTTCGCGTTTCCTTGTCTCCCATCTCATGTGCTCCCCACATTACATATATATATGCACTTCCTCTCATTTCTCTCTCCACTCTGTGTGCTGTCTGGATCTCTCTATCTTCCAAAGCCAACACACAGAGGTGCTTCTTCTAATGGATTCCATCAACAGCAACAGGAACCAGTGTGGAGGAAAAGAAGCAGTGTCCAAGGCTCTCCTGCAAGAGGGTATCATGCTGCTTCTCTCTCGTTGGTATGCCCTTCAAATGGCCGTAAAAAACCAGTGGGGTGGCTCTGATTCCCTCCACAAATCCCACCAGCTTGCTCTTGATTTGTTCTCTTGGTTCTCCAAATCCAATGGTCATGCATCCACTAATTCTTCTGTTCTCTCTCTTTTCTTCTTCTTCTTTGCATTATGGATTGATTCAATTGGGCATATTTTTTTTTTCCTCTCTTTTATTTTAATTTTACCATTCATTATGTTTGATATATATATGCCTTGCTATCTGAATTACAGCACTGGTTCCTGTTGAAGATTTGGAAAATCTGCTCCACGAATCCATGTTGCTTACATTCAACACTGAGATTGAAGATGGCAGCATCGAAGAGGTATACCATTAACACACACACAGAGAAACAGAAACAGAAACACGGAGAAAATATATCTGTACTACTGAATGTGTTCAAATATGCGAAAAGGGTGGTCTTATAAGTCTGAGACATTTACAAATGTAATCTCGTATTAGTTACACTTAATTAGAGAAATAATGTTATCATAAAGTCAAGACAATGTACAAATTAATGCTAAATCAAAACAAATTTTAACATTATCTAATCAAATCAATTCATATGGCAACAATTATAAACATCCGTTCCTTCTATTTGTAACTTCAGTTACTTTACCAGACGTTAGATGTTATGATTGAAACATGCGGGTATGATGCTACCTAAAACATATATTTGAGTATGAAGCATCAACCCATACTTTGAAAATTTTCTGAAGTATATATGTTCTATGTTTTCCTGGACATTGGAAGTAAGCAGCAATAATGTAGAAAGGTGTATCAGACAAACAAACTCCATTCATAACTGCATCACCCATCATGCCTAATTTTGTGCAGGAAGATTATGCCTTTTTCTGCTGTCATATCATATTATCATCCTTGGGGTTCTGCTAATGTTTTATAGTATTGCAACCTGCAGGTAGCAGAACAGTTGATGGCTATCCATGAAGAATACTTGTTACACAAGTCATCTTAATCTCTAAAGAAGCGTACTCTGAAATTGAAGCTCGCCCTCCATGAGCACACGGGCGGCTCTGGTAAACCCCAACTCTTTTGTTCTCTTTCTCTTTCTATCTAGTTAACAAGGGAGAAAATCTAAATTTATGACAAATTCCTGGTATTCTCTTTCCATCGTTGGTTCGAAGTTCAAACTTAATTCATCCTTTAAGTTAGACAATTGTATTTCCTTGGATTCAATCAAAGGGAAAACAGTGAAAGAGCAGAATCGCCTTAGCTCACAGTTTGTTATTAAGAATCTCTTGAGGACCACAATGTCATTCTTAAGAATGGCTGTTCCTGGACACAAAGCAGTTTTTAATGTAGGGCAAGTATAATCAAGAGTTTTCAAACATAGAAGATTAATTATTCTCCACTGCCAAAGGTTTATGCAACCATAGACTAATTAATAATCATGTATTTTAGCGATTGAATATATAGATGCCCCAAATAATTTTTCCCATGTAATTTTTGGGCGTGGCAGTTGACTTATTGTAAGCAATTAGCACAAGTTAAAAGATGAAAACAAAGATATAGCTGGTGGAACACTGCAAAACTTTGATAAAGAAATCATCTGATGCCTAGCCTAGTGTAACTTTTAACTGCTAGGTCGATGTATAACTTGGTTACAACTTCAAAATACACCACAACTGAACTTCCCCGTGGATAGTGCGAATCCATTCAAAATTTGGTTGCCAATTCATTTGTTAGCACTTCAAAATGGACCACATATAAGTAAACTTGTCAATGCTACTGTTGTAACTCACCAGTTCCAAATAGCATAGTTTCATACTGTCATATTTAATATGTTGTCTTTATGTTATTAACAGGTCGGCTGGAAGGAGACATGATGCACGTGGATCTTAACAATATATCAAGAGAATTTCAGTTTAAATTTTATATTAGGAAACTGAAAGATGCTCAGATATGTTAGTAGCATACGATGGAGAAAGTTTCCTTCTGCGTTCACAACCATACACCTAAAGAAGAAGAAGATGATGCCACTCGTCATTTCCATTTGTATTCATAGGAACATAATCTGGTGCCTCCATCAATATAATTGGCGTGCTATTTGGGGGAACATAATGTCAAAGGCTAATAGCCGACCAGAGATGAAGGGAACTTTAGCTTCTTTAAGATAGATCAGAGAATCAGCTTTTACCCTTTTATCTTTGGTTGCTCAAATTTGATAGTGCCATTGATAATATCCTATTAGTAAAATAAAAAAAATACTAAACATAAAAATTTTAAAAAATAAGAAATGAATTTAGCAATCTTATATTTTTTCCATAAAATATTTTTATAAGTGCAACTCATTAATTATTAATAAATATTAAAGTTATACAGTCTATCTAGAGAAATTATTTCCTATGATTTAAATGCATATTATGATATTTAGTTAACATATAGGTTCACTAATATTAGATTTGGATTCTTTCCTTATTTTCTTTTTCATCTCATGTTAAAAGTGTCTTTCTCTAATTCTCTCTATAGCATGGCAGAAAAAATGAGAGAATAGAAAAAAATGGATCCAAATTTACTTATATTTATAGTTTCAAATCAAGGATTAAGATCTTCTCTCTTTTTTTTCCCATTTGTTTTTATAATTAGGCAAATGTTAATCGATACCCTAAGGATATTGGTTAAAGTATCAAAATAGAAAAAATTTCACCAATATGTAGTTGTTTCAAGTGGTAAGGTATTTGGGCATCTTAAGCAAGATGTTAGAGGTTCGAATTCTGACTTTTGTACATGAAAAAAAACTGATTGGGAGGAGAGAACTCACCTTGTGTGCCCAACAAGTTCCCAGACGGATATTAGTCACTACTAACGGTGGTGGATACTTCGTACCTATAACATGGTTAAAAAAAATAAGATAAATTTTCATTAAAAAAATCATGTATTTGACATATCGGAAAATGATATAATTGGATTTCCAACGATGATGTACTATTTTTTTATTTCTTAATTAATGTTCTAAGACATTGATTAGCAAAATCTTTATATTTGTATTCTCAATTAAGAACCACTTATATTTATAGAGATATAACACACAAAAAAGTATTCAAATCCATTAAGTTTTCAAGAAAAATAAAATTGTGACAGGGTAATCGAGGAGAATTGGATGAGTTTAGTTGTGAGGATGAACATATTACTTAAATTAAATATCAAATAATTTAATAATTTGGTATTGCCCTGCGCAGATGGTGGGACAGCAGAAATCCCCAATGTTAGTTTGATGCTATGTTTGGAAGTTTTAAAGGAGATAGAGTGGAGTTATAAATATATGAGTCGTTAGGAAAGGATTGAAATAGAAATATAAAAGCATATCACTTCAGTATTTGGAAGTTTAATGAGAGAATGAAGGAAAATCTCAAACCCCCAGTTTGGAGGCTATGAAAAATGAGAGGGTTTGAGTGGGGTGGAGTGGTTTGCATTACTACCTCAATCATCTCACTCCATTAATGAAGTAACTCTGAAACAATACGATTAATGTTTTTTCATAATTTCACTTCATTACCAAAGATCTCACTCTATCTTCCCAAACATAGCCTGAAAGTTTTGAAGGTGATAGAATGAAGTAACTAGTAATGTTGTGAAGTGAAAATGTTTGTAAGTTTAATAAGATAATGAAAGAGATTTCAAATCCCTAACCGTATACGATATAAAAATTGAAGGATTTGAGTGAAATCGAGTAATTCCTTAACCATTTCATTCAATTACTTAACTCCAAAATCATGAGTTAATTCTTAATACCTATTTACCATTTATCACTTCACTCTATTGTGGATTCATCTCTTCAAACATAGTCTAACATATTGTTTGGTTGGATGGGATTAGAGGGGAGGAGAAGGAAGTGATTATTTTAAATCTTTCTCATTTGATTCATTTTCTTGAGGAGGAGGAGGAGGGGGGAGCAAAATCTCTCTTGGTCAATTTTGATTCCCCTAAATATTGTAAGGATTTAGGGGGTAGGAGATAGGATTTAAAATATTTTGATTTGATTGTCTAAAATATCATCACTTATATGTTTTGAATTAAATTTATAATGATTTAAAAGTAAATTAGTTTTAAAATCTCTCATCTTCCCTCTTAAACCAAATATGAAAAATGTTATTTCATCTTCCTTCCATTAAAATCCCTCCCTTCGTATCATCCCCTGCTCTCCTCCAAACCAAACACCCCTTTAGTCTCGGTGTGACTGTCTTGCTGACCATTGGCTTGAACTCTCTTGTCTTCAAAACGACTCTACTCCCTTCGGTCTCTATTGTAAGCAAAAATTAAATAGGACACATATATTAAGATAGTTAGTTAATCTCATTTAAAAGAGTCATTGGGAATAAAAAATTAAGTTTGTTACCTAAATTACCCTTCCTCTTATTTATTAAACTTTTATTGTTGAGAATAAAAGGAGTCATTGGAAAACTAAATTTGTATTAAATGAAGGGTATTTTGAGAATAACTTCATTAAATAAGATGGAAGTAGTTGAAATTTGCTTATATTTTGGACCAAAAAATTTGAAATTTTTTGCTTATACTCCTTCCGGTCCACAATGTAAGTAAAAATTTCCAAAATTTTTGGTCCAAAATATAAGCAAATTTCAACTACTTTCTTTTCATTTAATGAAATTATTCTTAAAATACCATTCATTTAATACAAATCTTGTTTTTCAATGACTCTTTTTATTCTCAATAACACAAGCTTAATAAATAAGAGGAAGGATAACTTAGGTAACAAACTTAATTTTTTATTGCTAATGACTTTTTTAAATGAGATTAATTAATTATCTTAATATGTACGTTCCATTTAATTTTTGCTTATAATAAAGATGGGGGAGTATTGTGGAAAGGAGAGAGAATTTTTCTGCTGCTGTATTTCCTCGTTCCGACAAAAGTACAATTCTCTTTCTTTTATCCAGAGAGAGAGAAAAGCGTTGTGACTGTTGATGTCGTGACCTTGCTCACACACTCATCCATGGCTTCCGCCAACGCTCCCTTCTCCAGGTAAAGCTTTCACCTTTTACATTCTCCATTCTTCAACTTCGCTCCCTGATACTCAGTAATATGCCTTTCTCCTCACTTTCTTTCTTTGTCTATGTAAGCGAAAATAAGAGGAAAGACTCAATTTTTTTTTCCTCATGCTCTTGTTTTCTTCAACATGTGTTTTGCATGGAGTAATTAGGTCTGTAATTTTGTGACTTAAATGGTAAGAAATCGATTTTCACTATGGTCAGACCACATGTGCGTGATTATAAAGTAAGTAGTGACTGAAAAGGAAAATGAATCTGCTCTGGTTGGTTGATTTAAAACTTTAGATGTTGCATGCAAAAGTAAGATTATAGGACCTATACCCCTTTATTTGGGCCTAAAAATTTGATAGCTTGTTTTGAAGTCCATAGCTCGGATTATTTGTTGCTCTCTTAGTCCTAGGTTTTGACAAATTTTTTCTGCTGTTGAAACCCACTTGGGTTGTTCGTGTCAATTCCTTTGTGTTGCATTAAAATTCCATGAAGACATTGGACTCATGGACTGCTATACCTATTAAGACTTACAAGTTACTATTACTTTTGAAAATTTAATGCTCTTCCCCAAAATATTGAAAGGTGGCTTAACATAATGGTTGTGAGCCATGGGTACTGCTCTACTCTTGAATTCTCAGTGCATTTTTCCGCATGACATAAACAAGATAGACAATCAAGGTATGGTTATCAAATAATTATTCAAATGATATTTCTGTCATCATTCATCTTTCACATTGTGAGCTTTTAACAATGTTGTTAAATTTGCCTTATTGAAGTGCTAAAAGCTGTTCTTTTACTTTTGTTGTTTAATTAATGCAACATAAATAAAACAAGCTTTGCTAATATGCCTCTTTTCTTAATAAGTTAGGAAAATGAACCCCGTGACTTTCAGAATGCACCGATGCTCATAACTGAACCTTGGCAAAGTATTGTTATTGTTTGTGATGATATTTAGTTTAGCATATTTAGCCCAATTGCTAGCAAGTTAGCAAGCAATGAATGAAGTTAGCCGACATTTTCATGATGAAAGTTACTTCAATAGTAGGATTAAGCTTAGAAGAGGGAATTCCATTTATATCAACAAACTAATTCTACAAGCACATACATGCATGTACATTTGTATGCATGTGCTAATACAGAAACATGTTTACAGTTATGTGCTTGCAAGGTCTTTTCAGCAGCTGTCACTTATCATTGTCTTATGTTATTGCAGTTGTCAGAAGGACAAAGAATCTTTCGAGAATGATGCTCGAATTGAAAGTAATTCCTGTGGGGATGTGATAAAGGAGAGTACCTTTAATCTTCAGCCAGTGGCACCTCTTACTTCTGGTGAAGGTTTGCCATATGCTCCTGAAGGGTGGCCTAATCCTGGTGATATATGGTGCTGGAAAGTGGGGAGAAGGACTAACAGGGCTGGCTACTACCATGATAGATACCTGATTCTTCCAAAATCACTTCCGCAGCCTTCTGGCCAGAGAGCGAGCTTCCAAAGCAAGCCTGATGTTAAACGTTATCTTAAATCAAATTTTCCAAACATGGAACATGAAAGATTCTTTGCATTATTTAGCTGGCAGGTTCCCTCAACTGAACTATCCCCCACTAAAGGTTAGCCCATAACATTTTCACTATTTCCTTTTCAACCCACTTTTCCTGTTTCTCCTGTTTCTCATCCTTTCTTGCCTAATTTTTTTTTTCTTCTTATTTGTATGTGGGTAAGTCTTGGATTTCAATAGTGTAAGTTTACTTTTTCTTTTCCTGTAAAGTCTGTCTACTTGTTTCAGGTTACTTAGTCATGTGTTACTGCTGTTCTTCCATGATTGTCATAGTCCCCTAAATTGTTAAACATTTATCCCCACCAAAATGGTTTAAGACATATTTGTCTGATGCTATATTTTCTCTATTTCTTATGTTCATTCAGTTAGTTAACTTTCTGGATAGATTGGAAAATGAAGGTGATTGGGTGAATATTGATTGAATATTTTTGGCCCTATAGAGGAGCAAATATCTGATATAGCACACACATCATATATAAAATATTTTTGCATTGAAGTTTGTGAAATAAATTGGGATCCTCTTATCTGGCTAGGGAGGAAGTTTTCTGCTAGCTTATATCCTTGCAACTCTATGGCCCCTTCTTCATTTGATATGTTTCATATTATTTGATGTATTTTAATTTGTCTATATGGCCTCTCTAGCCGCACAATCTTTATCAACTTCTCCTTCAGTAAAATCCCTGGAAACTGGAAAAGATGAGACAGTTGAGATTGCCATCCAGAGAAAGTTAAAACGGAAAGCACAATTTAGCAATCGACCTACTC
Organism: Echinosophora koreensis; assembly: GCA_035048595.1. Taxonomy (NCBI): domain Eukaryota; kingdom Viridiplantae; phylum Streptophyta; class Magnoliopsida; order Fabales; family Fabaceae; genus Echinosophora; species Echinosophora koreensis. Next base: position 14,583,240 of record JAPCYP010000003.1, on the reverse strand, counting down.
GGAAATCTTTCAGATTAATCCATGTCCATTCACATTTTCCACCCGTTGTTCATGATGCGAGTGACATCATTGACCTGTCCTCTTTGAACGAAGAGGAATCTCCCAATGTAACTATTGCAGAGAATTTTGATGACTATCTCAATACCTTGGAAGACATTCTTGTTCTGCCTCAGACTGAGACTTCATTATCTGATTCTGTAGTTCCTGCTACTACCACCAAGGAAAATGAAATGACCGAGTGCAGAAAGAAGCTTTCTTCACTTCTTGCTATGGACTTCCCTTCTCTGGTCTCTTCTAATAATGTTGCCGAAGTTGCAGCACTCGCATCGCAACTTCGTAAAGATCCTAGCCTTAGTGTTGATCAACTGATAAAGTTAAAGCTGGTGGAAGAAATGCCTTTAGTGATTGAGGCTTTTCAGGAAGCCAAGGGGAACATGGAAGAGGCAGACAAATTCTTTGCTGACCTTGAGGCAAAGAAGCTTAAAGTCCCTTGTCTGAAAAATGAGTACAATGAATTGAAGGACAAAGTAACCAAGATAGAGGCAGAAATAGACACAAGCTCACTAGCCATTCAAGAAATTGATGATCAAATTTTGCAACTTCAATTAAAAAGGAGTGAGATGTCTAGTGCCCTTGAAACCATGCACAAGACAAAGGCTGAGCTGACTTCTGCTCAAACAATCCTTGCCAACTCGGTTCCAACCATTGTCAGTGAGATTCAGCATGGACATTCAGAAAAACGAAAATGGGAGCTGAAAAAAGCCAATTGTGCACAGCGCATAGCTGAGATACAAGAAAGGTTCATCAGTTTAAGAGGGTTAACATTTTGATCAAACTGTTCTAGTTCTAGAGGTTCTTATTTTGATAAACCACATGTGGGTTGTTACAGCAGTGACATGTATTTTTTTTTGGTTACTGATGGGTCTGCCTATGTGTAATATAATCTGACCTTAAAAACCTAATTTTCGGAGTAATCTATTTAATATGATGTGACCTTAGACTTGTGAAAATCCATGTACATCCTCCACATGGTGAATTCAGATTATATATTTGTTAGATTACAAAAATTATTCATCTTGCAACCTCTTAAGTATTCTTCCATTTTTTAATGTCCTATCGATGACTTAGGGTTTGATTAATTGAGTTTTACAAATCGGGTTTTGAATTGTGTTTGGATAAAATATTTAGTAAACGTGATTTTGAATGAAATTAATTTGGTTACAATTAAGTTTAAAGTGAATTAATTTGTGTTTGAATGTTTTTATTTTGGAAGCAAGTTTGATGTAAAATTTGGTATGAAATTTTCAACTGAATGCAAAAGCTACTTCTTGTAACTTTTAGTCAAAATCATTCGAAGGCAAAATGAATTTTGTCCGATGATAACCAAACACCTCATTTATACTAAAAACACATTTGATAGAGGGCAAAATCAATTATGCAGGTTTACACCAATGAACTAAACACACCCTATTATTATCATATTTATTAGCATTTAATTTATTGATATATATCCAAACATCATAAAATCCAAAAGAGTAATTATCAACCAAACATATTATTTATACTAAAATTTCATTTGATAGAGGGCAAAATCAATTCTGCTCATTTACACTGAGGAACCAAACAAACCTATTATCATATTTATTAGTATTTTGTTTACTGACATATATCCAAACATCATAAAATCCAAAAGAGTAATTATCAACCAAACACCTCATTTATACTCAAAAACACATTTGGCAGAGGACAAAATCAATTCTGCAGGTTTAGGTTAAGGAACCAAACACACGTTGTTATCATATTTATTAGCATTTAGACACTGTATTATCTGTAGGTTTACACCAAGGAACCAAAGAGTTGTTATTTATATGTTTCTTTTTATCTCTCACTTTTTATCATCTTTATATATTCACATCTCAAAAATACATATTAAAAAAAAAAACAAACAAACAAACAAAGAGTAGACGGTAAATTTCGTGTGTTAAAAAAAATAACTCAAGTGGAGGCAGTGTGAAACGGCACCCAGCGACAAAAACGAAAACCCTGCCTAATTCCCCTTTTGTTAGTTTTAAGGCTTCCTTCCGCTGAGACGGAAGTCTCAACTAAAGATTACAACAACACCCATTTCATTGATTCTCGCTGAATCCGATGGAGGAGAAAAACGGCGGCATGAATCTGAGGCGGGTGGCGGCAGAAGAATCAGGGGAAGGGCTTCCTTATGCGCCGGAGAATTGGCCTGAACCCGGGGACATATGGGGATGGAGAACAGGCCGCAGGGTCGCCAGTAATGGCTTCTTTCACGATCGCTACCTTTATCTCCCAGTTCGGCTCTGCCCACCCTCTGCCTTAGGGTCAGGGTCAGCCACCCGCAAGAAAAGACTAAGCTTTGCTAGCAAGCTCGCTGTTGAACGCTACATCAAATCCAATTTCCCTCATGCCGATCTTCCTGCCTTCTTCGCTTCCTTCACCTGGAAGATTCCCGCTATTCCCTCTCCCTCATCAAATGGTCTCTTTCTTCATCCTTACAAAGTACTTTAACGTTTTCCCATTTATTCAATTTACATGCTTGATGCTTCTGTTTCATTTAATACCATATTTCATGATGTTTAGATCTATTCTGATTTCAATTGTATATCAAGACATGACATCTGATTACAAAACACTGATAAAAGATCATCAATTTAACATCATAATTAATAGCTATCTGGATTGTTTCATTTGATACCATGCTTGTATCTTGATGGTGTTGCTAAATAACTATTACCATTGTTGTTGTTCTGCATCCTAGGGCCTATAGCTGCTGTACCTCTTCAACAGGTACCGCAAGCAGAACATTCAGACTCTGAAACTGATGTTGTTAAATGTAAAGCTGGGAACAAGATGTGCGACAGCCTGATAATCGATGAGGTTGACAAATTTTCACCGGCCATGCCATGTGATATCTGCTGTGACGAGCCTGGTTTTTGCCGTGATTGTTGCTGCATTCTTTGTTGCAAAACTGTTACTTCAGATTATGGTGGCTATAGTTACATCAAGTGCGGAGTAAAGATTGGCGACGGTATATGTGGACATGTTGCTCATATGGAATGTGCTCTTCGATCTCGCATGGCTGGCACGGTTGGAAGAAGCATTGGGTTGGATGCTGAGTACCATTGCCGACGCTGCGATGGGAGGACCGATCTGATTTCTCATGTCAATAAGATTGTACAAACATGTAAAGCTATTGATTTGGACGATGAAATTCGGAAAAAGATTTTGAATCTTGGTGCTTGTCTCTTGCGTGGTTCCCAGAAAGCCATTGCGAAGGAGCTGCTGAATCATATTGAATTGGCCATCTCAAAGGTATTCTCAAATGATTTTTAGGTCATAGAAATAACAACTATCTTGCTTGTCCTCTCTTACACTTTGTAAAAGCTTATGACCAATTTGCTAGTTTACAACAGCTTAAATGTGGGACTAATCTTGAAGATATCTGGAATATGGATAATTTTAATGCTCATTCTACAGGTAAATATCATCTCTTATGACACTATTGATTATCTTTGACATCTGCCACCATTAGCCATGTTGTAAATTCAGCACCTTTGTAGTAGAATTGAATATTTTGTGTTTATAAACAGGCTTAGCAGATCATGGCAACGATCCAATGGAAATCACAGACAATGAAAGCCCTTTAGATTTTGGAAAAGGCACGGACTCATATGATTATCTACCTCGTTCATTAAAACTCGAGGCTGAGATCGATCAGGTTCTCGATGCTCTGAGAAAGTCACAGGAGTATGAATATAAATTGGCTGAAGAAGGACTCCAAGCACACAAGACTTATTTGCAAAATTTGTATCAGCAATTGGACTGTGAGAAGTCTGAATTGGCGTCTCAAAACTCTTCTGGTTCAGATGCTGTCAGAGAAAGAGAGAAGCAGATTAGACGGGAAGAGATGAAACTCGAAGTTATGAAAAAGGTAGCTAATGGTTTTGGCAGGACATCCAAAGACATTCTAAAGGAATGCTTTGGCTTAGAAATTGCAGATTAAATTGATAAATCTTCTTAGGTTATGACAATTTGAATTTCCTAGCGGTTTTCCTAGAATTGGCATTGAACTCTATTAGTTGAGCCTTCCAAGGTGGCTTTCGATTGAGGTTATGAGAGGAGCTTGATGTAAGTCAAGTGGTGTTGAAATAAACTACCCAGCTGAAAGGTGATTATTTCTTCATGTTAAGATACTGGAAAAGGATTTTTCATAATCTGAGTAGTTCAAAACCTTTTGACAAGGGCAGGGCTCACCTCTCAGAACCTTTTCTCTTTTCGAATAAGTCTAGAGTGCATTGAGAATAAAATCTTCAAATACATCTCGTGAACTCTGTTTACCAAAAACTTGTCGCCTTCATTTTTTTTTTTTGCTTTAAGCTACTCTTCTAAAGCAGAAACATGAGCTTTAAGCACTCACGGTATCTTTTAAGGATTGAAATTCTTATTGTAAAAATGGAGAAGGCAATATGCACCAGGTTATGTTTTGGTGTAGGGATGCACTTTTTTTTTACCTACTGTAGTGACATTTTTGAAAGGTTATTGCTGTTATTTTACACTTCTAACCTCGATTTTCCCCTCAACTCCTTCCCCAACTCTAATTACACACATTTTATAGTGTGTTGCTTATGAATATTCAATGTGCTCTTGGACGCGATTCAAAAAATATACTTACAGTAAGTCTTACTCCATCTCCTTCGAGTTCTCTCACCTTTTCCTTACAATCTTCTGCTCACATGTCTTCATCAGAATCATATTGAATCGCTTTTTAGACATGGTAGGATGGATAGTGAAGTATATCACCGTTTTGAGCTTCTGAACCAACTTATTAGTCTCGATTTCCTCATAAACAACCCTACACAAATTCTTCCATTTCATAAACTAACCTTTGTATTGCTTGGTGTGTGTCTGATTCCACTTTTGAAGACATCAGAAGTGTTTTTACACTTGTCAAACGTGATTCTAATAAAAAAATAGATGTTTGGTTATACGCTTGGGGAAGCAATTTTGCATCTAAAATCAATTCTATCAGAAGTAGCTTGGAGTAACTTTTGCTTTTGGATTTAAATTGGTACTAAGTTTTACATCAAATTTACTTTTAAAATAAAAACATGCAAATATAAATTAATTTACTTCAAACTCAATTGTATTGAAATCAATTCTATCCAAAATTACGTTTATCAAACGCTCTCATCTAAACACACGTTTTATCACCTATGAGCTATGACCATAAAACAAAGGTCACTTTTACCGTACAATACTTCTACCCCCAGAAATTATATTTGAACAACAAAATTGGACATCATACGGTGTCCTTTTGGTTTTTTTAATATATTTTTGGGATGCGTATATACAAAGATGATGAAAAAGTAAGTGAGAGATAGAGATAAACACATACGGTGTCTAAAACTTTGATGTTTAAATATCATAACTCTTGTTTGACAACATTGATTGAATCCACAGTGGAACCACTTGAATATAAAGCTAGGCTAATTTAAACTTTGACATATCTTAATATCTTTTTTTAAAGTAAAAACTTGTAAAATTAGCAAATAAAAATTCAGAAAAATCTCAGTTAAAAGTGCCTTATCCAATTCTTTACGGGTTACTGGTGTGAGAATAATTCCTCAAGCAGAATTTGGGTACAAAGTACTGTTTGATGGTTCCTGCTCTTACACCTTGTCGTCACGTTTCATACTGAAGGCTTGTCACTGTAAGTCAAAAAGACGTTCATTCTTTAACAAACTCATCATGCAAAGAATATGCTTGATATGAGCTTTTTAACCAAAAGAAGCAACATTATATTGTGTGCTATCTGTTTTGTGAGAAGATGCGTTGAAAAACAGCACATTGAGTGTAAAAACCAGGCAGGGCCATGATGAATTGATGATGAAAAATTGGAGTGCGAATCATCCTCAAGGGCATTAATAATAACAACTTATTGAGTAACTAATGAGGAACCGTTCCCGGTCTATTGAAAAGATTAGCGATACATGACTGCACTGCAAAAATGTGGAGCGACAACATAATAGCAGCAAGGAAGACATATTCCTATTTATTTACATATATACATACGAGGAAGGGAATGAATGTCTCAGATATGTTTGAGAGTAACAAGAAATGCTGATATAGATAGATAGATAAAGCAATAATAATGAGTAATGAGTTATGAGTGTACAAGCACAAGTGTTCCACCAACACCCCCACCCATAGTATTCTCATCATCATCATTCCACATATCCTTGGGCACCGTGACGATGAGCTCCCCGTGAAGGAAGACGGCGGTGGCCAGGTCCGGGCGCGTGGACTCCGGGAGGCGAAACCTCCAGATATCGAGGTCCAGCTCATCCATGGAGGAGCCACTTACCCTCACCACGATCTTGGTCACCCCTGGATGGATCTCAACCGTGTGCGCCTCCACGTCGCCGATGTCCTCCTCCTCCGTCTCCGCCACGAATCGGAAGCAGTCGGGGTCCTCCTCGACGGAGACGTCAGCATCGGAAGAGAAGGGGAGCTCGAGGACTCTGCTGAAGACATGGGGAAGCCTCCTCAGCTTCTTAATCTTGTTGTTTCCCTCACTCATGTTCCTTTTTCTCCCAACTGGATGAACCTTCTTCATCTTCATGCTTCCACTGCCAATTGAATTTATGGCACCACAATTCTGAACCCTAACCCTTTTTTCAATTCTTTTCTATACTATCTTCTTCTCCTTCTCCCCTCACTCACTCCGCACATTCATAAATAATAACACCACATTACCCTTCTGCTTCTCCCAATTTACTCAATCACCCCTCCCTCAATTATTCATTCCCAATTATTTTTTTATCATTATTATTTGTGTTTCCAACTGACTGATGAGGATCACTTTTGGAACTAAACTCAAGTAAAGTAAAATATGGCACTCTTGCAATTAAGTCAGTTTCAAACATAAAAGGACTGAATAACCATTTTGGTAACTCAAATTATCAGTGGCAAGTTAGTCCCTCATATTAAGAAATAGGTAAAAATGTTCCCAAAATTGATAAACATTTGTTACGCTATAATCCCCAAATTAAAAAATATCGCTACATTAGACTAATATGATTGACTTTTTTCAATTTAAAAAACGTTTTTGTCTAATTAATGTGAGAAACCAACTTGTCACTGCCTTATAATTTCAAGGACCAAAACGGTAATTCACTCAACATGAAACTTTTTAGGAGCAATTTCACGAAATGTCCAACTTGGACATTAACACACTAATTAAAGAATAATTAATGGCATTCAAATCAATCTCGCAATAAATTAACATGACAAATATGCTCTTAAATAAATAAGGGTCATGCTAACCAGTGCCCAAAAAAACAAAAGTTCATTCGAAAAGTAAGTTTATTATTATTCAAAGTAAAAAATACACCAAGTCTCAATGTCAAATTTCTATTTTTAGATCATTAACCAATGTCCTTAGGGCACCGGTTAACATTCTCCAATAAAGAATTAGAAAATATAACTAATAGGTTATAAGGTTGGTTTGGTGGTTGGGGTGAGAAAGTTAAGGATTGGAGTGATAAAGAGGTTGACACTAACATTTTCCTATTAAAAAAAAAAGAAATAAGTTTATATTCAAAATAATATATTAAAATTTTAAAACATGAGTTTCTTATAAAACTCTTCCATTGTCAATTTGTGAATTTTAAGAACACGGTACTAGTATTAGTTCCTTTTCAAACACGGGTCATGTTCTGGCAAAAAAGGAAATGTTTTTTTTTTTTTGACAAAAAAAAATATAGAAGTTTATTCACATTTTGTATTTGTATTTAGAGTTTAATTTTGATATACATTCAGTTTATAACGTTAGTTAATTACAAAATATTTTATATGTGAATTTTAAGTTAATTATGATAATTTTTTAACAATATGTTAATTTATATTTAATTTACAATGTAAAATTTTTTTATACTAATAATTCGTATCAATTAATCAAATCATTAAATTCAACCTAAAAGTTAATCATAGTGAGTACGGCAGAGTCCAAATACACAAGTTCATTTGTAAGACATTCGTGTTCAATTATTTTGTGTAATGAAGATTATTTAAACTTTAACTCTACTTGCACAACATTTAAATTTGTGGTATTACAATAGCACAACTATTTTCTCTTATCCCTTTGTTAAAAACATATTTAACATCTTAAAATATTTATAAAAAAAAGTTTAATACTGTTTTTCAAATGATTAGAATGATTTGTTGAAGAGTAAATAATTCTTAAATTATACCTGAAAGATACACATATAAAAAAAATAAAAAAAAAACAATTTTTTATTTTATTTTTTGTTTCTTGGATCATATAAAGTTTTCGAGGGTAATGACAAAAGACGAAGGTGCCGGGATCATTCCAAGTGGGAAAAAAAAACACGATAAAACACACGAGGCATGACAAACAATTTTTGGCAAAAAAAGAGAGACGTAAGGGTGTGATTGTTGTTAAGTTGTGAAAGATACTTTCTTCGAGGGTTATGAATGGAAGAAATTCTTTATGAGGCCTGTACACAACGCTAAGGAAAGGGAAACGCTACCCTTTCTGTAATACTGTTCGAAGAAAAGGGTCAGAGCCTTAAAAGAAAAAACCACACAATCTGGATGATCCTGACGCATCAACTTATGCAAATATCAGCTGACAGTCAAACAGCTGCAGCATGCTTCGAGTTTGAAAGGTCGTCATGATTTCGCATCCGACGCCTACGGTGATACCTTCTATACCTCCGATTATGTGTCCTGATGGTTTATTTGGGGAGTTAGGAAGAGGAGATTCATAACCAAAAAGACAATCAAGAGGGTCTAGATCTCTGCCATGATATCAGGATTCAGGACCAGCTTTTGTCTGCGGAGAAATTTATGTGGAAAAGAAAAAAAAACAATTAATGTCGAAACCTAAAAAAAAACCTACAAAATAATTATCCCACTGTAATTCGATCATCTTGATGATAATTGCCCACAAGGCCAAGACATATATAACAACTTTTTAGAGAATAAGTTTAGGCATACTATATATTTGTTCAAGACACCATTCAAGTCACAGGACTGAGGACTCACTATTGACCGAAAGAGTTACCAAAGATATGTCCAACGGTCGGTCACATTACTACTGCAAACAGGAGTTAGTTTGTCCAACACGATATAACATTCTTTTTACGGTGGTGGCATTACCCAATTTGCCGGAGAAGGTTCTGGCAAATCCATAGACAAAACCAGATTCAGTGAAAAAGAAACCATAACAGCCATGGTTGTATCTTGTTCTTGTTGACGTAAGGGTCGAGATGGAGAAAGAATTGTATGCAGTGGTCTGGCATGGGCAGAAACCAACATCATCATGGCGATGTCTCGGTGTCGACACACGAGCGAAGATGCAGACAGCACTGTATACGGTAGTCGAGCAAGGGCAAAACTACCTCTCGATGGCCAGGAAGCTTTGGGTCTTAGAAAATACATTCAGGCTGCTGCCACCGCCGGATCAGAAGCCTCATATGACAACTAGGTCACTTTTTCTTCTTTTTAATATTTGTTAAAGGATACAAGTGCCTCAGTCCTATATTTTCCTGGTTTCGTCAAAAGCAAGAACGTGCTTTGGATTATTAAGTTACTATAGTTGGAATAATTGGTAGTCATTTTTAAAGAGATGTGGCGTGCCCATTAGCTCATTGAAGAAGTCAATAAGCTTGAACTGCAAAGCTTTGGGGACTTGAAACTGCTGCCTATAGGGACCATCCCAATGTTAATTGTTAGTTGTTTTAATCTGAGGATAAAAAACAATGGAGGCTTTAGTGGGCAATTAAGCAGTTTGCTTACATCTGTAGACTCTGTACAAAGCATGCCTTTGAAGCAAGGATTTCGAGGTAAATTATAAACAAATTAACGTGCTTCCCATTTTGAGTAATAATTAAACTAAATTAAAGTATGAGTTAACCCATGCTGTAAACTGAGTTGCAGTAAAAGTGCACATTTAATGGTTGCATGTGTGAGAATACATTTACACAGGTATGCAAATATGCAATGCACTCAACTCCTGATTCACATTTTGGCTCACAATTGAAATGCAAAACAGAAAGACGTAGAAAAATAATTGTGCTACAGTTTTTTTTTTTTTTTTTGCAACTTCTCTTGTTTAAGTTTGGACTTTGGAAGGTGACTCACCAGAGATTGTTATTACTTATACAGTATATTTATTGTTGTCACCAGATCCACTAGCCTGGTTGCCGCCGGTTGAGCCATTATGGATGAGGGACAAAGATCTGTGTCTGAAGAAGGAGAGAGCATTATGGGTGTGGAAGGGAGAGCTGCAGAAGGAGATAATGAGGAAAAATTAGACCTAATGGGCCAGGCCCAAATTGGTCTCAGTCATTGGTGTCATGAAGTTGATGTTAATCTGAAATTTTCTCAAGGGAGCTCATTTTTTGAACAAATGGGCCCAGCCCAAATCTTTGAGCAAAACAGCTAACACCTGAAAATAGATGATGTTTCCTATTTGGCCCTTAAGCAAACTGACATCATTCCCAGTGGAAGAAGGCAAAGGAAAGAGCTTCCAACCTTGAGGACAAGGTTGTTTCATGGGTAGTATTATTAGAGCCCAACCCAAGGCAATTAGGAATAAAGAGAAACATCATAGTTTGGTAATTAGATTTCCGTCAGTAGTTGCTGTTAGTAGATTAAGCAGTGGGTGGAATGTAAGTCCTATAAATAGACCTTTTCAGATTGAGAGATGTAGCTTTTGGTAATATTGAGTTTTGACTGGGTTATTCCTAGTGTGAAAGTAGAGTGCTCCTTTGAGTACAGTTTTGTAGTAGTTTCCTTTCATTACTTTCTTTGTACAATTCTTTCTATTTTTCGGATAACATATGCATATACAGATTCTTAGTCTTTTTTCCCTATTCCCCTATTCTTCCTGTTAAGCACCATTGTTAGGATTTCTTTCTTCCCCAATGTTAGGATTTCTTTCTTCCTAAAAGAGATTCCTAATAGTATCATTCGTTTAACTCAAGAATAAGAACAAGGAAGTCTAAGAATACTTACAAAAGTATGCTTAGTCTCAAGATTTGTCCTGTTGTCATTGACATTTTTTGACTCGCCTTGGGAATTATTATAGGAATCACTATGACAGTCGCCTTGGGTTTTAGCATAAGAGTCATTACCATGATCGATAGATAGAATCTCATAATGATGATCGCTGAAAGAATACCGGTATCGCCATCCTAATCTAGGATTATTAGAGGTTGAATCATCAAAAATCATCTCTGAATAGAAATGCTTGGATATAAACTGCGTTAGCTCAGGAAATGTCTGGAACTTTGTTGCCACTCTGTCATTTAACAACCATAACTCACAAGTAAGAAGATGTAATGGAATCAAATCATAGGCATAAAGATATGTAAAAATAAAAGAAAGTCAGAAGTTAATTTCTTTTTTATTCCCTCATCACTCCCTTTTTCCTTTTCCAGACTAGGAATGTAGTTATACAATGTCAAGGGGGTATGGACAATTTCAACTGCAAAGATGACATCTTATTTTAAAGCAAAATAACCACTTAGTTAGACATTTAGAATTTTGACTGGCTACAACAACAAATTTGCTAAGACAGGTCTCATCTTTTATAATTAACTAACAAAGAATCAGGATTTCTTGTATGCATATATCAGTTAAGCAAAAAGTGCTAGTGTCTGACCTGGTGTTTACTTTTATTGTCGCTCTTGCTCCTGCTCTTTGTATACTATAGGCTTAATTAATAGAAGTTACACTTTGTCCAGTCATTTTACAGTAATTTATTTTATTTATATGACTACATTATGTATGATAGCAAACTTTCATTACATTACTTAGAATAATTTCAAGTATTATCAAATCCTTTCATATAACATTGACAAATAGCAAAATATAATATATCATCTAAATCCCAAAGCAATTTTGTTGGGACCAATAAAAGTTGCATTTTTTACTTGGATGGAAATGGGGGGAAATTTCGCAGCTAGGATGAATGTAACAACCACCTGATTTTCAATTTACCTTATACTCCTCTACTAAGACTCTTTCCTCGCTTCTAATAATGCTAAATATCACTCCTATCATCTTAAGTTCTCTATGATCTTATTTGCTACAGGGTGTCAGTGTCACTCCATTTAGTAAGCTGGTTTCCTACTTCTATAGACAGAAGAAGTTACACGTGACATTGACCTTGTCACATACGAGATCTATCTAATTTTAATTCTCAAGCCACATAGTGTACACTGCACATTGAACCAATGCTAAGCTGACTTGCTTCGCTTAACTTGGGAGAGAGAGCTTTTGTTTCAATCCCTACCCAAGAATACCAGAGAATGTGATATTATTTGGAGCTTATTGCACAAACAAAAAAAGCTCATCAAGTGTGAGCAACTGAGATGAGAAGACCTACATTTTCAGGAACTCCTTCTGTAGTATACTCCAATCCAGTTTAAGAATCTGCTCTGCACAAGAAGACATTGTTCTACCAAGCATCCACGACGAAGAGATGGCAGCAGCTCCTGCAAAAGGATAAGACAACAAACAAGGAGTGTGGAGAAATGCCTTTGTATATATAGATACAAGTTATTTAAGGCAAAAGGGAGACAGATGGTTTCTCTTACCTGATTGAAGAAAAGGTAGAACGTTATCACTGAGTTTCCAACTTTCTGCCACAAAGGAAAAAAGATTATCAGCAAAGGAAAAGCAACCACTTTTCAAATAACTCTGGAGTCAGCAATAGTGATAATCTGATGTAATAAGTTGAACAATATTCAGATTGGGATTCACGTGCTTGGAAGCCTTCCAATTATGGTAGAATAAATAAAATTTAAACATCATATAAATCTTAGTGATAATATAGCTCTAGAATCCAGGAGTAAGACTATGGCACCATCAGGATGTTAGCTTACTGGCAATAACAGAAAAACCTGCCTTCCCAGCAATACCCCCAGCAACAAAACTAGCAGCGATATCCCTCACGGCTTTAGATTTGCATGATTTGAGAATATTTTCCTCCTCAGGTGTCAAATTGAATAATTCCTAGAAATAAAAAAGCAAACGAGACATTTGAGGATAATGCAGAAAACACCAACATCAAGTCCAGTTTCAATGAACTTGGAAATTTGAATGTACTGCTTGTCAAAGCATTTTGACAAATATCCTATGTCAACACTCTAATTAAGAGAAGAAGAAAAAAGTAATTAAACTTAATATTGGCCAAAATGTAGGACTCCAAATTGCTAGCATCGACTGAAATTGAGTCAAGAAACTATCAAGTTGAGCTCAGAACTAAAAATGAAGAAATTGCAATCAAAATACTAATAATAGTTATACCAATTAAAACTCCCAATCAGTGTGATCAGGAAACTGAATGACATAATTATTATTATTTTTTTGTTTTTATTATAGGGTCACCAGACCCATTGGAGACAGGTGCCAGGTCTAACGGACCGGTTATTGGGGGAGGCGGGTCAACTTGACCCGAATAATCATCATCTTCTTCTTCTTGTTCCTGGTGCAACTGCACAACCATGGAGGAATAAAGGGGAAAGTTGAGAAAAAACGAACCTTTTTGTTGGAGAGTTCAAGTTCCAGATATAACAAGGGAAGCATGGGCGTTAATGATCTCATGATGACGCAGATAGATCAACGCTTGCTTGCTTCGCACAACGATTCCAACACCTTTTCGTTTTATTATTAGGTTTCCTTCGCCACCCACACTCTTCTCTGTTACTGTCACTCTAGTGACTAGAGTCTAGTCTTGCCATACAAGACTAATAATAATAATAAGGAAAATAATAATAGGTTTGGGAACAAGTTACTCGGGTAACTTTAATAGAATTACTTTAAAATTCTCACCCTTTATTTTATGAGTTTAATTGGTATATACTGGCAATTAGGGGTGGGAATAGGCCAGGCCGCTCGACAGGGGTCTATGGCCTGGCCTGCTTAAGGCCTGGTCTGGCCTGTCCTGTTTAATTAAAAGGCCAGGTCTAGGCTTTTTAAAAAGCCTCTTTAGATAAATGGGCCAGGCTTAGGCTTATGAAAAAGCCTTTAAAACTTGATAGGCCAGCCTGTTTAAAATATTATTTTTAATTAAATATATATTATAGAATATATTAATATATTAATTAATAGAATACAATATATAATATACAATTAAATATATTAATATATTAATTAAAAAAATATTCTATTCCTAATTTGCTAAACATATAAACCCTCTTTAACGAAACCCTTGTTCAACATGACTGTGAGTCTGTGACTGCCGTCACTCTCACACAGCCACACCCCACTCATCTAATCAGAAAGCAGCATGTGACCGATTTCCATGGCTCAATCCGTATCACAGCGACGACAAGGGAGGCTGAACAGGCAGCGCGACGGAGGCGGGCAACGCGGCAGCAGGGCTCAGTGCGGTTGGGTCTGAGCACGACGCGGTGGTAGAGATGCGTGGCTGGGTGTTGCAACGGAGAGGAGTGCGATTTCTAGATCTGGTTCAAGCTTGTGGCGGCTGACGAAAAGGCGAACAACGTGCGACGGAGAATGGTGGTGTTGGTCGTGGAGGAGTGATGACGACAGTGAGGAGTATGGGCCAAAATGGATTGCAACTGTGGCGGTGTGAGCAACGACGACGGCGACTGTGGTGGTGTGAGCAACGACTACGACGTTTGCGTAGATGGTGAAGAAACAGTGATGGCGAAGCTATAAGATAAGGATCTGATTTGTTTAAAATGTGTTTGAATTTTACCTTTGGTTTAGATTGTAATAGTGATTGTGTATGTATATGGTGATGTATGATTGTATGTATGTGTTGTTATTCTAGTGGATTGAAGCTGGAATGGTGTATAGTGGATTAGGGTTGGTTCAAATGTTGGGAGGAGGAGAAGCAAAGTCTGTAAAATGAAGAAGATGAGGGTGGTTCATTGGCCTGTTTAGTGGTACGTCTATTGGCCTGTTTAGTTATTGGCCTATTAAATTAAATAGAAGATTGGCCTATTTAGTAGTAGGCCTTTGGCCTTTTAAATGTTAATGTGAGATAGGCTTTTAAGTAGGCTTTAGGCCAGGCCAGGCTTTTAAAAAGGTCAGGCCAGGCCTTAAAAATAGCCTATGTCAGGTAACAGGCCAGGCTTAGGCTTTATAATTTTGAAACAGGCCAGGCCTATTTAGCTAAAGCCTGGCCTGGCCTATTCCCACCCCTACTGGCAGTGTAAAGTTTTTTTACACTGTCAACCAATCAGAAATGGATACATTATTACAAATCTTTGATTCTTTAACCTAACCACCTTAAAAGTCATCAATTTCATGATTTCTGATTGGTTATTAGTGTAAGAATCTTTACACTAACAGTGGATAGAAATTAATCTCTTATTTTATTGTAATCCAATGAAAGTTAGGGAAATTCTTTAATGAATTAATCTAGACAATTAGATTACAATAATATAATGGGTTGGGATTTAGAATAACTCTTTTAAAGTTACTCTTGGGATAACTTGATCATCACTCATAACAATATGATATTATATAGATTTAAATAAAAATAATTTTAAACAATCAATAATAAACTCTTATCTATTATTAATTTAGTGCATAAATAAAAATTAAAAATTCCAAAATATTGAAAGTAAAATAAACTAAAAAAAAAGAATGTTAATGAAAGTTGAAAAATTTAAAAGCAAATTTTGGAAATAAAAGAAGTTATTAATAAGAGATACTAAAATTGAGAAAATTTAAATCATAGATTCATATTAGATGATGCGCATTTATTTATCTAAATGACATCTATTAGTGAAATCAAATAATAAAAATACAATCCACATGATAAAAATGAATCACACGGAAACTATTACGGCCAACAATTCCTTTTATAAGAAAATGGATCGTCTATAATCAAAATGTTGATACGTTCACACGTTCATGCATTAATATATTGTTGGATTAATCACTAAAAATGTTTGAAAAGGTTTAAGACTAATCCAATGATGTATAAATACATAAATACGTGAATACATCAAAACTTGAATGTAGGAAATTGAGTTCCTTAATTGTGATTGGGATACGTATAAATATAAATATCTTATCAACCAAGTAAACATTATTAACTTTGTTTGTACTATTTATTTAATTTCATTTTCATGGTAATTTTGTATTGAAATTGAAAGCAATGGAGGAGTTGAGGCGGGACTGTGATTAGATAAAATACCAACCGTTATGTGAGTTTGTGATGAACATGAAAATAACATCAAGTGTTATGGGAATTTCTGCCATTATTTATATTATGAGCATGCTGCTACTTTGCTGAATACAAATTGTAACTAATATTTCGAAACAGATACTGCCAGAACTGCAGTGCTTTCGGGGTATGCAAAAGTTGGGATGGTTTAACAGAGCTTTGAAGTGTTCCGGTTGGACCTGCAACCGTATATAGAATAAATTTAAGGTGGAGTTCCATGGATGGAACTGCAGAAAAAACTTCAGAGGCAGTAGCAATTCAGATATTGGGAAAAAACTTCACAGATCCGAACTTTGCTAAGAGGAAAAAATGACACAAATTGTATAATCCTGACTCATCAACTTATGCAAATATCAGCTGACAGTCAAATAGCCGCTGCATGCTTCGACTTTGAAAGATCATCATGATTTCGCATCCGATGCCTACGGCGAAATCTTCTATACCTCCAATTATGTGTTCCTGATGGTTTATTTGGGAAATTAGGAAGATGAATCTCCTCTACCGGAGAATCATAACCAAAAAGACAATCAAGAGGGTCAATCTCTGCCATGATATCAGGACCAGCTTTTATCTGCGGTGAAAATTATGTGAAAAAGGAAAGGAAAAAAAAAATTTAAAAATAAAAAATAATGTCGAAACCAAAAAAAATAAAAATCCTACAAAATTCGATCATATTGATGATAATCGCCCACAAGGCCACAAGACATATAACAGCTTTTTAGAGAATAAGTTTAGGCATACTACATATTTGTTAAAGACACCAATCTCACAGGAGTCATTATTGACTGAAAGACTTACCAAAGATATGTCCAAGGGTCGGTCACATTACTACTGCAAACAGGAGTTAGCTTGTCCAACATGATATAACATTCAAATAAGTTCTGTGGCCGTTTTAAGCAATTGCACTGATACCTATAATATTCTTAATTTTTTCTTTGATGGTCATTAAAAATAATTTAATTCTCTATTCCTACTTTATTTTTATTTACATTTAGTTTCTTCTCCGAACTTTTAGAAGCAAAGAATTGAAATGAAATAGGGTCGTCGTATTTATTTCTTACTACACGTAATGGATATGCTGATATGCATATGCTGCAAGTGTAGGGTAATGAGTAATAACGACCAAAGATAATAGTATCATTCCTTTAACTAAAGAATAAGAACAAGAATTCTGAGAATACTTACAAAACTATGCTTAGTCTCAAGATTTGTCCTGCTGTCATTGACATTTTCTGACTCGCCTTGGGAATTATTAAAGGAATCACTATGACTGTCGCTTTGGGTTTTAGCATAAGAGTCATTACCATGATCGATAGATAGAATCTCAAAATGATGATCGCTGAAAGAATACCGGTGTCGCCATCCTACTCTAGGATTATTAGAGGTTGAGTCATCAAAAATCATCTCTGAATAGAAATGCTTGGATAGAAACTGCAATAGCTCAGGACTACGGAACTTTGTCACCACTCTGTCATTTAACAACCATAACTCACAAGTGAGAAGATGTAATGGAATCAAATCATATGTATAAAGATATGTAAAAATAAAAGAGAGTCAGCAGTTAATTTCTTTTTCCTTCCCTCATCACTCCCTTTTTTCTTTTCCAGGCTAGGAATGCAATCAGTGATAAAGCAAGCTGACTTGCTTCCCTTAACTTGGGAAAGAATGCTTTTGTTTCAATCCCTACCCAAGAATACCAGAGAATGTGAATCAAGTGTGAGCAACTGAGATGAGAAGACCTACATTTTCAGGAACTCTTTCTGTAGTATACTCCCATCCAGTTTAAGAATCTGCTCTGCAGAAGAATACATTGATCTACCAAGCATCCACGTCGAAGAGATGGCAGCAGCTCCTGCAAAAGGATAAGACAACAAACAAGGAGAGTGGAAAAACGCCTTTATATATATAGAAACAAGTGATTTAAGGCAAAAGCGAGACAGATGGTTTCTCTTACCTGATTGAAGGAAAACTAGAACGTAATCATTGAGTTTCCGACTTGCTGCCACAAAGGAAAAAAGATTATCAGCAAAGATGAAAAAGTCAGCAAAGGAAAAGCAACCACTTTTCAAATAACTCTGGAGTCTGCAATAGTGATAATCTGATGTAAGTTGAACATTATTCAGATTTCTCATTTACTGAAGTTAGCATAAGTGGGATTCACAATAAATAAAATTTAAACATGATATAAGTCTGAATGGTCATGTAGCTCTAGAATCCAGGAGGAAGAGTATGGCACCATCAGCATCAGGATTTTAGCTTACGGGCAATAAGAGAAAGAGCTGCCGTCATAGCAATACCCCCAGCAACTGCACCAGCAGTGAAATTCTTTGCGGCTTTAGATTTGCATGATAGGCGAATATTTTCTTCCTCAGGTGTCAAATTGAATAATTCCTAGAAATAAAAATAAAAAAAGCAAACGAGACATTTGAGGATAATGCAGAAAACACCAACATCAAGTCCAGTTTCAATGAACTTGGAAATTTGAATGTACACAAAGCAGCCTTGTCAAAGCATTTTGACAAATTTCCTTCCCCAACGCTCTAAAAGAAGAGAAGGGGAAATAAGTAATTAAACTTAAAATTGGCCAAAATGTAGGACTCCAAATTGCTAACATAAACTGAAATTGAGTCAAGAAACTATCAAGTTGAGCTCAGAATTAAAAATGAAGAAATTGCAATCAAAATACTAATAATTATCTTCATAAAACCCTAGAGCGAGGTAGCGGGTAAAGGAGAAAAAACGAACCTTTCTCTGGCAGAGTTCTAGTTCCAGATATAACAAGGGGAAAAAGGGGGCTTATTGATCTCATAATGACGCAGATAGATCAACGCTTGCTTGCTTCCCACAACAATTCCAACACCTTTTATTAGGTTTCAGTGTTTCACTCTTCTCTGTTGCGGCTACTGTTATCATGTATCATCACTCTTGCCATACACAAGACACATAATAATAATAATAATAATAATAATAATAATAATAATAATATTTATACATTCATATTTATTGATGTGCATTTATTTTAATTATCTAAATGACATCTATTAGTGAAATCAAATAATAAAAAATTAAAAATACAATCCACATTCCACATGTTAAAAATGAATTCCACCCAAACTAACATGGCAAACAATTCGTTTTTTTGAAAATGGATCATCTATAATCAAATGTTGATGCATTGACACGTTCGTGCATTAATGTATCGTTAGATTAATCATTAAAAATATTTGAAAAAGTTTAAAATTAATCAAATGATGTACAAATACGTAAATGCATAAATAAATGCATCAAAATGTAGGAAATCCAGTTTTTTTTTTTTTTTTATGAGAAGAAATCCAGTTCCTTAATTGTGATACATATAAATATAAGTATAAATATCTAATCAACCAATTATACAGTATTGTACCAAAAAAACCAATTATACATTATTAACTTTGTTTGTACTATTTATTTAATTTCATTTTCATGATAATTTTCTATTGAAAATGAAAGCAATGGAGGAGTTGAGGCGGGACTGCGATGATTAGATAAAATGAAAGTCCAGGAACCGTTATGTGTGTGTGTTTCAGTGTTTGTGATGAACACGAGAATAGCAGCAACTGTTATGGGCGAGTGAGTGAGTTAGGGTGAGACAATAAGAATTAAGGATGTTTGAATAGCAAGACTTGTGTGACAAAAGGTGTATGCAATACAATACATGAATCATTTCTTTCGCACGCAACCATGTCCTGCAGTTTAGGCTATGTTCTTCCTCATCAAATTCAAAACCCAAAGGTGAATCCTTTCATGACACTCACAGCATCCACAAGTCTTACCCATCTCAAACAAGTCCATGCCCAAATCCTCCTTCGCTCCAACTTCAACTCTCACTCTCACTCTCTCCCAAACCCAGACACCCATTTCTCCAACAAACTCCTCCGTCAATTCTCTCGCGGCCCCAAACCCGAGAAGACCCTCTTGCTCTACAAGAAGCTAAGGAGAGATGGGTCCACTCTCGATAGGTTCAGCTTCCCCCCATTATTGAAAGCAGTTGCAAAAGTTTCTGCCTTGAATGAAGGCTTAGAAATTCATGGGCTAGCATCCAAGTTGGGCTTCCATGCTGACCCCTTTATTCAAACGGGGTTAATTGGTATGTATGCTGCATGCGGCCGCATCATCGATGCACGCTTGCTGTTCGACAAAATGTCTGATCGAGATGTCGTTACCTGGAACATTATGATTGATGGGTATGCTATCATTTTAGCCATTGTTTAAATTATGAGTATGCTGCTACTTTGCTGAATACAAATTGTAACTTTGATCTTTTGAAACAGATATTGCCAGTGTGGTCATTATGATCATGTTTTGAAGCTATATGAGGAAATGAAGAGTTCCTGTATCGTGCCAGATGCTATAATTCTTTGTACTGTGCTTTCTGCTTGTGGTCATGCCAGAAATTTAAGCTACGGCAAAGCAATCCATGAGTTCATTGAGAATAATGATCTTGCTGTTGACTCTCATTTACAGAGTGCTCTTGTTAACATGTATGCAAATTGTGGTGCAATGGATTTAGCTCGTCAAGTCTATGATAAACTCTCATCGAAACACTTGGTTGTTTCAACTGCAATGCTTTCAGGGTATGCAAAACTTGGGATGGTTAAAGATGCTCGCTCCATATTTGACCAAATGATTGGAAAGGACTTGGTGTGTTGGAGTGCGATGATATCTGGTTATGCTGAGAGTGATCAGCCTGACGAGGCTCTTAAATTGTTCAACGAAATGCAACAGCAGAGAATAGCGCCTGATCAGATCACAATGCTGAGTGTCATTTCTGCTTGTGCTCATGCTGGTGCACTTGGTCAAGCACAATGGATTCATACGTATGTAGATAAAAATGGGTTTGGAAGAACTCTATCTGTCAACAATGCCCTGATTGATATGTATGCCAAATGTGGGAACTTGGTCCGAGCAAGAGAGGTATTTGAGAATATGGCAAGAAAAAATGTGATATCATGGTCCAGTATGATCAATGCTTTTGCGATGCATGGGGATGCTGATAGTGCCATAAACCATTTCCATAGGATGAAAGAAGAAAATATTGAGCCCAATGGGGTTACATTTATAGGTGTCCTTTATGCTTGCAGTCATGCAGGTTTGGTTGAGGAGGGCCAGAAATTCTTTTCATCCATGGTTAATGAGCATGGCATCTCTCCCAAACTTGAGCACTATGGTTGCATGGTTGACCTATATTGTAGAGCCAATCTGTTGAGAAAAGCTATTGAGCTTATTGAGACAATGCCTTTCGCACCAAATGTTATCATTTGGGGATCGCTTATGTCTGCTTGTCAAGTTCATGGTGAGGTTGAATTAGGGGAATTCGCTGCCAAACGACTTCTTGAGTTAGAGCCTGATCATGATGGAGCCCTTGTAGTCTTGTCAAACATTTATGCCAAAGAAAGAAGGTGGAATGATGTTGGACTGATCAGGAACTCAATGAGACATAAAGGTATCTCTAAAGAGAGGGCATGTAGTAGGATTGAAATGAATAATGAAGTGCATGTGTTTTTTATGGCAGATAGATATCATAAACAATCAGATGACATATATGAGAAGTTAGATGAGGTAGTAAGTCAATTGAAGCTGGTTGGCTACACACCTAGTGCCTCAGTCGTTTTGATTGATTTAGAAGAGGAAGAAAAAAAGGAAGTAGTTCTCTGGCACAGTGAAAAGTTAGCACTTTGTTATGGGCTGATTAGTGGGAGAAAAGAATCAAGCATGCGCATAGTTAAAAATCTTAGAATCTGTGAGGATTGTCATACCTTTATGAAGTTGGTTTCGAAGGTCTTTCAAATAGAGATTGTTGTGAGAGATAGGACTCGGTTTCACCATTTTAATGGTGGTATTTGTTCTTGTAAAGACTTTTGGTGATTTGCAACCGCGTATACTGGAACTCAGTGAAGACCGCATATACTGGAACTCAGTGAAGGTTGACCACTATTTTTAGTTTTGATGAAAACTACTAGTTTTACCATAGGACACAATCATTAAGGTATCATTTGTTCTATGCAGCCATTTTACCTAGTGAGAAAAGGTTTTGTTGTTATACTATTTTATAGATGTCATACTCATTTGATTAGTTTATTTATTTTTATATTCAAATTGGCTTATAGATATCTTACTTTTGATCACTATTTCATTTACGTTTGTTTTGTTATATTGGTTATTCCATGTATACGGGTTAAGTACCTTTTGTACTCTCTTCTAATATACTTTGTTTATCAAAAAAAAAAAAAAATGGCTTATAAATTTTAAGATAACTTTTGAAAAAATTAATTTAATTAGGAATTGAGAATTTATTAAATGCTTGTTTGAAACAAATCCCTTTTTTTTTTGTCTTAGACTCTTTGTGTTTGAAAATCATATTGGATTTCGACTAATCCAAGTCGAGTCGAGAAGACTTATTTAAGAAGACAAAACTCTTTCGGCATCTATTTTTTTCCCCATTCAAAAGACTCAAACTCTAGATTTTCCTTAGGAAATCAGACTCCTTGCCATTTGGATCAAATGGCTTTGGTGTTTGAAAACAATCCATAATCAATGTTTGATAACTCATCATGGAAATCGTATCTTATAAAAAATAGATACCATGACATTTCTCACAAATCATAGATCATCTTTAACTAGGAGGAAACAAATTAGTGTCTTCGCCATTTGATTAGTGGACCTATAAATTTTAGAAATTGCATACCTCAACGGCTCGACCTCAAGAAAAAAAACTATCATCAGCCACATAACGTATTAAAATAAAAACGAAAAATTGGAAACTATCATTATCTAAGGCAAGTTGTGATGAAGACATCCTCCATAATAGGGCATTGATAAACATTGTGTAGCAAAAATTTAGGCATAAACTAACTCATTATCGTGGAGTGGGAAATTGACTATAGATGTTGCTTTATTAATAGATTAATCGGAATATTATAAGCCAGTCGAGTCTGATCTATGCCAAGTATGACGCAATAGGGAGTGTACTATAGACTAGAGTGCTCAAAAACTGCAACTTAAACCTAGTGATTCATTCTTTATAATATTGATATAGTGCATTTAGCTTAATATTTATTTATGTGATATATAAACTAATGGTTTAAATAAGCTTTTATAGTTTAAATAAGCTTTTAGTCCCTGGGAAGTTCATCAATTTTGGTTTTAGTCCTTGTAAAAAAAAATCTTAGGATTTAGTCCCTATATTTTCGAAAATTTTGTAAATAGTCCCTATTATTACCCCTGAGTACTAGAAATCATACTAGATGAATAATTTTGTCAATTTTAACCCCATGGCCCTAATGTATGATTTAATTTCTACTTTCTAGCCAAATTTTGGAGCAAGTCGGACAAGAACGAGAAATTACCTCGGTACCCCCTGAGTACTAGATATCATACAAAATGAAGGAATTTAGCAATTTTAACCTTATGTCCCTAATATATGATTTTGTTTCTATTTTATGGCCAAATTTTACAGCAAGTTGGACAGTAAAATAAAATTACCTCGATACCCATGAGTACTAGATAATAGAAAAAGATAACGGTAGGGACTATTTGCAAAATTTGTGTCATTATAGGGATGAAAACCTAAGAAAAAATTTCACAGGGACTAAAACCAAAATTGATGAACTTTGTAGGGACCAAAAACTTATTTAAACCTAAATTAATTATATTACAAATATATACTTTTTTGGTATTGTGTGTGTGTATGTGATACTAGTCCCATTCTGAAAACATTAATTTTATTTTGAACATGATTTTGAATATTTAGAGTGAAAATGAAATAAATTACTTTTCCTCTTAATCAAACTATGATTTCCAAACTATAATGGAAAAATGCTATAGCTTCCTTCCCGGTAATGCATCAATTGTCACTTGACTTGCAAAGTACGTTAACTTCTTTTACATCTTTAATCATTCCAAGCTCACTATTGTAGAACATGCCCTTTCTTTGAAGGAATTCAAACTGACCAAAAAGTTATCTTTTTGATATATGAACAAAAGGGAATACTCGTTAATCAGAGCCTCAGAAGCATTGAAATCCTTTTTTTTTTTTCTTTTTTTTTTACCAATTTTATGCAGAAAAGGTTGTGTGGTTTGAATGAAGTACTCGTAAGTTTGGTGGAGGACAGTTCTATTGATCTACTTCATGCAGAATAAAGTCAGATTTTTCTTGAAAATTAGTTTTGTGTTGCCAATAAAGGAAAACAAAGAGAGGGGATAGGGATAGATACCATAGTAGGGATCAGTTCTAAAGCAAAGAAAAATGAGAAGACAAGACACTTCATTAGAAACAACACTCCCTATACAAAGACAAAATGAAAAACTTAGCCATAAAATGGTAACTATCAAATTTATCTTAACCAAAAACAGAGTGCCCTGTTCCCTCCTCTGTTTTTATCAATGCAATGGGAAACTCGAGGAATCCTCTACTTGAGAAGTGCTGGTTGACCTCGTGTTCTGGTTGTTTGATGAAGCTGGAGATGAAGACAATTCAATTGACCTTCTCCTTAGCATTTGCCTCATGCCATCAGCAACACGAACCGCAGGATTCGATTTGATCTTACGACAGAATGACATGTGAGCTTTCACAGCTTCTTCCATGGCAAATGGCTTTTTCCCTCTGCTAACTTCGTCTCTGACTGCTTCTGAGCACAACCCACATAGCCATTTACCATCAAATTCAGCCTTCACTTCACTGATATAATTTTGGGTGCAATCCTCTTTCAAGCCACAACACTCACACTTGGCTGACTCAGTTTCCATATCTGTGTATAGTTCTTACTCTCTCCTTTTTTAGCTTCCCGCAAAGCGTTATAAGGATGAGAATCCTTATCTTCAGAACATGTAAAAGGGTGGGTAAGCGATGATTTCTTTTGGTTGGACTCGAGTGCAATGATGATAGTACCGGTCTTATTTATTTACTTTATTTTGGCATGATGGTGTGTTTTCTCGCTTGAGATTGATGGTGTTGTCGCTTCAAGAACTAGTAAGTGTGTGTTGTTCAACGAGGGCTGTTATGGTGTCTGAGATGGGAGAGAGAGAATGGAAGCTTAAGTAGGGAAGAGTGCCATAATTTCCTCCATGTTCTAAGGGACATGAGGCAGTGGAAAATAAGACCACAGTGGTCGGAGGGGCCTTTACCCCTACCCTTGATAGCCTTAAATACACAATCCGAAATGAATCTTCCACGCCATTTCTTTTACGCGTAGTGTTAGACTTCACTTATCTAGGGGGAAAATATATATATATATTAGTACAGAAAAATCCTCTAATGAGTTAAAATAAGCAAAGGTCACCAACGCAAGTTGGTCTAAGTGATTGGAGTTGGGTTTTCCTTAAATAAAGTCACGTACTCGAGTATTGTGAATGAAAAAAATAGATGTTTGATAGTAGTTTGCCCCTTTATATTGGTCCATTCGTCTCAACTCAAATAAGTCGAGGTCTAATGTGACTTTTAGATACTGTGAGCCCAGACCAAAAAACAAAATAAAATAAACAAAGGTTCAAGACAAAAAAAAGTGGGCATTGGAGTGGGGACAGTTAATAGTATTTGTAAATAGATTCACCTTATGGCATGCTTTCTAAATTATGTTGTTTTATTTTATTGTCCTTTTTGGTAGTTTGTCTATTAATTCTATAATGTTGCACAAATCTCATTTTCACATCTTTATAGTTTATACATATAGGATTGTCCGTTCGGTTAACTTAATTCCATGAATGTTAAGTGCCGACTAATGATCTTTCCCTATAGTGGCATGTGATGGTTCATGCGCAGTAGCTTTTGCTTAGTAAGAGGTAAGACAATCACAATCACAACTAAGAAAAAAGTTTTATTGACTACATGGCATGTCCCCCCAGCTGGACAGTAGCAACTCCAATTGATCAAATGAATGTAAATTTTTTACCATGTTTTTGCAACGTCCTCATCTCAATTTGATTTCATCCATCATATAAATAGTGCTTATATTCATGGATAATGTGGCTTTATAGGAGAATGTTGTGTATAAATTTTCATTAGGGAGCTAGGAATGAAATAATTGATTTAGCTGATAAACAGATTTCTATCTCAGATCAAAATCTCATCTTTATGGAGGAAAGGGGTAGTTTTTAGAAAGAAAAAAGCCACAAATTAAACAATAAAGTTAATATTAATATGAATCTGCAAATGATGATGTTCTTTAAGGTTCACACTACAGATTGATAACCTCACCAAATATTTATCTATCTTTTTAAAATCTCTCACCAAAAGCGTTGCAATACTACATTGGGATGAAAAGTGGTGACATATGTGTGAATGCAAAAGTTTATTTCATACAAAAATTCACTCACTCACTCACTTTAAAATTAATGGCAGACAAATATAACACAAAAGTAAACTGACGACTTGACTACACAATGTTGGATTTTTATTATGGCGTTGCAAGTTGCAATAAGAAAACTACTTTGCTGGCTTGATTTTTTTTTTGGCTTGGACAACTATGTATTTTCTTTTCTTTTCCTGTGCACTATCTTCATGTGAATCTAGTCAAAAACGTATGTGCAATGCTGCTTAAACACAAGGCAAATATACAGCTTTGTCTGTTTGTCTTGGCCAATCAAGTTTGAATTGCTAGCATGCAAGAACTATAGCAGCTGCTAGCTGATCATCGACCTGTTAAATTAATCTACATGGACTCTCGAGACACAATTCATCAACCCCACTTCACAATGTTGCACGGTCTTCTCGATCCAAACTATTATTATCTCACTTTCATGGACCTCCTTTTATGTGACGCCACAGTGATCATATCCTAACATCATTGAAAACAAAGTAATCAATTATTAGAGGATTGCACTGTTACAATTTCCCGGAATTTAAATCTTAACGTGTGGCCTAGGGAAGCTTGCTATCATCCTTTTAGTGTTGCTTTCACCTACAGTGTTGTATATCTAATAATGTTGACTTCAATTTCGCAAGCAAATTAAATTGATATAGGGCTATTCGAATTCGGAGGCGTGGAAGATCATGATTTGTCTGTCATTGCCCATGTACAGAGTTGGTATATATTCAAAGAGGATGCCCGTAGGAAAGGAAACATGGCACATGCATAATCAGTTGAACCCTCCCCCAAACAAAGAAGGTTTTGCTAAGTTGGGTTAGATGGTCAATTGGTCATAGAAACATTTTCATTACTTGTTCTTAATTTCCAAGTTTTCAGAAGATCTCCAATCTATATGGCTGGCTTTACTCTGATCCTGAAGGCCCACACACCAGATCATTATTAAACCTCAGAAAATCAAACTTAGCTAGGTTCGTGCACAGGAAAATCATAATTGAATGGGCTAACATCACAACAATAATTCCAAACAAACTAATTATTTCTAGGCTGGTGACCACAGTTTAACTTGGAATCACATATATATTTGGATCAAATTAATCTCAACTTGGTATGTGTATCAACTTAGTGGGTGTTATTGGAACTATGATGCATCTGCCTCATAAGTGAACAAATGTGTTCCCAAACATGCAATTAGTTGATGGGGTAAAATCACTTTAAGTAAAAATTATAAACTTAAAAGGACACACAAATTTAAAGCAGCATCAAACAGAACTCTTTGCTCATGCGAGCGAGTCTCGTGATAGGTTAGGATAGTTTGTTTTTTGTGCAATCTATCACCGTTAGATTTGTTTCTCTCATATATCTAACCCTCTATTTGTTTTGTCTAAAAAATTAACAAAAAAATAAAGCAGAGACAGATAGAGATAGGCTACTACAGTGAATCCTAATCCCATTACCCTTCCTTATGAAAATCATTTAATTCAGTCATTCCAAAGATGGGAGAGCTTGTCTAGTAGGTACCCAGCAATTCTAGTGGCCACAAAATGGTGTGTCCTAGTAATGTTTCAGAGTCACGAGTTAGTCCAGATTACAGCTTGTATGAGAAAATATTGATACGTCAGGAAGATATACAACATTTTTGCATTTATGCAAATGGATATTTATATGGAATAGCATTTTGGAGGCTAAGCCCAATGTCTCATAAGATGTGATTATTCATGAACTCACCATAATTGGTCATAAAACTCACTCGTCACATTTCAAAAAATTTCTTTCTTTCTCTTTTTACTGGGATTTTTAATAAGATCATATCCTATTTTTCAAAAACTGGCATGGTGAGTAGCTAAATCCCACGAGTCATCATAGAAATATACTCGTCTCTAAAAAAATATCCTTAAACATATTAATTGTTGGATGAAGCAGTTGCAGTAATCAACCTGAATTTATCCATTCTTAACTTTAGTCTTAAAAATCATTATCTTATACAAATAATAATATTTTTTTACATCCACAACTGCATAAACATCATATCACATACAACTAGAGCTGTCAATGCGGGCCAGCTCGGCCCATTTGGGCCAAGACAATTTCGGGCCTGGCCGGGTTGGGACAAAAATAGTTCGTTCTACTGTTTTGCTAGCCCAGCCCAACTCTCTACGAGCTGCTGGCCCATGGGCCAATATATTTTTAAAAAATTTCTACTTTTTTATTTTTTTTTTCAATTAGAAAATGTCAAAGCGATGCATCATATAAGAAAATGTGCTGCGTCAACCTGTCATCAATTTAAGGATTTCAAAAATCTCTTTGTAGTTTGTTCCCTACAAATTATTTTCTTCTCTTATATTCCAAGTTTCCAGTTTAAGGATTTCAAAAAAAATGGAAGATATGAATGTTGTACATATAAAAAATGTGGGCATGAACCAGACTTTTCCCTAATACTTAGATTATATTGGTTGTTGAGTAGCCTTTTATTCATTTTTTCAGGTGACGTAGCCTTTAACTCTTTAGTAACCTTTTATTTGTTAAATAAATTCAATTATATAATTTAAGAATCATGCCATGATGACCGTCACACATATTATTGAAGAGCTATATACAGTAAAAGCTATATTGTTAAATTCAAGTATATACCGCTAGTTTGGTTTGGTTTTATTATATGACAGTCACATATACTTGAACAACTTGAATAGCTATATATAATATGTATATGTATATTATATAATCCAAGTATATAATTTAAAAGTATTAACAAATTTCCTAATACTAGCACTTGTCTTAATCCTTCCCATAAAGTTGTTACCTTAGTCCTACCAACTTAGTGCTTCCCTAACTTAACGAAATAAAAACTTTCCTCACAATAAAAATATTTCTGTTGGCCCGACCCATTACGGGGCCAATCTGTGATGGGCCAATAAATTTGCGGGCCAGACCAGATTGGGCTAAAATTTGTTCGGGCTCGTATTTTAACAACCCAGCCCGCCTTTTATATTGGGTCAAACAGGCCAGCCCATCGGACCAGACTCATTTTGACAGTTCTTCATGTGAGTATGATTTACTGTTATCATATACTACATAAATAATTTCATTCCAAGTATTGTTTCTACGTGTAAGAAGAGTGTTATATAGGGTGTTAAATTCTATCTCATAACATTCTATTTGAGGACACACATGGAGCTTTCACTTATAGATAGGTCATGACCACTAAACTCCAAAGTTCAAATCAATCATCATTCAAACTTTAATATCTTTCTCCACCATCATCAGCATTCTTATTGTCTCTCAAATTATAAAGGCAGCAAGCACTAGCAATTATTAAATTGCAACTGTGCATACATGTAAGAAAAATATTTGAGTTTCAATAAAAAATTCGAAAGTGAAAATTTTGAAGTACAAAAAAAGTTTGGTTGTAGAATTTTGTATCACACAAATCCAATCCGTAGCACATCAAATTAAATAAAAATGGCTATTGCTTCCCACTTTCAAATAGATTTCTCGATCCAATAGCTTCCTGGACCACATATCTTTTAGACATTATTGGTCTAAAACTGCATGAGTAACTCCGTTACATTTTATTATGAGGGGAATCATAGATAGCCAATAACCTCTGGGAAATCAGAATAATTAAATATGCAGAATATTATAGTGGTGATGAAATAATGAAATCTGAACATTAGCCTTTTCTTAATTATGTGGGAAAAAGTCTTTTTACCCACAAGTGGTTTACTAGAACATTAGTGAGCTTTTGGTATTATATTTATGTCAGCTTAAATCATTTTGACTACAACGGCTAGGTTTCAAGTTTTCAACTTGATCTCTCATGAAACCTTTTCAGAGTAGCAGTTCGGTCCTAAAGAACAATATGGAAAAAATCTCAACTTGAAACACCAAATCAAGCTGCATTAAAACCAATATTGGGATAAGTTCATATTGAATGATGAAATAACCTAAACAACATGATTATAAATATGTTGATGTTAATTCCAGGCAAGTGATCAGTGACGCCCTTATGTGTTTCTTTTTTGGTCAACGAACAACAATGCTTATCTATTGCAGTGGTTCAAGTAAGGTATATGGGCCAAGCAAGCATGAGCTTAGTGCCTTTGCTGAGGAACAATATCCTCGTCAAATTAATATTTTTGGAAGGGATCATTAATATTCACATATCTATGATTGTTTGCCTTGGACCGGACCATGGGGGCTCCAAAGGTTTGATTACATCCCACTTGTCAGCTGACTACTATTGGGTCTGTGAAAAAAAAAGCAGTAGTTGACAATGACGAAGCATTCGGGTGACCTACCACGGCCACACTGACTTTAAGATCCACCACACAGCCACATTAGAAGCCACGTATCCCAAAGCCACACAGGCTAATTGGTTCCCTTTCTTGCCAATCAACGGGATCGTTCCCAAAAAATTTGTGATATCGTGAGCTTAATTTTCAAGTTAAAACAAATTAGATGATATAAAATAATATTTTTTAAAAATAAACTTTTTTAATAAATTTAAGTAAAGTATCAAACATGATAATTTATCTGTGAACCAACTTTTTAACTAAAAAATGGCTGAAATAAAGAAAATTAATCTTTCACAAACACACTCTTAATTTAGGTTTCAGATTACCCTCTTTAAGTAATAAAAACACTATTTTTATCCTCTATGGTAAAAATAATAGCCAATGTTAGTCCTTGACATTAAACAATGTTAAATTCTCATCGTCTGGGGTCGAAATCATGTGAGAATCTCAATCTCACAAAAGAACATCCTCCATCCTCATTACATTAAGGGGTTAATGTGATAGTGCCAACCACTTTCAGTGACCAAAATGATGGTTTACTGAAATTGGAGAATATGAAACTAACATTAATATGACATGTCTCCAATACCATAATGTTAATTACATAAGCTTTTCAGTACATGCAGCATGTTCGTTTCACTTTTTATTGACGGAAACGGATAAATGTGCATCCCGATGCACCTTTTTTGAAAGCCGAATGTTGTAGCTTTTGTCCCACTGAATTTTGAACAGAACTTTACGTTAGATTTAATTTAAAACAAACAGACCAATGGTGAAAAGGTCTTTATCTAATCATCGTCCCAAATCAAGGGTAGTCTCATATACATGTGAAATATTGGTGAAAGACGAAAAATCATGACCTTTTCACTTAAAAATGCATTATAAAAATTTTTAGATCAATTTTGGCTTATGGTTTTTTTACTTTTGTATGTGACACTTCAGCCAAGGTTGGTAGAATTATTGTTGGCATTAACAAAGAGCAGAGAGATCTCGCTAGGCATAGTCGCTTGATGAAGAGTAATGATAAATGAACACATTTTTGGGACATCAAGTATAGACACCATATGGTGGTGGGTTGTTTTCAAGTGCTAAATACATGTGTTGAGAGAAAAAAAATAATAAACAAGTATAAATATATATATATACATATATATATATATATATAGACGATGTTGGACACCAAAAGTGTGTTCATTTATCATTACTCCTTGATGAATACATAATTAGTTGATACAAAAAATGAAGAACCTGGCTTTGGGTTCAGCTTCTTTCTACCAAAGTTTTGACTTAATCAAATGGGCTTAATTGCAATTTTTTTTGTCCTCCAAGTCATGTTTGTACGATTTTGGTCCCTCATGTTTCAATTACGTCAATTGGGTCCCTCAAGTATGGCGATTGTGCAGTTTTAGTCCCCAGGTTTCAATTGCGCCAATTGGGTCCCCCAGATATTATGATTGTGCAATTTTGGTCCCTAAAATTTCACAATTACGCAATTTTTAATGTCAATAACCTACGTGACACAAGTGGGACTAATTTGGCACTCAATGAGACTGGGTCGGTAGCTTACATGACATTCATATGTTTCAATTAAAGTACGTGAGGTGTCAATAATGCCACGTGAGGTATCAAATCGGTCTCACGTGTGTCACGTAGGCTAATGACATTGAAAATTACATAATTATGATATCTGGGGGACCAAAATTGCACAATCGTGATACTTGAGTGACCCAATTGTCGCAATTGAAACATGAGGGACTAAAATTGCACAAGCATGATACCTGAGGGTCCCAATTGTTGGAATTGAAACCTGAGGGACCAAAATTGCACAATCGTAATACTATGGGGACCAAAAGTGTAATTAAGCCAATCAAATTAAAACTTTCAAACAAAAG
Organism: Echinosophora koreensis; assembly: GCA_035048595.1. Lineage (NCBI taxonomy): Eukaryota > Viridiplantae > Streptophyta > Magnoliopsida > Fabales > Fabaceae > Echinosophora > Echinosophora koreensis. The sequence continues at coordinate 14,550,443 of JAPCYP010000003.1, read as the reverse complement.
ATATTATGGTTTTAATTGATATGAATTGTCAATATAAAGATTGTAAACTAATCATAAATTGTTGTTATATCATTAAAAATTTAAAATATTTGAATCTTATTATATCATTCTTAAAAGTTGGTTAATACTGTAAAAAAAAAGCCTTACACTAATAATGAATTAAAATTAAGCTATGAAACTATTACATTAATTATATTAATGATAAAAATACTAGAAGAATTATTACGGAATAATATGAGCAGTTTTGTGTTGTTGTTGTTTTTTTTTTTTTTTTTATAAATATTTTTTGGGTTATTAATTTTATTGAAAAAGTAAGCCCAGATCCATATATGAGGTGGGGGAGCAGCCCAATAAGATTTGACAGGGAAGGATATATAGAGAGAGGGCACTAACACTGTAAGAAGGAGAAGTAGGGTTTCAAGTTCTGCTCTTATTTGCGGCCGTCAGCAGCAAAGGAGAAGAAGCTCGGAGCCATGGCTGTCGGCAAGAACAAGAGGATCTCCAAGGGCAAGAAAGGTGGCAAGAAGAAGGCGTGAGTGTACCCATTACCCTTCGCCTTCCAAAGTTTCTATCTTTTTACATTTTATCTCTGTTTGATTCTTCTATCAATCTGCTGCAGCGCTGATCCCTTTACCAAGAAGGATTGGTACGACATCAAGGCTCCTTCTCTCTTCCAGGTTAAGAATGTCGGCAAGACCCTTGTCACTCGTACTCAGGGTACCAAGGTAAATATTTTCGCTTCAATTCAGAACTGCTATTTCTTGTCTGAATCCAAAACCCTCTAATCCCAGAAACGTATCAATGTTTTTGTTTTTTTAAAAAAAATAAAATTCGAAAGCTGTTTGCTTTTATGTTGCGGTACATGTTTAAAAATTATGATATTGGGATATACAGTCGAATGATTGTTAGGTTGGATCTACTGCAATTGTATTGTAGATGTATTTGGATGTTCCAAGATTTGATAAAATCCTTTTAGTTTGTTTTTTTACAGCAATGTTTTTTCAATTTGCTATTGTTGGTTAATAATATCAAAAACACAGATGACCATTGCCTTGCACCTTGTTGTTGTGCTCTGCTCTGGTGTATTCATTTTATTAACTTTATTCATTATGTGGAGTATGGTAGATAATTATTTTTGCTAATTGGGACAAGTGATTGGGTGTACATACAAGTTATATTGTTGAGAGTTGTGCATATGCTTCTATAGATGATGATATGGGGGTTATTTTAAATAACAGATTGCTTCAGAAGGACTCAAACATAGAGTGTTTGAGATCTCATTGGCTGATCTCCAAGGGGATGAGGATCATGCATTCAGGAAGATTAGGTTGAGAGCTGAGGATGTTCAGGGCAGGAATGTTCTCACGAACTTCTGGGTATGATTGGTGGCTGAACTTCTTTTAATCACATTATTGTATTGCATGATTATAGTCAAATTTAAACTTTATCTTTAAATCTCTAGGGAATGGACTTTACAACTGACAAGTTGAGGTCATTGGTGAGGAAATGGCAAACTTTAATTGAAGCTCATGTGGATGTGAAGACCACCGATAATTATACTTTGAGGATGTTCTGTATTGGGTTTACTAAGAGGCGTGCTAACCAGATTAAGAGGACCTGTTATGCCCAATCAAGTCAGATTAGACAGGTATATTCAGTTGAACTTGTTTATCTGCTACATGTTAAAGTTGGTTTGTTTTCACTCTATTTTTTAATATAAGCATATGTTCAACAGTTGTTATGTTAACCGTGTTTATATTTGTATTTTTCTTTTTAAAGTACCTAAGATATAATGACAATCTTAAAGAGGTGAATTACATGATATCATTGTTGTTATTTGTTTACTCTTGGTATTGTATTCTCACTGCTTTTACCACAAATTGTTAACCAATTTTCTGGATCTACTTTCTGAAATGTAATTGGAAAATGAGTTTGCCTTGTTTCTTTCTCTTCCTTTTATTTTTATTGGGAGTGGGTATAATACCTTTTTATCTTTTCAGATCCGCAGGAAGATGAGGGAGATCATGACCAACCAGGCAACATCCTGTGATCTGAAAGAGTTGGTCCGCAAGTTCATCCCTGAGATGATTGGAAAAGAGATCGAGAAGGCAACATCCAGCATTTACCCTCTACAGAATGTGTTTATTCGTAAAGTTAAGATCCTGAAAGCTCCCAAATTTGATCTTGGGAAACTGATGGAGGTATTTCCTTTTTATTATATATATTTCTTCATTTTACCTTCTGGTTCTCTCTCATATCTAATGGAAGATGTTTCATTGAGTTGATGAATCTTTTGCCTGAAAAAATTAATTAGTCCATCGATATTACTGGATTTCTTCATTGGATATAGTTTGCTGAGTTGTACTATTGAGATGATTTTTTCCAAAGTTATTTTTCTCCTTTTCAACCAATCTTAGACTCTTTTAGACGACCAAGTACCTTGTAATTATGATTTGAAAATAGTTTTTACTGATTACCACACTTTTTTTCTTTCAAGTATCTTTCTCTTTCTGTCGATTCATTGACTGCTGTTGATTACAATGAGTCATTTGGAATGGGAACAATTCTTCGTAATTTTTAGTGGATTTTTTTAATTTTATCAAGCAAACGGTTGGAATCCTGATCAGTAGACTGATGTAATGCCTTTGTTTTGGGTCCTTGTAGGTTCATGGTGATTATTCAGAAGATGTTGGTACAAAGGTGGACAGACCTGCAGATGAAACCGTTGCTGAGGGAGCCACTGAAATTGTTGGAGCTTGATCGGGGTGATAATGCATTTGTAGTTGGTTCTAGGATTTCTGCTGCTTTTATTAAATTATTACTTACCAAGTTTTGTTGACATTGAGAAACAGATTTTTGCTTGCAATCTAAATCTGTGTTTTTGGGTTGGCAAATTTCAAGTATTCATACAATTTAAGAACTTAGTACGTCATGAAGACTTGAGATTTTTTGTTCTCTTGTTGCATGTGTTCATTTCATAAAAAGATAAGAATTCGTGCAATCTTTAGCATATTTATTTATCCTTACAGGTTTACTCGCATATTGAGCAAGCTTGCTAGCTTTGCGACAGCACTGTACTGCTGTTGTTTCCGTTCACGTTTGCGAATTAGCGAACAAACCAACATGATGTGACATTCCCAACGGACTTGCTAGATTGATACTTAGGTTGCAGGGTTGCTTAATTATTAACATTAGTTTTCTTAATAAATACTAATATATGCTAATTTCGTATATTTCGTATATTAACCGGGAGGCTCCAAGCGAAATAAGTTGAGATCAGTTGGTAGAAGTCTGAAAATGACATCATCTCTGCCTTTCCCCTTAACTTGTGCTTTCTAAGAATTTCTCTCTTTCAAAACCAGCCTTCTTCGGAACCTTCTCTTCAAGCCTCTCCAAATGAGGAATGTCACTGAATACAACCTTGCTTGCTCCAGAATATAGCCAACTTGAGCTGCTGTAGCTGTGCATTTATCACTGCCTGATTACAAGCACACAGAAACAGACCCGATTGGGCGTTTGTCAAGGCAAGTAGCTCTGAACCATGAAAATAGGGAGGCTATCTTGTTGATGAAGTCTATGCCATCCTCTTTGCTGGTGTAAGGTTCCCAAGTGCAATACCTAGTCACCTTTTAATCAGATGACCATACCATGGGATCATCCAGATCAAATCCACGAGATCTCTTTGGATTGACATTTTGCCTGACATTTTGCACAAAAAAAAAAAAAATATATCTTGGTATTATTGTTAAGCATAAATTCGTTTCATATATTCATTCCAAATGGCACATCATGTAAATTGACATCTTCCAAACAAACTAATCAAACTTGAGGATCAGTTACAATGACACTGAACATGACCGTATCTCTGCATTTTCCCTTAATGAACAGAAATTTCCTGAGAACTCCCTCCCTTTGAAAACCAGCCTTCTCCAGCACTCTTTGAGAACCAACATTGTCCACATCAACTAGAGCTTCAAGCCTTTCCAAGTGTGGAAACTCACTGAATGCAGCCTTAACCGCTTGTTTCACAGCATGCGTGACAATCCCTTTACCCCAGTATTTGGAGCCTAGAACATAGCCTAGTTCCAAGGATTTGTCCCTGCTTTTATCATGTTCTGAATACGAGGTCAGAGAAATACACCCAATAGCACGATCCTTAAGGCATATTGCTCTGCACCATAGAAGCTTGCTTGCTATATTTTCAATGAAGTTAATGCCATCTTCTTTGCTGGTGTGAGGTTCCCAGGTGCAAAACCTGGCCACTTTTTCATCAGTGGTCCATACCATGAGATCATCAAGATCAGAAAGCTGAAGGGGTCGAAGAGAGATTTGGGTCAAATCAACATTCTCTTCTTTTGCATCTGGCTTGGAAGAAATAGCAGATCCCTCCATCACTGTTGCTTCTTGGTATGGATGCATGCAAGTGTTTGATGAGGTTTTGAGTTTTGGCCTATTTATTAAGTGATAGGAATAGAAAAACTACAACATAAAGGAATTTGCGTGGAAGAAGGGCATGATTGGAGTAGGGATCAAGCAATCAAGGGGATTATGGGACACCAAGGCTGCTGGCAGCCATAGTTGACTATGACTCAACAAGGTTCCAAACTTGCAACTGATCTCAAGTGGCAAATTAATTTATTTTTTCCATTGTTATGTTACAAATTTTGTTATACTTGATGAAAACTAATGAGATTTTCTCTTGATAGATTTATAATTAGCTTTATTTGATCTAATATGTATTATGTGTAGCCAATATATTTTTTTAAATTTTATCATATATTTAGTTAAAAAAAAATTTTTTGTAAACCCGGGTATCCCCCTGCCTAGAGCCAAAGATTAATCCCTCCAGGTACCGAGATCCATTTAAGGGGTTGACCTCTCCCATAAGATACTCTTCCATACGCATGAGCCAAGAATCGAACCCCTGACCACATGCTTAAGGGGCCCAGTTATCTACCAACTGTGCCACACCATATTGGTTATTTAGTTATTATTTAAGATAATTAAATTTAAAGTTTTCTTTTATAATTAAAATAATACAAGAGTTTGTACCTCTTGTTGCACGAATGGTCACATTAAAATTTTAGTTTTTATTTTTCATTTTGATTTTTTACTAACAAAGATATTATACTTATTAATTTATTAATACATAGCATAAGTCAAGAGAAGCTGAAAAACCAGAAAATCTCAATTCCCAGCAGACATTCCGAAAAGAAGGAAAACACAAAATGCAAATTAATTGCAGGGAGAATTTTATTGACTCGGTGCAATTATTGAGTTAAATTATTCACATGTGAAAGAAGTTGCTATCATCAGATAAAGCTCCCATTTTAGTTTTTAGTTTTTACTAGCTAAGTCAAGAATTGGTACATTAGAGTTATACAAACATTCCAACAGAAGAAATAAAAAGTCTAAATTTTATGACTTAGTTCTCAATACTTAAAGGCCTTGAGCATCCACAAAGACACATTTTACTGCGCCTTCCGCTGTTTTTGTTTCCAATGTGAATGAAGTCCCTCAGCAAAACACCAGTTGGTCGAGATAATCAGTTTTTCCGTTTGTTGTTCTATTACAAACCACATGATCATAGAGATGAATACCAACTTCATAAGAGAAGTAGTGCTTGGAAGCTTGGAAGAGAGAAAGATTTCTCAGATGGAATCATATTGAAAAAGATGATGAATTGTGTAGAGCTTGATTAGGCTAATCATATGTAACTAACTCCTAACCAACTAACTAACCATATATTCTGTCATGTTGTTCTCACCAGCCAACTACATCAAAATATATTGTATGTTCTGCACCTCAAACTGCAACCTTCCTATCTGTTCAGAACCTCTTCTTGCCTGCTCGGTTACACTTCTTCTCTGGACCTGTTCACCCATTGAAGATGAGCTCCTCTCTTCAATCTTCAATATCCTTTGTCTGATCATTAATATCTGCTAGTTCCTTCACAGCCTCCTCAACTTGTTCCATTTGTTTCTTAACTGTTTCAGGTTCTGTTGGAAATCCGCCTTAATTGCGGTTTGCCCCTAGCCGTCTTAATTGAGGCAAGTTTGGGCTGTCTTCATTGCAACCTCCAGCACCTTCATTGTGCTGAGTATAAGGGGTGTGTTTAGTCCCACATTGCCTAGAGATATGGCCAAAATAGTGCTTATAAAGCTTGGGCAATCCTCACCTTACAAGCTAGTTTTTGAGGTTGAGTTAGGCCTAAGCCCAAAATTCGATGAGGTTCAATGTCATTCCCTGTGTTGCTTTTCTTCTTTGTCACTGGTTTCATTTTCAAGCCGAAGGCTCATTTCTATCAACACTCGGGTCTCTGCTGCAGCAGGAAAAGGAATCCAGGATGGGATACTTTGTGGTTTGCTGTTATCTGGTCTTTGTGGATTCACAGGAATGATTTATTGTTCAATGACAGTCATGTTCAGTTTGAAAAGGTGATAGACATGTTCAAATTTAGAGCTTGGAGTTGGTGCACAACATTGGTATCAGATACTCATTTCTTCTGTTGCTGCAGTTGGGGGAGTCAAGCTGCGGTCCCTTTACATAGGCAGTGGAGCTGCGCTTCTGCTGTTCTGTTGATTTTGGTCCAAAGCTAGACTCTGGTTAGGTATGTTTTTTGGGTTGGGGTAGTGGGGGGTTGCTATGACTATGTAGCTGGATGCCAATTACAGGAAGTGGTGATTTTAGCTTTAATTTAGGTCATTGTAATAAGCATACTGATGTTGCATCATCATGTATTCCAATTACATTGGTCCTTTTTTGTAACTGCTCAATGTACATCTTGTACAACCTAGTAATACAATTCTTTTGCTTATCAAAAAAAAAAAGTCTTGCACAGTCATATTAAGAATGGCCAATTTCTGTGCATCCGAAGCAAGCCTCTCCAAGATCTCTCTCTTGCCATCTTGAGTTGTCTCTGTTGTAGCCTTCGACAACTCGAGCTTGTCAACACCCAACTCCTTTTCTACTTCCAATTCTGGACACTATCTTTCGGAATCATCTGACTCTGTTGGAGCACAACACTGTTGAGCAGTTTCACATAACTCAAGTATCTGGGATTCGAACCTGTGACCCTCAGGTTGTTTGCACAACGTTCAGCCACCAGGCCAAAGCACCATCTGATGCTAACTGACAACCGTTAAAAGTATTTAACCTTTAACAAAACGTATCCATTCCAACATGTATTTTGGAAATCCCTCACAGAATGTCTAGGTGCTGCTGATAAATATAGAACACGAGAAAACAAGCAAGTCACTTGGGAAGAAACTTGTGAGTTCATGTGCCAGTAGAGTAGACCTAGTAAGCAACCAATAAGATGTTTCATGTGAATGAGATACGAACAAAGAAGTCACTGACCGCATTAGTTGAATATGAATAGGGATGCAATTCATGTAAAGTTGCAAAATAACTACATCTGCATTATTAAGTCTTGCACAATGCACCCTTATGTTTACAGTGACATGTTAATTTCTAAGGCAAGGCCTAACCTTTTGCACAAAAAAAAATATCTTAGACTCTTGGTATTATTGTTGTTAGCATAAATTCAATTCATATGTTCATTCCAAATGGCACATCATGATAATTGACATCTTCCAAACAAACTAATCAAACTTGGGGATCAGTTACAATGACACTGAACATGACCGTATCTCTGCTTTTTCCCTTAATGAACAGAAATTTCCTGAGAACTCCCTCCCTTTGAAAACCAGCCTTCTCCAGCACTCTTTGAGAACCAACATTCTCCACATCAACTAGAGCTTCAAGCCTTTCCAAGTGTGGAAACTCACTGAATGCAGCCTTAACCGCTTGTTTCACAGCATGCGTGACAATCCCTTTACCCCAGTATTTGGAGCCTAGAACATAGCCAAGTTCCAAGGATTTGTCCCTGCTTTTATTATGTTCTGAATACGTGGTCAGAATAATACACCCAATAGCACGATCCTTAAGGCATATTGCTCTGCACCATAGAAGCTTGCTTGCTGTATTTTCAATGAAGTTAATGCCATCTTCTTTGCTGGTGTAAGGTTCCCAGGTGCAAAACCTGGCCACTTTTTCATCAGTGGTCCATACCATGAGATCATCAACATCAGATAGCTGAAAGGGTCGAAGAGAGATTTGGGTCAAATCAACATTCTCTTCTTTGGCATCTGGCTTGGAAGAAATGGTAGTTCCCTCCATCACTGTTGATTCTTGATATGGATGCATGCAAGTGTTTGATGAGGTTTTGAGTTTTGGCCTATTTATTAAGTGATGGAAAAAGAAAAACTACAAGATAGAGGAATTTGCTTGGAAGAAGAGCATGATTGGAGTGGGGATCAAGCAATCAAAGGGATAAAGGGACACCAAGGCTGCTGGCAGCCATAGTTGACTATGACTCAATAAGGTTCCAAACTTGCAACTGATCACAAGTGACAAATTAATTTATTTATCCATTGTCATGTTACAAATTTTGTTATTCTTGATGAAATCTAATGAGACTTTCTCTTGATAGATTTATAATTAACTGTATTGATCTAGTATGTGTTATATCTAACCAAATTATTTTTAAAGTTTTATCATATATTCAAGTATTATTTTAGCTAATTAAATTTAAAGTTTGGCTTTGTAATTAAAATAATACAAGAGTTTCTAACACTTGTTGCACGAATGGGCACATTAAAATTTGAGTTTTTTTCATTTTGATTTTTTTACTAAGAAAGATGGGATACTTTTAATTTATTAATACATAGCATAAGTCAAGAGAAGCTGAAAATAACAGAAAAGATCTCAGTATACATTCCGGAAAGAAGGAAAACACACAATGCAAATTTATTATAGCAGGGAGAATTTTATTGACTGTTACAGTGCAATTATTGGGCTAAAACATTCACATGTGAAAGAAGTTGCTATCATCAGATAAAGCTCCCATTTTACCAGCTAAGCTAAGAATTGATACACTAGAGTTGTACTAACATTCCAACAGAAGAAATAAAAAGTAAATTTTCTGACTTAGTCTTCATTAATCGATGGCCTTGAACATCCACAAAGACACATTTTACTGCGCCTTCTGCTGTTTTTCTTTCCAATGTGAATGAAGTCCCTCAGCAAGACACCTGTTGGTCGAGATAATCTGTTTTTCCCTTTGTTGTTCTTCTCATCAGCCAACTTCAGCAGAATATATTGTATGTTCTGCACCTCAAGCTGCAACCTTCCTATCTGTTCTGAACCTCTTCTTGCATGCTCGGTTACTCTTCTTCTCTGGACCTGTTCACCCATTGAAGATGAGCTGCTCTCTTCAATATCCTTTGTCAGTTGATCATTAGTATCTGCTAGTTCCTTCACAGCTTCCTCAACTTGTTCTATTTGTCTCTTGACTGTTTCAGGTTCAATGTCATTCCCCTTGTTGCTTTTCTTCTTTGTCACTGGTTTCTTTTTCAAGTCTTGCACAGTCATGTTAAGAATGGCCAATTTCTGTGCATCCGAGGCAAGCCTCTCCAAGATCTTTCTCTTGCCATCTTCAGTTGTCTCTGTTGTAGCCTTTGACAACTCGAGCTTGTCAACACCCAACTCCTTTTCTACTTCCAATTCTGGACAGTATCTTTCTGAATTATCTGACTCTGTTGGAGCACAACACTGTTGAGAAGTTTCACATAACTTAAGTATTTGATCATCAGTTCCACTATGTTCTCTCTTGCAATACTTAGATTCTGGATCATCTGAGTTGTGATCAAGTGGAATATCTTTCATCGTGGACCAATTTTTTGATTTTGATCTCCATGCATTGAGTTCCTTAAGTTCCATCACCACTTTTCTGCTGTCATACGTGGCAACTTCCAAATTTGAATCTTCAGTCACTTCTGTCAGAGTTCCTGCTTCAACATTAGCACTTTGATTTTCCTCCTTGACACATCTTTCAATTTCTTCTGTCATCACCTTTTCAACTGCTCTAATCCTTGTTTGCATGCTCAGCAAATCTGAAACCCCATCTGGTATCGACATACTTTTATTTTCTCTTAAGCTTTGATAGCTATTTTCTTGGAGACAAGTCTCAATTACTACATCCTGGACAAAAATTCATGATGGACATGGATAAGTAGAAAATATATGTGAACTGCATAAGCTCTCACGAAAAAGAAAAAGGAAGAAAAAACACACAAGTACACATTATTATGGGGTTAAAAGTTAAAACAGAATGCTACCTTTTGTTCTCCATTGCCTACGACACAAGTTTTATCGGTCCAAAGAAGGGAAGTGTGCTCTAGAGATGCAAAATCTTCTTTCAAAGAAGTAATGACTGGAATATATGCACATAACTGCCCCTTCAGTCCTCCAATTTCACTTTGCAGTAAACTGACTCTTTCTGTCATCTGTTCAATCACCAAGCTTTTTGCAGCACTTTCATCATCAAGTCTCTTGCAAATTCCAGTAAGCTCATTAACCTTGCTTTCCAACAGTGCTTCACTAGTGGATAAAATCTGAAGATCAAAATAGAATGAAGCAGCCTCAGCCTCCAATAGCTCAAATTCATTTGTTTTATCCAGCAGCTCTGAATTTAGTGTTTCTTCCCTAACCCTGTGTTGTTCAATTTCTTTTTTGTGTCTCTTGCAATTTTCTGATAGTTCAAGAATCTGCCTGTCTAGATTTTCTTTGACCACTCTTGATTCTTCTTGTTCCATCTTCAGCTCCTCGACATACCTGCAAAACTCTGCATTCAACATCTCTGCAGCCTTTAGCCTTTTCTCCATTTCTAACAGCTCTGCTTCTTTCTTCATAACAAGTTTCTCTGAATTTTCAATTTGATGGATTAAATGGCCATTTGCGTTTTTGGCTTCCTGAAGCTCTTTGTCCATCCTCTCAAATGACTCATTCAGACAAGCATTCTCTGCTTCTTTCACCTCAAACTTGTTGCTTAACATGCCTAGTTCCTGCTTGAGGTCACTGTTCATATGGCTGAGATTGCTGAGATGTTCAGAAAGTGCATTTTGTTCAACGCCTTTTTCAGTGACAAAGCCCTCATAAACCAAACTACGGTTTCTTAGAGCTAGTACCTCATGGAGAACTAAACTGTTCTCATCTTCAGCAGTGGACAGTGCATCTTGAAGGTCCAAAACACTCTTAAACAATGAATTTTTCTCCTCAAGCAACTTACTTTTTTCCTCCTCAAACACTTGATTTGTTCTACGCGAATCTATCAACTCCACATGCAGATCTGCCAAATCGGATTTTAATGTATTCTCTTTTTCTTCTCCATTGGCCACTTCAAACCTCAGTTGCTTGTTCATCTCCAGAAGTTCAACCTTATCTTTCTGCAACATTTCGTTCTGCTCTCTCGTGTTCTCAAACTCTTGCTCCAGGATCCTTTTCTCTGACTCCAGTTTTTTCTCCCTCAGATCGATGTTGCCAAAGTGAAGTTTGGAGGACAGAATTCTCTACAAGCAGCTGCTGCTTCTCCTCTTGGCTTTTCACAAGAGAACTTTTGAAGTCCTCAATGTTGTGCAAAATATGGGATATTGGTATTTCCTCTTGCTTGATCCCTTTATCATGCTCACCACCATCTGGATCAATCTGAAGAGCCCCACAGACTTGATGAACACCCTTTTTAAACTTCCTGATTTCATATAACAAGAACTCTACTTCCATAAGTTGCATAAGATTTTCAGTCTCCAACTCAGAGATAACTTCTTCAGAAAACTTTGATGCCTCAACATGCTTTTCACATTCAATTAATAAGGCCAAGTTCTTCTGCTCCAAATCTCCTATACAACTTTGCAAAATGAACATCTCAAGTTGAGCATTTACAGCTTTGTCAAGTTCTTCTTCAAATTCTGTCTTCCCCAATCGTTGTTCTTCCTGTAGTGCATGAACAAGATTCTCCACTTTCCTGAGTCGGGCTTCACTTGAATGTTTATGATTAGCATGTTTTTCTTGTTGCACCAAAATTGAATCATGGAGTTCTTCTACTAGGTTGTCTGTGCTTTCTTTGTCCATCTCCACATCAGAATATTTTTCTTCTAATTTTGTAAACCTCTTTTCCAGGTTACCTAGCCTCGCTTCAACACTCTCCAACTGAGATAATAGGATGCTTCTTTCATTTTGAAGATTGTACTTCTCATCATTTAGCGACTTGTAGGATTCCTCCAGCCTTCTTGATTTAGTCTTCAAACCCTCAAGCTCATTGTTTGCATCCGAAAAGGACTTCTCCAGCAAGGTATTCGTCTCCAATAGCTTTGGCATACTTCCAGTGATAGTTTGTAACTGTGAAAGCAGAGTTGATTTCTCAGACTCAGCAACAATGGTGGATTTTTCTTCCTGAAGAACTTGGCAGGACTCTTGAAATTTCTTCACTGTTGATCTTAATTCTTCTAACTCATCATTCAATCTATACAAGGAAAATTCCATAAAGGCATTTTCAATTAAAAGTTCTTCAAAATCCTTTGCCTTTTCACGAAACGCTTCTTTCTCATCGTGTTCCATTTTGCAGACCTCCTTTAGCTTCGAGTTCTCATTTTGTAAATCCTTCACAGATGTTGCAAAACATTTAGGATTCAAACCTAAAGTCTGTATTTGTTCCAGCATAGCCTGATATCTATTATTCAAGTCCTGGATGTCATCCTTTATTTGATGAGTTTCCTGCTGGAGGGCATTGCTTTCTTCCATGTTTAGAGCAAACTCTCGTTCAAATACGTCTTTGATCGCCTTTAATTTAGAGATTTCCATTTGCTGTTTTTTTAATGACCTAGTGGAAGAGAAGTTTAGTTCATGCAGAGTCAAGTTTTGTTCCACAATCTCTTGCATTTCTTCCTTAAAACCTTTTTTGGAAACCTCCAAGTCCTTCAACAGCTGAAGCCCATATTTAAGCTCCAAAGCAAGAGTTCTTTGCTCCTGTTGTGATTGAGAGTATATCTTTTGCAGAGTCTGTAGAGTGGATCCAATTTCAAGAAAGTGGGAATGCTCTTCATGCATCAGAGTCTGCAGCCTCTCTATCTCCGCATGCTTCTCTAAAAGCTCTTGATCTTTCATAGCTATCTTCTTCACTAGATTTTCAGCCTCTAACTGAAGAGATTGATTTGATTTCTCCAACATACAACAATGTTTTTCAGAACTCTTAAGCTTCTCAGCCCCTTTCTCAATTTCTCTATCTAGTTGTCTAGAATTTTCTTGGGCATGCAAAATTTCACTCTCCATTTTAGATACTTTTTCCAAGCACTGATGGTAATGGGCAGCTACAGATTCTTTCTCTTCATTTAGTTGAGAAAGACTTTCCCTCAGTGCTTTAACTTCCAGTTCTGCTCTTTCAATTTGCTCCTTTAGCATTCTGGAATTGTCCTCAGCGAGTGTTATCTTAGCCTCCAAAACTGATATCTTTTCAAGACACTGCTTATATTGAAGAAGACCAGCATCCTTCTCAGCTTCCAATCTCGTAAGCTCTCGCTTGAGATCTTTGGCCTCAATTTCTGCTTTACCAGCTCTCTCATCAAGTCCCTTGGCATCCATGTGGGCCATAGATAACATAGTCTCCAGGTTAGCTATACTTTCTAGACACTGGTTGTACTGAACTAGACCAGCATCCTTCTCAGTTTTTAGCTCTGCCAAGGCTTCCTTTAATATTTTGATTTCAATTTCATATTTACTTGCTCGTTCATCAAGGCCTCCAGCATCTTTTTGTGCCTTAATAAGATCTCTTTCCATTTCGGATAACTTCTCCAAACTCTTCTGATACTGAAGAAAGATAGCATCCTTATCAGACTGTATTTTGGCCAGGGCTTTCCTTAAGGTTTGAACTTCACTTTCTGCTCTTCCTGCATGCTCAGACTCAGAACAGTTCTGGATTTTGACATTCTGCTTTAGACCCTTTCTGCTTCCACCATCTTCAAATTCTTCTGAAGTACTTGTATTTTGTTTTGACATATTGTGCATTGAAGAAAATTCAAATGCTGGCTCCAAGGATGCACAAATTGGACGAGGCACTTCTTGTGTGTGTGATTCAGCAGCATCACACAGTGAATCATCAGTCAGGATGTAATTTGCTTCGTTGGGAAATGCTTTTGCCATGGTTTTGTGAGCGTGGCGTAGCTCCGCTGTTGCATGATCGTACCTCTCTGCTAATGCACGGTATGCTCGGTAGAACTCCTCAACTAGTTTGATGAGTTCTGGACGCTTCTTAAAGTACATTTCTGCCCTCCTTGCAAATGAGTCTGCATCCTCTTCAATGAGCTTGATCATTGCTTTGACTTTGGCATCCATGTCTGTATAAACATAAATCATTAAAGGTTAGTACGCTAAACAATGGGAACCATGGGAAAAAAACCAGCCATAATTTCCATACATGTACACTTGCTAATGCACACACCAGTTTGGGTAACATAGTCATTCATGATAAGCATTTATTCATATTTGCATGCTTCAACACTATATATTCTTATTTCAATTTCACAAAGGACAATCGATTTTAGCAATAAAAAATAAGCATTCTCATTATGAAGGCAATTGATGAATTGCAGTCACCAATGTTATATGATTTGCCATGAAAACTGTCATAACAAATTTTTACTTGAGCAGCCTAAGCCTTTAAAATATTTCCACGAGCCCCAGACAAACAAGCAGACAACATGACATTCTGATGAAGAAAGTGTACACACTACCGCCTTATTACTCCCATGTAACAATTTTTATGATTTCTTTTTTTTCTTTTGGGTGATTGATTTTTCTGAATTTTGTTACAATTTTGATGAAATACAGCTAAAAAATGAATCACAAGTTTGTATACATGGAAGTATGAAATCTATGGGCCTCCACTGTGGTCTCAAATTCCCCATTTCAGCAAAAGCTACCTGAGTGGTAATTTACAGGGCTTTCAATTTGTAGTCTCATGATGTGGAAATTAACTTTTTTGGTATGTGGAAAGTTAGTTTGAACTTAAATGCGGCACCAGTTCTGTTATTCTATTATAGTTTTTATGGCAGCATGCAAAGTTGCAAACCAGGTGATGTAACAACTTAAGCAATGCAATATTTTCAGATTCCTCTAGCGAAGTAGTTGAGGAAAAAACACACCTGTAAGGTTTTCCTTAAGCCATTTTGAATTCTTGGGGCTAATGTGGCTATCCCACCACCATGAATATAAGCGCCCGGACTCCGAATGTGACAAGGTTGCCATAACCGCAGCGAGGAACAACAGCACAGCTGATTTTGATTTGGCAAAAAAGCTTGATAGATATTGGATCCAGGCAAGACTATTATTCTACAGATTTCCACCACCAGTGTTGTTCTAATTTGAGACTCTGGTCTGTTTCTCCATTTCTTGTACCTATCATCAAATAAATGCATATATACTATATTTAATAAGAATAGCTTGATATTCATGAGGAGTCCACCTTTACTCCTGTGGCTTAATCTATAAGAAAGTTGGAAACTCTTTCAACTAGACATTGATGTTTTATTATTACCTGCCAAATTGGACACAGCTCCAGTTTATCAGTAGAAGGAACTTCTTGTTTCAGCTGCTCCCACAAATTGATATCAGGGACGGCTGTCAGAAAGAAAGGAACAAGGAGTTAAGTAAATATATGTCTTTAAACTGCAGAGGCAAGAGCATAGCATGAAATATCAAATATGAAATAACTCCAAATGCAGAACAGGGTTTCAAAATCAAAGGACAACCAGAAAATACATTTTCTATCTTGATTAAATTTTGCATGGATTGAATTAGCTTAATTACTTAATGGGTAAAATCACCCTCAAGCAAAAGCAATTTCTATGATCAAATCAAACAATAGACCCAGAAGGTGAACAGAAAAGAAAAAGAAAAAGACCAACAAAAATGTTGGAGAATAGAGGATCATTTACTACTAATGAACGTTGGTAGGATCCTATGCAAAATGATTACTGATCATGAAGGGTTAAAGAAGAAAAGAGAAGCATACAAAAAGGCTATAGACACAGAAAAGCAAAAAGGCAGTGATCATGAGCAAAACGTTTGATGAGCTCATCAAAAGCTGGCCCTTTAAAATGTTAAAGAGGTTCATATGAGATCAAGTACTTACCAAGTGAATGAACTTGAGTTGGTTAAATCATCAAACTAAGCAAATGGGTGTCAAGAAAACCACAAAAAGCATCGTGCTTTGAAGCAGCTTGGATCAACCACACCCCAGAATCAAGAAATCTGATGATGGGGTCCTCATCGATCAGCTGCAAAATCTGCTTCTACCCCATTTTCTATATCTCTGAGGCGCAA
This sequence comes from Echinosophora koreensis, assembly GCA_035048595.1. NCBI lineage: Eukaryota > Viridiplantae > Streptophyta > Magnoliopsida > Fabales > Fabaceae > Echinosophora > Echinosophora koreensis. Next base: position 14,534,228 of record JAPCYP010000003.1, on the reverse strand, counting down.
AGTAGAAATGTTGTCTCAGTGTCTCTGAAGTATGTTATTGGCAATATATTGTAGCGTGTCGGCTCTGACACTGTATGACACATGAACTGTAAAAAGGACAAAAGACGAGGACGGAAAAGTTTGAGGTGTTGTGGTTTTGGTAATTCTCTTGTTTTAGAGAGATTATCATAATCATTTGGTTACAGTATCCTTTAAGGAAAGGAATGCGTGTGAATGAATGCATTCCAGCAACATAATTAACGGGATCCATCCATATTTATGATTATGTTTTACTTAACCTTCATTAATTTGGAGATGTTAATACTTGATACTTAATGTTATTATAAACGGTCATTTTCTTCAAGTTTTTGTGGTCTTTCATATCATCCATCGATAGTTTACTCGAAAATGTTGGCCTTTATTACTTGTTTTGGGAAGCAAAAGGAAATACTCTCTCGGTCCTTAATATAAGAAACAAATGGATATTTTTTATTATTTCAAAATATAAAAAACATTCATAAATTTTCACACATATTAAATGTTAATTTCCAATATTACCCTCATTTATAATAAGATTTATATTTAAGAGATATATCAACTTTCCATATAAGTGAGTTTGTTTATTAATCAGAAGGGGTATTTTTGAAAATTTATATGAATATTGATTATAATTAGCTCATTTCAATGCATTTCCTTAATTTGTATGTTTTAGGATTTGGTTTCTTATATTAAGGATCGGAGGGAGTACTAACCCTTTTCTGCACTTCCGTTTCTCACTTGTGTTTCTCGCTTCTTGTACATTGATGGACTTCAAAAGTTTTTGTTTTGAAAAAATGAAAAAACAATATTTTCATTAATGTTATGCAAATATATGCTAAATTTTAATTAATTATATTTATATCTATTCAAATAAAAAATCTTATCCTCAATCATTGAGAAGGATAAAGAATAAAATAAAGTGACACAAGGTATAATGATAATAATAATAATAATATTTCTATGTATATCAAAAAAAAATTTCTATAAAAAAGATTATAATAATAATAATAATAATAATAATAATAATAATAATAATAATTTATAATTGCTTTTTAGCGCATCTTCAATATGACACTTTTTTTTTTGAACAATATGACACCTGTTTAGTTCATAGCATCAATCTTTGTTTTCCATTGTCTTCAATGTTGAAATAAAAAAAATACTAACAAGTGTTCTTAGGATATTGTTTAAGGAATCAAAAAAGGAAAATTTGTATGAGAAATGGTGTATTTAAAGTTTCGAAGACTGTGACACTTAGTTTTTTAATACGAATCTTTCTTTTGTTGGTTCCTTAATCAATATCATTAGGGTACTCGTTAGCAAGACCCGTTGAAATAATCATTGTTGGTTTCATGTCCCTCTTTCCCTCCTTTCAACGGATGCTTTTATGAACCGATGATTTGTGAGGCATCAGAGGAACAATTCCATTAGTTGTAACATAAGATTTAATATATAAATAACATTTTATTTATATTTATATATAGTATATTTATTTTATTTTATATTTAGTTTACATGTTTAACCTCATTAATATAAAATTTTGTGTCAAATTCTGTAATAAAAAAAGCTTTTTCCTTGGAGGAAAAGTGGGAAAACATGTCAAATATTAAGTTTGTATATAATTGAATTACTCCTTCCCAGTTCCCACCATGCAAATAGCAATATTCCACTTCTATGATGGCAATAATTGGATTGGAATAATTAGGTGGGCTGATAAAGTCAAAAGCAGTGGTGGACGGGACGGTAGAGTTTGTCTTTTGTAAAGCACTATGCATTAAACAAAATGTAAATCCGAATACTTGTCTTCGAAATATTCATTTTCTCCTACCTTAATATTTTTTGATGAGGTATATTTCTTCTCGTGTATTATGAGCGTTTACACTGCGTTTGGTTTTAGGAAAAACAAAAGGAAAGAAAAGGGGAGGGGAGGGGAGGGGAGGGGAGGAAGGAAAAAGGGAGGAAAAGTGAGGATTCCACAGTTTGGTTCTCAATATAAAAGTGGACGGAAAGAAATTTTTTGGTGGGGCCCACGTCCAGATGCTTTCCGCTCAGATCAGGGAGAAAACAAGAAAGAAAGGAGAGCTTTGGGTTGAAAAGACCAAAATATCCATGTATTTTGCTGTGCCATAGACTGGGCTTGATGTTGCCGGCAACGAAATGATCCCGGGTGCTGCAACGGCGAGCACAAGCAGCGCTTTATCCACCTGCCACCTCCGGCCCTGAACTAACACCATCCTTGCCAACGGTGTATGCCCTTCCATAGTGTCAACCACAGTTTTGGACGAGTGGCTTGTGAGAGATCGGTGAGAGAAACAAAGAATAATCACGAGATTCTCCTTTCACAATGGCCAATGTTATTTGTTGCCTGATCCCAAAAAACAAATAGAACTAATTCTATATCTGGGGCTGATGCAAAGATAAAGAACCCCCTTATTACGTGCGGGTGGCTTATGAGAAATTAATTAATGAGAAAAAATAAAATAAGGCTAACATGGATGTGAATGACTAGTTATGGATAAGGTAATCTGACTTTAACCAATTAGAACAAAGCTGAAGTGGTATACCAAAAAAAAGAAAAGAACAAAGCTGAAGTGTTGAAGGATTTTAAAAAATAAACTAAATAGTAATAAAATTATTCAACAATTGTTTTTGCTTAGTTTAATATTTCTTTTCTCAAAAAAAAAAGTTTAATAATTTTTTTTAACCCAGTAAGATTATTAGGAGGAATGAGTACTTATGAGAAGGAGTTCTACACTTCAAACTCTTAAATAACATCAATGTAATTTTTCTATTTTAATTGTTACATCACATTTTCTCTTAAGGGCATTTTTGTCATTTTAGAAATATGTTCTTTTCTTTCCTCTCACTTTCTACACAATCAAACAAGTGAAGAGAAAAGTTTTAGTTTTTTTTTCTTTTATTTTCTCTCCAACCAAACAACTAAACAATCATCTCATTTTTTACTCTTTTTCGTTCCTCTCCCTTTCTTTCCTTCTACTTTCTTTCCTTTCATTTTCTTTCCTCAACCAAACATAGTGTTAGAGTAACATACATGGATCATCCATGATGATAATCAAGGTGTTTGGGTAGAAAGAGAGGTGACCCACCATATAATTACTGATCCACACTATATCGAACCAAAAGGAAATACTTAGGGTGACGAGCCACATGGCCATGACAGTCATGATAGGACCAACCCAACGTATTTTGAGATATAAAATAAAATTTTATATTAGACTTTTTTTGTTATAAGAAGGGGTTAAAGTACAAAAGAAACAAAAAAACTAATAATATAAAACTTTTTTGAAAACTAATAATATTTTTTATTACAAAATTATATTATATTTAAATTTATCTTTATTACGAATTATTATGGTTGATGTAAATTTTTATTATGTGTGTACATACAACATGTAAGATTTTCTAAAATTTATTGTTTACGGTTTTAAATTATTATTTTTGTTAAGTTTAAATATTAAAAAAAAAAATTGGAAGCCTAAATTTAGACCTAAATAACTAAAAAAAATTGTAAGCCTAAAGCCCTAGCTTTACTAGCCTTAAGTTAGGTCCGGCCATGGGCCATGATGCCAATTTTGCAATGTTTTCAGAACCGGACCGGTCATTGAACCGGTGAAGGCATCGGTTCAAGGGTCAATGGTCCAACCGAGGTTGAACCGTGGTTGGACCGGTTGTAATTAAATATATATTTTTAATTTTATATAGTATAATTATTAATAAAAAATTATAAATAATTAAATTTTATGGTACGAATAACCATATATATTATTTTTTTCAATATAATTTCACAACACTGCTCTAGCGCAGTGGTAAAGACCTGTCCCTTATTGCATGAGGTTGTGGGTTCGATACCCAACCTCTGCAATTTCCTTTAAATGCCATTTTTTCAAAAAAAAAAAAAAAAAAAAGGAAAACCGGGAAACCGAAAACCGGCCGGTTTTCACCGGTTTTCACCGGTTCAGGTCCGGTTCAGCCGGTTCAAGACCGGTTCTTGCCTTGTTCCGGACCGGACAGGGGTCCGGTTCCCGGTTGAACCGGTCGAACCGGCCGGTCCGGTCCGGTTTTAATAACTATGCAATTTTGACATCACTGAATACTAAGTTTGGGAATTTTCATCTTTATAAAAATATATTTTTCCAGTCCGGTTGGATTGATTATGTTAAGTGTATATTGAGTCAAAAAAAAATGTTAGGTGTATTTGTTAAGGATACTAATTAAGAAATGAAAGGATAACAAGTTTTTGTTATATAAAAAAAAACCAAGTACACAACATTCCAACATTTAGTCTTTAGGCAGTTAGGCTGGTTTAATCCTTACATCACAACAAAATGGATCAAACCGAGATTTAGCTATGACCCTCCCTGACCGCTTTGCCATTAGATCCAATGTTCTTCAAATTGTGTTTTTGAATTATCATTTATTTTTTTATTCGCTACTCAAAAATCTTTGCACTCAACGCCAAATCATTATCACTGCTAGTGTTAACTATTCGATCATAAGCGAATGAATAGTTAACTGAATGATAAGGCATCGATAAACAAGGATGTCATGTCATGCGTGGTTATATAGCCAGTCACATGTTAAAATTTTATGTATGTGATCAATTATTTGCGATCAAGTTGTATATAATATCCTTATAAATTTTTTAATTCTAACATGATCGGATCGAGAAGTTAAATCAGCAAAGTGTGCACAACCTGAACAAAAGAGAATTAATAAACATCTTCATTATTAATGAGGGAATTAATGACCTCTTTATTCTTTGCCGAAAGAATGATCCTAGTCCTAGACTTAGGTAAATATATGTTATTATTAACAAGAATATCATTTAGTACTATAGCTGGCAATGAATCCATGTCAGGAAAGTCCAAATCAGTTCAATAATTTTGAAATAAAACCACTGACCATGTTGCTAATTAAGCAGGAACAAGGAGAACATATATATTGGAATATAAAACATGGCATCATGGACAACATTAATGGGATCACCTCCTTTACAAGGCAAAGACAATGTTGAGCCCACTGTAATCTGCGTTATATTTCTTTTGTAGGTACTATTTGGTGTCGCTGCCTAACAATGCTGAGATGCTTTTACGCGACAGTACTTGCAGAGGTTGCAAATCACTGACCTACCCCCATGATGTGATCTCACTCCATACTTTGGCCCCCCTCTCGAAGATTATTGGTTGTGGAAAAGATGGTTGAGAAATATATTCGTGCACAACACATGTATATCGGTTTTCTTGTGAGAAATTGAAGTTATGTATCTATCTCTCTTAATTAGCGCAACCACCACCAACCCCAAGGGCAACTACTACTACTTGTCTTTGAAATCTAGAAAAGCATTGTGGAAAAGGCACTCTCTGCTCTCATCCCCATTTCACAAAAGAGTTCCGTTAATGAGTGCCCCAAAGATATTACGAAGGCATAAAATGAAAATTTATATTAGAAAATTAAGTATAACACTTTTCAAAATGTTAAATACACTATTTTTATACAAATTTTTCTTTCTTGATTTCTTAAACAATGCCCTAAGGACACTTGTTAGCATTCTCCTTTACAAAATATAATTAATCATTTAATCATATTGCTTTCGCGTTTTACCTGCTTTGCAAGCCGTGATACTGGCACCCCATCTCCCCCTCAGAATTCTTAATTAAAGTCAGTGTAAACGGAAAAACTTTTTTCACCCATTTTGCAGGGTTGAGTTGTGTGCAAGGTAAGGGAAGACAGAACAGAGAGCGTAGTGCTGGGGAGAATGATGCTAAAAAATTTAGCCATGCAATTATAAACTGTCATACTATAAAGAGATAAATTAGGCAAGAAAAGGGAGTCAGTACTATTTCCCATTTCTTTTCATCACCGCCAAATGCAGCAACATACAACATCTGATAATAGTGTCAAGTAAGTTTGAATATAAGCAAATATACAATTTTACTCTACTATTAATAAAGATGTTAAAAGGTAAACCAAGTTATCATATTAGTTAAATCAACTCATTTTCATTAAATATAAATGTTTCTGGACATGCATCCAACTTTATTAATTCAAGAAAAAAATTGTTTATTTGTATGCTAACGAGTACATGGTCATCTAGGTCGGGATTGTTAGGGATGTACCCCGGAATCGACGGCTGTGTGGTGAATTTGGGAAACATCTCGAACATCAAGAAGGACAACTAAGCATTCACATCCGCTCTGACAAGTTCATCTTGGACATATCTACCAACACCCAAGCTCGAATACCGACATGATAGAAGGCAAAGTAGGACACGTGTCTTGGCCACATAACTCGTCACGAAGGAAAAGATCATGAGAAGGACGATAAACTCGGTAAAAGGTCGCGGCAGGAAATTGACACGTACGCAGGAGCACATCACCACCTTCCATAAGGATCACACAATGATTTGAGAGAGAGGAAAGAATCTCATGCACGCACCCACGTATCGTGGTAACAACACAGCGGGCCCCACTCAGCGTAACTAACTCACGTGCACGGCACACGTGGGATGGGCTATATAAGGAGGGCCTTCGTCCTTGCTAGTAACGATGTACTCACACACCCTAACACTTAGAAAAGGGGAAAAACCATTGTAATCAGTATGCCATTCTTTTACTTATCCTAGCATTCAATACAATAACCCTTTGGACTATTAGATTTACTTATTGTTCTTGGCCGGAACAAAACTTAACGTGTGATTATATCGGTATATTCATTAGAGTCTTTTTGAATAATCGGTATTATTCAAATAATGTTTGAATTTGTATTATTCAAATTAACTTTTAGACTATAATTACTAAATTATCCTTCAATTTTATTTTACCATTTATCTCTTTATTGTTTTTTCAAGGATAGTAAGATAAGAATAATAGTTAAAAATTGAAACTGTGTTTTGTTAAATGGAGAAGTAAAACTTTTTTTTTTTTTTACTTCTTCAACTAAAGTTTGAAATCCAAACCCAGTTATATCTGACAAATTTTTGATGATGTCAAGCATATTGAATAAATTCAAAACTAGAATTGAAGTTTTCAAACTCAATTTTAAAACTCCGAAACCATATCGCAAGCATTCACTTAATTTAGCTTTGCAGCAATATTTAGTTTGTGCCTATCTTCTTGTGGGAAAAAGCTCGGGCACAGCATGCACACTGAAGTTTGAACGAAAGAAATTTGACCTCTCTGAATACCTTAGTTCAAACAACTAATGAGAATGAAACTATTTCGCTTAACCCCATACGTTATGTGGATTATAACACGTAGGATTCACAAACAAAAATAAAATCATAATTCAGACGGGAGTAGAGGGTATCACTTCAGAAGATCAAATCAAACGTATTTGGATGGGGTGATGCAGAATGATCAAAAGGACTCCATTTTCATAATGCCTTCCCTGCTTATACCCCGATTAGCACCAACCAGTAATACCTGGAAGGCTACAATTATTAACAAAAAACGAAGAGACCTTAAGGTTAGAATTGACTGATTTTTCTCCTCATAAAAAAGAAAAGAAAAAGATTAATCTCTCTCCCAACATTCATTCTTTTCTAGCGTTGCTTAAAACTATACATCTCGTTCGGTTGATGAAGTTGCAACAAGAATCCCATTCACTTTTTGGAAGAACAAAACACCTTAAATGAAGACAATTCCAACATGTTCCAGTAGGAACCTTATCATAACAAAATATCCAAAATCACAACAGAAAAGAGTAAAGATTAATCCTGTACCATCACTGAAATAGTACATGGAGTAAGGAACGCAACATATTATTACCTAAAGTAAAACGAAGCTCAATATACATAAACCTAAGCATAGCATCTGTAGCAACAAACTAAAAACATGATTAAAGAGGGGGAAGGGACGAGGGGCGAACTTATAACGAAAAATTATTGCCATTCTAATGGTGAGAGGTGAGAGAAGGAAATGAAGGGATGGATTGTAATATCAACTTCCTGCCACCTCTGCGACTAGGAGACGAGCCCAATTCACAGTTAGGAGAGGATATCCTCTTGCCATTTGGAGAAGAAGTTTTGATGCAAGTGACAGGAGAGCTATCACCCCGGAGAACATCCGGCATTTCATCATCTGGAACAGTCTGAAAATGCTTAGGTTGAGACCAAAGAGGGTTTGGTTTCCCTAGCTTTTGGCTGGCAAACAATCCAGAACCAGAGATGGTCGCAACAAAAGATCTTGGTGGCTTTCCCTTTGATGAAAAGGGCAATGGAAGCAATGACCTGTTGCATAAAAATCAACTATGATAAACAACAGGCACCCATTTATCATCTCAACTGACAAAAAAGTCAGCATATCAAACCTGGAAAGGCGTAATGGTGTCGAGACGAGAGCAGAATCTGAATGATCTTCAATATTCTGAATTTCAGTTTTCTGTAAAGCTTTTTCCACCACACCCTTTTCACATGCTTCTGTTTCATCTTCTGGTTCACCTTCTATTCCTATAGGAGCAGAACCTGAACAAGAAAAAAGAAGGAAAGGGGGAAACAACAAACCAATTAACCAAAGGAATATTATTACCACATGAAACAAACAAAATGTTAAAGACAGATAGATATAGAGGTCAAGTTGATAGCCAATTTGATGACCCCGATAGCCAATGTCTTACTGCAATCATGTGCAATCTAAAGGAAAACTTACCATCCTTTCTACCATAAGCATTCTTGCACCCTTCACATCTACAGCTAATGGAGCAACCAACACCACCCTTCAAAGGAAATTACAATTTGTAATTCATATTATAACTGAAATTGGAGGCATACATACATCATATAGCTAGGGTGAAAACCTGATAACATTCACAATATTTCTTTAGGCAGCTTGATTTCTTGCAGTTGCATCCTCTTTTATGTCGTGCTGAAGCTGGAGTTTTATTTGGGTCATCCTGCAAGAAGAACACGATTAAAACACAATAAAATGTGGTTAATTTCAACGGTGAAAAACAAAGTAAAATTTTATTTTCTGACCACAATTTCAGGTACAGAATCAGAACTTCTGATGACTTTAGGAGCGAATGCAAGAGGGTTACGAGACTCAATCTGCTTGCGAGTCTGAAGAACAGTATCTTCATGGATAGGTTTGTTGAAGCAATCCTGACAGGAGCAAGGTTCAATGCAATAGACACCAGCAGCAAAGCACTCGCAATAACTGGTAAAAAACACAAGAGAAACTTAAAGTAAAAAAGAAGCTTAATTTCAAAGCCAATAAAGTCATTTTCTTTCCCCTTTTTTTTGTTTTCAAGCTTTCATGTTCTGAAACCATTTTAAATGCAAGAGAACAAAATAAGCACAAAACCTGAACGGAAAAGACAATACTTTATATCCCATAAGTAGGTCCAATAAAATTTAGAGAATAAACAACTTAGTTTACATGGTTGTTAAGATTTTAATCAAAGAGATTAGTTGAAGGATGTTTATTGGATAATATTATATGAGAATTTCAAGATTAGAGTTGCATTACTGCATTAAACCTGACACATTAGAATTAACAGCTAATTTTAAAAATATAATTGACAAAGGTTGTGTCACAACATATGCATACTAACCTAATCACATTGCTCCCACACAAAAAAAAAAAAAAATAAATAAATAAATGAAAGAACATTCATTCCAACTTACAGCTTCAAACACTTTGATTTCTTGGATAATAATCATGTGAGAATGCTTTCATTCCAACTTACAGCTTCAAACACTTAGATAATGTTATATGGGAATTTCAAGCATTACTGCTTTACAATTTAATAAACCTGATGCATTAGAACTAACAATTAATTTTAAAAATATAGACAAAGGTTGTGTCACAACATATACAAAGTAACCTAATCACATTGCTCCCACCCAAAAAAATAAATAAATGAAAGAACATTCATTCCAACTTACAGCTTCAAACACTTTGATTTCTTGCAATTACAACGCTTGCAGCCCTCGTTTTCTCCAGCAGGGTCCGACTTACGCCTGCAAATCCAACTTGGTATCAGCTAATGAAGAAAGGAAAAACTTAAAATAATGGGATGGATATTTTCAAGCATAAGCTGCACTTGCCTTTTCTTTTTGGGGCTATTCTGATTGGGATCTTCACTAGCCATATAAGCTGATGCCTGGGAACAATCTTCAGCAGGCTGAACTCCATTGTCTGACGAATCCAATTCTCTTTCGGATGATACAGAAACCAATGCATGATGTTCTTGGCTTGTAGAGAGTTGCAATGAAGAAGTGGAGCTAAGCAGACTGAGTTGTCTTCCTGAAGACAACTTCTCATTTTTTATGCCTTTGTGATCTTTTAAGGTTGCAAGTGCATTCAAGTGTAAACCAATTCCCGGCAAAATGCACTTCCGTGAATCACTATTACGTTTTGTGGGAAGCAGTTGCTTTTCATTAGCAACATTCCTCTCACCAGACTGTGAAGTACTGGAGCCTGTGTTTGAATTATCATCTAAGTTCTTCCTTCGTACACCGGCCATCTCAAAGTCTAGACAGCGCCTCCGCATACCACGGTGCGCCACAAAAACAAGCTTAACACAAAAGAAAAAGTGCTTCTAGAGTGACTCATTTGTTCAACAGTCAACATATTCTCAAAGCATGTAGAGAGAGAGAGAAAAATCAAGTCTCAAATATTTATAAACCTCAAAGAATACAAAATGTCATATAAAATGCTACCTTACTACTGTGTATGCTAGAAATACTTACAGAGTACCTTACCACAGCATTCTAAATTACTTTTGAGGCTGTATTTACAAAGTAATGATTAGCTACAAACTGCAGTGATACAGTGTTTTGCTAGAATTAGAAATGCAACTACAATACAAACCACAACAAAAGGTGAATAGTGAATACCAACAATAAAATTGTGCAAAAGGATGTTTATATGATTTAATTGTGTACTAGTACATATATGATATACAGGTAAATTCACCATTTACAGTTGAATATTTTTTCTACAAAAAAGTTTCCTACCCTTACTTCTTTCTTATTTATGAGTACCTATAATCATCATACCCATATCAATGCAACATAGCCTAGAAAATCATGCCTTTGACATAAACTAATGAAAACATCCAATTACATCCACAAAAAGTTATAATACACATAATTGACTACAACGCTAACAGACTTCAATTTCCTACCTCTTCATCTGTTTTCTCATTTGGATTGCTATTCCTGGCAAGACTATCCAGTGCATGGTCTGTTTCTGTGGCTGCTACTAGCTTGGAATGATGATCTTCAATTTCATGTTCAGAACCAGAAGCAACTGAATCAACGAGTTGCATTTTCTGACCATTATTGATGGTAGATTGTGGTAACAGAGACATAAAATCGCTAAGTCCTGTGGAAGAGTCCAATGGTTTCTGCAAAAGACCCTTAAAAGCTTCTGCTTCATTTGGGGAGTTAAAAATTAACAGATCAGTGGCATCAGGAATTAAACTAACCCAATCACATTCTGGGCCTTCACTCTTTGGCTCAATTTGACAGGTCCCCTGAAGAAGCACTTCACCCTCAATTGCATCTGGTTTACAGCCTTCCTGAGCATAGGCAACATCTGATGCTGCCACACCAGGCAATTCCAAAAGAGAGTTAGCCTCATCACCACAAAGTGTGGGATCATAGCCAGGGCTACCACAACTATATTTTAAGGATTGTGGTAGCTCAACTGGGAATTTTGTGTGTTCGCTAGATAGCTCAATTGCAGCATCTCCTATGGAAAGCCCTTGATCAGTATTTTCCTGTAATTTGCTTGAGTTATGATGTGCACAAGTTGAATCAGCAAGAGCCTCTTCACTTGAGTAAATTTTATTTACATCTTCAGATGAAACCTTAGGCTTTGATGTGCCCAAAGGTATATGTCTGGAGATGAAAAATAGGTAACCATTAGAAATGGGTCACTAAAGCATCTATATATAATTGTAACTCACAATCATTAATGAACAGGAAACAGGAAAAAAAATTACCTCTTTAGGAATCTAGATTCCTTGAGACAGCTGACATGTGGTGATGTGAAAACAGATGGAGGTGATGAAAAGCTAAGTGAGTTGAAAGTCTGAGTAGTGTGAACAGACTTAACAGGCTTTATAGGAGATAAGTTGTTGATATAGTTGAATACAGGTGAATCCTGCATATAGCGAAGGTTAAAAATATAATTAAACTGGATGAATTGAAGGATGATCTCACATACACACAGGAAAAAAGTGGAACTTGTGTGGCAGTAAGAAAAACCATGTAGATAATCATTTCGAAGGTTGCCAACAACCACTGAAAATCAGAATATATGTGTGTCTATATATACATATATACATACATACAAATTATTATTATTATTATTGTTATATATAATATAATTTGTTAACAGACCAGATCAGGGATTGCTCATTGAACATTATAAATATGCACATTGTAGATACAAGATGGAAGAAAGGAAAGCCCAATATACTAATAAACCATCCCAGGATAAAATTTATGGGAGAACTCGAAGTAGAAGATTGTAGACACTTAAAAATTGAGATGTGACTTCTTATCAAGTTTGGAGGGGAATTACACTTAAAAATTTTGGAGCCAGTCGAATCTGGCCTTACAAAATAACTGGCTCTCTGACATAGATCCTCAGAATTAAAAAAGAGGGATAAACAAAAGGGAGAAAACAAGAAAGAAACTCGGAATTTTCTGAATTTGGTTACAAATAGGAATTTTTTAAAACAGAAAGCAAGTATATATATTCGATTTAAAATATGGTATGCAACTTGCAAAGTTTAAACTTCTCAAAAAAAAGGAAGAAAAAACTTAAATAGACGTCAAAGAGAGAGAACAAAACCGGAGAACACAGCAATCTGTTAAGAGGATTGTAAAATGAATTTGGAGAGAGATCTATAGAGCGCTGAAGTAATTCACACGATGATTTGTTCCAAAACAGAATGAAGTATCACTGCTGCTTCAACGGGAAACATTTGTAAACTAGAAGTAGAAAAGAAATGATGGAACTTAAAAAAGAAAGAAAGAAAGAAAAGGCAATCCCAGTACAATTTGAGAAATGAAAGACATGCAGAAAATGAAGAGAAGGGAAACCTCAAATCTAGAGAGGGGGGTAGTGTTGACCCGGTTCCTCTCTGGTGTGTCCATGTCCCTCTCACAGCCACCACTCACTCACTCACTCACTCCATTAGCATTATTAGTACATTACTCTCTCTCTCTCTCTCTCTCTCTCTCTCTCTCTCTTGTTCTCTCACTAGAATTCAAGAAAAGGGGGGAGGGCGGGATAAGAAGAAGAAGAAGAAGAATTTGTGTTGGTAGTGGGGACGACCACCGAACCACGATCCTTCCACAGCTGTCTCTCTATTCTCTATTCTCTAATCTATGTTTCTCTTTCTCCCCTTTTCATTTTTTATCGCTAATAAAGTAACGTATAGTAACAGTTAAGATTCAAGATCCTCTATCTTTACTCACTCCATCTTGATTTTCGTCTTCTACCGTTTTCTTTTCTTTTCACTTTCTTTTTCTTTATTTTTTTTATGCATTTCTTTTTCTTTATTTTATTAATTAATAATTAATTTCTTTCCTTCTTATATGCGAAAATAGGTCACGTGATGTCTCACATACATTACATGGCTTTTATATATTTAGCAAATAAAACATGCTTAAGTTTTTTGAAAGATCTATATCATGCGGGTTAAGGTTTATGTTTTTTTTTTTTTTTAAATATTCTATAAGTCGGCCTATTTATTTAATATTCATTTATAAAATTATGAATTTTTATTATCTAAAATTTTTTATTAAATATATATAAGTAAAAAATATATTTACTTTATATGAAATTAACAATTTTGTTAAAGATTACACCTAACTAAATATTAGAAAAATATAAACTTCTTGATATATATACAAAGGCCTTCTTTTGTAATGTACACAGACACAGTTGACACAATTTTATGTTTTTATATATACCACAAGCCAAGAAAAAACTCATGATGAAAAATAGGTCAAGCTCAAGCTCAAGCTCAAGCTGGCACGTTAACAAATAGAAGGACCTATTCAGACAAACCCTTTGTTTTATATATGGATATGGATATCGATATGGATTTAATTGTTAAGCATTTTTTGTGTAAAAATTTTTAACCATCAACCATTTATGGATTATAATATTATTAAAAATATTTTACTCTTATGATAATTTTATAAATTCTTTCAAAAATACACTCATAATGCCATAGTACAGCTATTTTCGTAAGTAGTGTCTTTGTCACGATCTAATTGAACGAAAGTTTAATTTTAATTCTACATTAAGTGTAAAGTTTGAATATTATTAATTAATTAATTATATATTATTAAATGTGTGTTTTTGAGATGGTTAATGTAGTTGTCAATATATCAATATTTAAATTATATCCATTTTATAGCATGTAATTGGTTAAATAATAAATATTAGATACTCTTATTTCTCGAGCCTCACTAATATATAGAAAATTCATACCATTTGTCACAATATTTTTACCACTTAAGCATAGTTATATAAATATCATGAGTGTTGTTCAAAATATATATATAAAAATATCATGAGTAAAACCCATTAAAAAATGGCTAAATTCACGTTATTCAATACAACATAATAACCGGTTTAAATTGGTCCAAGTGATAAGGGCTTGGCCCCTTAAACAAATAATTAAGGGTTTGAATCCTGACTTTTATGAATAAAAACAAAAAATTGATTAGGAGGGACTATCCACCTTGTGTGTTGGTATGTAATCGGGTCGGTTCAGAATGGATTTTGGGAGTTTCGTCGTCCGAACCAATCAAATTTGATCTATTTGGATTGGTTCGGATTTGGTCACTTTTTAACTACGGATCCAAACCGACTGCAAATCGGATTTGGATCGGATCGGATCATTGCATTGCTGTTATGTTTTTATTTTTATTTCAATAAATGGTTAGAAAACCATAAAATATATAAATATTTAATTATTAATTATATTAAATATATATATATAATTAAAAAATAAATATTTATAGGGTTCGGATCGAGTTTAATTTGTAGGATCCGAGATTAATCACTATTAAAGACGATAGATACTTTACACCTATCACATGGATTAAAAAAAAAAAAGGGACATAGTAATGTAGATATAATGACTTATGTAGATTGTAGATCATCTTATAAATATTGTAATTGCAAACCCTAGTGTCTGCATCTTGAAGTCGTCTTCGAATAATAAACTTATTTCACTTTATAGATGAGAATGTTCTCGATGTTGGATGTTAGAAAATGTATGATAAAAAATTTAAAAATAAAATAAAATATTAAGCAATTAATGTTATCATCTCAAGCTATCAAACAGTGGAAGTGGACTGTGACATAGGCAACCTGCCAAATCATTCATGAGGAGATCGTCGCAGCCTTTTGATGGTCGATCCAACACACAAACATCAAACTGTAGACTATGGGAAAAGGTAAATTTTAGGAGTTTGAATCCTAAAGTTTCATTAAAAAGAGATTTTTGCTTAAAATACCACCCTGATTTAAGGGTTAGTCTCAACTTATCTAAATGTCTACATAGATACCCAATCAAAGGAGGAAAAAAATGTTACTATATCAACCTAACATTTATTTATGGGTTAAAACGATTGCAATTTGGGTGACAATAACGCTATCGAGTATCAACCGTCCTTCTATTATAACATCCTTGTTTTAATTAGTCCGGGATTTAAGAGCTTATTACCTTTTATGTGCTTGTTTGGAACTCTGATGTGGAAAAGGCTAGAAACACATTTGGAACTCATAAGCTACAATAGGTGATGTTGGAAGTGTTTTTGGAAAGGTCTGACTCAGTTCCAAACATGCTAATATATGATAAACGCGGCTGATAATTAAGTGAGTGGGAGGATGGTGAATTTTGGATGCTTTTTATTTATTTTAAATTTGAAATCAAATTTTATTTGCAAAATAAATTTTGAAAACACTATAGTTATGATATTAAAGTATTATGCACTATCAATGTAAAGAATTTATACTGACATCCACTCATATTTTGATATGTGTGTTTTTATTTTCATAACTAAGAGACAAAAATAATAATGATGCTGATTTTTATTAAGATATTATTGGATGTTTGTGTAAAAATCATTTATACTGATAGTATATAAAAATTAAACTAATAGTTTTGATGTTTTTATCGGTGAATTTTTTTACACTACTACTAACATCACATATATATATTTTGAGATAATCATTACAAGACTCAGGTATTTTTCAATATAATATAATAATATATAATTAGTTAATAATATAATATTTATACTCATAATATATCATATCAATTCCTTAAAAAATTGGGCAGTTTTAGAATATTTTGTTAGGAAACTTCTAATAATATTTTGTTCCTTCATACCAAATGCACTAAAAATTTCCTGCAAAAGTCAAAATTGATCCAATGCAAATATCTATATTTTTTTTGTCGATCAGCAATGCAGATAATCTATATTTTAATTGTGAGCAGAGACGCAGAGGTAGGTATAACAATCATGATCATATTCCAAACACAATGAATAAGGTATTTATGTCTTCAACGTATTTCTAACTAGCTCAAATATTTCTCCCTTCTATTTAGTATTTACATCAACCTATTACTTGTTAGGAAATCATATTTTCCTCGAATTTTTTATACGTTTGAGAAGGACTTGAAATCCAATATTTAATTGCAATCGATACTTATTAAAGGCCATTTATAAAACGTCTTCACCTCATGAAAGTCACGATTAACAATGTCATAATGTTAGAATTCATGGAGGTAGGACGCATATTTTGGCTTTGAATAAATGAATAATGAACGAGAAGACCAAAGAATTTGCACATATAGTTAAAAAATGTGTCGTTTTGATAGATTAATGTAAGATTGTTAATGTAAACCTTTTTACACTTGTTCGGTTATATGATCCAATAGCTTCAAGTCTCATATATTGGTCGGTTCCTCTGACACATGATTGAGATCTCTATAAAGACACTATAATGATCAAGTCAGTAAAAGGGGTCTCCGGAGATAAATGTGTGAGAATTAGAGCATCGTTGAGAGCTCATAATAAAAGAGTATATATATATATATATATATATATATATATATATATATATATATATATATAGAGAGAGAGAGAGAGAGAGAGAGAGAGAAAGAGAGGTATTTAATATGACTTATCTGATATATTGATTCCTTAAGCACTGAAAGGATAATGGTTAGCAGGACCATTTAAATAATCCAAAGGCTTGTTCATCATTTATTGATGAATTGTAAAATGTGAATAATTGACTAAAAAACATTTTTATTTTTTTGAAAAAATTACTCTATAAATCGATAGGATTTTAATTTTCATCTATTGGATTTGTTAAGAACAATTACGTGTTTGGCATATAAGCTTTGATCTAAGAGCAACTTGATTTAATGGGAGTTGCTTGTCATGTGCTTAAAAATAAGGATAAATTTTTGTTTGGTCGTATCATTAGAGCAAGTTGATAGAGATGTCACATGTACTCATGTAGGGATAGTTGCTTATAGAAGCAATTAGTTCTTATATAAGAACCATCAATAAAAATAAGAGAGAGAAAATAAAAGTGTTAAATGATTATTAATATAAAGTGAAAATAAGGAATTAATATTTTAAATTAGAACAAAAATAAATGTAATAAAAAATGTGGGGTACTTTATGAGATTCATTGAGTGAGCTTTTAAGAGTTGTATCGACGAATCATAAAGTTGTTTAAAATATTATAAGGTAAAAAAAAAATAGTGAGATAACATGATAGGGCTTGTAAAAAATGGAATCAAACAAATTTAATATATTACACCATTGCAAATGTTCTAAAGGTGAGCAAATAAGATAGTATCCATTAATGATTCGTTAAAGTTCATAAAGATCTTCCACTCATACTATCAAGTCAAAATTAAATATACACTTAATCACTTTAGAGATAAGTTAGGTTTTTCTATAATTAGTACCATCTATTTGTTCTTTAATTAATAAATAAAAAAAGAACTAGTAAGTAGTAACCAAAAGTATAACAATTATCCTTCTTTGCTTTTGACAATAATTAAAGGAAAAAAAAACAAAGGAAAAAGGAAAAGGAGAGGATCATAATATCAGCTGGCCGCGACCGTTAAGATTAAGATAGGATAACAGTATGGCATTGGCACCTACTAAGGCCTAAGCCATAGATAGCCTGCGCTTGTGTATTGGCGCGCGCCGAATTTGAAAAGGCGTGGTCCGGTGTTACTGTGGCACACGGAAACCCGTGAACACTCACGTATATAGTTCGTCAATCATGCATACCTGAATCAGATAGAAAAGCAAGGACAAGAGGCTCCAATCTCCAGCGTAGTGCGCAATTCCATGACACGCACTTCAATATCTATATTTGTAGTATGTTTCACTTCAGTCGGGCGACAACGACGTTAATGAGCGTTAGTTGGGCCGTTCCACCAAACTTTTCTGCAACTAATAATTGTTAGGGTTTTTAATCATGTACTCCCCCGGTCCACAATGTAAACAAAAATTTCCAAATTTTTTGATCCAAAATATAAGCAAATTTCAACTATTTTATTCTCATTTAATGAAGTTATTCTCAAAATACCCTTCATTTAATACAAATTTTGTTTTCCAATGACTCCTTTTATTCTCAATAACACAAGCTTAATAAATAAGAGGAAGGGTAATTTAGGTAACAAACTTAATTTTTTATTCCCAATGGCTCTTTTAAATGAGATCAACTAACTATCTTAATATGTGTGTCCCATTTAATTTTTGCTTACAATAGAGACCGGAGGGAGTATAATTTTTTTCACAAATTAAGAAATCTAAAAGCAATAATTATTTATTGAAAAATTAAATATTTTATTTCAGTTTTAAAAAACCATTAAACATTTCTTATATGCTCAAAACACACTCTTTGTGCTTATTAATGTACTCTTATATAAAATAAATAAAGGAATTTCTGAACCATAACCATAATACAACAATCAAGTTAACTTAATTTTAAAAATTACTGAACCCCAACGATTTGACAGTACGGCCTTATCATCCTCTCATTATCATAATAAAATCTACATTTATGTGTTTCACCAAAAAAAACATATACATTTATGTGAGGTAGAGGTGCAAAATTAAGATGTTCATGCTGAGTGCCTCTACCTTGTGTCCTTATCTTTCTGTTCCCAAATTCCGTCGTACTCTTCCGAAGATTGGGTGCAGAACAAATAGGTCCATAATGGCAAGGCAGGTGGTCCCTAAGTTTTTGCAAGTCATGAGGGTACGTGTTGATCACGTGATTTATCCCACCCATATCAATACAAGAAACAATAAAATATAGAAATATAATATAAAAAAAATAAAGGGGAAACTAATGATGAAAGAATGGAGGGTCAAGGGTGTGTATTGTCTTTTCAAGCGACTCCCCACATTCCCTGGGCCTGGGAGGTGGAGTTCATGCGAAATCATAGTGCTGCCTATTTGAGTAACATGCGTACTTTGTCTGTCACGTGCCATATGTGTGGCTGGCACAGTTACTAACTTTATACTATACATATACATATACATTCCCACAAGGCCACAACTAATAAGGCAGTCTTGGTCTTTTTAGATAAATTACCTGACATATGGAGCAGATTCAACTTAACCTCGTAGTTTCTTTCTATTTATGTAACACTAAAACATGGCCTCTTGGGTATTTCAGTTATAAAATATTGAACTCCGATCACTTGTTTGTGATCTTCGATTTGGAAAAGAATAAATAAGTCAAACGTTGGGGAGCTCTTGAGGCACTCATGTAACATGTTATTACTATAAAAGACCTAGTTGACGAATATTATAATGGGGGTAGTTTGCTGTAAAACTTCTTAATTTCTAGATGCTGTTTGCTACAAGGATATGACCAAAATATAGGCCAAAAGTCTTTAAAAATTAGTTATACGTAGGACGAAGAACTAAGATCATGGAGGGTGGTACGTGTCAGTTGTTTGTGACAGACAGCACACTGATAATCCATTGTTGGCGTCAGTGGATATTATATATATAACCAATCAGATGCCAGTCGTGACTTTTGCTATATTTTTGTTTTAATAAAAAATTTCTATTAATTTCGTAATATTAACCTTAAGAATGTATCAAATGGAAAAGAGGCATGTCAATTTTTTATTTTTATTTTTGGTAATAGTGACATAGGTATGAAGTATCCACCACCTTTAGTAGTGAATAATCTCCGTCGGGGAACCTGTTGGGTACAAAAGGTGGGTTCTGTAATATCTCAGACTGCTTTATGGATTGATGACTGTCCCACTAACCAACACGTGCCTTTTAAGCGTGCTTTGTCTTCACTCACACGCTTCATGGAAAAACTTCCCAGGAGGTCACCCATTCAAAAATTGGTCAAAGTCAAACACGCTTAACGGTAGAGTTCTTAAGTAATGGGATACCGAAAAGAAGATGTCTTATTTTCGAGAGCCCATCACTTAAGAACTCCACAGTTAAGCTTGCTTGACTTTGAGCAATTCTGGGATGGGCGACCTCCTGGAAAGTTTTTTCGGGAAGAGTGTGAGTGAGGGCAAAGCACGCTGAAATAACCTGTGTTGGTTTGTGGGGACAGTCATCAATCCATAAAGCAGCCAGGGATGTTATAAATGGTATCAGAGAGGCACATCTCCCAGTATGGTGTGGTTCGGGACGAACCAAGCAGAAGCTGGTGGGCATGTGACACCCGAGGCATGATGAGGGCGGGGAGTGGTCGCCGGTGCAAGAAGGCACGGACAAGGAGCGGCTCCTCACTGACTTCTAGACTGAGGGACACATAAATGAACCGATTACACACCGAAATGAGAGGGATCCTAAGACTGTGTAGGTATGGGACTATACAGTTGAGGATGGCTTATATGAATTGATTAGTACTACCTATACTAACAAGATGCATCTTCTTTTCGGGAGCCCATCATTGTGGGAACAATCGTCAATCCATAGAACAGCCAGGAATGTTACAGATTCCCCCCCTCCCCCCCCTCCCCCCAACCAGGTTTTTTCCAACCATTTGCTCAAGGTGCCCAAATCCTTTACCTTTTAGACCAACCACATGTTGGCGGAGGAGACGTCAATTTACATCGATCATCGATGTACGTTATTAATTTTATAATTAATTGGTATTTAGAATTACTTGTATTTGGCTTCATGTGCGCGTCTGGAGGAACCTTCTTAAAGGGGCATGGACATTCCAAAGAGGGCATGCAAATATAATATTGTCCATCAATTAGCAGCTCATCTTCTTCAAATCTTACTGTTTTTTTTTTTTTTTTTGTGTCAATATAAAAAGTACCGTGTGTTAATATCGATATGAACAATTAGTAAGAGAAACCAGGAACGATCAGTAATAGAAATCACATGATTGTCGTCATTTGGCTTGTAGAATCTACTTATATTAATCTTCGATCTGAAGTATATTCCAAGTAGATTACTAGATTTGAATCTACGTTATTTTTTGGGTGACATATAATGTTATATGATTATTTATGAGTTTAATTTCTATTCATTGGCAATGTGATGGTGTTTTTTTACAGTGACATCCAATAATATCCTGACAAATCAGCACTATTGTTATTTCTCTCTTAACTATTAAAATAAAAATACACATATCAAAATGTCAATAGATATATCAATGTAAAACTTTTTACACTGACGATATATAATACATACTTTTAACCATTATTTATTAAAGTTAATGATTTGTCAAAATGAATGTATTTAATTATTATATACTGTAAATATAAATATTTTTTTATTGTCAAATAATTATAAATTATTATAATATTAAGATTGTTTAAGTTTTATAATATAATTCAGTAAAAAAAAAAGTTTTATAATATAACTATCTTAAAAATGTCACTCTATTTTCATTCTTTTTATTGTTTCCAAAGATTTGTACATGGAGAAACACTAAAAACAAATTTTTTTTTCCCACTGTTTTCTGTATAAATCTTTGGAAATAAGAAAACAAATGAAAACAGAATGATATTTTTGTAAGTATTTTACTTGTAATAATCTTTAAAAGTAGGAAATGAAAACAGGAAATAAAAAACAAACCGCCCTAAAATGCCACAACCCGTATGCATTTTTTAAAATTTTCTTTATATATACTCATTTTAAGTATAAATTAACGAAACAAAGGAACACCATTTAATATTCAAATTTTTCAATAATTGAATTATCCAATCCAAAATGAAATGAAAGGGCATAATATTGCAGAACAGATAAAAATAAAGAAAAAAAATATTGAACTCCAAAAGAAAAAATTATTAACAAAACTTACAAATTAAATGCCGTGGTGGCTTTATTTCACAATTTATTAATTATATACAGTACACACAGCTGCGAAAGATGAAGAAAGCAAAAGCCACATCCTTGTTCCGCTCTCATTCTCAACTATAGGAAGAGTGAGGGTGGGCTAATATCAAATGTTATCTTATTTACAAGCTCAACATCGATAAACCCAAATTAAAATTTAAAAAAAAAAAACAAATTATATTCACAAACTCAACACCTTCTCATCGTACATTTTCAATTCAATTACTGAAAATTATAGATAGAAGTGATGAGCATATACGACTTCAATCGGCCACCACAAACAATAGAGATAACAGATTAACGCCTGCTGGGCTCAATGCCCACCGTCTTCAATGTCTCAGAGGTTCGAGAACTGCAAACAAATTAAAACACCTTCAATAATTAATCATTGGTCTTTATGTCAAAAACAAAAGTACTATTACGCACGTAAGTGTAAGTGTGTTCATCATAAATAATATTGTGTCGACATATATAAAAATAAGAATAATTTTGTAGAGAAATAGATTTCCCCTGATTGTATATAATTTTGAGCATAAAATATTATTGAAAAGAATAGACTTATATTACCGGGTAAAAGGATTGGGGTGGACAGGGTCGTGGAGTGTGGCCTTGTTTTCTTGAACATGAGCCACTTTCCTTAAGAAGGAGCCGTTGATGAATTTGTTGGCGGAGTTGATGCTGCGATCAGGATCAGACAACTCTGGTATGGACTCTCTTCTCTTCTTGTTAACATGAACAGCTGGAGACCGCGCCAGTTGTTGATAAGCAGTGTGTGTTCCAATGCTCAATGCCACACACACCATTCCGCACACAATATACACTGGTGCTAACTCTGCCTTAAGAGTACTCATCCTATATATACCATCACATATATATTACATATCAAAGTCAAAACATAGACCTTGCATGCGAGTTTAATTGCTATGCATTGTCAGTATAAAGTTTTATTATACTATCAACTAATCACAAATTATGATATGAATGACTTTAAGGTGGTTAGGATATGAATAATTTATGATTGGTTGACAATATAAAAAATATTTACACTAGTGACAGTATATAGCAATTAAAATTAATCGCTATATCCTATTAATAGGAAATTATAGGATCACAGAAATACATCTCTTGTTCTGTCACACTGATACACATACACACCTAGAAGTGGAATGAGTACTGTCGTGAACAGGATCCATGGTGGGGGACACGGGCTTCAATTTTGGAGTGGTGGAGGTTGCAATTAAACGCCTTCCTCCTCCCAATTGAGTCAGCATCGATCGCCAATTTTTCTGCATGATTACATTCATTGAAAAACATAAATACATTACAGCAAATTTTGCATGAAACGGAACCATTAATACATTTTGTGTTCTATATATAAGAACATGCAGGATTAATTATTATGTGAAAGTTACATCAATGATCTAAAAAGATCAAAAACTAGGATTATAAAAATTGGCAAAAGGCACCAATTTACCGTTGCCCTGGAAGCCATTTCCTGTTGTAGATAAAATCAAACAAAACAAAGACACGAATGATGTTTTAGGTCATCATCTCCTCCGCGGGAATCCATTTATATATAGTAGAGCGTAACAGGTGGCCCATTAGAACCAACCACGTGTCTGTCGCTCATGTGATTGTGATGTCTGAGGACAAGTGGTGGGATAATATAGGGGCAATGTTGTGACCACAGAAGAGAACCATCCCAAAGCCACACTTACCAATTTTATTTTATTTTTTTTGGTGAACCACCCTTCTTACCAATTCTAGTTATGCAGTTGACTATTGAATCGCTATTTTCACAAAAAATGTAAAAAGTAAAAATTGGATCCGCTAATTCAGAAGAAGATTGTGGATGATCCATTCCAAACGGCTATGGATACGGATCAAATCAAATCCCTCAACCCTCGAAGCCAGTTTTATAGTGTGTATGATCACTTTGAATCCTTCGAGCATGTTTGGTTAAGCAACCAAACATTGTATTGAAAGTGTTGAGTTTGAATTTTGGCCCTGGAAATGTAGCAGCGTTAAAACTCTTGAGGGAGAGTTTTGCCGCCCCTTTTGGCCTTAGCCGACTAGAGTGATTAGTCTCCGCAGTTGCTCGTGGTGGACACCTTGAGAGAAAAAAAAAACATTGTAATGAAAAACTTAATGTAACACTTTTCGAGATGTTAAATTCACTATTTCTCATACATAATTTCATTTCATGGTTCCTTAAATAATACCCTAAAGATACTTGTTAGCATTCACCTATTTAGATTTCAGCTGTTACAAAGGAAAAAACTTTTTTATAGCCAGACTAATGTGTTTGGCAAATTAGATAAAAAGTTAAAAAGGTGTTTTTAAGCTTATAGGAGTTGTTTCTCCTCCATCTAAAGTCTTGAGCATTATGATGGAAAATTGAGATTATTTTTCTCTCAAATAATTCATCCCATATTTACTCCCAAGAATATGAACATACTATTATTGGTATATGTGTTGATTCATATTCTTTTTGTAATTTACAATGTATAAGTGATTCTTTTACACCACTCAAACGAAATATATTATCTTAAAATCATTTTTCAGTAAACATACCAAAAAACAAAAATGTGATTATAATCAATTTTTACAATAATCGATTATGCATATAATCGATTATCGACATAATATATTTTTTTTAACTTTCCCAAACGCACTCTACGTAGGATATTTTTAAAACTAACATTTTAAAGAGATATTATAAATTCTGTCAAAAAAAGATATTATAAATACTACCAAATATTATTATAAAAATGTTTTTTTTTCAAACCACGAAAAACATATTTGAACATCTCATATTTTGTGTTACATATTTTTAAAAAATTTATAATATATATATATAATATTTAAATGAAAATTGTTAACCGGTATCTTATAAAAAATTAAGAAAGTAAACTTTATGTTGAAAAATTGTATATTCAATAGTATATATCATGGTCAGTCGTATGTCCAACAGGACCGCACCCAAAATCAGTAAAATAAGACTTCACTGACATTTGTGGATATAGATCCGTTTCCTTTGACATGTGATAGATTTCATCACTAAACTAGGAATAGTTGACTTGACTCCGCAGTTTTTCGCTCTGAAACTGAAACCCAACCAACCAACTATTCCTTTTTATTTGAATGGTTTTTTTTATCCTGTACAATTTTACACATATTAAGGATCTTAAAATAGTAAATTTATATAGGGACTTGTATATTTTATACTTTCAAAATTGAAATGTTTAGTTTTCCAATAAATAATTGCTTCTTTTGGGTTTCTTAACATGTGCAAAGTTGTACATGATAGAAAAACCCTTATTTGAATACCACCTGATCCTTTTTTCACTCCAATAAAAGAACTCATTTTGTTCTTAAGTAGGTCACATAATTGACCCCACTTATTATTTATACTTCTATTTATATTTATTTTTACTTCAATAAAAAAATTTTGGCAAGCATTTTTTTTTTTTACAAGAACGGTTATTGTATAAGAACCATTCTACATGGTGACATTTAGGAACATTCAGGTCATCCATCTTCAATGGGTGAATTTTTAAAAACCAGTCCTTACAAATAAGAAATCATGTAAGAACCACCATTGGAGATGGTCTAACTAACTTATTGGTTAATGGAGCTAAGTAGATATTCAATGAGATACCCAATATTAGTGTACCCATTAACCAAACTCAATATGTTTCTAACCACGATTTTGAACGTGGTTAATCAGGTGTCGCATGTGTCTGAAAATTTAGGTGTACAAATATCATTTCTGCTACACGAAAATGCCAGAACTCAGATAAAAATAGGCAAGGAATGCATTCACCCCGGATAACCTGTGCAATGAATAAAAAAACATTACGTCTTGAAGGGAATTAGGCTCTGTTTGGTAAAAACTAGCGGAT
Organism: Echinosophora koreensis; assembly: GCA_035048595.1. Lineage (NCBI taxonomy): Eukaryota > Viridiplantae > Streptophyta > Magnoliopsida > Fabales > Fabaceae > Echinosophora > Echinosophora koreensis. Next base: position 14,507,933 of record JAPCYP010000003.1, on the reverse strand, counting down.
TGCGGATAAGCTAGCTGATAGCGGATAGCGAATTAGCTAGCATATTGGATTTGAAGTGTTTGATAAACTAGCGGTTGGACTAGCTGATAAATATAAAATGATACAAAAAGATATGTTTGCATTATATATATATATATATATATATATATAATTTATGTAATTTCTTTTAAAATAATTACCACTTTTGAAACTTTAATTTATTTTAAATTATTTTCGTTTAAAAAAATAAAATATTAATTTTTGTTTTTAATATTAATTTATTTTAATTGTTTTCAATAAATAAAATGGAATAATAAAAATAAAATTATATGCTGATATGATTTTTATATAAATTTTATATTTATAGATAAATATTTTCTATTTTTTATCTTAAATATAAATCTAAATAGTGAAATCAATTCTTATTTATATATTATGCTAAATGATTAGTATTTTATTTTATTAACTAAAGGTAAGTGAGGAATTTAATTAAGATAGTAGGGATAAAAATAAAAGAAAAATGATAAGCTATACGCTATAAGCTCAAACACTACTTCAAGTAGCGTCTGGAAAAAAACACCATACGCTAGTAAAAAAACGTTATACACTAATTTTAAAAATGGTTACCAAACGAGGCTACTTTTCCATCAGTTATATGCTAGTGGATTTGACAAACCAAATAGACTTTTAGTCTCTGACTGTTGACGGGAAGATATCCTTGGTGCACCCGAACAAAAATTATATAATAAATGTTTTTGGTGAAATAATTTTTTTTAAAAAAATATATTATCTATATATAATTAATTTTAGAAAATATATTAAAAAGAATAAAAATACTAACTAAATGCCATAAGGAACTCAATTAAGAAATTCAAGAAAAGAAATTTTTTTTATTGAAATTTGTGTATTTAATATTAAAAAGGGTAGTATATTTGTTAACAAGTGTTCTCTAGACATTTATTAGCATGAGCCCAAGAGAGAGACCCCTTCCTAGAACTCGTATCCGTCCCTGCTCCTTTTTGTACTTCATTTTCATATTCGTTATTTAGAATCCAACATAGTTAAAGAAGTATCGTTGATGTAGTGTTTGATATCAGTTATATTTTAATATTCCCGAAAGTGTAAGCAAGAGAATAAAAGTTTTTCATATTTGGTACAAGTATAAATCTCAAACATAAAAGATGCCTGGAAATAGACTTAGTGAATAAAAGTTAAAAACTTCACTATCGTGTGTGAACGTTAGACATAAATATTTATGAGAATGAGATTTCGGGGAATGTAACTTATCTGATAATAAAACATTCCATTAATCAAATGTCACTTCAGTCCAAACTCCAACTCCAAAGTACAAGTATTTTAATTTTTCCAAAATTTGTTTACAAAAGGATGCATTTTATTTGTCATTTAAAGTTTGATATGTAAATTAAAAAAATATTTGCTTCATTTTTAAATAATAGTCATTTAATCTTTAAGCATACCAATAAAGAAACTGATAACCTAGTTTTTGGAGAGAAAAAAATATCTTTGAGAAAATTATTCTAAGAACATAACAAACGAATTTAGACCCTCTCCTTTTATTTTTTTCTCTCTTGTATTATGAGAGAAAAAGACATAATAGCATATGGTAATGTTAAAATTAAATTTGCTTGTGTCTTTTTCTCTCTTACCATGAGAGTAGAAAAGAAGATGATCCAAATCGATAAGAAACAACAAATACGAGAGACAATAAAGTTGGGGTAAAAGTTTAATATTCACTTTACCTTTTCTAAATTTATACATAAGAGTTTTGCTAACAAGCAAGACATTAATTTGTTAAAGAATTTAAAATAAAATTTGAAAAGTACTAAATAATATAGTGGTATATGGAATAAATTAAAAATTTCAAAGAATTTTTTAAGGAAATGTTTTACTATTAATTTTTTAATGAACATCATAAGGAGTTTAATTTTAATACGTTGTTATTGATTTTCTTTTATATTATTAACTAATTATAAATTACCATATTTATAACTTTAAAAATAATTATCATAAGAATCAGATATTTTTAATAATATGATAATATATAACTAATTGATAATATTAAAAAAAATATATTAACAATGTATCACAATTAAATCCTATCCAAAGAACACCAATTTTTTTTTTTTTACTGGTCCAGAGAACACTTGTTAATAGAACTATACGTAGCTGTAAAAAAATAAAATAAAAAATAGAAGTATACATATAATAACTGGGCAGGATATGTTTAGGGCCTATCAATAATTTTCTTTTGCTGGAGTGGGCTATTTGATGTCTAAAGGTTCAGTTTGTGATGATGGCCCACTCCAGGCTAAGACGAGACAACCCTAATGCAACTTTAGAATAGAGAAGTGCCAGCAAATGGTCCTGACTCCTGAATAACGAAGGCTGAGCTAAGTTTCCTGGATATGCACCCAGCTAATAATGCATACCAAGTTACCAACGGTCTGAACATAAACAAACAAGTTTAGCCAAAATTCCAGCCCAAAATTAAAATTAATTTAAGCCCCCACCCCCCTGGGAAAAAAAACTAATAACGGAAAAGAGAAAAAATTGCACAAAAGAGAATATTTTATTCTTCCCATATATATTGAATATTAATAGTATATTAGGTTTGTTCTTAAAAAAATATATTATAGTAGGTTTCATGATAAACAAATAAATTCTAAATGTACAAATGTATAAACCAACAATATTCTTTAGTGTAGTCCTTTTTTAATATGATACGAACTCAAGTCGAGAGAGAGAAGTCTTCTGGCATTAGAAAACAATCGAGTTCAGATTGTTTATACTTGGAAAATAGGATTTTTAAACAGTCTTGGAAAACTAAAGCTCCTCCAAAGGTTCTCGTCTTTTCTTGGCAGGCTATTAGGAACAGGTTACCAACCAAATTGAACCTGTTTCAAAACAATTATTACAACTCAAGAGGATGTGGTATGTGCCTTTTGTAATTCAGGGTTGGAATCCGCAGATCATTTATTTTTAAATAACATGTCAAATTTGGTCTGACGGAAGGTCCATGGTTGGTTGGGAGTTCATGTACCTTTAACAACTTCGTTTGAAGAGTTGTACTGGCTTCATAAAGGGTTCTTCAATAGGAAAACAAGAAGAAAGGTATGATTATATGACACTAAGTTGGAAGGACCCTGTGGTTAGAAAGGAATGCAGTGATCTTCTCGGGTAACTCTTTTGATATGCTACGGATTTTGGATTTGATAAAATGCAGATCTTGGTCTTGGTTGATGGCAGATAAGGACTGGAATGCCCTTTTTGCAGCTTGGTGCACAAATCCTCTAGGGTGTTTAAAGTAAATATGGGATGGTGGGCTCTGAAATGAAAGGAGGTGAGGTGCTTTACTTGGACTAATAAACTGGTTTATTTTCTATTATACTTTTTTTGCAGGGTACTACTGTAAGCTTAACAACTACTGATGTTTCACAGGCTTTCCTCTATGGTGCTGGATGGAAATGGTCTAAGAAGCTGGAGTGAGAGTAAATCTTTGGTGAGGGAGAGTTTCATAGTGAAAGAGTGACACAAATGAGTGAAACAATAAAATGAGAGGCTGGTGAGGTTGTTATTTAAATTGAACTCTAACTTGTTATGCTAGCTTGAATTTTTTCTCCCCTTTTTGCAGGTTAGCTTTGGAGTAGAGGCTTTCTTGGGTTTTATTCTGGACGGCTTGGGGTGAGAAATAAACTCGGGTGAGTGGTTTTATTTTGTTTTTGGGGGGTGAGAAATACTAACGCTGTGAGAGAGTGAAACGCATAAAAATGAGTTTCTCACTATTATTGGTTGCTGGTGACTCATGGAGTGGTACCAATTATCCAAATCATCAGGATCCTGTGAATTAAGTCAGCCAGCAATCTGAAGTTATTTGGGTGGCACTCTTTTCTGGTCATGCTTGTGGAGGTTTTCGTTGGGCAGTTAAAAACAGTTTGCTCACTCTTGAGGTTATTAGTGGTGGTACGTGCATCTTGGCTTCTGTCATCTTTTGTTACTACCTATATGGCTCTCTTCACTATAATTCTCGTGAGGCTGCTGTTATTAAGATAGGAAAGCTTGACTCTACTTCAGAGCATTCAGCTCTAATGTTACTTCTTGGGGTCAATGTTGATGTAGGGATGAGGCCGGTGTGATGTTCCATGTTTTTTTTTTATGAGATATCTCTCTGTGTGGATTTCCAACTACTACTACTTTGGTTGTGATGATTACCTGGTTTGCTGTTGTTGTGGAGTCACTCAATCACATATTGGTTAAGGTTGGTGGATCCTCTCATATTTCCTTCTTGTGTGTCTTCATGTACAATGAAGGTGCCTGTCAACTCTATAGAGATTAGGTCAGGGTCTCAAATCTTTGATGTTGCTACTGTGGAGGGGCTTGCGTTTTTGGATTCTTTTGGTTTTCTGTTGCTGTTTTTTTTTTGCTACTGGTGATTTTGAGTGGTTATCATGTTGCCAGGCTTACTTATCTTTTAGTGTAGAGCCTGGGCGGGTTGTCTAGATAGATGAATATGTGGGGTCCCTGTGGTGCTGATTTTCTTTGGCCTGTTATACACCTTTTTATGGGTTGGTGTCAATTTTCTGGTTCTTGTGGGCTGTTGGATGTTGCTTATATGGGTGACATGCTATTCTGGTGTTGTTCTTGGTTTTTCTCTGGTTTGGTTCCTACTTGGCTAAAACTTGTATAGAGCCAATACTATTCTCCTTTCTGGGTAGTCTTTTATTTATATTAGTTGGTACCTTGTGGCTTCTATGTATATGGGTTAGAGTATCCCAAGTACTCTCATTAATTCTATCCTTTGTTTATTAAAAAAAAAAAAAAAACAGCATATGAATACATGATACGATTATCGGATAGGTTTACGGTAAGGGTCCATCTATAATTCATAATAAGTTTAATAGCTATGCATTGTCAGTATAAAGTTTCTTGCATTGTTAACCAATCAAAAATCATGGTATGAGTGACTTTTTAAGTAATTATGAGAAGATTCCTGATTGATTGACAATGTAAAAAATATTTATACTAACAATATATACAAATTAAATGAATTAGCGAAATTAAAAATGGCTAATAATATTAATTTTAATGATTGAAATTAATCAAGAAATCAGTAACGTCAATAGTTGTTGGAATATAAGAAAATATAATTGAAATTGCTAATTTTCAATTCTAACCCAACGTAAAGATTGAGTATTTTTTTCATTTTTTTTTATTGTAGAAATTCTTCATATGCCATACAAGATCACCGACGGATAGGTATGATGGTTAATGGGGCATATAAGCAACTACGTAGACATTGGAACTGGTCCAAGGAACTAATATGTCTCGTATTTGTAAATTTGAAAGAACAAATTATTAAAATTTTTTTCCACTGGTCAAAAGTATCTCCATGATTTTTTTTTTATTTTTCACCCAAAGAGACAACACAAAGAAAAAGCTAAATAGATACAATACGGGATAAGGGAGTCCACGAGACATCACGGAGTAAATGTAGGACAAGGGCATCTCAAGAGAGTGTACTTTGTTAAATCCATATATGGCTTTGCTAAGACCCAATTTGCTAGTCGGCACATGTGTTACTTCTCTCGCAAAGTGTGTGTGAATTTGATTTCCCACATTAGGGGTGCTAATTTTTTAATGCTACGAAAAAGTAGGTCAAATTCTCTATGATTTTTTGGGGATTAAATTGAGTCTTTAGTAAAAAAAATTAAAAATATTTTCTCCAAACAAACAATTACACTTAAAAAGAGTCATCCTGCTAACAGGATATTAGCTATGACTTGGGTTCAATTTCTAAATCTTCCCTATTGATAGGCAATATGTAAACTCCACTTTAAATCCTCGTTGAGGTTGGTGGTATTCCCTGACTTTACAAGGGACGTGTCTTTGCTCAATATAAACTTTTTTTTTTATTAAAAAAAAAAAAAGAGCCATCCTTAAAATGAGATTAATATTTTTTTTGGCTACAGAGATTGATATTTTTATTGAGTACTCCCTCTTAACTCAATAATTATAAGAAAAAAAACACCTATATTTTTTGACTTAAATATAAGCAAAATTCAACCAAGTCAACTCTATATTTAATGTAAGTATTCCAAAAATCAAGAAAATTAAACAATCAAAACAATTCTCCTTTTATTTTTCCAGGAGCATTACACATTTTCAAGACAATTAAAGGGTAGTGTATTAATTATAACTTTTTTTTATTTACATAAATCAAGATAATTAAACTAAATCAACTAATTTCCATAGTAAGTATAAAATTAATTTTTTTTGTTTATAATTGAGTTCAGAGGAGCAGTTGATTAGGAACTATCGTTTTGACTTTTCCTTTAGAGTAATGATATTTTAACATCTGATTTGGACACCTCGAGCGACACCTTGATTAATCACGTGCAAATTTTTGGTTAATTCAGTTCATTATATGGTTAATAGGTCATCTGAACCTTATTTTTCGTAACCATGTAAATATTTGGTTAATCACATGTAAATATCTGGTTAATTCAGTTCTTTATATGATTAATAGGTCATCATGAATTAATCAAATATTTATATGTAATTAACTATATAATGAATTGAATTAACCAAAAATTTATATCAATTAATCGAGATGTCAAAAGTTAATATCAACTTTTATGTTAGAATATCGTTACTCTTTCCTTTATCAGCGTGAAATCTCAAATTCAAACCACTGATCAATAGCTCTGCTAACAGTGAAGCAACTGCTTCGTTTCCTCGTTCAAAATGCGGGTTTTGACTTTTGAGGCAAATTCTACGATCGTACAAGTAGGGCGGGGGATTTCCTTCAAAAAAACAAAAGTAGGCTGGTGGATTGTTAGGAGTGAGCACTGAGCAGTGCCAGACAGTTATTAAACAATATTTTTTTTTTTTTTAATTAAAACAATATTTGTTATTGAAAAGAAAAACAGAAAATTTTTTTAAATATCAAAATAAAGTTTAATTGGTATGTACCATCAATATAAAAGAATTTATTTATAGTATACATGATTTTTAAGATAGTTAGGATTAAAAAAACATTTTTAGTGATGTGTCAATTTATGAATAGTTGACAAATATAAAAGATCTGTATACTAATATCGTATACCAATTAAATACATGGGTATTATATATGACGTCATATATAATGTTTTTATAACATTAAAACGATGTAAAGAGCGATAAATATATAAGTTCAAATTTATTTTATAAATTCTCTCAAAAAAAAAATTATTTTATAAATAATAGTCTCAAAGAAAAAACAAAGCTAAAACTAATCATGGTGAAACAAAACAACTAGAAAAGATAAAGAAAGAAACAAAGAAGAGTTATCCATATTTCATTGAGATAATCGATGAGGGGAAAGCCGTTGACAAAATCAAATATAAACTCCAGTGTACGGGTTTCTTAATTCTAATATTCATTTAATTAATTTTTTAAATTATAATTTAACATATATATATATATATATATATATATATATATATATATGAAATATATGCTATAAATTGCAACAATTCAATTTGCTAATAACGTATAATTTTAAAAAAAGATTATATGAAAACTTAATTTTTAAAAATATAACTATTTTAATAAGATACGACAATAAATAATGAGTCTGTGAATTAATTTTAGAAAGCTAACAATGTTAATAAAATGTGATAGTAAACAATTAAAATTTTGAATTAATTTAACAAAAATAACAATAGAACAAGATGTAATATCAAATAATATAGATAACTCATAAATTAGTATTAATTATTATAAATAGTTATCTAAAAAATTAAAAGAATTGAATGGAAGAAATAAGTAAGTAATTGGTAATTATAATAATTATTTATCAAATTTATAAAATATTTCAAAATAAATAAAAAATTATAAAAAATACTTAGAATAAACAACATCACGTGATACACCGAGGAGAAGAGAATTTTTTTTTTTTTTGGTAAACCCGGATATTCTGACTGTGAGCCAGAGACTAATCCCTCGAGATATTGAGATCCATTTAAGGGTTTGACGTCTCCCAACAGATGTTCTTCCACACGTATGAGTCTGGAATCGAACCCCTGACCACATGCTTAAGGGACACGGTTATCTACCAATCGTGCCACGAGGAGAAGAGAATTGTGAATGATAACTTACGTTTAACAATAAATAAAAACTTTCTTGTAAAAAAAAATTGGTGCTCAAAATCTTTAATTTAATATATACAGATTGATATTTATTTGTTAGAAACTAAACTTGCCTACAATGATCCAGAACTTTTGAAAAGTCAAAAGTTTAGACGTTAGAAAATAAACTTGTCTACAATGATCCAGAACCTTTGAAAAGTCAATACTTATTAAGAAATTAGCAACTCATGTCTAAGAATTTTAGTTCAATTAGAACTTCCCTTTTAACCTTGAGCAGTATAAATATGATAGGTAAGTAGTTTGTTAAGTAATTGTATTGTTCTTGTGAGAGAGTATTAGAAAATTGTAATAGGGAAGCTCTAGCGAGTTCGCTCTTCAGAACTTGTATTTGGTCATTAACAAATGCCAAGTTTTGTGAGTGAGATTAAATTCTGATTGTATTCAAAATCATTTCATTGAGTACTATGTTTCTTTCTCTCCATATTCTTCTAGCAAGACAAATTTTAATTGCCAACATTATACAATATTAGAGTTTTAACCCTGCAGATCAAAATGCGAAAATATATCCCATGGCATAGAATATGCATCGGGGACTCCGGTATTGCCATCACTCTCGACATTTTGTTATAATCTTACTTCCAAATATACTCCCTCAAGTCCTTATTATAAGAGTTCAAAAATATAAGAGTCATGCATGTATTTTGACAAATATTAAATGCTCATTTTCAATTTTACCCTTATTTATAATAGGGTTTATATTTACGAGACAGTACAACTTTCAATACAAGTAGGTTTGTTCATTAATTATTGAAGGGTTAAATTTGTAAATTTATATGAATATTAATTACAAATAGCTTATTTCAATGCATTTCCTTGATCTGTGTGTTTTAGGGTTTTGCCTCTTATATATAGGACCAGAGAGTATTCTGTAACTTGCATTTGCAATCTATCTTAATATCCTGTTATTTAATCATGTGCCACGGTTAGAAGAACAAGGTGACTTATAAAATAAACGCATCAAAGCATGTCAAATGACACAATCATGAAAGTTGGCTTTGAAGTTTGAACAATGAGTTTAGTTTCTATAACATTCAATGTAAAGTTTTTTACACTATCAATCAATTAGAAATCATGATATTAGTGACTTTTAAAGTAATCAGGATAAGAGTCAAACATTTCAACTTGTACGACAATTTCTGATTGGTTGACTATATAAAAATTCTTTACACTGACAATGCATACTAATTAAACCATTTAACAATTGATTAGCGTCCCAAGTTTAGCTTCGTAGTCAAATAAATCATTTTATAAGCATGAAATGCTCTAAAAGTTTCTTTTTTTGAAGCAGAAATGCTCTAAAAGTTAAAAGTTGAGGGAATAAACACTTACGAAAAGGATCAGTTTAAATATTTTAGGCAAAATTTCTTGCTGTATATACTTTCGGTTCAATAAAAGATCTTCAACCTAGTTTTAATTGTTACTTCCCTCGTCAATTTTAAGGTTTCTTTTATATTAAAGAAAGCAAACAAAAAAAAATTAACAGTTTTAAGTTTTTTTGTTCCTGAGGTATTCCGCGTGCAACTGCAAAAAGTAATCTCTTAAATCGGGTAGTATTACAAGGGCAACAAAGCTTCTCCAAAGAGTTTTAACGTTGTTATATTCTCAGAGCTCGGAATTAAACTCGAACTCGAGACCATTAATTAAGTTAAAAGATCGAGACTCATGTCATCTCATCCAAGCACTCTTGGATAACAATTTTAAGTTAATTCTTCTAGAGATATGAAATAAAATATGAAATTGTAACACTAACATGGTATAGCATGATTGGTAGATAACCGGGTCTCTTAAGTATGTGGTTAGGGGTTCAATTCCTAGCTCATGTGTTGATGTGTATGGAAGATCATCTGTTGGGAGAGGTCAAACCCTTAAATAGATCTAAGTACCTCGAAGGATTAGCCTCTGCCTCCCGGTCAGAGAATACCCGGGTTAAAAAAAATGAAATTGTAACTGTTATTGTAAAAAAACAAATAACTAATATAATCCATTATGCAAATATATCTTATGAAATTTTTAACACTTATATTTTATTAATGATTAAAATTTATGTATTTTAAACTCTTGAAACCCTTTTTATTATAAGTTATATTTCTGGTAGGATCAACTAAATTACATAAGTCAACTTTTTTTTTTTTAAAGAATAATAAGCTTACTTCATTCCAAAATCAATAGAGTATGCGATACAAGAAGGAGACCGAAAAGAAACGAGAACTATCTAAGGAAGTGACCACTCTAACTAACTTATGAGCAACCACATTCGCTTGTCTTCTAATAAACTTAACTCTAAAGTTTGTTAAACTAGAAAGAAGATCCTTGCAATTGCCAATAATATCACCAAATTCATTTGAGTCCACCTGGCTGCCATTAACACTGTCTACCACTGGCTTACAATCCTTCTCAAATACTCCCTCTGAACTCAATTATAAACAAAAAAAGCCTATATTTTTTGGACTCAAATATAAGTAAAATCCAACCAACTCAACTCTATTTAATGTAAGTATTCCAAAATTCAAGAAAATTAATCAATCAAATTAATTCTCCTTTTACTTTTCCAAGAGCATTGCACATTCCCGAGATACTTAAATGGTAGTTTAGTAATTATAACTCATTTTTTTTTACATAAATCAAGACAATTAAACTAAATTAACTAACTTCCTTAATAAGTGTGAAATTAATTATTTTTGCTTATAATTGAGTCCGAAGGTAGTACAACAGCACCAAGGTTGAGCTGTTGAACCCAGAGGGGAGCTAGCAAAAGAGCAAGAACTTCCCCTTCACGGACTGGGAGAAGCGGGGCTGTCCAAGCATTAAGAGCAGTCACAAATTGACCCCTGTCATTTCTGATACAACCACCCCATACTTGTTAAGCCTAAACTCTTTATAAATGTTTTTACTGTTTTACATGAACTCTACCCAATATCAAATAGTACACTAAAGTGAACATCGAAAAAAAAATATTACCATTATTTCTCTTTCTCTCTTTTTGTTTTTTTGTTTTGATAATATCATTTCTCTATCTCTTATTGTAATAAAGAATTGGGCTAAAATATATTTTTGGTCCTTTATCTATTTGTGAAAATTCGTTTTGATCCTTTATCTTTTAAAAGATTCACTTTGGTCCTTTATTCTTCAAAAGTTACTCAAATGGTCTTTCCGTTAGATCTGTTACCATATTTCATTAATGACCCACCGGAGATCCACCGGAATCTAGACATCTCGCCTGAATCTGGACATTTTGCCAGAATCTGGGCATTTCTTTTCAAAACTCCTTCTCATTCATCTCACTTCTTCTAAAATCAAATTACACACACTCATTTTTCCTCAAAACCCCTTCTAGCATCGCTCTCTTTTTTGCTTATGCTCTCTCTCAGGGCATGTATATACCTCAATCTTTCTCTCCGTTCAAACCATTTCAAATTCAAACAAATACAAGTGAATTTTTTAAGCACGTTTATGCAAATAGATATTCAAGAAAGGGAAGCATGTGAGTTCATGAATGTGAAGGAATGATTTTGGGTTCGCCTGCACGTTTTGAAGTGACATTAGTTAATTGACTTATTGGCCATGTATTCAGGTCCTTTTCTTATCAAATTTTAAATTATTATAAGATGTCACTTGTTTAGCATGAACATCTATAGTTACTGGGTAATTTGCCAAGGGAGGTTTTTTTGGGGATTGGGTTACTCTGTCTCTCAACAAGGATAAACATTGAAATGAAGGGATTTCTGAAGAGATGAAAGGGAAAGGAGTTTTGAGAAGAATGAGTGTGCGTAATTTGATTTTAGAAGAAACGAGATGAAGGGAAATGGGTTTTGAGAAGAATGAGTGTGTGTAATTTGATTTTAAAAGAAATGATATGAATGTGAAAGGGTTTTGAGAAGAAATGATCAGATTCCGACGAAATGCCCAGATTCTGGTGGATCTCCGGCGGGTCATTAACAGAATCCAGTAATAAATCTGACAAAAGGACTATTTTGAGTAACTTTTGAAAGATAAAAAAGCAAAACGAATCTTTTAAAAGATAAAGGACCAATATGAGTTTTCATCAATAGATAAATGACCAAAAATGTATTTTAGCATATGGAATTGTTTTCTTAAATATCAAGACTGAGAGACTGCATGTGCCTCTTTTGTTTAATTGTTTAATGTATTATTAGATAATATGTACTCAAAAAGGTAAAAAATATATATGAGAAATAGAAATACTAAATAACTAAAATATCAATATTTAAAACTTGACGCTGAAATGGCAAAGCATTTTAATTGTCTGGGACATATGCTGCAATATTATTAGTCACATTAAATGATTTATTTTTTCTTTCCGTGTGTACAGCGGACCTCTGCATTCTTCTATTTATTTATTGTCAATAACTTTATCGGGAAACAAGCGAAACGACAGAAATTATATGTGAAGGACAATTTGCATTGTAAACAAACAACGTGCCAAATATTTGTCATTCTCTATTTGTTTCGGTACCGTACAAGTACAAACTCTCTGTTGCCACAAACCACAACTGTATCAGGATTAGGGACCTGTCCTTTCCAACCAAAAATTAAGAAAACTGAAATGATCCCATCGTCTTCAATCAAAAGGGATAATTTTGGTGCTAAATAAAAATCAATTTATTTAAACACTCTATATAATATAAATTTGATAGAAAATAAATTATATTAAAAATATTTGATTTTATCATAATTACACTAATAATTATACCTAGTATGATTTATGGTTAATTAAAATCTTATATTTTTTTTTTGGAAGGAATTAAAAAAAAAACTTATATAATATATAAAAAATCATGATTTTGATAATAATAATAAGGGTTAAATATGTTTTTAGTCCCTCGTTTTTGACAAAAGTTCGGTTTTAGTCCCTCTTTTGAAAAATGTACTTTTTTAGTCCCCCGTTTTTTAAAATGTGTCGGAAATGGTCCCTGCACCACACTTCCATTTGAAAACCGAGGGACTAAAACCGAACTTTTGTAAAAAATGAGGGACTAAAAATGTATGATTGTCAAAATTGAGGGACTAAAAAATATTGGTGCAGGGACCATTTCCGACATATTTTAAAAAACGGGGGACTAAAAAAGTATATTTTTCAAACGAGGGACTAAAACCGAACTTTTGTCAAAAATGAGGGACTAAAAACATATTTAACCCTAATAATAAAAACATGATTCACTCTCTTTTCGTATGTGACATGATGTCTCATCAAATATTATAAGACTGTTTAAAATTATTTTTTATATTTGATATCAAATATTTAGCTTATGTCTAAAATGTACACATTTATTGATGACTTTATTTTTTTTTTGATGAATAGATGACTTTATTTTTTATAGATTGTTGATGTGGAATTTTTTATATTGTTAATTAATTACAAATAATTTTATTTGTAATTTTAAGGATATTTATGATAAGAATCAAAGTTTTCAAAGATATGATAATATGATAATTTATAAAAAAAAATTTGGTAGGTTATGATAATTTATACTAATTGGTTAAAAGTGGAAAAAAAATCTTTAGATTTATAATAATATAATAATACATATAAATTAGATTCATTAGATCCTTTATTTATTTATTATTTAGCTTAGGATATAGAAAACCAGGTAAAATAGTTAGCGTTTTGCTTGTTAAACGCCGTGAAGTTTGCATTGTTTCAGCTTTTGAAACCACATATTATGGAGCACCCGCGCTTGTCTCGGTGACCCTCACCGCTGGTTTTATATGTTTTTGGGTTGTTTGTTTGCTGGTTTTATAATTCGTTTTTGTTTTTCTGTGGTTTCTGCCCTTCGAAATCGCTCCTTTACCAATTTCAGTTTGATTTGAGCAATGCATTGTTCGGATCCGATTCCTTTCGGCATCTCAAAGTTGGTTATGACAACATCTGCAATGCTCAGTTTGTCTCTTGTATCAAAAGCCAAAACCATTTATTCTTAAAAAAGCTATAAGGTATCCTTCCCGCACCGACTCCTTTATTTTCCTTTCCTCCTTCAAATTAAAAGTCAATTTTTTCGTCTATGCCTTATCTTCCCATCTCTTCTTATTTTGCGTAATTTTTACTCTGTTTTGCTTTGTGTTCGTGTGTGTCCTTGCGTCCTCGCTCGTTTCATGCTTCTTCTGCCTCTTTAGTGGTTCCCGCTTTCAAGGTTTGTGCTTTAGCATATACTTTTATTTTTTTAATGTATATTTCACCTTAAAAATTTGATTTTTCTGGGTCATTAGTCTTGGTAATCGAATAGTGCTAATTGGGTCGTTTTCTGATAGCTTTACTTTTCTTTATTCTGTTACTATTTTTCATGTTAAGATAGTCAACAAAATAGATTCTTGGCGAGAAGGAAAATATGGGTTTGTATAAGGGAGATTCAATTTTCTAAGCAGGATATATAGAAGGGAGGTTCTGTTTGGGATGCTCTCATAAGTTTTTTTTTTTTTTTTGTATATACATACATTTCACTTAAAAAAAATTCATTTTTGCTTTTTGTTTTTGTTTTTGTTTTTTTTTTTTATGATGATCCGGGTTGTCCCAATACTTTATAGAATTTGAGGCTGTCAAATTTGGGTGTTGAAGATGGATTCAGAAGGTGAGGGCGTTAAGACCCAAAAGATGGAATTGGAAGCAGAAGGAGCTCTGAATTCAAAGATGAAGGGTGCTGGAAACCAAAGCAGTAAAGATATGATTTTCAGAGCTGATAAGATTGATCTAAAAAGTTTGGATGCCCAGCTCGAAAAGCACTTAAGCAGGGTTTGGTCGAGAAGCACTGAGTCAAAAAGGCCTAAAGAAGAATGGGAGATTGATTTGGCCAAATTGGATTTACGATATGTTGTAGCTCATGGAGCATATGGTACTGTTTATAGGGGCACATATGATAGCCAAGATGTTGCAGGTATTTGTAATTTATTTATTTATTTTGATATGTTGTGCATTTTTATTCTGGCCGGTTTGTCTTTGTTGCTGAAAAGTATGTGAAAAGAATTTGAAATGTGTTTTTCAATATCTTCAAATACTGAAACCTTCTGTATTCTCTTTACTAGAACATAGCCTCAAAGCAGTGTTGGAAATAACTTATGATTTGAGCAGAAACTTTTCTGACCATTTTTTTATTCAAAAAATAAATAAAAAAATAACCATATAAGATAGACAAGAGGACATGTTTTGCCAAATTTCTTTCTCCATGCCATTATCTTTTGGTCTATTTATACATACTTTAATGAAGTGAAATGGTGAGATGATGTATTCTAAATAAATCCACTGGCTGGTTAGCTGCAGATATCCTACTTGCTAATAAAACTAAAGCTTAAATGATTTTTAAAATAAGTGGATTTATTTAAATTTTATCAAACAAAAATATGTAATCTTGTTATTCACTTTATTTGAAACTATATTTTGTGGATGCTTATGATGAATTTATGAGAAAAATAAATTGCATTTGTCTTGTTTTGCTGAGAAAAGGCAAAAGTCGGTATAGTGATTCTATTATCCTTTTGGGTCTGAAAGAAATGTGCAGAATGAAGAGATAATTTCTATAACTACTGTATTGTCATCTTGAATTTTATAGTGAAAGTGTTGGACTGGGGTGAGGATGGTGTTGCCACTGCTTCTGAAACTGCTGCTTTACGGGCATCTTTTAAACAAGAGGTTGCTGTCTGGCACAAACTTGACCATCCAAATGTTACAAAAGTAAAAACTCATAGTCTTCATTCTCATTTATTTGTTTAAATTAATGAGTGCTATTTGACACTTAAGAAAGTCGATGAAAGAAGTGGCTGCTATAGATACTTTTAAAAGTCCACGGAAACTTTGTTTTAATAAAACCATAACTTTTCAGATTAGTAATTGTTTTTGTATTCATTTCTGCAACAGTTTGTTGGAGCTTCAATGGGCACTTCAAATCTGAAGATTCCTTCGAAAAACCCTTCGAATGGTGGTCAAGATTCTCTTCCTTCCAGGGCATGTTGTGTTATTGTTGAGTTTCTCCCTGGCGGTACCCTAAAACAATACTTGATAAAGAATAGGCGGAAGAAACTTGCTTATAAGGTTGTGGTTCAGCTGGCTTTGGATCTTTCTAGGGGGTATGTCCCATTTTCTTTACATCTACCATTAAAAATTGCTAACCCTTTACTGAAAAAAAAATATTTGTTTCCCCAATCTGCAGTCTAAGCTATCTACACTCAAAGAAGATTGTTCATCGCGATGTGAAAACAGAGAATATGCTCCTAGATTCTAATCGGAATCTGAAAATAGCTGATTTCGGAGTTGCTCGTGTTGAAGCAATGAATCCAAGTGATATGACTGGTGAAACTGGAACCCTCGGATATATGGCACCTGAGGTATTCTTGTTTTGGAAAATAATAAAATCATGCGTGGGGTTGTCTGAATATTGAAATGGGGTTCTATATGGTTTCAAATACATATGCAAGTTACAAGTTACTCACATGCTGCTTCTTGTGTTTCTATTACTAATTGCATGCATAAATATGATGGTAAGATAGGCACTTTCCGAAGTTAGCTTTAATTTTGGCATTGTACCATGTGTAGGTTCTGGATGGCAAGCCTTATAACAGGAGATGTGATGTCTATAGTTTTGGCATTTGCTTGTGGGAGATTTATTGTTGTGATATGCCTTATCCAGATCTAAGTTTTGCTGATGTGTCATCTGCAGTTGTTCGTCACGTAAGTTCATTTGTCGAATTGTTTATCATTCTACCATAGCATGTAAGCTTAATTTAGCATTGCTTATGGTTCATACATGGACTTCATATTGCTTGTATTTTGCACAGAATTTACGACCAGAAATTCCAAGGTGTTGTCCAAGTGCCTTAGCAAATATCATGAGGAAATGTTGGGATGGTAATCCGAACAAACGCCCTGAAATGGATGAGGTGGTGAGAATGCTAGAAGCACTTGATACGAGCAAAGGTGGTGGAATGATACCAGAAGATCAGTCTACAGGTTGCTTTTGTTTTACCCCAAGCCGCGGTCCCTAATTCTTGAATCATGGTATTTGTTTAAGAGATGAGGTGAAGCACTGTAACTGGCATTAGTGTTTTATGGTTTTGCCAGTTTATAGCTCAACATCCTTTCCTTGGCGAAGGAGATTGTGAAGGGAATTGCTTTTTATTATTTTCTTTCTGAATTTTTGGCCAAAGGGGCGAACTCGTTTCTTTTAGATATTGTATTTAGTACTGAAAATTGGTTTCATTTGTGCATGAACAAGGGCTATAATATCTAATCTAAAAATTCCCTTACAAATGGTGCTGGCTTACTAGATTTCTTTTATATTTGGCTATATATATTTGTTGAAAAGAAAACTGATATGACAATTGATAAAGTTACAAGTATAATGGGGGTAAAATTTTGCATATTTTTCAATATATTTTATTAAGTAACTGTTTGTGCGTATTGTGTCCCAAATCAATTGGTGTCTCAAAATTGTGCTACAACTATTAATCATTTGAACGCAGTTAGCAATGTTTGGTTGAAGGGGAACAGTGAAAATGACATGTTTGTTTGATTTTGGTAATTGTGTAACATTGAATCTTGAAAATGATAATGTTCGATTATTAATGGTATCGGATAGGGGAAGAATTGGAATGTAGCAGTAATGGCTTTGATTGTGTTTATAACCATATTTTGTGTTGGAAACAGAATGCTGTACTACTTATTATAACAGAAGAACATGTCGTTGCTTAGGAGACGGGTCCTGTTGGTTTTCATCCTAATTAGCAAAATTACTGTCAAAACAATACAACAGGGAAATTACTGTTAGAGATAATAACAGGTACCAATTTTTCAAGGAATGATTCTGTTCTTGTAGAGATTATTGGTAAAAGAATTACAAGAGGGACGTTTTTACATCTAGTTTACAAATCAACTTCACTCTTGACAATTGAAGTTAAATATTTACTAATGAACATTTTTTCCTGCTAATGAAAGGGCTAAAACAGAAGGGAAGGGGGGCGCACGATACAGAAAATAAACGGGGTCCTGTTGGAAACAGAATGCTGTACTTATTATAACAGAAGAAAATGTCGTTGCTTTGGAGACAGTGGTCCTGTTGTTTTTTATCCCAATTAGGAAAATTAGCGTCAAAACTACACAACAGGGAAATTACTGTCAGAGATAATAACAGGTATCATTTTTTCAAGGAAGGATTCTGTTCTTGTAGACATTATTGGTAAAAGAATTACAAAGAGGGACTTTTTACATATGGTTTGCAAATCAACTTCACTCTTGATAATTGAAGTTAAATATTTACTAATGAACATTTTTTCCTGTTAATGGAAGGACAAAAACAGAAGGAGGGGGAACAAAAATCACAAAGGGATATGCTATAGATTAGAGAGCTCGAGCACTGTTCTATGAAGATGATGTATATTTTTATTTTAAAAAAAAACCTATACAGCATAGACGGGGAAGCGCTCGAGCTCCCTATCACAGTACAATCCCAAAAGCATCAGCAAAAAGCAAATGCTCGATTTGAGGTGGCTCATGTAAAATTTTCAATCCAGGATTGTGGCTAAGATTGGAATATCATTATTTTTTCATGTCTTGAGAGACAAATAATGAGAAGCAGCCATGTATTAAAATGGAAAAGAAGGAAAGGATCAAGGAAGTGGTTCAATTTTGCTTCACCAAAAGGAAAATATAATTGTGAAACAATTTGCATGATACAGTACAAACTACAAAGCCCCAAAACAAAATGGCTTCATGATGTGTCCTCTAATGTTGGGAAAATGGAATCAACAAAACCATTGTACAATGGGTCCACCTTCCAGAGTCTAGCAATATGAACATGCGATGAGGTTTGCCGATGGACTTCTTCAATGAGCCAGATGGTGGCTTCAGCTTTGCATGGATGAATTATGTTGTCTAATGGCTTATATTCATCATCGCTGCCGATTCTCAATTGGTCCCACTGCATGAGGAGAACATTTGTGAGGTAATGAAGGGGCTGCCCATATAACTGCTTAATGGATCTGCCTAATCCTGTCCATGAGGTAAAAGGGATGACAGAGCCTCGATGACTTGGGATTGGGATCTGCTTCATGTAATCCTGATACATTTCTGCCCGCCTAATGAGTACATCTGCATGCAAGCATGAGCTTCAAAATAAGTGCTTTCATAAGAATGCCAAGCATCCTGAGTTAAAAAAAACAAATGAAGAAAGCCATATACAAGTTATCCAGAAAACAAAAGACAGAGGAGTTTAGGGTTAAGACCGGTATTAAGAACCAACACAAGTTTTTCAAAATGGTAACAACAATTAGTGATGAGCCAAAAATCTTGAAAGAGAATGTGGAGAAGGTCTTCAATTTTCAATGTGAGTAGAAAAGAAAAGTTCTATTTGTGTTCTCTCAGCTGATACATTTGAAAGTAATCATCGAGGTAAATATTTTGAACAATGTGACTGAAAATACATTAAAAAAAAAAAAATCAAACTCATTTAAGATTCAATATGTGCTATTGACATTGAAAACAACATAAAAACAGTATGAAGCAAAATTAAATTCTCATAACTAATAATAAACATCAAATAAGAAAGTAATAACATGCCATAAAACAGAACTATAGATCAAAGTTATAGTTTAACATTTTGACTATTTAACCCTTTAACATCACACTGGTCTGACCATGGAGAAAAGTGAGATGCCACAAAATAGAACCATAAAGCCATATCAATACATTTGCGCCATTGATCATTATCTTTAAGTAGGAGAGAAATACGGAAACAATCACAAAAGGAGTGGGATATAAATGTTTTGATTATCACCCATTACTCAAAGGGGTTGGCCTAGAGGGGATGGCCTAGTGGAAACATGCTAGGTCCGTCGGGCAGGAGAGTGCATACGGGGATACTCTCGAATTGTGGGAGGTCTCTGACTCAAATCCTGCCGAAAAATAAACAACATGGGGAGGGGTCGTAGCCATGTCGGTCCAGGCCCCGGAGTGGTAGCTCACTTGCCACCATTTTAATGTTAAAAAAAAAAATTACAAGGTGCAAAATAAACTGGATGATGCCTTTGAGTGGGGAAAATTGACGGAGTGGTGTGTAAATCAGTTGCACTTTCACGTTCAACCGTCCTAAATTTTGCAATTCGCAAACAAATTGTGAATTCATTCTCCAATTTTCACCTATTAAAAGAGACACATATGATCTATCCTAACAAGGTGATTAATCATTATCATAGGAGTTATACTTAAAAGTCAAGTAAAATTCACATATGCATTAATAATATCTTGATAGAAAATAAAAAATTAAAGTAGTGAGAGGGTGCAGAGGGAAATACCTTCTTGGGAAGTGAAGTGAATTTGGGGATCAGGGAGAGAAATGTCAATAGTGGGAAGGGGAGTGGCATGAGGGC
This sequence comes from Echinosophora koreensis, assembly GCA_035048595.1. Classification (NCBI taxonomy): domain Eukaryota; kingdom Viridiplantae; phylum Streptophyta; class Magnoliopsida; order Fabales; family Fabaceae; genus Echinosophora; species Echinosophora koreensis. The sequence goes on along the minus strand of JAPCYP010000003.1, from coordinate 14,487,381 downwards.
CATTACTGGAGTTGGAGGAAGAAGAATCATGCGATGCCACATCAACTTGCTCCTCCCATGGAAATGACCTCTTCATCGCTAAACAGATACATGCATGTGAATAATGAGTGGAGGAATGGATAATTATAATCGAAAACCCTAAAACACAGAAGACAGAAGTAGATAGCATTTGGAGGTCTCACCTTCCTTCCTAAATCCTATCTTACGCTATCAATCAAACTGCAAACTGCGAACCCTGACGCCACCGATGTCTCTCTCTCCCCACTCAACTCGCCCCCGCCTGTTTTTCCTTCTAAACTTTAAACGCAGCGTAGCGCCACCGTCAAAAAAGAAAACCCGTTTTTTGCTAAATGTTTTTTTATTATTTTATTATTTCATTGATTTAAGAGTAAATGTCAAAAGTGGTCCCTCAAATTTTTCGAGTAACCCAGTTTGATCCCTAAAAAAAAAGGATAATTCGGTCCTCAAATTTTAAAAACGGGGGACAATTCGGTCCCTCCGTAAGGACCAGATTGTCCCCCATTTTAAAATTTCGGGGACTAAATTGTCATTTTATTTTTTCAGGGACCAAACTGGCCTACTCGAAAAATTTGAGGGACCACTTTGGGCCTTTACTCTTGATTTAATTAATATGTTGGTGTCTGAACTAAATTTGAGAATTTTGAAATAGATGCTTAAATTTTAAAAGTTTGTAATTCGATCCTTTAACACAGCAAATTTGTAATTGGGTTCTTGGTGCACTTTCTTGTTAAGGATTTGTTAATTATCCATTAAGTGATTCATCCACTCATCATTTGAGAGTCCCTATTTTTTTGAAAAAAAATTAAATATGTTAGTATAATTTTTAAAAAAACTTAAATATGTCTTGTACTTTTCACAACTTCAACCGAACCCTAACGAAAAAGTGTATGAGAGATTTAATTACAATTTTTTCATGTAATTAGGGACCTAATTACAAAATTTTGAAATTTAGCGACCTATTCGAAAATCCACAAATATTCTAGGGACCAATAAATTAATTAAACCTGTTTTGTTTTCATAAGACATGCTTTTAAATTATAATTAGGTCAGTGGGATAGAATTCCATCGACAGACTTTATAATCCAACAATCCTACCCAGGACCTAATTATAACTTTTTACAAGTTCGCAGACTCAATTACAAACATCTAACTTAATTATCAATTATTAAAAGAATTCTTCCTTGATGATACTCAACAATGGGTTCAAAAGAACTCAGAGAAGGAGTCGAGTGTGCTTTTTCTTGCTACCCTTTGGGGTCTTTGGGTGAGGCGCAATAATGTTGTGATTAATAATAACTTCACGACCGATTCTGTGGTCAATTGGAATATCATGCAGCTTGAGAAAGATTGTGTGGCTTTGGCTGTGCTCCATGTGCAGAGTTAGCATAATCCTATTTGGGTCTCTTGGAAGTCCCCAGTGATTGGGAAAGTGAAGCTGAACACGGATGGGAGTGTTCAGGGTAGTGATAGTTGTGCTGGGATTGGTGGTATTATTAGGGACAACTATAGGGAGTGGATAGTTGGCTTTAAAGGTTTTATTGGATCTGTTCCTATCCTTTTAGCCGAGCTCAAAGCTATCAAACAAGGTCTTATCTTGGCCAGACAGAGAGGTTATGCTAGTGTCATATGTGAAAGCGATTCCATGGAGGCTGTTCGCCTAAACCTTGAAGCTGACGAGCCCTTTCATCACTATAGTGCTATAGTTGCGAATATTAGGCGTTTGATGGCAGAAGATTGGGAGGTGTCTTTGAGTCATGTGTATAGAGAAGCCAATTTTTGTGCTGACTTCCTTGCCAAGAGTGGTGCAGTTGGGAATGATAGTTTTGTTGCTATTCTGGAAGCTCCTACTGATATGCACTATTTGATTTTAGCTGATGCTTTAGAAACACCCATGAGATGTAGTTAGTCTTTTTTCTTTTTTTTCAGTTGTACCAGAAAAAAAAAAAACCTAATTTAGGTACTTGCAGAATTAAACCTAAATATTAACATTATAAACTTTATAATTTTTCGTATAACCTTTTTAAAATTATCTGTTAAGAGAAATTTCCACGTAATAACTACAGCTGGGCCATAGTCCTGAGAAACAAAAGTTGACGTCGTTAGGGTTTGGGTGAAAATGGTATCCAAGCTGCGAATATTAACCATCCTGCATACGGGAAACCTCTGTTCCATTTTCAAGGTTGTCCCCAAAATGCATTCCAAGTTCCGAATCCTGAACCGTCTTTCTCCAACAATCACCGCTGCCAATGGGTCGCATCGCTTCCTCTGCACCATGCTCAACCCACAACCAACCCCAGCTGAGTCACCCGAACTCCCACATTGGGTCAAGTTCTCCGACAACCCAACCTCTTCAAACCCTGACTCTGACGACAACGACGACTTCGTTATCCCTTCACTTGCTCCTTGGGTCGATGCCCACGTCTTGGATCTCAACCCCAAAAAACTTCTGACCCAAACCTTCAAGGAAAACAACCATGACAATGTCGAAGCTATCAGCAATGTTCTGAAACAACGATACCCATCTACTGATGAAGTTGCTCAAGCACTCGATGGACGTGGTTTTCAGGTATCGAACGATTTGGTTAAGCAGATTCTGAAGAGGTTCAGCCATGATTTGATCCCAGCTTTCGGTTTTTTCAAATGGACAAAATCTCAAACAGGTTATGTGCATTCCCCTGAAATGTACAACTTGATGGTTGACATCTTGGGAAAATCAAGAAGATATGATCTTATGTGGGAATTGGTGGAGGAAATGGCACAACTTGAAAAGTATGTCACATTGGACACAATGACTAAGGTAATGAGGAGGCTTGCTAAGACTCACCAACATGAAGATGCTATAGAAGCATTTCACAGAATGGGGGATTTTGGTGTCAAAAAGGACACCACGGCATTGAATGTGCTCATGGATGCTTTGGTGAAAGGAGATAGTGTTGAACATGCCCACAATGTTCTTTTAGAATTTAAGAGTTCAATTCCCTTAAATTCTCATTCTTTCAATATTTTGATACATGGGTGGTGCAGAACTAGAAAATTTGACCTAGCCCTAAAGGCAATGGAGGATATGAAGGAACATGGGATCCTCCCAGATGTTTATTCATATACTAGTTTAATTGAAGCATATTGCCGCGAAAAAGATTTCCGCAAAGTATATCAAGTTATGGAGGAGATGAGGGGAAATGGTTGCAACCCTAATACTGTGACTTATACTACTGTGATGCTTGCTCTAGGGAAGGCAGGGCAGCTAAGTGAAGCTTTGGAGTTGTATGAGAAAATGAAAAGTGCTGGCTGTGTGCCTGACACTTCATTTTATAGCTCAATGATTTTCATTCTTGGCAAAGCTGGTAGGCTCAAAGATGCTTGTGATGTGTTTGAGGATATGCCTAAGCAGGGGGTTGTGCGAGATGTGGGGACTTACAATACTATGATTACTACTGCTTGTGTACATTCTCAGGAAGAGACTGCTCTTAGGTTGCTTAAGGAAATGGGAGACGTATCGTGCAAGCCGGAGCTTGGGACTTATCATCCATTGCTCAAGATGTGCTGCAGGAAGAAGAGAATGAAGGTGCTCAAGTTTTTATTGGTTCACATGTTCAAAAACGATTTGAGCCCTGATGTGGGAACTTATTCGCTTTTGGTACATGGTCTGTGTAAAAGCGGAAAACTAGAGGCTGCTTGCAAGTACTTTGAAGATATGGTCTTGCAGGGATTGACTCCAAAAGACACCACTCTCAGGCTATTGGTGAGAACACTTGAGTCCAAGGAGATGTTAAAAGAGAAAGAACGTGTTGAGAATTTGATGGCACGTGTCTCACGGAAACAAAATATTTAGTGGTTTTGGCATAGGAATTAGGATTTACTTCACAAGTCGGCTAAATCTTTTTGTGATTGGTCTCTTATTTTATCCCCTGCCGTGAAAGAAAGTAGAACTGCATCAGTCTTATGTTTTCTCAGTCCGTTTCTCACTTTGAGAATAACCTGGAATCTGCATTGATTTCAATTTTATTAGTTCATTCAACTGACTAGATGTCCATGCGTTTTGTAACAGGATTATTTTGCTATGCTCTCTTCATACTCGATTAACATAACTACTGATTGCAGAGATGGGTGTACCGCTTATAGTGCAATATACTGCATGTGAAAATTGCAAGTTTTTCATGACTGAGAAAATAAAGTTAAAAGAGGGTGTGTTATAACATGTTTTTCTTATTCTATTATATCTTAAAAAGATATGATAAAAATGATACACAAATAACACTATAAAATGATACACAAATTTAGGACTACTAAGGCTGAGTCGGTTTGGATCCTAGTTTCTAAATCCCTCTCCTACCCCCTTTTTTAATTTAATTTTTAGAAATTTATGTTATAGAATGTTTTGGTATCTTGTGGTAAGGTTTTATAAAACTCGGTTGGTATAAAGTCAAACCACACGGACTAGAGTTATTTCCCCTATTTTTTAGATCCAAGCTTAGAGGAAGATTAATGTCTTGTTCGGTATGCATTTGTGAATAGAATAAAATAAAATAAAATTGGAAGATAATATTTTTTTGAGTCCTACCGTTTTATCATCATTTTCCTTTTGGTTGGAAAAGAAGAGATGTATTTGTAAACCTCATCATATATTTACATTTATCTTCATTCATTTATATTTATTTTTATTATTTTTCTTGATGAAACCAAAGAAAGAAAGACAAACATCTTTTTTTTTTCCCTCCCATTTGATGGCTCATGATGATTGCAGAAAGAACCCCAAAAGAAAGAGTCTAAAGAAGCAAAGATTGACAAGCATTGTTGTTCGCTTCTAGTCTTCCTCGAAAAAGAAAAAAAAAAAAAAACAATTGAAGTATAAAAAGATTGAACGAATAATCATTTTCTTTATCATTGAAAGGATCATTGCAGAATGGGTATAAATAGTTAATACATGTCATAAAAAAAAGAAAAGAAAATGAAAACGTTGAAAACGTAGAAAAGAACCTAGAAATATACAACAGATTTGATCTTGTTTGGTGAAGCTTGTAAAATGTTGATCACACAAGTGTGGGCAGGGACTGCGGTAATGCTATGGAAGGGAGTAAGTTACAAACAGAGCAATGTTAGCATCACACTCTATCACACTCCTCTTGACACATGTTTTATTATTGGATGGATTTCATGTGGGACCATGTGTTTTGCTGGGTCTCACATGAAATTCATCCAATAATAAAGAGTGTGTTGAAGAAGAGTGTTATAAAGAGTGTGTTCTTGGCATTTTTCTTACAAATATTGTCTCATATGTTGGGATAATAATAGAGAACTTGACACTTTACGCGAAGGCAACCTTCTTGCCATTGGCTTCTGCCACCCGAGTCTTTCTAGGAATTCCTCAATCAACCTATCAATTCAAATTGATAAAATATATATATAGTACACTGATAAAATTGTAAAAAGCAGTAAATCACATAAAGACTAGGCAACACTCACAAGTTGCAAATGGCCTTTTGGGATGAAGCCAGCTCGCGGTCTGGGAAAGATTCTTCCAACCTAAAACTCAACCAAACGTAGAGATCCAACACCTGCAGTGTTGCCACCAATTAAAAATTGCATATAAATTTGGAAGCTAAAAAATGGGTTTTTTAACATTTCCCATCAAACTAAATGAAGGAAATATTGCCAACTCTATACAGTGCTCATGGTTGTTAAAATGGTAATTGAAGACATGTAATTGTAATGATTAATGAACATGACCATGACCAATAGGTCATAAGGCTACCTTATTGTTGTATCAAATATCAAGGCTCATCCTATGCTAGACCAAATTAAAGAGAGAGAAAAAAAAATATTCACCTTGTGGATGGATTCAAGCTCCTTAAGAGCAGCCGGTGTCTTGGGCACAGTAAGCGTCCCCGGTGTGAATATTTCTCGAAGCCGAACAAGGCCTTTCTTTGCATAATTCTCTGCAAACTGGTCCATCATAAGTTGCATCATTTTTATGTCCTTCAAACCAACATCAATGTATTTCATACTAACTACATGTTAATTACCTGTGTCAGGCCTTGAGATGAAATCTCATCATCCATGTCAACTGGACTGAATATTATAAGTATCAGTCAAAAAGTAACTGAAAGCAAGTGATATAAAATACAGATACCATGATTCTGCCAGGTCTTCAATTCATAGAATTGCCCTCTACACTTGGGTATCACATTCTAAACATTTATGTTCTGAAAAGATAACAAAATACCTTATGCAAAAAAGGTATTTCTCGTACAATCGAAGTGGAAACTCATCAATAACAGCAGCCACTTTCTGGTGCCAGCATGTACAAACACCCACATAACAATTAAAGGGGAAGCCAGTAAGCAACAATAAAATAATGGAGGTATTTGATAGCAGATATTATTAACGAATAACAAGACAACATTGATGTGAAATGTCCATGATCAATGGCAAGGAAGCTATTAAAAGGCATACCAATAGTTGATCACAGTTAACAATGAAATAATTTGCAGATAATTTGGCATTGTCAATAAAATGCTCCTGCAATATAAAAGAAAAATTAGTAATTATGTAGTTTTGGGAAAAAATAAGAGAATGCATTTGCACGTTAATACATCTAGGGATCTTCAACTTCAATAATTTGACAGATGAAGGGGAGCGGACAAAGATGTAGTCCTCTCGGTAAGTAACAACACACAGAAAACAAAAACAAAAAAACTCTTTCTACTTGCATTGAACAACAATTAGAAATATGTACTCACATAGTCTCCATGCAATAAAAACTAAAAAAATGGTTTAGAACTAAAATAACAAAGCTAAAAAAATGAATCCTGTGACATTCCAAAGAAAAAATAACAATATCTAGTTTGGTGCAAAATCCAGAAGCACGAATGTTTAACCACATAGGAGGGCGCTTCTTTTTCTCCCCCTTGAAAAGTGCTGTCTCTTAGAACTTAGATTAATTATTAGAAACCCAAAATGAAAAAAGATATTTGTTTTCTGCAACTTTTTTTCTTTTGTTAATAATTCCCACAAACTCTGCATGCTTCCGTATATTATGGGTTAGTCTATGTCTATTAAGGAGGATGTTTATTTATAAATTGCCTGTTTATCTACTAATTGTGATAAATAACCTCCATACTAAAGTCAGATTTGTCATTTTCAAAAAGACATTTCGCAGATATATTTATATATAAGTAATAAATCGTGTCATACAAATTATAGACTACTATACCACTGGAGGAGAGAATGGAAGACGGGGATGGAAGCAAAACACAGATATAATATAACTTACCAGTACTTGATAGAAACCACTTTTCGGGTGTAATCGTGAATACATATACATCAGATCAAAGGTAGGAAGTAATCCAGCATGCTGCATCAGATTGAGTATTATAAACAAATCGTCAAATAAAATATTTGAAATGAAATAAACAAAGTTTAGATAAAGGTACTTTGTAGAAGCTTTCTATTTTTCATTTTCACCCACACTACATACTTAGTATAGAGTGATTAGAGGTCAGGTTACCTCTAAAGTAGGTGACGGAGAATCCAAAGATGAATGGAGCAAGGGTAGATCCTCCGCATCTACGCATGTCACTTCTCCTAGAGGAAAATTTGACCCATATCTACCAGCTCTCCCTGCAAGCATATGCATTCAAGACAACCCAAGAATAGCATACGATCGAAATAGACAGGGCATATTACTCCAAGCCTCCACATTTCCATGAAATATAAAAATAAAACCTGAGTTACATGCTTACTGAGAAGTAAAAATATATCTTCTTATTGAAAAAAGGTTTAAAACAACATCAAATATCAGCATTGTTATATAGAGTTTATCTTTGATACAATATCCACTGTAAAAGCTTTTATACTGCCAAGTGCCAACCAATCATTAATCATCATATCTATGACTTTTTTAAGATAGTTATTATAAGAGTCAAATATTTTAATAATGTCGCAATGTGCGATTTGGTTAACAATGTATTACGCTAATGGTGCATCACAATTAAATCCTGTTATATATCAGCTACAATCCTTTAATCAAATTATGAAACAAAGTCGATCTGCTTATATGAATTTCTTGCTACCTGCAATCTGTTTGATTTCAGGTACAGTGAGCTCCCGCATCTGAAAACCATCAAACTTCTTCATGGTAGAAAATATGATCCTAGAGATGTTTAGATTAAGACCCATTCCAATGGCATCACTAGCCACCAGAACATCAAACTCGCTACTTGCATCATTGAACATGCTAGCCTGCAGTCCTAATGAGCATTTCAAGTCAGCAAATCTTTGTGTAGCCACAGGTACAAAATAAAGCAAATAGGGAACATACATTTATCAACATATACAAATAAGTATGGCAGTAACTAAACTAAACCTATAGAAAGTAAAAGAAAGAAGAGAAAGAATTTCCAAACAGAGCCACGAAGTAACAATGAAATCACATAAACTGGTTGTGGTCAGCATGAATTTTTTTGCCAATGAATGAGGAAAACAAAGTTCACCAAATAACAAACAAATGGCATAAATTTTTGTATGGTAATGTAAGATTTAATATTTACAGATCGCATTCCTATGAAACAAGTGTAATTCAGAGAGGAAACTAAAAACTTCTCAGAGAGGTACGAGCTCACACCTGTCTTGTACGAGTCTCTGGTGGGAGTGAACCATAAACTACTGAACAAAGATGCTTTCCGTGACTCTCAATTTTCTTCTGAGAAATATGAATGTCAACTTTTACTAGTTAGTCCACTGGTAAATACTAAATCATGAAACATGCAATTGAATTGGCATAATTCACAATAAATTTTAGCATCCTGACTTTTTTATGAGATGAAATATCATTATAAGAGTCACTCACTTCTGCTAACCAGGGAGGGAAAAAATGCAATGAGTAAAAAATTGTTTAATTGATTAAAGCCCAACTCTGCATCACAAACAAATTGTTGAAGCTAGTTACATCCTTTGCTAAATTGTTGATGTTTAACATATCTTTCCATTGAAATTCAAATAGACTTCTATCTATTGAAAAAATAGGGACGACCTCATCCACCAAAACTATTTAGCATGACAAATGGAAGGGACCAGCGATGATAACAGTGATAACGAGTAAAGACGCCAGTTTGAGATAAAACGAAAAAAGGAAATCATGCAAGTTAACTTGAAAACAAAAATGTAAACGCTCACCTTCAATCTATATATATCCCGACGTGAAAAGGTTACAATGCAATCACCCTTTCTTACATTAGAGAAGGATCCAAGAGGAACCTTCAGTGGGACTAAAGGTGACAGTCTCTCATAAAATTGAACCTGCAGCATGTATGAAGAAGACAATTTTGACAAAGAATAAAACAACAGTTTAAGAAAAACGCAATGAATAAGCAGAGGGCCTAGTAGATTCTTACCACAATGGTAAATTCAAAGGAATGAAATTACTATATGAATTAAGAAATTATTTGTCTAATCCATATGACCCCTTTTCTTCCCCCCTGAAAAAGATTGTTATTGGTGACTGTTTATAGATTATGAAAAACATGTGAGTTTCAGTACCTCAACCTCGTCGCCAGTAACTTCCAATATCTCCTGAATAAGGGGAACAGCAGCTGGATCACCACAAAGATGAAGTTCATCAGCAGCTATTCCCAATAAAGCACGCGTAAATGAATAGCCCCTTGTACCACACCCCAACATCTGGATGCAGAAAGAAAAATGAAGGTTAGAAGGGAAAAGGATGTTACAATAACAAGCATAGTAGCATACTAATGAAAAGTCTATAATAAGCTGGTATTTTCATAAAATTACAAGATACAAAATAAGGACTAACAAAGCACACAAAGCCATGCCTCAGTTATAGAAAATTTCATTTAATTCTGAATGAGTAATACAATTACGATTGAATCGCTGGTGTGACATGATTAAGATATGACCAAGACCTTTTCTGCAAAAGAAAACCTTAAAGTTCTACCTTTTTTCTAATGAGAAATTTATAATCTTGGCTCATATGAAACGACAATATTCGTAGGAGTTATTTTGGATATAATATGAAGAAAGAATCTCAAAATGAAAATTTAACTTGCCTGAATTTCATCAATAACAGCACATTGATAATCAGCTGATACATCAGCCATTTCAACTGTAACAGCCTTATGTTTTGCACCGTCAATTTCCTCTCTCTCCTGACCTGTAATGAGATCACAAGGAACTTTTGCCTTGTTCAACCGTTTTGCTATCTCCCATGCCAACAATCTTAAAGGACTACAATATAGGCCTGCAAAGTACAAAAATACTTAAGCTGTTTACAAAGTTTTCATCCTCCCTCATGTTTACCTTTACCATCGTAAAAGATGGAGAAGCAATTTACCAGTAGCACTTGACTCAAGTTGCTTCAAAGCATGATGAGTTTTACCACTATTTGTTGGACCAACATGCAGGATAACCTTGCGATGTTTCCTCCGGGCCTGTGGATACCATGTATGAGGAGAACTAAAACAACCAGTAATCAATCATCAGGATTCTGTGCCATCAAATGAAAACTAATATGACATAATCATGATCATTGTCATAGCTTCTTTGACACAAAAAATCGCAGGAGAACTTTTTTCTATTGGGGGGCAGGGGGCAGGCAGAAGTTTAAAATCATAAAACAATAATATATAAGAAAGTCATAATTGGGAAATAAAGATCACATTAACGATTATAAAAAACATTCCCACAAAATACAGATGCGTAGGTGATAAGATTTATAATAAAATCTCAATTTATTCAACAACTTCAGTTCCAAACTAATATAATAGCTGCGAGACATGTAAACTTACGTCAAGTCAGTGAAATCATTTGTGACGGCACCATTATAGCTGCTATATGGATGTACCTTGTTTGAAGCACTGCCTAAACATTCAAACTTGAATTGAAAGTATAGACTAAAATGCTCCTTATTACCTGGATAAGCAGTTTGAATGATCAAATGTCATCAACACCGTACAAACAACAAAGTTAGCATACCTTGGAATTCAGAGGAGAGGAATATGCAAGAGGTTACCACATTGGGTCGAAAGGCACCAAGAAAATGAATAACAATAAAAATTAAAAACATTCATGACCCACTTGAGTACATGACATGAGCAAACATGGGCATCTTAAAGTTGCAATCTTAATACAAAAATGAAAGATGTAAAGAACAGAAGAATTGTTAATGGGTTGAATTATTCCTTAAACCATTGGTTAGCAGTTCAGTCATACATACAGGTAGCTAATGCTTCTTGTCAAGGTACAATGAAATGAAAAACATATGTTAATAAAACCAACTGATCAATTGGAAATTGTAATGATTCATTCATAATTAAGCCAAATATGCATAAAAGTAATAAAGGAATTGAAGGTGGAAGGGACGAACCGAAAAGAGGGCGAGAGAATATTTTGCGGCGAAGAAAGAAAGAAGCCATAGCTGTTGAGAAAAAGAGAAGAAAGTGAAGTCAAATAGAATAAGAATAATGGGAGAAGAAGGTAAGGGGAACAATAACATCACATGCGATTGCGGTGGCAGTGGCAGCGGCAGCGGATGGACCGAAAATGTTCAAGGTTGCTTGGCCTCACAACCTGCGAACCTCACTCTCCGCCTCTTCAAACACTCAACACAATAATTAATAATATAATAACATAACATTATACACATACCATGGTGATTAGAATTACACAGGGGACTTTGTCGAAATTTTTTAAAATATTCTAGATCTTTAATTTAAGTATAATATAATTTTATTTTTGTGATGTATGTATCACTTTTTCGAAGTATTTCAGAAAGAATATTGTTTATACTCAAGTTTTTCTGACTTAAAAGTAAATTATTTTTCGAAAGCTAAACCAGCAAAAAAAAATTTATTTTAAGTTCCACGACAAGTTAAGAGTTAGATATGTAACGTGTAAGGGGGTGTTACATAAGTGATATCTTCAATTAGGTCCCAAGGGTATTCAGTTCAATTCAATTTACGATACGAATATGCTTTGCTTTGCTAATATTTTGATAGCTAGCTGGATTGCCCAAAAACATAAAAATAAAAACATATTATTGCGTGTTCAGGTCAGTTAATATTATTTTAAAAAAAATTGAAAGATAAATTGTGATTTAATTTTTGAAAAAGTTTTAGTGCCCATTTGTTTAACCCATATCAAATCACGGAGAAAATAAATAATTTAGTTTTTTTTATTAACAAATAATTTAAAATTTGAGAATGAATACCTAAAGGTAGCTTTTGACACAAATTTTATAAAAATATTCCCGGGAATGTAGGTATGGAAATAAAAGTTTCTCATTTTGGTATAAGTTTTAAAAAGTTATTCCCAGGTATAAAAGATTTCCAGGAATAAAATTAGTGAATGATGGTTATAAACTTGGGAAAACTCTATTCCCATGTGTGAATGTGGGAAAACTTTATTCCCGGGAATCATATTCTTACTTTAAAATTGTAAATAGTACTCCCTCTAGACTCAATTATAAGCAAAAAATTACCTATATTTTTTGGACTTAAATATAAGCAAAATTCAACCAACTCAACTCTATTTAATGTAATTATTTCAAAAATCAAGAAAATTAGTCAATCAAACCAATTCTCCCTTACTTTTCCAAGAGCATTGTACATTCCCTAAATAATTAAAGGGTAGTTTAATAATTATAAATTATTATTTTTACATAAATCAAGACAATTAAACTAAAATAACTAATTTTCTTAATAAGTATGAAATTAATTATTTTTACTTATAATTGAGTCCGAATGGAGTACTTTCTATGTGACGACGCTTTACATTTCACTCACAAAATTATTCTACAAATGATACTCTATCCAGAGCAAAAAGTAAACCCACTTGCAGCACCCAACCGGATTTGGCTTCTATCCGGAACAAAAAGTAAACCCACTTGGAGTACTTTATATTTTGAGGCTGCTGAACCGTCCAGTAGCTGGAGAGAAGCCAAATTCCACCCAGTGACTTAATAATGTCATTGTTGCTCATTTTCTATAATCATGATTTGCTCAAAAATTGCAAAAACAAATCTAGATTAAATCGACAGCCGATATAATCAAAAAGCAAAATTTTAAATCTCAAAATATGATTTAAGATAAAGAAAACTACCAAAACCCCATGTAAAATCACCTCACTACAGGCCCACCAAAGCATGGAGAAAGTAAAATAATTTAGACTCTTAGGATAAATACATTAGGATAAAATATTATATATTATGATATATTATGAAGGATATTTAAGTAAATTTTATATTATTTTACTTGTGTTGTCTATTGTCCACCAAATAATATATAGGATAAAAAGTTGTGTTGTTACTCAAACATTTGTCCCGTACTGTTCGGCTTGTCTTATGCCTTAGCACGTATCAAACGTAACCTAAGATTGTAAACGGAACATTATATATGAAATGTTACAATTGACTCTCAAGACTATAAGACTATTCAATGAATGATACCCTCTCCAAAGACAACTAAAATAAAATAACCCACTTGTAGACGTCAAATAACTAAGTGTCTATTTGGAACAGATTCTACTCAATTGTAACAGCAAAAAAAAGAAGAGACCCGAGGTGCTGGAACTCTATTTTCCCAAGGCTCCCCTTGGGAGCTTTCACCCAACGGAGGTCCTAACGGCATTCCGAGTGTGATTCCCCATTTCAGAAATCTAAAACAAACATAGCCTAAGTGTGTGTTTGGGAAAGATAGATTTTCCCTTTTTCAGCTTTTTTTGTGCTAAAAAGCTTTTTATGCATCATCTATTATGTTTGGCAATAAGATTAAATTTTCAAAAAAAAATGCTTTTTTTTGTGTGGAAAAAAACTGTTTTTATACCATCTATCATGAAGGACTATTGCATTTTGTGATCATGATTATTTTTCCGTGTCAAGTTCTATTCCTCATCTTATCCCTCCAATATTTACGTGTGACAACTTTCTTCTCTAATATATATATATATATATATATATATATATATATATATTTAGGAATAAGCTTATTAAATGCTATTCCATATGTCAACCTCAGAGAAAACTACTCATTTAATACAAAATATTATGCATAATAGTGAGAATTAATGTTATTTCGAAATTAATCATTTAATATACAAGGAATCAAATCAAATATATTTTAAAGAGAGAATAAAAATAGTAATATGATAAATAAATATATTTTCTAAAGATTAAAAGAGGATAAATAAATCTATATCTATACTATATACATTTAGGAATAAGCCGATTAAATGCTATTCCAGGTGTCAACCTTAGAGAAAACTACTCATTTAATTCAAATCTATCTATACTATATACATTTAGGAATAAGCTCATTAAATGTTATTCCATGTGTCAACCTTAGAGAAAACTACTCATTTAATTCAAAATATTATGCATAATAGTGAGAATTAATGTTATTTTGAAATTAATCATTTAATATACAAGGAATCAAATCAAATATATTTCAAAGAGAGAATAAAAACAGTAATATGATAAATAAATATATTTTCTAAAGATTAAAATAGGATAAATAAATCTATACTATATACATTTAGGAATAAGCTCATTAAATGCTATTCCATGTGTCAACCTTAGAGAAAACTACTCATTTAATTCAAATCATTTAATTCAAAATATTATGCATAATAGTGAGAATTAATGTTATTTCGAAATTAATCATTTAATATACAAGGAATCAAATCAAATATATTTTAAAGAGAGAATAAAAACAGTAATATGATAAATAAATATATTTTCTAAAGATTAAAAGAAGATAAATAAATCAAATAGATTTTTAAGAGAGAAGAAAAAGTATTATGATAGAACAATATATTTTCTAAAAATTGTTGGGAATTTCTCTGAAACCCTCTAACATCGAAGGGTTTGGGTACCCTCTTGACGTTGGACCAATCACATGAGACAAATTTTTAATAAGTATTTTCTTCGAAGTTTTTGAACTACTTATCTATCGTTTTCTGAAAAAAAAATTCCCCTTTCTTCCAAGTTTCATCTTCCTCCAAGAGAATTCACCACAATAATAACAACTCTTGTGGCAAACTTGGCAATTCTGAAAGAGAATTGCATGTTCAAGAAACCCAACATGCTTCTCCCTAAACTCTACTTCCTCACCTTCACCACCTTCCTCTGCACCCTCTTCTACCTCCTCAGCCTCTAGCACCACTCCCCCACCGTCGTCGTCTCCCGCAACTACTACTCCGACGGAGGCGACGAATGTCCCTATCGCAATTCCACCTCCTCCTTACTTCATCAACATCAACCCATAGACCCAACCTCAACTTATCCACCCACCACTACATCTCGAACCCCCCCAAAAAAAAAACGACGGTGCGGGGAATCCACGTGCCACCTTGCAACGCCTCTTTCTCCCACTACACACCCTGTGAGGACGCACAGAGGTCACTAAAGTTTCCCCTAGAGAGGCTGATAGGGAGAGACACTGTCCGACGCAGGATGAGGTTCTCCGGTGTCATATTTCGGTTCCAGTCTGGTTCAGGTGGCCGGAGAGTTGTGACTCGGTTTGGTACGCAAATGTGCTTGCACAAGGAGCTGACAATAGGAATTAGGAAGAACTGAAAACGGAGACCGACATCAATGTAGGAAGGGTACCCAAACCCTCTATTTTTTAAGGGTACCATAGCAATGTCCAAAATTATTAACTTGTACCGAACAAAGAGAACAAATAAATCAAATATATTTTTAAGAGAGAAGAAGAAAAATAATATGATAGATAAATACATTTTCTAAAAATGGTTAACTTGCAAAATGGAAAAATGTGAAATAAATCAAATAGATTTTAAGAGAGAAAAAAAAATATGATAGATAAATACATTTTATAAAAATTGTTAACTTGCAGTGTCCAAAGAAAATAGATAAATCAAATAAATTTTCAGTAGAGAAGAAGAAGATTAATATGGTAGATAAATATTTTTTTTTAGAAATGGATTACTTGCACGGGAAATGAGAAGAAATAAATCAAATACATTTTCAAGAGAGAAGGAAAAAAATAATATGACAGATTAATATACTTAAGAAAAATGATTGATAAACATATATTTATTCTAAAAATGGTGAACTTATACTGGGAAATGTGGAGAATTAACTCATTACGAAGACTATGGAGACGTATTTAGTGTTTAAATAAATTTGATTTAGAAATGATTAATCAGATTGAAAGCAGTTGTTGTTTTGAAAATGTATATTTACTATTAAATGTTTGGAGAAGTACAATACGGAGACAGTGAGATAAGAAATCGTTAGTGTTAACTTATAATTTTACTTTAAAAAAAATCCACAATAAAACTTTAATAGCTATATTTAAATATTATGTTGTTTTATATTCTTCTACATGTATAATTTTTTTAATTATATTTTTAATACTAAAATTTTGTAGGAGATAATATGTATTTACTATTTACACTTAAGCATCATTATTTGTATTATAATGTTTATAATAATTATTAAGTTAGTATCTGTTACAATTTGCAATCGACGATTCAGATCAAATAATTTTTTCATATTTTTGATATATAATTTCCCACAAAAAAAAAAAAATTAAACCACAAAACATGAATTTAACAATTATATATTTAAAAATAAATTTTTTAAAAAATAGTATATTCCCCGTACATGCCGCGGGTCCTTCAATCTAGTAAGTGGGCATAACAATGGACGATGCTATTGTATAGATTCAAAGAATGATGTTGGGTGATTAGTGTGTGCGCATTAAAATTAATGTGTATGCATTAAATTTTTGTTGGGGAAATTAGCATTAAATTTTTTTTTTTGGGTGGGGGGACCAAAATATGAAAAATTCTCTATTACTCTATATTATTCTAATGAAGTGTTTATTATTTTTATTTAATTATTCTAAAAATAATATATTTTTACATATTTTCATAGTCATAAAAAAGCATCCAATATTATTAATATAAATAAATAACTTCGTACTTTTCTTCATAATTTATAATGTAAAATTGATTTTTTTTACATCATCCAAACGAAATAGATTATCTTAAAATCGTTTTTTAGCAAACAAACCCAAACAAAAACAGATTATGATTATAATCGATTATCATAATAATTGATTATATAAAAATTGATTATCAGTATAATCTTCTTTTTTCAGCTTTTCCAAATACACTCTAAGTATTGTTATTGTTGCTCATTTTCCAGTGAGACATTTGAAAACTCTAGTCAATATCATTTCAAGAATTACAAAAAACACATGTAGATTGATTTGACAGTCAAATATATTCAACAAGCAAATTTTTAAATCTCAAAATGCGATTTAAGATAAAGAAAGGTATCAAACCTTATGTAGAATCATATTACCGTACACAGTACACTCGTCAGACCATGGCGATAGTAACTGTAGGAATGAATACTTGAGAAGAAGTGACTTTAAAATTATAAACATAACTTTATATATGAGACATTACATTTGACTCTCACTGTAATATCAATAGAATCAAAACACACTTGACTTAGAAAGCCAGAAATTATGCATAATGTAGATGTAGATATGAACTCCCACCAAGACAGAATTATCTAAAGCTAGGTGGTGAGGCTCGTCTAGTAACGTCATCTTCGAACCAACCATCGTATAAGTCAATCTCCACAATAAAGAGCAAAGGAAACCCAAGGTATTTGTCTACGTTGATAGGAAACTGAGTGTGTGTTTGGATGAGCGTTTGACAAACGTGATTTTGGGTGGAATTGATTTTGTATAATTGATTTTAATAAAATTGAGTTTGAAGTGAAGTGATTTATGTTTGGATTTTTTATTTTGATAGTCAAGAACATTCAAACATGTCAAAATCAATTTTTGTCTCTGGAAATCACTTTTACCTCTCACAAAAGTGAATCCAAACATGCACTGAATGAGAAGGAGATACATGTAAATTTGTCACACTTTGGTATAGGAATATTCCCATAATACATAGCTTTAGACTTTTCAAAGATTACTTTTAAATCCTTATCTACGCTTGATTAATTAATCTAAATTTAACTTTTTTGAAGAATTAGAGTGGAGTCAGCAATAATATCATTAAGGAGTTTAGATGAGTGTCTACTTCAATTTTAAAATAAGCAAATTCAAATATATAAGTATGAAAATTAAAGTAAAACTAAATAATACCTAACCACAGTATTAAGAAAAAACTATCAATGGACTTTATTGATTGAAAATTAGATATTTACTCAAACATTTTCGCCAGAAGAAAAACTATGGAATAGGTTAATGGTTTGACTAGTCCTCATATGTACTAGTAGTATATTAAAATCAAAGTATAAAATGTAACTGGGTGAATGAAACCCGGCCCACCGAGACACATTATAATTACAATGAGAATGTTAAAATTTTATCGAGCGTCCTTGGAATATTCTTTAAGAAATCAAGAAAAGAAAGTTTTTATGGTGATTGTTGTATTTAATGTTTAAAAATGTGAAATAGTTAATTTTTCAAAAAAAATTTGTTTTTATTAATTCCTTAAATAGTACACCAAGAATACTTGTTAGTATGACCATAATTATAATTATATTATATACACTATAGAACAACTTTGTCTAAAACGAATTTTCACCCAAAATTCTGTCCAGAATAATTAATTAAAGCGAAGAGAAAAGCCAAAGGTGGGTCAACGCTGCTGATGGCGGTGACTGCGATGCCATTGCCAACGTAATGACATGCGTCATCTATATTCATTGCTGGGTTTGGAAAACTAAGATACATGGCCAAAATCACGTCCACGATAGCTTTTGCTGAACGTGTGTTGAGGGGCGATTCAACGTGGATACAATACAAAGATGAAGACTGCAGAGTATTCAACTCAATGTTACAAAACCACTCTCTTCCTCCTCCTTCCATTCCCTCTGTATATAAATACGCTATAGAAATAATTAAAAATATAATTAGAAAGGGTCTTGCCTTGTTCTTCACGACAAAAACACAGTTACCACTTACCAGTGTCAAGTGCACCCAATTAAAAAATGGCTGCTGCTGCTGCAGATGTCGTTAATCCTCTTCTAACTCCTTACAAGATGAGCAACTTCAATTTATCCCATAGGTACTCAGTTCTTGCTCTCAACAACCCATTTCCTCTTTTTCCTTCTAATTGCTATTGCTTTACACTGTTTGAACTTTCAATTTCAGAATTGTTTTGGCACCACTCACCAGACAGAGATCTTACAACAATGTTCCTCAACCCCATGCTATCTTGTATTACTCTCAGAGAACTTCTAAGGGAGGCCTTCTCATAGCCGAAGCCACTGGTGTCTCTGACACTGCTCAAGGGTAACCCCCCATTCTCATTCTTCATCTTTACTCACTCAACTTTGCTTCATCGATATATTGCGTTATGTGAAGGTATCCAAACACACCTGGCATATGGACAAAAGAGCAAGTGGAAGCATGGAAACCCATTGTGGATGCTGTTCACGCCAAAGGCGGTGTATTCTTTTGTCAGATTTGGCATGTTGGAAGGTTTTCAAATTCAGGTGAGGAATTACTGCAAGATATTATTGGTTATCGAAACATGACATAGGCTTGGACATGTTAAGTGAGGAAACTTGATTGATCAAGTTGATCAGAAATAGAAATATACCTTCTATTAAATAAGAGATTGGTGAAGCCGGAAAGTGATCGAGATAACTGCATCGAAACATGGTTGCTTGCTGCATCGTAACGGAATGGTTGAGGAAAAGGGTTGCGCCATTCTTCTACTATTCCTTCCTTTTGTTATCCCTTCCACGCTACCGAGGCAATTTTCTGTTTTTACTTTCCCTTCTCAAATTTCTGGATTAAAGTCTTAATACAAAAAAAAGAAAAATTACAAACAATAAGGGCCTGGCCCTAAAGTTTCATGGCTCTTCCCATCTAGGCCCAATCCTTGGCCCATATTTGGAACAAGGTTAAGAGACGACTCTTCATAGACTGGTCCATTAATACAAGACGTAAAACGATGAAGTGAGTCATTTACCGTTAAATCTTTTAATGGCTATGATCGTTTTGAATAATTACGGTTTTTTAATTAAAAATCTTAATTAAACAAAATTAAACCACCCGCCCAGCCTCCTACTTCGGGAATCATATCCAGTTGGAAATTTCGACAACCCATTATAGGTTGTTATGCAGTTCTTGTCTGTCCGGTCTGCACAGGTTTGCATTGATCCGCGGATTAAATGGGCCAACCAGTATAAACCAGCTTTTAAACAGGTTCATATTTAGTGAACCCACATAGGGCTTCAGGTTAAACGAGTTGGTCTGCGATCCAGCCTCCGTACGTTCTTTATTTTATTTTTTTAAATAAAAAATCGTCTGAAATAAAATTTTAAAAATACTTTTTTTTTTATATTTACTTGGTTTGACATCACTAACACTAAAGTGAAAATGATTGGAGATTGTTTTTATGTAACGTTATTGGGGGTAACTAAAGTCCGATTTTCAAGTAATATGGTGTATGCACACGATTTACATGTTCAATGTATGCCCATTTTCCATATCAATTTGAACAGATTATCAGCCAAATGGGCAAGCCCCGATATCTTCAACAGACAAGCTACTCACACCACAAATTCAAGGTGATGGCATTGATGTAGCACAATTCACACCACCAAGGCGGTTAAGGACAGATGAAATTCCTAATGTTGTTAATGACTTCAGACTTGCTGCAAGGAATGTTATAGAAGCTGGTAACTTTACTGACTTTTTTCATGTACAATTGTTTCCAAAATCCAATTGAATCATACTACATTCTAGTTTCAGAAACTAGACAGTTTGTTGCTTCAATGAGCACTAAGACGTTTTACAAATCATGTTACATACCCTTGGTGGTGCAAACTGTAGGTTTTGACGGGGTTGAGATTCATGGGGCTCATGGCTACCTACTGGAACAATTTATGAAAGATAAAGTGAATGATCGAACAGATGAATATGGTGGATCCCTTGAGAACCGTTGTCGATTCACTTTAGAAGTTCTTGAAGCTGTTGTGAATGAGATAGGGGCAGAAAGAGTTGGAATTAAATTATCACCTTTTTCAGAATATGCAGAATGTGGAGATTCCGATCCAAAAGCGTTTGGGCTTTATATGGTTAATGCCCTTAATAAATATGGTATTGTGTACTGTCACATGATGGGACCAAGAATGGAAACAGAAAAATTTGAATCCCCTGAAAGCCTGGTGCCAATGAGGAATGCCTTCAATGGCACTTTTATAGTTGGTGGAGGTTATAACCGACAAGATGGAATCGAAGTTGTAGCTGAAAACAGGACAGATCTTGTTGCATATGGTCGTTTGTTCTTAGCTAATCCAGATTTGCCAAAGAGATTTGCACTTGATGCTCCTCTCAACAAGTACAACCGTGAGACATTCTACACTCCTGACCCGGTTCTTGGTTATACTGACTACCCATTTCTTGAATGAAGAAATGTTAAACCCAACCAGTTAACTTGCTTACTCCTTCTTCTATAAATACCCAATTGAAATTGAAAAAGGATCTTGCCTTATTCTTCACCATCAGAGCACACAACTTGCATACCAATTTCCATGTGCAAGGAGGGCTTCATGAACCACATTGGGAGTAATGAACCTAGGTGTGGGACTTATATAGGATTAGGCAACCCTCCCCTTATGACCATTGTTTTGAGGTGGAGTTAGGCTCAATCCGTATCAATCTATCCCATAGGTATTAGTGATATTTATTTCTTCCTCGTCTTCTTCTCGACGATCTATGAAGCACGCAGAGTTTGAAATGTATGCCCTATCGATGTCCGATGCTTATTGGCACATCTTGGGCTCAAGCTTACATTTAAATTTCATATATATATATATATATATATATATATATATATATTTGCTTTTAAAAAAATGATACTAAATGTTCGAATTTTTTGGCAAATGATAATTCATACTATGCTTGTAATAGAATAAGTTTGAAATAAAATGTCCCCCCTTTAATTGTGGTGTGAACCAACTTTTATATACTAGTGTTTTTACTCGTGCAATACACGGGTTAAAACAAGTTTTAATATTATATTTTTTATCCTATAGTTAAGATAATTTTGTAATTTACAATTATTCATTTTAAATGTATTTTATCTAAAATGATTTTATAAAATCTCAAGTTATTTTCTCCAATATGTAATGGATATGATTTGTATGTAGCATGTCCTTCAAGTTAATTGTGTCCATTATTTTCTACTCTTTAAAATAAATTCAATTTTTCATCATTTTCTCTTCCAAACTTCACAATCTTTTGTTCATTACCACACCGTGCGGAGCAGAGATATTATAGAACTTATTTCCGTCCTTTAAATCTTGCAATATACCTCTGTTCATTAATTTTATTTAAACAACTTACAGTATTCCTAATCTATGTATCATCGAATAATATATTAACGTGATATTTGGAAAACCATATGTGATTCAATAATTTATTCAATCAAAAGTAGAGGAATTTAAAAGAATAAGAAGTGCATAAATTTTAAACGGTGTTGTCCACATGAAAGTAGAATAGTAACTTATGTTGGAACAAATCATAAACTATCAGTTCCCTCTCGATTAAGAGTTTAGACATAGGATATTGGCTTGTTATTGCAAGTTATTGTATATATGGAGAACTTTTTCATTGAAAACACATAAACCAAAGCAGGTCCAAAGAAATCGTTTGCGCAGGTACTGAATAACACATGCGATATTTCTCTTTCTCAACTTCTGCGACCCTGCATCAATGACGATTGTGTGTCAATCAAGATTTCAGAAGATTAATATTGCAAGGGAGTTGATTCATGTAAGATGAATCTGCATGGACGCCTTCTACTGTCTAAGGGTGTTAAACCCTACAAATATCTTGATCTTAAAGAAGCGTTGGGAAAACTGTGGAAACCGATTGGCCAGTGGAGAATGACTACACTCAGGAAAGGATACTACAAATTCAATTTTTCATCACAAGAAGATTTTAGAAAGGTTTGGTCTTTAGGAACATGTAGTCTTAATCATGGATTATTGCGATTATCTCAATGGACACATGATTTTAATCCCAAAAATCCAAAGCAAACTCATACTCAATGTTGGATAAGGATCTATGATTTACCTCAGGAATATTGGTGCCCTAGACTTCTTTTTGAAATAGCATCTGGAATTGGAACCCATATTTCACTTGATGAGATGACTTGAAAGCGGGTCTATGGTAATTTTGCAAGAGTGTTGGTTGATATTGATTTATCTGTTAAATTGACTTATAAAATCTTAGTTGAAAGGGATGATTATGATTTCTATGTTGGGATTGATTATGAAAAAATGCCTTCCTATTGTAATTATTGTCAAAATATTGGTCATTCATTTGATTATTGCAATAAAAAGGAAGGGAGGGCTAATTCTAAGAATCAGCAGAGTTCTTTATCTCATAAGGGCAGGACTGTAGCTACTTATGATCCTAAATCTGTTAAACCAGTTGTTGTGATTGATGAAAATATCCAGCAGGATGCAGCCAAACAGAATAACGCAAATGAGAAGGATGCTTCTTATGAGGAACCTATTAGTGATCATGGGGAAGCAAAAGTTACTAATAGTGTTCAAGAAAAAATTTCAGATCCTGTGGTTAATGTTGTTAATGACTTTGAAGATACTGCTATGATTTTTCATAATATTCAGAATGATCATGAGGATGTTCAAAATG
Source organism: Echinosophora koreensis (assembly GCA_035048595.1). Lineage (NCBI taxonomy): Eukaryota > Viridiplantae > Streptophyta > Magnoliopsida > Fabales > Fabaceae > Echinosophora > Echinosophora koreensis. Next base: position 14,463,673 of record JAPCYP010000003.1, on the reverse strand, counting down.
ATGATATACAATCTGTTTATGATGAAACAACTGCTGACACGAATGATAAGGATGATGACTTTGTTGATCATGTTTCTCAAACTCCTGCCTCTCCAAGCGGCTCTAGTGCAAATATTCTTTCTCCAAAAACCGTGCCTCAAGTTCAGAAAAATCCAGTTTCTATTGCTATGTCTAGTCTTCTTAACATCAACCCAATTTGTTTCTATTGCTATGTCTAGTCTTTTTAACATCAGGCCAATTTATGCTCAAGATCTTAGCTCTTTTCCAGCTATTATTCAGAATGATTTTAATGTTTTATCTGCCTTGTGAGAAAAGCAAAAGGATGCAAGTACTTCTAAAGAAGAAGAGCAAGATAATGATAAGGCTGCTGATGATGGTTTCATGGTGGTTAGGACCAAATCTCAGAAGAAGTATAACATGAGACTGAATAGAAAACCTAATTCTAGGTTTACTTGATTCTCGTTTATTTTGCATGGGTTTTGGTTTTTGTCCCCCTATGTATTTGTTTTTTTTTTATTAATAAATTTATGGTGACTTATCACCTTGCTTAAAAAAAAAAAAAAGAGAGATTGTTTAAGACAACATCATGTACAATTGAAGAGGAGTGCACTCTAACACTTTCCCTTCTATTGGTTAAAATTTAAATTGGTCTCACTATTTTTGAAATGGATCCCGCTAATTCATGTGGGTCCCACTTGAATTTTGTAGGACCCAAATGAATTTCTACGGATATGAGAGAATGCGTTAGAAAAAGAGTGTTACAAAGTGTGTTGCTAGAATTTCTCACAAATTAAAGAACATATCATTATAATTAAAAGATACAATGATCTCAAAATTAAAGCATTTAGAATGCATACAAATTACAATGAGATATCTGTATTTGTCATGACCGTTGAAACACAGAGACTATCACGTCAAGACTTCGATTTTGAAATTCTCACTAATCATCTTTTTTGTTGTTGGTGGAAATGCTTTCATTAACCATCTGATTTGAGGTGTTGTCTAAGTTGCACTAGCAAAAAACTGGTGCAACATTACTCCTCTTTGACTGACCAATAGCTTACTTCCTTTCTGGCACATCAGCATATAATTTTCTTTTGTATTTTAACCAGTCAAAAATATAATGTTGTATGTTTTATGTATTATAGGTAAATGACATTTAGTATTTGGGCCGTATATTTCATTTTCATTCCCCTGATATACCCACTCACACGGCACCAACAATGTTGAAGCAGAGAAAGGGGCGGCGACTGTCGGCCAATGTCGGCGGCGATTTCCGGCGAGGCGGTCTTGCGGCTGGGCAGTGATGTGCGGCACGAGGGATAGAGAGGGATAGATGAGTGTGATGGTGATGGACGAGCTAGAACTTGCTCCTGCGGACTCCACTGTACCACTTTGCCTTTGTCCTCAGCTTTCTCCAACAATCTATCTAAAAGAATGGTTGGAGGAATGAGCAGGAAGGAACCTGCTTCTGCATTTTGCGCGGTATTATTTTGTTTTTCTATTTTAAATTTTAAATGCCATATTTTGTTAAACTTGATAATAACAATACACATGGGATGTTATAGCTAGCATTTCTGCCGAATAAAGCAAATCCATCTTGGGTGGCTTCATGACCTAAAGGATGGTTGGGTGCATCTAGAGTTGGTCCAGGGCAAAGAGATACAGGGAGATGGTGGAGATGAGATCCAAATCAAGAAGGGGGTTGGGGATTTGGGGATGAAGGAGAACATTGATTTCAGGAAGATGATTTTTTTTTTTACTTTTGTACAAGTACACTGAACAAATACGTATAATGGTGTTAGAAATACATCAACTAAAATATAAAATCAGCTTTGACCAGTAAAAAAAAAAAAGTTAAAATGGTATCCACAATGGAAAATCTATTGGTCCAAATCTCTTGGTCAACTAGGTGCAAGGTTACACCAGATTTTGTGTTGGTGCACCATAAAAGGCACCTTGATTTGAATACTTGAAAGAGAAAGAGAGAGAGAGAGAGACTTGAGCGATTAAATTCAAACTTGACCGATATATATCACAAAAGGTTGCATTCATAATTGAAAATTAGAGATATTCAATTTAATATTTACCTACAAATTTTGAATACTTAAGGAAATATGAGCTTACATTTAGCAGTTATGAAATGAAATAACTATAAAATGAGATTGCTATTAACTTTAAATCATTATATATGCTTGATTAATTAACCCTATGTTAACTTTTTTGAAGAATTAAAATGGAGTCACCAAGGAGTTAAGATGAGTGTGTAATTTAATTTTATAATAAGAAAATTCAAATATATATAAGTTTGAGAAATAAAGTTAGACTAAATAATACCTAACCATAGTAATAAAAAGATATATTAACAAACTTTATTGGTTGAAATGCAGATATTTGATCAAATAATTTTTTTTTAAAAATAAACACTAGGAATGGATTAGTGGTTTGTCTAGTCCTCAAATGTTCGTGTATTAAAATCGAACCATAATTCTTTGATTTAAAGATGACAAAATGAGTTTAATTATTTTTAAAACTCTAATTAGAACCTTTAAAACCTATAAATTCAGCATTATTTATTATTATTTCCTTATTGTCTAATAAAATAAATATAATTATTCACTTTAATAGATTATGTTTTAAATGGCTGTATATTTATTTTAATTTTAATTTAAATAAATATCATCCGATTGAAATAAAATATGCTATCTTAAAGTTATTTTTCAATTAAATCTTATTATTATTCAATTTGTGTTGATTTAAGTGGAAGATATTTGAATCCTTTAAGCATAATAACCAGAGTTCGATATATGAATTCATGTATTTGGAGGGTATCTGCTTAGATGTTTAATCGCACTTTAGGATATTAGTCTCTCGACTAGCTATTGGATAAAAGTATACTATACAAAAAAAATCAGATAAATTTAAAAATAAATTAGTTTACATGTAATGAATAATCCATTTAACTTTCACGATTTATCCAGAGGGTTTAACTATTTCGCAGGTCCCTGAACTATTTAGAAATTTTCAAGCAGGTCCCTAAACTTTAAAACTTTGTAATTGTGTCCTTATCATAAGAATTATTTTTAATTGGGTCCCAGATAATAGGAATTTTTTTAATTGGACCCTTAAGAGCGTTTTTCGTTTAAACCTCTGTTTAAGTGTTTAACTTTGGATGGAATATTCTTTATGGATCACCATGTCAGCAGCAGCTTATCACACTCCATGTTTTTTTTTATCACACTTCCACCAAAGTCCCTTTAATCACCCACACTCCCATAGCCAAAATCTCTAATGAAGAGTCAAAATCGTTTAACGTGGGTAAGGTAAACACACACTGAGTTTCCTCAACACTCAAGCCCTATTAATCACCGTGCTTCCGTCGTGTAGCAGTACCGCCGTCGTGCGTTCACCGGCCGTTGTCCCTGGTTATCCTGCGATTTTCTTACTTCACTGAGGTATGTCATATTACGGTTTCATTCTTCTCAACGTCCAACCAGCCATTACATGGTTATTTTCGTTTTGGGTTTATTGGGTTCTTTAATTTCTGGGTTTACTAGTTTATTTTTGTTGTGGGTTTAGGTTCTGAATGGGTTTAGGTCCTTCTTGTAGCTGAATGGGTTGAGTGAGCATGACCCCTGTGATAGTTTGGTACTTCAACGAAAGTAAGGAACAAAATGAAGGACCAGTCACGAACAACAATGAAAGTAAGAAGACAAGAGGAAGAGCCAGCAGCAAAGAACCAGCCGAATGAAGAAAAGGGGATCGTAGGGGGCATAAACACATTGACATTATATATTTATATTTATTTTGCCACATTAGTTCCAAAAAATAAAATAAACCTGATAGGCACCATAGGATAATTAAACCTATCCAGAGAAAAATATAAAATACCGAAGTGCATAGCATAGGCAAGCAGATACCCCCCTTGCCCATCTCCAATCTCTCCTACTTCGTACTTTGCTTTGGGCTTCACATTGATAGGTCGGTGTTTATTTACATGGTCCAAAATGGGACTGGGTGAATTAAACCCAACCCACCGACACATTATAGAATCACTTTCTCAAAAAATGAATTAAGCCAAAACTATGTCCAGATTAATTAAAGAAAAGTGACAGGGCAAATAAAGGCAAAAGGGGGGAGTCAACGCTGGTGACGGTGACCGCAAAGCGAACGCAATGGCACACGTCATCGATATTCGTCCCATGTTACAAATACCCGATTGAAATTAGGGAGGGTCTCGCCTTGTTCTTCACAACCCGTATCAGTGTAAGCGCACACAACACAACTCACAAGTTAAATGGCTGCTGTTACTCCAGATTTCGTTAATCCTCTTCTTACTCCTTACAAGATGGGTGACTTCAATTTATCCCATAGGTATTCAATTCTTGCCCTTACTCAACAACCCATTTCCTCTTTTCCAAATTCTAATTGCTATTGCTTTACACTGTTTAATTAACTTTCAATTTCAGAATTGTTTTGGCACCACTCACAAGACAGAGATCTTACAACAATGTTCCTCAACCCCATGCTATCTTGTATTACTCTCAGAGAACTTCTAAGGGAGGCCTTCTCATAGCCGAAGCTACTGGTGTCTCTGACACTGCTCAAGGGTAATCCCCCATTCTCGTTCACTCTTTTTTCATTCTTCATCTTTACTCACACAACTTTGCTTCTTCAATAGTTATTTAATTATATATTGCGTGATGTGATTATGTGAAGGTATCCCAACACACCTGGCATATGGACAAAAGAGCAAGTGGAAGCATGGAAACCCATTGTGGATGCTGTTCACGCCAAAGGCGGTGTATTCTTTTGTCAGATTTGGCATGTTGGAAGGGTTTCAAATTCAGGTACTATTTTCTTCCTTTATTTATTCCTCATCAAATGAAATTAGCTGTTATGTTTAGTGACAAATTACTGCGAGATATTATTGGTTGTCAAAACATGACAATTGACATAGGATAGGACATGTTAAGTGAGGAAACACTTGTCTGTTATTTGATTGATCAAGTTGAGTTTATATTTAATTGACTCGAGCTAAATCAATTGAAGAGAATGTGTCATATTGCCTTTGCTGTCAAACTGTCACTGGCATCACTGACAGTAAAGTGAAAATGATTGAAGATTGTTATTATTCAGTATTGTCAGGGCTAGCTAAAGTCTGATTTTCAATTAATATTGTCTATGCACACGATTTCCATGTTCAATGTATGCCCATTTTCCATATTATTTTGAACAGATAATCAGCCAAATGGGCAAGCCCCAATATCTTCAACAGACAAGCCACTCACCCCACAAATTCGAAGTAATGGCATTGATGTAGCACAATTCACACCACCAAGGCGGTTAAGGACAGATGAAATTCCTCATGTTGTCAATGACTTCAGACTTGCTGCAAGGAATGCTATCGAAGCTGGTAACTTCACTGACTTTTTCCCTGTACAAATGTTTCCAAAACTCAAATTGCTTCAATCATAACACAATCTGGTTTCAGAAACTAGACTGTTTGTTGCTTCCAGGGGGCACTAAGACATTTTACAAATCATGTAACATACCCTTGATGATGCAAATTGTAGGTTTTGATGGGGTTGAGATCCATGGGGCTCACGGCTACCTACTGGAGCAATTTATGAAAGATAAATTAAATGACCGAACAGATGAATATGGTGGATCCCTTGAAAACCGTTGTCGTTTTGCTTTGGAAGTTGTTGAAGCTGTTGTGAATGAGATAGGGGCAGAAAGAGTTGGAATTAGATTATCACCTTTTGCAGAATACGCAGAATGTGGAGATTCCAATCCAAAAGCGTTGGGGCTTTTATATGGTTAATGCCCTCAATAAATATGGTATTGCGTACTGTCACATGGTGGAACCAAGAATGAAAACCGTCGGAGAAAAAGTTGAATCCCCCGACAGCCTGGTGCCAATGAGAAAGGCCTTCAATGGCACTTTTATAGTTGCAGGAGGTTATGATCGACAAGATGGGATCAATGCTGTAGCTGAAAACAGGGCAGATCTCGTTGCTTATGGTCGTTGGTTCTTAGCTAATCCAGATTTGCCAAAGAGATTTGCGCTTGAGGCTCCTCTCAACAAGTACAACCGTCAGACATTCTACACTCCTGACCCGGTTGTTGGTTATACAGACTACCCATTTCTTGAATGAAGAAACCAATGCTTTAGCAACCATGGGTAGAAGCTTCTTATTTAATAAGCTATGCACGTCATCCCTTGCATTTTGGTTGCTAAATGCACTAAGAATAATGATGCTTACTCATATTTTGTCTGCATATTCTTTGCTGACACTTTGAATCCCATTGGTATTTTTTATGAATGGTTCAAGGTTGTTCACGGAATATGTAAAAATATTGTTTTTGTGTAATAATGTCAATATATGCCATCAAGAAGTGTTTTCCACCAAAGGCTATGTACCTCATTTTGCAATGCCATATGAGCTTTGCACATAACGTAATGTGTGAATGTGTGATGTTTTAATTATAATCTTCTATAAATATAAAAACAGAAATTACTTTTTTGTTTACTTAGCAATTAACTTATAACTTCAATTATAATTTTGCCGCTATTAGATTTAAGTTATATATAATTTTTTAAAAAGTATCTGTGGCTTTTTTTTGTTGCTTGCAAGTTGCAATTAATAAGTTGCAAGTTGCAACAATTCCTGAGAAAAGAATGCAAGCACCAATGCAACGTCCGCAGCTTTATATCTCACGGAAGGAGGGACCGTATTTAGAAAATGATTTTCTAGTTATAACCGATGTCCCAAACAAAGTCCTCAAGCAACTCGGCATGCATCTTCACACAATGCATGGTGGGCGGGCACCAGTGAACCTAATCGCATCCCTTGCCGACCTGGAACACCTCATGCGCCTTTTTGTTGTTCTACTTAAATCAGGTGACAATTGTTTGTAATTATTTCTAAAAGGAATTAAAACTGGAATTGAAAATAAAACAAACGGACACTAAGTGTCAGGTGCAGGACATACTAAGTTCATGCCGTGTCCTCCAGCACCATGTTATTGCTCACAAAATTAACTGTTAATCCAAGATCCAACTGTTCATTCTTGATCATGAGGCTCATTATCCATGTCCTAAGATATCATGGAGGAAGTCAAATAGAAATCCCCTTCCCCAAATTTATGTCCCACTTCCTATCTCATGAGTAAAGATTGATAATATAATTGTTTCTTTTTGGGGAAAAAAATTTAAAAAGAAAAATGATGTGTATTTATCACATTTTAATTGGATGAAACAAGATTTGACACAGGAAAGTGGGACAATAGAGTTTTATATGAGGAAGCCTTGCAATGAGCAAAGATTTAGTTTCTACCAAATCACACTAGAGTGGGAGCAATCCCACGAATAATGGTTTATATACTGGATGTTACATACAGATAGTGTATACTACTATTAATAATTGAAGTGATAGCCTTTTCATTTTTTGTCCAATACATGAGATTAAAATTTAGTGTTTTTATGTAAGGAATACGAACGAGAAGGGGGAAGTAATTTAAGCATGTAGCAGCACCCTCTAAAGCTAAAGGCTTCTCTTCTCCTATACTATAATTTATAGGTCGTCGTAATTGTGCAATGATATTCTCATATTTACTTTTATTTTTCCTTATTATTTTCGTCGTGTAAAAGATTCGTTCATTAAATGATTCCAAGGTGCACAAGGTAAATAGAGAAGACATACAAAGATGATCATGTTTCTCAATATATATAATATATATATATATATATATATATATATATATATTTATGGGGCTTTGCTAGCTTCTATTGGTTCCACAACTTTTCTCTAGCTTTGGTTTTATTTTAATTGGACTGAGGACCATTTTGTTCTGTTAAGTATAATGGTTCGGTCTTGTTTATCTTATTGGCAGTGTGAGTTTTCAAGCTACTTGTTCTATCTTGTTGTAAAATTAATACTCTTGGTTGAATTTGTATCTTGTTCTCTTCTTTTGCATTCTTCTCTTGTATATGGGTTCGAGTACCCCTTATACTCATATCTATATATATTCTTTGCTTATCAATATATATATATATATATATATATTGTTCATAACACCAATATATATTAAAAAGGAGTACGTGCCTGGGGTACCACAACCCATATACACAAAGGAATAACAGCAAAACATCGAATGTAAATAAAATGCTCCAGGACTAAGAACAGTATTAACTTTACAAAATTAGAAGCACGAAACGTTATGCTCCAGAAGTCAAGCTAGTGTTTAACTGTTTGTTAAAGCATGGAAATGAGGATTTATAGACAACCATGGAACTTTATATATCATATGGAAAAAGCTATTTTAATTTTTTGAGTCTTCTGCATTTGAAGAAAGTTAAAGGTGCTCAACTGCCAACGAGATCCACACCACCGATTTGATAACTCGTTTGCTGTACCCAATAGACTATCATATGTTTACAACAAATCAAATATCTTAATTATCTATAAATAAAATAAAATAAAAACTATGTCTTGATGTATGTCGGATACGTTCATATGCGTATAATACAGGCATAACGTGTTCATTTCTTTTTTCAAAAAGTATAATGTCACCTTTCCTAACACTAGAAACATAACAAATAAGGGGTTTATAGAATTGTCATAGATAATTAAATGAAGTGGTGCAACTTTGATTCTTCCAAGAGCCAAAGGGTGCCAAAGAAGTATAATTAGTGTGGCTACAGAAGTACAATTAATGTCCATACGTTATCTATATTCAATGTTAAACACAACCAGTTAACTTGTTTATTCCTTCTTGTGGAAAATGGGTACTAGAGGCATAACACAGAGAAGGATTGTCGAAGAAGAAAGATTCTTCATTTTTCTCATTGAACAACTGAATGAATTAGAAGCTATACATCTACCTAGTGTTTATACAAGTGCAAGCAGCACATGGCTGCACATGGCATGCCTCTAGGAACTAACTGTAATTCTAACTGAAAGCTAGCTAATCTAACTAACTAGTCAACTAAGAAGTCAACTGCATTAATTTACATTTCAACTAAATAAACTGACATATAACTTCAAGTGGCTGAGGCTGAGTTGGTTATCTTTGACACCCCCTCGCAAGCTGGAATGTGTATGTCAAGCATTCCTAGCTTGGAATGAAGTAGCTGAAAGGGACCTTTTGCCAATGGCTTGGTGAGAATATCTGCAATTTGGGACTGAGTAGATATAGGAAGCAAATGTAGTGTGCCATCTTGAATCTTGTCCCTCACTATGTGGCAATCTATTTCGATGTGCTTGGTGCGTTCATGGAAAACTGGGTTTGCTGCAATGTGGAGTGCTGAGAGGTTATCACAGTAGATGAGTGCTGGTGTGGATGTCTGAATGCCAAGATCATGTAAAAGATATAGAAGCCACTGAGCTTCACATGTAGCCTGAGCTAAAGATCTGTATTCAGCTTCTGAGGAAGAACGTGACACTGTAGTTTGTTTCTTGCTTTTCCATGAGATAAGGGAGTCTCCCAAGAAAAAACAGAAACCAGAAATTGATCTTCGTGTGTCAGGACAAGTTCCCCAATCCGAGTCACTGAACCCCTTTAATTGGACTTTAGAAGTAGCAGGGAAGAACAAGCCTTGTCCAGGGGAACCTTTAATGTATCTCAATACTCGAAGGGCTGCTTGATGATGCTCAGTTGTGGGACAATCTAAGAACTGACTGAGGTTACTTACAGCAAATGAGATATCTGGTCTTGTGTGAGTCAGATAAAGTAACCTTCCTACCAGGCGTCTGTAAACTGTAGGATCAGGTAGTAGAGGTCCTGAACCTTTGTGTAGTTTAACCTTACTATCCATGGGAGTGTGACATGGCTTTGCAGCTAATAACCCTGTGTCTTGCAGCAAGTCAAGAGCATATTTTCTTTGACAGAGGCTGATTCCTCTTTGAGATCTTGCAATTTCTAGTCCCAGGAAGTATTTCAATTGGCCAAGATCTTTGATGCTAAAAAGATTATCCAGCAGGTGCTTCATTTGCTCAATTTCAATCACATTAGTCCCTGTTAAAACTAGGTCATCTACATATACAAGAATTGCTGTGAAACCTGATGCATTTGACTTAGTAAACAGAGAATAATCAGACTTTGATTGAAGGTATCCAGAGCTAAGTAAAACTGCAGTGAGCTTAGCATTCCACTGCCTGCTTGCTTGCTTGAGGCCATAGAGAGATTTCTCTAATTTGCATACAAGATTAGGGTCAGAGACAGGCAAACCAGGAGGGGGCTTCATGTAAACCTCTTCATGGAGATCTCCATGCAAGAATGCTGTGTTTACATCCAATTGGTGTAAGTGCCAACCATGTGTAGCAGCTAGGGCCATAAGAACTCGGATTGTTGTCATTTTGGCTACTGGACTGAATGTTTCTAAGTAGTCTATGCCCTCAGTCTGACTGTAACCTTTAGCCACAAGCCTGGCTTTATGTCTCTCTACTGTCCCATCTGACTTGTGCTTGACCTTAAAGACCCATTTGCATCCAATTGGGTGTTTCCCATCAGGCAAAGGGGTAAGACTCCAAGTATGACTTTTCTCTAATGCCAACAGTTCAGCATTGATGGCTTTCTGCCAACATTCATGGATTACAGCTTCTTTGTAACAGTGAGGTTCTATAGTGGAAGAAATGGCTAAGGTGTGGTGTTTGTGTGAAGGGGATAGTTTGTGATATGAGACAAAATTAGAGATGGGATACCTGATCTTTGAATGAGGTGGTGTAGCTTCAGAAGTGGCCAGTGTGCAGTGATATTCTTCTAGATATGATGGTGCTTTTCTGACTCTGCTGGACTGTCTCAATACTGGCTGAGTGGGTGGTGGATTGATGGTTGGCTGTTGGATTGGTTGTGGAATTAGGGCTTCAAGTGGTTGCTGAGTTGGCTGTGTAGTATGAATATTCAAATCAGGATTGGTGATTGGAAGTGACTGCTGAATTGGTATTGGGGAATCAGGATTGACAGGAGGAATGTAATTGCCAGGTTGCAGGTCCAAGAAAGTAGAATTGTTGTAAATAGGCATGACAGGTTCAGTAATGTTGTTATGTTGATTGCCATGTGAGCTGTCATTATGCAAAGCATATGGGAAAACATTTTCATAAAATATTACATGCCTAGAAACTAAAGTTTCTCTACTTTTTAAATCAAATAGCACATAACCTTTTGTACCATGCTTGAATCCTAAGAATATACATTTTCTTGCCCTTGGATCAAGCTTCTTTCTATTTGCTTGTAAGGTACTAGCATATGCTAAACAACCAAAAATTCTCAGATATGATATATCAGGGTTGTGTTTGTGAAGTGTGTGATAAGGTGAATTATTGAAGAGAGTAGAAGAAGGTTGCCTATTTATTAAGTGAACAGCATGGGACACTGCAAAATTCCAAAACAATTTAGGCAAGGATGCTTGGAATATGAGAGCTCTAGCTACTGCTAGAATGTGTTGATGCTTCCTCTCCACAACACCATTTTGTTGTGGAGTTTCGACACAAGAGGTTTGGTGTACAATTCCCTTTGATTTATAAAAATCAGTAAGATAGAACTCCTTTCCATTATCTGACCTTATACATTTGAGTTTTGCATTGAATTGTGTTTCAATTAGTGAGTTAAAACTTTGAATGTGTGATGATGTTTCAGATTTTGACTTCATTAGAATGAGCCAAGTATACCTACTAAAATCATCCACAATAGTAAGAAAATATTTATGTCCAAACATGGATGGAGTTGAAATAGGACCCCATATGTCCATATGTATTATTTCAAAAGGCATAGTTGTATCAGTATGACTGTTACAAAAAGACAAGTGTTTTTGCTTTGCTAAATGACATATATCACAGGGTATTGTGTTCTTTACATCAATGAAAGAATGTAATTTTTGTAGAATTTCTAACTTCTCATGTGAAGGGTGACCAAGGCGTTTGTGCCAAAGATTATGGTCTGGGACAATGATAGTATTGACTGCAGCAGAGGGAGGAGAGACCAGCAGGCTTGGAGAAGTCACTGCATACAAGCCATGCTTCAATTTAGCTACACCAATCATCTTCAAAGAACTGATGTCCTGTATCTGGCACTCAAAATTGGAAAAAGTTAATGTGCAAGGAAGGGAATGTGTTAATCTTGAGACTGAAACAAGATTGAAACTGAAACTAGGTATATATAATACATCAGATAGATAAAAATCACTTGAAAACAATATTGTGCCAGATATGGTGGCAACCACTTGACTGCCATCAGGGAGTTTGACAGGTAAAGGCTTGATTTTCTTAAAAGTCTGGAATTCAGATAAGGAGTAGCAGACATGGTCAGTTGCTCCTGTGTCTAAAATCCAGTATTTTGGTTTTGAGAATTTGGATAAGGTACAAATGATACCTGGTGGTTTATGAGTAGAGGCTTTTGGAATGGAAGTTATTTGGTTGGTGGAGTGAAGTTGCTGTGATCCAGTAGAATGTTGCAGTAAGGCCATCAGTGCCTTATGCTGATCAGTAGTGAGGGTCAGACTTGAATTCTCAGGCCTTTCCCTTTGAGAACTATGAGAAATAATGCTTCTCTCATCATCATCAGATGTTGCTTCTTCCTCTACAATATAGTTGTTTGTAGTGTTCTTGAAATAATTGGGAGGATACCCATGTTTCTTATAACAGGTGTCAACTGTGTGACCAGTCCTGTGACAGAAAGTGCACATTTTAGCACTTTGGCCTCTTCCCCCATTACCTCTACCATTTGAAAAGGATCTGTTTCCTCTCCCTCTAGATCGTCCTCTATTGTAATCAGTAACATTGGCCAGAATCTTACACTCATCAGCAACTACACAATTAAACTGTCTTTCTTGCTGGATTAATAAAGAGAATGCTTCATCAGCATCTGGAAGTGGCTTCATCAGCATAATCTGTGATCTTACAGCTGTGTATTGTTCATTGAGGCCTTTCAGGAATCTAATAACATGATCAGTATCTCTATAGGACTTAATAATTGGAACAAGAGTGCAAGTACAAGTAACTACACAGAGGCATGAAGGTATAGGTCTAAGGTTATGCAATTCCTGCCATAAACCCTTCAATTGTGTGAAATAAGCAGTAATCGATCTATCACCTTGTTTACACATGAAAATATCTTCTTGCAAATCAGAAATGCGAAAAACATCACCTTGACAATATCTTTTCTTCAAATCATTCCAAATCTCATATCCAGTGTCTATCCACAAAATAGTTTCCAAAATTGATGGATCAATTGAGTTATGAAGCCAAGAAAGTACCATTGTGTTACATCTGTCCCACGGCTTGAACATGAGATCATTGACATCAGGTTTGAGAATAGTTCCATCAACAAAGCCCAGCTTGTTCTTCGATTTGAGAGCTATAGTCATGGAACGTGTCCATGTATGATAATTGCTTCCTTGGAAAGTAGTTGCAACCAATGAAACTGCAGTGTTTTCATTTTGATTCAAGAAGTAAGGGTTTGAAGGATCCATGATCGGAGTTGCCATTTGCACTACCAATGATCGAGGAATCTTCGATGAATCAAGAATGATCAATGAGAAAAATCACGAAAGAAAGCTCAAGATTGTGAGCAGAAAGGAGATTGAAGTAGAAAATGAACAAAGAGAAGTTCAAAGAGAAGGGAAGAGAAAGAAGAACTTCGAATATGGATCGAAGATGAGAGAAATGAATCAGAGTCGTGTGTGCGCAGCAGAGCTCCTCCTAGAGGATCTCTGATACCATGTGGAAAATGGGTACTAGAGGCATAACACAGAGAAGGATTGTCGAAGAAGAAAGATTCTTCATTTTTCTCATTGAACAACTGAATGAATTAGAAGCTATACATCTACCTAGTGTTTATACAAGTGCAAGCAGCACATGGCTGCACATGGCATGCCTCTAGGAACTAACTGTAATTCTAACTGAAAGCTAGCTAATCTAACTAACTAGTCAACTAAGAAGTCAACTGCATTAATTTACATTTCAACTAAATAAACTGACATATAACTTCAAGTGGCTGAGGCTGAGTTGGTTATCTTTGACACTTCTTCTATAAATACCCAATTGAGATAGAAAGAATCTTGTCTTATTCTTCACCACCAGAGCACACAACTTGCATAACACAAAATGGCTACTCCAGATCTCTTCAATCCTCTTCTTACTCCTTATAAGATGGGCAACTTCAATCTATCCCATAGGTATCAGTCATATTCATTTCTTCCTTGTCTTCTTCCATACATTAACCTATGAAGCACGCATAGTTATAAATTATGTCCTACCGATGTTCAATGATATATTTATTTATTTATTTATTTATTTATTTATTCATTCATTTTACTTTCAAAACAAAAAATATTGATGCCGAATGTTCGGATAATCGACAAATGTTAATTTATACTGTGGTTGTATAAAAAAAATAAAAATTATTCTTTTTTCCTTTAATTGTGAATTAGTGATCCAATTGTTATATATACCAGATTTTTTACTCGTCGATGCACGGAAGAACTATGCGTAAAGAGAAATATTTTAGTTTATTCTTAAAAAATTTTGATATTTAAATATAAAAATTAATAAATTATGTGTGTGAAAAAATATTTCACATTATTTTGAGAGAGAAAAAATTGAAGGAAAAAAAAAAAGAGTGGTGAAGGTGATGAAGAAGATGGTGATGATGGAATCTGATAATGAATAATGAAGATGAATAAAGAAGGAACCTAGAGTTTAACCATCGGAAGATTTTCAATTTTCATATTGTTTAGCTCCTTACTTTTGATCATCAACCTCCACTCTTATGTTCCTGATGCCGACACCCGAAACTTCCGATGTGATAACATATTTGTCTTCCAATTCAGTAACATCAATATTGCCCTCAGTTTTGGAGGGGAAAAATACAACAGATTCACTTCTACTTTTATATATATATATATATATATATATATATATATATATATATATATATTACTGGCAAATGCTAGTAATTAGTGTGTTATGGTGTCAACTATTATATTTTATTTACGAGATATTATGATAGTTTATATGTTCTTTTTATACTTTACGAGAAGAAATTATTTCACATTTATATAGTATGGAAATCGTATACTCTATTATTGATTTTAAATTACGCATTTAAAATTTATTTAAATTATATCTTAGAATACATATTTTTTTGTGTTTGAAAATCATAATATAACTTCACATTTTAGGATATGGAATAATATATATATATATCACATTATTCTATTATTCTAATTTTAGCTAAAATATATTTTTGGTTATTAAACTTATTTTTTTTAATCTCAATTTGGTCTTCTGACTAATAAGTGTTCCATTTTGGTCCTCTAACTCAAAATGTTACTTCACGTTAATCCTCACGTTAAGAATGTTATAACGGTGAAAAAAGAGATGAATAAGGACATTGAGGAAAAAGAGCAAAAAAAGGTTGTAAAGAAATGGTGGAAAGCAAGAAGAAGGACGAAAGTAGATGAAACAATAATAGTGGTGTTTTTCTTCTTGCTCTTATTACGTCCTTGTGCTCTTATTACGTCCTTGGCCCCCCTCCTCCCCCTCCCCCTCCCCCTCCCCCTCCCACATGAAGGCTTTGTTTGGTTGTGAAAAGAAAAAAAGAAGAGAGAAAGAAGTGAGAAAGAGTATGAAAAGAGAGAAAATGGTGAGAAATAGAGTAGATTTTATGTGTTGTTTGGTGTAAGAGAAATATGAGAGAAATAGAAGAGAAAGATGTGTTTTATCTCTTTCCCATTTGTTTGGTTGGATAGAAAATAAGAAGAGAGAAAAATAATTTTTTTAAAAAAGACAAAAATATCCTTAACTAAAAAATAATATAAAAATATTTAAATTTAATTGATTTAAGTTATTTTAAATAAAATTTATTAGTTTAATATAATTATTTAATTTATTTCAAATTAATTTAATTAAATAAATGATTAATTTAATTCAATTTATTTAAATTTATTAAATAATTGAATGAGAACAAAAAAAAGGGTACAAAAGTCATTTTACATGAAACACTCCCTCCCTCTTCCATTTTCTTCTCACTTGGGAGGAGAAAAAAATTTGAGGTGGGTCCCACCAATTTTCTTTTCTCTTTCCTATTTCTCTCCTCCACCAAACAAGAGAAAAGTGTATTTTCTCCTCCTTTTCTCTCTTTTTGTTTTCTCTCTTACTATTTTCTACTCTAACAAACCAAGCCTAAGTGACCAGCTCCTTAGTATTTCAAGTTTAAAATTTTCAAAATTTCGAGCACTAACACCGTTATAATATTTTCAACGGCAAGGATTAATATGGATTAAGGTTTTAAAGTTAGAGGATAAAAATGGAAAGTTTATCAGTTATAAGTTAGATTAAGCTGGAAAAAAAAAAAAAACAACAACAACAGACCATAAATATATTTTAGCGCCTAATTTTTTAACAAAAACGTATAGCATAGTCTGAGCATCGTAATCTCCAACCATTTCCTATTTTCTATTTTCAAATTGCTTGAAGTTGCTTGGATTTATGATTTCAGAGTTATTTTGGCACCGCTCACCAGACAAAGATCTTACAACAATGTCCCTCAACCCCATGCTGTCTTGTATTACTCTCAGAGAGCTTCTAAGGGAGGCCTTCTCATAGCTGAATCTGCTGGTGTCTCTGACACTGCTCAAGGGTAAGCCTAATTTCTCACTAGCACATTTTTTATTCTTCCTGTTTACTCGACATTGCTTCATAAATAAATTTTTTTATTTTGTGTGTGTGATGTGAAGGTATCCGCACGCACCAGGCATATGGAGAAAAGAGCAAGTGGAAGCATGGAAACCCATTGTGGATGCTGTTAATGCCAAAGGTGGTATATTCTTTTGCCAGATTTGGCATGCTGGAAGGGCTTCAAATTCAGGTATTTACTTTCTTACTTATTACTTGATTCCTCATCAAATGGAAATAGCTTTTAAATGAGTTTTCATTGCTTCTCTTTAAACTTCGACTTGCACACCCTGCCTATTATTTTCTCCACCACCTTTTCTCAAAATGCAAAACGTGAAAGGAATTACTGAGAGAATCTGGTTATCAAAATATGATATATGCTAGCTAGGACATGTTAAGCTAGGGAACTTGATTGATCAAGTTCTCATAACTAACTCAGGCTAACCCATTGATGGATAAATAATATGTTTGGATGCACAGTCGTTTCATCTTGAAGGTGATTTTACTCTAAGCTAATATGAGTAGCTTTTGATTTCCAAATGTAATTCTGACCCTTTTTTACGTGCATCCAAACGTGCTAATATTGACTTTGCTGTCAAGTTGCCACTAATATATTTCTTTGACATCGATCAAATTACTTGGTCTAACATCAATGACTTTATTGTGGAAATGATGGAGGTTGTTGTTTTTCAGTACTGTCAGGGGGGTAATTATATTCTGATTTTCAAGTAATATACACCTATGCACAATGTATGCCCACTTTCCATGTTACTCTTTGAGCAGATTATCAGCCAGATGGGCAAGCCCCAATATCTTCTACAGATAAGCCACTTAGACCACAAATTCGAAGTAATGGCATTGATGTAGCACAATTCACACCACCAAGGAGGTTAAGGACGGATGAAATTCCTCGCGTTGTCAATGACTTCAGACTTGCTGCAAGGAATGCTATCGAAGCTGGTAACCTCACCGAATTATTTCCAAGTTCAAATGTTTCCAAAATTCAACTTGCTTCAGCCATAATACAATCTTGTTTTAGAAAGTAGTCTGTTTGTTACTTTATGGGGTACTATGGCAGTACAACTAACGTAAACAAACTCATGCATGGTGGTGCACCTTGTAGGTTTTGATGGGGTTGAGATTCATGGGGCTCATGGCTACCTACTAGAGCAATTTATGAAAGATAAAGTGAATGACCGAACAGATGAATATGGTGGATCCCTTGAGAACCGTTGTCGTTTTGCTTTGGAAGTTGTCGAAGCTGTTGTGAATGAGATAGGGGCAGATAGAGTTGGAATTAGATTATCACCTTTTGCAGAATACCAAGAATGTGCAGACTCCAATCCAAAAGCACTTGGGCTTTACATGGTTAATGCCCTCAGTAAATATGGTATTGTGTATTGTCACATGGTGGAACCAAGAATGAAAACTATTGTAAAAAAGGTTGAATCCCTTGATCATGACAGCTTGGTGCCGATGAGAAAGGCTTTCAATGGCACCTTTATTGTTGCAGGAGGATATGACCGACAAGATGGGATAATCGCCATAGCTGAAAACAAGGCAGATCTTGTTGCTTATGGTCGTTTGTTCTTGGCTAATCCAGATTTGCCAAAGAGATTTGCGCTTGATGCTCCTCTCAACAAGTATAATCGTGACACATTCTACACTCCCGATCCGATTCTTGGTTATACCGACTACCCTTTTCTCGAATGATAGAGACCATGTACGAAGGTTACACAGAATATCCTTACAAGGCTTGCTATTTATATTTGAACTCGTATCTTTATTTCAGGTAATAACAATTATCAATATATATGTAGGTAGAAATGCACTTGAGTAAGTCTGATCATACTTTACTTAATTCCTTTAATAATTTTTTATGAATATTAAATTTCATTAATCCGAATTGAATAAAAAGTTCTCGTTAAGTAGATTAAGTCTACAAAATTTTATTAAATTTAATACTTAATTTATTTCAGCGTACAACTTTATTTAATGTATAATAATTTATTTATAATATATGTAAATATCAATTACAATATTACAAATTTAGAAATATCTAATGTGTGTGTTATCTTTTTAGTTTGAGACCTTAGAAATCACTATTGACTCCGTTTAATACGAGTTAAGCTAAGAAGACATATTTAAGGGTTAAAGCTCTTCTAATGTCTATTTCTTCCGTTCACAAAACTCAAACATAAAATATTACTCAAGAGGAATAGCGTTCCTTATCGCTAAGACGCTGACATTGTAGTACCCCACTAATTTATTATTAATAAAGATCTATGTGTATATGCTAATGTGTGTGCAAGTAAAGATAATTTAAATCAAAACAAGTGGAAAGACGAATTCAAAATGTGAGCTTTTTTTTTTTTTTTTGAACAATCAAAATGTGAGCTTTAAAATATTTAAGTGTTGATCTCTATAGGAATAAGTGTGAGATGATTTTGTGTAAGTGGTGAATGGATCTTGGTGCACCATTCTTCTATCTCAACTAACTAAAACGAGTTTAAAGCCCATTGGATTGGGTTTGGAGTTAACTGGCTAACCTACTCTTGTTGATGTTGTACAATACAGGCCATGCCTATCCATAACGAGTTTTGTTTACTACAACTCAAAAATAATTAAAATACAAAAAAGCACTTCGATTCAGAAACTCTATCGAAGGTGGAAATATAATTTAGGTAATTTGAGAGAAGCGTTTTTACCTCCTACACCTTGCCTCTTTTTTTAAAAAATTTCTCTTCCTTATATACCCCTCACTCTCTCACTTCTGGAACTTCTAGAATGTAATTTTCGGAATTCAAATTTTTAACTTCTGGAATTTAATTTTCAGAACATAAAAAAATGTGTTCCGAAAATTAATTTATGGAATATAGAAACCCAAGTTTCGGAAATTAAGAAACCTAGTC
Organism: Echinosophora koreensis; assembly: GCA_035048595.1. Classification (NCBI taxonomy): domain Eukaryota; kingdom Viridiplantae; phylum Streptophyta; class Magnoliopsida; order Fabales; family Fabaceae; genus Echinosophora; species Echinosophora koreensis. The sequence continues at coordinate 14,444,082 of JAPCYP010000003.1, read as the reverse complement.
GTAACAGTAACGTACGAACCTGATTAGCGGGGATGGAGAAATGGTGGGAGAAATAAAAGGAAGGGTTGAGTTTCAGAATAGGTAAGGTGAAGTGGTGAATGGTGAGGGTGGTCTTGTATAAGATGAGAGGAAATGGCATTTATGGAAACAAAAAATTTAAAAAAGAAGAAAAGAAAGAGGTGTGGAAGTAAAAAAAACATGGTGTGAAAAGTCAGATCCTTGAGAGAATAACATTTTGGCCCAATCCATTTATCATGATTATATTTGGTCTTGGTTGAAATTTGCCATTTTTTCTTTATGTGACCACATATTTACTATTAAATTTTACAATATGTATAAATTTGTAATTTTGCATTATGTTTTGAATAGTGAAATTGTTATAGTTATACGATTAAAATGCAACCCAATTTCAATTAACACTACTCTTTTTTGGTAGCACCAAAAAGAGCCTAATTATTCTTTATTTTTTTAGTGTGCACCGAGATATCCCAACCACAACCAGTAGTCGGATGTTAATCCGTTTCATGACATGGAACTTACTGAAGTGTGTTTTACTTTTTTTAGTAACGTCTTTTTCATACATACGACAATAATCAATCTCTTAAGATCATGCTTAAGGAACCTACAACTACGCTATAACTTGTTGACCAGCCTAAATCCTCTTCAGCATCTACACATTTTTTTTTACACATAAGTTTCTAGACTTTAACATCTAAATTGAAATTTGAAATACCGTTCAATCTAATAGATATACTTGATCTAAGTGTTAAGGCCCAACAATAAATTTAGAAGCGGGACCACATAATTCATTAGATAACCAATTTGATAAACAGAGAGGACCACGAAATTTTGTGAATTTTATTTTTTGAGGGCTTTTTGAACCTTTTTTTTAATTACTAATAATCTTTTTCAGTCCATAGTTGGAGATTGATATCTTTTGAGATGTATACATGTAGAGATTGAAGTAAATTTTAACTTTCCTAATAAAGTTTTTTTTTTTCATGTACATTATAAGAATCAAATATCTGATAGCATGCTTAAGGAACTTAGTTATCTACCAATTATTCTCGACATTGTTTGTAAAAAAAAAATTAATTTGATGTCCCCTAACTGAATTAAAGTTGTGAATCTAAGATTAACCAATCACCAACATTTTGTCCTTACACCTACAAAATATCCAAGTTCCGGTAACTGCGTATCATGGAGCGAATAGCCTAGGCGAGAAGACGGTCTAGGCTAATTATTTGTGTTGTTGTTGTACTTGTAGTCTTGTACCTAGAATTCATCATGTGGTCCAATAATGCATTTAAAATTTTACCCTTAATGGCCCCAACTACAAGCAATAAATTGCTACCGCATTTTGGAAGATAAAGAACTTTTATCTACGAGCAAAGATAAATGAAACAAACAAAATGGTAATCGATGTTCTAAGGACATTGGTTAAATGCCCATTTGGTTAAGATTCTGGCTAGTCTAGAATCAATTTTGAGAGCAAAAACAAGGGCAAGAGAATTGAAAGCTAATTTTTTTTGTGTTTGTCCGGCAAAATCGTGGTGGATAAAATTGATTATGGGATGGGTAAAATTGTTTCTGATGAAAGCAAGAATTTCTAGCTTTTATGTTGAATAAAATCAATTTTGAATGCGGGACCCTCAAAATCCTTTATATTTACACATCAAAAGTGATTATATTTTTATCATCCAAACGAAATCAATTCTTCTAAACTCATTTTTGAAATATTATTACTAGACACAAATCAATTTTACAGCCTCAATTATTTTAAAATCAATTTTTTTAAAAACAATTCTACCAAAATCTAAAACAAAAGGACCCTAAGAAAGTTAAGATAGGAAGTTTTTATGGGAAATTATGTATTTAGAGTCTGTTTGGTTTGCCAAATCCGCGAGCGAATAGCGGATTACCTATAACGGATGGAAAATTAGTCCCTTTTGATAATCGTTTCTCAAATTATCTTATAGCGTTTTTTCACTAGCTTATAGCATTTTTTACAGACTCTATTTGAAGTATCGTTTGAACTTATAGCGTATAGCTTATTATTTTTCTTCCATTTTTATCCCTACTATTTCAATTAAATCACTCACTTATCCTTAGCTAATAAAATAAAATACTAATAGTTTTATTTTAATTAAAAATAAATTGATATTAAAAATAAAATTATTTAAATTTTTGAAATGATAATTAATTTAAAATAAATTAAAGTGTTATAACATGCAAACATGTCATTTTATGTCATTTTATATTTATCAGCTAGTTTAACAGGTAATTTTATCAAACACTTCAAATCCAATCCGCTATTAGCAAGCTTATCCATTAGTTTATCCGCTATCTGCTAGCTTATCCGATATCTACTAGTTTTTACCAAACAGAGTCTACATTGAAAATAAATATATTTAATTTTTCAATAAAAAATTATATTATTTAGAATCCTTAAACAATATACTTAAAGCATTCGTGAAGAGACCAATAAAACAAAGGTATGAAGCGGGAATGCGTATATTTGAGCACATGGGAAATGCGGTCGAACTACTCAATTAAAATGGTTATAAAAAACTACACCAAATGGTCCAACCCTGTTTTCGTAATTATGTCAACCTTTTCACCTTGTATATTTGTAATTGATAAATCAATGGCAGCTGGAACCATGTATACATTTTCATCACACTCGCACTCTTACTCTTGTCATTAAAATAATTTGGCCATTTGTACAGTGAGCCATCTATAATTTTTTAAAACATTGCCCACAATCTTTTATTCAAAAAAATCTAACTAAAGGGGAAAAAACATGAGAGGTAAATCGTTCCTTTAACCTTGGATAAAAACATGATCAATATGTCGTGTTCATACATGGAAAAGAGAGGTCTACGTCAGAGGTAAACTCTTGTACAATTTGCTTGTTGCTTGTGTATGAGATCCTCTTTAATGCAAAAGATGGTGACAGATGAGGAAACTTTGTCACATTTTGAAAATTAAAGTACCCCAATTCCAAACTCCATTCCATGGTACTACTGATTAAAACTTCAGGGCCAGGCTAGGAAAGAAGAAAAGAAGACACAATGGTCTCTCTCTCAAAGCAGGAAAAGCAAGAAAGAATCAAACTAGAAGGCAGAAAAAGAAGAAGAAGAAAAAACTAATTGCAGCTCCCTTTGACTGCCTCGATAATTTTACCCCAGAGGGTGGGTGATTTAGGAAGACAGAAAGCGAAAGCAAGAAGCAGATCTTCTCGCAGTTCTTTTTGGTTCTGTGACCTTTAGTATGAGCATATATCAATTAGTTTTCGGGGAGATAAATATTTGTACGACGATGAATGATATTTAAATATATTTTTAGATACCGTATATCTATATTATCTTACATTTATTTATCATTTTTCTCTTTCCTAAACCTTTCAAAAGTTGTCAAAACTTGTAATATATATGGATCATATATGGTGTCAATGGGTCATGATATCTGAAAATATGTTCAAATATCATTTCTCTTGTATGACTAACCACTCCCATGTTAATGGATAATGGATCGGGATTCTTGCGGTCACAAAGCGAGATGCAGTTAACATCTAAAGGTTGAAAAGAAAAAGGTAAGATTTTTACGTATAATATTTTCATATACATAGAACATTTTGTAAGACTGAGATTTTATGCAGTCACAAAAGCTGAGAATCCATATCCATGGGCAATGGGGAGGTCCAAAAGTGAACAAATTTTTTAGAATCTAATAAATAAAAATTAAATACATATATAATATATATAACTGAAAAAATATATTGAGGATGGGGGGAACAAAGCTCACATTTGCCCCCTCAATCCGTTCCTATCAGTGAAAAATATATTGTGCGCGAGTCTTGCACCGCCACATGATCAGATTATATCCAAGTTGCCCTAATATAGTTTGTTCACTTTTGTGATATAGTTTCACTTCATCAGTTCATCTTAATTCATCATGTCTGTATGATTTTTCATGTATAATTAATCCTTTACCATTCAATGGTGGACCAATGATTGATATAAGAAATATATAAAAAAAAACTACTGTTTCTTGTAGTGTATTTTTTTTTTGTTTCCCAGGATATCCTCCGCGTGTAACTGCGGAGACTAATCCCTCGAGTCGGGTAGGACCACAAGGGCGGCAAAGCTCTCCCTCAAAAGTTTTAACGCTGGTGCATTCTCAGGGCCAGGATTCGAACTCGAGACCTCTGGTTAAGCTAGAAGAGATCCGTGTCATCTCATCCAATTCGCTCTTGGGTCTTTCTTGTAGTGTATGATTTGAACATCAATCTTGATTGTTATCTAAATTTCTTAACCCATGCCTCCTATGTCAAAATTTTAATTGAGTGTTAAATACTTTACCATAGAAACTTTATATTCAAATGTCACACCAAAAAGAAAAATAACAAATAGAAAACTAAAATCAAATCAAAATAATCTTTCTTCCTTAGAATACAAACACTTGGAAGAAAATGCACATTTCCAAATCAATATCATTTTTCATCATATCCTTGTTGAATCCAAAAGCGTTGGTTCCACCTAGATACCACTGAGGATACACAACAAAACAAAGATATCACTGATGAAGATGCTGCAACTTCTGGGTCGTCAACACTCAGACGATCACCTTGCACATCCGAATTGTGGGACTAGCTTCTTTGTCATTTCAGGTATATCTTTAGATATAAGTAATTACCATATGTGGCCCGATTCTCTTCAGTCTTCGCTAGTTTCCATGACGAGTTTATTTGGACTATTGTATGCCCACCATTTCCTTCCTTACCGCAGTTCGTTTATTACGGATTAAAAAAAATTATGTGATTTTTTAATTGAGAATTTCATGTTTTTATTTATTTATTTATTATCTTTTTTCTTATTTAAAATTTTGAAATTTAATAAATGATTTTGATATTTTTTTTAAAGAAAGAAAAAATACATATAGAAGGGAAGTTGGTTTTTGTGAAACTGGCTTCCCAATAGTTTGAAAAAATATGATTAGTTTGAGAAATAGCGAGGGGAAGTTTGTATTTTGGGAATATATATTTTTTTGGTTTATTTTATGATTTTTGCCTGGTTTTTTGGCTTGTTTCTCTTGGCATAAGGTGTCAGGAAAGCCCCAATATTCCCTATTTGGTTTGGGACCTGCCTCGCAATCGTGACAGTTAATACAAGCAGACATAGGTTAGTGGAGGTTTATGAAGCCATTTAAGTATTTCTTTTGCAGGGTGGAAATGTGGAATTGTGTGATGGAAATCATGGAATGCCTTTCTTTTTTATTTTTTATTTTAATAATATAATATGCTTCAAATTACAGTATTGCGCCGCTGGTTAGATACATATATTTAGTCATTCAATCATATTAAGACTAGTTTTAATAATAAAATACTTAAGGCCCAATTAACAATCATGAGGAATGAGGATTAGACAAAACCAAGTTTAAATGACCAAAAATCCCTTGAAGTGTATTGAGTGCTAATTAAGGTTGGGCAGGGTCATTTGGTCAAAAGGGTACTTTGAAACTTGGGAGCCAAAGCCAAAAGTTCATTATGTTCCGGTTTAGTTCATTATCATTAGAGTAGAGATGCATGGATTGTCATTGTTGAACGCTCGAGGAATTCAAAGGCAGCAAATGGGCGGCACACGAGACTCTAATGGCTCATTTGGTGGTCAGGATAGGATAGGAGCAGATAGGATAAGAGAACATGATAGGAGTATGATAGGATATAAGTAGGATAAACTGTTATCATATCCGATGTTTGGTGCCTACCAGATAACCAACTGGATAACATTGTAATTTTAGTATGAATTTTAAAATTTTCGTTTTTGTTCGGAATGTTTTCATATTTTATTAGATTTAAGTTTTTTTTTAATTTTTAATTTTTAAGTTTATATAAAAAGACAAAATTGTCCTTGTGATAAAATTACATATAATATTTTAAAATATTGTTTAACTTAAATTAATTGTTTTATAATTTTAAATATTCATTTTTAGTTTTTACTTTACATATAGTTAAATTATTAGAATATATTTTTTTTTACAATAATATACATTGATAAAATTAGCCTTGTGACAAAATAAAAATAATTTTTAAAATTGATTATTAATATTTTTATTATTTTATCTTTTATTATACTTTTTTTTGTGACCATATTATATTTTATTATACTTTAATTATTTTATATATAAAATATTTTTATACTTTATTATACTTTAAATCACCTTATCCTATTCTATTGAGTTCTAACCCAGCTCCCCCCTCAGGATAAAATTTTAACTACATGGACATGATATAATAGGTGACAGGATAGACTTATCCTATCCTGCTGGCTCACCAAACAACAGTTTCAGACAGGATATGATAGCTTATCCTATCTTGTCTCTCTTATTATGACCACCAAACGAGCCCTAAAAGGAAGAAAGAAAAAAAAAACTCACTAATGAAATGATTTTTTCCCAGGTATGAAATGGTACCTACCTTCTAATGGATAAATTAACCCTAAGAGTTTACCAAAAATATAAAAATATTAAAAGACTAACTCCTTACAAATAAACACTAATAACACAATGCACCTAAAAATGGTTGGTGGCGGTGAAAGCGGACCGTGCCTTCAGACAAATTTTATCTGTAAGGTCAGGAGTTCGAATTCTTAGAATCGTTATTCTCTTAAGTATATATATACTTTTATGTTAAAAAATAATTAAAATTTAGGATAATGAGTCAATCCAATTTTGAACAAAATTAATGTCAGATTATATCAAAATAATTTTAATTTTAATTTTAAATTAAAAAGTAATTATGACAAAATAATAAAATAAAATAAAAATACAAAATAATAGATTATGGAATATTCTTATATGGACATGGTGCCTATTAGGCACGACCAATCAAATTCTTAGTGATTAATAAAGTAATAATTTAAAAAGACATCAAAATCTTTACTAAAACTATTTAAAAACATTTTTTATAAGCAAAAATTTATTTAAGCAAATTCAGAACATCATGTTCGACATCGTATTTCTCGACAACGTATTTCTCCCGGAAATTAAATTCTGGATGTGTAAAATAGTTTTCCAAAAATTAAAATTCGAATGTGTAAAATGATAATCCATATGTTTTTAGAGTTACCGGAATTTAATTTCCTGACACGTAGAATTTCAGACATTTAGAATCTGAATTTAATTTCTGGACGTGTAAAAAGATATGACGTATGTTTTTAAAGTTATCGAAATTTAATTTTCCAACATGTAAATTTTATAAACATCCAAAATTTAATTTTCAAATATATTTTATTTTTATATGGTGTCCGACAATTAACATGTGTTCCAATAACAATAATCAGTTGAGAATGACCCTCCACTACCAATGAATATTGATTGACTGTGTCTAATGAATACGTGTCATACAAAATTTATCCATCATTTACGTGGGGGGCGCATTACAAACGTCTCCTCGAGGGAAGCCACAGCACCAGAAAATTGGGTCAGCTGCCCTTGTTTCCAAGGACAGTGAGACTGGGTAACTAGATACGTGCCAAAAAGGCCTCGAACTTGATTGAGAAAACACCAATCTATTGAACCAAACATCAGGCAAATATAAGAAAATCAAAAATAAGTTTCTTCATGGGATTCATTGGCATACCCAAAATAGGGCATTGCAACTTTTTTTATTTCTTTTGTTTCCTTTGGTATAGTGCGGTGTAAGGTGGGGGGCGTCATGACACCACAATTATACTTCTGTTCCAGACATTCCTTGCCCACAAAAGAAAAAAAAATACATATATAGATATATAATACAAGAACATTATGGGCTCATTTGGTGGTCAAGATAAGAGAGATATAATATGATAAGCTATGATATTTTGTTTGAAACTATTGTTTGGTGAGCCAACGAGATAGGATAAATCAATCCTGTCACTTATCCTATCCTGTCCACCTAGTGAAAATTATATCCTGAGAGGAGGGTTGTGTTAGAACTCAACAGGATATGATAAGGTGATTTAAAATATCATAAAATAATAAAAGTATAATAAAATAACAATTTAGAGTATAATAAATATAATGTGGTTACCAAAAAAAGGTATAATAAATAAAAAAATATTTAAATAATAAAAATATTAATAATTAATTTTAAAATTTAATTTATTTTGTCACAAGGTTAATTTTGTTATTTTATATTTAAAAAATAAAAAAAATAAAAAAATTTATTCTAATAATTTAACTATATGTAAAGTAAAAACTAAAAAAAGATTATTTAAAATTATAAGAAAATTAATTTAAGTTAAACAATATTTAAAAATTAAAAAAATTATATGTAATTTTAGAATAACAATAATTTTATCTTTTTATATAATTTTAAAAATATAAAAAAAACTAAAATATAATAAAATTAGAAAAAAAAATTAGAATAAAAACGAAAAAAAATTTAAAATTCATACTAAAATTATAATGTTATCTAGTTGGTTATCTTGTGGACACCAAAAGTCGGATAGGATAACAACTTATCCTACTCATATCTTATCTTACTTCTATCCTACTCTCTCATTATATCCGTCACTATCCTATCCTGATCACCGGCAATATATATATATATAATACAATTATACAAACCCCCTTCATCTTTTTTTTCCCCCTTGTTAAAGAAGAATATAGCTATATAGGATACTGCTAGATCTCCCTCACTTTGCTGAATAAGGGCAGGCTTTGTTCATCTGACCGGGGCGTTTTATGTTAAGAAACGTTAAAGATAAACAACCTGCCCGTTACCCCATCCATGCCTGCCTTGTCTTGAACAGAGGCTACCATTTAAAAAAAAAAAACACATTATTTAATTTAATTTAGTATCAATAAAGCTCTTCTTCTCTCTCATTTTACTAGCCTTTATTCTGTTCAAATTTGATACTTTGCTGTTGTGTTGCGGAGAACGAGGCCCTATGTTCCAAAGAGAGAGAAACACAGTAGTTGAAGTGTTGAACCTCTCTCTTTCTTTCCTGTCGCATTATTGTCTTGTTCTGCTTCAGAATCTCATCTCACTTCCACGCATTAAAGCGTTTTCTTTCATTCATATTTACGGGAAGTTTGCTTCCTTGTTCTTACACTTTTAACTTTTAAGAGTGTGGCTGCCACACATAGCCATAGCCATAGGCATCACAAGAGGGAAACAAAACCCACAAGCCATTTTGCTGTCTCTCCCTGTTGCTAATTAGATTAGTCACTGTGGTTGTGAAGCAGAATACCACATGAGCTTGTTCTTCTTTCACAACCCACAAACAGCATAGCGTACTTGAGGAGCTGTATGAAGTACAAGTTTAACAATGACAGATGGGAATTCCAAGAAAAGCAAGGTTTTTTTTTTTTTCTTCCTCCCACTCTCCTCAGCTGTTGGGAAATGAAATTCAACATTTTGATTGTGTTGTCATTTGTTTCTTTGGTAATTAATCTGTGGCAAATTGTTAACTCTTTTGTGTATTTGGTGATTTATGAAGCTCTCATGGTCGAAGAGAATGGTCAGAAAGCTCTTCAATATCAAAAGCAAAACTGAGGACTCACACCAACCAGATGGTGTTGCTTATGGAGGTGGGTACCTTTCAATTTCCACCAATGATTGTTTTAACTTTTATACAAACAATAGGGCTTCAGTCCCATAAGAGATTGTGATATTAACACTGTCTAGTGCAAGGGTTCATTGTACTGCCTGGTCTTGTTTTCATCTAATATATTGAGTTTAATAATAATAATAATAATATCAGCGAGCAAGTTAAGCTATGCCAAACACTGAATTAGCTTCCCCATGCGGGGTAAATTGCCACTTTCTGAATGTTTATATTCAATGATTCTGTTTCTTACTATACTTCTTGGCAGCCGAACAAAGAGCAACCATATTTTAAACACACATTTTTGTTATTTAAATTTGTTTTTGGCTGCCTTCACCAATACAAGGCATTCTTTTAATTTTTTTTAACCCTCTTATGAATTATAATTTGATGCATTGAAACTTGTTTCCTTATTCAGGAGGTGACTTGGAATACAGGAGTAGGAACAGCTTCTCCGAGAGAGAGCCATCCACAGTCAAAAAGAGCAAAACAGGTACAGAATTTCCTAATTCCATTCTTTGAATCATTACCCTTTTGAAAATCCTGATTATTATTTCTAATGCTGCCATTTATACAAAATCGTTATAATCCTTCTTTGTAATGTACAGAAAAGTTTAGCCGGAATTCAGAGCAGGTCAGGCGAGGAAAAATGAATCTTGACCATCCTCGAATCATAGATGTCCAGAACTACAGGTATGTTAATGTTGCTTCTCTGATTTTATGTCTTTACTAAACCCAAAAAAACACTTGTTTGGCTGTCTTTCAATTTATCATGAGTGCTTTTCTTTTCTTTATGAGCAGCGTTTTTGTTGCTACATGGAATGTAGCTGGAAGATCCCCACCAAGTAATTTGAGTTTAGATGATTGGCTTCATGCCTCAACGCCTGCAGATATTTATGTTCTTGGGTAGGAATCGGTACTTGTTAATCCTAGCAAACTTACTACTAGTTGTTTGTTACTAATGACACATTTCTACATGTCTGTCTCAGATTCCAAGAGATAGTTCCGTTGAATGCTGGTAATATCTTAGGGGCAGAGGACAATGGCCCTGCCAAAAAATGGCTGGCTCTCATTCGAAAGACTTTAAACAATCTTCCTGGTACTAGTGGAGGTAGTTGTTATTATACACCATCTCCCATTCCTCAGCCTGTTGTAGAATTGAATGCAGATTTTGAGGGATCAGCTAGGCAGAAGAACTCAGCTTTCTTCCACCGGCGATCATTCCAAACATCTTCTAGCAGCTGGGGAATGGACAATGATCCTTCAACTGTGCAACCACAACTAGATCGAAGGTTCAGCGTCTGTGATCGTGTAATTTTTGGACACAGGCCAAGTGACTTTGATCCCAGTTTTAGATGGGGTTATAGGCCTAGTGACTATTCTAGGGCAAGTGACTACTCCAGACCAAGTGACTATTCAAGATGGGGTTCGCCTGAGGATGACAATGGCCTCGGAGATTCACCAAGTACGGTCTCATTGTCACCAATGTCTTATGGTGGACCATCATCTAATGAAGATGGATATGGCATGCCAGGGCGTTCGAGGTACTGCCTTGTTGCAAGTAAGCAAATGGTGGGAATATTTCTTACCGTATGGGTGAGAAGTGAATTGAAAGATCATGTTCAAAACATGAAAGTATCATGTGTTGGAAGAGGATTGATGGGTTATCTTGGAAATAAGGTAAACTTTAAATCAGTCATGATAGTCCTATTTTTAAGTTTCCCCGAGAGATATATATTCGCAGCAAAAATGCCGATTACTTGAAAAAATTGAAATTGGCTCAAATGAGAGTTATTCTGCTTGTATCTGCAGGGATCCATCTCAATTAGCATGTCTCTGCATGAAACAAGCTTTTGCTTCATTTGTAGCCACTTAACCTCAGGACAGAAAGAGGGCGATGAACTAAGAAGAAATTCTGATGTGATGGAGATTCTTAAAAAGACAAGGTTTCCTCGTGTTCACGGTGCAGACAATGAGAAGTCTCCTGAGACAATCCTTGATCATGAGTAAGAATCTGCTTGCATACCTAATTAGTATATAATAATTATAACTTGACCCCCACCCCACCCCCAATTGCTAATATGTCGCCTTGTGTAGATTTCTCACGATGATTTCGTTCTCTTTTCATTTAACAACAGTTTTGCATGAACTGTTCTAATTTTGAATTTTGAATTCATTGATGCAGTCGAATTATATGGCTTGGAGATTTGAATTATCGGATTGCCCTCTCCTACCGTTCTGCTAAGGCACTTGTTGAGATGCAAAACTGGAGAGCATTGTTAGAGAATGATCAGGTATGCCTGTTTTACCTTATAAATATTTCCATTTTCTCTTTTACCTTCCAAGCTTCAACTATATTGTTGTATAACAAAAACAATCAGTCTCATATGTATTGACATTCCTGGCAGTTGAGAATAGAGCAGAAAAGAGGCCATGCGTTTGTGGGATGGAATGAAGGGAAGATTTATTTCCCTCCAACATACAAGTATTCAACTAATTCAGATAGATATGCTGGAGATGATATGCACCCAAAGGAGAAAAGGCGAACACCTGCTTGGTAAGATTATCAATTATCTAATCAAAGTAATAAGAATTTAGCAGAAATCCTCCAACTCATATACGCTAATAAGAGGCAATTATGGTAAAATTTTGTTAAATTGTTGCATCTTATCTTATGCCATTACAAAAAAAATTCTTTTGTGTAGGTGTGACCGTATTTTGTGGTATGGAGAAGGCCTCCATCAATTATCTTATGTCCGTGGAGAATCAAGGTTTTCAGACCACAGACCTGTTTATGGCATATTTTTGGGCTGAAGTTGAGTCAAGTCATGGAAGATTGAAGAAAACTATGAGCTGTTCTCGATCCAGAATTGAGGTGGAGGAACTTCTGCCATATTCTCGCGGATATACTGAACTAAGCTTCTTCTAAAGGAAGGATGGCTAGATATGAGGTATGTTCATCCATATTCAAGTACTCTCTCTTCCTTTATGCACATGCTCACAGTTAATACAAGATTCTTGCTTGAAATACAGTACAAACAGGTAGCTGAAATGATTTTTTATTTCTCATTTTTTTTTTTAATTTCATGGATGTAGATACAAATAGAAAAATGAAAACCTAGGTGGAAGCTCTAATCAAACCTGATACCACCCCAAGGGTGTGTCTTACTCCTACGGCCTTTTTCTTATTTTCTTTTTGGCTATACTGAAAATACAAGGTTCAGAAGGAGTTAGATGAGTGGATCCATCAATCTAAGCCTAAAGAACATACTAGTTGTATCTTTCATTTCTAGATATACAAATTGATTTCATGATCCGTTGGCCAATATAATCAGAATAAGTGCACACCATAGTCTATATCTCAATCTTTTTATGCTTTGAAGTTCTTTTTTTTTTTTTTTTCCTTTGTTGTCGTTAGAATTAACTTTTCCCCTGAATTAGAAATCTTACATGCACCTGTTACTGTTCAGCAACTGTTCAACAAGCGGAAGTCACTTTGAGGAAATTCATCCTTAGGGGTTGATAGAGACAACCCATTTCCCACATACCGAAAAAGGTTAGTTTTTTTCTCTTTCACGCTTTTCTTGGTTCTGCTTTTGGTCTCAACTCCTTTGTCCAATTTTAACTTTACTTTTTTCATTGTCAGGTGCTAATATGTAATTTTGCTCTACACTCGTGCTTTGCCTAACACTTGATCAGCACAGTTAATCATCATCATTATCATCTTGTTAGCTTCTCACGCCAGCTTCGGTGCATAATTTTAATTTGATAGCAAATTAACAAACACCAACTTTCCAATGTCTCTAAGCTCCGTACGACCATTTGCACAATCATTAGGTACTACATTATTATTTTGTTATTAATATTAGTGATACATACGCACGCTGCACGCATACTCATGACTAAAGCATTTTTTTGTGATGCAGGAAGTGGAAGAACAAGAAGATGATTTTTTTATTCATGATTCTTTAATTGTTTTTGGCGAATATTCATGATGACTGAATGAAAGTGAAAAGATCGTCCAAATAATCATTTGGTTACTAACTTTATTTTTTGTTTCTAATGCAAAGAAGATGAGAGTTTTGATGTATACTGATTGCCACAGTGATGAAAAAGCAATTGTATAAAGAAAAAAAGAATGAAAGTTCTAGTTAATTAATGATACAAATGCAGAGCCTCCTCAACTCAGTTGTCTGACTGTCTGCATGATTAATGATTTCACTGATAAAGTTTGCTTTGATATCAAATAGTGTTACAACCCTGCTGCGTGCTCTTCTTTTTATTGTTGAGGTAATTAACAAACTAGAAAGGCTGAGACAAGTTTCCAGGTTTCAAAAGTATATTGGAGGGTTCTGATCCTGATGCCTCCTCTTCTTATATGCTATTTAAACACCTGTCAATTGCTGTTTGCTTTTGACTAATTGGACTTAAGTCACTGTATTTATTCCTTGTTCCAAATTTTTTTTGTGTATTAATGATTGCCAAGAAAAAATATTTGGAAAAGTTACAATGCCAGCTATGATTTGCCATGAAAATTTTGGTATCGAACTCGTACTAATGTATTATATATCTGACATGGTGTTAGCATGGATCAATCAGACATTCCATTACTATTAGGAATATTTCTTTGAGCAAATTATATAAACTATTTCACTCCCTTCAGATACGTATCACTTGTGTATTTACAAACCATCTAACTACGATCCATAATTAGATAGGTTTTGTAGATATATACACATATATTCAATATAAGCACAATAGGGGGATATTGGAAAAGCACTAGTATTTGAAAACCTAACAATCATATATATCTTAATTGAGTAATTGGCTAAAACATCATCTGTATATATCTTAATCATCATTTCAATGCCAACAATAAGCCTATTACCGAGTAAACTAGAAATCCAACCCCAATAAAAAATGTACCCATGTGGACCTCAAATGGACATGATATATCCTCACAGCAAGTGTTTCCAATGACTTGCCTACTTTCTAAGAAACCAGAAACAATATTCAACATTTCATTGATGCTCAACATGCTCAGTATTTTTCTCCTAAAAAATGAGGTTCCTTTCCCTCTTTAGTGAACTTTTTGCATATATTCTCAAACTTAAAAAATGAGCTAAGCTCAACTTTACAACTTAAAAAAAAAAAACTAATCATAAAATTTGTTCCAACAATGTTGATGCTAATTTCCTATGTTCTTACTTATTTACAAAGATCATATAAGTCTTGCAGCACAAACAGAGAACCATTAAACCACCAAATCACGCAGCAACCATTTGGGAAAAATAGAGAACTAAATCAGATGCCAACTAAATCATGCAGCAACCAAAACAGAGAACTAAAGTAGATGGCAACCAAAACAGAAATAGGATCATAGATAGTCTACAGATGTAATTTTATAAAATGACAATTTGCACTACTAACTTCTAGCCTGAGCAAAACGATTCTAGTCACAATTTGCATTCATATGCCATCCATTATTAGTAATTAATCTTATCTCATATCAGCAGTGTTTGTTTGATGACTTCTGTTTTTCTCATATCAGCAGTATCAATTAAACACTATGATCACAATCCGATGAAACATATAAAAGGTGTGTCAACATTTTCTATATCACAAGTTAGAAATAGCAAACAATCTAAGTAATAAATAGACTTCAAGAGAAGGACAATGAAGTTCTCTATATCAGAACATGAACATGCTTCCAGTCAACCATCAAATATTCATACAAGCAACAAGTTTAAAGCAACAGGGATAAATAATAAGAGGGACGAGGGAAGCAAAAATGGCCTTTCAAGCACTTTGCTACAATAACAAGGACGAGGGAAGCAAAAATGGGGAAAAATGAAATTGAAAAAAGAAGCAAAAGTATACCTGAGTCACGGATGCGGGAGAGAAGAGACGAGGGAGAGAAGAGGAGGATGCGGACACTGAAGGTGGACTGCTCCCTGTTAGGGTTCACTCCAGTTGCGCGCGATGGTGAGTTAGTAACAAAGAATAAAAGAAAAAGAAAGAGAGAGAGAGAGAGAGAGAGAGAGAGAGAGAGAGAGAGAGAGAGAGAGAGAGAGAGAGAGAGAGAGAGAGAGAGAGAGAGAGAGAGAGAGAGAGAGAGAGAGAGAGAGAGAGAGAGAGAGAGAGAGAGAGAGAGAGAGAGAGAGAGAGAGACTTTCACGGTGGTGGTGGAGAGGAGCTCGCGGTGGTGATCACAAAAAAGAGAAAAGGTTAGGGCAGAAGGCGGTGGTGACCATGGGCATGTGAGTGGAAGTGATATAAGAGGGCACGCGGGACATGACGTTATACTAGAAAAAATTGAGTATCACTTTTAATGTCTGTTATTTAAACAACAAACGTTAAAGTTCATCTTTTACGTCTGTTATTAAAACAACCGACGTTAAAGATGAACTTTAACGTCTGTTGTTTAATTAATTAGCAGACGTTAAAAGTGACACTAAAGCTTTTTAACATTTGTTATGTTGACAACCAACGTTAATATTGATTTAAATGAACCAATTATTTACGATTCTGCCACCGCATCTTTTTTAACTCTGTTTCTATTTAACAAACGTTAAATTTTGTCATAAAATCCATATTTTCCGGTAGTGCAAGGTCTTCTACACTACAGTGACATGACTGTATGAGATCTCATCCTTTCAATATATTTTATTATATGATATATTTTCATTTTAAAAGTTAAGTTTATAAGAATAAATGGTGGGATTATAAATTGCACAGCCTACAGTATTTTATTTCCTTTTTTCCCCCTTCAGAAATGATAGATGGTGTGAAAGGTTTTTATACAAAAAATAATAATAATATGCAAATCATGATAACCGTTGATACAATTTTTTTTTTAACAAAAAGTTTAGGTAAGTCGGGTTCCGGAGGGCTCACCAGGGCAGGCCTGACTGCTAAAAAAGCTCTTACAGAAGTACTTACAGATTACCCACTAACGAGGTCCTCACATCGGTAGTGGGATTCGAACTAACGACCTTATGGGTTATGAGCTGTATCCTTACCAACTGGACCAACCTTCGTTGGCAACCGTTGATACATTTAACTTTTGTATCTTTTTGTTTTAAAATAGTAGATTGATCAACTGATGCCACATTATTCATACTATTTTGTTTCATAAGAAATATCTATTCTCTTAATATATATTTTTTTCATTAGACGACAGAAGATCTATATTTGGTCTGGCGTTGAAAGTGAATTGGGACTTTCACACATGAATTTTATCTAAATCATTGGAAGTTTGATGTCTGAAGTCGTTACTTTAAAAAGAGATTTATCTAATTACTATTTATATACAGCAGGAAATCATGTTAAGCATTAGTCAAACAAGAAAAATTCTCAATGTGGCTGTTATTGGAATAGTAGCTACTCCATGTTGCTAAACATAAATGAGGCTGTACCATGGAAATTTAGGAATAGTTGCTACAACTAGGTCATAAGACCTTGCAAAGAAAAATGTTTGCTTTAAAAACATATAAAGAGATCAGACGGAGTTTCCATGCTTAAAACAGTTAAATCCGTTACTACTAGAAATCTTCTTATTACCTGCAGATTTTCCTGCGGATTTTACTCAAAAATACGCAGGAAACAGGTTTCATGCGGATTTTCCTATGAATTTCACCTATAGGTAATACCTTTGTGGGTAATTTTTTTCCTGCGAATTTTAAAATCTGTAGGAAATTTCCTGCAGATTTTCTTGCAAAAATTTTAAATTTGCAGGAAATGTCAAAATTTCCTACAAAATTTTCTAAGAATTTAAATCTATAGGAAAAAACCTTATTTCGAGAAAAATTGCAGCAAATTTCCCAGGAAATTCCTTCGAAAAATATCCGCAGGAAAAATCCGCAAGTAATCCATGAATTTCTAGTAGTTATTTTCCCCCCTCATAGCTTATAGAGGAGAAGGAGATTGTGAAGAACGTGTAAAAAATCTGTTTGTGCACGTGCTATAACTCTTTGGCCAAAGAAGTAAATAGCTTAATATCTACACTCATCATTCATAGAAATTATTAGACTTGCAAGTAACAAACGCGAATTGTTGATACAAATTTTTTTTTTTTTTTTTGAAAAAACTAAGCAATTTATTAACATTAAATTTTAATAGGATTTACGTAGCCAAAAAGGAGAAACATAAGTTTAGTGAGGTTATCAAATTTATTATTTAGTTTTTTTTTTATGTAAATATTAGATTGTTAGTATTTGTTATGTTATCAGGGAGTTGAATTCATATCCTCCATCTTATCACCTCAAACCCTATCTCCCTCCATCCAAACCACCAAGCCACCTTATAACTCCCTAGTATAAGTGATGTTATCAATTATACTGTTCCACCTTTAACTTTTTCAAAATACGTTGTTTGTAACTTGACTCAGATGTTTTCATGATGGAATTCATCAATCGTAGGAAGTCTATGATCAGCAAGTTGATTGCTTTTTTCCAATTGAAATGGAAGTTAATTTCAAGCTTGTTAGTGAAAAATTAATAAATTATTATAAGCGAGGAGGACTTGAAGCTGCATAGATAGGCTTCTTCCATTAGTGGTTGATGTGAACCATATTGCTGATCGTTAGAAGCCTAAAACACTTATTGCAGAGGGATTTCCTTCCACTTAACTATGAACATATCGATCATGTTCTAACAAGACTAGCTGAAAACAAGGATGCATGCGGTGTGAAAGTTGAAGTAAAGGCCAAAGTAGAGGTGTCAGTTGCTATTAAGGAGTCTAAAGATGTACGTGCATGCCTTGATTCTAGATATGTGGTAACAGTTTAGTTGAGGAAATTAGAGATTAGTGGAGTTCCCAATTGTGGTGAAGCTATTGTTGGAGGATATCACTAAGACGATGTTCCCATGACGGATATACAACATGCACCAGATTGATTTCACACCTGGGACTAGTTTACCAAATTTGCCTCACTACAAGATAAGTTCCAAGGAGAGTGAAATTTTGAAATACCAGATGAGATGATGGTGTTTTTGCCCAAGGAAAGGTTTTCAGTAGGCTCCTACGTACAATAATCTATAACCTAATTAAGAAGTACGGCTCATACATATATATGCCATATACAGCTAGCTCCGTACACGCCTATACAACCACCATTTAAAATGCCAAATGATGCAACTTCTCATTTACTCAACAAGGAAGGTTAATTACAAGAAAACTTGAGCAAGATAATTCATGAATATGTAAGGACTCCTTGTCAGATTAAGGAGAGTGAAAAATACTATTGAGATTTGAAATATCAATGCACTTCTAAAGAAATACCAAATTTGACCAGTGTCATGTATTAATTCAAAATCTTAAAATATCAAGTTTATAGGTCAATCCACTTATAAAATCCTTGCTTATTATATATATATTATGAAATATGAATATATATATATATATATATATATATATATATATATGTACATGGGACTCACTTAAATTCTAAAGAAGTTTTCAACAAATGTAGTCCACACCAATGGACACTGACCCTCGTGTGAAGTAAGAGGGGTCAATGGTGGTTCGAGTCCACACACAAGGATCCGACACCAAAGGACACTCACCCTTGAGTAGTTAAATGGCCTTTTTCTTCGGTGGGAGTCACAAACCATGAGAACATTAACAATGTGACAAACTCATTAGAAAAAGAGGAGGAGAGCCCAAAAATGAAGAAGATTTGAAAGTAAAACAAACCTAAATATAAACATCAAAGTAGGTCGATGTTATGTTTTAACCTAAAAATAAAATCTCAAGACATTAAAATTCTCGGATTTATCCACTTATTATTATAAAATCCTCACTTTATCCATTTATAAACAATGTGAGATTTCTTATACCCACATGTATACACGGAATTCACATTTGAATTCTCAAATTGAAGCTATGAAAAAAGGAAACTAGCGTTCAACTACCCAAAAATAAAATGCTGCTGAGCAGTGAGCACCTCTATAATTATAGCTTATGAAGTTGCATCGAATAAATCATCTGATCACAACATTGGTTTCTCAAAGGCTAAATCACTGCGATGGATCATCTTTCTTTGAAATCTTCCTATCAGCCAGACCTGATTCGAATAGATGTTCGTCATAAAACTTACTAATCACAATTTCTCGGCATTCAGGTTTGCAAAATGCAAAAAAGTTGCTGCATCATAAAAAATTATGCGTCAGCGGACATGTATATATGACTTATTTAACATAAATATATGGTTTAGAATAAATAAATAATTGTATCTAAAAAAAAAAAAAACATAAATGTACACCTCATTCCCTAGTAGACCATTGGTAAAGTTCAAGGTCTAGGCTGAGTTTTGTGATAGGGGCTGATAACATCATTTTATGTATTTTGGACCCTACTAAGTAGGTTATTTATAAGATACCGTCCTTTAAAATAAGTTTTACTTAAATGAACAAATAATGGTGTACCAAGTATTTGAAAATAAGTTCCACCCTTAACTCATTTGCCTATGTAAACTCCTATTATTGAAAGCAGGACTTTAATGGCCTTAAACATTGTCCCATTATAATAACTGTTGAAATAATGTTTAAGAGAAATTGTGTTTGCCGACTGCAATGTTATATTTTGTACTAATTGTTTGATTATTATATAGGATATAGGATCAATCAATGGAGTAAATGAAGGAACAAATTAGGAGCTGATGAGTAGTTAAGTTGCAGCCTAATCACTATTAACAATATCCGCAATCATCATAATTACAGTTGACTAAATTCTAAAATAAATGTTAATAATCTAACAACTGCAATTACAATAACTGCTAAGATTTTTTTTTATAAGCCAAAAGTATTTAACTAAAAATGTTGTACTCACAAAAAGACCCACCCAAATGGTAGTAGACAAGCAACCCCTGCACATAAGCTAAATATCAACCCCCGAAGCAAAGTTTTTATAGGATATATGTTGATGACAGCATATCCGAAACTAGTAAATACTGCTAACATATCATACAGAAGGATGAAGTGCTGAACCTGAAGTTGTTGCTATCAGGCGTGGATTAGGTTTATGCTGCGGGAAACGGATTCATTTGAAGCCATTTTAATTATGAACAGTAAGCATGCGATTCGTTGACTCATTTTTGGAGCAATCATGATGGACATGGAGTCATGGACACAGGGAAGGGGGCGGGCGTAGGGGGTTGCAACTTACAACCTCCAAAACCTTGAAAACTTTGCTTCCACACATTATTTGTTTGTGTAAATTAAATTTTTTCCATATGACTGTATGTTTGCAACAAAATTGTTTATGTAACGAGCGGAAAATCCATACTTGAAGAGATAGATTTTAGTCCTAATAACGAGTTTTTTAAGCTCTCAACAAGGTTTTAAATTGCAATCGTGGTTGCATTGTACTTACTGCAATCGCGGACAATTGTGAGAAATTACGGCTGATGCACAGTCACAATTGCGATCGCATTTCAATTTTGGGGACATCCAAAACCAAAACGTTACGATCCGAATCGTGATCGCAGGTCTTTAACCAAAACCAAAACCTTGGCTCCCAGAAAATCAAAATCGAATGCTTAACTTGGAATTTTAAAATATGGGCTTTGATATTTCAAAGAAAATTGAATATTGAAGAGAAACAAAAAATATATAGAACACAAACAGCAAGCATGAAATGTGTGAATTAAAGTGGTTGAAGAAGAGATAGAAATAATGGAAGCAAGACTTACCCATACATGTATACACTCTCTCCACCGATCTTGTCGTTGCACCAGCGACAAACTTTAAGGAATTCACAGAACCCCGGTGGTGACCACCTCCTTTCAGCTGGGTCCAGGGTGGCCAAACCCAACGACATAATGCTCTTAGGATTCGGAGCTTGTTTTTTCTGTGGCACTTGCTGCACCTCAATCATGTCTGGTTCCATTTCCGTTGCCAAGGTCGGATTTTGAGACGGTATCTGAGCACCCAGTGACACAGAAGCGGCTTCAGGCCGAGTGGGTGACACTGAATCGCGACTGCGTTTGGAGGACCTTGAAGCCATTGATCGGAGAGAAAGAGGGCTTAGGGTTTGGGTTTGAAGGGAGAGGAAAATTGGGATTTGATTTGGTTTTAATAGGGTTGCAGAAAATTGAATGAATAATTGAATGAAAGTAGAGTTGCTGAAGTAGCGAAGTAAACGCGTGTGTGTGCGTTTTTTTTCCTTCTTGGCGCCTAAATCCGTTTGATTCAGATTCCTTTTCAGTTAAGAACGTTGTATATATTGTATTATTATTTATTTATTGTATGCCTGCTCTTTGATCTGTGTCGTGTTGTATTGTTTAGTGAGGACTATTAATTTGTTTGGAAATAAAGCAAATCACATTAAATAATACAATCCCCTCAATACCAAAAACAAAATAATAGAATCTGTACTTTTGCTGCCCAATTAAGATCTGGCTTGCACCTACCTCTAATACTAACTTATATTCATGAATTACAGCTTGTTCTTTTTATTGTTTTTACAGAAACGTTTCTTTTATTTAATATTTTCATAAAGGAATAAATCTTTTCTCTTTCTATTTCCATTTTGACTTTTTTTTCTATTTTCGTTTTTTCTTAAATTAGATATCAACCTTTTATTTCACCTGGTTCTCATAAAACATTTTTTTTTTATCATATTATAGGTGTAAAGTATCCATCGACTTTACCGATGACAAATCTTTGCCAGGGAACCTGATTGACCATTTTTAGTTAGGTATACCCTCCCAACTATGTTTTTTTTTTCATTCACAAAACTCGAAAACAAGACCGATTTCGAACTCAATTTCCTTAGACCAACGTAATGTTGGTATATTCTCATAAGACTTTGAGAGTATCCAAATGTTTTTTCTTTTAGAAAAAACACTTATTTTTAAAATTGAAGTTATTTTTATGAGTGTTTAGATATACTCTTGAGAAAACAAAACAATGAAAAAAGCATATTTGTTTTTTTTTTTAAAGTCACAATTTCTAATTAACTTCTGAAAAAAGGAAATGCGTAAAAGAGAGATAGGGGACCAATCATGTTTTTTTATAAAAATTGTTAGACATTAATAATGATTTAGGGATCTCAATAGCCATTTAGTGGTCTGAAAAACATAGCCAAACACGCACAAATTCATGTAAAGTATTCTAGTCTCTCACTCCCAGTTCAATTTTAATGACTTTAAATATTTGTGTTTATGTATGTACTCAAAGGATGTTTTTAATTTAGTATTTAACTCCTTGTCGAAAAAAATATATAGTATTTAACTCATCAAAAGAAAGTATAAAAAAAATATACAAGGGTGGAAATTTTTGTATATATTATTTTATAAGTCTCAGTTACACTCATTTAAAATATGGGCACGGCAGAATTTATAAAATTAATATTGTACACACTTTTATTTAAAAAAAGAAAAAATGGGAATTAGAACACCAGTTCGTGGGTTGAGTACACCACCTTGAGTGGGCTTTGACCTGAGTTTATGGGTTTATGATCAAACCCAGCCCAAGTACGCCGTAAATTTGCTTCACAATGATGTTTCTTTAGCTTCATATATTTTGCTTCAGATCTTTTAGACTTTATATCTATTCATAATTTCATATATATATATATATAACGTGGTATCAAAATCATGATAAGCAAAAACTAAGGTGATGCCAAATGCAATTAAAAAATAAAATTTAAAAGTAACATTTCCGTTGTTTCTAATTGTGAAAGATTACGTACGTTCGAATTCTTCACACGAGAGAGCAAATAAAAAGCGTCAAAAGAAGCAAGAGGATTGTTCAAACTTGGAATCTGTTAATTAATGTTAAAGGAGTATACGAGATATGATGTCCTACAGCTACCAAGGGTTCATGATGAATCTAAAAAAGTACAAGTTGTACAATTTATTCTAAAATTAAAATATTAGGAAGAAAGAACACTGCTAAAGGCTTGAGAGCTGGTAAAAGCAGTTAGCTGTGAAGTAAAGGAAAATCAGGCTAGCTATATATATTACATCTTAGACGTGATCATTTTAAAAATGGATTTGATGTCTTTGGATTTGGTGTTTTTGGTGACTTTCTCTCTATCTCTCTCATCTCTTATTTTCTCTATCATCTCTTCTTTCTATTTTTTCCTATCTCTCTTATCTCATTTTTGCCTAAAGTCATCAAAGGTACCAAATTCCAAAGACACAAAATCATTACTTGATCATTTTCAAGTAACTGGGTCAATTCAACCTAAATCTTGCGCTGGTGAGAGGATGTTGGTAAAATAATGAACATAAATTAATGTTACATTGAGTTACTGCAGTACGAACGTAGCAGTAGAGTAAAATTACAACTCAAATTAAAGCCTAGGATCTTGATAAGCTAAAGCCACAATCTATAATAAAATTTGGTACTATAATATAACAAATTAACAATAGCAGCGGTAAAGTGGGAATAGCGAGCGCGTAGGATGGATTTGGTCGGTTACAAGAGATACAGAAAAGGAAAGCTAGCGAGAGAGGGGGTCATGACATATGTTCCATACACGCATGCAAAATATTACAACTTTCTTTATAGAGTAATTGTACTTTTTTTTTTTATAAGCTAAAAAGGAATTGAAAAGAGTATTAGGGGTACTCTAACCCATATACAAAGTAAATAATACAGCACCAACTAATGTAAATAAAAAACTACCCTAAAAGGATGATAGTATTAGTTTTACAAAAGTTATGGCCAAAAGAGTTTTTGTACTGATGATCATTTTATGAAGATTTCATCTGAATATGAGATTCGAGTTGCCGTAGATGCATGGGAAATCCTCAGCCCAAATCATGAAGATCTCACAAAGTAGTTTCTTTTTGGCTGAAGGACCTAAGAAGATAGCTTTAACCACTTTATGCTGAGAACTCTACATGCAATGACCGTACACTATACTCTCTCTGTTGTGCTTCTCCAGTGTTGTTTTAAATGAAGCACATATTCTGTCTTTATCTCTCTAGCTCTGCTTCTCACTCTCTCAAGTTACTATCAATATCTCTGCTTGTCTCATTCGCTCGAGATTATTTATCACTGTTCTTCTCTGTTGCTCTTTCAATCAGTTTCTAATTAACTGAGAAAATATTTGCAGCTCTCCGTCTCTCCCTGGCCATGTATGAATCATTATGTGCCATTGCTGTTCAAAAAGGGCTTCTTTCATATAATAAATAGAAGTTTCCTGCGCATTTATCAACTTCAGCTTGCTTCTGTTTATTATGTAAATTCTTAATCGCTGGAGTGCACTATTAATTTCACTGTTTGGTTCATTGACATTTCCATAACAATATTTATCCGGGTACGCGTCTCTCCCACGTTATTAATGTTTCTTGCCATAATATATATTCCATTGGTATATTTTCCATTGCAAGACAATTTTGTTTTCTCTAAGTCAGTTGTTTCACTATATAGTATATATATCTTCACTATGAGTGAAGTCCTTTGAACCTTTACAGCGAATATTGATTAAGGAGGAAAACAACCAAATAGAAGAGATAAAAGAAAATCCCTTTAGATCCTTTTTGAAACTAAGCAAAATCCAACCCCTAGATCATTTTTTCCTGCCACAGTAACTGCATATATATACACTACAACAGATTAGACTTTTAATAGCACACCTTTTATAGTGTTTCCGCACGGAAATGCTATTAAAAACGAGGCGACGACTTTTAATAACGCTTCCTTAAGCGAGCGCTATCGTAAGTGGTATGTAAGATAGCACTTCCTTAAGGAAACGCTATTAAAAGTCATACAGGGGGAAAAGACAGCGTTTCCTAGAAAAAACGTTATCTTAGATAGCGTTTCCTAGATATTTCCTAGATAGTATTTTTCTAGGAAACGCTATCTTTTCTTTCCTAAAATTAAATTAAAAGAAGTTCATGACTCTCCCTATTCTTCTGACTCCAAACCCTTCCTCATTTCTTTTCACACTTTCACATGTTGCAGACCTGAGAAACTCCTCCTCTGCCTACCTAGCCACTGAGCCCGAACCACCGCGACTCCTCCGTCCAGACCGGCTAGCCATCGCGCCGTCTGCTTCGCGCCCAACCAATGAAGCGCCGCTGTTCGCTCATCCTCATCTCAGCCCCAGTCTAGTCACGGACCATAACCGAGTGTGCTCCTCGCCGCTTCATCGCACCACCACTATGACCGGACACCATCACTGCGTCGTTCAACCACCGCTTCTTCGAAGTTCGTCTCAAGGTTTCAGTCGCGCAGGGAAGAGCTTAGCCATCTTCCTTCGTCCAGATCTACTCCACCCATCACGAACCAGACCCGTCGTGCCTCTTCCTCCACCCATCGTCCTCTACCGTTCAGATGCACCGTCGCCCCAAGTCGCTTCGTCCAGATCTACGTCCCTTCCTGCTCCTCTGTTTCTTGTTGTGCACCACCGTCATGAACTACCTCCGTAAGCAGTCGCTATCCAGACGCCACGAGTTCGGCCGCCGCACCTGGTTCGTAGCACCACTGTCGAACGCCAACCGCCACCACACGTCGTTTTGTTGTGTTCCCACACCTGGTTGCTGTGTTCCATCGAATGTGAGCCTTTGCTAAACATGAACAAACTCTCTCACTGATATGGTTGTTGGGTTGCTAACAAGTTAACAGGGAATTTCAATTTTTTTATTTTTTTTTGGAAATTAGGGTCCCAAAATTAGAAGAGGTTTTGATTCCTCTATTTCCTCTGTATTCTTGCATTTTTGTTTATGTAATTTTAGGGTTTCAAAATTAGAGAGGATTTGTGGATTGTGTAATTTTTTTTTTGTTTGTTTATGTTGTGGGTCTTCATCTTTTGCACACAATTGTATTAATTTGATACATTGAATAGCATGATTTTTAGCTTTTCTGTGTTTTGATTTGGTTGATGTTTTTCATTACAATTTTCTTATTAACTGGGTTTTGATAAATGAATATAGAATTTGGAAAAATCAGTGTAAACATTAAAAAAAAAAAAAAGATCCAAGATAGCGCTTCAGAAGCGCTATCTTAGGTCAAAAGTTTTAATTACAGGGGAATGGATAGTGTTTAAAAGCGCTATTAAAGGCCATGCGGAAACGTTATTAAATGTCTTTTCTGTTGTAGTGATATCTTCCTCTTCCCTTTGGTTGTTTTTCAGTTCGAAGAAAAATGAATGAACATGCAATATGGGATGCGAGCCATGCAATGATCACGGTGATCAATGATCTTCAGTTTTTTTTTTCTTTTTTGGTTCTCTCAAATTTCTGTCGGGAATTTCTGCCGAGGGACATGCAACTGCAAATCGTTGTTAACTACAATGTGATCCCAATTGTATGTTTTCTTTTTACTTATCCTACAGACTAATCTCTCTTTCTACTTGAAGATTTATACGTAATTAGGATCTAAGGTTCACATCTTAATTCACGTTTCTTCTTATACTACGTACTCGAGTATCTTGAAACCTTAAACAACTTTATATTGGATTAAGAAAACATTAAACATATATAACCTCGATGATTAAAAGGAAATATATACATTATTTTGTTCAATGATATTATAATTCTATTATTTGTACGTGCCCTGAATGAGAGAGAGAGAGTGCGAAAATCATATCAATGATTTTTACATTGAAAAATGTTAAGAACACATTCTTTATATCACACTTTTATTCAACACACTCTTTAATTATTATTGGGTGAATTTCATATGAAACCCACCAAAACATATGGTCCCACATGACATGCACCAAGCTGTGTTATAAGGACACTTGCTGTGTTATAAGGGCACTTGTTAATATTCTCCTTAAAATATTATGTGGTACGTAAGAATCTAAGGAGAATGTATAGTCAAAGTTCAGGTGAAGTTTTCAAGGTTACAGTCCAAGTAATAAATTTGTCCACAGTTAAAATCAAGTAAATAATTGTAAATTAATGATTATGGCCATATTTTATATGCGCATTATGTAATCGTATAAGTTTACTAAGTGTTTATAACTTATAAGATTGGCTTGGTAGTTCGGACAAGGGTTAAGGAATAACACTACAAGAAAAACATCATTTAGCGTCGAACATTTAGCGTCGACCATGACACCGACGCTAATAGCGTCGGCTAAGTCGACGCAAGACGGACGCAAAAGTGCTGATGATTATTTTTTATTTTTTTTAAATGAATCTATTATTTTGTGTAGGCCTAGCCGACATTACTTTGCGTAGGATTAGCCGACGCTACGTAAAACAATGTTTAGCGTCGGCCTTATCGACGTTACGGTGTTTTTTTTTTTCACATTTTCTCAGCAAAATCCCACACTCAACTCTGCCTCAGCCCTTTCTTTGTTCGTCTCTCATTTTCGTTCCTCAGCCCTTTCTTCCTGTCTCTCGCCCTCACTTAATTCCTTTGGTCCCTGATTTCAATCTAAGAAATTGTTTCTTTTTGAGAAAACAATGACCACCACAAACCCTAGCCTTTGTGTGACGAAGAAGAAGAACGCCATCGATTTGGAAAACCAAACCCTACCCTCTGGCTCACTTCACCCAAGGTCAGCGCCGTTGGTCAAAACCCGGTGGTCATTTCAGCCCTTTCCTCAATTCAATTCCAGCTCGTCATTTCAGCAAAGATGCAAATCGAACAGAGCCCTTCAAATCGTTTCAAACAAGTACTGGTTAACCACATATTTTGATTGAATTTTAAAAAAAATATATATTGAAGGTTCAAAGAGGTAAGAGTTTGTTTTTGTACCTTAAGAGTGTTCCTTCATTAATTAGGTTTTGTTTAGAGTTTGTACCTTGTACCTTAGAATGCTTTGTGAGATTTTGCTGAAATTTGTAATTGCTTTTTGGATGCACTTTGTGACTGCTCAGTGGGCAGTTTTTCTAAATTTCGAACTCAGCCAGAGATGCCGTTGCTGCTGCCGTCATTCTCCATCTTCGCTGCAGTTGTGTCCAATTTCTCCATCACTATCTCTTTCAGGTATTTTCCTAGACAAATGGTGCTTTGAATTGGTTGGATCTTTGGATTGGATCTCTTGCTTGATGGTATAATCCCTCCTCCTTTTGTCTCTGTCATACCCTTCTTAGAGGCTCATTCTTTGGATTGTACGTGTTATGCTGATATTCTTCTCACAAATTAAATAGGCAATATACATACGTGCATCTTTTTCTTTTATTGATTAAGGATGAAATTAACATTAATAACTTATCTGATAAATTAACTAGGTCACCCTGTTCATTCACCGAGACATAAAGGCTGCAAACATTCTGATTGAAAACAACTTCGAATCGAAGGTACGTATACATCAACTTTCATTAGCTAAAATTTATTTTAGAAATTGTGGCCCTTTGTAATTAACAATTCTATTCATTCAGGTGTCAGAGTTTGGATTGGCAAAGTTTAGTCAAGACACTAACACTCATGTTTCTACTGGCGTGATGGGAACATTTGGGTAAGCAAACTAATATATAAATGAAACTACTGGTGCTAGTTATATATCAAAAAGTGCCAATTTGGTCTAATTAATCACTTGTCTATTAATTTAGGTATTTGGCTCCTCCTTTTGTCTCTGTCATACCCTTCTTATGGTAGCACAAATGGGTGCCTTGTGTTGTGTCATTCCATTTGAGTGCTTTGGATTGGTTTGATTTATTCTGGTTCAAAAGTCAAGATTGTTTATCACCTCCTTTTGGGTGATCTTTTTAAATGTAATTGTTGAACTATATTAGATTTTGATACTCCTTAGAATATTTATAAAATTGTGCCAAATTGGTCTTAAATTCCACACTATGTCCAATATGCATGTTTTGTGAAATAATTTATGAGTGTTTTATCATATCAAGTAATCACTTGTTTTTAATTGTATTCAGCTAAGCTCTTTATTGCTTTCTAAGGTGATATTGACAACTAATATTGCTGACTTCTGAAACATCAATACCATTCCTGGAATCAAGTATGTAATAGATTCTGAATTTGTCAAACCATGTTCCTATGACCCTGGCAAAGGCATGAAATCTTTGGTTGTGGTGCCTTCATCCAATTTCCAAGCTCTACTAAGAAGGTATGCTGCTAGATTACATTTGAATGTGT
The DNA here is from genome assembly GCA_035048595.1 of Echinosophora koreensis. Classification (NCBI taxonomy): domain Eukaryota; kingdom Viridiplantae; phylum Streptophyta; class Magnoliopsida; order Fabales; family Fabaceae; genus Echinosophora; species Echinosophora koreensis. The sequence continues at coordinate 14,414,480 of JAPCYP010000003.1, read as the reverse complement.
TTCATGTTTCTGTTGTTGCTGCAAATATTGGTTGAATTAATTCAGTTTACGTATTTTTTTTAAATTGAGTAAGGAAGCAGATGCATACTCATTGTGTTATATAATATCTGTTTGTTTTTTATTGATTATCATGAATTAAGCCGATTGTTGTTCATTTATTGCCTCTAGAAGGTTAGCTTATTATTATTTTTTTTTCAATGTAAATGGTTATGGAATTTTAGCTTTAGCATTAGCTATGGTATGTTTCATGGACATGTTCACTTTGAATGAAATAAGAAAAACATTTTAGTTAAATTATCTTAGTTCTAGACTAGTTTTCTAATTTGTGAAATTAATTGATTCAATATGTCAATTGTTTATGGCTAGAAGTATATTGCTGATTTTGCTAATATGGTCAAATTTCTCATGCATTGAAAAGACTTAATTGATTAAAGTTAATTTTTCTCCGTGTCAGTTCAGATCCTTAAGGAAACTTTGATTTTCTAAGAAGACATTTATGAGGCATTTGAAAATGTTTGAATCCATTAAAATTCTTATTTACCTGAACTATTAGAACTTAAAAGATGGTCGAATGCCACTAGACACATGTAGCTCTTTACAAAGAGAAAGGCCATCATCCAGCCAATTCCGGGCTCCTTGGTGCTACAAGGAGTATTCCCTTCTGTATCAACCCTTGCTTGCTCATTAGTCCTCTTGTCCAAGTCCAATAGGTAAGAACCCAAAATCACCTACAATCACAATTGCATTCTATTTTACCTTTGAGAACCATTTATGGCAGTTGCTTGAATAGAATTGATTTCAATTATGCCTATACTATATTGTTGTAATTTATAAATTGTGCATTGAAAGTCTTTGAAGATTTATCTATGACAAACTTTATAGTGTTGGACTTCTCTTTAACTTGATTCCCACCTTGATTTATATTTATATTATAAGTAACATTGGTACTGTGTTGTTAAGGTTATATTGTAACACTTAAAGGTTTGATTGTAATCACTAATCAATCTAAAGTTGATATTTGGTTATGCTTCACGTGTTGGTAACTTTGGTTAATTATGATATGATTTTGACTTTATTTGGTTCATATAATTTTTACACTGTCCATATTTGTTAATCCCATGTTCTTAGTGCTAATGATATTTCATCATATCCTGGCCATTATTAACAAACATTTATAATGTTCAGCATGTATCAATGTATCAGCCCATTGAATGCTCTAGTCATTTTATAATGTTCTAGTCAAGTGCTCTGTCTTGTTGGTTCTGATGATGAGAATCTCCGAGATTTTGCAATTCTCATTACTACAATAGGAATTTTTTTAGTAATAGATTTATACTAAAAAGCTCTTTTTTTGGATTAAATGTTTGTTTTCAATTTGTATTTTTTGTGATTTCATGGGTGTGCTTCAGTGTTGGTATAGGTTTGATCATGTTTGTTCATATTTGTTTTAGATTATGGTGTTTTTTTTGTCTGTTTATTCTTCGTTTTCAAAAAATCAATGCAGATGAGAAGGCAAACTATATCAAGGTGTCTGGAATTCAAATATCACCAAATCCAGTTGTCAATGGGAACCCCGCTACCTTTAAGATTTCAGTTTGTTCTTGTAATCGCTTCTTCTTTATTTTCTAGTTTTTCCTATTTTATAGAGCAATAAGTTATGTAGTAGTCACTTTAGTTGATTTGTATTCACTTACTTTCATTACATGGATTCAGTACTTTGGTTGGTTGATTTGTATTCACTTTCATATGTCCCTTTGTATTAAACATTGTGATGCTTATTTTATATTGATTATGAAATTTATGACTTGGTTAAGGTTTATATTTATATATTTTTTATCTTCATGTTCAGGTTGTTTAATCAATAGTAATAATTTTTTTAAAAAAAATAATAAAGTTAGCGTAGGCCAGGCCGACTCTAAGTAGCGTCGGTAGGGCTGGCCGACGCTAATTAGAGTCCATTTAGCCTCGGCCAGGCCTACACTAACTTTAGCGTCGGCCACATTGTAGGAGCAGTGTAGCGTCCATTTAGCGTCGGTGAAGCCGACGCTAATTAGCGTCGGTTCTATTTTGGCCGACGCTAAATTTAGCGTCGAGCACTTTAGCGTCGGCCACGAAGCCGACGCAAAGTCGACGCTAAATGGCCGACGCTAATTGTTGTTTTTCTTGTAGTGTTATAAGGAGTGAGAGTCTTCAAATTTCATTTCACTAACAAAATATTAACATTAACACTAATATTTGTCTATAAAAAATAATCGTATAAGTTTACTATATAATTAAGAAAAGTCATATTTACTTATATATATTTATATAATTAACATGTTCGCACTTTTTTTTAATGATATGTGAATGGTATATTCAGTTGTTTGAGGATCGATTAAACTCTAAACCCTCGTCACAAATTACATAATTTTGGATTTTTTATCTTTTGTATTTTTTATGATTTAGTGAGTTTGAGGTTTTCTAGTTGAGAGGAGGAACCAAATTTGCATCCCTCACCATTATTTTTAGGAATCAGTTCTTTGATCTCTTTGGTCCGTTGAATGTAATCACAAAAATAAGGTTATGGACTTGATTTTTCAGCATACTTAATTACTCCTTTTAAGTTTAGATTGGTGTATATATATATATATATATTAGTTGTTGTGATTGTATTAGGCAATATGTTGTTAGAATGTAGTTTTTTTTTTTTTAAATATAATATATAGGTTGGAGTATCCTTATGCTGCTTTAATATATGTTTGGTTTGTAGAAAAAATACAAAACTATATTTTATTGATCTCTTATCTTCTTCTCCAAAACTCACTGTTTTTTTTTTTTGACTGTCTCCAAAGCCCACTTTGACATAACTAGGCTTGGTTCTTTTGGTTGCTGGAAACATTGGACCCATTTGTGGAGTAGATTCTTGATGTGCGGAGGTTTAGGTCCTGCAAATCTAATCTCATAACCCTACCTCACCCCGATCCACCCGAAACTTAAAATAAATGAAAAATATATAATTAAACAAATTATTGTACTTGCATCAAATAATGAATGAACATATTGATACTTCTTGTTGTTTATTTATATTCATTATTGATTAATTATAATTTTATAAAATTAAAAATGAAATAAAATTATGATTGGTTAATAAGAAATTGGTTAAAGTAATGTTTTGGTCCCTATACGTGACACTGATTTTCAATTTGGTCCCTATACGTGACACTGGTTTTTCAATTTGGTCCTCATCGCTAATTGGTCCCTATATAAGAGTGACCAAATTGCAAATTATTATCACATGTAGGGATCAAATTGAAAATAATTGTCACATGTAGGGACCGATTTCAATTTTTTTTTGTTGAATTGGTCCCTACATGTGACAATAATTTGTAATTTGGTCATCTTATATCGGATCAATTAGCGGTGAGGACCAAATTGAAAACTAATGTCACGTATAAGGACTAAATTGATAACTTTTTACGTATAGGGACCATATTGAAAACCAGTGTCACGTATAGGGACCAAATTGATAACTTTTTACGTATAGGGACCAAATTGAAAATCAGTGTCACGTATAGGGACCAAAACATTACTTTAACCTAAGAAATTTGAATATATAATTTAGTGTGTCAATAGCGTATCATCCTAAATAATTCAATAAGTTTTAGAACACAATGCTTCCTTTGAAGGTATTGGCTTTTGTTTGAAAGGAGGTTGAATAGGATTCCTTCTAAATTAAATCCATTGAAGAGGCAACTTAGAGGTTTGGTGAAAGCTAAAATTTAAAATTAGCAGGTTTGGATGATCATATGATTTTCTATTACTTGGTCCATTTAGTTAATGCTAAATTATATTATATTCATGCAGGATAACTTTGATATGTTACGTATTATGGATCTTATTAATTAAGGTGAGTTCTTGGATTTGAATTTCCTTTAGAGTTGGAGGTCGTAAATTAATGTAGGTTTTCATATTATTGTGTGTCTTCTTTGAAGTGTATGAAGTCCTTAATTTTCACAGCTTTGTGTAAAACTTATGTGGTGCATATGAGTTAGAGTACCTATTATCCGTCTCTATTAATAAAGTTATTTTGCTTATAATTATTTTTATAATTATGCTTAATTAATAAATTTCAATACTTTTTGGCCTTTTGCAAATGATTCCGATGAGAGATTATCTCTACATCCTCAAACAAGCTCAAATTAAATAATATTGAATTAATTTTCATAATTTTGTTGTTCTTGATGATGAAGAATTACACCACATCTGTTTTTTTTTTTTTTTTAAGAAAAACTTAGTAATGTGGATATAAAGGGTATCTCAATCTATAAACAACATACAAGTCAGAAACAACTATTACATAGACTTAATACAAAAAAGAGGACTATTTGATCAATCCATGAAAGAAAAAGCAACTCTATATATCAACTTTAGCTATTACCAAAAATCATGACCTCAATTTAACTTATAATTCCAATCAAGCTATAGGTCCATATGACACTATTCCATTCAATCAATATTTCGGTCACTTACAACTTGCTGCATCAAACTCTAGACACTTTAGCAGTTTAGTTTATTAACCCTATAGATTTTTATTTCACAATGGAAGCCTTGGAAAATACAGCCCAAATTCAAAATGTAAGAAGGTTATAATATATACCTCAAAACAAAATTGAACACATACAATTCCGCTTTAATTGTACGAGAAGGTATAGAATCAAAATCATAAAAGATGTCAGAATTAAGAAAACTATATATCAGTTTGCCAATTGATACTCCACAAGACTTCTCAAAAGTTTGTTTTTTAACAATATTAACTAGAAATATGCTCAAACCAGAACACCATCTTCTTATCAGAGTTCCATTTTTTTAGAAAAACCTATTATACAACCAAGGCATAAAAAGGAAAAGGAAAATATGAACTGGGCAGAATACATCTGCTATTGCATAATAGATTGTATACATTGAAAAGAATACTTCGTCTACATCACTTGAAATCGCTCTAGAAGGATCTTGATTCTTTTTCAAAACTAAGTCATTGTCAGCCTTGAGTGCATGAATTCATATGTCATAACCATCCATATTCTTCTTGCTCAAAAATGTCCACATATAATCACTTGTTTACCAATAAACATATGCTGCATAGGTTAGATAGATATTAAGCTTCAAAAATGGAAAAAGTGCAAACTTAAATCACGAAATCTAGTAACAGATATAACTGCCCTTTCCTCTTGCAATGTAGGAAAACGGTGAAAACGTCTTGGCGGTTCAATGGATGGTACTTAGTTATTTTTCTATCTATGAACTCTGAAAGAGAACTTAATAAGGAGATAATGTGGCAAAACAATCATAATGATTAGAAAGCTAAAATTTTCAAAAATGGATATTACTTCACGCAGGCTCAATTAAATAAGTATAAGAATGAATATTTAACGCTTGGCATGCAACTTTGGTGTTCAAATGAGTTGAAAGAGTCATGTGCATTCCCTATATTCTTTCAAACTCAGATGCTTATAGAAAAATTGCATTGATTTTCCACCAAACAATAAGACTGTAATTTATAATATTTAAGATTAAAAGTTTACTTGGTAGGGAAACCACAGGAATAATCAGAAGCTTGTAAAACTGCTACTGATTGAAAAACAAAAGGCACTGTTTGAGTAAAACAAACCACATTGTGATATTCATGTTTGATTTAACATGTGATTAACAACATTATATTCTCCCTTGCTTGAGTTTAATTGATGCATACCTAGCTAGCCTCTTATAAAGTTAGTGGTTTTATCTAAATCCCTTGATTATTTTCATCTGGTAGGATAATTCTTAGAGGTAATTAAAGGAAATCCCAATAGGGCATGACTGTTTGAATGTTTCCTACCAATCACCATTGAAGACTAGCCAGTTATATATATTAAAAAAGAATGGTAAAAGCTGCTAGATAGTGGCTGCAGTACTTGATACTAGTTCATTTACCCTTTAACTATCGGTCAGAAATATTACACGCACAAACCTTTATGCCAACTGTCATACTCCATTGGCTGATTATCAGCAAGAAGCATTGAAAACATATATATAAGGCAGAAAAAGTTACTGATATAGAGAACACAAGAAAGATGTCTTCACGAAGGTTCTAAATCGCGATTGCAGTCGCGGTTGAGGTCACTGCGATTGCGGCCATTGCAGCCGCTGCGATGCGTAATACGGCCGCTGCGGCGTGAAATAATTTCATCGTTTCACAAAATGAAAAAAAATTCATTATTTTTTTTGTAATTCTTTATATATCTTTTATTATTGGTGTTGTATATATTTATATTGATTTTTAAGACATTGCATTATGTTTATGAATAATTTAAGCTTAATTGTAGTGAAAATAATATTATTATAAATAAAACTTTTAAATACATATAAGTACGAAATTAACAAAGAAGTAAGAAAGTGACAGACTTAAAAGTGCACAAATATATACAAATCACAAATAAAATGAGATTAGTGTCACATGGAGGAATATAACCAGCTGTAATTGTGATTCTAAAATAACGTCACATTGTCACCACTTAGAGATACGTCTTCACTAAAAAAAAAATATGATAAAAGTAAACAAATTAATAAATTTAAATAATAATAATTAACAAATATATGAATTAAAGATAATAAAAATTGAACTTACATGATACTTGCTACCACATGGTGGAATGACGTGGTGGTTCATAACCTCTATTCTCGCTTTGGCTATCATCTTGTGTAGCTCCTTGCCCAAAGACATAATAAAAAAATCCACCACTTGATTGTTGATGATAAGGATCTTGATAATTCATTGATGGTTGGTGGTAATAGGGAGCTTGATCACTTGCGTATGTGTTATATGTGTTGAAATAAGGATATTGATAATAAGGTGGATGAGATTGTTGACTACTCTGAGAAGAATCAGCAATACCAAAGTCACCAAAACTTTGTGCAATACTAGAAGAGGAAGAATCTTCGAGTGGAGCATTCTGTTTTCTTTTTCCTCTCCTAGAATGTGACCCACCTCTGCTGCTCTCAGGTAATGAACTACCAGAAGGAGCCATATCATTTAAGCTCCTATAACGCCTATTATTTGGTGAATCTTGAGATGGATCATTTTGAAATTGCCCATCATCACCACCGCCACCACCATCATCATCATCATCATTATGACCACCACCACCTTGTTCAGCTTCTACATTACCACCCCCATCACCACTATTATCACTTGGTGAACTTAAACCACCACCATCTTCATTTGAATCATCATTGTCACCAACAACTTCCACATCTTCTTCATCATCTGTATCCAATAGAGGCAACCATTCTGCATTTGTACTCCATCTAATAGTGGATCTTCTCTCTCTTCAACCCATGGAGATAATGCATCATCTTCTTGAAATATATAATCAAGATTGATAGGATTAAAACTTGCCTCAATTTCAGCTTGACTTTTTCTCATTTGATGCCTCATTTTCAACTTCATATTGTAGTGCGTGAAGACAAGCTTTTGTAGCTTTTTATACTTCAATCTATTCCTTGTCTTTGTGTGGATATAACTAAATATGCTCCAATTTCTCTCACAATTTGTGGCTGAAGTTGTTTGGCTAAAAACTTTTAGAGCCACACGTTTAAGCTCAGGAGCACATACACCAAAAAAGGACCACCATTCAGCTTTATAAAGGAGCAACAAAAGGTAAACAAATTATTAGTTATTATATTAAAAAAACCAACATTAAAGTTGACTGATATATAAAGAAATTATTATTTTACCTGGATTCATCTTAGACCAACCTACTTGAGCTTGAGGTGTACCAAATGTTTCACCCTTATCTTTAAAAAGTATTAACTGTGTAATATAATATAATATAATATAATATAATATAATATAATATAATATAATATAATATAATATAATATAATATGTAAATATCTTCATTTGATAAATAATGAATTATAAGAATAAAAATATAAATATTCATTACTAACCTGGTTCATAGCTTTAATCTGATTATCAATGTTTCTTTCTAATTTGGTGATGACTCTGCTGGTTCCTTCAAACATTTCTTTGTAGACATCATCCCCATGTTCAACTCCGAATTGGAATTGCGGATTAAGAAAATAACCTAAAAAAGGATAATCAATTATTTTGGATGAAAGTATATATATAAAATTACATGATAAAAATAAATTTGTAAATTATGTCGACATACCGACAGAATGAAGATCAGAATGCATGAATTTCCATCGCTTGTCAATCATTGCATTATATCTGGAAGGATAACGAGAATTTTGTTTAATTGCTTGTTTAGCTCTATCAATGGCTTCATATATGAAACCATGGTTGGTTTCTCGTCACCATCAGCAAGTCTCAACTTTTACTAAAGGCTCGAACACCTTCAATATGTCTTGGGACTTACTCCAGAATTCACTGTTATCAACAATTTGCTTTGCTTCAATTACCGATTTATTTTTCTCTTTAAACAAATTTAGATCGCCTGAACTCTTCAGAGTTGAACATGTTCCTCAGACCTTGCTTTTGTTCACTACAAGAATTTTCGTTGTTTTCCCAGGGCTAAAGGCCCTGGGAAATCCAACAAATCCGTGGGAAAATTGACATTTCCCACGGATGACCCACGGATCCAGATCCGTCGGTTTTCAGGTCGTCGGAAACAATTCCCACGGGTAAGCCTTGGGAAATTTCCCGCGGTTAGGCCCTTGGGAAACAGTTCCCACGGTATAATCCCTGGGAAACATTTCCCAAGGCTTTGACCCTGGGAATTTCCGAGGGCTTTAGCCCTGGGAAACCAAATCTTTTAAAAAAAATATATATAGTTTATAGCTTAACAATTAAATTAATTATAGTTAAACTGAATAAATAAATAATTATATTTTTTATATTGATGCATGAACAAAGAAATTAATATCATAATTCAAACCACTTAAATATGATTCCAACAATTTGTTCAACAAAAAAAGTAATACAAGCCATTTGTTCAAAAAAAAAAAAAAAACACCGCCGTATGCAGCGGCGGCTTCGGCAACTGTGGCGATGCAATTATTTTGGACGGAGTGATGATGATTGGTTTCACTTTCAGAAGAGAAAGCTGGGTGTTGCAGCAAGATGTCTCTAGGGAACTCATCATCATCCTCAGTGTGACACTTGTTTAATAAGAAATCCCCATCAGGATCCATTTCCTACAACAATTCATTCAAAACACCAAATTATTACTATAATGTTATATATAGTGATGCAAATATAATATGTGGTTAATTATTATAGATATATATTACGATGGAGAGTATAATGATGATAGTATGTTACCATATATTATTATAGCATACTCTTTTGCTGCTATAGTTGAGCAAAGCCAGTATAAACAAGTTGGGTATAATAACAAAATTTCTTAGTATTAATTAGGCAAATGCTAACATCTATTACTTATTTTACACCCATAAAAGTGCACTGAAAGACCATAAAAAGGTAAGGAGATAACCACCTTTTTGAAGAAAAAAAATCACAGAACATTATTAAAATAGAAAATATAACAAAGCAGTGGTATACCTCTTTTCATGGCATTTGGCCCTAGGTGAGCAAAACAATCTGCATGATAAGAAGACAATTCAATATATCCACTTGAAAAGATGGGAAAAAAAGACCAGTACACACAAGCATTAAGGTAAATAGAATCCACATTCCTCACATCACATTTAGTGCCCTGCAGAGTTCAGTTTGCCATATCTTTCCCTTCTTACTTGTATTTACAAGATAATATTAGGTTATCAATAATGCATTTCCCTTTATCAAGAAACCGAACACTAGAAGAATACTATTGAAACTTGTTCCCGAGATCAAAATCCCACTTCCCACCACCAGAAAAAGCTTGGATATAAAATGATACAGGGTGTAGTTTGAAACTATGTAACTTTTAGAAAGTAGTAGAAATCGGAAGTAAAGGCACTTAGTCACTTACTGCTGTATAACATGCCTTCTCATGAGCAGAAGGTTTCTCAAAATGGATTGTTCGTGTAATATCAGTTGTTCCATCTGGATACTTCAAAGACACCACTAAGTATCAATATACAGAGATTGAGATTGTGATTACAAAACATGGAAACAATAAAAATTCATTAATAGTAACATTCTCAACAAAATTCAGCAAATGTCTATGCTGCAAACAGTTTAAAATATTAGACAGACCTGGGCTCCAAAATAAAAAAATGAATAGCCTCTTTCATAGAAGATACCCATCAACAAAGTACACCAATCCTATTACTCAGCATTCAGCAAAAAGTCAAAGCATATAAGGAATGGTTTTGAATCTGAGTCAAATTAGAAGGTAAAATAAGCATGTGAAGAATGGACCATTAGAAGGTAAAATCAGATAGGTTGGCAACTAGATAATCAAATAGGTTGGCATTGAATTCCTAAAAAACTATGTCTATCAAAATCATTTGAGAAATTCACAAAGAGAATCAATGACTTTATCAAGACATAATGAGGAAACATATAGAGAAAACAATGGAGGTGTGGAGGAGCCATGATAAGCTAAGGCCTGAGTTGTGATTGAGGTTGAAAGTACAAGCCATTTCCATCTTTTGACTATCAATCTACAACTATTTAACCAAATTCAGTTTCAGCTTCCCACGACAATGCTACAAGCTAAAAATTTGAGCATATAAAAATAGGTTTTACTAGATGCCTAAAGGGACATTAATTGAACAACTCTTGCAAGCCATTCTATATGCTTAACTAGGTGGCCCTTTTGTATTCCACTAAAGACAAATGTTTCAACAAAATTCAGCAAGTACCTGAAGATGGAATTGATTATCATTCTTTGATCCCATGGCCTAGATTAATAATTGAGATTATGGTGCCTTCAGGCTGGCTGTTAAAATTGATGTAAAATTCCGCAAATATTCCTAGAAAAATCTAGAACCAAATAACTAAAGCTAGAAACAAATAGTGTAAAAAACTCTCGATAAATTAAATACATAAAAATATGCATCTTAGCCTAACAGAGGCGGTGATGCTGGCTATAAATATAGCCTATCATAGCATTATGTGATGTATGTAACAATGGCAAGAATCACCAGATGCCATTGTTTCTACCTAAAAGGTTTTGTACTATTTTATGCTATAACTACAGTAGAATGATTTCAACTATGTTATCCTTCTAGTTACACCTTCTCCTTAAAATCTAACAGTTGCAGACCAACGAGAAATACTTTCCAGGTGTACAAAAGTGACATGAAAGTCATTTTTAAAAAAAATATGAATTCAGAAATGCACTTTTATTAAGGCATTAGAATCATACTTCCTCTCTCACTATTGAACAGGGATGTCTATTACTGTACAACATTTGTAAAGTAAACTAATTTATAGCTAAAGGAGAGAGGGCATTTATACAGAACAAACAGGACTAACTTGAGTTTGAAAAATATCTTTGGGTTAAATATGTTTTTAGTCCCTCATTTTTGACAAAAGTTCGGTTTTAGTCCCTCATTTGAAAAATATACTTTTTTAGTCCCCCGTTTTTTAAAATATGTCGGAAATGGTCCCTGCACCAATATTTTTTAGTCCCTCAATTTTGACAATCACACATTTTTAGTCCCTCATTTTTTACAAAAGTTCGGTTTTAGTCCCTCGGTTTTCAAATGGAAGTGTGGTGCAGGGACCATTTCCGACACATTTTAAAAAACGGGGGACTAAAAAAGTACATTTTTCAAAAGAGGGACTAAAACCGAACTTTTGTCAAAAACGAGGGACTAAAAACATATTTAACCCAATATCTTTTGAAGGTTGAGAATCATTACTGTAAGATGCCAAAGACCAACCAACCTTTCATTCATGCTTTGGTGAGCTGAAAGATGCTTCAATAAGTAATTGGAGACCAATGGCTTGAAGAATATATCATGGTTTGAATACCAATGTTTCCCAAATCCACAGCACCAAGTACAAACAAAATTTTACCAATAATTTCACGTTGAGTTTAATCCAGCAAACATGAACTTACATGAAACGCCCTTTTCATGTTGAACAATATCATCTTCAACAGTTTGCAAAATCCCTAGCAATTATGCAAATTTGCGTACAAATAAATTAACGCATATAGAAGCAAGAAGTCCCAAATCATACAACAATTGCAAATCACAACCCCGACAAATCACAAATCAAAATGACAAATCACCCTAGCAGTTAGTATATTAGATTAAAATCACATTGCAAACATAATACTAGCTATTAAAGATTGTCGGGCTAACCACAAACATTCAGAACCTAGAATTTTCGGACTAGCCACAAACATTTAGAACCAAATTCACTCAAACAAAAATAAATTAAAGAAGCATATTCTAGTAAGTAATCTGGGGATACAGAGCAACTGCATATACTCTTCAAGCAACAAATAAGACCAATTTTAGCATAGGGTTCAAAGGGAAACTGAACGGAGGTTCTAACCTGAGGTGCATGGCCGGTCGGAATAGGTGCTGCTGCCGCGGGCGGTGATTCTGTGGATCTGTGGTGGTTCTGCACGGTGGCGGAGATGGTTACGAAAGAGGGAAAATAGAGAAAGAGGGAAAGAGAGAAATAGGAGAAGAAGAAGGGAGGTTCTGACCGGAGATGCTTACCCCACGGAGGAGGGAGGCGCTTCTGGATCGAGAAACGGCTGGGAGACGCGAAGGAGTTGGGGGCGGCGCCGTTCGCGAAGGAGCTGTGGTGGTTCTGAACAAAAGACCGCGCGAGTGAATAGGAAGAAGCCAGGGTATGTATTTTACACATATCCCACGGTATGGCCCGTGGGAAAAGACGCCTCCTTTTGTGGGAACCTCATCCCTTTCCCATGGCTATATCCGTGGGAAACGCCATGTTACTTTGCCTGGGCTTCGTCCGTGGGAAATTGAGATCTTTTTCCAGGGTTTTGTCCGTGGGAAACAGCGAAATCACATACCTGTGGCTCAACCCGTGGGAAAACATGCGGGAACGGTTGGCGCCTCCATTTCCCAAGGCCCAACCCGTGGGAACCCTACCGAGAAGTTTCCAAGGGCTTTGACCCTGGGAAATGTCAAAATTTCCTAGGGATTTTTTGCCCTGGGTAAAATGCCCTGGGAAATAGCTTAAATTCTTGTAGTGGTTGTACAATTGCTTGAAGTTTGTAGGAATTGCGTTGCAAATCGGGTAACACCGGGACGAACAATTTCTCTACCTCCAGTGTATTTTTTCATGAGATTGATAGTCCATATATGGTTATAGATGAAATTTGTCACAATCTTTGCATCATTTAATGCCTTCTGTACACTTTTCATTTTTCCTATATCCTCCAAGCAAAGATCTAAACAATGAGCCGCACAAGCAGACCAATACAAGTGAGGCCGCTTCTCCATCAGTTTCTGACCAGCAGCTTTCAATGCTGCTTTATTATCTGTAACAACTTGAACAACATACTCTTCTCCCACTCCTTCAACAACTTTATCTAATAATTGAAAGTAGTAATCAGTATTTCTGCTAGCAACATTAGAAGCATCAACAGATTTCAAGAAAATTGTCCCCTTACTGCTATACACCAAAAAATTCATAATATGAGTATGGTTGATAACGTCTGTCCAACCATCACACATTATTGTCACCCCTTTTTCTTTCCATGTACCTCTCAATGTATTCAACCACTTGCGCATTTCCTTATATTCATTCTCCAAATATACATCTGAGATTTCATAAGGGGTCGGACATTTAACCCCTTTACCCACCTCAGCAGCTGTAACGATCAAATTATGAAACCAAGGAGAGTTAGATAAATTCATAGGTAAGCGCTCATAAATAATAAACTTGCTTACTGCCTCTCCTAGCTTCTTCCTCAATGTCTTGATCATACCCCTACCGATATTTGGTTGCTTCATGCTTTGGCTCCTCGTAAGATCAATATTTGTAGCTCTCAACCTAAAAGAGGTATCTTGAGACATTTCGCCTCCACCAACACTCGCATGAGAGCTTCCACCTTGTTCATATATATTTTGATGCCCTCCTGTTTGTTGTCTAAATTGTTGCCTTTCTTCCCATTCGCGATGTGATCTAAGGCTTTCCTGTGTAGCAAACCTCATTTGTTCATCAATAAGGTGATCCACATCATCTTCATCTTCTCCTCTCAGGCGTGCTTCAAATTCTTCTTTTCTTTTTTTGGAGTCATTTTTCTTTGCCTTTCCTTCAAGAAGAAGCTTCATCATACCTTCTCTTGCCAATGTGCTCACTCTAGCACAGCCAGCCACTTGTCCTTTCATATGTGCTATATGTTGTTTCAATCTTGTAATGCCACCTTTTATTATTTTGTAACAAAGTTTGCATTCGATATTGTTCCGACTTCCGGCTACAGGTTTTCCAAAATGCCATCCAATATCGTCACTTGGAGCACAATCTAATCTTTGTGTAGGAAATTCTTCTCTTGGTGGCATTATGTATATTTTATACAACCTGTTCAATATTTATAAATAAACATCAATCAATGATTCAGCCAAACTTACAACTTTAATATAAACTAGTAATTAGGCAAACACAAATAATTTAGTTATTAACATTTAATTTGAATAAATACTAGCTAAACATATATTTGCGTAAAAAAAAAAAGCTAAATATATATTAACAAAAAAATCTATTTTTTTTCCTCGTCCTCTTGACTAACCTCCTTTCCCTCCTAAATTTTCTCAAAATTTCCCTCTAATAATTCTCACCCAAAAATTTTCCTCCCTAATCAAATATCCCATTCCTACCACTCACACTCTTCCCCCCTCTGTTTTCGTCCCACAAGTTTTCCCCCCTCTGTTTTCGTCAATTTGCCCGCCCACTCCCACACGTGTAGCGTCTCAAAGCCTCACGCGTCACGCCCTCACCCTCACTCAGATATCCCAAATTCCCAATTCCCATTATTCCCAATTTCCCCATCCCTCAGAGTCTCTCAGTTCTCACACAGGCAAGGGGGCGCAAGTGCGCAACGCACATGCCCACACGCCACACCCACGGCCACAAGGCCAGCGCCGCCAGCCACACTCCCCTGAGTCCGAGACCCTCACCCTGAGTGAGTCCCCTCTCAGCCTCTCTTCTTCATCTAATCTCTTCAACTTCTCTTCTTCTCAAGTTCTTCCTTCAACCCTGAATCCCTTATTTCTCCCCTTTCTTTCTCTGATTTCATTCACCCATGGGCCATGGCCTCCGCCTCACGGCCCTGCCGCTGCCGCCCCTGCTCCTCACGGCTCACCCATGACCTCGCGGCCCTCAACAGTCAGCCCCACACCCGGAGGACGGCGGCGGCGGCCCTAATCGCCCCACACAACCCCGGAACCCCCATTAAACCCCCGACAGATGAGCAGTGAGCAGAGCACCATAGCAGAGCAGAGGAGGAAGATCTTACCCTGGGGTGAGGCTAGTAGATCGGATGATTCGGACGTGAGGAGGTACAGTGAGGCTTGAGCAGATCCAGAGCAAATAAGTCACGAGAGAAACTCAATACAGTGAGGAATGAGGTTATCATATGAGACATGGTCAAGCACAAAGCAAAGTCATTGGGGGAGAAAAGAGATAAAGCCAAAAGCAAAAGGTATCAGAATCTCTTTTCTGATGTAATTTACTAATTTGATTCTCTGAAATCTGAAAATTTTGTTTTGTAGTCTCTTTTCTGATATACTTTGATTCTCTGATCTGAAAATTTTGTTTTTTTACAAGTATGATTGAATTGAACGGAACTGGTTTGATTGTTTGAAACTCCGTTGCGGTTGATGCGGCCGTTGCGGCCGAAACAGCGTTACGTTGCGGCCGAAACGGCGTTACGTTGCGGCCGAAACGGTGTTACGTTGCGGTCGTTACGGGTGATTTTGAATCACACCGCAATTGCGGCCTGATGCCGTTGCGGTGAGTCCCGCAACCGCAATATTGCGCGGCCGCATTAGCGGTTGCGGACCGCAATTTGAAACCATAGTTCATGATTCCTTTGAAAAGCACTTGAGAATTCATTCTGATCAGACCCAACAACTATCATTATCATGTATTCATGTTAGTGTCGATGCTGATTGGTGCACTCCTCCCAAGAAGTTTCCGAATATTTGAAGCTCTACAAATCAGGATTCAAATTTATAAGCATCATTAAATGTTTATAATAGCAGGTTATTGAGAAGAACACACTGTACTAGTTAGTTACTACTTGAAACATATAATATATACCTGTTGATAGATTCATGGTATCCCAATTTTGAGGCGAATTGGGGAGTGAAGTGTGGTCATTGTTGTTGAAACTTACTTCTCTAGGGATCACAAGGTTTTGGTGTTGAGAACATGAAACCTTAGAGGAAAAACCCTTGATCAGAGACTCGGTCGAGTCCCTGAGGAGACCACCGCATGCTGAGCTTCGCTTGCCATCGATATATGACCCATCAATGTTCAGTTTCGCTGTTCCAATCGGAGGTGTAGACCATAACCGACTCACGACATTCTCACAAATTCCTCTAGAAGGCAAGGGCTTAGATATGGAATTCTGAATACAATGAACCTGATTATTGTTAAAGGACCACAAATCATATCCCATATGAGTTACATGAGAGAAAACCAAGTTATTTCTATCTCTGCATAAAGCCCAGACAACAACCCCAAAAACAATTGGCCAGCTCCAAGCAAAACCACCAACATCAGAAGCATCCAGATTCCATTTCAACCAGGCATGAAGGCCAAGACTAAAAAATTTGCTCTAATGAGAAGGATTGATGATCTTTGACCAGAAATTTTGGACTTCTTCACAATCTCTAAACACGTGTATTATCGATTTAGGACAAGAGTTGCATCTTGGGCACATATCATCTTGAGACATACCTCTGTGCTTTCTTTCCTCATTCGTTAAAATCTTTCCATGAGCAAGTTTTCATATGGTAGACCTTATCCTACCTGGACCCTGCCACTTCCAAACTGTTTGGAATAGAGGGATAGGGGTTGGCTCTTGGAGATTACAAATTAGAACCCACCTTATATGTCCAACAAATTCGCTCAAAAAAATTAGTTAGTACTAACAATGACGGATACTCTGTCCATATATTATGGTTAAAAAAAAAAAAAAGAGTAATAAAAAAAAGGCTAAAATACCTTTTTGGTCCTTTATCTTTTGGGTAAAATTCATTTTGGTTCTTTATCTTTTAAAAGATTCAAATTAGTCCTTTATGTTTCAAAAGTGAATCAAAGTGGTCCTTTCCGTCAACCACCGTCCATTTGCAGACGGAAAACGCTGATGTGGCATAAAACTTAAAAAACAAAAAAGGAAAATTAAACCCAACCCAGATCTGGTTCATCTCTTGCTTCAGCAATGGCGGTCCGTGATGGCGGCGAGGCTCGGGATGGTGGTACGGCTCGTGGAGCACTCCGGCATCGTGCTGGCCAAGGCGGTGCGAGGAGGTGTTGGCGGAAGGAGGAGGCGAGTCCAGGTTTGCGAGCGGCGGAGATGGCGGAGTTCAGCTCAACTATTGCTGGAGATCCCTCCCAGGCTCTCAATGAATATTTTCACAAGCTTGATGTGAACAATGTTGAGGTCAAAGAGGGAAAAATGCTCAAGGTAGAAGAAGATAGAGAGACCAATGTTCATGATCTGCCTCCTATTGTTTTTTTTTTTTTGATTGTCCTCTATTACTATCAATTCCTGTTAGAAATAATAAGCAACGACAATGATACCAAGATAGAGGGACAATTGTAATCAAACTTTTATACAAGATCATATAACTGAAAAAAGCAGATTAGGCTTCTAAGCATCACTGGCAAAATGTTCATTCCTCCAGAAAACTTCAAACTACCTGCAAAGTGGATGCCTTTTTAAAGAAATGCCTACCTTAACTACAAAAGTCCTCTAGTGTGCGAAAACAGTGTCATTTCGTCTAGGAGGTCTGTCGGGAATACTTCCTAGCTTGAATTTTGAAGCCTCGTGCCTTGCCAATTCAGGTGGAACAGAGAAATTGTTTGAACATTTCTCATCTGGGTTTTTGAAATTGTTTTCTTTGCATAATCGTTATGTGAGTTCTGGTTCCAAATGTTTTGTGAGTTCTGGTTCCAAATGATTAGGTGCATTGTCATACTTTTGGTGGGGCAGAGAAGATGGAATCATGAGTTCTTGGACGAATCTATGAACGAGGTTTGAAGATCTTGTTGTTTTGTTTTAGCCAGATCGTTATGTTCTGGGTTGGGTTTAATTTTCTTTTTTTTTTTAAATGTTTTATGCAACATCAACGTTTTCCGTCTGCAAATGGACGGTGGTTGACGGAAAGGACCACTTTGATTCACTTTTGAAACATAAAGGACTAATTTGAATCTTTTAAAAGATAAAGAACCAAAATGAATTTTACCCAAAAGATAAAGGACCAAAAAGATATTTTAGCCTAAAAAAACAAGGTTATCGGCAGCATTGTTAATGTGGGTGATATAGAAAAAGAAACCGGCCCGTTTAACCGGATCCGAAAACCCATCCCTGCCCTGACCTTGTTGTTTGTTTTAGTTGGAGGAAGTGTTGGTGTGGTGAGGGAGAGAAGAAGAAGATGGAGTGCGTATTCGGATTGGTAGGGAATGGGTTCGCGATTGTGGTGGCGGACACATCAGCGGTGCACAGCATCTTAGTCCACAAGTCCAACGAGGACAAGATCATGCTCCTCGATTCTCACAAGCTCATCGCCGCCAGCGGCGAGCCCGGTGACAGGTACTCACTCACCTTTCTTCATCTTCATCTTCACTCTCTTCATCTTCCTTTTAACTTTCAATTTCTGATTCAATGATTTTAGGGTTCAATTCACGGAGTACATACAGAAGAACGTCGCCTTGTATCACTTCCGTAACGGTATCCCTCTCACCACCGCCGCCGCTGCTAATTTCACCCGCGGCGAGCTCGCCACTGCTTTGCGTAAGGTATATCTCTCTCCCTCTCTCCCTATTCTTCTGTCATTGACCGCTTCAATTTTATGAAACCCTAACTGGCATTTGGGGATATTCCATTTTGTGAATACTCTCCCATTTTGTTCTCTCTGATACGATAGGAAATAGGAATTTCTTTGGTACCTTGATGGGTATCATACCCAAGGTGACTTGTCAAACATTCATCCAATGCTGATTTCATAGTAAATGTTTAAAAACTTACCCTATAGCATTCCCCCGTGGGAAAATGTGCTTCTCCTGTTCTGTTCGGGCGTTTTGATGGGCTTTCCAGATTGTCATATCCTTAGCATTCTTATTCTTTTCGCAAAATGATTTTGCTCATTAAATAGGTGGCTGAAATGAGTGGTGATATTCAAATATTCCTGCTTCAATTGCCTCAATCTGTATGACATTGCTTTAAGATGTTGTATTCATGAAAATTTCTTATGTCTTATAACAGGAGTCCCTTTTCTTTCTTCATTTTCTGTCAGTGCTGGAGTCTTTATTATTCTTAAAAGATAAAGAACAAATTTTCTTATTTCTTATTAGTATAACAGGAAAATGTAAGGTTTTGTTTGGATTGATGGAAAGGGACGGAATTGAGGGGAATGGAATGGAATGGTGTTCCATTGTTTGGATTGTATAAAAGATGATGGAACTCAATGGAACCTATTCCATCACTTACACTCATTTTTCTTCCCCTCCAATTTGGGCGGAATGGGATGGAACCAAGATCTCATCAGTTATAAAATGATAAAATTACTAATTTGCCTAACCCCTTATATATCTTTCACAATCATCAAGCAGCTTCCTTCGACATCTCCAAACCCTACTCCTCACTAAGTCACTCCACCAACTAATTAATTTCCTTTCACGCCTACTAATGGACGATTTGAACTTGTTATATATGCTTACCATCAGTTTTTTTTTTACGGGATGCTTACCATCAGTTGAACTATAGTGCAAAATGTAAAACACAAGAAATAATTAACATTGTAGCATGACGAGATATTTTTTTATTGTCGCCATGGGCTTTCAGTAACCATTATTTTCTGCATTTTCCCCAAGACCATAAACACCGTAGATAGGGTAGTGCTGTTGTGGTAAGTGTTCATTGCAATGAAAGGATATATGTACTAATGATTATAAAATATTTTTTAAATGAAGGGTAATATAGGAATTAAAAATTTGTAACTCATCCCATTCCATGCACTTAAAGTACAACATCCAAACAATGGAATGAAATTTTAATCCATTTTGTTCCACTCCTCTTGGTTTCATTATGTTCCGTTCCATTCCATTCCATCTACTTCCATCATCCAAACTAAGAGGTTACATTTAATGCTGGAGTCAAACTGGCCTTGTTTAACATACTCATTTATGTTTTGTAGCCGTAACTCATTAGCCATATTGCATTGTGATTTTGGATAGAGTTTTATTTTGTTTTTGTTTTTTTAATATGTGAATTTGGTTTTCATTAGAATCCATACTCTGTGAACATCCTTCTTGCTGGTTACGACAAAGAGACAGGCCCTTCACTCTACTATATTGACTACATCGCAACACTTCACAAGCTTGAAAAGGGAGCTTTTGGTTATGGCTCCTATTTTTCCCTGTCATTAATGGACAGACACTACCATAGCGGAATGTCAGTGGAAGAAGCAATTGATCTCCTAGATAAGTGCATTATGGAAATTAGATCAAGGTTGGTTGTGGCACCTCCAAACTTCGTTATCAAAATTGTTGACAAGGATGGGGCTAGAGAGTATGCATGGCGCGAATCCGTCAAGAATACTCCGGCTCCTGCTTGAGATAACTCTGTTTCTTATTTTGATTCGACTTATTTAATTTGTCTTCACTATTGTCTTTCGCCGTCATTTTTTTTTCACTTCCTCTTACCGGTAATGTGTAATTTGATGTCTCTGAAAATCATGGTCTCCAAATGCTTGAAAGTAAGACGGTTGTCGTTTGAATTTATATGTATGACTAGTTCTATTGAGAAATGGCTTTGTGACAATTTCTGAGGTAGGCTTGATTTTAGGCTTTGTTTGTGTGTCTTGTTGAGGAGGGGAAGTAAGGGAAATAGAAGGTTTATGAGAATCTCTCCCTTGTTTGTGAGTATAAAAAATTGTAGGGAAAGTTTTTGAGGATGTTAGAAAACCCCCCCAAACCCCTCCTCACCTCAATTTTTTTGTTTACCCTAATTTGGGTTTTTTTTTTTTTTTTGGGGGGGGGGGGGGGGGGGGGGGGGGGGGTTTACCCCAATTTTTAGAAGAAAAGGAATAAATATATATTTTTTTGCATTAGTTTTTTTTTTTTTTGAAAGGTGTATTAATATTATTTAAAAAATATTACTTATGATAATTTTCTAAAATAAAGGTAAAATTGTAAAAGTATATTATAAACCCTTCAATTACTCTCCATCATATAATATGCACTCACAAATAAGGTGAGGGATAATACTCTCATCCCCTTCCCTCTCCTTTCCTTTCATTTGATCTCCTCCCTTTCCTTCCCCTACAAACTCACAAACAAAGCCTTGGTGTACTGGGGTGGGAATTCTGAAAGTTGATCAATTGGAAGGTTGAATACCAAAATTAAATAAGAATTGGTTCGGTGTAAAGCAAAAGTGATACATCTAGCATCCCATTGCATGACATCTATGTTGCTGGCAATGGTTTCAAATTATGTTGGTAAAATGTATGCGATAGAGATTTTGTCCGCTGGAGAATTTGTCAGGTAGTTGAGTTCATGTGTTTGTTTTATTAGTCTATAATTAGTTTTGTTGGGAATAAGATAAAAATCGAATCGAGTCCCTATTCGACAGATTAGAATCCTACCTAGCATTGCAGTCACTATTGCCCACATATGTGCTTTGGATGTATTGTTATGCTCTATTTCGAGTCTTCCATTAGAAATACATTCTGGTCACCAACACTAATCGCCACCGCGTTGTGTCTGTTGCTACCGTCCAATAACTCCACAATGTCTTTCACTGACTTCCCATAACGCCTTGACGACGGAGTGTCATTTGCTTGTTGGAACTTTAAGACAACGATTCCACGTCAACCACATCAATGCTTGGACCGCTGGTGGAAGCTTCGATGCCACCTGCTCGTTCTGTTCGGCAATGGCATTGCCATAGTGGTACCAAATAAAGAGTTGCACCATTTCGGAGCAAGAGACCCTCATTGATCGCAATTCTGGGGGAAGCCGATGGTGTTGTCGTTCAAGTATTATGGATGTTGGAGTGGGCGGAGGAACAAATGTGTAATAGGAGGAAGCGTACAATGGGCGATTTTTCCTTTAGTTTAGTGGTTCACAACCCACCAAGAATTGGAAAGTATTTTTCGGTTGATAGTATAATTTTTTTTTAATTCTCATTTTTGTTTACCTTAATAATATATATTTCAGTTAGATTCATATGAGTTCTAATGAAACTTTTAAGAACCGTAATTATAGCCTTTGGCTATATCTACAAGTAGGACCATCTCGCTAACAGTTAATTAATGTAGGAGTTAAATTGGGATGAATCCTTATTAGTGAACGATTAGATTAAAAAATTTGATTTGTGAAGTATTAAATTCAGAAAAAATAAAACATTAATGAGAGATCAAAATATACTTTTGACTGAAAATAAAATGTACCTACTCTTAGAATTAAATTCAGATCAAAATTTTGGAATTGGAATGCTAATTTCATATATCATATATTTTTTTTTTGTATCAACTGAGACTTATTTTTAACGTCTTGTATAGTCTGTGAATACTGAATTGACATGCATAAATTGTTATTGAAAAAAAAAATTTGTTACCCAATAGGTCAATCCATCTTGCAACCCGACCCCCCTCCCCGTCCCCCCCGACCGAAGGAAAAAAAAAAAAACGAAGGTTGTAAAATGCAATTCAAACCATCCATTTTAGTGCGTTAAATACGTCAATCCATTGGTGGAATGGCATACGCATATTTACTATATTCTCTTTATTCATCAATTTTTGGGATTTTGACAATAAGATTAAAATGAAATGGAAATACTGATTTACTGATTTAGAGATTGATGCACTCGTGTTAATTAGTTAAATTATCATAAAAGTCATATTTGAGATGATCTTGATTGATTAATAGTATAAAATTTTTACATGTAAATTAAATTTAAACTTTAAATAAGATTGAATTCACCATTTTGGCCCATGAAATTATTGGACGATAACAAGTTGATCCCTCACATTAAGAAATAGACAAAAACGTTACCCAGATAGAAAAAAGTCCATCAGGTTAGTCCAATTTGACAACGTTTTTCAATTTGAGAACCATAATGTAATGAATGTTTTTTAATTTCGAGAATTTTTTGCCTATTTTTTTAATGTGAGGGACCAACTTGTCACCATCCTACAATTTCAGGGACCGAAATGATGATTCATTCTTTAAACAATTTTGAATTAATATGAAATTTTTATAAATAATTTTAGTGCCTCCCACTAATCCTCTTTTTTTTTTTTTTTTTTTTTTTAAACCAAGAAACTAAATACATTTCATTATTAATCAAATGTGCAATACAAAGTGGAACATGATAAAACATGGTGGCCAGCCAAGAAAGACATTGCCCTAACTAAACTATGAGCCACATCATTCACTTGCTTCCAAACAAAACTTACACCAAAATTTGGAAACCCCTTTAAAACTTCATGACATGGTTTGATTATTACTCCAAAATCAGATAAATCAACTTTTGGAGCATTAACATTGGTGACCACCACTTGACAATCAAGCTCAAGAATAATATACTGGGAATTTAAATCCATGTCTTGATCCCATTGAAGAGCTCTATACAGCCCCACTGCTTCACCATCACGAGAAGGAAGATAATAAGGAATGGCCACAGCCTTTGCAATAACAATGAGCCCCTATCATCCCTGATGCAAATTCCAATAGTTATGTCAATGTGAGATGAAAAATTTGCATCGATGTTGCATTTTAGTGAACCCACGGGAGGTGCAGTTCAGGAATAGGTACTAGACGGCCCCGATTGTTGATTTGTAGGTTTCATAGACAAGTTGGCCATCTTCCAAAAAGGAGCTCGCACGGTGAAGAATATTAGCAACGGCTGGATGCTTATTGTCCCACAGAAGATCGTTTCGTGCATTCCATAAACTCCACATTATCATGGCAAATCTCTCTCTTCTACCAGGCTCTAGAATGCGCAACACAGTGAAAATTAACTCAGCAAGATATTTTAATATCGAAAGAAGGGGTGAAATAACACTCCAAAAGTGCTGCTACATCCAATAATCTTGACTGGTTGGGCAAGTAAAAAGCAAATGCCATAAATTCTCAACATCCTTCTCATAGAAAACACACAACGATAGGCATGAGACGCCCTTATTTTGCAGCTGAGATCTTGAAGGGAGACAATTCCGACATGCCCTCCAAAGGAAAATTTTAATTATTGGGGGCACTTTAAGTTTCTAAATCAAGGACTAATCACCTGTAAAACGGAGATGGGTGCAATCAACTAGAAAGGAGATGACCACCTTATAAGCGGTCTTAACATAATAACACCCATCATCACTTGCTTTCCAAATAAGGCGATCATCAATGACTAAATCATTCAAAGGAGTGCTTAAGATACTAGCAACAACAATACCTGAGAATAAAGTTATGATATAAGGCTCATTCCAAGTCTTTTGATTGGGAATCCACTGGTCTCTAACATACCAATAACGGGCTTCATTTGGCAAAGAAACTAGGCACTCCAGACAGCTTCCATAACGCATCCAAGGACAGTTCCAGAGGGGTAAAGTACTGTTGTTATCAATCTGCCATCTGGAACCTGCTTGCACCAAAGGTTTAGACATCCATAAGCTTCTCCATGCATAAGAAGGCTTGTGGCCCAAACTTGTATCACTAAAATTTCCTTGTGAAAACTATCTAGCTTTGAAAACTTTTGTCACAAGAGAATCAGGTTATGTCAGAAATTTCGAAGCTTGCTTACCCAACATAGCAAGTTTAAAAACATGAAAATTACGAAAGACAAGACCACCGAACACATAGGAAAGAAAGTATTGAATTTTTTATTTATTTAGAATTACAAAACTCAATTTTTATATTTAGGTTAAAGTAATGTTTTGGTCCCTATACATGACATTGATTTTCAATTTGGTCCCTATACGTAAAAAGTTATCAATTTGGTCCCTATACATGATATTGATTTTCAATTTGGTCCCTATACGTGACACTGATTATCAATTTGGTCCCTATACGTGACACTGGTTTTCAATTTGGTCCTCACCGCTAATTGGTCCCTATATAAGAGTGACCGAATTGCAAATTATTATCACATGTAGGGATCAAATTGAAAATAATTGTCACATGTAGGGACCGATTTCAATTTTTTTTTATTGAATTGGTCCCTACATGTGACAATAATTTGTAATTTGGTCCTCTTATATCTGGACCAATTAGCGGTGAGGACCAAATTAAAAACCAGTATCACGTATAGGGACCAAATTGATAACTTTTTACGTATAGGGACCAAATTGAAAACGAGTGTCACATATAGGGACCAAATTGATAACTTTTTACGTATAGGGACCAAATTGAAAATCAGTGTCACGTATAGGGACCAAAACATTACTTTAACCTTATATTTAACCTTATATTTATGATTGTAAAATAAAAAAGTATTATTATATAGTCTAGTATTGTTTGGGTTCAACTTGCTGTGAAAGGTATCTCATTATTCTCATCTCATGCGATGGAATTCAGAAGTCGAGAGAGTGTGAGATAATGGTCGAGACGTCGAGTATCCGTATGTCCGTGAACCTGAAATCAATAATCTTTGTGGTTTCCTCCCAACAACACAACAACGCAACGAGTGGAAGTAAGTGTGAGGTTGTTTTTTTAGCCCCCATTTTCGCCACTATTATTTGCAGTTTTCTTCTTTGATAAGCACTCTTCTTCACTCTTCCAAAACCCTCACTTTTTTATAATGCATTTTGCACTCCAAGGAGAAACCGTACGATCAAACTTGTTAATCCCTTTATTGGGGAAAGTCTCAATTTTTTTCAGTTAATTTACTCCTTTTGTTGTTTGAGATTTATGGGTGTGAAGAAATATCACTTTGAAAGCGATGATTTATTGCTTCTAGCATTTACTTTGAATTTCTAAATTTCAGTCATCGAAGATGTTCGATGATTCTTACAATATGTTCTGACAAGTGTTGGTTTTGTCTTAGGTTGTTGTCTCTGAGCTTCAATTGAAGGCGGGTTTCGTTTGATTCTGTTGTCAGTACCTGCTCTGATCCTTGGTTGGACGGTTTGCTCTTCACCTATTGCTGCATGTTTCTTCGTTTTCTCAGCAATGTATCTGTTGTTTTGTTTTTTCCTTTTTTTGTTTGAGGTGTTACGGTTTGTTGGTTTGTTTCTCCTTCGTTTGGTTGGATACTGTTGATGAGGGGAATGAAAATAAAGAGAGATAAGAATGAAACATTTAAGAGAAAAATGTAAAATTGCAAGTTTGAGAATGAGTTTTTAATAAGATTATATTTCTAGTAGGATAACTATGTAATTTAGGTTCTACCAAAAGAAAATTTGTAATTTAGGAATGAATTTGGATCTTCCACCTTTTTCTAGATAGCCGAAGAGAATTCTTTCAGGGGAGAGAGAAACATATTTTATTGTAGATGGACCCATCATGATTTGTGTTGGGGTTTACCAATAATATACAAATGCATTTCATGTCTTTCATAACATGACCCTTTCTTGTTAGTGAGTAGAAGGAGAGAATTCAGATCCACTTTGGAATACTTCGTAGTTCATGATTTTTATTTGGTGATGTTTTGTGTAGATCTGAAAATTGGAAGTAGCATACAACAGTTTCCAATGAGTACCATCGGATATAGGTCAGATGAGGAACGCTCTGTCATTGGAGGGAAGGCAGAAATCGGGTTTCTAGATTTTGAAGAAGAGAAATCTGTTTGCAGTTACATTGCTAACGAAGAGGACCCAGTTATTATATCTGTTCCATTTGCATTTGTCGATGGGAAACCTCAATCAGTATTTGTTGGAGATACTGCTGTGGATTTAATAACCATTAAGAATACTACTGATGAGCCTGTGGACCTATGGAGTGTTCACATATTTGCCTCAAATCCGCAGGACTCTTTCACTCTTTCTCTGATGGAACCTCCATCAAAAAATTCAAGTTCAGATATAGAAACACTTCAGAGCTTTTTAGAATCATTCTCTTTGGAGGATAGGATGCTTCAGCCTGGCGAGACCTTAAGAATATGGCTGTCTTGCAAGACAAAAGAAATGGGCATGTACTCTTCAGTTGTGAATTTTGATGTTGGAGATGACAGAATAGAAAGGGTGGTTTTCCTCCTAGTTGAAGACAAAATTGCCAAGTCTTTGGCTTCTAAGAGGCCTTATTCAAAAGGAAGGCGAAAAGACAAATTCGTTGTAGAAAATTATGTTGCAGGCTCACGTCCTTCTGGGAAGGCAAATCGAAAATACATAAATAGGCTTCCAAGATACGACATTCCCAGAGACATCAGAGACTTGCTTGAGAGCAATCAGATCCCTCCAGTTGTTGAAGGAGGTCTAACAAGAAGGAATTATGCTTCTTATTTCAAAACATTAGTGATAATGGAAGAAATACAATTGGAGGTAGTCTTATATTTGTTTATTGTGAATGAAAGACCTAAAAGAAGAGTAGCTTATGGTTCATCAAAGACAACTAGATTGATCTTTATTTCTAAACTTGCCACTTCTGCTTTCAGGAGGACATGAGGACTTATGACATGGAATGCGTAACTATGAGGAAAAGAGGAAATCAATTCTTGTCTATGGTGGTTCCTGGGCTTGCTGAGAGACGACCATCACTTGTTCATGGGGATTATATATTTGCCAAGTTAGCATCGGAACATGATAAAAACACCAAACCCTATCAGGTATTATCCTCCTTTAGCTGCATATTACATTGTCACTTGGTACTCCTCACTTGGATAAACAAAATCTTTAGCTAGAAATTGTTGCACCAAAATCTTACGAGTCCAATAACATCTGATCTGGTAGATAATAAGAAGTGTACATGTCTTTGACAGAGTTATCTTGATCATCAGCCAAAGAATGCCATCTTATTAGTGTTGATTTATTTATGAAGACAACATTAGTTATGTATTCCCTCATGGCCCATGCATTTCACCTCTGTATTGACATACATAAATTTGACATGTTTGTCTCTTCTTCTATTTGACTCCCTTTCAGGATTCTCTTTTACAAACTATATATTACTAACAAATATATACTTGAGACATGTTGATTGAACTCACACTAAGCCAACCAAAGTTAAATGATTTTTGTTTTTGCCTGCTTATGCCCATATGTAACTCTTAGTTCAACTTCTTAATTTGCTTTGACTTTTTATCATTTTTTAGACTTCTAGATTTCTTATTATTGGCAATTGCAAGTATTGTCAAAATATGCATATAATTGCATTGACACATGAATGGTAAGTGTAAAGTTGTAGAATCTAAAAAACATGTTACTCATTAGGGCAAGTATTTTCCGATAATCTGTTATTTTATTTGTCTTTGCTAGTATGTATGTATGAACTTCAGAGTTGCCAAATCCACATTGTTTGTATGAAGTGCATTGTGTTGTAAATGGATTTTGGTTACCTTTTATCGTTCACTATGCTCACCAGTTATTCTTTCGATTAGTCCGAAAATGTATTTTTTGAGTTATGGTCATGATTTTTTGCTGTATGTAAAATCTTATGTAAATTTTTCCAGGGATTTATCCACCGTGTCGAAGCTGATGAGATTTATTTGAAGTTTGATCCTGAATTTCACTGGTGCCATAGAGATGGAAATCTCTATGCTGTTCACTTCACATATAATAGGATCAATATGAGAAGGTTGTATCAAGCAGTTGAAGCAGCAGAAAGCATGGGAGCCGAGTTCCTTTTTCCATCTTCATCTAGAAGGAGGTGCATCAAAACCACAGCTTTGGTTCCCATATCTGGTACTTTTAATGAGGAACAAATGTGTTCGATCAAGATGATTCTTGGTTGCAAAGGCGCACCACCTTATCTAATTCATGGGCCTCCAGGCACAGGAAAGACTAGGACAATAGTAGAGGCAGTCCTCCAGCTCTACAAGCATCATAAGAATGCTCGTATTCTTGTCTGTGCACCCTCAAATAGTGCAGCAGACTACATACTTGAGAGACTCCTAGCACAACAGGCTGTTGAACTTCGAGAAAATGAAATATTCAGGCTCAATGCTTCTACCAGGCCATATGAGGATGTCAAGCCTGAACTTATCCGATTCTGCTTCTTCGATGATTTGTTATTTAAGTGTCCCCCTGTCAATGCCCTCTTGCATTACAGGATCATAATATCCACATATATGAGTGCCTCTCTTCTTTATGCAGAAGATGTTGCCCGGGGTCACTTCTCTCACATTTTCTTGGATGAGGCTTGCCAAGCTTCAGAACCTGAAACCATGATTCCTATATCCCATCTTTGCAGGAAGGAGACAGTTGTTGTTCTTGCTGGAGACCCAATGCAGCTGGGTCCAGTAGTATATTCCAAAAATGCAGATCAGTATGGATTGGGGACATCATACATGGAACGGTTGTATGACTTTGAGTTGTATGCCGGTGGAGATCAAAATTATGTGATAACATTGATTAGAAACTATCGATGTCACCCAGAGATTTTATATCTCCCTTCAAAGCTGTTCTACAATGGGGAATTGATTGCATGTAGAGATCAGACAACTTTCATGGTGAGTGCAGAGTTACTCCCTAATAAGGAATTCCCTATTCTTTTTTTTGGCATCCAAGGATGCGATGAAAGAGAAGGGAATAACCCATCATGGTTCAACCGAATCGAAGCGAGTAAGGTTGTAGAAGTAGTCAAGAGGCTGATAGGTGTTGGGAATATAGGGGAGGAAGACATTGGCATAATAACACCATACCGGCAACAAGTGCTCAAAATCAAACAGACTCTTGAAAATCTAGATATGCCTGATATCAAAGTTGGTAGTGTTGAGCAATTTCAAGGACAAGAGAAGGAGGTTATTATTGTATCCACTGTTCGTTCAACCATCAAACACAATGACTTTGACAGAGTCCACTGTCTTGGCTTTTTGAGCAATCATAGAAGGTTTAATGTTGCTGTTACCCGTGCTATATCATTGCTGGTTATAATTGGGAATCCACATATTATCTGCAAGGTACTGCCTTTTATATAACAAGCCATGAATTGATATTATGTCAGCTATCTATGTGATCAACTGTATGCTGTGGATAGAACATTTTCACATAACCTCTGATGCATGTAGGTCAAAGTGTTCTATATTCGAGGGGGTACTCGTTTTAGTTTGGATTTCTTGTACGGTTGTATTAGGAAAAGCTGGTTCGTAGATCGTTGGTGCTAATAATCATTGTTGTTTATGAAATCATTCTTCTCTTGTCATTTGGCAGGATGATCGTTGGAGCCAAATGTTGTGGTATTGCGTGGACAATTCATCCTTATCAGGGTTGTACTCTTCCTGAAAAGCCGGAGCCTTATGACGAGGAGGACACCGGAGAGAACTCTGACTTGAACTATAATCAAGATAATGCATTACCCTCTGAGAATGTAGGATGGGGTCAAGAGTCATCCCAGTTCGAGGTCCCTAATGCATTACCTTCTGAGAATGTAGGATGGGGTCAAGAACCATCCCAGTTCGAGGTCCCTAAACCTGTTACAGATGAAGCTGAATGGTCTGATGGCTGGAAGTAATTAATCCAGCAACTCGGACATGGACACGATATGAATATTCATGTTTTTGCATATTTTGTTTAATAAGTTTCTGTTGGATTTTAACTTGTTATATCAGAGTTTTTAATTAGGAATATGCTGGGGGGAAATGACCAATCCATGTTGATTTTGCTTATGCCATTAACGTGGAGTTTTTTTTTTTTTTTGTGTGTGTGTGTGTGTGTGGAACGCCAGCTAAACAATGATATTGAATCTGAAGGAATTTTGATTAATTACAAGTAGTTAATCATGTGAGTTGATTCATCGGTTGGTTGTCATTAACATGCAATTTGGATTTAGAAACAGGACCCCCGAGTCAGCGGCGAAATTGCAAATGCAATGTTGTGTATTATTTCATAACGAGTAGTAGTAGATCGAGGTGTGACGGTAATAGCAATCAATGTTTGTTGCTTTTCAACTATACTATGAAGGTGTAGTGATGAACTGAAATGTACAACTTGTAGACAAAAAGAGAATAGAAACGAGCAATGAGTTGAGGTAGTACTCACTCAGTATAGGGCGGTGTTGAAGAGAGTAACAGTAAGAAGGAGGTTGGTAAGTATTTGAGAGAGTAGCGTTGAAGGTGCAGCAACTGCTCCTCTATTCAGAATGGGAAAGCGAGATGCAATCCCTGATCCCATGCCGGAAGATCCTCCACGGTGGCGGCCTATATCACACAAATAATCATGAAACGGCGGTGATTCTTGATTTTGAACAATTATTATCATTAAATCAAAAGAACAGAGAGAAGAAGAAGACACACACCAGTGGCAGCAGGAGCAGCAACAGCAGTGGGGCTGTTGAGAGGAGGCAGATATGGCGATGCTGCATGAATGATTGCAAAAGTAAGAACAATAATGCAATCGAGAATTCAAGATTGGATGGGATAAAGAGAGGGAGGAGAAGGGAAAACAAACCTGAGCAGAGAAGATTGAGGGAGGGAAGAGGAGGGCGTTGTGGAGTTGAGAGAGAATTGCAAAGAGGAGAGAGAGAGAGGAGGGAAGTGGTGTTGAGAGGGAAACCGAGGAAGTTAGGGTCGCGGAGGAGGTAGCACAAGCAGAGGTAGGATTGGAAGCGGAGGGCGTTGCAGCAATCCGGTGAAGCCGTATCTGTGAGGTTGTTTGGCGGAGAGGACACGTAAGATAGACATGCTGAGAACGAAAGAAGTTCTTCAGTGCAGCCTCCGCTCGGAGGAGGAGGAGGAGGAGGAGGAGCACCCATAATGCTCGTCATGCTCAAACTCAAACTCACCAACACCAACGCTGCTGCAATCATCGCGCTTCCTTCCGCTTCCATGGGGGAATTTTCAAATTACTAACAGCCTCACCGTTACCAGATATATCATGCACTTGCGGGAGGGAAACCAACTAACCCCACTTCAATTTCCATATTTGCCCTTGCATCATTTCCATTTTCCATGGGGGATTTCTAATTATTAATAGAAAAACTTTTTTTTTTTATCACACGTTATATATAACTTATCATACAAGTATATGTATTTTATAAAATTTAAACCTTTAATTTTTTTTTTCATCACTAATTATAATCTTATATCTTACTTTCAAAAATATACCCACACTCAAGTAAATTGCTCCATAATTCCTTGGAATTTCCCAAAAAATAAAAATAAAAATTGGATCACCATTTCCCATTTGATTAACTATGCTATGTCATAACTCTGTTTTACACCAACTATAACTTTTTTGGATTTGAGTTCTTTTCTTTTATTCTCTCTCTTTTTTTTTTGCTCATGTTAATGAGAAACATACAAAATCAAATTTACTTTTGTGTGTAAGGTCCATTAATACTTGTTTTATGTCCTTTTCACTTATAACATAAGAGAAATAAATGAAAGAGAGAATAAAAGGAAAGGATGCTAATCCAATTTTTTTTTATTTGTTGATATATTCTTTTTGGATAACGAAATTCTTTTCAAAGAAAATGCTATAGTGTATCACAAAGGTTCAGTAGCAAACTGTAATTGTATATCTATACATGAGTTATGAGTAGATCGATACTTACAAATCAATTCTGTATTTGGTTACTTGATCTAAACTAAGAAATATTAATTCAATAATTCAACGAGGTGCAACTTGTGGGTTTTACATCAGAAAGTGATTCTCAAGATGGAAGGAGGCCAAGACTCAGAAATTGAACTTGCTTTGACACCAACAGGAAAACCCAAAGGGGCAACAACAAAGTTTGCCACAAACACACCCTTACCCTTGTATTGTTTGCTACATTTGATAACACAGACAACTTTGGATCATCATCATTTTCGTTTCCATGTTGCTGACTTGTGGCCGAAGTGGTACCCTTATCATCCATTGTCAAATTAGTTGGTGGAAGCATCACTTCCTGTGAAGGAGAAGGCACAAGCATATCTGGTGGGGGAAGACAACTGGGTCTGTTCCTTTGAACTCTCTGGTGGAAGCAACACAGGCACAGGAGCTAGATCTTCATACTGGATTAGGATGCACAAAAGGTACATATCAGAACAAAAAATAAGTAATTTGTTTTGTGGTGATAAAAAAAAAATTAGAGTGGTGAAGAACTGAAAATAGATCATTATTACCTCTACAAAGACTCAGTGGAGGTACTGATATATAGCAGTTTGAGAACGTTAGCATGAGTGAGGGGCTAACAAAACCAATGGTGGATGTTATGAGTAGTGAGCACAAGCAGTAAAATCCAGCTTGAACTATCTGATTGAGGGATTTGCAACAGCTGCTTTGTATGTACATGGAACTGTTACTTTGAGCCAAGCACTGCTGAATGTCTATACCTTGCACTGAACACCCACCTATCTGGCTCCTACCAATGGGAGTAAGGAGACATTATATAAATGTCAATATCCAAGTGTAGCTTAAGCCTTAAGGTGCCAATCCTGCTGGAATTCATACTCACAAATACAACTGGAAAATGAGAAGGTTGTTTTTATAATTGATAAATATATAAGTAAAATGTATGGTGAAAGTATGTAATTTAGGGCATCAACCACCCTTCCAATATTGCCCTTTTATAACAAATGAAAATGGAGTCCCTTTGTGTTTCTGCTATAAATTTATCTGGTTTTCTTTACTGAAATTAACCTTTTTTGTTCAAAGGAAACAAAAGGAAGGCAGGGTTGAATAGGTAACTTTAAGACTTCTCATACGTATTGTGAGAAGCGACAATAGTGAGCCATGAATATAGCAAGAGTGATTGGAAAGGATAGAACCATCATTTACCATTTGTGCCTCAGAAATGAGTATAGTCTGAAACGAAAGAATAAGATGGATGGCGTGGGAATCTTCAATTTGGAAGTTCAAAACAATGGCGAGGAGATCATCAAATCTTTGCAGGGATATCACACATTTTAACAGAGAAAAAAGAATCAACAATTCTAAATTTAAGATTTTGTCAGCGTCTGAAAAAGTGATGTTGCAGTACGATAGTTTGATGTCACATTATCACCATTTTAACTCTAAATTATGACTCCACCCATGGAACTTAAGTTGATCAAATGTCAACCACTTTGTTTAGTCTTTTAAAATGAATTCTAAAATACAGGTACTAAATAAACTTGTAGAGTGAGTAAAATAATAAGAGCTTATTTGTATTCACTCATACAGATTACAATACAAATGACTTTTGATTTGATAAACACTCACCCAATGTGGGTCTAAAGTCTAAAGTCTAAACTGCAATAATCTGATAAAAATCCAAAGGAATCGCCACATGAAAACAATATATTGCAACCTATTATTAGGTACATCCACAGCAACCTAGTAGTGTTTAAGAACAACAAATCCTAATGCAATCAATACAACAGAAGGTAGGAGACTATAAGATGACATGGCGGATGATGGAGTCAGATCAGAGCGGCCACTTCCAGTGTTTGCAGATGCTGGAGTCGAAAGAGGAGGGGTGGTATCAGATTGTGGAGCCAGAGAGGGTGTAATAGGTGAGGGGAGTACAGGAGAAGCTGTTCAAAAACAAGAAGATGAAGGAAGATATTAATTAGTATCACAACACAAGGAAGGATGCATTTACATAAATCTACTTTCAGCCATTGATCTTATTTTATCCAAAGGTGTAATGTGATTTTTAACGTTAGTAATAGTTTATACAGTTGGATGAAAATAAGATCAATGGTTGAGAAGCTCTTAGTAGTTAGTACTACTCAACTGTCGTCCCACTTAAGTAGCTCACTTGGTGATCCTAAGGGACATAAGGAGACTCCAAATTCACTTGGAGGTAAGGAGTTCAAACCCCACCACCCCCCATCCCCCTAACATAACAACTAACATAATACTAACATTGGCCTATAAAAAAAAGTACTACTCAACTGTCATTATGCATGCTTTAAAATATGAAAGAGATGGAGTAAGTAGTACCTTCAGGACTAAGAGAGGGAGCAGATGGGGTAGAAACGGGGGAAGTAGATGGCCCAAGTGATGCTGGTCCTGCCAATATCATTCCAAAGATTAGTTAAAATGGAAAATATCTATGCTTTATATAACAATTTTTAGGCAACAAAGAATCAAGAAAATTATAATTATAATTAGAATGGGAAAATTTCATATTTGTATTACCTGGAGCAGGAATTGGTGAACCTGAGGCTGCAAAACAAGAAATGCAGAAAATAACACATCTTAGCCTTATTGACAAATAGACTTAAATTTTAATGAACAATAACAAATAAAAGATATTATTGAAGAAATATATATACTTTTGCATTGAAGTGGAACACCAGGCAATTTGCAAGCACGAGGAAGAGAGATGGCCAAGGTTCGGTTGATTGGTATTCTGAAGGGAATATTGCCAGTGACAACCAGACAAAAACAGTCCCTGCCACCACTTGTGAGGGACTTGATTGAACTGCAGCACTCGGCAGTGGGTGAGGTACTACCATTGGCACTGCTATTTGTGAGGAAACTCACACAAGGAGTGAAGGAAGTGTTTATCACTGATGTGTTACATGGTGTGCTGATCTGCGCATAGCCCGGTACAGCCATGACCATAGCCATGGCTAATACCAGAGCTATGCGGCAGAGAGGCACAGAACACTCCATGTGTATATGTTCTGCTGTTTGTGCTTGTTGGTCTGCTAAGAATATGAATGATCAAGAGAATTTGTTGTGTTCAAAAAGTACACAAGAAAAATGGGTTTGAAGTTTGATGGTTTGGAATGAGCATGATAAGGGAATTTATAGAAAGAGGGTATCAAGAAGAGAAGTGGAGGGAGAAGAATATGAGGCTTCAGAGTTGGTTTAAAAGCTCAACTACCATAACTAATCAGTGATAAAGAAAAGAGTTTGAAGTTGGTAGCATTGGCATTTTTTGGGAGTCTTGTGACCTCTATAGAGCCCATTTTGACTCAACATTTTAAGTTCAACTAATGGAATGATTTGGTGTCACACAAATAAGTTCAAATTATTAGCCTATTTGATTTGATCACTAGCCAGTTGGCAACTGCCAAGTAAAATCATTCTTTATTAGGTCAGCTGCTCAGGTGGATAACCGAATCCTAGTAGTAGTTCCCTTTGGTTGATTTCCCGCCCCTTCACCTTGTTTGTTTTTATTCTTTAGGCCATATAGACATGTTTGGATTTCAGCTTACAAAACTGAATTTGGCTTAAGGGAAAAGTAAAAATATTTTATGTCTGCTCAAACTATGATTTTGAGATCAAAACCTAATTACAAACAATTCAAACATGATTTTACCAAATATGTATGATATTATTATAAGGTGAAACTTGGTTTACACCCCCAAACTAAGGAGGGTGCAAACTGTAAACTAAATATGCATTATCACATATACCCTCCATTGGACTCACTCACTCAACCCACTAAATTGGGCAGAGCACCCAGACCTCACTTTTCTTGCAACATATTTGAAGGCCAGCCAAGCCTATACATTATTCACAAGACCCAATTTTAATCAAACAGTTTCTGATTAAGGGACAAAAAAAAAAAACAAACGTTGGTAGCATAATTCGTTGTTTGTTTCCTCTTTCTTATTTTCTCCTTTTGCTTGTTACTTCATCTTTTTGTCTCTCAATCTAATAAGACTGGACCTGATAAATATATGACAATTCAAGATGAAATTTCCTTACATGTATGAAAGTGGCACTAAATCCGTTTCGAATTAACTTTTTTTTTCCAGATTAGTTAGATGATAAATACTCTTAAATGATTAAATTCTACGAAGTCTGCTAGTTGAGGCTACAAAGCAAGAAAGCTACTAGTATTCACGAGAGAATGGCGTTACATTTATCTTTGATCTCCTAGGCTTCCTGCTCGTATAAATGTTACATGATATTATCCCTCCGCAAGACACGTGGTTCTTTCTTCTTGTTAGGTCATCATGTTTTCAAAGTCTGCTGCTTTGAACACATAGAGAGAGTTTCCTTCAGCCTCACGCAAAAAGTTGGTCATCTGCATAACCAAACTGTCAATATAATTTCCATTTAAAACATATAAATTCAAAAAGTTGGTCATCTGCATAACAAAACTGCATACATTTTTTTATTTTTATAAGCAACAAAACTGTATACATAATTTTCCATTTAACCATATTATAGAACAAGTGTCCTAGAACACCATTAAATATAAGAGTAATGATATTTTGGATGCAAAAATAGTGCCCAACATTGTATAAAAGTAGTCCTCCCCACTTTTTTATTGTTTTCTTCTCTCTCATCATATATTTCATCACTTCCAAGACACTTATAAACTCTACAGTGTTATATAAAATGTCCAAATTGTGTGTCCAAATATCTTTAATTTAAATATAAAGCTGCCGTCAAGTACAAAAATATATCCCATCAGAAAGTAGGGGAGTTGTTTACCCACATCACCTTTCCCATTGTCAGTGTCTTTCCCCCCCTTTCTCTACAAAAGCCCATAACGTCATCCTTCCAAAACCAGTGTCATCGGAGTACAAAGGATACCCATTTACCAATACCCAAAAAAACAGGATTCCAACAAATTTGCATCAAACATTTCCAATGGCACACAGAAAAATGGAGATGGGTTTGGTTTTGCTCGTGATAGCCATGCTGAGTGCAGGAGCTGCAGCACAATCGAGTTGTGTAAATGCGTTGGTCAGCCTGTCACCGTGCCTTAACTATATCACAGGGAATTCCTCAACCCCATCTTCAGGATGCTGCTCACAGCTTAGCAGTGTAGTAGGCTCACAACCCCAATGCCTGTGTCAGGTTCTTAACGGGGGTGGATCATCACTGGGGATAAACATCAACCAAACTCAAGCTCTGGCCTTGCCTGGTGCTTGCAAGGTGCAGACCCCACCCATCAGTCAGTGTAATAATAATGGTAAGACAACAAAATTGGAATTTGAATTCTCTAAATTTAGATTTCCCTAAAGTTCCCGCATTTAGGCAAATTACGAGCGAGATTTTATCTTTACTGCATTCAACAAATCTGGCTCCAAACATTTTTTTATAAAATTTTGCCTAAATGCAAAATTCAGGGATTCCCAACTGCAGGGAATCAGGATCCACAAAATTGCAAATTACGAAAAAATCTCCCGAAAAATATGCATATCCAATCTTGAATAAGAATACTGAGAGATACTAAGCAAACTATTTAATCTCCTAATATATAGACAAAGATTAAAAATAGGAAAGGAACCTATATAATATAATCTCTAAGAACATTGAAGCCTATGCAAATGCATATCCTTAGGCTAACTTAAATTATGTGTGTTAAAACAGCTGCTACACCAGCTGGAACAACAGCAAATACACCAGCAGAATCACCAGCAGAGTCTCCAAATTCAGTTCCGTCAGGTACAAAATGCTGATTATTCATCACAAAATGTCCCTTGTCCGTATTAACTATTGACCATTCAAGTTGTCATTAAATTGCAGGAAGTGGATCCAAAACTGTACCCACAGCAGATAATGGTTCATCTGGTGGGAATTCAATCAAGTTATCGATTAGTCTGTTCCTTATTTTGGCAGCAATCCACGCTTCAACTTTCACCACATACTGATTCTTTAATCAAACGGCTCTCTTTTACAATGCTAGTTTTTGCTTTTTATTGCCGATTGTCATTGTTTTCTTCACATGCATATCATTGAGTTCCCTTCGGCTCAAGTGTTGAATCTATTCATTGTAGTTATCTCTACTGCGTTACATACTTTTGTATTATGAGATATTTATTCTCTCTCTATTATATGGATTGTAACTTGTCGTTTGCTATTATGATCTTATTAACATTGAACATCACTGAGATATTCCTATCCTCTCTTGCAAACAAAACTCTTGGCTTGTAGCACTTTGAGGCACTATGAAAGACGAACTATCAGAAAATATGCCTAACAACAATACCACCTAGTCCCACTACTATTGTTGATATATGGCTTTAATTTCTCTTCTATTTTGAAAAGTCAAAGTTAGATAAATTCTCTCATCCGTTTGTCAATAATGGTAGAGAGAGAATTTTGGTTACTAATCCGTAGTAATTGGTTGGTTAATAAAGGAAGTTATTTCCTATAAATTAAGAGTTTTTCATTTCCATGATATAGAGTTAGATAGTAACATCGCATTACGAGACTCTCAGAGAAGTTTTGTCTTTGTATCTTCTCTTGTTATATTGTGAGAGTTTGTACTTTGTATACACCGATGAGTATATATTGTGAGGTATTTGGGTGTATTTGGGATTTGGGTTTGAGTGAAGTGTGTAAATACTCCTTTGTATTCTCCACCATATTTAATATCAAGTTATATAGTCACCGTTGCATGTGGATGTAAGCTAAAAGCTGAACCACATTTATACCTACACTTCCGCTTTACTTGCTCTATTTATAACAACTATAATTGAAGTTGTATGTAAATTGCTACGTAAACGAAAGCGTAATTTATGTTTTTATATATAGTATAATATAAATGGATATACATTATAATTAAAACATCACACTTCACGTGCAAAGCTCATATGGCACTGCAAAATGAGGTAGATAGTTTTTGGTGGAAAACACTTCTTGTTGGCATATATGGACATTATTACACATAAAAATTATAATTTTACATATCCCGTGAACAACCTTGAACCATTCATAGAAAGTATCAATAGGATTCAAAGCGTTAGCGAAGAAGTATGTGAAAAATATGCAGAAAAAAAAATGAGTAAGAATTAGTAACCAACCAAATTCATGCAAGGATGACAAGCTTAATAGCTTATTAAATAAGGAGCTTCTACCCATGGTTGCTAAAGCATTGGTTTCTTCATTCAAGAAATGGGTAGTCGGTATAACCAAG
This sequence comes from Echinosophora koreensis, assembly GCA_035048595.1. NCBI lineage: Eukaryota > Viridiplantae > Streptophyta > Magnoliopsida > Fabales > Fabaceae > Echinosophora > Echinosophora koreensis. The sequence goes on along the minus strand of JAPCYP010000003.1, from coordinate 14,374,504 downwards.
AATCGGGTCAGGAATGTAGAATGTCTGATGGTTGTACTTGTTGAGAGGAGCATCAAGCTCAAATCTCTTTGGCAAATCTGGATTAGCTAAGAACCAACGACCATAAGCAACGAGATCTGCCCTGTTTTCAGCTACAGCATTGATCCCATCTTGTCGATCATAACCTCCTGCAACTATAAAAGTGCCATTGAAGGCCTTTCTCATTGGCACCAAGCTGTCAGGGGATTCAACTTTTTCTCCGACGGTTTTCATTCTTGGTTCCACCATGTGACAGTACGCAATACCATATTTATTGAGGGCATTAACCATATAAAGCCCCAACGCTTTTGGATCGGAATCTCCACATTCTGCATATTCTGCAAAAGGTGATAATCTAATTCCAACTCTTTCTGCCCCAATCTCATTCACAACAGCTTCAACAACTTCCAAAGCAAAACGACAACGGTTTTCAAGGGATCCACCATATTCATCTGTTCGGTCATTTACTTTATCTTTCATAAATTGCTCCAGTAGGTAGCCATGAGCCCCATGGACCTCAACCCCATCAAAACCTACAGTTTGCATCACCAAGGGTATGTTACATGATTTATAAAAGGTCTTAGTGCCCCTTGAAGCAACGGTCTAGTTTATGAAACCATATTGTATTATTATTGAAGCAATTTGAATTTTGGAAATATTTGTACAGGAAAAAATTCAGTGAAGTTACCAGCTTCGATAGCATTCCTTGCAGCAAGTCTGAAGTCATTTACAACATGAGGAATTTCATCTGTCCTTAACCTCCTAGGTGGTGTGAATTGTGCTACATCAATGCCATTACTTCGAATTTGTGGTGTGAGTGGCTTGTCTGTTGAAGATATCAGGGCTTGCCCATTTGGTTGATAATCTGTTCAAAATAATATGGAAAATGGGCATACATTGAACATGTAAATCATATTGTGCATAGACAATATTACTTGAAAATCAACATTTAGTTATCCCCTAACAATACTGAAAAGCAACATTCTCCAATCATTTCCCACTTTACTGCCAGTGATGTCAAACCAAGTAATTTGATTTGTGTTAAAGAAAGATGCCAGTGACAGTTTGACAGCAAAGGTAATATGACACATTCTCTTCAAATGATTTAGGTTGAGTCAGTTAAACATTATAACTTGATCAATCAAGTTTCCTTTCTTAACATGTGGCATGTCATGTTTTGATAACCAAAATCTTGCAATAATTCCTCACTAAACATAATAGCTATTTTCATTTGATGAGGAATAAATCAAGGAAGAAAATATTACCTGGATTTGAAACCCTTCCAACATGCCAAATTTGACAAAAGAATACACCACCTTTGGCATGAACAGCATCCACAATGGGTTTCCATGCTTCCACTTGCTCTTTTGTCCATATGCCTGGTGAGTTGGGATACCTTCACATCAAGCAACATATAATTAAATAACTATTGAAAGTAAAAAGAAAAAAAAGTGTGGTTGTAAAAATGAGAATGAATGAGATTTTGGCTACCCTTGATGAGCAATATCAGATACACCAGTCGCTTCAGCTATGAGAAGGCCACCCTTAGAAGTTCTCTGAGTGTAATACAAGATCGCATGGGGTTGAGGGACATGGTTGTAAGATCTCAGTCTACCGAGCGGTGCCAAAACTATTCTGAAATTGAAAGTTTAAACAGTGTAAAGTAAAGCAATTTTTTTACGGACAAATGATAATAATTAGTTTTTTTTTTTTTATTGTTATTAAGTTATATGTTTTGTTAGTTTTCTCCTTTATCAAGATTTAAACTATGGACTTCTGGCTCCTTAATACTTTATATCCTTAAACCAATTAAGTTATCCAAACCCCCTAATTAGTATATTATATTAGCGGGGAGTCAAACTCATAGTCTCCTTATCACTCCAAAAGTCCAAATTCCATATATCTCCCCCTAAACTAATCCGTCCACCTTATAACTCCAAAACAATAGTAATTAGGAGTTGGAAAAGAGGAAATGGGTTGTTGAGTAAGGGCAAGAATTGAATACCTATGGGATATATTGAAGTTACCCATCTTGTAAGGAGTAAGAAGAGGATTAACTACATCTGGAACAGCAGCCATTTAATTTGAGTTGTGATGTGTGCACTTGAAACTGTTACTGGTTGTGAAGAACAAGGCGAGGCCTCAAACGGGTATTTATACATAATTAGAGGGAAGGGAATTGAAAATAGGAGGATGAAAGTGGTTTTGTAACATTGAATAAATATGGATGACGTGTGTCATTGCGTTCGCATTGTTGCAGTCAATAGTCACCGCCATCAGCGTTGACCCCCTTTTGCCTTTATTTGCCCTATACTTAATCTGGACAAAATTTTGGAATAGTTCATATTTCAGAGAAAGTTGTTGTTCGATAATAATGTGTTCTTGGGTTGGGTTTAAATGTTTAATTCACCCAGTCCCAAAAGAGTGAAAAATAATAATGATGGGAGCTGAAGATTGGGAGCTGAAGGTGATAATAATAATGATCTAAAATTGTAGCGGCCCCCATGCCTTCTCTAAGATGTCACAGGTTCATCTGAGGTAATGGTGCCTTCTTATTAGTTGGATTCGTTTTCTCCATTTTTGTACTTCTATGTTCTAATTTTTTTTTTATGACCTAAATTGATTCCTGGAACATTTTGGGGACTCATTTTTAATCTCAAAAAAAAAAAAATTAATCATTTAATCCTTTAAATTTTCAAACACGAGACACATTAGTCCTTAATTTAGTTCCGACATCCATTTATTTGCTTACGTGTACCATCAACCATCATACTGAAAATTTAATGAAAAATAAAAAAAGTACATAATTTTCAGGTATTTAAATCTTAAAATTATGCATGTTTTTCACTTTTCCTTCATTTTTCACAAAGGAAATTTATCAAAAGTCATGCATGACCACTAACGGTAACAGGCCAAGTAGGATGGTTAATGAGACATTTAGACAAGTAAATAGACGTCGGAACTAAATCTAGGAACTAAGACTAATGTGTCCCATGTTTTGAAAACTTAAGAGACTAAATGACTATTTTTTTTTCCAGGGACTAAGAGTTGGTCCTCGAAATTTTTCAGAGACCAATTTAAGCCTTCAATTTTTCTTTTATTAGAAAATCATTTTCTAAATACGTTCCCCTCCTTCCTTAGATCAATAATCAATAATCAATAATATACTATGGGTTTATTTAACCTGTACAATTTTGCACATATTAAAAATATTAAAAGAGTAAATTTATATAGGAAATTGTGTATTTTATACTTTCAAAACTGAAATGCTTAAATTTCTAATAAATAATTGCTACTTTTGGGTTTCTTAATCTGTGCAAAGTTGCACATGATAGAAAAACCCATATACTAGGGATCCCATATTCACTGTAGACAAGCTACTGATCGACACTTGGCAGCTTCTTCGGGCCCACCATCAGCTTTCAGCTTCTCCAACACACTTTTCTTTCCTTCTCTCTAACAAACAGCCACCTCCCAAGCTCCTCCAGCGGCGATGGCGACGGCACGGCGGTAGGTGTCGTGTTATCAGATGACAATTCTCTTTCCATCTCTCTTCCTCTCCTCTCGTCCCCCTCACATTTTCTTCTTCTTCTTCTTCCCATCGACGTTGGTAGCGGAAGGTGTGGGTGGGTTGCGGTGTGGCTGTACGGGACCAGAGACGGTGCTTGCCAGCCTCCGAGGACATTAAGATCGATCTCTTCGAAGATGATGATGAGTTTGAAGAGTTCGAAATCAACGAAGGTAACTCCAAATCATCTCATTCCCCCTCCTCTCTAATCGTCATTATAATCTATTTCTTCTTCGTCTTCTTCTTCTAATTCAGCTTCTTCATCTTCTTCTTCTGATTCAACTTTTCGAATTCTTCGTCATTATAATCTATTTCTTCTTCAAATTCTTCATCTTCATTTTGCCTTTCCCTTTGTCTTCTCTGTATAGCTGAGGTCGAACCTATTATAATGTTGTACTATTATTTCTTGAAAATTTAATATTCATTTGTGTTAACCATATGTTTATTTACAAAATATTGCCTCCAAATGAAATGATCTGTTTCCACTCAAAGGTGGGGCAAACATGATATTGCAAAATAGGCGAGGTTTTTTGTTGCTTGCTGATCAGTGGCTATGTTGCAGGAAACCATTATTTTTGGTTTTTGCATATCAGGAATGTCTCTGCGTATGAGGAATGGGTGAGTAGCTTTTATTAATTTGTGTTTCCTTCGACTGTGGGAGTTTCTCATGTGTGTTTGAATTGAAGATTTGCTGACAAATCTTGAGCTTGCTACATTTCCCATTTCTAGAGCTCTCAAGGCTTTTTGTTTGTTTTACAGCCAATGAGAAAGAAAACTAAGAAAATTTTGTAGGGATACTGTTGTGTGGATGGGATCAAGGAACTGTGACATATATAAGAGCTTCAGGGTTGCTCTGTATGTACTTTTGATACCAGATATTTCCACTTCTACATCTATTTTTTTGTTTCGTGCTTAGAATGTCAGATTTATGTTTATCTCATTGTGTTTGTGTTTAAATTTAGCATTTAAATTTAGTGGCTATGCATTTAAATTTAGCATACTATCAGCATGAAGCTTCCACCTCTTGAAGGATGAAACCATGTATTTGGCAGAAATATGCTGCAAATTATTAAAAGTGAACCACAAGTTTTCTTCTGCAAATTATGAAACTTGATTATATTTAATAGGATCTAGAGAAAAATTTAGCAAGCTTTTTCAACCGATGGGGTACATTTATATGTTTTCTATAGTTAATGGGGGAGCAAAACTCTTAGAGAACACTTGTCACAATTTGGCAACTGAACCTTGGGAGGAGAGAGCAAACGCCACCCAGGAAGTTCTGTCAAATGAGTGAAAAGTTTTATCAGAATACTTGGCTTTAAAATTAAATGCACCTATAAAAGTTCCTTATGATACATCATTGACTTGGATGATTACGTATGTGCTTTCTTTCCATTGTTATTGCTGATTTCATTGGTCCATTGGCTGCTGTTAGGGCTTCTACTTAGTCCTTTTCTTTTTCCCTCTCTTCATTTTTTTTCCTGTGAAAATAGTTTTCTTTTTTAATATATCAGTTTGTGTAGTTGATTTTATATTTTTTCAATTTATTCAACAGTTGCCTCATATGAAGATAGAGGTTTGTAGTTTATATATTATCTTTTCTCGCTCAAAGCTTAAATTGAGTATGTTGCTTCTCTTGGATAAGTACCACTTGGACTTTGCTTCAGATACCACTATTTACTTACCTTCACTTTTCCTTATCACATTTAAGCATATTATGTTGTTCAAGTGTATGTCTATGCATCATTCCTTTCAATTCCATTTTCAATGTATGTCCATGCATCATCATTGCTTTGATTGCTATTCCTATTGCTCAACATCTCAAATTGATCATAACTCATAACTAATAATTGACACGCTGGGTCCAAAGCCACAAATTAAGTGGTTTCCATGTCATAGCTGATGTCAGCAAAACTATTTGCATCCTTTTGAAATCGTCATTATATTATATAGAATGAATAAGGTTGTGTATGCCATATTAAAAATATATCTATATCTATGTTTTTACATATATCAAGTATTGATTTAAGTTGGAAAGTGCTTACAAGTTTCTCTATACTATGCGCATTGTGTTAGATGCTTGGAATACTTATTTTCAGGAAAATTATCATTTATGCTATATTATGGCTGCTTTCTTGAGGTGTCAACCTGTTTGTTTACTGCATTTAGCAGCTTGACTTTATTACATTTCAATCCAAAAGGCAGGGCTGCAGTTCTTTAAAATGATAGAGAACTCATATTGATAGAATGTCCTGTTATTTAAATAGATAAATAGAATGTAAGTAAAATGCCCTATTATTTAAAATTGTACCATGGAGATTAGGATGGGATGTGATCAAATCGTCACAGGCTTCATAGCATTTCATAAGGCCAATGCTATGCATCTTGATTATTAAGAAAGAATACCAAATAGATATTTATAACTTAGGGTATCAACTAGAAATTGAATTGAATGCAATAGTTCTATTATTTTAATTAGGCCAGGAATATGACGACTTCTTAAGCCTGATTGCCTTTCCTGTTTCCATGTTTTATGAATGCTATAGTTCTAACTTTTAATACAAGGTTGTACCAGCACTGGTTTTTTCACTAAGACCAGCCTTTTGGTCCAAAGAAACAACTTTTGTTGTGGCTGTGAAAGTAAACTGGTGCTTTTGATCAAAGGTCTTAGCATGGCTTAATGCATCTTTACCCAAAATGAAGCCCTTGGAGAGCATGCTGCTAACAATATCCTCTGCCTTTCTCAAATGAGGATTAGCAGTCTCAGTAGTTTTGCTCTCTGATGCTTGATCAGATTGAACTATAAATGGCCAGATATAGTTGTCAACTAAGATATATTTTATAATTAGGGAATGAGAGGAATAAATACTATTGTTTGCATTAGAGTGTTTGTTTATTGTTCCTATCACTCCTTCCACCATTCTTTATTGGGGAGGAGGTAGTGGTGAAGCAATAATGAGACAATGAATTTGGGGTTAGGCTTTCCCCTCCTTTTCTTGGATTATTTGTATGAATTTTTATTTCTTTTCCTTTCTTTTGCCCCTAGATTTGGTATGGTCTGCGTATGCTGATAGTTGATTAGGCTGCTAATAAGAGTCTAAATTCCTTTTAATTTCAAAGTCTATATATGTAATAGTTCTATCTACTTCACGATTTATTGATTGCGTTTCGGGTGTTGTTATTGAAGTGTTGCCGTAATTATGTTGTCCTATGGCATTCAATTTTGTATACCTATCCCTGTAATTTTTCTATGTATGTGTTATATTCTTCCATCATTTTTGTTTGCTTTATTTCATCTCTATTTTCACTTGTCTTTTCGATTATCCTTTTGGGACAATATCTCCTCAGAGGGAGGCTTGGGTATTAAATGTACATGTTATTAAACCCAAGTAACTTCATTTGAAAACTTTAGAAAATTAGAAATTTCTATTACTAAGCTCTTATGCTTTAATGGCACAATTTTTTTAACTACAAAATGATAAGATGGATGTGGAACTTGGTGGTGCATCTCCACCAATGTCATTGAAAGATTAGTGACACCAAATTGGTCCTCAAATGATAATTTTGGTAATTGAATGACATCAATCTGGTTCTAGGTAACATTCCGGTCCTCTTCCTCTTTCCTATTGGACTTTTGGTTTATTGCAATCTTCATGCATTCCCTATTTTTTGATCATTTATTGTTCCTGATCTACACTGCAATTTTTTCAACTTCCCCTTGCTTTTTACTTAAACTAATTCTTGGGAATTTTATTATTCGCCCTTTGTGTTTTAATTGTAAATTTTGTTCACGTTCCATTCTGAATTGGTTATTGTGATGGGGTGAAAAGTATTGTTAATGGATCCAGTTGAAATGATTCAGTAGCTGGAGTAAAGGAAGAATTTTGTGTTTATTTAAATGACATCTATCAATATCCCTCTCCACTTGAAGCATATATACTTCAAGTGCAGATTCTAAGAGAAAATAACTCCTACAGTGTTTTGCCAGTCATATATCCTATGTTAAACAAAAATGGTATTTTCAGTTATCAATTTTTTTACATTATATATTTTTTGCTAATTTTTATTTTGATTGTTATATGCGAATGTTGGTTTCAGGGAGCATTGTATTCTTGATGTCCTTTTTATTTTTTTTTAATAAACTATAAACTAATGTTATTTGATAATAAAGTTAGTGGTGGGCAATATTATACTGGACGAAAAAAATTCTTAGTGTTTATAACCAAACTGCATTATCAGTACATGAATAATCTTATTTGATAAAAAACCAAAAAAAATAATATTTATGTAAAGTAATTAGATGATAGAGGTATAAAATATTGTTTGTATATCATTATTTGCTCTTTCTTTGTGAAGGTTGTGAATGAGACACTTTGGGTAGGAAATGTATAGTGGGGTTCCTTCACAGGAAGGCAAACTAAACTAAATTTAATCTAGAGTCATGTTACCTTTAAAACTCACCAAGTGCTCTAAAGTCAGTCTTACTATTGACATGCATGGACAGAGGCATTAACTATTCCACAAGTACTTGGTTCTTGAGGTTTATTGACATCAAATTTGTTAATGTATTGCAAAATGCTTGAGAGAATTTTTAAAGGTACATATAGTTGTTGGTTGGCATAGAATTTTTAAAGGTACATATAATGTAAAAGAAATTTTAAATGTTATGTTTTAATGGCTATTTGCTACTTATTCAAATTTGTATGGTCTTGGTAAACCCCTTCAACCCTGTATTCTACCACTACTAGGTACCCTCCCGGCTCTCTCTCTCTCTCTCTAATTTGTTATTTGCTTTGCATTTCAGCTTTCAGTGAACCTTAAACTTCTACAGCTTGCCAACGAGGGAGAGAGCCTAATCTTTCACGCAACTCGGTAAAATACCTTTCTAATTTAGATTGTCCTCTCTTTTCTTATTGGATTCATTGAAATATGGTTGAAGTTTGATTGTGATTGCTGGCTGGTATTTGGTGGTTGTGAATGAGGCCGTTGTGGATTCATGGCTGATGTTATATTTGCTTTCTTTTTCCTTATTTTGGTGTTGGGTTCTTTTGGTTCAATTATGGGAATTTTGGGTTTATGTTACTTTGAGATTTTGGATTGGCAAAAAAAAAAAACAGTAATGATGAAAAATTGTAAATTATGAGTCTTTTGTTTTTTTTGGTCTCAAGCTCTCGGCCAAGCTTTCATAGTTGCCTAATAAAGAGTGTTAAAGGTTCGTTAGGAATATTAAAAAGCCAAGCTTACTTAACTGAAATTTAGTGTAAATGGTTATCTGGCGCTATGTACTTAACATCTGCATGCCCATCTTTGTTGGAAGGTCAACTTCAGCTAAGATGTTATCTTAGAGAGCATGCTAGGAATTGCAGAAGCTTTAAATCGAATGCAGATCACTGACACGAAGGATTATGCAAGAGGTGTGGTGTGATAGAAGCAAGGGTTGGGGAAGAAAGTGGCAGAGTTTTAATCGGTATGAAGGACAGTATGGACCTTCTATACCATTTAAATTAAAATGTCAAGTTTTACTTTAGAGGCACTTACCATGTTTAAAAAGCACATAATCATCAGGGGGTATAGAAAAAAAATCAGAGTGTAAATGTGCAGAAAATGAGGCGGGGCCACCTATAATCAAATGGTCAAAACCGTGTAGATGTGAGTTTATGTGTATGTAAGACTTTTAAGTGTGTAGATAGATCTCCTCATTCTAGAAGGCTTTCTCAAAGTGGCTACATGAGTGGGTATGTATTGTTACTTCAAGTCAGGGTTTAATGATGATATTAGGGAAAGAGACGAAGATACAATGATATGAAACAGGAATTGGAAGAGAGAGGGTATGCAACTGCAATAGAGAGGGTATGAAACATCAAAGTTTTGCAATTTTTATTACATCATTTACTTACAACATGAAAAATGATGTTACTTTTCCAGCTCCATACTTGAAGGTAGACCACAATGTTGCAGGCTCTCGGACCACTATAGATGAAATGTATAGAGGGTACGCTGCTGATGTGGCTGAGTTCAAACAACATGGCGGTAAGGTATTACAATTATCATATGATAATGATTCATTGCATTGTATTTTATAACTAAGCTTATATTAAGTGATTTTATGTATATGAGTTTTCTTCAAAACGTAACTTTATTTGTTACTAAGTGACAAAAAACTCCTTGATTACATCTTTTTTTGTTTCTATAGCAAGTGATGTAAAGATATAAAGATATGATTCACATGCTTAGTTCATATGTTTTTATGTTTCAATTAAGGTCTCAAAAGCCTAAAAAAATTCGTAAAAACACTTTATTACTTAATTGTAGTTGTGCTGATTTGGTCCATTTGAGAAGCACAAGTGTCAAGAATTCCTCTGATAGAAATGAACTTACTGGCAAAACAGTGTTGACAAGGCCCATTTTCTCTGCTTCAACGGCAGTATAGAACGTTGTGAGAAACCATGTTTCACATCCTCTTTTTGGACCTACCTGTTTAAAGTTCACTTTTTAAAATAAGAACAAACAAAACCCACTACCTAAGAACAACATAGCAGTGAGGCGAATTAGCAAAATGAAAAACAGTGTTTGATCCTTTCCAAAAGGGACATGATGGAATTTTCCGTAACCAGCATCAAAGCTTCCTTTCTTCCATTAGGTACAAGGATAGAAGACATTAAAATTCATGATGAATTATTATTACAAGAGAGGGGGAGGGGGAGCAACATTATTTTTCTTTCTTATTTATATTGAGAATCACTTTTGATCTATATGCTTGATTAGTGCGCATCTTAAAAACTGAAGAGAAAAAGGATAGTAGCACCTTAGGACCAGTTTGGCCAAAGATGGCATTATCAGCTACAATGGTTAGATCATATACCATATGTAATACTTGCCCTCCTCCAAAAGTATACCCTGCCACCTGTTTTAACGTTAGGAAAATAGTCTGCTGATAAAACCCAGATCATGGTGTTAGTAGGGACCATGGACCAGTAATCGAACATGTGTATTCTAGGGACCAAATAAGTAGGAATCAGGTGCCATTCTATGGCTCGGAAGGAAGATTTGAAATGATAAACCAGCATCCAGTCATGTAACAATAATGTTAAATTCATATTTAATATGGTGTATTCTAATAGATTTTTTTTTCTTTATTTGCCTGCAGAATGCTGGGAGTTATTCTTTCTCCATAGGAATTACAGAAGTTCTTAATACAAACCTCGTGACAGAATTAAGTGCCAATGATGTAGAGTATGTTTATCAAAGGTATTGTTATTTGTTTGGTATAAAGATAAAGATCATATCAGAACAATGATATTCTTTATAGTGATATGTATATAAATCATGGATATGGATCTGTCATGACTATTCTATTTTTTGAAACATGTTTCTAAGAACTTTATTTATCACCAATGAATGACAACTTAAGTTGTTGATAATATTTACTTTTCCTTGCTAAAGGTGATGTGCAAGACTTTTTTTTTTTTAGCTTGACTGAGGTTGTGAGCTGACAAAATTGTTGAGATATTGAAGCTGCAGTGATTCACTCACTTTAAAAAAATTGCAAAAAGAAGTTATCATATTTGTTGAACTCTTTTTTATTTGAGGGTTGTTAGCTTGAGTGAGGTTGTAAACTGTCAAAATTATTTTCAAATATTGAAGCTGTGGCAAACAGAAGTTACCATATTTGTTGAACCCTTTTTTTTATTTGGGGACGGGGGTTATTTTCTGCTAGTTTATCTTATTTGTTATACTAATAATGAAGCAGCCATAATGAAGATCTTGGTCTTAGATGGACATAAAGACCTTGAAAAGAAGTTTCTAATGTTAATCTCCTGTATGGTTCTGAGAAAAAATGACGGAGATAAGTTTATTCAGCCAATTTTGTGTCTAATGATATGATGCCTTTTGGTTTGTTATAATGTTCAGCAGAATTATTGTCTTTGTAGTAAAAAAATTCTAGAATCTATTTAACATATTACCTTTTCTCTAGGAGCCTTGACAAGATTATAATAAGTGTTGGTGTTCCTGCATTTGAAGCCCTAACACAAATTGGAAGCATCATATAGTTTGATGGTATTTTGCTTCTCAATTTTTCGTTCATAATTCTTCACATTCTTAAATATTTAGTTACGACTATGCTGAGCCTCATGGCATCCATTTTTTTTTATCTAGTGCTTTTATTTGGACAATGGGATGTTTATTTCATAATTTTTTTTTGATTCAATGCAAGACATGCGTTATATTAATTTGTATACTAGCAAAACTTTTGAAAGCTTGAAAGTGCCAGTGGAGTTATATTCTATTTCTTTGTTTATAAGATTTGATAGGAAACTAGGAGTGTTATAATTTTTTAAAAGAATTCTATTTGACCTGTGATCATAATTTGGATGAAGGCACAATTACTTTATTATTGGGGTACCTAATAATTTAACACCAGATATCATATCTTCATTGCACACCCATAAGCTTCAAGTATTTTTATAGCTTGACGTGAGAGGTTGTAATAACAATTTTCCTTAGCCTAATATATTAGATTGACAGAAAAACACCTAACGTAATATTTGCTGCATAATTACTTTGCTTTTAAAAACTTGAACCTGTTATGAGAATGAAATTTCATAAGTTGATAGTTTACCTTCTAACCAATTTGGTGGGTTCTGGAATTTTAATTCTAGACTTGCCAATTCCATAGACACATAAATACGATCCTCAAAAAGGAGGGTAAAATATAGACAAAGCAAAGCCACCAGCAAATAATACGAGAGAGGTTAAGGGTTTAAGAAGCATTAGTAAGAGGGCTTGCTATAATCCTCATCGACTATAACACAGCTCGAGTGCAACTTTATCAATAAACTAACTATAGGAATTTGGAATGTTAAAAAATTCTATGACCTGTTGTAAGTTTGTAAAGGATCAACTAATCTTTGGTAGTGGAATAAATTTTTTTTATTAAAAAAATATGGTTAATTTGAATGGGGAAAAATTGAGAAATAGATTAAATAGATTTTTTAGAGGGAAGGAAAATAATAATATAATAGAGAAATATATTTTCTAAAATGATTGATTTGCACAAAAAAAGGAGATATAAAAATCAAATAGATTTTCAAGAAAGAAAAAATTAATATGATATGCATATATATATATATATATATATATATATATATATATATATATATTTTAAAATAGTTAACTTGAAAGGTAAAAGAGAAGAAACAATTCAATAGATTTTTTAAGGAAGAAAAAAAATATATGATAGATCCAATACAATGCAATTAATTGAGGTGACATTTGATATAAGTCATTTTCATATTCCTGAAAAAGTAAACTGAAAATATTTTTTTTCCATATTTTGTATAAGAGATAAAAAATAATTCTCTGACTTTGACATTAAACTTGCCCTATGATAAATATGATGCATTAAGTCTCGAAGTTTTATTTGCATGTTTGACAATCTCCACTACTTCTTTGTCTGCTACGTCTTATCTACGTGAAAACAATCTCCACTACTTCTCTGTCAATGTTCAATACAATAACATATAATATTATTGAAATGTATATTCTTTTTATAAACTTAAAAAAAAAAATATTAAGAAATTGCATATCATGAACTCATACCCGTAGTGAAAAGTCAAGTTTTTATAAAACCTGCTAAAATTTTTATCATATAAATTTGCTATGTAGCCCGTCATTCATTAAGTATTTAATATACTAATCCAATTGTTGCACACAATAGTATTAGTTTATATTTAAAAAATTAGTACATTTAATGTTGTTATGTTGGAATTATTTATACAAAAACTATTAGGAAAATAATCATCTAATAAATGTCCGTGCATCTCGCACGGGCAACTACACTAGTATAAAGCAAAGCTACGGACGTTGCATTGGTGCTTGCATTCTTTTCTCCGAAATTGTTGCAAACACCAAGTTGTATCATGATTGTGCAATTTTGATCCCTTTGGGTTCAATTGTGACAATTAGGTTCCTCATATACCACAATTATACAATTTTAGTCCCTCATATTCTAATTGTGCAATTGGACACCCCAGGTATCATGATTGTGCAATTTTTATCCCCAATATATCACAATTAAGCTATTTTCAATGTCATTCCCATACATGGCATACATGAGACTAATTTGACACCTATTGAGATCAGCTTGACAACTTACATGATATTCTTATGTAACATTATTGACACCTCCCATTTATGTGCTACTTTTAATTAAATTTGGTTTATAAAAAAAAAAGGTTTTTGCAGTGATCGTTGTTCTGCGTAAAATTGTTAGGATTAGAATTGGGTCTTGATGAAGACATGGGAGGGTGGGTGGGTGGGTGCAAATTGGGTCTTGATTGGCAAGAGATGGTTGAAAATTAGGGAGATGAGAGATGCCGCTCTCATGGATGGAACCTGTTTTCAGTTTTCTTTTTCATTTGGTGGTGGCCGAAACGAAAGAAGTAATTAGGAACAAGAAATCAGGGAAGAGGCAAGAATTTTGGGAGAGGAGGAGAGGGGACGCAGATGAACAGAGACGTGTGGTGAAGCAGATGTGTGACATTTTTAAATGGCTACAAAGCCAGGAAACCACTAGTCTGAAGCAATTATACATCTAGTTTACATTCTAACTCAGACGCTTCTTCATTTGATGTTCTGAATGGACTCACAAGAAGCATGTCAGAATAGTATCATTTAATAGTTACCGAAATGAATATCTTGAGGTAGCAGGAGCTACAGATAACAGTAAGTAGTAACAAACATATAAAGGTGAGCATCTCCACTGTGAATTTGCCATGACTAATGACGTGGAGTAAGCTTCAACGCAGTGGAAGCTGACCATGTATTACAAAGCATTTAGACCATATGAATCTTTCCATTGACGCAAGCTTTTCCTTTTATTTTCTACAATCTTCTTATTCATAGGAATGAAAGGATTCTCTTTAATTTTCTTAGCCATAGAAGAGAGTTAAAAGAAAGAATACAAAAGCTCATTTACACATTAAGAAAAGTTGCCGGGCAAGCTACAGTTTACAACTCCTATAGCCAAGTAGATTACTTAAGAAAGAAAGAACATTCAACCTTCCACAATACACAGCTCCTGCACTCAAGTATATCTGAACCATTTATCTGATGAAACATTGTAAGGCAGCCAAAATGTGTAATATTCAGCACAAGGAGCTTAATAGCTTATTAAATAAGGAGCTTCTACCCATGGTTGCTAAAGCATTGGTTTCTTCATTGAAGAAATGGGTAGTCAGTATATCCAAGAACTGGGTCAGGAATGTAGAATGTCTGACGGTTGTACTTGTTGAGAGGAGCATCAAGCGCAAATCTCTTTGGTAAATCTGGATTAGCTATGAACAAACGACCATAAGCAACAAGATCTGTCCTGTTTTCAGATACAACATTGATCCCATCTTGTCGGTCATAACCTCCCGCAACTATAAAAGTGCCATTGAAGGCCTTTTTCATTGGCACTAGGCTATCAGGGCATTCAACTTTTTCTCCGACAGTCTTCATTCTTGGTTCCACCATGTGACAGTACGCAATACCATATTTATTAAGAGCATTAACCATATAAAGCCCCAACGCTTTTGGATTGGAATCTCCACATTCTGCATATTCAGCAAAAGGTGATAATCTAATTCCAACTCTTTCTGCCCCTATCTCATTCACAACAGCTTCAACAACTTCCAAAGTAAAACGACAACGGTTCTCAAGGGATCCACCATATTCATCTGATCGGTCATTCACTTTATCTTTCATAAATTGCTCCAGTAGGTAGCCATGAGCCCCGTGGATCTCAACCCCATCAAAACCTACAATTTGCATCACCAAGGGTATGTTACATGATTTGTAAAAGGTCTTAGTGCCCCTTGAAGAAACAGTCTAGTTTATGAAACCATATTGTATTATGATTGAAGCAATTTGAATTTTGAAAACATTTGTACAGGAAAAAAGTCAGTGAAGTTACCAGCTTCGATAGCATTCCTTGCAGCAAGTCTGAAGTCATTGACAACATGAGAAATTTCATCCGTCCTTAACCTCCTTGGTGGTGTGAATTGTGCTACATCAATGCCATTACTTCGAATTTGTGGTGTGAGTGGTTTGTCTGTTGAAGATATTGGGGCATGCCCATTTGGCTCATAATCTGTTCAAAATAATATGGAAAATGGGCAAACATTGAACATGTAAATCATATATGTGCATAGACAATATTACTTGAAAATCAGAATTTAGTTACCCCCCGACAATACTGAAAAACAACATTCTCCTACTGCCAGTGATGTCAAACCAAGTAATTTGATTTGTGTTAAAGAAAGATGCCAGTGACAGTTTGACAGCAAAGGTAATATGACACATTCTCTTCAGATGATACTTGACTTGATCAATCAAGTTTCCTCACTTAACATGTCATAGCATATGTCATGTTTTGATAACCAAAATCTTGCAGTAATTCCTAACTAAACATAACAGCTATGTTCATTTGATGAGGAATAAATAAAGGAAGAAAATATTACCTGGATGTGAAACCCTTCCAGCATGCAAAATCTGACAAAAGAATACACCGCCTTTGGCATGAACAGCATCCACAATGGGTTTCCATGCTTCCACTTGCTCTTTTCTCCATATGCCAGGTGTGTTGGGATACCTTCACATAACGCAATATATAATTAAATAACTATTGATGAAGCAAAGTTGAGTGAGTAAAGAAGAAAAATGAAAAAAAATAAAATAAGTGTGGTTGTAGAAATGAGGATGAATGGGATTGGGGTTACCCTTGATGAGCAATGTGAGAGACACCAGTAGCTTCAGTTATGAGAAGGCCTCCCTTAGAAGTTCTCTGGGTGTAATACAAGATAGCATGGGGCTGAGGGACATAGTTGTAAGATCTCAGTCTGCCGAGCGGTGCCAAAACAATTCTGAAATTGAACATTTAAACAGTGTAAAGCAATAGCAATTTTTTTTAAGATAGTAATTAGTGTGTTATGTTGGAGGCAAGAATTGAATACCTATGGGATAAATTGAAGTTACCCATCTTGTAAGGAGTAACAAGAGGATTAACGACATCCGGAGTAACAGCAGCCATTTAACTTGTGAGTTTTGTTGTGATGTGAAGAACAAGGTGAATGGAAGAAGGAGGAAGAGAGTAGTTTTGTTTTGTAACATCGAAGGAATATGGATGACGTTCGCTTTGCGGTCACCGCCACCAGCGTTGACTCCCCCCTTTTGCCTTTATTTGCCCTCTCTCTCTTTTCTTTAATTAATCTGGACAAAGTTTTGGGTTAAGGTTAATTCAGTTTTTGAGAAAGTGGTTCTATAATGTGTCGGTGGGTTGGGTTTAATTCACCAGTCCCATGTTTTTGAGTTGTGTTGTGTGCACTTAACACTGTTACTGGTTGTGAAGAACACAAGGCGAGGATGAAAGTGGTTTTGTAACATCGAATAAATATGGATGACGTTCGCATTGCAGTCAGTAGTCACCGCCACCAGCGTTGACCCCCTTTTGCCTTTATTTGCCTTGCCCTATACTGAATCTGGACAAAATTTTGGAGTAGTTCATGTTTGGGACATGGGTTAACGATGTTGCTTGTGAAAGTGACTCCCTAGAGGTAGTCACGTGAAAGTGGGAGTAATTAGGTCCATTTTGGAGGTTTTAGAAAGATCGTGGAAGGTGATAATGATCTAAAATTGTGGCGGCCCATCCCCCTTCTCTTAGATGTCACAGGTTCATCTGATGTAATGGTGCCTTCTTATTAGTTGGATTCGTGACTTCGTGTTCTCCATTTCTGTACTTCTATGTTCTTAAAAAAATATATTCTTTTATTAGAAAATCATTTTCCAAATACGTTCCCCTCCTTCCCTGAGATATAAAGCTGCGGATGTTGCATTGGTGCTTGCATTCTTTTCTCAGAAATTGTTGCAAACACCAAGCTGAGTAGATGCAGGATACCAAAAATAATAACGAGTGCCTAGCACAAGAAAACAAGTTTTTATTGAAATTTTATGTTTTTAAATATTAAATACATCAATTCCTTATGTAAACTTTCTTTTCTTAGTTCTTTAATAAGGGTACTCGTTTGCATTTTCCAAAAAATAATTTAGGCTTAATTGCACTTTTGATCCCCGAGGTATCACGATTGTACAATTTTGATCCCCCTAGTTTCAATTGCAACAATTGGGTCCCCCAAATATCACATTTGTTCAATTTTAGTCCCTCATTCTAATTGCGACAATTGGGTCCCCCAAATATCACGTTTGTACAATTTTAGTCCCTAAGATATCACAATTATGCAATTTTTAATGTCATTCGCGTACATGGGACTAATTTGACATTTATTGAGATCAGTTTCACAGTTTAAATGACATTCTTAATTTCTTATGTAACTTTATTTTCTTAATTTCTTATGTAACATTATTGACATCTCCCATTTATGTGCTACTTTTAATTAAATTTGGTTTATAAAAGAGAAAAACGTTTTTGCAGTGATCGTTGTACTGCGTAAAATTGTTAGGCCTAGAATTGGGTCTTGATGAAGACATGGGTGGATGGGTGAGAATTAGGTCTTGATTGGGAAGAGATGTTTTGAAAATTAGGGAGATGAGAGATGCTGCTCTCATGGATGGAACCTGTTTTCAGTTTTATTTTGCATTTGGGAGAGGAGGAGGGGGGACGCAGATGAACAGAGACGTGTGGTGAAGCAGATGTGAACGTGAGTTGAAGGAAAAATGACATAACGTAACATTTTTAAATGGCTACAAAGCCAGGAAACCCCTAGTATGAAGCAATTATACATCTAGTTTACATTCTAACTCAGACGCTGCTTCATTTGATGTTTTGAACAACACAAAGAATGGACTCACAAGAAGCATGTCAGAAGAGTATCATTTAATAGTTACCAAAATGAATATCTAGAGGTAGCAGGAGCTACAGATAACAGTAACAAACATCTAAAGGTGAGCATCTCCACTGTCAATTTGCCATCACTAATGACGTGGAGTAAGCTTCAACGCAGTGGAAGCTGACCAAGTATTAGACCATATGAATCTTTCTATTGACGCAAGCTTTTCCTTTTATTTTCTACAATCTTCTTATTCATAGGAATGAAAGGATTCTCTTTAATTTTCTTAGCCATAGAAGAGAGTTAAAAGAAAGAATACAAAAGCTCATTCACACATTAAGAAAAGTTGCCGGGCAAGCTACAGTTTACAACTCCTATAGCCAAGTAGATTACTTAAGAAAGAAAGAACATTCAACCTTCCACAATACACAGCTCCTGTATTCAAGTATATATCTGAACCATTTATCTGATGAAACATTGTAAGGCAGCCAAAATGTGTAATATTCAGCACAAGGAGCTTAAAATCAAAATTACGTACAGTGAGTGATATCTAGATATGGTACAAGGTCAAGAATGCGATCGTGACCGTACAAACTCTTCTAATCTGTCCCACACCTCCAATGCTGCAGCCCTGTCTTGATGTCGCTTGTTCTTACTAATCTGCCAACATGATAGAAATGTGTACTTAGACTACAAATTAAAAGCTGAAAGAAAATATAGGAAGAAAGCAGAGCAATAATTTGAACAAGCATTAAGAAAATGAGGTACATAGCAAACGAGAAACCCACCGAGATAATCTTTACATTCCACTGCTTCGCAGTCTTTGCTGACTCCAAACTATCATCTTCAAAACGCATAAAAAATCCAGTAACTGCAAGAATTTCAAAGGGTATCAAAAACAACTAAGTAATTGTTGGAATATTAGCTTTCACGATTGAATATAGTGTCAACTGCATTTGTGTTGATTACAATAGATTAACAAGTTACTGTTGCTGATTATTAAGCTAGACACCACTTGTTTGTGTTAGACTAAATTACTCTCTAATCGATGGTAAATCAATCCATAAATACCAGATCATGTCTGCAGCCTATAACACAATTTCTATCAATCACTCTCTCTTTCAACAATAATAATTGTTGAAACAAAAACTGTACCAACACACAAATTCAACTTTTTTTATTTTTTTGAAAAATCAAAGGCATGTGGTTGTCTTGTCTCCCCTAAACCCAGATTGAAATCCAACAAAACACAAAAGTGAGACTCACTCTTATTGAAAATCTCAACATGATCCTTGAAAGGCCAATCCTTGAACTGCCATTCCTTTCCCAACACGAAAACTGCGACAACCCGATCCCAGTCCTCTGGTTTGAGGGCAGAGGGCTTATCCCTTACTTCATATGCAGTGACCGCCCTATCCCGACTAAGCTTCTTCTGCACCGTTACACAGTCTGGCCTCGCACCCTTCATCTGCTTCACCTTAACATCAGTGGGTATATAAACCCCATCCTCCAAAAATTCCTTCACATTATAGATCGTAATCAGCGTCTGAAACGCGCTGGGGACCAAAATTATGGGCACCCCTTCCCCTATCTTGCTACCCTTCAAGTGCATCTTGGGTTTGGGAGTAGCTTCATACCCCAAATCATCCCCAAACCCTAAACCCCTCTCATCAGCACCCATCAATCGACTCTTGGCAACGAGACCGTCCTTGCGCTGATGGGATTCGATCCTCTGGCGGTCCTCCTCGCGTTTGGTGGCGGAGACGAGGAGGGTGTAGAAATCCCTATTCTTGCACTCCAGCAAGGACTCGCGGTCCTTCAAGGGTTTCTCGGCATCCCTAATCATGGAGATGAAGTCCAATTTGGGTGGAATGGGAATGGGAACGGGGTTGGAGTCGGAATTGGGAGTAGGGTTAGGGTTAGGGTTAGGGCTGGAGTTGGGGATGGGGTTGAAGGAATGGGAAGGGTCGAGTACCAATCCAGATTCGGGGCGGTATTCGATGGAGTCGGTGGAGGAGAGGTGGCCCTGGAGGTAGAGGAGGAGGGGTTTGCGGTCGGGGAGGGTGACGGAGGGGATGCCGAGGGAGAAGGTGTTCTGGAAGTACTCAGTGTGCTTGAGATGGTGGTTGTTGATGTAGTGGACTAGGGTTTCAAGGGTGTAACGGTTCCCTTTCGTCGAACGGTACGCTGTCTCAACGGAGCAGGGGAAGGAGAAACTCATCGCCGAACCGAAACTCGCCGTTCACACGAACTATCTTGTCCAACTCGCCTCTCATCGTGAAGTCTCTCAGAGCTGAAAGGGGATCCATTCTCATGCCACCAAATGTTGCAAATGATGTGATGATGCACATCAACTACTTATTAAACCACTTTAGCAATTTAATTACAATTTTTTTAAATATAACTTGAATCAGTTGATGTATTTTTTAATATAACATGTAATCAATTATTTTTAATTTTAGATTTTAAACTTCCAAAAACAATTTTTTTTCTGTTTTTGCACCTTGGTTTTTAATTAACTAATAAGCATCATACTCACCAATTTTTAATTAAAATCTTAACATTGAAATTAATAAAGTAAAGATGAGCTTTTAATAAAATAATCAATCCATAATGCCTGTTATAAACAAAAGTTAGTATCATATAACTGGGATTGGGATTGCTTGAATAACAATTACAGTCCAAGGCAGCTTTAAATTTTTTGTAACATCTTTTATATTTGTGATTTAGTATGGACTCGGATGTAGTGATCAGTGGCAAAAACGTAAAACTTGAAAGTTGGAACATCTAAAAAGTATTCCATTATTCTCAGTAATATGAATGATGCAAAGTGCGTCTACAAGGAATACATTTCATCAAGCACTGTGAAACCATAACTATGAATCTATGATACACACTTAAAAGGGAAAAAGAATGATTGAACATATAGCGAGATAGTAGAATCTAGTTGCATATACTACAAAGCAGAAGAGCATCTGCTGTTAGTTGTACTACTCTGTCAATGTCAGCTCTTTCTCTAATTTTGCAGCAACAGCATTTTGGTCCATTTCCAAGTCCCCAGCCTTTCCCAGCAGAATGTCAAGCTGTGCACAATAGTATGAGTTGTTATTATCATCCATAACAAGCTTAGCAAACTGAATGGAAAAGTAAATGCAAGCAGAAGAACCTTAGCCTTCTGAATTCCCCGACCTCCCGTGTCTTCCTTAGCTCCAACAGTGGATGTCCTGATATCTGCGTCATATACCCATATGAAATCCAATTCTACGGAGCCTTAGAATAAAACAACTTGCTTTTAAGCAAGCTTTGTAAGGAGAGAGTGATCTTACTTTTCTCAATTGCCCACCCATTGCGTTTCAATATTTCAGCGAGGATTATAACAGTTGGAATAGCTGGATTCAATTAAATAAAACAAAAAAGTTAGAAATAAGAAAATACATATATTTTCTGATATCCCTCACACAGACATCTGCTCTATATCAAATCAATACTCTAAAAAATTCTGATTATACAATCAGTGGTTAAACTAACTGATTATACAATCAGTTAGTAGAGCAGTCTTGATTATCCAGTGTTACTCAATTTAAGACACTCAGATATATAAAAAGAATAAACAAACAATATATGCAGTTTGACATTGGGTTGTTCTTGGTTTTAATTGAATGAGTGGATAAGAAAAGGGATTGAAAATAATTATCCATCAACATTAAAAATGCAATACATTTTATCTTCCACATTTTCATTGAAATATAAATTGTTTTTTATTCTAAAATTTCTACTCAGTCACTTTTCACACACTCAATGAATTCAAGAACACCCTTAGTGCTGCCCCATCATTTCCCACCCTCGATATTGAAACTTTATTTTTCTAATTGGAACCTAATCAGAATCTAATCTATCGAGAGAAGTGTAAATGAAGCAGAAGATTCAAGAAAATGATACCCATGCCCAGCGCACAGAGCTCAACATCATTGTCCCTCTTTATGTACTTCTGCATGAGAAAGAAATACAACATTCAATACTTGGCAAATGAAATATGAAAACCGATTCAACTGAACATCTTAATTCCGAATTCGAAACCTATTTCATAAACAAGTTATCGAAGAAAATTCTTAGATTACAATGAGAAATGGAAAACAAAAATCAAGAAAGAATAAAGATTAGAGAATAACCCTCGTCGTTCTATAAATTGGACGGAAAAGATTAGAAGGAGTGAGAGAAGATAGAAGGAAGAAGAAAAAGAAAGAAAGAGATATTGTACCTTTGCAAGGTTGAGGTAGAAGATGAGGGGTTTCTTGGTTTTGGAAACCTGAATTCGAACGATCTTCTTCCCCTTCTCCTCGCCATTCTTGCTCTCAGGAGCAGCAGCACTTGCCATCGCCTCCATTGCTAGCTATCTATCTATCTCTCTCAAACACAACTCTGAAGCTTCTTCAACAAAGAAACGATGCTGATTTATGAACCCTCGTTCGTGTAACAGAGAAGATGCTATGACTTATATCAATTGCATTAACCAATCAAAAAACGACGCGTGTCCACTTTTACCTCGTTCACTCTTTTCGCGCCCAAACTTATAACCGACTGGGGTCTCTTTATCTCAACTACCGTTTATGCCCCCGCGACCCTAATTTTTATTTTTAAAATACTGAATATATAATTGAAAAATTAATTAGAAATTAATTAAAAAAGTCTTGTGATATTCAATCAGGATTGTCAAGATTTTTTTAAGAGAGAATCCAAATCCGATAGTATTCAATCAAGACTTTTTACAATTAATAAAAAGTCTCGTGGTATTAAAATATTTATGATTTTGATGGATTATTTTTTTAAGATGGATTTTGTAAGACTTTTTAGAGAGAAATATAAATAACAAATCCATCTCAAAATTCCACCCAAAACCCTCAGTGTGTGTTTGGATGGGGTATTTGTAGAGGGTGAAGTATTTTAATAGGGTAATTAAAATATCTCACTCTAAAATACTTTGTTTGGGTATTAAATATAAAGGATTTTAGAAATCAAGGGATTTTATGAGGGTATTTTGTTTAAGGTAAATCTGAGGAATTTGAAATACCTCCTAAAGAGGTGGTATTTTGAAATTCCCTCTCCTTACTCAGGTGGGGGCATCAGCCCCCGGACACTCAGTGGGGGGGGCGCCAGCTCCCAGACACCTGGTAAGGGGCACCGGCCCCCGGATGCCGACCCCTATCAAACCGGTGGTTTGGGGGGGGGGGGGGGGCCTGACAATCGGTGGGGGGCGCCAGCCTCCGGACACCCGGTGGGGGGGGCACCGGCCCCCGGACGCCGACCCCTATCAAACCGGTGGGGGGGAGCCGGCCCCCGGACACCTGTTGGGGTGCATCAACACCCGCACACCCGGTGGGGGGGCGCCGGCCCCTGACAACCGGTGGGGGCGCAGCCCCCGGACACCCGGTGGGGGGCACCGGCCCCTGGATGCCGACCCCTATCAAACCGGTGGGGGGCGCCGGCCCCCGGACACCCGTTGGGGTGCGTCGGCACCCGCACACCCGGTAGGGAGGCACCGGTCCCCGGACGCCGACCCCTATCAAACGTGTGGGGGGGCGCCGGCCCCCGGACAACCGGTGGGGGGGCACCAGCCCCGGACAACCGATCAGTGGCGTCGGCCCCGGACAACCGGTGGGGGGCGCCGGCCCCTGGACACCAGGTGGGGGCGCCGGCCTCGGACACCGGCGGGGGTGTCGATCCCGGACAAAGTATTTTTTAAAGGAATATTTAAAAAAAAATGTAATTGAAGGTAATTGAAATGCTTTATCCAAACAAAGAATTTAAAATACAGGGTATTTGAATTACCCTATCTAAACAAAATATTTTCGAAATAAAAGTAATTCAATTGAAGTAATTGAATTACCTTGCATTTCAAATTCCTTGGAATTTTGAAAATACCCTATCCAAACACAACCTCTGACTTTTCTACTTTCTTTTTTCTTTCTTTGTTGGCGGCACTGAATCCTATTTTTCTTTCTCCTCGTTGCTGCAGAACAATTTTTTTCTTCTTAAAACCTTCTCTTTGATTGTTACGTGTTATGGTTTTAATGATAGTCCATTATATGTTGTACAGCTTTTTTAGAAATTCTGCTTCTATTTGATATTTCCATCCACCATTTTTGTTTAATAACTGATAAGACTCATGATTTTATTTCATCCATTAAACTGAAGGATGGAATTATAGGTAGTAAACTGTATGATATGAATAAACCATGAGATGGAAATAATCGAATTGGTTAGATAGGGAAACCAGCAAGCTACGTAGAGAGCATTGCTAAACATTTTTTTGCTAGACATTTCTATCCACTATCTCTGTTCAAAATAGATGATGGCTAGTTCAAAATATGCGAAGCTGTTTCACACCTCTGGTCACAGGCACTTATGGTTTCTCACGTTGTTTAATGTTGCTTAGAAGCTTTGGTGTGGGGTCCTATAGTGTTTTGATTTTGTGTTGGGCTTATTTGTTGGTGCGTATTTTTCATTATATATCGATTAAGGTACCGTCTTTAATAATATCTTTTGCTTATAAAAAAAAATAGATGAAGATATGGATGACGATAATATAGATGATCAATAAATAGATGAAGGACTTCATGAAACCGTGTACACATCTCTGGTGGTACTTTATGAATTAATGCATGTGCTAAACCAATTTCTGATTATGATGTGTGGTGAACATATTAAACGTCAATGACGAATTAGTAGCATTGGATAATATACATAGCATTGGATAATGATCCAGGCAGTATTTTCTAATTTTATAAATCCATGAAGTTTTTTCAAATCTTATAAATTCCTATGATGTAAATCCTTTAAAATCTAATTTACAAAACCTTGATCATAAAAGTCTTCAAAATAATCTTATAAAATCATTAAATTTGAAGATATGGATGACAATAATATAGATGATCAATAAATAGATGAAGGATTTCATGAAGCCGTGTGCACATCTTTGATGGTAATTTAGGCATTAATGCATGTGCTAAACCAATTTTTGATTATGATGTGTGGTGAACATATTGAACGTCAATGACGAATTAGTAGCATTTGATAATATACATAACATTGGAAATGATCCGAGCAGTCCTTTCTAATTTTATAAATCCATGAAGTCTTTTCAAATCTTATAAATTTCTATGATGTAAATCCTTTAAAATCTAATTTACAAAACCTTGATCATGAAAGTCTTCAAAAAAATCTTATAAAATCATTAAATTCCTAATAGTCTTTTAAAACCCACGAGACTTTTTTCTTTCAAAATAATCTTTTAAAATCCTAATTGAATACACCCCCATTAATCTTTGATACTTTGATGGGAGAAAAAAAAATCCCTATTATAGTGGATGATAAGAATGTTGAATAAAGAATATAATATCAAGTATTACCCGCTGCAATTAATTTATTTTAATAGCCACAGTTAAGTTAGTTTATGGTTAGTCATCACTACGAAATACAACTAGCAATTAGTTTGTTAAATTCCTATTTGTAAAGGATGGTTCTGATGCACTCGACTAATATTATTGGCTAGTATAAGAAGGGATCCGGATTACCTACATTTGGGAATCCCTGAAGTTCCTAAAGTTAGGCAAAATTATGTCAAATGGGTTTTGGAGTCAAATTTCTTGGGCATGAAAAAGACAAAAACACCTTTAAAATTCCCTAAATGTAGGAACTTTAGGGAAATGTAACTTTAGGAAATCCAAATCTGTACAGGAAGTTGTAATCCGAAAGTGAATGATCAATTCAATGAGTTTATTTTTCTCCCTCAATTTTATTTATCTGGTTTCCATCTTAACATGATATCAGTAGGAAGTTTGCTTCTCCGCCATCTCAGATCATCTTCTTTCTTCAATGTGCTCCTTTCAATGGCAAATAATCTTGTTGCATCCATCATTGACGATTCCTTCAGCCCATTTTTGTTGCATCCATATAATATTCCAGGCATAGTGCTAGTTTCTCAACCCATATGTGGGACATGAAGATGGTCTTGAATGCCAAAATTAAGTTTGGTTTTGCTGATGGCTCCATTGTTTGTCTCTATGGAACCAATCCTCAGCTTTTGACTTTGTGGGAATGGAACAACAATGTGGTGAATTCATGAATTCACAACTCCACCTCCAAAGGAGCTTGTGATAAGTGCCATTATTGCCAATTTTGCAGCTGCACAACAAAAACTAAACAAGAGTCACAACATAGCAGCATCTGCAACCATTAGAGCCTAGTTTTAAAAAAGTTACATAGGCTGACATAAAAAAAAAGTTTTTTGTATATCTACATACCAGACAATAATAAGTGTACAAATATTGATTAATGATATCTAGGTACATGGTTGGCAACTTGGTTAATGTTATGGAATTTGTAGTTAACTAGTGTATTGACCCGTGCCATGCACGGGGCGAATACAAATATCTATGATAAATTATATAGATTATTATCTTCAATATTTATTTTTCTAATATATATATATATATATATATATATATATATATATATCATAAATTATAAATAAAATTATTTATATATATATTACTTATGAAAAATTAAAAGAATATTTATAATAAATTTTTTTTATAACATAAACAATAAATTATTATAAAAGATGAGGAATAGCATAATATGATTAGGACATTATAGATGAGGAATGTATGTAACAACATTCTTATTATCTAGCATTGGCCAATAGGAGCGTTGTTTATTACAATAAAAAGGTAATATCTATTATCTTAACTGTTCCATTCATCTAAACATACATATAAGACAAACAAATAGTAGTTTGCAAATGCAATAGCTATGGAAGAAATATTGAATATTGTCTGAGATAAAAACCAAAAAAAGCCTAATGAATTTTTTATTATTCGTCAAAAATACCCAAAAAATGTAACCCTTCGTCACTTTCAACACAGTTGATGATATTGTGTGGAGTTGGTAGTGAAACTCTGCATATTTTAGAAACCTGTAGCATTTTCCTGCAATTAATTAATTGCAGTGATACCTGGATAGTGAGGTATATTGGTTAGAATTTGAATACATGGGTATTATGTTATATATAATTTTATAAATTTTGATCAAAACAATGCAATAAGGTACCTTTACAAAATGTTGAAGTTGACGATATACAATAGTCTTAGTTTGCAATTACTAAACTTCCCCAATAGTTTCTGTTTAATGTAAAATAGAAAAATATATATTATTTTTTAATTGGCTATTAAACAAAGAAAATACACTGAATATCATGTAATGAAAATCACCTTAATAGTGCTGGCTTGGATATCTATACATTGTCAAACACATCTCGATATACCGCATTAGTACCATGTTCACCATTATCCATTATCAAAATCTTTAGACCCTTTTTTGACTTAACTCTAGATACTGCAACATATAACTTTCCGTGAGTGAATACTGGCCTTGGAAGATAGATACCAACGTGAGAAAGGGACAGTCCTTAGCTTTTATTAATTGTCATTGCAAAACATAACGCCAATGGAAATTGACGCCTTTGGAATTTAAACGGTAGTCCAGGGTCAGATGGTACCAAATTCATTCAAGAACCAAATGCACTCTTTGTGGAGAATCATGGTTGAAAATGATCTTGGTGGACTTGATTGAACTCTGTAAAACAGGCTTGTCTAAAATGAACAAATTGGTTAGTCTCTAACATAATACCAAATAATTTATTATTGAATTCATTAAATAAATACCTTTGAACATCTTCACCTTGGCCAACATAATTGCAACCGCAACATTGTTCTTATCACGGGTCGATAAGAAAGAGTTGAGTTCGTCAACATATTCTCCAAAAAGAGTGCATTTGAAACGGTACCTAATAAATTCAAATTAGGACGGATTATTCTAATTAAAGCATATGAATAAAAAAAACTTACATTATCAATGTCGACACAATACTAACCCATCTTTATTCCTTCTCTCACTATTTCCCTCTCAGGTCCCTGTGCTCTAAGAATCCCCAACACATCTGCAAAAAAAAAAACAAAAAAAACAAAGGTTCATATTCTAAATTTCGAATTTTAGAATCATTTCGGCATATATTTGATGATGTTGACTTGTCTGTTCTTACTGGGAAATACTTTATTAGGATATTGATTTTATGAACTAAAGAATTCATTTTTTGATTAATTTATTCCGAAATTTAAGTGGCCTATTGAATGATATGAATAGCATTGTAATTACAATTATTTGGGTATTTATCTTTGTCATTATTCCATGCTTAAACGTAAAATTTTTTTTTGATTTTAAAACGTACAGGTCCATTAGTCATTAATCAGAATAAGAAACCTGATTTTAGTATAATTAGAAGTTGATTTGTATATGGTGGTTTGCAGGGCAATTATATAAATATCGAGCTGATCGAGCTAATATTTGAAAGTTGTTTCTTATTTTATAACCTAAATATCTAATATTTTGATTAATTTATGTAGAGATTTTGTATTATATTTTTTTTTATCAAATTTATCTTTTTCTCTTTGGTATGTCTCTTTGGTATTTGTTTTGTCTCAAAATCGGATACTGATTTCCGATTTGAAAATTTGAGTTATTTTAATTTTTTTATCAAATTATTAATTTTTTTTATTGAATTGAATTTAAAAAACACTTATACATTATGTATGTATTTAAATACATTAATTCATTACTACGAAAATCAGATATTGAAAATCGAATATAATTTGATTCAAATATATTTATAGTAGTCGAAATTTGGACGGAGAAATCAGATTTGATTCTTATGTCTTGATAAAAAAAAGATTTGATTCTTGTGATTCGATTCAAATATATTGTATAGTTGTCGAAATTTGAATTGAGAAATCAAATTTGATTAATTGTTGATTTGATAAAATAAAATCAAATTAATGTTGATAGAGGTAATAAGTATCATAATCAAAATATGAGCAATGGACCAGGTAATTAATGAGCCGCAATTATATTCACCGTGAGAGCGACACGTGTACTATTTCATGTGAGACTCTATGATTGACTGCCACGTGTAATTAGTTGCTCAATGTAGAATCATCCATTATTCCGGTTTGTATATATTATAGATTATAGATTATAGATTATAGATTGAATTTAAAAAACACTTATACAATATGTATGTATTTAAATACGTTAATTAATTATTACGAATATCAGAGATTGAAAATCGAATATAATTGGATTTAAATATATTTATAGTAGTCGAAATTTGGATGGGGAAATCAGATTTGATTCTTGTGTCTTGATCAAAAAAATTTTTGATTCTTGTGATTCGATTCCAATATATTGTATAGTTGTCGAAATTTGAATTGAGAAATCAGATTTGATTAATTATTGATTTGATAAAAAAAAAATTAATGTTGATAGAGGTAATAAGTATCATAATCAAAATATGAGCAATGGACCAGGTAATTAATGAGTCGCAATTCTATTCACCGTGAGAGCGACACATGTACTATTTCATGTGAGACTCTATGATTGACTGCCACGTATAATTAGTTGCTCAATGTAGAATCATCCATTATTCCGGTTTGTATATATTATAGATTATAGATATAGATGACGTATAAACCTTGGTTAATGGCTTTAAAATCTCTATGTTCAAATAACATTACTGTAAAAAAAAAAGAGAGAAAAGATATTTGAACACCTCCCCCATGGACACCGTATACATACCGTATGGGGAGTGTATTTTTAGGTGTTGGTGTTAATTTGAGGAGAATAAAATAATATATAAGTGTAGAAAAATATAAATATATGATGTTGGGTGTTGATTTTGAGTGCATAAATATTATAACTCGAAAAAAAATACATAGGGAAGCAATAGGTGACGAGGTTGAGAGCATTTTTGCTGGTAGCTAAATCATTGAAGTGTATAGATGCAATTGCAAAGAGGGTCCTTTGTTGGCTGCATGGTGGACAATTAGGAAGGGATAGGCATCTACCATATCCATAACCATGCCAATGGATCCTTCCACCTAACAGTGGTGTCCAATTAAATGTGGATGGACCCTTCTCCCTGATTTGCTTTGACGAGGTATGGGTTTTCTTGCTCCTGCCACAGAACCAAAAAAATCATTTCATATTAAAAATAAAGAAAAAGTAATCCGAGTTTATTTGTCTAATTTGGAATCGCTCAATTGACAAACTAAATTCCACATGACAAATTTTATCTACAGAATAAGGGTTTAAAATCCGCAAAACAACTTGTGACTGAAACTAAGTCAAAGCCTGAATAGGAATTAGTCTTGTGTTAAATTTCGAAACCAGTAACTTAAACCATTTGTTTTTATTTTTTAGAAGAATGCTCCTATTAAATGCGTTTTCCGTTTTGTTTTGTTTTCTTTTTCTTTTTTAAGCCATTAAAACCACCAGAATTGGCACATGTTTTTTGCACATATAGTAAGAAGATACTGACATTATCCAGAGCAATTTAATATCCCCGTGACCTTGTCTAATATGGCAATTGGCTAGCCATATGTACATAGCAAGAAGATAATGTGAGATTACATTGAAGAATCACTCAGTCCATAAATATCTTTGAACTTTTTCCCATTTTCAGTCAGGTTTTTATTTTGAAAATTTATATTTTCTGTCTCCTGTCCACTTACTCCTTCCTCTTTGTTCACTGCCTCAGCTTGAGCTTAAAGAGGAGACCCATATTTCTTTCTTTTAAAGCTTTTAATCTTACTGTTTGGGAGTATGATTTATCAATGAAGGTTCCCCATTGCCATTGCTTGGTTTCGCCCTTTTTATCCCTTTTTAAGTGGCAAGCAAAAGATAACTCCTTTAAACACCCATCTCAAGATCATGATCTACACTATATATCCTATTATTTTTACTCACTGTTTAAGTCACTATGACAGCATCAACTCTATAAGCAATATAAACTCCATTCTATTTTTATGGACAAATATATAAATAAATACATAAATGGAAAAGAAAAATAAACACTATAGTCTGCCACAATTAAAATGTTTTTCAATAAACTCTCAATTCGTGGAGAGTAACTCCTGCTGTAACACGTGCAAAATTGTACATGTAATTGAATATAAGTTTAATCAGAAAAATGTTGATATCATATGCTTAGGAAAGTCAGTGATGTAATTATGCACAGTTGTAACTAGTTGTGGAAATAACATTTACCCTCGTGGCTTCAGTGTAAAGTCAGTCCAGTTACTCCAGTAAATGGGAATAAGCATCGCCATGTCTGTGTTAGAACTTGTGGTTATTTGGTAACAGATTGGTAAGGAAGGTAGGACTTAAAGGGAGCTTTGCAAGCCTTTTAACATATGCTAAAAGAAACACTTACTTTTGCATCACCAATCCACCCAACTTTTCTTGATTTGAAACCATTTACTATATCAATGAGACAAATGGGCCCTATTTACTCTATGAACTTACTTTCCTTTTCATTTTCCAAGGCATAATTTGTATGTCTGAGTTGAGAGAAATAAAAAACAGTACATGCATTTGGATCCTCTCTAGCGGTGCAGCCAAAATTTTTATACACATACTGAATGCGGTAGCCATAGGTATTAATAGTCTTTACATACATCTAACGATTCTGATAAATTAATGATGCATCCAATGGTCAGTCTTTTGCTTGAAAAGGACTAGAAAGAAAAGTGACCGGAGAGGATCAAAATCCAATTACAAACAGCATTTGAACTAAAACTAAGGTAAATTAAAATTGTCAACAGTTATACTGCATACAAATTTGTCATAAAATTACTTAGCAACGGGTTCTGGCTATGTAAAACAAATACTGCATAACTCTTGTCAGTATTTTATTTATAGTGTGCTTTCTCTTTGTTGGCTCTACTTGTATATGGGTTAGAGTATCGCTTGTACTTTTTCAATATGCTACATTGCTTATCACAAAAAAAAAAAAACCATAAAAATTTGTCAGGAAAGCTTGACAGGATAGGGGTGCCATTGCAAGTGGGACACCACGTTTTCTAACCCACGTTCCCCACCTTCACGTATATAAGGGCCCATGAAAGACAATGCATGACCAAATCAAAATCAAACAGTCCTCTCTGCTTCTCTCAAATTTATCCCTTCTCTCCCACTTTTGTCCACACACACATATGAAGGAGTTGAGGGGAATGCTGTCTGGTTCGAGACCATTCTTCTGAAGCAAAAAATACTAAGGAATGATTTCGGACCAGGCTTCATTCCCCCCAGCTCAAAGTGTCTGGGAAGGTGATGCTGTTCAATCCAATTCATTGTTTTGGTGCAAGTAAGATGATTCAATGGCCAGGTAACGTGTAAGAGTTCTTTTCTCTTAACATTTTCATGAAAATTCATGTGTGTTCCTTCCTTTCTTAAAATTTGCATTAGAAAAGTACTGAAACACTAATGAAAATTTGGGAACTTGATGTTGAACAAAACTCTTAGGCTTAGCCTATCTGCTACCACTCCAAAAGATGACTTTGTTTTTTTGACTCTACAGTTTATGTCTGTCCTACATTCCATTTTATATAGTTTCTTTGACCATGCATAGGAGAAGTTGAATTTACCCATCTTCATGAGTCCTTTTTTATGGGTTTCAAGTTCAACTAGCCTGTATATCCCTTTATGTGATCAATCCTTAAATATTTTAACAGCTGGCAACATCAAATCTGGTTCATGGAAGGACTCAACATCAAAAGAAAAGAGAAGGATGTGTTGTGGTTATGTTGGGCAATATTCATCAAATCTTTCACAAAAACCACAATGAAAGTTAACTGAAACAAAACACTTAGCATACAAATTTTCTTTGGAATTTGGAGGTGCACCATCGGTCGCCTACCCTTTCTTTTCACCAAATTCGTTGAAAAACTGAGGTTTTAGTGTGAAAATATGACTGAAAAGGGTTAAACCAATTGATGTAAACAAAGTTATGGCTTATCTTTTTTTGAAGTTGAACTTTTGTTTATTGGCTTTGCTTGTGGAGAGTTGCAAAGAATATAAGTTTTGGACCTTTCACTTTATTTGTTGCATACCAAACCAAATACCCAATCAAAGCGAAGCTTTGAAATTCTCTTTTTTTCCACCCATTCCTCGCTTTTTAATGCCGTGTGGGTCAGACTCTGCATGAATGTGGGTGATGGGTCTATTCTATTTTGGATCTTATTATTCTCAGCCTTTACACCCTACTGTTTTAATAGTTAATACGAATACAACGAGGCTCCTGTGCTACAAATCCCAAACCATGTGAAAGTTAATGTAATTGTATTAAGTATTAACCCCAAACTTGCTCACACTGTACAAATCTTCCGAAAATTTATGTATTTAGGATAGAAAAGTGGAAACTGAGTGGCGTGGGGAGACCTAAACTTTGCAGCCTCATGTTATTTCCTTTTGGACATAACTAGAGAGACAGAGAAGTGCACGGTTTAAAATTATATCTGCTACAATTAGTATGTTATTATCAAGTATAGGATTCATTGAATCCAAACGAGTTTTATAGCATTAACTATGTTTCATTATTTAGGTTTGAAGCTGTCATGAACATGCATTTTCCAAAACGTTGAAAGAGTCATAATGTTTCAATATTTAATCAAGTTTTATGGAGAACAATAATAATAAAGTTCAATCCTAATGCACAAATAAGAATCGTTAATATTTGCAAGAAATCATATGGATTATGGCATATGTGCAGTTGAATAGATATAAAAATCCGACTCTGCCTTTTCATGGATGTTTGCCACCACTAACTATCCCGTCCGTACAATGATGAGAAATGACATCATTTTTTGATTGTTAGTTACGTGGCATACAAAATATGGTGTGCTTTGGGATGGGATGCCCCAGCCAGAGGAGTCAAAAGAGAAGAGAGACATCTTGAGTATGTTATCACAAACACAAAGTTTATCCCTATGCTCGATAAAGCATCCCTTCTAAACGTTGTTACTTGTATTCACACATAATTTTCTTTGTATGCTAGCTTTTCTATCACCTGACGATTTTGCAATTCCATAAAGCATTCAACAGAATTTTGAAACAACTTTGAAAAGTTCACTTAGAAAGAGTGAAGGAGACATTTTGTTGGCAATCACTATCACAAAGTTTATGCATCACATAAGCGTCCAGAGATCATATGTCTCAATTTATTGTGTCAATTCTTATTTCATCCAATAAAAATATAATAAGTATATATCATTTTTTAAATTATTTTAAGAAAAAACAATTATATTATAACTTCTGTTATTCATGAACTAGAAGTGAGGTATGTAAATGGGACACAGGATTTGTATCCTCATAATTCATAAATATACACAAATACACTCCAATTCTCTCTTTTTACCTTGGATGGAGATCACCTGTCTCAAAATGTGTCTCATTCCCTATAATAATCTATGTTTCATTCTCTGTCTCATCCACTTAGATTATAACATATGATCTCCATCCTTTTATCTTTTGGTTTTGATGACTCCTCATAAAACATACTCCCCCCGATCTCTATTATAAGCAAAATAGTCTCAAAGTTTTTGGTCCAATATATAAGTAAATTTTGTTTTCCAATGACTCATTTAATGACATTATTTCCAAAATACCATTCATTTAATATAAATTTCAATGACTCATTTAATGAAGATTGAAGTTTTAGATGAAGGGTAATTTAGATAACAAACCTAATTTTTTTATAAGATTCAATAAGATTAACTAACCACTTAATATGTGTATTTTATTGAATTTTTGTTTATAATAGAGATAGGAGGGGTAGTTATATTAGGTTTGAGTTGATTTGGGCTGGTTTTGTAATTTGGATATGTATAGCATGAATGCCTTTGGGCCATGGCCTGTATTACGCAGGCCCATTGACACGTGGATGACTTTCTCTATCTAAAAACTATATCCTAATTAATATCCCTTCCTTCCCTTTTGATTCTCTATCCTGTGGTGTGCTGTGTTCGGCGAGTTTGTTGAAGGGATGGAACGGAACGAAGTCGTTTGGTGCGTCCTCTCCATCATCACCTAATTTCATTTCGATTAAGAAGCAAAGATCCAGAGAGAGAGAGATCTTTGTTTTTTTGGGGGGCAAAGGAAAATGGAGGAGGCATTTTTCCTGGATATAGTGGAGTTCCTGAAGAAACCCTCGATAACGGAGACATTCGTCGACATCTTGCTATGCGCAGTTCCGATTTGGGTGGCGGTGATGATCGGGTTGGTGATCGGGTGGTCGTGGCGGCCGCGGTGGACGGGCCTCCTCTTCCTCGGCCTCCGCAGCAAGTTCCGATTTCTCTGGACCGCTCCGCCGGGCTTTGGCGCCAGTCGCCTCTGGTTCGCCTTCACCGCCCTCTCCGCCTTCTCCATTTGCCGCACCTTTTGGTTCAATTTCAATGGCAAACGCAAGTCCAAGGGCCAAGCTCAACATCCATCACCTTCGCAATCCGACAATGTCGACGGCAACGCAACCAATCGGTACCAATTGAATTCCCAATTCTTTTCAGTTTTCTATTGAAATTGAATTTTGATTATGGTGTATTTGATCTTTGATTAGTGGTAGCATTGATAATGTTGTAGTTCGTAGTGTTAATTACTAGAGGAAGTTTGAAGCGTTTTTATGAATTTTATTACAAGTCGGTTATTGCACGTTGGTTAGGTCTGGTGATAGGGCTGAGGAGAGAGGGCGGGATATTGTTACACAGACTGATTTGGAACATCTTCTTCATCTTCTTGAAGGGAAGGATGGAGTCATGGACTGGCAATGTTTTATGGAGAGGTCAACACCAAACATGCAATACCAAGCTTGGCGTCATGATCCCGAGGTGGTTCAATTTTCATCCCATGCACATTCTATCTATTATTTTTTAACATATGCAACCTTGCACATGATAAGGAATCAAAAAATAGAAATGTTGTATCGGAAAGAGTAACATTTAAACTTTCAAGGAATTCAATACAAAACTTTTAACACAATATTTCTATTTTTTATTTCTTAACACGTGCAAGGTTGCATAGGATAGAAAAATTGTTCTATCTATTATCTAATTAGAAGCCGTACATGTCCTATATGAATGATGAATTTTGATATCCTTTTTGTCAGAGGCGCTTTTTCCTCCTCGTTGAAAATGAAAGTGGATTTCCTGTCATTGAGTTATATCCATTGCATATTTCAAACACCCACTATAATAAATTGTCGTCGTCATCATTATCATATATGTTGATGATTACTTCTTTTTGTAGTTCCAAGTAAAAATATATCAGCATCTGATGTTGGATCTGTTAACAGACTGGTCCTACAGTTTACCGGAGCAGAACTGTCTTTGAAGATGCAACTCCAGAGTTGGTGAGGGATTTCTTCTGGGATGATGACTTTCGTCCTAAATGGGATCCCATGCTTGCATACTGCAAAGTATTGGAGGAGTGTCCTCATGATGGAACAATGATTTCTCACTGGATTAAAAAGGTATTTCGACCAAAGATCTTGGTGACTGTTTTATGTCAAGCGTACAGTGGTATTTGGCTCACTGATACCTCTTTTAATCTTTCTGTTTGTAGTTCCCCTTTTTCTGTAGTGATCGAGAATATATTATTGCTCGAAGAATCTGGCAGGCTGGGAATACATATTATTGTGTGTCAAAGGTACGGCTGTGACATGATTCGCTTCAATTTTTTGGCATTTGTTGTGGCTTGTTTCTGTTTCTCTCACTAAAGCTAGCCTCCGTTGTTTGTTGTTCTATCTTTAGAAAAAGAAAGTCCTATTGATTTGAAGGCCTAACTGTGGTAATTTCAATTTTTCATTAGAAATAATTGGACAGGGAAGCATGGGTTATGAAATTAAGGAAAGGGATGAGCGGAAAAATTGGTCCCCCCCCCCCCCCCCCTCCCAAAAAAAAATTAAAATAAAAAACAAAATAGAAGTTTACACGGCACACACACAAACCTCACAAAATCTTAGTTGAATGCAAGTTGATCATATAGACTTGTAATTTGAACTAGTTATTAACATGATATACTTTGTTGGAGAGAAATTGAATACTTGTGTTGATACCTTGGTGAAACTTATCGTTTACTTTTGGTATCTCTTACTAAATTTCTGGTCTTTTCTGCATGTTTCTATTCTAGTATTTAATGGCATCCTTCAGTTTTTCACAAATTACGATTTCAATAAAACTGCAAGGATTGGCCTTGGGACTTTAGGAGTACATTCTAGTACATTTGCTCTATAGTTTCTTAAATCTTATAATCATGTTCATGTACTCCATCAATTGCAAAGTATTTCCTAGTTTACTAAAAGAATTTGTTACGATGATTTATTGCTTTCTCTATTATCCATTTCTCATATTTCTTTTAGTAACTAATCTAAGTTTGTATGATATAAACTTGTATTTTGCCGTTAATAGATTTTTCTTAAAAAGGCATAAAGTACATAATTATTACTATCTAATCTTCAATGTTGTAGGGAGTGCCCTATGCAAGTTTGCCAAAACGTGACAAGCCCAGACGTGTAGAGCTCTATTTTTCTAGTTGGGTAATCAAACCCGGTAAGAATTGTCAAAAACGATTATTATTTGCTTGTTACTGGTAACTATTCAATGGTGTTGTTTCAGTTGCTCACTTTGGGAAATTGATGCAGTGGAATCTCGCAAAGGAGATGGTCAGTTGTCTGCATGCGAGGTTACCCTTTTACATCATGAAGACATGGGGATTCCCAAAGATGTTGCGAAGTTGGGAGTCCGCCACGGGATGTGGGGAGCTGTCAAGAAATTGCACTCTGGAATGAGAGCTTACCAGAATGCTAGGAAAACAGAGGGTTCTTTGTCAAGATGTGCATTGATGGCAAGTAAAACAACCAAGATTTCTTTTGATAGAAACATGCATTCCTCAGAGAAAGGGCAAGCCATCAGTAATACCAGACAAAATGGTCCTGGCATCGACTGGAAGTGGGTGGCGGTAGGTGGGACTGTTGCACTGGTTTTGGGTGTTCACAGCGGTGTAGTAGGGAGAGCATTGTTACTGGGAGCAGGACACAGACTTGCACGGAGGTGAGGATCTAGAATCAGGTCAATGGAAAGTTCTATTTATCTCCATTCTGAAGATTCATCCTAAATTATATTTAGACCATCATATTTATTACTATCAAATGTTAATTTTGTGGTTAATATTTTGCATTAGTTTCAACCTTGTTAGATTCATCTCGCTCTTGCGTTTTAGAATGCAAAGCTGCGATTATATGCAATATTTTTTAAAACAAAGAGAATCCTTTCAAGAGTGTTGTCGAGAAATTATGGACCAGTTTTATCTTTTACCAAGATCAATTGCACGTTCTAACAAAATGCCTTGGCAACGTAACCATAAACTACGTAAAATAATAATAATGGAAATTACATTTACTTCCTTTGTTATCGGGCCTGATTTACACCTAAAATCTTACCTCCTTGAAGTTTATATTGTATTACTGATCTGTCGTTCAGAAACTCAACAAAGTTAATGTCACGTGTGTCATGATTTTTAATGGTAATTTACCTTTGGAGACTCGAATTGTGGGGTAAATGACTAATATATTCCCGAGTTTTAGAATATCTGAAGGTTCTCTTAAATCAAACCTCAAGAAGGTCGGTGTAAACAGGTAAGATCTCATAAATGGCTAGTGTAATTTTTTTCTTATAAAACAGTTGCATGTATCATTGAATTAAATTTTAGAGGCTTGAATTTTATTTATCAGTAGACATTTTTTTTGTCAAATAATTATCATTTCTTATTTAATGTTATTCGGACTGCATTGGCAGTTAGCGCTGTATTTATTTAGAGTAAAGATCCAAAGTGATCTCTCAAATTTTTCAAGTAGGACAATTTAGTTCCTGGAAAAAAAGAGAGGATAATTTGGTCTCCCAAATTTTATAACAGGGGACATTTTGGTCCTTCCGTAAGGATCAAATTGTCCCCCGTTATAAAATTTGGGGGACCAAATTGTCCTTTTTTTTTCAGGGACCAAACTGTCCTACTTGAAAAATTTGAGGGACCACTTTGGGTGTTTACTCATTTATTTATTTGACATTTTTTGGGATCTACACGGTACTTGTGATATATTATGGTTTGGTATAGTTGATATGATGAATATTTGGATATTTAGATATGATGAATACCTTTGTCTACGATATGCTATTATTGTTTATTATTTTTTCTATTAACAATTTTTTCTTAATATGTAGGTCCTTGAAATATTTGTTTTAAATAGGTCTTTATACTTTAAAAATTTATAATTGAGTCTCTAAACATATAAAAAAAATTGTAATTAGGTTGCTCATATACTTTTCTGTTAGGATTTCGATATGGTTGCGGAAGGTACAAGGCCCTCCTTGGATTTCCCTAAAAAGACTATGGGCCTATTTGGTGTTTTTCAAAAAGATCAAGGTCCCCCAAACAAGTGGGGTGGATCATTTAACAGAACTCTAATGGAAAAATATATAAGAAATCCAATTATAAGTTTTATGTGTTTAGGGTTTTAATTACAAATTTTTAACTTTTTTGCTATTTTATGAACTGTTGAATATAGAATTATAATAAGAAAATGACAATTATGTGATGGAAAGAAAGATTATAGACAAAGAAAAATTAAAATATAAAAGTTTAAGTCTGGAAAATTTAATTCAATTACATGATATTTTATAGAGAGAATTATATTGACTTCTTGAGGTTTGACTTAAGAAAAGTCTCATTTTCTAAAATTTACTTCGCGAATTGCGATATATTAGTCATTTCTCTATTATGGATATACAGTAACCTTTTTTATTTATTTATGGTGAGAGGTGATAATTGTAATAGTAATACTTTTTTTTTTATTTTAATAATTGGGTGTTCAGGAAATTGTTGAGTTAAAGTGATTCCATGTTTAAACAAAAGATAAAACGAGTATTTTATTGTATCAATTATCATCAAATGATAAACTAGAGCAGTTGAGCTCAATAATTCTGTGCAGCCACTGCGACTAGGATTTTTTTTTTTTTTTTTTTTTTTTTTTTTTTTGCGATGAGAGTTTAAGGTTTAGGAACATAAATGAGGCAGAGCAGCCTCTTTCTGAAACGGAGTGTGGTTTCAAAAACCGTGACTCTACCATTGCGAGTACTTAATGGATGTGATGTAATATTGATGTCCCAAACACGATTGATATTTTATGGATATTTTATGGAAACATTTATGGAAAATGCTAGTAATATTATGTTAAACTCTCTCCACTACACTCTTGATAATTGTGTAAATTTCATATGAAATTCATTAAATAAGGTGGATCATATATAAAATTCATCACCCCACATGAAATTTAATGAATGTGTTAGAAAGAGTATTGAAAAGAATGTGTTATAGCGTTATTTAACATTTATTAAATTGTAACGGTGACAAAAAATATTAAAATTGTTAAAAATTATTTTATAATATACACATTTCTTTATTATTCTTTAAACTACTTATCTTTTCAATCATTAAAAAGTCGGCGTTTAGGAAAATACTAGCAACACAATCTTATTTTTTAACTCATTTGAGTTACTCCTTTATTTTTATTTTTATGAGCTTCATTATATCACATCAATATTTTTAGCTAAAAAATACTAGCAACACACTTTTTAACACATTCTCCATTATTGTTTTGGATTTTATGTGGATCTACTAAATAGAGAAATGATTAAATTGGACAACAATTTTCGACAGCAATTTGGATGGTTAACGTTATTGAAATAGGTGGTAATTACATTCAGTGGATGGTTAATATATATAACAAGGTTCGTAACTCATTTAGCATCCACTGAACGTAATTAACCATGTATTTGAACTGGGTTAACCATCCAAATTGTTGTCTTATTTTTTTTGTTCAAATAACACAACTGTAATTACATGGACTTAGTAACAAAATTCAGGGGGAAAACACAAAATGGAGA
This sequence comes from Echinosophora koreensis, assembly GCA_035048595.1. Classification (NCBI taxonomy): domain Eukaryota; kingdom Viridiplantae; phylum Streptophyta; class Magnoliopsida; order Fabales; family Fabaceae; genus Echinosophora; species Echinosophora koreensis. Next base: position 14,333,213 of record JAPCYP010000003.1, on the reverse strand, counting down.
GTTTTCAAACTCAGTAACAAATTCATCTCCCTAGTATCTAATAATCTCATCAAAATCACTTGAAGCTAGAATAAGACAAAGAAACGAAGATAAATTTTTGAAGAAACAAAGAAAAAACTCACCTGAGAAGCGACGGAGATGGCAAGGCCAGCGACGGATACAGTGCAGACAGCAACGAAGACGACGCGACCAACGGCAAGCGATGCGGCCAACAGAGGATGAAGCGGTGGAACAATCTCTTGGAGCTTTGCTAGGGTTTCGTTACCATGAAGAAGTCGAAAGTAAATGATCTCAACACTTGTAATTTTTCAAATTTGATAGGGGTATTTTTGTCCATCTAAGTTTTTGGGTACAACTTCCCAAGAAGTTAAGAATTGGAAGCTCCTGAGATTAGCTTCAGAAAAAGGCCTTCTAAATGCTTCTCAAGAAGTTAGAAGCTGATTTAATAATGTATCAAACACCTTTTGAAGTGGGCTGAAGTACTTATCCAAGTAGACAAGCCCTTAGAAGCACTCTTAGGCTGTATCCAAACGGGCTCTTATTCTCTATTTAGTGAGATCCAAGTGAAATTTATCCAATAGTGTGTGTTGAAGAGAGTGTATTGCTGACATTATTATTTTTTACTTTATACCATATCAAACAACTATTCATTCATTCATTCATTCTTTCCTTTTTTGGTAAGCAAAACAACTGTTCTTTCTAATGATGTAATTAAGTGGGTTCTACAAGTTATATCACATCTTTATATTTTAGAGTGAAGATCCAAAGTGGTCCCTCAAATTTTTCAAGTAGGACAGTTTGGTCCCTGAAAAAAATAAAAGACAATTTGGTCCCCCAAATTTCAAAACAGGGGACAATTTGGTCTCCTAAATTTCATAACGAGAGACATTCTGGTCCCTCCGTAAGGACCAAATTGTCTCCTGTTTTGAAATTTGGGGGACCAAATTGTCCTTTATTTTTTTCAGGGATCAAACTGTCCTACTTGAAAAATTTGAGGGACCATTTTGGATCTTTACTCTATATTTTATTTACATTTATTTTAATTAATTAATTGGTGTCGTAGTTTTTTATCGAATAATAATTGTCCAACCGTTCTTGTCCAATAAACGCCACGCCTTTGTGCTCCAAAAGTAGTGCCTAATTAAGGACCGTTAAGTAACTACTATTGGATATGCGTTTAACCGTATTACTCCGATTGGCTACAATTATAAGTAAGAAAATACAGTATATTTTATGGACTTAAATGTAAATAAAAGTCAACTAATTCAACTTTATTTAATGTTAATGTTCAAAAAATCAAGACAATCAATCAATCAAATTAATTCTCTTTTTATTTTTTTAAGAGCATTGCACACTCCCAAAATAATTAAAAGATAATTTAATAATTATAACTCAATTTTTTTATATATATAAATCATGATAATTAAATAAAATTAATAAAATAAATATAAAGTTAATTAATTTTATTATAATTGAGTTTCGAGGGAGTATTATTTAATAATAATAACATGCTTGTTTCTTTCAACATGTTAGTATTGAGTGTAAATTGTAATTGTAATCCCTGTACAACGAACGTAGCAAAGATCCAATGAACGTGTGGTCTGTGGCAGAGTGTGTGTCCACGTGGCAGAGCCTTAACCTCATCATACCAGAAAAAAGGTATCCAGGCAGCTTCATGTAAGCTGTTATAGCAGGACGTCTGCAACAGCAACTGCACTTTCTTCTCTCTCTCTATTCTAACAGACACAAATCCTCTTTGCTCTACCCCTTTTGGGTTTTGTTTGTTTGGTAGTTACTGTATCGTTTAGTGGTTTAAAGGACACAGGTATGCTTCATTAATATCACTCTCCTTTACATTTCTCACTTTCCAATTTACTCAATGCTTTGGTCCCTCTCTTTTCCATTTATTTGCATAGCTAATGCTTATATTCAACTTTATCTGATTCACAATTAATGTTTATGACCCTGTATTGCTGACTCATCGGATGAACTTTTCAATGCCCAGTGGAAGAAAAATATTAACTTTGGTTATTGAATAATGTAAACTGCTAAACTGAATCCATCCATATAGATACTATGAAGGAAGGCTTATGTGTAGTAACACACACTTGCTTGGGATTTTGGATGTTAGGACAGCAATAAGAAACATGTGTGAGTATAAATATTTTAAGGTTGCCATTGGGGCGAGGTTGGAGTTTTTACCTACATATGTTTCCTAATTTGCATGGGATACATGTTTTCTCCTATTTAAAGCAGTAGAAAAATCCATGGGCATGGGCCTCACCTTACAACTTTAGTTTTTGGATCACTAGTCCTTGACATAGTATTAGAGCATCTTTGGCCAAATGGTCAAGAGTTAAATCCTTGCTACTTCCATTCTTCTAATTGAATTCAATTCAATTTCAGCACAAGGTGATGACGGTGTGCCTGTTCTTTGTCCACCCATGAAGCTTGTCAAGATGCTCTTAGGGCTGTGTCATTAGGAGCATGTTAGAGATAAAAAAACCATCCATATGCCTGTATGTAACAACTTGAGCTTTTGGTATGACTGACCCTTGACATTATTCAAGTCGTGAAATTATTTTTCAACTTCATTGCAACCTGCATGTTATCCCATGTATGTGATCATGCTTAATGCTAGTTGTTTCTCCTTCTAGTCACCTCACAAATTTTATTAGATCCTCTGAATATTCTAAATGTAATCATTTTTTTGTACTTGTGAAAGAATTTGGCCTGCTGCTCAATTAAAACACTTCAATTAAGAGTGTTACAAAAGTAGTTAGAGTCGTGGTTTGTTGAAACAATTTAATTTGCATGAGGAAAAGGTGAAACAAATGTAGTCCAACATACCTTCAAATGAGATGCATCTCAGATAACTGATTAATGAGTTACCCAAAATCCAGTCATGTAATTTGATTCAAGGCTTAGTGTTATGGAGATAGCTTACATTGTTATCAATACCCTGCACTCAGAATTTTCACTTTAAGCACTATACAGAAGGTTAATTTTGATCGTAATAATATTTCAGGACCTTTTTGTGAAGAGTTTATCCTTCTGAAGATGAGTGCAGAAAACGAGAAAATAAAATCAAAGACTGATATTGAACTCTTTCTGAATTGTGCTAACCAGTGCATTTGGAAAAATTTGAAAAATGACACAGGTGCAGGTGCAAATGCAGCATCCGGAGTAGACTTGACCTTTGCTGCCACTGACCCCCTGTCTGAAATAGTTTGGTCTCCAGATAAAGGTTTGAGTCTTAAATGCACCGATTCAAGCTTTGCTGATATAAATAATTCTCTTTATCGGGATGTTGGACCAAGTAGTATTGTTCTTGCTACGCCACAAATTGTTACTGGTGGCAGGTCTACCATTGATAAGCAACCTGTAGATGATGTTTTTGTAAAACCTATAGCTGTCATATGCGCCAAGAGCGATATTGATGCGACAGATACTCCCATTAGGCATCCAACAAAGGATTCAGGTGTCATGGCACAGTGTGAAACCAATGAAGAAAATGATACAGGTAAGGGTAACATATAGCGCATCCCCCTTGGCTCAATATTTCTAGTCACTTTTTCCTGGAACCATTTCTCAATCATGCAGAACTCTGGTCTGGCAGGACCTGGTGGTAATATGGAGAAAATGAACACTGCAGAAAGAGCACCTAATGATCAAAATGAGAATCTAATGAACGATTGGGAGAAGAATACTTGTGATCAAGCCAACATCGGAACTGATAAAATATCTGGGATAGAGGGAAACAAATTTTCTACTATTTTAGGTATGTGCTGTCATCACTTCTCTAGTGCTGTGGGGATAGATGTTACTCATGTTTGGATCACATTCTAATTTGTTTGATATTTGTTACTGCTTTATATCGATGTACCTGGATAATAGGAAAGAATTACTACTAGTTTTGGCAGTTCCACCCCCCCCCCCCCCCCCCCCCCCCCCCCCCCCCCCCCCTAAATACATAGGTTTCCAGAATTTAGAACATAACCTTGTTAAAGAAGGAATTTATTTAAAAATTTGTTTGTGTTAAAGGAAAATACAAATTTTTCCTTTTGTGCATATCTGAAATGTCTTCTGCACCCTGATATTCCTGCAGGTCAGGTTGACCAAGGGCCATTTGACAGTTTATTACTTGAATCAGATGAACGTAAACCTAGCATGGAGCAAAATCCTTCACCAAGGAGACCTTCCAATGAAGGCATAGATATTGGTATTGGAAAAAAGGCAGTTGTTACAGATGATGCTTTATATGCTATGGTTGAGCCAATAATTGAATGCAAAGGTTTTGATGCTCCAGGAACTAATTTAGCATCCTCCAGCAGAAGTCCTTTAGAAAAACTGGAATCAACTGCAGAGAATGATTTACGAACTTCCAACTGTGAAGGTGCTTGTGCTCCAACAAGTGGAATTCTTGTTAATGAGATTAAAAACAAATGTCAGGACAACGAAATGATGCTACCATGTGGTAAGATTCTTCCAGTTTTGCATTCTCCATGTCATAGCAGAATTCATATAACAATAAACAAAGGCAAGGAAAAGTCCTTATCAGATGGAGATGCAAAGGTAAGATTATCAGAGGAGGAGAATGACAGCCATTCGAGTGTAGAAAGCTGTAATAGTGCTGGTGTTTTTTCTACAGGTAAGAAGAGAAGTAACTTTCAACAACAGTTGATAATTGGGAGTAAAAGAGTCAAAAAGCAGATTCAAGAAGCTTCTGGTTCCAAATCCTATGTTAAACAGGATAGCTCATTCATGAACTGGATTTCAAACATGGTGAAGGATTAGCACAATCCATTCAAGATGACTCAAACACTTTGGCTCATACCCTTGCAAATCCAGATCATAATCCAGATCCTGATGACAAACTAATCACATGCAATACGAATCAAGATCCTGAACCAAAAAGTACAGGATTCAAATCCATTTTTCAGTCAATATATTCTCCAAGCTTGAAGAATGTAGGAACAAGAATGTCTCATCAAGAAGGAGAGGGTTGTGAGGATATAGAGCCAGGTAACGTGGTGCATGGAATAGATGCTACTCCAATAACCTGTTGTGCAGAGAACAATAGCCTTTACAAACAGTATTTGCAACCAATTAAGTTTGAAGTGTCTACTGGGAGATATGATGCTGGTCCGTCATCGCAGCCTAAGATTAAACCTCTCAATTTTTTTAACTGTCATGAAAGTAGTAAAAATTACCATGTGGAGAATAAAAACTGTTCCATCTTGGGCCTTAGTAAGGACAAAGAAGAAAAGGCATCGCAGTCATCTTCAACCAGACAAAATACAAATAATACTGAGAATGTTGATTCCAGTGCACTATCTGAGAGAAAGGAAGCAGGGAATATCTGTCACAAAGATGATACTCAGAGGAGTCTTTGGATAACTCGATTTTTTCCAAAATCCACTACCCCCATAATTATTTCTGATCACCTCAATGAGAGAGTTGGATCTCAAGTCCACACCACTGATTTCTCAGTTCTTCCCGATGATTCCAGTAAACACATTTCATTTCTGAACAACTGCAAGATAGAACAGACTAGAGAACAATCTGCTGATGACACAGAGGCTTCCACTGCTCTTAAGGAAGAAAAGGGAAATAATGATCATAAATCAAAGCATAAGTTCAACCCCCTCTCATCTTCCCCGGGTTTCAGAAATTCAAAGCTCATGGCTTCAATGTTTGCAAGGAGATTAGGTGCCATAAAACATATCACACCAACAAGCAGAACGGATAGTACCACGCAGGTCGATGTGTTATGTTTGTTTTGTGGGACAAGAGGTCACCAACTTAGTGATTGCTCAGGTATAACAGAAAGTGAGCTAGAAGATCTCCAGAAGAATATAAATTTGCATAGTGGACTGGAAGAACTTCCTTGTCTATGCATCAAATGTTTTCAACCTGACCACTGGGCAATTTCATGTCGCCCTTCAACCTCGACAAGGAAACATGAATTGGAAGTTGATGCCTTGGTCAATGATTGTATTCCTAGTGGAAAACATATTAATCCTAGCAATGAAGGAAGTGTCAGGCTTCTGACTGTTGAGGATGACCAAATTTTATCCGGTGGTTGTAATGATGATGGAACTGATCACAAAGCAGATAGAAATCTTAATTTGAAGCGGAAATCAAATGAAGTCATAACCTCCAAGATAGGGTGCAATGCATCATTCAAGAAATACTGTAGCTCAAGTTCAGAGGAACATAAATTCAAAGAAAATCCTATGACATCTCCATCGAGATTGGCTGAAAGGCAGATTTCACATGTACCAAAGGGAATCTTAGATGCAGTTAAAAAACTTCGCTTGTCCCGCACTGACATCCTGAAGTAAGTAATGCAAGCCAACTAACTTATAGTACTAAGTCATTTCTTGAAAAAGAACTAGTTATTGTGTGGTTTTACGGTCCATGTATAATGCATAAACATTAAACAATAAATAACCTATGACGGTTGCTAAATACATAAAGGATGCAAAACAATCGTTCCTAATTACAGTATTGGTGCTTAAACATAATGCAATGATATATGGTTAGATGTCAGATATACAAAATAGTTTGTGCATCCTTTTTTTTGGCAAGAATTTTTCTTAATAGAACGTTATGCTTTTCAGCTGTTGACTATTTTCTTTTGCTGCGTTTTATTGTTTCTCATGAAAAGAGTCGTTATGCCTGCAACCTTGCACAATCTGGTTAACAAACATTCAAAGAATCTATCTTCATTTATAGGGAAATCTTTGCAAACGTGAAACGTAAGTATTTTTAACTAATGTGCAGTTCTGTGGCTTGAAATTGTCTTATTATTTTAGTCACTTTAACTCCTCCTTTCTCATATATGATCATAAGGACTCCATGAAAATTGAAAATACCTAAAAAAAAAAAAAGTTGCTGAATTATGTGACAAATGCCTTTCCGCTTAAGTTTAGCCTTTTAACAAAGTTTGAGCAGAAGCTCAATGTAAAAAACTATAATGCAACACTGATATTCACGCTTGACCAACAAATAAATTGAGTTAACTTAAACACGAAGCAATTATCGACAAAACAGGCATACCATACAATCACCAAGTACAAGAATGGTAGGAAAAATTAAAAGGGTAAGGGAAGAAGAACATGGAATGAGAATACTTATATGTGAATGCTACTACTAAAAACTACCTACAAAATATTTATATACAAATACTACTTATACCTCTTGCTATTATTGATTGGGTAGGAGACTCTATATTGCCAATTTTCCTTGCAGGTAAAGTATTAACTGAAAATAAATAGGAATAATGAACATAACCAGTGTGTCTAAACTATCATAGGCAGAGAAAGAGAGATGTATATTTGTGACAAGCTATCATAATCAGAGTATACTGTTGTCACTTATAAGCAATTGGATCTTTGCAATTTTTATATTACTTGACAAAATGTCCTACACATCAGATGGATAAATGCTCATGGGTCAATATCACAACTTGATGGTTTTTTCTTGCGCCTGCGGCTTGGGAAGTGGGAAGAAGGACTTGGGGGAACTGGATACCATGTGGCATCTATAAACGGTATAACTAAAATCACACCTTGTTCTTTGCATGTAAATATGCATGAATTATGTTACTTGACTACATTATAGATATCCCTAGAGTGCTTCTTTAGTTTGATGAGGCATCACGACTGCTGGTCTTTTTCTTTTTTGCATTTTGGTACAAATTATGATTGCTGTTTTTATTCCTTTTATTTGTTTTTTCTTCTTTCCTGTTATGGTATATCAACAGAGGCTGAGAAACAAAGTTCAGAGGAGAGTACAAGAAAATCTCTCTCGGTGAATGTAGGGGGGATCAACTGTATGCTTGAAAGTCAGTATGTATCCAATCATGATTTTCTTGAGGTAATAATCAATGATAATTTATTAACTTTTCTGCTAGTCCTTGTTTTGTACCTATTGTTATTGAAGCTATTGGTTTCCTTGTCATTTTGACTCCATAAACTTCTGTGTAATTCAAACTCTAATAAATTATGCTGGATCAGATAACTTTCTTGTGATTGTGATGGTAGTTTACTTCTTATTGAGTAATGAACAAGCTATAACTTTTGGATTCTGGTTTTGTTCCGTTTTAGGTTTCTTGTTTTGCTCCAGTTATTTGAATACTTCATATTCATATAACAAACAAGCACATGTATCGTATTTCATTTATTATTATTATTTCCAATTAATGTTGAATCGGATGACTGGACATTTGAAGTGTCATAAGTTTTTAAATAAATTTGAACTTAAGCATAGTTGATTTTCTATGACTGCTTTATTTAGTCATGCATACCATTTATAAAGTCAATAGTGTAATGGTCATCATCTGAAGAGTAGAATCTTACATTTAATAATGCTGAACCTCAAAATTAGCAGCTCCAAGCTAGCCAGATCTGGATCAATACTCATAAAAGCGCTTGTGGTCGGGTTAGGGCGTTTCCCTAGCAAGAATTAGTTTCACACCTAAAGGGTGGAAAAAGCTTCTTTAAAATGAGAACGTAAAGCTGTATCTGTCCTCAGATCATTTGATGTATTAGGATTATGATGCACTATCAAATTAAGGGTGAATTCACCTCTAATTTCTCACTTTAAAAACAAGCTCGATCCTATAAAAAGAAGTCCAAGTCAAAAATCACTTCTGTTTCATGGATATGTATGCATTATATATTTAATATTCGAAAGACATCTGCCATTGCTTTTTCTAAATATAGCACCTGTGCATCATTGTGCCTTCTAAACTTTCCCCAGTCAAATAACGAAAATCGAAAGGTAAAACAAGTCAATTTGCAACTCTTTATATTGTAAACCAATCATTATCTGCTATTCGCTTCACAATGTTTCCACTATTGGATTAATATAAATAGTGATTTACAAGAACAGCATTGAGTCATGGAGTGATTATCTAATGAAAACAACATCTGTTCAACTTATTATCTCTTCTCTTACTTGTGCAGGAAGAAATCATGGAATGGTGGTCTGCCACCACAGAAGCTGGTGCTGAGATTCCATCTGAAGAAGATCTGATCAAAAAAATTGAAAAGAAAAGAATGTTAGGTCTCTAGGCATTTCTTAATTTAAGTGTTGATATTATTTATTGCTGGAAGCGTGAGTTTATTCTCTCTTTTGTAGATAAAATTATGTTTTCCTCATTATCTTATCCAATTAATTGTATATCAAAGGAAGCATAAAATCGGAGATGTTGTTAAACCATCATCATAGAGTTTGTGAATGTCATAATGAAGCACCCAATCAAAGAATTGCTTTATCTTTTGAAATGAAAGTAGCGGGAATTCCAATCAATACTTCTACCTTACCTTCAACTGCAAATTGTATCTATGCCCCCTTGCACGTGAATATGAAACCTTGCAGTTTCTTGTATCACGGTTTTGTAAAAATTCATGTGCCTCAGCTGGGCATGCACATAAACTGCCACAGTGACGAGATAGTGTGTGTTTCAAAGGAAAGACGTGTGATTCTTTATTCTGTTACATTAAATCTTTTATGTGAAAAAGGTTGTACATGAAATTCTTCAGAGGCAATTTAACTTCCAAACCTCCTTCCATATTCTATTTCTGGCAGTTTGGTATTGTGGCTCCAGGTGATTTTGTCCTTACCTTCATTGATTGGGACATCAGTTTTTTCTGCAACCTTATAACCATGAAATTTTGATTAATGAGGCTGATTCCAGGTTTGTGTCTATTGGTTCGTACTTTTTATTGGCTTCAAACATGTGTATCTTGATTGATTAAATGCAGATATCTAAAATAAAAGAACAAAGCATGTAGCACAGTATCAGTATTGCGTTCTCAACCTCTTTTCCATTTATTCTGTCTTATTTCAAAACTATAACAAATAAATGAGATGGGAAACGTATTTCATTGTATCGAAATTATTTTGCCTTCAGTTATTCAGGCTTTCTACACGTAATGATGGCAAACTTAATTAGATCCTTCTTGAATCCTTCTATCATTAGCGGCATAGCCAAAGCTCCTTTTATGGTTTTCAGCCCTGCCCAAAATAGTAGAAACGCAAATCAAGAGATACGCCTGGCAGCAGTATATATTAATATGTTCTCAATTGTGGGGGCGGGGGATTTGAAGAAAGGATTAGTGCATAATTGCAGCTTCAAAGGCAACAAATCATCCATAATAAGTTTTTCTTCTTCACACTTGTTAATTAAAAAATTCCAAATCTTGCAAGATAGTGTTGTGAGACTGTAACAGAGAAAAGCCTAAACAATGTAAAAGGTATATTTGATACAAGTGAAAATGGAAGGGATCAAAATGAAAATTTTATACCAACCTCCTTCCCTTTTTCCTCCCACTGAGCCTAGCTTATGTTCTTGATCCTAATCAAACAATTTGATTGAATCTTCTTTATCCTAATAAGATAATTTTATGGTTACTATTATGTAACGTGTTGCAACATGTAGACCAAACGTTTTCATAGCCATAGAGGTTACCGAGTAAGGAAATAATTATCAATTAACACTACGAACTACGACGAGTTTGGATAAACAACTTAATTATAATAAGCTAAAAAGAGCTTCCATTATAAGTTATTCTTAAAATTTTCTTATAAAATTAAGTTCAAATAATCTCTCTACCAGCTCTTTCAAATGGCCCTCTAAGAGTTAAGTGGCTATAGGCTACGGCAGTTTGTAAATGCTAATAGCAATGTTGAGCTTACCACTGCGCAAGAGTGATATGAGACCCTTCCATGTCAAGGCAGAGCGTATCACTGCTGGCCAAAATGGAGCAACAAAGGGAGACCAGTCTGCTGACTTGATGTCCTGGCATGGCAGAGGACAGGTGATTTTCAAATGAACAAAAGACCTCAAGAGTCCATTTAATAATTGAGTTTTGGTAAATGAATTACCTGGAGTGATAGGGACTCAAGTAATCTAACATAATCAGCAGTTGAGCACCAGGCTGGAAGATAAAATGCATCACATATCTTCTTCAAGAGATTTTCCTCCCATGGCTTTAAAGATTCTTCAGCAGGGCCAAGATCCCTGTGGCACCATGTTACTATTATTATAGTGGCACCAGGTGCAGCAACTCTAGCTAACTCACCAACAAACTGTAAATTGTGGGTAAAATGCGAAAATGAGATGGGTACAAAATAAATAATTAAAAGAAAAAACTCAAGTGAATAGTGCATAGTCAATAGTAGTGTGATAACTAGGCCGCCCTTCACACTGCCTTGAACTGGTATTCCATGAAAGAACAAAACACATAAAAGTTGATTGCCACTTTGTACAGGAAAAGATTGGGGAAGGAGTAAGGACTTATATCCACAGGACATGTCAAAACTGAAGAACAGATAACTGACATCGTCACGAAGGCTCTTAATGGGAGTAGGATTACCTATCTTTTTTACAAGTTGGACATGATTAACATCTATGAAGAGTGATATAAAAGCAGGATATTAAGCATGGGTTTAGTGTATTTAAGGATATTTTAGTCATGCGTATATTAACCTTTGCTTTGTCAGGCATATGTTCTCCACTCTCCATGGACCACACCAGATCAAACTGGCCGTCAGGGAATGGTTGCTCTAAAGCGTCTGCAACTTGAAAGGAAACCTGTTATTACAGAAACATGAAGCCGAATTTCATTAAACCTCTTGCCAATTTCAAGCATAAAATGAAAATGTAGAAAACATAGGCAGGAAAAAAGAATAAGGTCAACAGACCTTGTCAGCTAATCCTTGAGCAGCAGCAAGGGCATTAGCTCTTGCAGCTTGAACAGGACTGAGAGTGATGCCTACGCTTGTTGCCCCAAATTTCTTGGCTAGGTACCTTGAGCTTCCCCCTATGCCACACCCAACATCAACTATACTCTTGGGCCATTTGTCCTTTGGGACCTCATCTGGGCATTCAGAGAGAAGATAAGCAGTTAGCAGGAAGACAATAATATCAGATTAGAACATGATGTACAAGACTCTATTATGACTAAGTGACCACATAACACAAGTCCATTTTTTAGATTTTTTCACCCAGAGAGTATAGTACTTGTAAACCAAGCATTCATTCAAAATGTAGACTTTTAACCTTTCTTGGTAAGATGATGGAATGGATTGATTGCAGTGAAGTGGTTTAGAGTGGAGTAGAATAGAGGTGTTTGGAAGTTTTTGGCAACAAAAAGTTTAGTTTGGGGGAAGGCACGCCCCCTTGTAAGGATAAGGAATACCACCAACCTCAGTGAGGATTTACAGTAGAATTTACATATTGCCTACCAACCAGGGAAATCTAAGATTGGAAGTTTTAATGAGTCAATAGAAGGAAATTACACTCCATTTGTTTAAAAGTCACATCGGTAATGAATGAGTGAGGTGGAGTGAATTACAACAGCATGATGCAAAGTCCTAAATTGAAGGCGATGAAGATTTGAGGGTTTGAGCGATATAAAGTGGCTTGGATTTCCATCTTTTTAACCACCGTATTCGATTACTTAAGGGTATCTTTGGGAGGATGGGGTGGGGTGGTTAGTAATGGTGTGGGGTGGTATAGAAGGCTTGACCCATTATTTGGGAGTTCATTCATTAATGGAGTGGGATGGTTTAGGATGGTAACCCAAACCACTCCATCCCATCCAAACCCCCAATTTTTATACCCTCCAAATTGGGGGGTTTGGGATTTCCCCCTCAAACTTCCAAACAATGGAATGGTATATTTTTACCACTCCACTCCACCCCACCTCACCCTAAACCACTCCATTATTAACCACTCCATTCCATCCTCTCCAAAACTCCCAAACATAGCCTAAAAAACTTTCAAACTATAGTTAATGGTTTAGCACTAAACTTGTTATTAATGAATCCAGTAGATTCGTGATTCATCCAAACATAGCCTTAATCTAAAGAGGGTGGATTGACATGCCAATGATGCCATCGTGACGTTTAAACTAAACAAACAAACATCAACATGAGAGAAGAGAATACCAGGAGATGAAAGAGAAGCGAAGCGAAGCGCCTCTTCGATCATTCGAATCTGAGCAGCACGGTGATCGGAAACAGAAACGTTGGAATCCGGTTCGTAAAAGCCGTGGTGCATATGGTCGCCCCAAATGTCCTCCCATATCCCAGAGGACTCGTCGTAGAACTCAGCAATGCCCTTCTGCAGAGGAAGATGCTGCTCCAACTCCATTCCTCCTGATGCTCTTGCTCTCCAACTCCGAGTGGATGATACTAGCTGTGGGAAGGCGGTGTGGTGGCTGTGAGTATAAAAGAGTGACTGTGAGGGCATTATGGTAGTTATAGATGTGACGAAACCTGCGAATGCCATGTCTGACGAGAGACAGGGTGGGCACACTACCAGACGAATAAAATATAGAAATACTCTTCTGTGTCATGGAGTGGTCCACAGTGGATGGACGCCCCACTCTATCTACCACTTGCACTTCCTTCTTACATTTTTACACGAAAACTACAATGATAGGTACACAATAACACTAGCTAACAAACAACCTTTGGTGTCATTCATGAGGACCGAAATATCTATAGCTATATACCAAAAAAAAGGTATAATCATCACAATCCACCGTTGGTTGAGTGGAAGTAATTTACCCTAAAAAGAGAGATAATCTAGCGAATTTGGATTTGAATCTTTTTGTAGTCACTCTTATTGGGAGGCTGCTGAGAACTAATGAGTAAAATCTTGCTCAATCAGTCGAACCAGATATTAATCTTATAACAGGCTCGAATGACTTAATCCGTGGGATACTCTGGTGGACTCAATAGGCCCAAAGGCCAATTTAGGATATGTTCCGAACAAAAAAAAAAGTATAATGATAAAAGTCCAACCAGATAAAAAATAAATAAATATAAGAACACCTGTCTCTATAAAAAGAATTTCATTTACTTCTTGAATTTTTTAAATGGACACATTAGTTATTCTGTCATCTTTGAGTTAGCATTTTTTTTCATTGTAACTCAATTTGGTCTCTGAAAACTTTACAGCAAATGTTTTTCTAAACCAAATGTGACAATTATATGGGACAACCCATATAGTTGAACAGTATAG